>OV884009.1:3290360-5690360 GCA_930367205.1 Acanthosoma haemorrhoidale
GTTTTTCCAAATGTTCTGGTGCAAAACATTATTGGAACCGGGGTGATCCGCAGGCAAAGGTACCTGGAAAATTTCATCCACACAGTGTCTAACGGTTTTTCCAAATGTTCTGGTGCAAAACATTATTGGAGCTGGGGTGATCCGTAGGCAAAGGTACCTGGAAAATTTCATCCACACAGTGTCTGAGAGAGAGAGAAAACAACAATTTATTAAGATAAAATTACAATCTGCCTTTTATTAGGCAATGAGTAATTGAGATAAGTGTCATCATTCATACCATATTTACAATTCATCATTCACTCGCTCATTCATACAATATTTACAAACAGCCCAGAGGCCCCCCCAAGTCCACATGGTTGTCACCTCCCTCGCATGCGAAGGAGGAAGCGGAGTCTTGGGGAGTCCCCCACGCCCCTACTTCAGCCGCGTCACTGGATAAGAGCCAGCGGAGGCTGACCAAGAGCGCGAGAGCCACAGACGCTCAGGACATGATTGGAGAAACTGGCCATTGCCAGGACTCCCACTGTCACTTATTTATAGCAGGCCACGAGGCCACTGCCGTTTAAGTCTCCGAGGAGGATTATAGGGATGAGTGGTGCAGTGCAATGACTGTGCTAGGGAATTAGGGTGGTTGGATAGGGTACCAGTGTCTAACGGTTTTTCCAAATGTTCTGGTGCAAAACATTATTGTAACTGGGGTGATCCGTAGGTAAAGGTACCTGGAAAATTTCGTATGTTGATTCATTTGAGTCGGAATTTTTCATTGAAAAATTTCGAGGAATTGACAGCTGGTGTCGAAGAATTGGGTATTGCTATACAAATGGGCAACTACTATACATCATTATCTGCAGTATTAACTTGGTTCGTTGTATTTTAATAACTTTTGCTTTTCTTCGTCTTTCTATATCTACACTGATACGTGAATGGCACAGGAAGTGAATGATTTTAACGATGCTGTTTCTAAGAATCCACTACGATCTGGGACCATGAATTTATCAAGAAACTAATTGTCGATGAAAATCCTTGAGCCATTTTGAAAAGGACCCTGGTGGGATCGGTTATTGCAGCCGACTGATCAAAGGTTCCAGGATGAGTCTCATCTGTGATATTAGTCAGATTAATTGTTTGCCGATTAATGTGTGCCAATATTATAGCCCGTCTTGTTAGACACCCTTTTTTTAGTAACATATATTGTCTAGATACAAACGAGAGCAACCTTATGAAATAAGGGAAAAAAATCTTACGGTTCCATTGACCCTTTTAGCGGTTAATTTCGATGTTTGCCTAGGATGGGAACTATCTATTTATTTTTTTCCCCTTCATATCACCTAACCACTACAGGCTGGAAATGAGCACAGATTCTACATAATTGAATCTATTTACAGTAGCTAATTAAATGTCCTGTAGCTTGGCTATATTTTATACAATTTTTAACAATATTACATTGCGATTTGTGATTGTTACAAAGGTATAATGAATATTATACATTCATTGTTTAAACAAAGTGATAGGGCTCACCTTATGAGTCATAGATATAAAACTAACTTACATCTATCAACGAAATCTTAACCTAGTTTTCCCTGACTGTCTGTTGCCATCGATGTGGGAAGGATGGTGGGGTCATAGTGTTAAATACTGGGTTGTGTCTCCGGCGGATGAACTCACCTACCGACGGCACACCAAGCCAAGGGAGCAGGTCGGCATTCTTCAACATCTTGAGAGAGGTATGTCAGACCACTTTTCTCATGATCCTATTATGAAATTGCTGGAGTATTTTAGCAGTATTGTCAGTCAAGTGAGTATTTATAGTGGGACACCGTACAGTAGAGCTGGCCGGAGTACACATTTATATATCATCAGTTTAAGACGAAGCGTCAAGTTAGCAATGTTTTAGTAAATTTCTTCTTTTGTTGTGGGTTGGACGACACCGACACCTCTCTCTATGTATAAATGGATGTGTGTGTATTTCCCAAAGTATATCTGGGATATCTAGAGCAATTTACATCAACTTTGGTATACATATGGCTGGAGTGGGGTGGGAAGAGATTGACATGTAAATAATAGTGTACTGTGTCCGTTTCAGTTCCCATCAGCCTTGGAGGTTAAAATAAATGTGAAAATTTACCAACATTAGTCTGAAATGCATAGTTTTCGGGGTGGCTAAGCTGGTCGGTGACAGTCCCGACAACATTTAAGTTCAAGTTTAGTCAAACACAACTCTGCAGAACTCGGTAGAACCATGTGTAATTATTGTGGATTGCAGCTGCATCGTTTTTTACTTATAGTGAGATCTACAATTATTTGAATGCGGAACATAGACCTGCGAAAACTTTGCAATTGCTCAAGTTGTTGGATTGGTCTTAATAAGTGGTGCAGAATGGATTGCATGGTCCAGTCGTTTGAGGGAGTTTTGAGGGAGAATCTGAATATACTTTTAAATAAATCCCTGATTGATTGGATATTTTTTACGGCTTCTATCCTAGATAGTACAGACTAGGAGATGGTTTCCTTGTGCCTGTGTCAAAGGAAAGGGAAAAAGTATAAAATCCAGGTAAACCTTGAAGAGCTACAGCCGAAGCACAAAAAGCCTGAATGGCGTTGTGTTAGTCTGTCACTCTTAGCTTTATTTCTATAATGTCTTCCCGTCTTACATGTATTAGAGTCAATGGACTCAATTGGAAGAAAACTGTGCTCGCATAGGCCGGATCAAACCAGTCTCGGGCAAATATTCTACCAGCAATCAGGTCTCGAGTTTTTTGTTGTTTGTTGTAACGGTCCTTAATTACACAATTTCCTGGTACTTGAATGAATGTTGAGATCAAAAGGAGGGGCTCGTCTTTCCCCTCTCTGTCTGCATGTTCCATGATGTCGCTAATATAAATGATTCAATCAATCTAAAATGGTATAGGCTATGCTAGAACACTTGGAAATATAATAATTTGGTTTTGGTTTAAATACAGTTACGGAAAGCATGACAATATAAATAAATAAACGTGAGAAATGTCTCGTCCCGTTAATGTTTAAGATTTTAAATTCAATTTCAGAAGTTATGTAATAATATTTCTAATTGTTTGGCATAGCTAAGGGAACATTAAATACGGTAGTGCAAAAATAATTATTTATAGGTTTTGAGAAGCAATAATATAAATAGGTAGCGTGTTTCATTCGTTCCCAGACTTTTTTTTTTATTTATTCATTTGATATGACTGTTTTAACAATCATTAAATGAGCTTCTAAAAAAAGTGGCTGAGAGACCCACTGAGGCTTGGAAAATTCTCGATACTGTTCATCTTTTACGTTGAGTAGAAACTAAACAATGGATTTGAGATATCCTCAACTGTGAAGAAAGTTTTGATATGTTTATAGGTGCTTCACTTATAGTTAAGGCACATTGAGAACTTTTGAAACGAGAATCGAAAACAGGTGATAATTCATCAACTACGTCATCGTTGCAGTAGTTGATGAAATCATTGTCTGGAATCTGAATCTGGGTAGTTTCTTATTGACGAAACTTTTCTTTTGAACCTTGTGAAGGTTCATAGTTAGTATTCGACTAAGCGTACTCATTGTGATTATAAGCTAGTCCAGCCCACTAAAGTCCCTTTTCATTAAACATCGCCTCAAGGTGTTTATGTTTTAATTACTAATTGATCGATTAATTATTGACTCGTTATTACTTTTAATGAAGTTGCTTCTATTTTAAGCACATTATGGCCACCAAAGAAAACTTCCACGAAAATTCATCGCTCTACATGAAACTGAGGTTGCGAACACCATTTTAATAACTCACTATTAAGCAAGCCGCCGATTTAATTTAATTGCCTCCCTAATACGCTAGGAAACCTTTTTTAACTATCATGTAATTTATTAAGTAATAAGACATGATCATTTATGATGATGTGGAGTCAACAAGCGGAACCTCATAGTAAAAATTCATCGTATGGCAGACTGGCAGAAACAAGGATGGAACGAACATAAGGGTTTATCTTACCAATCACTAGTTGTGGTATGTGATCCCACTCTTTTAGCAGGGATAGGAATAGGGTAATAACCCTAACGAAGGATGAAAATAAAGTGAAACATTGGTGTAGCCATGATATAAAATAGCAATGACTTGATATGGATGACAAAAAAAACAAACCACATTGATGTTTCTGACAGATGGAGCTTTTTATTTGATTATTTTTAAAGGTTCTCACTCCAATTAATGCTAAGTGCTCTCAATGGTTGTAAATGACAGGAAGGAAGTTAGGGAGTTACCCACTACTATTTATAAAAACCTTTTTACCCTCTTGGAATTTATTGAAAAACCTGAGTACAAGTTAAGTTTTATACAAGTCAAAACAATTTTTTAATTAGGAAATTTATTTTTAAAATGAGAGTGAAACGTGCTTGAACGGATAAATGGATTTGTTGTGTAAATATGGGGGGAATATTAAGTAGAAATATATAGTAAGGGGGAATATTAAGCTACGTGAAAAGAAAAAAAATGGTTAGGCTGCGAATACAATTTTAATGAATTTTATTATTTACAATTGGCAAGACATATTACTAGCTTACATTTAATATCCTAGGCAGGATGATTGGGAAATGTTTATCTTTTAATCACTCCAATTCAATAATGGTTGCTTTTATTTTTAGCATCATCGGTTCATCAAATGCTACTACAATAAAAAATATAACGCCTCTAACAAAACCACGGGTTAACTTAGAGAACACGATTTTAACGACAGTTTAATGCCTTATTTTAATTATTCTTTAAAAAAACAAAGCATAAATTACATATAACCCCAAAAATATAGATTTATGGTTATTGATCTATTTTTCTGTAGGGTTTCTGGTTTTGAAAAACAATAACGAGGGACTAAAAATTAGTGGAAGAAATTAAATTGTTTTAGTGAGAAACACCAATCGGAAAGATATATTTATAATTTGCATTAAGGTTTTCATTACATGTCCTCAAAATGCAGTTCCTCAGCATAGACACTTAAGTGTGTAAACTGCTTAACTTGTACAATAACAAACTCTGTGTAAAATAATACTGGCAGTTAACAGTTATCTTTGAATGATACATTGGTATAAGTGGACGTATAAGTGGGTTATCGGCTTGGCTTCATTTATTCAAATAACCCAACAAATACGTCCATAAATATGAAAATAATACAATAACTAACAAATAAATAAAATATAAAGGATGAAGTCTTGATACGTAAAGAATCATAATTCATACATTGTTCTTTTACTAATCAGTAATCAGTTTAGTTTCAGCACTGAGCACTATCTTCATTTGATAGCAGTTACAAGAAACTGGATATGATATGATGGAAAACAAAGAAGCTTTATCAAAACACTGAAGCGATGTTGCTTGGCAGACTATTGCGTCACATCCGACAATTAATTATTGTTTGTGTTTTCATATTTACAGTTATTTTACTCGCTTCACTATTTTGCTTTAATGACACACGATGAAGAAACTAGTTATGACACCTCAGTAACCAATTACTGCATGTCACGGTCTAGAATAAGTGAGACAGAAATCATGAGTCAACCCACTGATGGTGGAATGATAATACCATGAGGGGGTCTACTCTAGTAGAATACTCAACCATCTGGAGTAATGAGATCAGGAAGAACTGGATCTCTACCACTCTTTAGGGGAATGTCTGACTAAATACTCTAAATTTAACCATTTTGGCAAGAGTGGATATGAAGGTGCCTGCGATGAAAATAGATTTTTGAAATAGAAGTTGAGGTTTATCAAGGAGACATCCCAGCACGAATACAGTTATGAGAACTAAAAAAGGTGTCTACGAAACTATTGAGGGTAGAAGGCTGGTCTAAGAACATACACAACTTAACTGGAAAAGAAAGGCGGCATGCCAAGAAATGGGTGGATAGAATAGGAACGAGGAAAGAGGGTTAAGGAATTAGGACTGACTGGAGCGGAACAAGTGATTGTTGGGAATTGAGGATGTGGGGTAAGTCGTCGACTCAGACACATATATAACCATTAGAGAAAAAAAGTTAATTTTAAATAGTGGCTAGTTGCTTAGGGTTTAGATATCACAACTCCTATCAAATAACTCACTTTTAATAATCAATTGATTTTCATCATTATTTTCTTTTGGCTTCCACTAGCATACATTTAAGTAGCCGTTTATTTACCATTTATAGCTAAAAGATATTTTCCATTGGAACCAATCCAAAACCGGTTGAATCCAAACTTATTCCATCAATTATTAATCCACTTATTGCTTCAGTCACATAGCAACGGTCGATGAGAGATTACTAGACACAGATTGATGTAGAGACACAGATTACTATTGCAAACGTACCATATTTCAAGGTTCAAGGGTAATTATGTTCAAGGTTGGTGAAATCAATTATACCCTCTAAATAGTTTGATAACGATCACTGTTGTATAGCCAAACTAGAATTAAAGATTATATTTCACCCTATTAATTACTAATCTGTGTAGTATATATACATTCCTATGTAAGATATAATATGCATACATAATCTCCACATCCATCCTTCATTCTCGACGTCCTTAATTTAGCTTATGTTGTTAATAAAAGTTATTGTTAAGTCCGAAGGTATAAACTACTAAAAATATGCTGATTATTTTTATTAAAGTATATTATATAATAAAAGTATAATGGCGGTAAGCAGGGAAAATAAAATAAAATGTGAAAAAAGACAATGCTGTTCTAATATTTTATATATAGTAGTATAATTCTTCTTTTTATTATTGCGAAACAATTATATAACAAAATATGCAGTGTTAGATCACAAGGTGGCACTGAAGTCAATTACAAAGCATAGTCATGAAGTATGTACAAAGAATAGTTTTATCTGATACAGATTCCACAAGTCTACTTAAGCATGTTCTAGACTAAAATTTAACAATTATACATTTTATATAAGGAGATGCAATGGCACTACACTCACCAGCTTTCTAGTTGTACCGGAAATTAAGCAGTTTTGCTTGACTACCAGAACGACTCAGATATTCCGGAAGGAAGGAATGGTTATACTACTCAACCAAAAACAAAAACAAGACATCACGAGATTAACATCAAGTAAAATTGTTAAATGTTTTTTTTTTTGGAAAAATATCAGTCTAAAACGTTGCTAAAAACTATTAATAGTTAAAATTGGAAAGTAATTGTACACATCATATAAAAATCATAAATTTAGAGAAACCATCGATATCTGGAATATATTATTTTAAAATGTACACTGGGAGAGTGGAAAGGCTTTCATTTGAAATTGAAAAATAGTTATTGATTGATCTTATGGGGAAAATATTACAAGGCTATAGACCCACTGGTTTAGATAGAATTTATAGACTTCTGAAGGAATATTTGTCGAAGATAATTGGGTGTGAAAGGGGACGCAGTCTGAGGATGGGCTCTAAATGGGGGCCCAAGGACACGGAGGGGTTCTAGATTGAGATTGACGGGTAAGATGAGATACTGACCTTGCGTGGCGGCGAAAAGGCACAAGAGCCAGAGGGTGCGGAAGTCCATGGCAGGAGCAATTAGTCCTGCAGAAGTAAAAACCCGACTGAGCTGGTCCCTGAGGCAGTAACCTTATCTTCCCGACCTTTCTAATCGCTGCTCACTGATAAAAGCACTGTGCGGCTTCGGTGGCGTCAACCAGCCAAGTCCGATTGACGTCAGCAGTCCAACAGCAGCTGCTCCGACGTTTCACAACTGCCCCTGTAAGGAGGCTTCCGGTGCCCTGTCCTTCGCTGCGTAACATTGCTTCATTGATGGGCACAACCACCGATAAGGGACGTACGCGTTGACCCCAGGAGCTAGAACCCATGTGACGATAACCCCCAAGATCAGGAATGTTTTTGTATTTAAAAAATCATAAATTGATTTCGAATCGGATGATTTCTAGTTTATCCATCGATCAGATCAGTGGGCAAGCCATTTTGTCTAAATAATTAAAACATTGTTTTTTACGTAAATTATAAACTAGATTTTATATTAGATTTAAATCAAATGTGATGCATCACTCGTTTAGAGGTTTTATTATCGTACCGAAAACAATATTATTCACACTTTATTATAATAGCCCACTAAAGCCCCAACACATCATTCATATATTTATCAGGATCACTTATAACACTATTTATTAAATATTGACGTGAGTGATTAAATCGTTGATGATTAAAAATAAAATAAGATCAGTTAAGAGTAGCATAAATAAAAAAAGATGTTTTGGGCGAAAATCTAGGTTTTATATAGGATCAATAAAGTTAACCATGAAAACATTTTGCCTATGTACAGAAAATTAATATCTTATAAATCTCCTTTGTTGTTAAATCCAACATGTATTTATTTATTTTTAATGACGCTAATTAGTAAATATATTTTATAAACTATTTTAAATATATTATATCGTACAATTTCCGTACATTATTATCCTATTAATTTTCTTATTCATTCTTAGTTTTTTTTTCTGTTGCAATTGGCATGTATGTATATAAGTGTGAATGAAGGGATGGTGTTGTTGAGTGTACCTATATAAGTATGAGAGTGTGTATATAAAGATAATAATTTTATTTCTAACCAAATTGGGATTTTATATGACTTTTTTTATCACTTTTATTTAGTTCCTCTTCAAGTTTCAGTTTTATTATTTTAAATACCAGAACATATTATAATTATACAAAGGAGGCTTGTTTCCGGGATAAAGTCCTTTTTTCATTCAATCAAATGCGTTCTTGGATCATTACTTAGGGAAAATTCCCATATATACAATTTTTATACGAATATTTGTGTGATGAACCAACACTTATGTGCACCTTGACTCACTTATTAATTTTCAAATATTTTCAAGATATGGTGTTTACATATGAATAATTTATGGTCCTTGTTCAATTAAGCTTCAACGTAGTTTTGTTTAACTAGTTAGTTTTTTTTCCCCCTAATTTTAATTTGTTTCCCTAATGTCAGTTTATATTTGAAAATTGTTTTCAGCTGATTGGCCTAATGTAAAAAGAGTCGGTTATAACGAGCATGTAGAATCCTCTGAGGCCATTTAGAATATTTTGATAAGCCAAAAAGGTGCAGATTTGAAGATTTCCACAGAATCATGATATCATGCATGCATGGTATTATAAATATTAATGTTTTTGTACATGTGTGTAATTTTAAATTATTTTTACGACCTTCTCCCCCAATAAAAAATAAACAAATCCCCCAATACTCACGAGTATTTGTATAGATTATATGAATGAAGAACTTTAAATATCGTATGAATGAAATATCTTTACTTTACCAATTACTGAATATATTAAATTACCTAAATAGAGCAGGGTGTTATTTTGAATTAACAATTACAAGTATAAATCCACCCCAAATAAGGAAAAACAATGGATCGTTCTTATACATTTGTTTATCAGATGTTTGTTGTCAGGAGTTTGTATTAGCAACAGGAAACAACTGTGCTTTGTCCCTAACGCTTTTGTTTTCAACTACATAGAAGTGAGCCCTCTGTCTGAAGTAATGCTCACAAACGAGCTGATGGGTCCAATTTTCTGAGCTGGTGACGATTTAGTGACGTATCATTAGAGGGTTTATATAAAGTTGTAAGTATAAATTTACAACTTTTTCTGCCCTCATTTATTAGAAATGAAAGGCTATGCTAAAAGGAGTCACTCCTTCCACTATTTGAACACAGAACCTCCATTTCATTAAGCAATCAGGGGAAATGCCACCACAGGTATACATGTTTGTGTCGATTCACCCCCTCAAATATAGTCATTTACTTGGACCCCTTTATGGATTTATTACGAGCTGAAATCAGTGCAAAAGGTTCTGTACTTGGAACGTCACTGTCGCAATGGACTTGTGCAGCCGATAGCCATTTGAAAGAGATAATTACACCCTCCTGCTATTTCATTTCAAACTATGCTGCTTCTCAGATCCTCTTGATCATAATGTTTGAAATTGTAGAAATCCTCAACCGTTTTAGCATGTACTGGTACATAAACCAAAAGTCCAGTCAATTGTTTATGTTATTATTTGACTTTTCCGCAATAATAGGTTTTTCCTTGGCCCTCTAATCTTAAGTATTTCCTCCCCTTTTTCTCTTTTCTATTAGTTCTCTGTACATCCCTTCCTGAATACATTTTATCCACACGGCTGCACCCGAATACGTTCTTCGTTCTGGAATCAGTTCTGGAATGAATGAAGGAATGAAACCTATTCCATGGTAAATTTTGGAACTAATTTTTCTAACATTCGATTCACCTCGGAAAGACCTATGAAAGTTTTATCCTTAAAATATCTGGAAGGGATTAGAACCAACGGCGCTTCTTTAAAGATGGCATGATGAAAACCAATGTTTCTTAAAAGGATATGAAACTATAAAAGGTTTGCTATAGTGATGCTGCGAGTAACCCCTTATATTTAAATTGTATCCAAAAACAGCGAGAATAATGAATAGTATTAAAAAATTATTATTAACAGGAATCGTAATAATTATGATACTTAAATGCTATAAAAAATATCATGGATACCTGTGGATTTTCCGGTTACAAGTTACATAAAAAGCAAATACATACAAGCTTGGAGCTTATGACTAGTTATCAATTTAGACATGAGTGGATTATTTGTAATGGCTTAGGTTGATGATAGAAAGATGCTAGATTTTATCAAATTTATTTATTCATGGCGTTTTTAGATACCATACCTGCGTTTGATCATTCTATGAGATGGTCTGTGGATAGAAGTAAGGAGAATGTTTATCTCTAGTACCAAGCAGTGTGCATATTATCTCCACCCTATGACTATGTCATTAGTACAACCAACGAAGAAAAAATCGGAAAAAGAATCATATAATGATGAGTGATATTTAGTGGTGAGCGTGAGGGGGAGGGAGGTTTAAACGTTTCTGAACGTCACAGACGTAACATTTCTGTTAAAGTGGTTTATTCATAAGGAAAAAAGAGAAAAATATTGATATACCAATACTAGTAGCAATACGTGAATACATATAACATAGAAGCATATAACTACATCAGTAACTACTATATTGTTGTTGGGGGGAGTATCCTGTAGATCAGGTATGGGCAACCTTTGACATGTTATGGGCCAAACTTTAGTGTGCAAATACGTTCGCGGGCCGCGTTTAAAAGTAGTGCATTTTAAAGTAGTGTTCATAATTTTTAGCGATAGATATCAGTCAGCCATGAAATAATACGACAATGTTATTACAACACAATTTATTAAAATAACAAAATGAAATGAAAAAATAGGTACCTACAGCATTAAATTAAATCGTTAAATTTAGAATTGTTACAAACTACGAAAGTTAAATAGCGACACCGAAATCAATGAGACACTTGAGCTTGAATTTGGGAAACTAATTCATCGATGTTTGGATTAATTCCACTGGTACAAAGACGTAAAGAATTTTCCAAATTATCGTCAGTCAGCCTTGTACGATGTTTTGATTTATTAACTTTCATCAATGAAAAGAACTGTTCGCATTTATAAGTACTGCCAAACGCACAAATCAATCTTCTTGCAAATTTTCTAAGCTGCGGAAAATGGTCTTCTTCGAGGTATTTTTTGTAGAAATCGCACAACTCCACGTCTTCAAATTTAGATTTTAGGAGTGAGTTTTCTTGAATCTCGATCAACTCCATTTGCAAGTGTATTGGAGCATTTTGTACATTACTTTTTGTTGGAGTAGCAAATAAATTGAAACAGTCTTCCATGTGTTTGAAATCGCTAAATCTGATCGAAAATTGCTCCGACAGTAACTTGAGTTCTTCAGCATATTGAGCGTAAGCAATATTTTCATACGCAGAGAGCGTGGTGAAATGGTAACTGTTACCAGACAGCATATGTGCCTCCCACAAGCGGATTTTGTTCTGAAACGCTTTCAAATGGCTGTACAAATCATTTACTAACTGTCCTTGTTTTTGAAGTTTCAAATTTAAATCATTCAAATGGCCTGTAAGGTCGACAAGAAATGCTAAGTCACATATCCATTTTGCGTCACTCAATTCAGATAGTGGTTTATCTTTTATTTGCATAAATTCTGCTATCTCATTTCTAAGCTCGTAAAACCGTTTCAGCATTTTCCCTTTGCTTAGCCATCTGACTTCACAATAATATGTTACGTCGTCATACTCGGCTGATATTTCATCCAAAAACGCCTTGAACTGACGATGGTTAAGCCCTCGGGATCGAATAAAATTGATGGTTTTTACTACCACATTCATAACATTCTGGAGTCGAATGGACTTAGAACACAAGTTCTGTTGGTGGATAATGCAATGAAGGACTATCAAACCATCTTTTTGCACATTTAATTCAGTTGCTTTTTCATTCAAAATTCCGATGAAACCTTTACGTAAGCCGACCATAGAAGGTGCACCATCTGTGCATACTCCAACTAATTTCGACCATGGCAAGCCAAAACTTGTGAATACCTTTTGAACTTCATTAAAAATGTCCTCTCCTGTAGTGGTTCCTTTTAGCGGCTGTAAAGCAAGCAATTCCTCAGTAATAGTGAATTCTTTATCAACACCTCGAATAAATATAGCCAGTTGAGCTATGTCAGACAAATCGGTGCTCTCGTCTAATGCTATGGAAAATGATTCAATACCAGTCATACGGCCAGTCAATGTTGTTTTTATATCATTAGCCATCATTTCTATACGTCGTACAACGGTTCGTCTTGACAAACTAATTTTTTCAAATTCATTTTTCTTTTCAGGACACAAAACACTGCAAACTTCTGACATACACTCCTTGATAAATTCTCCTTCGGCAAATGGTTTCAATGACTTTGCCAATTTTGAACTAACTATAAAACTAGCTTTCACAACATTATCAAGTTGTGTTCTTTGTCTATGAAATATTTGCTGCTGTTTTTCCAAATTTGCGGTAAGTTTCTGGATTTTGTCTTTTCTTATTTGTCCTGTCAGTGAGAGCAGCGTAGGATGCTTAGTTGAGTAATGCCTCTTTATATTGAATTCTTTCATCACCGAAATGGATTCATTACACATCAAACAAATAGGCTTACCATTGTGCAAGATAAAGAAGAATTCTTCAGTCCATTTTTCTTGAAACTGGCGACCCTCTGCATCTACTTTTCGTTTCCTTCCACCAGACATCATTTTCATTTACTTATCGTTCGATAAACTTAATAAGAAAATAGGTATAATTAGTAAGCACTCAAGATGCACACAAAGTCACAAAGCAAACTTATCACCACGGTAGCTCGAATAGGACTGAACTAAGTTCCGGCCATCCACCCGCTTATATAGGCAAAATGAAGGAATGATCTAGAATCGTCTAGTGTAGAACAATACAATTGCGAAGCAATAATCCTTTGTTGCGCCGCCAGTGTGGCGGCAAACATCAATGGCTTTGAACTTTGATGTTTGCCGCCTCACTCTTTGATGATCACCGCCACTCGGCTTGCTCGCTCACTTGATTCCATGAGTGTTGTGTTATGTCCGGCTGTTGCCCACATACGCTGTAGATCATACTAAAAGTCTTTGAGGGGGGAGCGGTTTGCAGGTCATTTATGGGGTTTCTCAAATAAGTTGGAAACTAGTGATTTTAGAAAAAAGTTAAACCTTTTGAACAAATGTAATGTTCACAATTACATTGCTGTTTTTTAACCCTGGCTATTTCCTAAACCATTGAAACGAAAATAATAAATATTTTCATAAAGAATTTTGTATGCTTTAATTGATTTATATATAAAGTACCTTTTGCTAAAATCACTAGTTTTGTCACGTCTTCGAGCAAAGATCGGCCACACCCTCGGGGATTTTTAGTAGTGCAGGATACTCCCCCAACAACTGTACCAAAAAACTATATGATTTTTTTTTTTTCAAATCGTCATATTTTTGTCTTCGTTTCTTGAACTATATCCAATTACCCAAATAAAGACATACATGGTTTGTCGAAACGTTTTCTAATAATAAGTTTGACTTTTTTGTTTCATAAATCCAAACCACCAATATCACAAAAGATACAACCATTAATGAGTTTTTTTTTTTTTTAGGAATATACAACATACAAAAATAGTGTACTGTTTCATAATTTTGCTAAGATATCAGATGGTAGTTTCCATTTGTTGAGGTTTTTGTATATCAGGCGGGATGTAGTTTGATTTAGCGTTCCTGCCAATCGACCCGCTCTACAGAAAGGAATGACTAGAATGATAATGAGACCTTATGATCGCCGGCTGCCACGTGGCGTTATCTGTGACCGCTGGTCGTAGCAATAACGAGGGTCCCTCCTTCTTGATACCCTCCCCCTAATCCCCCATCAACCCCTCACATGTTCCCCTATTTCATACTCAATTGGTTGTTATCGGCATTATTATCACATAATTACCAAGCCCGAAGTATGGGACTTTGAAATGTGGTACGGTACAATCGTCTTTCGCCTGTATGTTATATGATAGCAATCGTAATAACCAGATTATCTGCTAACTATTCACTCTCACGTGGTTAACAATACTTTACAAAAGTAACGCAAGAATAAATTCATAGGTATTTAAAAAAAAACAAGGTTTGAAATTTAATTCGTAGTAACTGAAGTGTGCATAAATCGGATTCAATAGTGGTTAATATTTTTTTGTTTATTTAGATTTTTATATTAGTTTATTTTTTAAACAATGGTTTTACAAATAAAAGAAATAGCCCCGAGGAACTTCGGTTTTGACAGGGTCGATAAAAATTCAACTCAAAATTTTTGTAGTTGGAGTAAGCTAAGTCTCAACACATATTACAAATCATTCATTAATTAGGATGCCGAGGTCTTTGATTCGATACCTTACTGATAGGAAAATGTTTATTTTTAAAGAACCAAGTAATTAATTAATGACCCTCCAATAATTTTCATTTGGCTCCTTTTATTTTTAACATATTTTAACCAATTGAAACTAACATGCAAAATATCACCCAAACCACACAACCAATAACACTAATGCACTAAGTCAGTTAATTCCTATTGAAAAGCATGGGCTGCGCCTAATGTAAAAACTGTCCGTATATGTGCCGAAGTGAGGGATTTTCCACGAACATCAACAACTATGCATACTGTGCCAATGTGTCAAATATTGGTTGGCAACCAACTACCAGGGTTTTACCAACATCTTCCGACCAGTCCTCGTGTCGTTGAATTGAGAATGCACAACTTGTCTGGCGTTGGGCGCCTGCGCCCGGTTGGCCTCAGGGCTGTCTCGGGGTTTCTTTTCGCTGTCGTGCTCACACGGATCCAGAAGATATTTTATAGCTGTGGTAAATAGTATTAAACTCCCAATGCACATTAACAAATTTCGTTCCAAGCTCTGTTAAAGTAATAATAAAAATTAAAGTACTTAAAAAATCAAGAAAATGATCGTAGCAATGGGGGCAGCAATGACCCTTGTGGTTGGCATGCCAAACAAAAACATACGAAATATGTTTCAAGTTTATTCATGTAAAATCGGCATATATGAGACATTTAAGCACGGAATGTTTTTTTTTATTGATCAACCGACAGCAGGAACCTTGGTCTGATCACACACAACGACATTTATGGAGAGCCATCCCAACGACACGACATCGGTTCACAACCTGTCCACTAATTTTCCTTCAAAGCGAGTCACGTTGAACAGCAGGCATATTCATTAGTTTATTACAAACACGGTGCATTATTCCTCCTCAAAGCTATCAATGGGTCAATCTGACCCAACGTGTAAGAAGAGGGAGGAATCAGATCCGATCGATTTCGAATTGATAAACGAGGTTTTAGGAAATAAATACGTACCAAATGATGAGATGGATGCCCATTATCTGAACCAGAAATTTACCAAGCTGGACGGGAGCATACAACGAGTCATTTTGTTTATTTTTTTTTTTGGGGGGGGGGGGGGTAATTTTAGAGAAAATGTTAACCGAAGAAAATGTAATGATTCCACCTAACAGACTTAAAATAGCATAATAATGAAATTTGATGATAGGTTTTATGTTAGGATAAAAATAAAAAAGATTGTTCTAAATGGTCCCTGATGAATGGTTGGGACTTTGGGATAAAGGTATAGCGGATGCCATTTACTAGCCGCCTTAGGAACGGGCAAAGAGGTTCCGAGGTGGGGCTTTGAGCTGACAAAAGCTGATCAGGGCTGACAGAGTAGCAGCCTCTGCTAAGAAGCATAATGTTGTCTGGTCGCGTCGGCTTTGACCACTACGGGAGACTTCTTTGAGCAGCTCCCCCTCCCCTCTCAATTGATGGGTCCCTCAAAAGGCGTGGTGTACTTCCCAGACCAAAACCGAGCTTCCATTCTGTTGGTACCTTTGGGTAGTCCATTCCGATGGACCCATGCCTCAGCTGGTTTCAACTAAAACAAATATTTCTAAACAGAGCTCAAGTTAACTACCATTATCTAATGAGTAAATAAAAAAAACGAATTCCTATTTGATAATTGTTCAATTTGCTCTTTCTCCCTTTAAATTTATTGTGAAGCCTAGAGGACGTGGTTCCTCGTCCATTAATTCAGCTATGATGTTTCCATGTTTCGTCCGTCGTGTATGTTTGAAATGAAATTACAACTATACGTATAACTAACATCTTTCCAATCATTATTTTTTATTCTAGGACTGTCCCCTAAGAATAATAAGAAAATATAACCGAATTTCTAGCTACCATATGTAGCAACCGCTAACTGTAGTTTCTTCTTTATCTTATGTATAAGATAAATCACCCTATACTCTATTGTATATATTGTAAATTGGTTATAATATGTTGTAAATTAATTTAAACAAATATAAATAATGTTACCAAACCACAAGTCATATCAGTGTAAATATTGTAAACAATAAAAGACATAGCTCCAGGCGACTTCAGAGGCAGGCCTAGCAGGGTAGCCAGCCCTGGGCCCCGGTCAGGCCCCTTCCGGGCTTACTGGGCCCATGGAGGGTCTAGGTCCTGTTCTAGAACCTTCCAGCCTTTTCCAGGCCTCCAACATGATTGGCCAGAATAAAACCTCGCCTTATTGGCTGCAATGCCATTGGGCAAAATAAGATCCCAGCTCATTGGCTACTTTAGGCTGTATATACCCCCAAGTTTTAGCCAACTATTAATTTCAAGCTACGGCTCGTCTCTGGACTGGTACTTGCAGCTTCTCTGATGTTTCAAGATTTGGCCTTCTCATTTATGAAAACCTCTGTATCTCTCTTTCCTAACCTCGTTATGTTTTAGTCCGGCGTTGTCAGACTCCACACCTTCCTAGTGGGATTTCTCGCTAAAACTAGCACCTCCTTGGAAGAGATCTCTTCCTCTTCGGACGATGAGCCCTGGGGCCCTACGAACATTACCTAGTAGCCACTCCCCCAGCGATCCAGTCTGCCTCTCTCCGGTTCACACTCTTCTTTTGGGATCCAGACGGTTTTCGCCTACCCTCAGATACCGAATGTGAATTCGTGGTCATTCCAAGACCACATAAACTACCTATGATACCTACCCTGTTCCTCTTCTCCTGAGCATACTGCACTTTCGGGGCACATGCCTATCAGATATGAAGCCAGATAGCTCAGTTCTTAATACTTTCATTGACAACATGTATGTATATCGTTAGATGTAATTTGTGCACGCTAGAAATATATGGTTGTGTTGTTGGAGAAGTACTGCCATACATAAATATTAAAAAAAAACCATGTTTGGTCATATTGATTATAATATTTTCTATCCACTACATAAAGAAATAAATATCACTGCTCCTGAGCGTCAAGCTGGAGTTAATCTCGCTGGAATAAGCCATATGCAAATCACTTCTTCATTCTTGAAAGGTTTAATCTAAAACCTCAACAGTTCTACTTTTTCAGAGATCTATAAATATATATACCACAACTAATTTTCTACTAAAAAACTAAGAAGTACCCCCAAAGAAACGACTTTTTTATCAACATCTTTATCACTAAACAAAATAAAATTTAGTTTATCTAGTCATTGCCATTTAGTGATTGGCCCGGGCCTTTTGGTCACATTTTTTTTCTCTTGGATTCTGCATATATTGCATATATGAAATGAGATTAGTATTTTAGGATACGCGTTGAAAAATTAATTGAAAAGGATGATTTTGGAAAATTTTAACGGAAAACACTACACTGATTTCATGTATATTAATGTTTTTATTCTAAAGATACCTACTCCCAGAATAATAAAACATTTTTTATTATATAGCAATATATGTCAAGAATTTTAAATGTCACAATAAGCGAAAATTAGAAACAACCGCCAACCTAATATATAAAATAGTTATGAGAACTAGGTTAATGATTTTTTTTTAACATGACAATTGAAAATAAAAGTGAATCCCTTTTCTAAGTGTTACCCTTGATGAAGAACAAATAATATTTTATTGCTTTGTATTGGAATCAACCTTATATTCAATAACCACAACGTACCATTTGACTGTCAATTAAATTATGAGAGTTACTAGATCTCTCTTGTCCCAGTGAAAAGAATAAATAGAGGGTGCATGGAATCAAGGAATAATTGCCAAGCTCGATAAGAGGGCGCGTCTACTATTTTTAAATTTTAAAAGTAAACACCACGATTCTTCTGGATATTCTATAAATCTGTATGTTAATATAAACTAAGGGGAAGTATGATAGCATTAACTTTCTCTTCATTTAACAAAACAACTTTGCAAGACGGATTAGTGCTTATGTTGTATTAATTTGTTTTCAGGTGTCATATTGACTTTTTGTAGAAGTAGCCTGACATTTTGTTAATGAGATTTTTAATTTTTTGCATTTATTGCTCACATGGTTTGTGAATGGGAGGGTTACTCCTCGGTAGGGACTGGAATAGGATTCAGTTTCTCTGAGCGGTACCTATGCGATCTTTTCTTGTTCCCAGGTCGATCTAGGAATTATTTCGAACTTCGTAGACAAGTTCTACTAATTGAAGAATGTCATTCCTTGTGAGGTATAGAAAGATATGCGACACAGTGATGTGTAACTTGTTACGATCTTCCGAAAACAAGACCCATGTCCAAGACGATTTTTGTTTAAGTGTTACGTATTTCCCCTATTAACAAAATTGACGGGGATGTAGCTCTATTCCAAATGGACCGAGTACATTAATTCACTTCCATTTATTTTTAAATCCCACCGTTCCTTTAGATAGGCTGCTAGGTGTTAATATATACAGGTCCTTGCTAAGCTCAGGCAAAGGCAAAGAATGTGTAAAGAGGTGACGAAGGGTTGTGGTCTCTCTTTTCCCCCAGATCTAGGGGCTCATGTGCGCCTTCAGAATCAGCTGCCCATTCCCAAGATCTTATCAACCACTCACCAAGTATATTTGAATCCAAGCGAAAATTTATTCATTTTGTCAATTAACGGAAAAGTCTTGATATTAAAATTTTGAATTATTGACAACTCATCTCGATACTTGTTTTGTGTCATCCCCGGGTTGAACTGTTGATGCCCAAAATGCTTGGGGAATTTGACACCACCTCCCCTTCAACCTATTGTGATAACAGTTAACCACTTCATACAATTAAGATTTTGTAAATTGTTTACTATCGGATGTCATGTTGATTAAAGAAAGCGATCTAGCTAATATATATAACCACTCGATAAACCTTTGCATTGTTGTGCTTTATTATTGTGTTCATGTTAAGGGATATTTTCATCAAAGTATCCAGTGACCAGGCGTATTATAAGCGTCAGGAAAGCTAACCGGTTGGTTATTACGAAATTACATTTGGTAATTTGTTTAGTTCTTAACTGTGGTATTTGGTTGCACAGGATGTGTGAGCTGGGTCGGGGTAGGGCATTTGTAACAGTTTATCCTTGGGATCCAACAAAATCCCCGATATTTTACACAGCTCTTCTTCCAAATATAGAACTCGTCATAACATTTTTTTCCCAAATCAAAAATACATACGTTAGGTGGTACTATTTTTGTTTATACCATTCATTATTTTAACTAACAAAAATCATGAAATTTCCAGTTAGAGGATCCAACTAGCCGTCACAAATCTGGCAGAAATAAAAAATAGTTAAATCCGAAAAATATTGTGTTATAACGTGAGAAAGCTGTCAAATTCGTCTTACTTTCCGAGAGTTAAATTTGATACATATAATGTATATATAACTATATAATAATGTAGCTAGGAAGATTTCATATTTAAAAAAATAATATACATCATGGATTCTACTTATCTGGGGATAAACAAGGAATTTTTTATTTAATTCCTTCAATAGTAAATGATCGTCGCTTCCATGGTCTGCTCATCATTTGAGGTCATTTCTGACCTATTAAAGGAAATGTAAGTCTATGCATTAGACGATGATAATTATACACAAGAATCTTCATATAATATAATATGCTAATTTATGAAAAAAAAGAAAGAAAATACGCAGGTATTATTAAGGAAAAGTGGTTGAATTTATTGAATGGAGCATCAGCTATCAAATTCAGCAAAGCTAAGGCATAAGAAGCAGGAGAAAAAGTGAAATTAAATAAATATCAGATGCATTACTTTGACGCCAACATTGACATCTTTATGAAAACATGTTGTGGCAATTGAACAGCCTTCCTCGTTTGCAACTATTCATATACGTCAGGGAACAGCTCTATAGGTTACTTTTGTCTGCCCTCAGCTATGACCATAAATTCTCTACGTGTATCAAACTGGAGACATAAAACACATTTTTCTTTAACCTTGACATGATAAGGTGGTCTCAATGTTTTCTTCAGAGAAAATATTATGTCTATAATTTAAGTAAAAAATATATACGGGAAATCTAATGTTATATAACAGATGGACGAGAAGAAACCTGTTTACGATAACACCACATTAAAAGGATCTTTTGTCAATCGGAATTGTTTTTCCGGCGAGGGTTCTGGGCTGCCCGGAACTGGAAAAACAAGATTTTCTCGCAAAACTTTCAGTAGTTCTACATGTCCTAGTGTCCATGCGCGCTGGCAGCCACATGTGACAACGGAGTGTGAATGTGATTGCTTATGTTTTACTGTGCTTAATTTATTTTTTTCATTTGTAGGGCGTTTATTGAGTTTCTTGTATTAACGGAAAGAACAAATATGGCTGTGTTGTGTCCGTAGGTGAGCGAGAGAGTAAATGTTTTGGCAAATAGAGTATTTAGGGTTTTTTTATTTTATTAACAAAATCTATTACCCCTGCCAGAAAGAAAGAAAGAGGCTAATGTTCGACTGTAATTAAAATGATAATGATGAAGGCATCATGGATTTAGGCTTGAAGAGAAGCCCTGGTTACCATAATTGTTTGACTGCTCCTTTTACTTCCATTAATAGTCCACTTGTGTGACTATTTCTTGAAAATAATGCAAGGGAGCCTGTGAATCATAAAGTAGATACATCATGGAATAAATCTTAGTCCACCCTGATGAAGAGCAACTGTTATTATCATTACAATATACAAACTGTTATTATCATTACAAGATACAAACCGTTATAATCATTACAAGATACAAACGGATTAAATCGACCCACTAGGTGCACTAGAAACCATTCCAATCCACTTTTCGTTGTACAATTGCGTGTAGGGACGACCAACCATGTTGGCAAACACGAAATGACGGTGCCAACGACTTCATTAATTGAATAATTTTCCAGCCATTGCAGACCGGTCTGCTGAACATATCCAACTTGTCAACTGTATTTTCCTGTCAAAGTTCAACTCAAGTAAAATAATCATTATCTTATTAAAAATTATTGTAATCCATCAACTTTTTTTTCTGTGTTAGGAACACTTTAAAACAATCCACAAAAATGTGATTGTCGTAAAAACAACACATGACAAATCCAAAGGAAAATCTACAAATTTAGTTGGATTTAAATTAAAAATAATATTGATATCAATGGTGGTATTGGAGTATAATTATATTACTTGCTGCATCACAATCAATAATTATCTTACAAAACGACAATTACAGTTTATAACTATCACTTCTATATTCACACTCTATTTACATGTTGTGTTACCTAACATAACCTTCTCTATCTGATAGCTGCTCCATCTGGTGGCAGCCAGTGGAAGCAGCGCGGCAAATTCAAATTAAAGAGAGAATACTTTCATTATATATATAATTCTTAAATCGAAATTTACTGGTCACCCCAACTGATTAATCAATAGAAACGCAACAACGCCATGCTTTTAAGCAAATATAATCAGCTTGTTATAACTTTGACGGTAGGAAATCAAACATTGTGATACAGAATAATAATAGTTTATTCATATTACACTGACGGACTAACTCAATTTATAACTTAGCTAATGTTCACACTTTACGACATTCTTTATAAAATATGATGTAAGACATTAGGAATATAAGGCCAATACCTATCCAATGATAATATCCAGCGCGGCTTGTGCCAACTACTCAAACTATTGTACGTTACAATTCAAACATAAAACGAATATTACAATCTCCCACGGTATAAAAAAAAAATTTGTAAAGTCCTACAATAGGTAGCTAACATGTCGCCCGTTGGGCTAATTAAAACAATTAACATTAAAAAAATTTGATATTTTAAAATATCTATTATGGAAACAGGATTCATCAATCTATGTTCTCCCTGTACATAATCGTTCAAATACCCTGGTGGTTACGGTCGGACAACTTCCTGGCTAATATTGTATATGTAATAAGAATGAGGGAGTGAGTGCAATAATGTATATATGTTATGAATGAGATCAATTACTCATTGTCCTATTAGGACCCATTGTATTTTTTTTCGAATAAAGAATTAGAAAAAAAAAATTGTAGGGACTCATAAAAACAGTGGATTAGGTGCCTAAGCAAACAAATACGATTGAACAGAAATGAGAAGACTCACCAGTTGGGCCCAGAAATGAAATTTCATTTATAATTGGCAATAAGCCTCTTAATAATGAGCTCAAAGGAAATGAAATAGGATTATTTAGATCCTGCTAAGTGTTATTCATTTTTATTTTTTTGGTTCTTGGAACTGTAATTTATTTAGAGAGCATTGGGGTGAATACTTTGCATTTACCAACATTAATTCCTTTCAAAAAGCTGATTATTATTCAGCATTGAATTAAATACAATAATGTAGATATTCACACCATTTCTTCTAATCACTTTTGTCAGAATGTTTAGAGAGACACTTTCAGAGTTTGTCTGTCATCATGGATAGCGTCGATAGAGGTTGTAAATATTAATGAATCATTCTAAAATTAGAAAGGTAAACCTAATTAACTACAGCTGGGATTACGCCATTCAAGTATAGTTAGGTCAATATGGGAAGAAAAACTAACGGGAAGTGGAACTTGGTTCGTTACAATTTAAGCTTTCTCAGCAGAGCTCAGAAACATTAAAATAGTTGAATTTCTCAATAACTAAAGACATATTATAGAAGGTAAAGCCAAAATAAATTATAACTAAAAAATGATATAATAAAATAATGTTTAAGAGACTACAAAGAAATCTCTTTTTTTAATTTCTTTAAATAATATCCTATGACAAACCTACCAGGTGATTACTTTTTTCAATGCCCAAGCTCAAAGCTATTTTCAATGACCGGAATCGTAAAAGAAATACAATGAAGTATTTCCGATCAAAATATCAAGTTTTTTCAAAAATATTTTGTTTAATATTTAATATAGGAAGTTTAGAATCGATCCGTTCGTTTGTAAAATATGTTTTATTATTAAATATTTAAGCCCAGGGGTCAATATTTCACATATTAACAATTAAAAAAATAATAATACTTGTTATATGTTTGGTATCTGATGTGTTACTAAAGTATATTCCAGTTGGAACTTCCCTTGGTGTACACACTTATTTAAAGTCTACACAAAATTCACAATTGGAAACCTGTCAAATTTCCTTGAAAAATTACAAAGAGCACCAGAAAAAATACATTGTTAACATACATATATTAATATTTTGCTTCAGATAATTAATTTATTTATGCCGAAAAATAACAATATTTTTTGTATACAAATTCCACTGTTCTATTTTCTGAGTTCAAATAGCGTCTAGAGTTCCTTTTTTCTTCTACATCTTATAGGAATAAAAAAAAAAAAACATTTTCTCAAACTGACAGTCATCTAATCAACTTACTAGTTCATTTCCCACTGCCTGCATTCATACTGCATAATTATTTTTTGCTTGAATAAATAAGATTACATGCAGAAATAATTATCCAAAATCGTGCATTAGAATATATGAAAATAAGTCAAAAAGGTAAGAGGGGGGAAAATAACAATATTTACATGATGCTGATACATTATATTTCGACAAATTTCAATTTAATGACAGTAACACATTCTTAGATTAATAAACAGTTATTATTGGAACATCAATACAATATTAGTCAGAAAATTTGTATAATTTTTAATCCATAAAAATAACTTAAATTTCTATGCAAATCCACATGGTTATAGTATGATTATTGATCTTATTTTAATATATAGGTTAACAACAATCAATATAAAATAATTAATACTAAGTTAATCATGTATGCATATGTGTACATATTTACTTGCTTATACACTTCCATCCAATTAATATATAATAACATACACTTTGCACTGTGGTGTTAGGTGCTTTCCCTGTTGCATGTTTAAGCATCAGACATTTTACAATTATCCATAAGTCTATCAACAGTAGTGATTTCCTACTTGTGAATATTAACGAGAAAATATCAATATGTGAAGAATGATCGAAGTTATAATTATCTAATTCACAAGAATATTGAGCGTATAATTCACACAGAACTAAGAAATACAATGGGAAAAATGTGGTGGAGGACAGAAAGTTGCCATTTACAAAAAATACGAAGCCAAGGACATTGAGAAGAAATGGCGGTGCTATGATAAATATGCTCAGGTTAAGCAGCTTACAAACATTTTAAATTAACTCAGGTATCCTTACGGCTTAAACAATTTAGCACCTACTTTACTTTTGATCCTTATTTACTATTTCCAAGTCAAAATTGATCTAACATTAAATATTAAATTATATTTATATATACCATTTGTAATTCAATTGTTTTTCTTAACATATTTCCATAGGATAGTTTTATTTTTCCCTTTAAAAAGAAAAAAATGGTGAAGAATCCTATTTATAAATGGAACGTCAGTCTCATGTGTTTGAAAACTTTGAATTGTCTTTGATAAGGTGAATAAAAGTAGCTCAAATGCACATTTTGTTTCGATAAAAAAAACCATAAAGAGGTCGTTCAAAAGATTATTTCGGCTCGCCATTTTGTTTTCTAAAAGTTAGTTGGTTTGATGAATAATTTGACAACTACAAGTCTTGATTGAAATCGGTCTCAAAATCATAAGTAGCCCAGGCAAAGTTAGTTTGTGTAATTGAATGTTTTCGGATAGTAAAAATAGGAAAAAAAGTACGTACTCAGGAGTAGCTCTTTAAAAAAGTAATTTGTTTTTGAAATATGGTCCGGCAGCCTGCTAATTTGAAATTAGACCACTTTGAGTAGGATTGCTCATAACAACTCTCTTTATTATTTCAATTGCCATCGTCCTGACAGTATATTGTGTGCTGCATTCACAAAGTGCGGACGGTGAAAATATACTCTCATTAGCTACTTTATACTGGGCATGTTCTATCAGCGTCCATGGATATCAACAAATGCAAATTCCTCCATTTGTCGAGATGAAAGCCGTCAAGTATGCTGTATTTTACAACAAATATAAATATAATAAAATTAAACTGATTTATATAATTTAGGGACATCAAGTCAAATTCCTTCTCAATGCGAAAGTTAGGGTTCAAACCGCTCGAATGGCAATAGAAAGTGTTTTTTGTAGTTTTTTCTGTAAGGGTTCTTTATGTTATCGTACTGGCATTAAAATTCACATTACATACGTTTTTAATTGTAACTTCTCACTTTCCTGCTTAAATAACAGTTATAAAAAACTTTTATTCACATGTTTGAAACAAAAAAAAAGTTTTGAAAAGAATAACTTTCATTGGAAATAAAAATTTAATTTCAAAAAATTCTGTACACAACTTTATATTTATTTATGTATAATTCCAGTTCATTTTTATGTATAACACCATACAGGCAAATAATAAGGTACACTATGAGCATACAAACGAATGAGTGAAAAAGTCCAAAAAAAACAAATACAAGGAGATTAATTAGGTTTTACACTTCTTTTTTTTTATTGATTAATTGACAGTTGTGAAATATTATGAGAAGCGGTGAATGGGGATGGGGAGGGAAAGGACATCCAGCGTGATACCATTGGGCTAATTGTATTTATTCACACCTAGCCCTTATGTCGTCCTAAAATATTATCAGCTATGTGAGTGCCTTTCAATGGGCAAACTTTCTTATCAAAGTCCCTCTATAATTTCTTCATGTTAGGAGGTCCTCTACACTCCTTGGGATTCAAATCAACTGTTGATTTTTTTTAGCATATCTATCTATCTGTGATTCATATGTACTGATGAGTTTCGTCAGGTAAGTGTGAGTCAAGTTTCCTGTTATTGGCAATTGTTAAGTAAATTCTCAGTAGGTTGGATTTTATTTTGTTAGGAATTAAGCGGCACTTGTGCTTTAAATGTAGATATTGTGCGGGTTCCACATTTTATGGCGATGATTTTTGAGGTTTTGACTGGGAATAGGTCACCTTGAAACTTGATGTGTTTTTTGCTATTAAATAAGTAGGACGGTGCCCTGTTTGAGGAAACTTTAATTTAGGCTTAAGACAGTCAATAAATACTTACTCCTCGTTTCATTGCCCTCAAACCTATTATTATTATCACTTCTTGGCTCATACTTAATTTCCCAGCTGTTTGCCTTTACACATTCCACTCCATTCGTTTCTCTTTCGGTGGAACGTCTTTAACAGGAATTTTCATTCAGCTCAATATTTTAAAAGCTTATTGCTTTTTCATAAATGATGGAAGACTGGTGCTTAGTAGTTGACGGCACAGATATGTTTCTAACTACTCATAAATATATTAATCCTTTCTTTAAAAGTAATGCAGGACTGAATTGGCTCTTTCATTCTATGAATGGCAAAGGTTAGCTCCAATAAAACAGACATAAGGGTCGTTTGCTCCTCTCAACTTCAACAATACATTCTGTCAAACAAATTCTATTGGATTGTATAAAGCTTATTTTTATTTTGATCTGTATCGTAAAATAAAAACTGAATGCTACTGGCAAATGCAATGGATTCAGTTCGAAATAAACAATTTTGAAAGTTGCATCGTCAAATGCTGGAATCGTCATCCGAGGGAGGGGGGGTATAGCCATATAGCCATAAGGCTATAGGACATGGGAATTGCCCTGTGACCTTCATATATGATATTTATTCATATTTTATCAAAAAATTAAATTTACTCGAAGCCACTATTCAGTGATGTCAAGGTGAACGTAGTCCTTAAAAGTATACAAAGAATTAATTTATTTAAATTCGTTATTTTCGCAAACTAACATATTTTGTTATATAATTGGTATAAAATGAGAATTCATATGATTAACAAATGACAGATTTCCTTTAACTCAAAAATGATATACTTATAATGGCGTGGAACTGTCATCGAATTTTTACCTTATTTATCTAAACTTTGTTTTATTTGTTTAAATACAAAGTCTACATTTCAACGGTGTATGTATAATATGAAGTTAACTTGAGCTGCATTACATAATGTAAACATTTTACTTTTAATTTAAAGTTCTTAATTTAAATAAGAAGGTTTTTTTCTGTTTTTAATTTAAGATGATAATTTAAAAAAAACAGAAGTCAGTATTTACAAATTCAAGTCGATAGTAATAAATCAAAAGTTCATTCAATAAAAATGGAAGCTATTTTACTTTCTATTATAAAGAGTATTCTAAAATATTTACAACTTTACTTTATTACATAATATTATAATTATTGACTTTTAATCAGTCTCATTTTTACCAATGACCTATAATAAAATTATTGGTTTAGCTATTTATTTGAACCAATATTAGTGATTAATGAATGAATAGCAGAGGTGTCATTTCAAATGCTGTTATGTAGTCCAATAGCGCTGATATGGCAGAGAGTGCAACACAAGTTGTCTCAATTGTCCTCTAAAACCACAATCAATTGGCGTTGACAGAATAAATTGACAAAAACAATTTGAAGCGGTCAACCTCCTATTCCCACCTCTAAACGGAAATATTTCAATTCAAATTCACAAGTAGGGAATCAGAATGGGAAAACATTCACAAAATACCAATGATGGGTCTCGCAGTACAGAGATTAGAAAATGTTAATTGGAACCCACTTGGCGAAAAGCAGAAACTTAACCTAACACATACATGTACGCTACACCTACAGTACATTAAATATTAAATTATTATTATTAATAGAGTTTACAGTAGAAGCCCACTTAACCGACTTTATCTCACCGTGCTGTAGTCATCGGCTATCGGTTGAAGGGGCCGCACGTTCCACTTGCGGCCTACACCCCTACCCCTACTAGCTACACCTAACTAATATGTACAATGTTCTAAGATAAAAATAGCTGCTAAATTTTTTTACAATTTTTGTAGAAACAACCACATTATATAACTCACTCTCTCATACGTATTAAAACACATTTGCTCCATATATATAAATTTTTATCAGTCCTCTTAATACAAATGTAGAGTTTATGGAAAAGTTTTCTTTTTCTGTGGTAAAGTCTAAGAAGAGGATTTCCAAGACTATAATCTAGTGGACCTTCTTCCTTCCCAACTTTATTTCAATACCATAGCAAAAAATTAATTGATTTTTATGAACCGCTAATAAAGAGAGATATTAATTGTTTACCAGCAGCCTGTCAGAGCGCTCCATTTATAATGAAAACAAAAGTAACATGTACAGGATACGTAACTGCTAATAAGGGGTCTATTTTTAAACATACCCATCGTTAAAGGATCAAAGAAACACTTTTTTCCTGTCCACTTTGCACGGTGGCGTTACGAAAACAGGCAAGGTGGGAGGGGGTCATTACTCTAAGCACAGTTAATAGTATACTGGATCAAAATCAGGCGTAACCTAATCATCCAAAAAAAAAGGTAAAACCAGTCATAAATTACTGTTGGTGTAGTAAGTGATAACAAGTGACTCATATTCACAATGGCTATATGAGGAAGTAACTTTTTTTAGTTTTTCTTTTTGTGAATATCTCAAAACTATGTGGGTTATCGCTAACGTAATCATACACTACATTAAAATATGACCATATACATTTTTTCACTCAAGTCAATTGTTCCGTAGATATAGAATTGATCCCTTTTATATATATAGGATACTCAATTTATAGTAAATGTAGACAAAAACATGCAAAAAATAAAGGTGAAATCTGTCATAAACTGTTCATTATCCTTCCTGTAGTAAGTGGTTATAGGTCCCTAAACTTCCCTCGTTGAGGAAATCATATCTATAACTATCCTATAATTTTTTTTTGCTGAAATAAGTGGTCGCGGAGATATGGAGTATGTAATCTATGTAGACATATAGAGTGGGTCAAAGTCCGGATACTCAAGATCTTTTATCGATTAGCTGGTATAGGAGCCTGAGTATATCGATTTGAGTTCTCATATTAGACAATTAATTAGAAAAAACACGGCTTATGAAGATTATCGCTATAGTTGTCAGTGTGATCAGCTACCTCTCAACCAGTAAAATAATTAAACTTTTTAAATATAAATAATTAAATGTTATATAAACACATAATATGGTTAAATGGAGTCACAGATAAATATATAGATAAATAATTAAATGTTTTATATAACATCTATTCCCCGTTTTAGGATTCGGTGGCATTATATGTAGATGAATCAACTCTGCACCTGAGTAATCGTATGAGTACTAGTTGACGAGTTTCTGAGTAATTATTGCTTTCACATTGTTTTGGGAAATGTTTACTTCAAGTGGAAATCCAAAATAAATTTCGCCCCTTCAATATATGTATCTGTATTCATTGACTTCAGCGAAAAGAGGTATAGGACTATTTTTTGGTCCTTTTTATAGACATTTTATATTACTTTCCTTACAATAACATTTGGGTAAAACAACATAATTTTCGAGCTATTCACAGCACCTAAAATGTGTTTTTATACTGTCAAATTAAGTTAGTTGATTGCCAAAATTTTGCATTGGGGTCATAACAAAGCACAAATTTAACTTAAAAGGCTAACTATGCTATATAATGGATCTCTGATTTGTATGTTGTACATTTAAGAATTAATCAAGACATGAAAAAAAATAAGAAGGTAAAACTAGCAATAAATAGTTCATTACCCTTGCTGTAAAAAGTACAAGAGTTTCCCGCGCCAGTTTTAATAAATGGGAGAGGAAAGGTGTAGAAAAGTGATTTTCTTCTAAAAAGTCCGATTGTTTTGAAAATTTTATTTAATGTAAGTCCAGACTCACAAAATTTTCCCTTCTCTCAAATTCTCACTCACAAAATTGATTCATTGAATAGGAATAAGTGTAACTTAATTTTAGCGGATGCATGTGACGTGAATTTCCTTTTTTCATTTATATAAAAAGATAATTTGTTCCCATAACTCTACACATGAATCTCATAAATATAGAATACAGGTAATTTTTACCTTACATTAATTGTAAAACATGTTTACTTGTGCCTTATCCAAACCGACAATCGTGAACGCTTCACGAGCTTGTGAAACAGCTCCTTTGTGGTTCTCCCTAGTCGAATTTTATCGCCGTATAGTTGGCCGAAATACGAAAAAAAAACTTTTTAAAAACAGTACGTCCATTTAAAATAATTAGTTGTTATAAAAAAAAATTAATAAAATAAAAAGTTTGTAAGTTTAATACATTTTTCTTAGGCTATGGAAGTCGGTTAATGTGGCTTCTAATGTACTTACAAATATATATGATGTACATAAAGACATATTACATTATAGTGATGCACATAACATTCATAAATATCTATCATAAGGACCATGAATGAATCATTTCAATCATTTTGTCTACATCTCAGACTCAAGGAAACACAAATCAACACAGACCCATTCAAATATTTCTCATATCCATGGGTAACATCAAAGGTACACAAAGGATACGCCAATAAAGGTAAATTTGACAAAAACAGCTTCGCAAAAGTTATCATTGCGACAAAACATCGAAAACTACATTTAAGTTTGTTCACATCCAATGCCAAAAAAAAAATATTATTATTTAATGTGTGCGTTTGCGGCTAGTTTCTCCAATCGAAGAATCGAAAGTCCAGACCATAATAAAATCGACAACATCGAGTATTAACGTAACACGTTCTAGCAAGCACTTTAGTACGAATCTGATGAAGCTAATAAAATATTTTGAGAGATAATACATATTCAGTATAACTGTTTTTATTTTTGTTTTGTTTTTTTGTGGCAACAATAAGTTCAAAAATGTACCAACATTCTACATTCATGGGATTTGGGAATAACATGGGTGTACCCTTAAACAATTCACTTGAAGTGCTCATCCGTACGACAGGCGCACGCGCACGCTGGAGCAAAAATATCAAACAACAACAAAACATTAAAACTCAATCAACTAATCATTAAGTATTATCAGAAGCAGTATCAAGCTGAAATATTTCAGCGTAATGAATATACTCACTAAAATAAAACTACAGGATCTTTTACAGCTATTATAGCTGGAGATCCTTTTAAGCGACTAACAACATCGAATACACATTGATCTTACATATTTCATAAAATAAATAATAATTGCTTGAAAGCATCGTAATTTTTAACAATTAATAAATATATCATTAAACCATACTTAGATAGATAGATATATATACATACATATTCTCAACATTTTATATTAGATGAACATTAATAAAATATAGCAATGTAAATAATACAATTACCCACATTCAATAAAAAATGTAAAATGGACCAAAAGATATCGAACGGCAAGACCGTTATGAAATTATCATTCGTCTTGGCCATAATAGGAACATCCCTGAAGAAGCTCAAGCAACATCTGTACAGGACAGTCACACTATGAAAATAAATATATTTATCTTTCTCATTCCTACCGTATTATCACTTGTCCAATGTTTACAACTATCCAAATCTAAAAACTATATAACAAGCAAAAATAAAATAGTTCACTTTTCATCTGTAAATTGGTGTACTATTAAAATATAATATAAATATTTCAGAAAAATTCTAATCACCACTATTTACAAACCAGGTTCCGGTCCTTCACTCAGATCTTGGCGACAAAATAACATATCTCGTTCTGGGTCAGCTTAAGTCACAGCTCAAAGAATATCCAAACACGGGCCGCTCAAAGGACATTTCGGATTGAAACCAGAACCATTCGAGAAACTCAGTTTCCCCGTGCAAATGAGAAAAACAAATTCTTTACTTCGTTACTATCCAAAGCTACCAGTTGTGGAAGAACCACATGGAGGACAATTTTGGATTGCTCCAAACATAAGCTCCTATGTCAGGCCCGTGATATTGCGTAGACATTGCAAGGCGAGAAGCTAAAACTCATACAAATAGAAAACTATTAAATGTTTACAATAAAAATGAATAAGCCAATAATGAATATTATGAAAACAAATCCTTCGGAACCCAATCGACACTAGTCCTGCCTTGTATTGTCTTTTCACAGGTTACTGCTTTTTTTTTGTCATTTTATAGATTTTTATTTAAACCAATAAAACAAATATATATATTAATATGCTCTCTAGCTTTCTTAATTTGACTGACAGTTAAAAAAAGAATATTCAACTCAGTCATCTATGATATTCTTAATAATTATGTAACAACATACCTTTTACTCTCATTAACATAATCCGAAATGCGTATATATATAATGGGAACAGGATAGACCTAGATGAAATATTCAAATTATATGTTTAAATTATAACGACAAAAACTAATAGTTAAATAAAAACTTTTTTCAATAAAACATAAAAATCAGAAACCTTATAGATAAATTTTAAAATGCTATTACATTAATATCTGTAGGGATTGATTTGACTGCTAATAATAATAATAATATATATATGATTAATAATATATGAATAAAAATAAATCGTTGATAAAAACAAAAATAACACTAAACCTTCACAATAAATAACTTCATGTGAAAAGAATATAGTAGCAAAATATTTAAAGAAATCACACAAATAATGAAAAATGTATTTAAATTGATAGTGCAGTAGTAATATAATAAAATAATAACCATTAAACTATCATATAAATAAAAAAAAAATCATTTGACTTGTTGCTATCGTAAGGCGATTGATAGTGCCATAGACTTATTCTTTTGTCATAATCAGGAACAAAATTTCTCCTCTAGGGCACAAATTTCAAATGAAATGAGGATCAGCCATAAAGACGTTTATCAGGCATCTGAGGATGAAGACAGTGAACCAGGAGTTGACCATTGATTCTGAAGAAACAGAACCACCATCTGCGAATCATCAAAAGGAATATTAACTAGGCACAATCATAATTTTTGGAAAGCAGTGAATAATTCATAATAAGATGCAACAAAATTTCTTATAACATAGTAAATTTTCTCTAAAATACCGGAGTTATTTCTTAAACAGTTCACATGGAGCTCTTCCTCACACGAGCCTGATGCAGACATAGATGATATGTCAAGACGTTGCCCATGAATAAACTTAATAAATCCTAACAACTTTTTTTCATCTACCATAGCCGTTGAGCCAACCTTCAAGTCAATTCTATCAATACTCTAAAAGGTATGCGTATTTCAATAAGTTATACACATTTTTTCCTTGAGACCCATTGACCGTAACAATACGTGTTGTCCTCTTCATTCACGACTGTAAAATCCTGGCTTGCGAATTTTATAAGGGTTGCATTGGAAACGAACCAGTCATGGTTGCTAACAATTTCAATGTGTTTTTTTAAATAACCAGAGGTGGGAGTTTAGAATTGCGAAATCCCATAGAAAACAACGCCGGCGGATTACCATGGAACCGGCTGTAGATAACTGGAACATGGTGTATCCCATGATTACTCCCCACCATGATGCACCCTACGGGATTACGGATCAGGAAGGCAGCTGCACTCAATCCAGCTGGTCACTGATCCAGGAGGTGTTGACTTAAGAATGATTTGTTACGCCTATGAAGTAAGTAAACTTCCTACCGTTTCTAAATGAATAAAAAGGGAATTAGGTTTTGCTAAACGGATACAAATAAGCCCAAGTAAATGTAAAATAAAAAATGTAAGTTTTCATACTTTAGATTAGTTAAGAGGCCGAAGGGAAAAGCTATACCACCTCCAAATTTGATCTTAACTTTGGAAAAGTATGGAAAAAAAATTAAACGTGGAAAAAGTTGGGGTCGTTTCACTAACTTTTATCACTTTTCAAGTTCTAGTCAAAAGCTAATTATGGTATAAAGTGATCTTTTCCTAACGTTGAAAGGCTATAAAAAGGCGATAAAAATTCAGTTGTTGATGTTCATCCAGTTGTTGATTACGATTACGATTGTTTCTTTAGTTTTACGATCATCTAATAAGTTTTTAAAAAAATTCACCTCAAGTCGCGCGAGGGTCTTTCAATACTGTTCATACATCTTAGATACTTCATATCGTTTCCGTTTGTATTTTAAAAATTCTATTTAGTTCATAATCGATATAAAAACATTTTAGTCAGTGAAAATGGATTTCATTCTTTTGAATTAGTAAAAATATAATCAATAAGATTCGTAGCTCTTCTTGTTTTATTTTATTGTTTTTTAAAGTTTATATCTGACTTTTTGTACTTATAGAAAGGACCTTCTGGTGGTCAGTTTTTGAAAATATTTCCCTCGCAGAAGATCGGATTGATCCTTGACAGCACCCACCACTCCATCTACTTTACTTCCCATCACGCCTACTCAACTGTTAATGCACTTCCATAATATTTTCTTCCCCGTTTCAGATTTGATGGTGAGGGTTTTCCATGCAGAGTAAACAGCAGAGAGCTACGTATTCCCGAGACATTTCATGCACAAACATGTTCCCTTTTTTTTTCATCATATTCCAAATGTTTAAAAATCTTTGCTACTTCATACTTGCTTAGTTAATAATAAGGACGGCCGCTTACTGATCAGAGGGGATGCAAATTTCCCTTCAGGCGAATGATTGACCTGATCCACCCCTTGTTGGTTTTTAAGCCTAACATTTTTGGCTCTTTATTCAATTTGGGAACACATATGCTAAATAAAGCTGACATATTTCCAGCCTGAAAGAAGCAAGGTTGTACTAGTTTGTTACCAAAATTCTAGTGCATAAAACTGGTTTATTAAAAAAAATGGTGTATTTATGTTGGCTATAGTACCCACTAATGTGGTCACATACGAATCCACACACTATCGGGAAAATCATCATCGTCCTCAACTTGGTGACCTGATCCAGTCTTGAACACTGGTATCACCAGTATTGAAGAGTTTGAACGTAGCGTATTTTGATACCAAACACTTTCACCTTCCACCCAAAACTTTTTTTTGGTTGCAGCCTTCACAATCATTCCTGTTATCCCATAGTCTCTTGAAAGACTGAATCACAATGTTCTCTGTGAGATTTTTGCTGAAACATATAACAGTAAACAAAAGAATATACAATATGTAACAATTTATTAGCTGTATACACTATCCAGTCATTAGTGATGAATCAAGATCGCTACATCAGTTTGGGGATTAAATTTTGTAATTAAATTAAATGCTGTGATTTAATTTTAATGGAATTTGAGACCGAGTACGGTGATGATGTAAGCTAACAAGTTGCAACAGGCTTGATTGTACGTTCAATGGGAATGTTCTTGACGTTTAGTCGCACTGTATCAAAGAAGAGACAAATATTCCCACTTTAGCTGCTGTGAGATCTGAACTAGTTAGCACCCGCTTCAACATTTTACTTACCTGTAAATAACGACAACGGTTACGCCTTAGCTCCGCACTATGGAACTAATAAATTAATAACATAAGTATTGTAGGATGACATGATATTAAAATAAGAGTCTAATTCAATGGGAAAACAAAATGGAATTTATACAAACAGAAACATACAGGATGTCTGAAGAAATAAATAGCCTCAAATATAGATTCATATCTATATGTCTGTGCATATATAAATAAAGTATGGATTACTGTCGATATGTGTATGCATGTGAAACAAAAATATAGGTTTATATCTACTTGCCTATAGACGTATATATGTATATGCCGTTTAATTAACAGAATGTAAATATTTATTCATGAATAAATGCAGATATATATCTATATAAACATAAGATCCTATCTATATGTGTATTCATATAAATTCCTTTTCGTTTGGCATTTTAACGTTCTTTCGTAAAGTTAGGACGTTTTATCTTATATCATTTAGTTTTCGATTTAGTTGTGACGATCCTTATAATGTTGTGACTATAGCACTATTTATCTTTTTTAAATGTAATATAATAACATGCTATTAGAAGACGGGGTGTGATTGATTGTTGGCGGAAATATTGGAACCCCTTAACCCGTTGGATAAGAACGACAACCCTTGACACCACGTGCCTATGCCAGATGTAGCTTTAATGAACCGTATGTCGACCATAAACGCCCAACATCCCTAGCAGCGATATGACTTGCAAATGATTCAGAACTCACTCTCAGCCCTTCTGTCCAAAGGTGGAAGCTTTTCATCGTCCTTCTTCTTCTGCAACTTGTCCACACTGTTGAAGTTAGTCTGCACTCCTTTCACACCTGTGGAAGGAAAACAGTAAACTAGCACCATTCATCGAGTAACTTATTTATGAAACCTTACCTAAACACACTCCCACATATATATCTATAAATGCAGTGTGTTCCAGGCATCTTTTTTCAAGCTTTTGCACCAGGGTAATCTAACCAACACAATTACTAAAAATAGCTTCGAGCGCAAGACCCCATTAATGGAAAATCCTGAACTCAAAATGTCACCTTAACCCTCAAGGTACTGGTAACCAAAACACTCCATAGATAAAATAATATTAATTAAATGATATGGAAAATATGTGAAATCTACGATGAATTAGATTACACAGGTGGTCTGAAAAGTTTCCGACCTCAACATGAAGATGATAATAAAATAAATAAAAGCTTTGTTAGGTCGGAAACTTTTCAGACCACCCTCGTATATACACAAGTACTTTATCATATGGGATCGTGTAGTAACCAGGCCAGCATTTGTTCTCTTTATCCTTGTATCTCTTAACTATAATAAACAAAAATATTTACAATCCTATCTTAAAACATCAATAAAGAAATGTTAACAGCACTAATCCACATTAAACTAAAAATAAGCTTATGATTTACAACAAGATTCTGCATACTCACAGATTAATTATAATAGGGAATCCACTCTATTTACCCAACCTATTTACATTTGTATATACTTAACTTAAACAACACTCTCTAATAATTAACTGCAAGATAAGCTACAACCCAATGCTTCACAAACAACCAATGATTTTTCAATGGCTTGCGGATTCTTTCATTCCCTAGTTTTAAAACAAACCCCCTAGTTTTCTGGTGGACTAACCCTTTTTCCCTATATGGTGTCCTATACTTGATTATCTGGTAAAACTCTGAATTTTTCGTTGCAAATTTAACGGTTGAGAACTCCAGAATCAGTTTTGAAGCAAGAATGTTTTTGTTAAAATGGTACTGCAATTACGGAAAGGTGGTAGAGGTGCAAAGAGGATATTGGAAAGAATTTTACATTCATACCCCTAGCAAACAAACCATACACGGATCAGAAATAAGTTAATAATTATGCTCAGAGAAAATATTCCGGAATACCAAAATCATTGTCTGACGCATAAAAGGAAGAAATACATTTCCAAACCCAAATGTATCGTCTACAGACAAGAACATCGCTTTTCCAGTCGGCTTGTGGAGTAAAAATCCCAAAAGATAGTATCCAGTGGATTTTGAAGCGATTTAAGTTGAAAAGGTACATACCGACCTTAGTACAAGCTCTCAATGAACATGGTCTAGAAAGAAGAATTTAGTTTTGTGAGTAGGATTTGGCGAGATGTGAATAAGATCCTGTGCTCCGAAGACGATTATTTTAAGCAATGAAGCCGCATTTAAATTAAATTTTACAATTAAACGTTGAGGTCGATCTCATGTTCAGAAAAATTGAATCTATCTCAACTTTCGTTTAAAGAATTTTCTTTGGTGTTAAACGGTTTTAGGCATTCGAAAAAAAAAAATCCATCCCTTGAATGAAAACAATCCATATCATTTATTGGGTTTTACGATAACTCGTCCTAAAAGCTCACTAATTATTTATCTATTATTATTCATAAAAAAACATAACAATAGTATTTTTTATGCAGTTATATTTAGCTTAAAATTATTATTTGAATAATTGTTATACATAAAATATTGTTATAAAGTTGTTATAGTTATCTTTTACTGCGGCGTTCGTATGTGTACGATTATAAAAATTATGAAATTTCAAATATAGGTAATCTGTTTTACTGAATGCCTAACGTTCATCGATATAGTTGTTGAGATATTTTAATCCATGAATTTGCCATAAGCTGACTTCCGACTTCAGATTTAAATATATATATAAAAAAATGACCACTGGTATGTTAACGTAAGCAATTTCTTCCTCTTTGGAAGTTAAATCGGAGGTTTTATCCACATAAAAACTTGATGTAAACGAAAATTAACCTTGATCCTTATCGTTGAACAAAAAGTGGTAGGAGGTGGTCCGGGATAATAGTACAATACGAAAATCCGATTTCATTTTAGATTTTGCGCTACTTAACCGAATATCGGAGCTGGTGAATTTATACAAGGTAACCTCTTAAATGTTAATAAGTGGTCCTCTTAATGGGAAAGGGCTAAAATTCGCTGGTTATGTACTTCCATTCCACACCCCCTCTTTAGGCGTCCATGTATGCTGCTTACATTCTCCTCACTCCTAACAGATGAGGATGTCCATAAAAACCAACTTCTTTACTAATTATGCCAGGGTTCCTTCTGTTGGTTTACTTGTCTTGATTTTTTTATTTAACCCCTGCTATAAATATAAAACCTATTCTATGTTGATATGATGTAAAGTCGATTAAGTTTTCTAGATGTAATCAGCACATTTTTAAAGGGATTTAAATGGTGCTCAGAGGTGTGTAGTTTTCAGGCATTTTCTAGGTTCCTGCGATAGTAATAACCCAGCCTTAACAACAAAATAATCCCTCAATTCTACATTTCTTACTCTCAACAATAAGTACGTTGTTATTTGCGTCAAATTTGTGCCATGTGCATCCTACATCTTAAATAAATAATTTTTTTTTGTATAAATGTGCACTGTAGGAAAAAAGCCTATAAAATGTCATCATAACAACATAAGTAAGTATAGATAATAAAAAGTTTGGATAATTTTAGGCACAGAAGATTTCGATTTTAAATTATTCTCATGTTTCAATTATTCCAAAATAAATGTCTTGTATTTAGAAGTTATCGATATCGGCTTTAGACGATTAAAACAAAGAGAACGAGAGTAAAGGGAAATGATATCTTAACAACGGCTAGGTTTAAACTGTCTTTATTCCGCTTCTAAGTCTCTATCTCTATTTACAGCCTTTGTTTACATGGGGCTACGTGGTATTAGGCCTAACATTGCCATACCACGAGCCATAACTTAGAGATAAGACTATAATCATTGGAAGACTATTTAAGTCTTAGGATAAACAGTTTATGTTAAATATTTACCTTTTTCTTTTTTCTCATTTTGATTTTCAATCGCCTCCTCTGTCTCCAACTCAATCGGTGTATCTGAAATAGAATATTTTATTTTCCTGATACAAAAAAATATATGAACTAACCATAAACACACTAATACAAGGACGTGTTAATTGCGCTAACCAATAGAACGTTCGGCAAACCTATGTCATTACAGATCATGAAAAAAATCAAATGAGTAGTGTATTTTTTATCCTGCCCCTATTGTATCCAGTTTATGTGCACATGGCATTTCATTTCATTGACAATCAAATGTCTTAGTTGTTTTGTTTCTTCTTGAGCCTATTGCGACCTTTTTCATCTGTGTCTTTCTTTATTTTTCACTCTCTCTCCCTTATGAAACATCATAACTGATGATTGCTATAAGTCGGTTTATAATCAATACGACTGTTTCCTTTCCGGGGGTGATTTAAAAAATAAATCATATTTAATTACTGCTTATGATACGTTTCTTGGACATGGATTCAGTAATATTGCAGGGATATTGTTTGTAATACTTTATGAATGCATGATGAAAACATGTGAATGTTTCAAATTTTTAATAGAAAAAGAAAGCATTTGTGATCAGTGTAAATATAATGTTTACTTGTACTATTCATGTTCATTGGTAGATTGATTAAACCTAATTACTTTGAAGACGCAATCACGGTCATCATAATTGCAACAATAAATATCGCTATTAATTTCATGATCTATAATTGAAAGGTGAGCCGCTAGCTAACACCTGGTACAAAGCAAGTGCCACTGTTACCTTCATAAACGGTTTCTTCTGTCACTGGTTGCGAGGTGGTAGTCATCAAAGCAGAAGCTTAGAAGAAAAAAAAATCAAATTAAATTTAGTCAAAAATAAAAGAGGTCATGCAATAAAGTGCAAAGAGCGTGGGGCACTTCAAGGATTCAAAAAAGTGCTTTGTTTGTGCGATCTACTTGAAACAAACCTACGGAAGGGCAACTAGTCATGTCAACAGGTGAGCGTGGTGAGCCAAATAAAGCTTAGGGCCAGAAATCACCCTAATTCTTAATCATATATTAATTACCGTATTTTAAATAATTAAAAAAATAACCTAAACAGTAACCAAATTTATAATTCTCAATAAAGAATGACGGCAATAATTCGAGGTAAGAATTAACTCAACATAATACCTCATAAATGGGAGAGAGAACTAATGGTCTAATTAGTTAATTTTTGAAAATTCATTAAAGGCAATATAATTTTTATTTACTTCTCTAATCTCTTCTAATATTCAAACTAAACGTCTAATTGATTATACTGCTTACTACTTCATGTGTGAGGACATGACTTAAACTATGCTTTCTGATAGATTATCAGATAAAATTATAATTTACCAATAATTTGGAGTTCATAATTAGCAATTTATTTAAACACGAATAGATTATTTAATGGGAAACCGGTTGTTATACTATATATCTCCTTCAACTTGTGTGAGATGTCAAGAAGATGGAAGTAACTGGGAGATGGTAAGTTACTTCCCTCATTTAACCATTTCACAGCAGGATGATGCAGGCATACTAACAATAGTATGTGGAAACCTTGTTCACTGGTAAATTTGATAAACATCTGGCATCTCTCTTTCCTCAACCAAAAACGACATCCACTCGTCCCAAGGATACTGTTGAACAAATAATTGATCTATACATTTTTAGAGTATTGGAGAATGCAGAAGAAAACTAACAATAGTATTTTCTAAAGCGGGAGGGAATTTCAGTTGAGACACAGTCCGGTGCTCTCAGGCCCAAATGAGATCCGAGACAAATATGACTGGAGCTGCTTTTGTAGTTTCTCATTCAGACGATAGCCGTTTTACTGTTTCTTGATGCCACTTCATGGAGCCCTGATCAAAAGGAAGTGTCACCCTCAAATGTCAAGCAACACTGACATTTCGGCCTGGCCAATATTTCCTAGGTCCTATCTGAGTATAAATATTTTCCAGCGGATTATCAGAACACCTGAATCGGGTATATATGTTTACCCCATATTTACTTAACAATAATATTATAAATATATTTGTGGTACTATGTACATTTACGATATAGTATTTTTTTTAGCATAAGGAAGGTTTGAGACGCAGGTTGTGCCTTATCCTATAGAGTAGGGGAGGATAACTTCTACCCTTTCAGATGAACCCAATAAATTGAAAATATTTTTTTTTAGTCATAATGTATTTATTAAAAAGTTAGACAACTTCGAAATTTACATAGATTTTTATTTTTTGTTACGCTAAAATGACTCGACTAAATATAAGTAATAACACAAAACATTTACTGCCCCATAATGCATCACTTTAAAACTTCCTATATTTTATAAGCACATAATGACTAATTATTATGTATTTAAAGAGATTCAAGTATCATTCTTATCATATTATCATTCTTCTTTTATAAGCAACGCATCGGGGAGTCATCCAAGTCCACGGTCCAATATCATGCAGGAAGGAGTCCAATTTAAACGAAAATATATTCAAATAAATAAATAATTTCATGATCAGAAAAACCGTTGTTCATTTGAGGGTTTATTGAATTAATAATTTTCATGATAACGATATAAAAAAAAATAACATTATTAATCCATATTATCCAAGGAGCTTATCCTGATCAGGAAAAAAGATTTTCATTTTATATTGATGTTATTATATTTTAATTCAAAATTGGACTCTAGTGTGATATACTCGTAGGACTATGAAGACGGGCGACGATTTGAAATATTAGTCGTGCGTAAAGAAATTATTAGAAAGGATTTAATCTCGTCAATAATTTCCAAATAATTCACATGGAATATTTCGGCTGGTTGTGGGTTCTTACCCACATCAAAGTATAAAGAAAAAAAGAAAAGTTTCCAAGTGTCATACGCACAGCTAGAACATGACTGAATGGCAGCGTGGACTTGTGGAAGAGTTTGTGCACGAAAGATAAAAGTTATTGTTTGCAACGTAAGGCAGCTAATAAAAAAAAGTAAATATTTAACAAATTAAAAAACCTTATAGAATTTTTAATACAAACATATTGTAACTTTTAAAGGAATCGGTAATTGGAATTGAATAATTAGAGGAAAGGATTCATTACTCAACGTTTCTTCACAAGGAATAAATACCACCAACCACGGCAGGTGCAAAACTCATAAGACTAATGATATAAAGGATTCACAAAAGCGCAATCTGTCTCTCTCAAACCTTCGTCTATTCTGAAGTTCAACTTCAAAACATCCCCTAGTTCCGCTCTCTAGTGAAGGGAAACAAGTTAGGGAATTGCTAACCTCTTTAATCGAAATACCAAACAGTTATCTTCTAACTACCTGGATAAAACTGACTTTTTTCTTTATCCTATTATTGGACTGCTGCCTTTATGGCCATCGCTCAAGCTTTTGACAGGGTCTGGCATGCAGGTTTGCTTTACAAGCTCAAAAGATATTTACCGCAGACCCTATTCCTAATCCTACAGTCCTACCTTTCAAACCACTTCTTCCAAGTCCGCTGTGGCTTAGAATATTTTAGCTACTAACCCATAAAAGCAGGAGTTCCACAGAGCAGTGCCCTGGGTCCCATCTTCTATAATCTATACACCACTGACGTCCCCTCTATCCCCAATACTTTCTTGGCAACATTTGCGAATGATACTGCAGTCCTGTCATCCCACCCAGACCCCAAATCAGTTTCCACCCATCCCACCCAGGTCATTCCATAACCTTCAAAAACACCGAGATGAGATCGAATATTGGTGCAACCAATGGTGAATCAAAGTTAATGAAGCAAAATGTTCCCACATTACCTTCACCCTCTGCCGCAAGTCTTGTCCACTAGTTTTTTTAAAATTCCATTTCTCTTCCTTTATCCGAAATAGAACGGTAGTTAGGCTCCCATCTCTACAAAAGGCTGACATGGAACCCAAACACGAGGCTAAAAAGACGTTTTGGACAACTGTACAGACTAATTGAAGGACATCCCATCTCTCAATAGAAACTAAATTACTAATCTACAAAGTTATACTGAAGCCAATCTGGACAAACGGAATATAGCTAAGGGGGACAGCAAAAAAGTCGAACATCAAGCCTATTCAATCCTTTCAATCAAAAGTCCTGAGAACAATAGTAAATGCCCCTTATTACGTCAGCAACAAAACCCTTCATAACGATATTAATATATCTTACATTCTTGAACTCATCCCTTCCAAGTTCATGAAATTCCATAGTAACCTATCCAACCACCCTAATCCCGTAGCACAGTCATTAAACTCCACCACTCATCCCTATAATACTCCTAGGAGACTGAAACAGCAGTAGAGGCCACTAAAGATCTCCTATAAATACGTGACAGTGGGAGTCCAGGCAATGGCCAGTTTCTCCAATCATTTCCTGAGCGTCTGGGCTCTCGCGTGGGGGACTTCCCAAGACTCCGCTTCATCTTTCACATGCGAGGGAGGGAGCAACCATGTGTATTTGGGAGGTCTCTGGGGTGTTTGTAATTACTGTATGAATGATCCAGTGAATGAATGTAAATATGGTATGAATGAGAACATTCATCTCAATTACTTATTTCCCAATAAGGCAGATTGTAATTTTATCACAATAAAGAAGTTTCAATTTACTATTTCCTTATCCTTTCAAATAATTCTCACACTTCAAAAATTAACGACTCTGAAGAACGTCTGAAAGCTCTGGTAAATATGCCAAATCATGATTTTTGTACTGCTAATTCATGTAAGATGAAGAATGCGTATGGCAAATATCTACGTAGGTGTGCATACAGGTATACCAATGTATACCGAACTTAAAAGAATCAGATTACATATTTAGAAATTTCTGGCACAGGCAAGCTCACAGGAACCACGCTTCAACCGGACATCACCTACAGCTTTTTACTACACTTTACCATAAAGTCGAATCGTTCCGTCGGTTTCGCCACGTGAGTTCTTGGCAACACACTTGTAAGTGCCAAAGTCCTGTTGTTTAAGCTTGACTATAGTAAGAAGCATCTGGACTTTGTAGGGGACTTCGAGGGACACCTCTTGTGTGTGGTACTTCTTGGAGCTGTGGATCATCTGCCCGTCCTCACGGGTCCAGTAGGTAAGGGCGTTCGGGTGGGCCTCGGTGAAGCACTCCAGGGTTACGTTCCTGCCCAGGGGCGATCCGACTAGCTGGTGGGGTATCCACAACATGGGCGGGACTGAAACAAATACAAATTATAAATGGGTTTTCTTTTTGAAGTGCAAAGCCTAGTATAATATATTTCAGGTCTTTGGGAAAATGGAATACCAAACAATAACGTCAACCACCAAACAACAGAACAGTCGCAGAACCGGTACCATAAACAAACGAATTAAAGCAAGTGCATAATATCCTTGTAATTTTACTTGTTAATAGTTTGTTGAGGTTGTTGGAATCTCCACCTATAAGTACCACCCAAGTACAGACTAGAATCACATAACATATTTTTAGCCAACATGGCCATTTATTAGCCAGGAAATATTTTAAAAATACTCATTAGTTTAATAATAACTGATTTCATTTATTTCCGTTTTCAATTTGAATTATACAACATATGTAGCCTGAGGATGGACTGATATCAGCCTGAAACGTTGCAACAAACTATTAGTATATAAAATTGGAAGATAATTGTACACATCTTTGAATGATATTCAACTTTCTATCCTTGAAAATATCTTATTAAAATAATATACTGTTATCGTTCCATTTCTAGGGTTTCATTTCCCTATATCTGCGTATCGGTTTCGATCTTTATAAGCCATTAGTTCGAATAGATACATGAAATTTCGTCCTATATGTAGGAATATTTTTCCTGGAATGGAAAACATTCAAGAGAAATGTGATATTTCACAGAATTGAGTATTTCGTTAAGTAAACCCCAAGACACACATTGCATATTATTAATCAGAGCGTCGAGATTTTAAATTTGATACCAACATGAGAAAACTTTTTTCCCTTATTGTTCATGGGGCTGTTGCTGCTAATTAACTTTTAGCATCATTGGGGAAACACCCTTCAAAATACCACGCCTTTAATTATGTATATATTTACATTATTAGTATAGAAAATTATTGTTTCTGCTAATTTTTATTATTATCATTATTTACGTAATTTTTATCTGTGTTATTGTTTTTTTTATTGTGTACAGAGCCTATAAATTTCGTTTGGTAAACGATATGACCTGTAATAGGGCTCATGCCTATTGGTGAATTATATAAACAAAAACAACCGTTTTTTTCTGAATAGATAGGAAAGTTATGATGTGTAGCCAATAAGGTAAGATGTTTAATTCAGACCCTATATGTTTAAATATGTCCTTATTAGACCAGCATTACAAAGGGTAGCTGTTTCATTTTCTCACAAAACTTTGAAAAGTAACATACTCCAGGAGATCGCTTCAGATTTTGAGTGAATTAGATAAATGTTCATTACAAGACATTGATTAAATGAGACCTAGATATTTACAAGGCTGACAAAATAAGGATTTAAATAATTAATGATACCACCCTCACATGAACACATGAATTATTAACGTCTATCAGTTCGCAAAGTGTGTTGAGGAAGGGGAGTTGCTTATAATAATATCCATTGGATGGTTGAATTACATACAACATGTTAATTCGATGATAATAGACTGCCTAGTGCATCAAATTATCGCTTAGCTTACATAGGGTCTCGTTCCCTGCCAAGTATAGAATAAACTGGCACCTGGCTAAGAAAACTGTCATAGATTTTACTAATAATATCTTCTCGATCCAGCTATAGAAGATATGTTAATAAAGTAATAGCTAACTCGCCACATTTCATCGTTAAAGAGACAGGTTGAATTTATCCATTTGTCCTAATCTATAAACCCTCACCCCTTCAAACCTAAATGTTATTAAAATACTGTCCTGGGTTTCAATCATATATTTTTCATGGCATGGAAAAAATTCAAGAGATATGTGATATATCAATCAAGTATTTCGTTAAGTAACTGTTGAGTAAACCCCAAGACACATATTGCATATTATTAATCAGAACTTCAAGATTTTAAATTTGATACCAACATGAGAAAACTTTTTTCCCTTATTGTTCATGGCCACAAACTTTTAGTATCATTTATACCACGCCTTTATTAATTTTAGTTGATAATATAAACTCAATTAGTTAATTAATGCCAGTTTTAATGACTATAGCTTAGAAAAACAAAACTTGTACTAAGCAGTCGTCTTCCGTCATATCCTACGACTACATTAAATCCATGGCTTATGTCTTGATGCAACATATCACTCGCTTAGGTCCATCCCCAGTTATATTCAAGTTTACTGCCAAAGTATATTATGCTGATTATGGTGCTTTATTTGAACAATGATCAATTACCGAAAAAAATGCATGCAGTTATTATTTAGAATATTATTATTATTTGAATGTTTATCAAATTAATAACATATCTACATCCAAAAGAATGTAAACAGCTTTTTTCTCTCATTTACATTATTTAAAAATTTGTTTCTGTATGTCATGAATGATATTTGGTTTTATTTCCTATTTTAACATATTAATTACACAGGCCTACAAGAAAAAAATTTTTGTTTTGTGTCTAGGATTTTAGAACTGATTTTAGCAAGATTTTGGGGCACTAAATTTAAATATGAAATCAGTTTCTCTATCTGCTCTACTTTTTTTTTTAACGTGGAGTTCTACTCGAAATGTGCAGTTGTAACTCCCTGTCGTACAGTTCTAAACCACATTTACAAGAATTGGTTCCTGTATTCTTCTTCTCTCAAGACGACTATCTTGTATTTTGTCACGAAATTAGAGGACTACCGGAAAAAATGGGTCTTCCTAACTATTTTCCAGATAATTAGTGCCTATTTATTGTCAGCTCAATGCAAAGCTTGAAATTCTAAACTTCTATACGATGAGAATGAATATGGTTCAATGCTAATTGCTCACTAAACGAAAATGAAAGAAGAATATAACACCATAGCTTCGGTCTTGGAGAAAAAGGATCATGAACATCAATGGGTGATATGTGGACTTGGGTGTGAAGTGGTAAACATTCTTCTTAGACAGCAAAGAGGTCACACCAAATATCCTTGCTACTTGTGCCGCTGGGATAGCAGAGACAAAACACACCACTAGGTTAGAAAAGAGTGGCCTAAGAAATAAAACATGGACGTTGGGGAAAAAGTATGTCATTAAAGACCCCTTAGTTGAAGCTGTTTGTAAAGGCTCTTGATAAGAAAGGATCATGCTTTGCATATATTGGGGGGAAATTTAATCAGTTTAGTACGGAAAAAATTAAAGCAGGAATATTTGACGGCTTACAAATAAGACAACTAATTAAGCCTTCGTAAATTCGATGAATGAGAGCTTGGACTTCATTTGTTGCAGTTGTTGGAAATTTTCTGGGAAAACGCAAAGCTGAAAACTACGTTGAACTGGTAAACGAGATACATAACAGTTTCAAATCCCTTGGCTGTAACATGAGCATTAATGTACACTGCCACTTGGATCATTTTTCTAAAAAAATTAGGAGTCACCAGTGAGGAAGAAGGTTTCATCAGAGTATTAAAACTATGGAGGCCTGCTGCCAAGGAAGATGGGATACGCACATAATGGCAGATTACTGTTGTTTTTTAAGAAGGGACTGTTCCAAAATGCATTCAAGAATGTCACGGAAAAGAAGCTTCCGAACTGTTCTGTGACTAGTTGGTTTCATCGATGACTTTTTCTTCTATCTTTGTATGTAATAATATTTGTATAATATAATAATAATAATTCTGTGTTTAGTTTTTTTATTTGATACATGGGTTTGTATATAATAGTGTAACATATATGTCACTGAAATGTTATATGTTTCTTTTAAATGTTTATATCCTGTGTTATAGCTCCTAGACAAAATCTAATGCCATATTTGAATCCAGCATCAAATTCTTATGAGATGGGCTTCGAATACTAGGGCAACTGCGTCTTGGTGCCTAAGTTCTGGGACTCTTCATTCAGGATTTGGTGTCCACCAAGTAATATACATAACAAAGTTCCCTTATTAATTTTGCCTGAAATCCCTTAAGCATAGCATAATATAATTTTTTTTTATTAACAGTGTTTTTGACAGTAGAAGAATTGTATTTAAATTGGTTTGAGAAACAGTGGTATCTCTGTTTACTTCTTTAATTGAAAATTAAATTAAATTTGCATATGAATCTAAAACAATTGTTTTCCGAGAGGCTCTATAGCCTCCTGTATGTTATATCACCTTCCTAGATGGTTATGACATCATCTTATTATTTTGCATATGTCGGTGAAGGCGTTTCAGTAATTTACTCCGCCTCAACTACATTAGTTACCTACCTGTGCTTAAGGTTTCCTTAAGTGAAAACGTAGTTGAAAAAGCTTTCCTTATTCCTTTATCTCTTTTCTGATGTTTTTAATCCGTTTGGTAGGATTAGTCCTTATTGTTTTACAGTTTGGCACTGAAAGCGAGGCTTTAACAAACTTCAATAATATTTCATTTAATTTTCTTTTCTGTTTTGTTTAATGTGTTAATTCTAATTTAAATTAGTTTTCTTAATGAAATCTTGCGTCTATTAATTTCAAGTGTATCAGATGGTGAATATAATATAATGCAAATTCCGTGATTAGATCCAAGGTCAGTTTTGTTTATCTGATTAAACTTTACACGTTGTAAGGACATGGTTACAAGTTATGTTTAACATGCACGTCTTTGATTTCGTAATGTCAGCCTAAATGAACAATATAGTGATTAAAGAACAGCCAAAATCAAATTGATTTTAAAGGAACAGAGTTTTTATCAAAGATAAACCATATTCCTGTTGGATATATTTTGTTTGCATAATTTAAGTGATTTCCACCAATATGATTTCTTTTAAATATGCTTTTGAAATTACAGCTACTCATTTTATACTACTTTTTTATATATACAAATGTTATTAAGACATATATATAAAATTCACCCCTTCTAACCTCCACTAAATTACCTGTCATGTTGTTTTCTTTTACTGTATTACAACTTTTGTTTTGTCATTTAGGAAACGAAAAGGGTGTTTGCTAACATAGCAGAAAAAGAAGCTGAAGAAGATTCAAAGAATATTTAATTAATTGTAAGGAGGCATAGGGAGTGAAACATAACTTCTCAATTCAATTTTTCAGGATCTATTTATTGTAATATGGTGGAAGATAAACCTAAATTTAAATAATCTATGAAGTTATGAATCATCGCATTCTGAGTTGCAAAGCTGTTTTTTATTTTGGGATAACAGTTGTAAGCTTATGCTTTTTTGACTTATAAATTGTATTTAAACACCTTTAATCACTAGAGATTTTTTAAAACCATTTTTTTATTTATGATGTTTATGTCTGGTATTTCTTGGTACAAGAATGTCATGAGCCATTAATACATTTTTTCTTTATTGTCGCTATTCATTTGTGAAATTATATAGATCCTTAATAATAGATGCCATCCACTTTATGAATCTGATAGTTATCTCCCGATTAAGAGCCACTCAACATACTAGAAAAAAACAATTTGTGGACAATGAAGACAAGTCCATCTAAATGATTGCCAAGTATTTGACCATATAGTCCACCTAAAAGGATGTAATGGGTACGGAGAATCTTTCTACAACACTTCCTGTCTTTAGATAGCCACCCTATCACAATGCTGTTCACTCCAAAGATACCTTGTACAGCCATTCCCAAATTGTAATGTCCTTATTTTGAAGCTTCATCGTCACTATTCATCTTGAAATTACTTTAAAGTCATAATATATTTTATCCAAGGTTATAAATCTGTTACCTGCCTCTTCTAGAGATTTTGCAGAAAGTACTCGACATATTTCAAAAAGAAAACTTGTAAACAAGGACAGACTAATGAAGAAAATACACTTCACATATCAAAATGAAATGTACTTGCACAAACTTAATTTCACTTCACATGATAGAAATCGGATTTAATTCTGTCATTATTTTATGAATGGATATTTATCCTTTCAATAGTCTTCAGAATCTGAACTTGAAGTGTCTCCGGTGTGCAGGTTCATCTTCTTCAGGTGGGGGCTAAAGAATAACACGAGGAACATGCTAATCCCATAAAATGCTTGGGTACTCTACTGCCATCGGTCCCACTTAGCAAGATCTTCAATAATTGCTAGTAGGAAGAATGTCATTCTATAAAATAAGTTGATTAGTGCTTATTACCTGTCCATTTATGTACGTGACATGTGAAATAAGTACTGGCATCTGAGGCTGGCTTAAACATATGTTTTGTAGCTGACATTATTCAGAATTTCAACCTGAATATGAAATTGTAATGTATATCCTGAGAACTTGCAAACAGTGGACAGAGCTCTGTGATCGGCAGTCATAACCATAACATTAATTATATTCACAAAAATTCACCATGTTTTTGTTTTGACATTAGGTTTTGTTAATAAATTATCTTTCTTTGTGAATGTTTGACATTTTTTGAGCATCTTTACACTCAAACCATTGTAGCTATCTACTTTGAACAGTCATGTATTTAATGAACAATAGGAAATCCTTTTTAGAAAAATGTATTGTGAACCTAATCTTTATTTATCTGTATGTTTTTTTCTACTTAGCTAGTATTTCATTTACCACATTTAATCTTGTAGACCCTGGATTGGTAAGGGGTCTTTTACTTTTGTTTCATGACTTTGTAATTCTATATATATATATATATATATATATATATATATATATATATATATATTCTGTCATTGGTATGTTTTCTAAGGGATTGAATCGAAAGTAGAACATGACCATTTTATTATTATGATAGTGCTAGAGTATTGATGTTTTCCCCGGCTTCTCTTTATATTGAGGTCTAAGAAGTTGATACTTTCTTCTTCTTCCAACTTATTAGTAAAACAGATATTTGGGTGTAGACCATTTAGGAATTGCATCTACTCTAAAATCTCATCCCAGGCCCCCTAAAAAACATCCCAATATGTCATCCACATATCCGATACAGTATTTTATTTCGTTTTTATATGGATTGATATCAATCATTATATATTTTGTCTCCATGTTATCCATAAATAACTCTGCCAAGATGGCACTCAGGGGGCTACCATCGGTAGATATATTCGATTTGGCTTAACCATTGCCCACAGCCATATTTTAGTTAAGTCAATACTCTTTTATCATTATAGGACTGGATTCATGGATTCACAACAATTTTCAACATTGTATTGAGCGAATTTACAGTTTGGCAGAAAGTCATGTTTGTTTGTTTTTTTATCTCCGCTACCTGTATACTATTTCTGAGTATTTGGGCTTGAAGTAACTATTGTATTTTGAATACCTGTTCTCCAAAGTTTCTCAGTAGGGGAATATATCAATGACAGAATATGTCAAATGGTATCCCTTGTGTACTTTTAGAGCACTATACAGAGGGTGAGATTGTGGGTTTATAAAATAAATCTCTATACAGGGAATTAACTAATTATAAAAAATTATTTACAGTAGAATTTATTTTATAAAAATGGCAAACCTCACCATAATTTTAGAGGAACTCAAGGAAAAGACTATTTTTATCAAACATAGAAGCTAAAATCTTTTCATGGAATAGGTAATAATTAAAAATAGTTCCTTGGTGTAGTTAACGAATTAGACCAAATGAAGTTAATCAAGTATTCGTTAGATGGCAATATGTCGAGTTACTTACAATATTTTGCAGCCTCTCTATTGTGAGGCAACTAGCAGGTTTATTAAGTTGGGTGGCATGTACTATTATGGATTTACAGAAATTCACAGGTGAATATAAATGATGAAGGCTCAAACTAAAGAACATTACCAGATGGAAATGGTTCTCAAAGATATCGTCGGAGTGAATGGAAATCATTGTTTTGGGTACTTCAAGGCATGAAATGATGGACAGAGGGTCTAATGCATCCATGATTTAGGTGACCAATAAGATCAAGTACTTATATTTTCAAGTTAACCTGAAATACAATGTTCAATTAATCTAACATGGCGGGTTTTCCAACTTTTGAAGTTTGATCTAGAATATTCCTCATTTACAAGTATTTGCCAATCTGCCAGAAAAAAAAAGTCAAATCAGCATACAAACTAGAGAGTATTCCATTTTAATGTTAAAATACATGTGATATAAATAAAATGAGAAGTGATTCATTGATATCGTTACTAATTATTAAATATACCTTTTCTTAACAATGGAGTGCACCAAATTATACATTCATTGATATGTGTACACAATCTATTTATTAATTTGAGAAAACCAAAATATTTTCGCAAGTTAATACAATTTCAGTAGTGTTAATAATTTTTCGCCTATGATTAAAATGTTTTTGGAACAGTTTTTCTATACCTTCAACTGGATTTTTTTTTTTTAGTTTACTTTATTAAATTTTTTCGGGCTTTATGTGTAACTTGAATAGAATAATTTGTTACCCATATGATGTTTCTTTATTAGAATAGTATCACATCTTATTTAAGGTTATACTATGCTGTAATGTCAATTTTTAGTGTTTAATTTTATATTTACCTATTTCTATCATTTCTGTAATTAAGGTTAAGTTTTTTTACTGTTTCCGTGTATTCTACTTTAAATAAATTTTAAAAAATGTGTTCTCTTTCAATATAATTATGCTAACAGTTTAGTGTAACTGTTTTAACTGTTACCAAGACAAATAATTATCAAATATATATATTTATGTTTAAGCATACTTTTCTTTCTGCAGTACCCCCATATAAAGTGTTGATTCGTAAATACTAAGTACCTACTCACAAGGTACGAGTACATCACTTTTTGGGATTGAAACTCAAGTTGCAATTTCAGTTAGCAGTAAATCAAAAAAAAAAAGGTCCAGAGTTATAACTAAGTATTTAGTTTAATTTTTCATTAAATAAATCTCTATATGGGGAATTAACTAAATATAAAAAGTTAGTTACAGTAGAATTTATTTTATAAAAATGGCAAACCTCACCATAATTTTAGAGGAACTCAAGGAAAAGACTATTTTTATCAAACATAGAAGCTAAAATCTTTTCATGGAATAGGTAATAATTAAAAATAGTTCCTTGGTGTAGTTAACGAATTAGACCAAATGAAGTTAATCAAGTATTCGTTAGATGGCAATAAATTAGCTATCATAGTCACTACTAACTAAATTATTATTTATTCACAATATTTATATTGTTTTTTTATACTGGATTAGTTGTGGTTTTTTTATTTTACTTACTTACCCTCACAAAATCGATTGAGTTCCGTCCAGACCAGTCTTGGTGAGAATAAAGAGTTGGGAAAAATTCACTAACAACTAAATCACAGTCATCTAGGGCCTATTGCATGTGTTTTTATATTATCCATTTTATCACCTTCATAATATTCAAATGAATTCCCTTGGAAAGATCAGATTATCAGTATTTGTTGGAGGGAATCACATGTTGAATCAACACACTTCCAACCAAGGAAAAAACTTAAGACCACTACAACTAGTGCACAAATGTTTTCTAGACAAGCTTATAAATCAGTGGACAGTAGCCATTTGAACTCGTCCCACAACACAAATATAAGATTATAAGGTATAAACCTGGGTTTGTACAACAGTATAAGTGTTATGTACCATTTTGGGCCATGAATATGAAGAATCCTTAGATATTAAAAGCTGTGAATATTGATTCACTTTTGCAAATCAACTGGCTTGTTAAAGGATGGTTCCCCTTCCATGCCATGAAAGGAACTCAATAAAATATATGTGGGTTTATAAGTATTGACCAATAGCTCCAAGACATATTCAATACTCCTTAATGCCTCTCTAACTATTTTGTTTATTTATAAGTGGGGTCCTTCTCCAAAGGCTGGCTACCACCATCGATAACATTGAATGTGAATGGTGTCTATGTAGGAAGAACATAAAGAAAATTAAATCAGGTGGCAAGAATATTTTTCTAAGAAGGATTCTCCATTGTATATGCACATTGATGAGAGAAACCACAGGGAAGTACCACAAAAGATACAAATAGTAAGGGATAGAAATATGTTAAAAGAATAATAATTTAATATATGCCAATAACAAATTGTTTACTTAAAAAAAAAAACATAGAAAACAATTAAAAAAAATATAAATATAAAATTCAAATTGTAATAAATCATAATTCTTTTTATCATTTACTGCAGTTATTTTTTCATTCTTCTTCAGTCTTCTTTGAATTCATCAGATAATTTATGAATCTACTTTAGCTTATGTTTTCTGTACTGCCAGTGAAAATCCTTTTCATTTCCTAAATGAGAAAACAAAAGTTGTAATACAATTAAAGGAAACAGGTTGACAAGTACTTTAGTGCTTTTTGGAATAAGGGAATTTTATGTATGAGTGCTAATAATATTTATTAAATTAAAAAAAAATATTAAAGAATGAAAACTATAATCTGAAAAGCCCAAAATGTGGATATTTCTTTTTAAATAAATCAATGGAAATCACTTAAATCACAACAAAAATATGGTTTATCTTTAATAAAAACTCTATTCCTTTAAAATTAATTTGATTCTGGTTGTTCTTTAATCAATATCTTGTTCATTTAGGTTGAAATATTATAAAATCAAAGACACGAATGTTAAACATAATTTGACCTTACATTGGTGTGGAGTGTGTATATATTAACAAATGAAACAGCTTCTGTCTCTCCATAGCTTCATTTATTTTCACGCAAATGTGAATCCGGCAAGTGCTGTAGTTACCTTCAGCTCAAACCCTTGAGTACGCTGACATAGATGGTCGAAAATGTGCGAGTGAAAATAAATAAAGCTGTGGAGAGACAGAAGGTATTCTATTTCTTAATGCCCTTACAGCATGTAAAGTTTAATCAGAGAAACACCTACTAATCTTATACATGTGTCAATGTAGTAATAATCCTTGAAGCCTTGGTTATCTCAAGCCAAAGAAGCCAGTGATATACCATGCTGTTATTTTTATATAAATGGAAATTAATGGAAACTTGTCAAGTTTAAAATTTATAAGCTAAAACGGAAAAAAAAAAAAAAAAAATCAATTGTGATGCATCACACATGTAAGGTTTTTGTTCATCTTACCATAGTATCCTCCTTGTTAATAATGACAATACTTTCTTCAAATAATAAGAAAATAAATCCTTGATAAAGCAGTTATTATAATAAAATTATTCTTAAAAACTAAAACCATTTGTCTGCCATGACCTAGTGATGAAAAGTGGTCACCATAGCGCCCGCCAACTATTTTACTCTTGTGCTGGCCGAAGAAAAAAATATCACACGCATATTTCTTTATATTACTGCATTTTAACCATATTTCTTCTATGAATCATAAACACACTAGTATTGAAGTTTGATAGTCATTGTAGTTTGTGTTGAGTAAATAAACGTTTATTTGACCTATTTAGTTCAGTATTTATTTCTAGTTAAATGCCCATATTTTTATATATCCATACCCCCCCCCCAATTATTTAAAATATTTTGTTATTTTAATCATAAAATGAGTGAATCAAATAAAAGAAAAATAACTTATAATTTCAATACCGAATGAAGGATCATATTTTTTTGTCAATTTTAGCCACAAATTTATTTATTTGTAGTGTGGCAGTAAATAGCATTACAGTACTCAAAAAAACATAATGTTGGACGTCACTGCCAGACAATTCATGTGACTTTTGACGCAAGCTATCCACTTAAATCTGAAATAAATCTACTAAAATCAACCCTACCTACCTGACTGTAGGTTTTCACTAGGCCTGTGGCAAAATCTAAACATCACACTCCTGTTTCTTGAAGGAGAAAAAGTCTTTCCAGGATGGTGAGTTGTTAAAAGAAGCATTTCTGACTGGCATAGATTGCTTAATTGAGGGATTTTCTAACAAACGTGAGATTGTCTCAGCAACAAAAGATTTACAGTTGTGGGATAACACAGTAACAAGAATACATCAATTTCAAATGATATGTAAATTCAGTTTTACAGATATATCAAAATCAGCACAGTCAGTGTTGAGAATAGTACTTATTGACTTTACTGCAAAAGATCTACTGAAAATATTAATTATGAAAGAACAGGTGAGGAAATATCTAATAATAATACCCTTCAGACACATCATGAAAATATTTACAAAAATAGTAAACTTTATTTGAGCTGCCCCTTGGCACTATCGCCTTTTCAAGGTCCTACTAGACAATCCTGATCTCATTCTGAATACTGAACTAGCTTAGTTCAGTAAAGGCAAAGTCATTACAAGATTTTTTCCAATTTAAGGGAAGAAAAACAAAATTGTCTCAAAACCAAAATTTTGTTGCACATCCTCTTGTTGGCTGGTGGATTTATGTTTTATCACAGACCTAATTAAAAAATTGAATTATTTAATCTTATTACTGTAAGGAAATGAGAAAGTAGCTATAATGATAAGTTATATAAACTCGTCTAAAGCTAAACTGGATTTGTGGATATCACTTGTGAATTTCCAAAATATGAAAAAAAATTATAAATGACGCTGAAATTGATTTATCACTATCTGTTATCAACCTTCAATACCAGTTTGAAAAATGATTTCAACAGTATAATATCATCCACCCAATGGTTACCTTTTTTTATTAATCCTTTTACTTGCCGAGTAAATGTAACAAAAATAGCTGCATAAATCGCAGGGTTTGTTCAAGTATCAAGTTCAAGAACTTTTGTACCTTCAGAACGACATTGTCTTAAAATCCAAGCTATCAGATGAGAACTTTTGGAATATTTTAGTTTTTGGACAGTTTTAATTGACACAAACAAATTTCCATTCTTGAAAAAAAAATAATACATGATAAAATTGTTTTTCCCTTTCATATACTTGTGTGAATCATTGTTTTCAACAATGAATATCATGGCTTCTAGACATTATGATTTAAAAAAATACCACTCTTGTTGTTAGCACCTATACAATTAAACAACAAACAAAATACAATTTCGCAAAACGATTTAAATCAAATCATTCGCTGTTGAACTCGGCGAAAAATACTGCAAGTTAAAAACCCGATATTAAGAGATTTTTGGTACAATTAATAATAATGTGGAAATGTTATTAATTTAGGAACATTAAAATAGTAATAATTGTTATTGTTCATATAAAACACAATTAAGGCTAATGGACATTGTAAACTTTGCTGTAACACAAGACTGCCTGAAGCCATTTATGTTACATCATCACAAACAATAAATTGTTTGCTAAACTTTTACAACATATTCATTTTCTTAACAAGCTTTACTGAAAAATTAGGACATTACACTGATCTTGTCATTTATTATTAGTTAATTATTACTCTAAGAATATAGCTCTGTAGCAATTGTGTTAAATATAAAACATTTAAAATAGTAGCGTTATGAACTAGGACCATATTGAACCCTGAGACAGCATTAATTTAAAATATTATAAATAAACTATCATTCTTTATGAATGTCCTTTTACTTTATTAGATAAGAAAGTATAAAATTATTTTTAGCAAAAGCAGAATCGCTATTATGTATACAAATATATATTTGCATTTAAAGAAGTAAAAACAAATAACTGCAAGTAACAACATCAGTAATACACTGTATTGAAGAGTTGCTTGGCATAATTAATGATGAAAACTGTATTATTTACTTACTAGACTCCATGGGTGCTCAAGCTGCATGACAATCTGGTTGAACTAAACGATAGGATGTGTAATAATGTGTATGTTTGGTTCTATTGGTAAATGGGATGAAATATAGAGATCGATGTAGTCACTTAAAAAAATTGGAAGGTGTATTGATAAGTATATATGGATAATGGCAGGTGGGTAGAAGAAGGGTAAGTTATTAGTAGCAAAGATGTGGAGGTGAAGGCTTGGAGGAGTGGATGAATTAGAGTAGGGTGGCTCATAGGTGATATGTATTGGGTCGTAGCTGGCCACATTTATTGAAAGGTGGGTAGAAAGGGTGTTCGTCTGCGTTGGCGTAGTCATCATTTAGGTTCTGGTAATAACTTGTTTGCTAAAATATAAAAATTAAATCAAACAACATTAATGCCATATAGAAACAAATATTTAAATGTGTTAAAATTAGGGGTAAAGTTACTTAATATATTTGGTAAATTCATGAGGGTGGAAAAACTATTAATTTGAGTAACATTAAAATAATAATAATCTTCTAAATGGATTTATTTCTTTACTATTCATATAAAACACCAGTTAAGCTAATTGACGTTTTAATCCTCTAACAAGATGTGTTGAATGATTACTTTGGAGGAATCTTTAGCTAACTTTACACAACGAATTCTTTTTCACAACAAGGTTTACTCAATAATGAGTACATTTTATTGATGTTTTTAGTACGTAGTGCGCAAGGACTTTTATAAAATGTAGATAAACATTAACACAATGTAACAAAAACTGAATGGATTCTGTTAGATACCTTGTTCCAGTTGTTGCAGGCTACACGAAGTTCACTAACCTTCAGTTGTGTTAGTGTCACCTTTTGCAATAACTAAGCACAGACTAGTAGCAAACAGTTGTAAGGTAGGTACAGGATAGCAGCGGTTTGCGAAAAAACCACCAGATGAGTGACGCCTTTCCCGCGTTAGCAAGGAAGTCAGTGTCATGAGATTTATAATATACAATAGGCAGTGGACTAACGTTTTGACTAAGTTTTACTTAATTAGAATTCATACTATCTCAATACAAAATAATATTATTATCATATAAAATTTAGAAATAAAAGTTTAAAAGTACGAATAAATTTCTAATGTTTTCCTCAAAACGATGAAGAGTTCAATATTCTCATAACATCTGGAAGTGGTGGCACAAAAATACGTCATTTGCTAAGTTATTTATTTTTTCAACTCTAATATTAAAATACAAGTTGAGCGTGATGAAATACACAATTAAATGTTTCTTTAAGTTTGAGAAACGGATTCTACTGACTTTATGTAGTTATAGTCCAATAAGTACGAACATATATAGCAATTAGGACGCCGAGATCTTCGGTGTTATAATGCCCACTGGTTATAAGCTTATTTTCTTCTTCTTGGTTAAAAGCTTTGTCAAAACTTTAGTCCACTACCTATTGTATATTATAAATGTCATGATATCGACTTCCTTGCTAACGCGGGAAAGGCGTCCCTCATCTGATTGTTTTGCTTTAACCGCTGCTATGCTGTACTTTTTTTTTAACTGATTGATACTAGCCTGTCCTTAGTTATTGCAAAAGGTGACACTAACACAAACCGAGGTTAGTGAACTTCGTTTAGTCTGCAACAACTGGAACGAGGTATCTAACAGAATTCATTCAGATTTTGTTACATAGTGTTAATGTTTATCTACATTTTATAAAAGTCCTTGAGCACTACGTACTAAAAACATCAATTAAATGTACTAATTATTGAGTAAACCTTGATGTGAAAAGAATTCGTTGTGTAAAATTAGCTAAAGATTCCTCCAAAGTAATCATTCAACACATCTTGTTAGAGTATTAAAACGTCAATCAGCTTAAATGGTGTTTTATATGAATAGTAAAGAAATACATTTATTTAGAAGATCATTATTATTTTAATGTTACTCAAATTAATAGTTTTTCCACCCTCATGAATTTACCAAATATATTAAGTAATTTTACCCCTAATTTTAACACATTTAAATATTTGTTTCTATATGGCATTAATGTTGTTTGATTTAATTTTTATATTTTAGCATACAACTTATCACCAGAATCTAAATGATGACTACTCAGACGCCAACGCAGACGAACACCCTTCCTACCCATCTTTCTATTTATGTGTCAAGTTATGCCCCTATACGTATTTCCTTTCAACTACCCTATGCCCCTTCATCCACTCCTCCAAGCCTACATCTGTACATATACGCTACCAATCATTTACCACGCTTATACCCACCTGCTGTTGTCCATATATACTTATCAATATACATTCCAAATTATCTAACCGACAATATCGATCTCTATGTTTCATCTTATTTGACCGTAGAACCATACCTACACATTTCTACACATCGTATCGTTTAGTTCAACCAGATTGTCATGCAGCTTGAGCACCCGTGGAGTCTAGTAAGTAAATAATACAGTTTTCATCATTAATTATGCCAAGCAACTCTTCAATACAGTGTATTACTGATGTTGTTACTTGCAGTTATTTGTTTTTACTTCTTTAAATGCAAATATATATTTGTATACATAATAGCGATTCTGCTTTTGCTAAAAATAATTTTATACTTTCTTATCTAATAAAGTAAAAGGACATTCATAAAGAATGATAGTTTATTTATAATATTTTAAATTAATGCTGTCTCAGGGTTCAATATGGTCCTAGTTCATAACGCTACTATTTTAAATGTTTTATATTTAACACAATTGCTACAGAGCTATATTCTTAGAGTAATAATTAACTAATAATAAATGACAAGATCAGTGTAATGTCCTAATTTTTCAGTAAAGCTTGTTAAGAAAATGAATATGTTGTAAAAGTTTAGCAAACAATTTATTGTTTGTGATGATGTAACATAAATGGCTTCAGGCAGTCTTGTGTTACAGCAAAGTTTACAATGTCCATTAGCCTTAATTGTGTTTTATATGAACAATAACAATTATTACTATTTTAATGTTCCTAAATTAATAACATTTCCACATTATTATTAATTGTACCAAAAATCTCTTAATATCGGGTTTTTAACTTGCAGTATTTTTCGCCGAGTTCAACAGCGAATGATTTGATTTAAATCGTTTTGCGAAATTGTATTTTGTTTGTTGTTTAATTGTATAGGTGCTAACAACAAGAGTGGTATTTTTTTAAATCATAATGTCTAGAAGCCATGATATTCATTGTTGAAAACAATGATTCACACAAGTATATGAAAGGGAAAAACAATTTTATCATGTATTATTTTTTTTTCAAGAATGGAAATTTGTTTGTGTCAATTAAAACTGTCCAAAAACTAAAATATTCCAAAAGTTCTCATCTGATAGCTTGGATTTTAAGACAATGTCGTTCTGAAGGTACAAAAGTTCTTGAACTTGATACTTGAACAAACCCTGCGATTTATGCAGCTATTTTTGTTACATTTACTCGGCAAGTAAAAGGATTAATAAAAAAAGGTAACCATTGGGTGGATGATATTATACTGTTGAAATCATTTTTCAAACTGGTATTGAAGGTTGATAACAGATAGTGATAAATCAATTTCAGCGTCATTTATAATTTTTTTTCATATTTTGGAAATTCACAAGTGATATCCACAAATCCAGTTTAGCTTTAGACGAGTTTATATAACTTATCATTATAGCTACTTTCTCATTTCCTTACAGTAATAAGATTAAATAATTCAATTTTTTAATTAGGTCTGTGATAAAACATAAATCCACCAGCCAACAAGAGGATGTGCAACAAAATTTTGGTTTTGAGACAATTTTGTTTTTCTTCCCTTAAATTGGAAAAAATCTTGTAATGACTTTGCCTTTACTGAACTAAGCTAGTTCAGTATTCAGAATGAGATCAGGATTGTCTAGTAGGACCTTGAAAAGGCGATAGTGCCAAGGGGCAGCTCAAATAAAGTTTACTATTTTTGTAAATATTTTCATGATGTGTCTGAAGGGTATTATTATTAGATATTTCCTCACCTGTTCTTTCATAATTAATATTTTCAGTAGATCTTTTGCAGTAAAGTCAATAAGTACTATTCTCAACACTGACTGTGCTGATTTTGATATATCTGTAAAACTGAATTTACATATCATTTGAAATTGATGTATTCTTGTTACTGTGTTATCCCACAACTGTAAATCTTTTGTTGCTGAGACAATCTCACGTTTGTTAGAAAATCCCTCAATTAAGCAATCTATGCCAGTCAGAAATGCTTCTTTTAACAACTCACCATCCTGGAAAGACTTTTTCTCCTTCAAGAAACAGGAGTGTGATGTTTAGATTTTGCCACAGGCCTAGTGAAAACCTACAGTCAGGTAGGTAGGGTTGATTTTAGTAGATTTATTTCAGATTTAAGTGGATAGCTTGCGTCAAAAGTCACATGAATTGTCTGGCAGTGACGTCCAACATTATGTTTTTTTGAGTACTGTAATGCTATTTACTGCCACACTACAAATAAATAAATTTGTGGCTAAAATTGACAAAAAAATATGATCCTTCATTCGGTATTGAAATTATAAGTTATTTTTCTTTTATTTGATTCACTCATTTTATGATTAAAATAACAAAATATTTTAAATAATTGGGGGGGGGGTATGGATATATAAAAATATGGGCATTTAACTAGAAATAAATACTGAACTAAATAGGTCAAATAAACGTTTATTTACTCAACACAAACTACAATGACTATCAAACTTCAATACTAGTGTGTTTATGATTCATAGAAGAAATATGGTTAAAATGCAGTAATATAAAGAAATATGCGTGTGATATTTTTTTCTTCGGCCAGCACAAGAGTAAAATAGTTGGCGGGCGCTATGGTGACCACTTTTCATCACTAGGTCATGGCAGACAAATGGTTTTAGTTTTTAAGAATAATTTTATTATAATAACTGCTTTATCAAGGATTTATTTTCTTATTATTTGAAGAAAGTATTGTCATTATTAACAAGGAGGATACTATGGTAAGATGAACAAAAACCTTACATGTGTGATGCATCACAATTGATTTTTTTTTTTTTTTTTTCCGTTTTAGCTTATAAATTTTAAACTTGACAAGTTTCCATTAATTTCCATTTATATAAAAATAACAGCATGGTATATCACTGGCTTCTTTGGCTTGAGATAACCAAGGCTTCAAGGATTATTACTACATTGACACATGTATAAGATTAGTAGGTGTTTCTCTGATTAAACTTTACATGCTGTAAGGGCATTAAGAAATAGAATACCTTCTGTCTCTCCACAGCTTTATTTATTTTCACTCGCACATTTTCGACCATCTATGTCAGCGTACTCAAGGGTTTGAGCTGAAGGTAACTACAGCACTTGCCGGATTCACATTTGCGTGAAAATAAATGAAGCTATGGAGAGACAGAAGCTGTTTCATTTGTTAATATATACACACTCCACACCAATGTAAGGTCAAATTATGTTTAACATTCGTGTCTTTGATTTTATAATATTTCAACCTAAATGAACAAGATATTGATTAAAGAACAACCAGAATCAAATTAATTTTAAAGGAATAGAGTTTTTATTAAAGATAAACCATATTTTTGTTGTGATTTAAGTGATTTCCATTGATTTATTTAAAAAGAAATATCCACATTTTGGGCTTTTCAGATTATAGTTTTCATTCTTTAATATTTTTTTTTAATTTAATAAATATTATTAGCACTCATACATAAAATTCCCTTATTCCAAAAAGCACTAAAGTACTTGTCAACCTGTTTCCTTTAATTGTATTACAACTTTTGTTTTCTCATTTAGGAAATGAAAAGGATTTTCACTGGCAGTACAGAAAACATAAGCTAAAGTAGATTCATAAATTATCTGATGAATTCAAAGAAGACTGAAGAAGAATGAAAAAATAACTGCAGTAAATGATAAAAAGAATTATGATTTATTACAATTTGAATTTTATATTTATATTTTTTTTAATTGTTTTCTATGTTTTTTTTTTTAAGTAAACAATTTGTTATTGGCATATATTAAATTATTATTCTTTTAACATATTTCTATCCCTTACTATTTGTATCTTTTGTGGTACTTCCCTGTGGTTTCTCTCATCAATGTGCATATACAATGGAGAATCCTTCTTAGAAAAATATTCTTGCCACCTGATTTAATTTTCTTTATGTTCTTCCTACATAGACACCATTCACATTCAATGTTATCGATGGTGGTAGCCAGCCTTTGGAGAAGGACCCCACTTATAAATAAACAAAATAGTTAGAGAGGCATTAAGGAGTATTGAATATGTCTTGGAGCTATTGGTCAATACTTATAAACCCACATATATTTTATTGAGTTCCTTTCATGGCATGGAAGGGGAACCATCCTTTAACAAGCCAGTTGATTTGCAAAAGTGAATCAATATTCACAGCTTTTAATATCTAAGGATTCTTCATATTCATGGCCCAAAATGGTACATAACACTTATACTGTTGTACAAACCCAGGTTTATACCTTATAATCTTATATTTGTGTTGTGGGACGAGTTCAAATGGCTACTGTCCACTGATTTATAAGCTTGTCTAGAAAACATTTGTGCACTAGTTGTAGTGGTCTTAAGTTTTTTCCTTGGTTGGAAGTGTGTTGATTCAACATGTGATTCCCTCCAACAAATACTGATAATCTGATCTTTCCAAGGGAATTCATTTGAATATTATGAAGGTGATAAAATGGATAATATAAAAACACATGCAATAGGCCCTAGATGACTGTGATTTAGTTGTTAGTGAATTTTTCCCAACTCTTTATTCTCACCAAGACTGGTCTGGACGGAACTCAATCGATTTTGTGAGGGTAAGTAAGTAAAATAAAAAAACCACAACTAATCCAGTATAAAAAAACAATATAAATATTGTGAATAAATAATAATTTAGTTAGTAGTGACTATGATAGCTAATTTATTGCCATCTAACGAATACTTGATTAACTTCATTTGGTCTAATTCGTTAACTACACCAAGGAACTATTTTTAATTATTACCTATTCCATGAAAAGATTTTAGCTTCTATGTTTGATAAAAATAGTCTTTTCCTTGAGTTCCTCTAAAATTATGGTGAGGTTTGCCATTTTTATAAAATAAATTCTACTGTAACTAACTTTTTATATTTAGTTAATTCCCCATATAGAGATTTATTTAATGAAAAATTAAACTAAATACTTAGTTATAACTCTGGACCTTTTTTTTTTTGATTTACTGCTAACTGAAATTGATACTTGAGTTTCAATCCCAAAAAGTGATGTACTCGTACCTTGTGAGTAGGTACTTAGTATTTACGAATCAACACTTTATATGGGGGTACTGCAGAAAGAAAAGTATGCTTAAACATAAATATATATATTTGATAATTATTTGTCTTGGTAACAGTTAAAACAGTTACACTAAACTGTTAGCATAATTATATTGAAAGAGAACACATTTTTTAAAATTTATTTAAAGTAGAATACATGGAAACAGTAAAAAAACTTAACCTTAATTACAGAAATGATAGAAATAGGTAAATATAAAATTAAACACTAAAAATTGACATTACAGCATAGTATAACCTTAAATAAGATGTGATACTATTCTAATAAAGAAACATCATATGGGTAACAAATTATTCTATTCAAGTTACACATAAAGCCCGAAAAAATTTAATAAAGTAAACTAAAAAAAAAAAATCCAGTTGAAGGTATAGAAAAACTGTTCCAAAAACATTTTAATCATAGGCGAAAAATTATTAACACTACTGAAATTGTATTAACTTGCGAAAATATTTTGGTTTTCTCAAATTAATAAATAGATTGTGTACACATATCAATGAATGTATAATTTGGTGCACTCCATTGTTAAGAAAAGGTATATTTAATAATTAGTAACGATATCAATGAATCACTTCTCATTTTATTTATATCACATGTATTTTAACATTAAAATGGAATACTCTCTAGTTTGTATGCTGATTTGACTTTTTTTTTCTGGCAGATTGGCAAATACTTGTAAATGAGGAATATTCTAGATCAAACTTCAAAAGTTGGAAAACCCGCCATGTTAGATTAATTGAACATTGTATTTCAGGTTAACTTGAAAATATAAGTACTTGATCTTATTGGTCACCTAAATCATGGATGCATTAGACCCTCTGTCCATCATTTCATGCCTTGAAGTACCCAAAACAATGATTTCCATTCACTCCGACGATATCTTTGAGAACCATTTCCATCTGGTAATGTTCTTTAGTTTGAGCCTTCATCATTTATATTCACCTGTGAATTTCTGTAAATCCATAATAGTACATGCCACCCAACTTAATAAACCTGCTAGTTGCCTCACAATAGAGAGGCTGCAAAATATTGTAAGTAACTCGACATATTGCCATCTAACGAATACTTGATTAACTTCATTTGGTCTAATTCGTTAACTACACCAAGGAACTATTTTTAATTATTACCTATTCCATGAAAAGATTTTAGCTTCTATGTTTGATAAAAATAGTCTTTTCCTTGAGTTCCTCTAAAATTATGGTGAGGTTTGCCATTTTTATAAAATAAATTCTACTGTAAATAATTTTTTATAATTAGTTAATTCCCTGTATAGAGATTTATTTTATGAACCCACAATCTCACCCTCTGTATAGTGCTCTAAAAGTACACAAGGGATACCATTTGACATATTCTGTCATTGATATATTCCCCTACTGAGAAACATTGGAGAACAGGTATTCAAAATACAATAGTTACTTCAAGCCCAAATACTCAGAAATAGTATACAGGTAGCGGAGATAAAATATATTCACCATGTTTTTGTTTTGACATTAGGTTTTGTTAATAAATTATCTTTCTTTGTGAAGGTTTGACATTTTTGGAGCATCTTTACACTCAAACCATTGTAGCTATCTACTTTGAACAGTCATGTATTTAATGAACAATAGGAAATCCTTTTTAGAAAATGTATTGTGAACCTAATCTTTATTTATTTATTCTTTATTTATCTGTATGTTTTTTTCTACTTAGCTAGTATTTCATTTACCACATTTAATCTTGTAGACCCTGGATTGGTAAGGGGTCTTTTACTTTTATTTCATGGCTTTGTAATTTTATATATATATATTCTGTCATTGGTATGTTTTCTAAGGGATTGATTCGAAAGTAGAACATGACCATTTTATTATTATGATAGTGCTAGAGTATTGATGCTTTCCCCGGCTTCTCTTTATATTGAGGTCTAAGAAGTTGATACTTTCTTCTTCTTCCAACTTATTAGTAAAACGGATATTTGGTTGTAGACCGTTTAGGAATTTTTTTCTTTATCCTAATTAATTTTGAATTTATTAGAGAGACTTGGGATCCTGGATCATATTTCCTGTTTACCTGTAACTTCTCTTCTAATAATATTTTTGCTTTAATCAATGGTGTGATTATTTCTTTTTTTGTTCTGTATTTAGATCTACTTCTAATACTGAGTTGCTTCCTATTATTCTAGTTTCATTTTTGTCTCTCTTTTTAAACCAGCATGAAGCTTCTGGATGATACCCGATACCTTTGTTCAATTGTTAACAATTATTGCATGGCTTTTTCTCTTGAAATTTGTTTTTACTAAAAAGTTTTTCCTCTTTCTTTTTTATAAAATTATTTTTGTTCACTAGACCCTCACATTTTCTAATTTCATGAAATAATTTGGTCTGCAAAAGTTGTTAATATTGTTAGGGTTGCCGAGTACCAGTCTAAGCATGATTTTTCCATAAACAACCTTAATATCTCAATCTTATTACTGTCTTTGATTCCACATCTTCTACATTCTTTCTCAAACAATCTTTTATAAATAAGTGTCTTAGACAATTCTTCATGATCTCTCATAAAGTTTTCTCTTGGGGCAACGCATATTCTTCGTTTTCCTCTGTTTTAATTGAGATTATTGAGAGAACATTTGTCTTCTTATCCTTCGGTGATCCCACAAAGTTAAAGGCAAATTGCAGTCTTTTCGACATTGTAACAAGTAATTGTCGTTTTGTCAGACAATTATTGAAGGTGGGGTGAATAAACTGAAATCAGTTTCTCTGTAAACAAAGTTAGCAATTTTATTCACTATATATTATATTATAACAATTATTAATATTGATTTACAGAATCTTACCTGTAAACAAAGAAACGACAATTACAGTTTATAACTATCACTTCTTTATTCACAATCTACTTACATGTTCTGTTACCTAACATAACCTTCTCTATCTGATAGCTGCTCCATCTGGTGGCAGCCAGTGGAAGCAGCGTGGTTAATTCAAATTAAAGAGAGAATACTTTCATTACAATAGAATTACAAAGCCACGAAACAAAAGTAAAAGACCCCTTACCAATCCAGGGTCTACAAGATTAAATGTGGTAAATGAAATACTTCACAATACATTTTTCTAAAAAGGATTCCCTATTGTTCATTAAATACATTAAACCTAGAGAAAATTGAACAGGTTTTTTTTTTTAAATACTTCATTAAAGTTTATACAGATCTTAGAGACTGACATTTTGTTTAGGAAAATGTTTCTTAATACTTAGTCAAGCCATTTGTGAGTGTTTCTGTTTTCTTTCAACCTGCCCCCCTTTCAAAAAGAATGATTTTTAATTTATTTATGTTCCATACTTCACAATATGTTTCTATATACTGTGGTTACTTGTTTATCATTTGTCATGTTATGGGGTTGTCTACATTCATTCAGGGAAGGTATCTGGTATTTTGTATAATTATGGTGACACCACCTTCTTCAAAATGGTGAAATATATTAAAAGCTATGAGGAAATAATCGGTGACAGGTTATCTTATTCGAGATTTATTGCAGTTATGAAACATCTAGTTACTCATACTTTCTCCTCACTTTAGAATAACTGTCCAGGCTTTTGATAACATCCTTAGTTCTGGTTGAAAATCCTAATGCATGCAGGTTATAGTAAATTTGATCTTCTAATGAATGGCAAGTCTAAAGTGAATTCAAAATCAATGAAATAGCAGCACAATTCATCTCATTATATATTTGTTTTTAATTTTGTCATAGTCCATAAATGTAAATATTGTTACGTGTACTTGCCTACAGAAATTATAATAATCAACTCGTACATTTGTGTGAAGCTAATATAGTCCATTATACATCAACTTTCAAAGCTATAAAAACTACTATTAAAATGAAGTCAAAATTAATTTTCATAGTAATTGCTGAACTGGATGGATTAGCTTGTTTGGGTTTATGTTTTGATGATCGGAATAAATCTGCTTCAAAACTACAAAATATTGAAAATTTTTCAATTAAGTCGCAGAGTTCTATTAACCCCCCCCCCCATCTCTCTCTCTTTCTCTCTTGTTGACTTTGAGAGCATAGTAGCTTGCTTAGTGACATAAATATGAGAGAACAAATCCCTAGTAACCTATATATAACAACATTAGCAAAGTAATAAAGCAGTATAATAAAAAAATAAATAACTTTTTATCTTTTGAGGTTACCAAACAGTTTGGCAGATCTAATGGAATGGGGAAATTTTTTTTAGAGCTTATCATTTTTTTCTGCAAGATATTAATGCTAGTAAAATAGCATTTATTGTTTATGGCAATGGATCCTTCACAAGTTATCAATAATATCTGTCTAATTTATAGGAAGGAATAGAAAATAAATCCATGACTTGATCCGTCCGTTTTTATGTGAAAAATACCGGACAGACACGGAGACGTGGGTGTGTTAGTTAAGACCTGAAGCGCTAAGAAGGTAAATTAGAGAGGACAGGGTGGGCTGGCGGCGGAGGCGCTGCGGAATCCCAAGCAGGCCACCCCACTGGTGAAAAATATCAGCCGGGACAGTGTGCTTATCATCTGCCCATCCCCCAAGGGTTGTAAACTGGAGCTAAAGCCATTACTGCAAACTCTTCGTCGAATAGGCCGTTTCTTACGGCGTTTCTTCACAGCGTTTACCTTTTAAAAATTTTTGCGAAGTAATAGGTGAGGAGCAATATATAACTGAGAAGACCTAGCAGTCGGATTATATAATATGGCGTAAGTGGAATGAAACAATAAAAAATTAACATGTAGCGAGAGAAAACGCCATAATGTAATTAGAGCATAAAATGAGATACTTAATCAAAAATGGGAATGCTTGGATTACTCTGATGTTGGGAGGTTTGGCGAACTGAATAACTGCCCTAAGGTCTGTTTAATTCTTGTCTTGTATTAGGGAATTTATGAAGTTTTTCAATGTCCACCTAATCTTGAATTATTTATTAAAGGGTGAAGCCTAGGGTCTTAGCCATACTTTCATATATGAAGAAAAATATAGTAGAAATAAACTTGGATTTTAGGAAACAACTAAATAAAAATAATAATAATAAAATAAACTCTTGGAAAAAAAATTTAAAACTTCATATTTCAAAAAAACTATACCACTTTTTTTTCAAATATAAACTGCTCAACAATGGATAGAATATAAGTGTTATTTCATTGTCTACTTTACCTGCAGTTTTGTCAGTATTAAACCACACTTAAAATTATGTGCATTAGTGTACATACCAAGATTTTATAATTAAATTGAATGAGTTCTAGTTTGGTTAGGATAGGAGTGCTATCCTGCTGACGGGCGATAGCCCCAAATTATTCCATGAGAAGGATTCTGTTGGACTGAGATCTGATGATAAAGGAGCAAGAGGGAAATGCTGTCTATTATATACAAAAAGTAGCATGAGATTCATAAACTTTCCTGACCCACCCATTATCGTCTAAGAAACGGAATTAAGTCTGAGTGAGACTGCATAGTAGTAATAATAATGACTGGATTATTTTAATCGCCTCAATAATGACTTCTATAATAGATAATGTATTTCCTCCAAGACAATTTCTGTCATGCAGTTTTTTTCAAACAAACAAACAAGTCTTTGTTGTACTGACACTAAAGTGCTATAAAAAGAAAATAAGTTTTAAATGTTGATAACGTTCCCAATAGCACCACAAGAAACAGAAACCAACTGTTTTGAGACAGGCCCATATAAATGTCGGGTACTAGCGACTCATCGGAGGAACGATTTAGAGGACAAAAAGTACGATTTTTCCTAATGGGAACATTTGTAAGTGACAATGGGTGGTGGTTGACTCCTTAGAGAAAGTGATGAATGCGATGGTTCGTCGGACCACCAAGGGAAAAGTAAACAAAAGCCAGCATTAATAACCATTAACCACAATAAAAGATGCTGTACATCGCAACCTCCCAAACGATCCCCCCAATTAATCTAACTTAACTCGGTTCTATTGTCACCCCATCCTATTGTGATCTTTAATTACCCTATATAACAGCTTCCTTCTCACTCTTTTAAATTTTCTCCCCATGCCCTCCCTTAATGGATTTGAAACATTCCGCTGTCTAAGCTGTTTTCATGGCTGAAAGGTAAACAAGCACCCCCTATGGATTACAAAATTTCGCCAAATAATAGATCCTATTGAAAAACCCACTTACTTTTCAAAAACTTTTTAGGGCAGTACGGTGCGTCCAAATATAATGATAGGTGAAACGCTACTAAAATATTTTAATGCTACTGCCACAACAGCTACGTTGATTACGCCTCACATGATTAAGGATTGGACATTGCTTTATATCCTGTGGAAAAATATTTTTTACTTTAAAACGGGCCAATTCACTAATTATTAATTGAAAGTATGGATTTGTTCAAATATAATAATATTTATTAATACTAAAGGTCACTGACATTATAGGAATAACATCCATTTATATGAAACTTGGGCTAAAAAAAAAAAAAATGGAAAAACACTCATGTTAACAGTTTTAATTAATATCATACTCCTAACAAATATTGCATATGCTGATAACATTGCATATTACTAATCAGGACGTCATGATCTTTAATTTGATACTCCACACAGAATCATAGAAAAATATCTCATTTTTGGAACTAATTAAATTATCACTTAATTTATTACTCATAATTATTTTTCGTGTGGCTGGTTTTATTTTTAGTACCATCGGACAATCAAGTGGAACTCCAAATAAATTATTATATTTTGATAAAACAAAAAAAAATTAGGTTTTGCGTTTGTAATCGAGAAGCTGATTTTTGAGAAGATGATATTTAAATAGATACTATACTCCTATATATAAGCTCCGGGCAGCATCAGTATTCAACCTTAATCCCCGAACGTCGGGATGTAAACATCCTGAATGTAAATATACAGGGTTATAGACTTGAAATAAACCATCTAGTTCTAACTTTCATGCGTGTTGTTTCTCTGTACCTTTTTTTATGAATTAGAAAGCCGATAAACATTAACTTATATATATAAATATAAGTAATCGTCTCCCAGCTGTAGACGATCGAGAAAAAGGAATGAATAAGGAGGTCGATGATATAATGTGATGGTTTGTTTTATAACTGGCTTTATTTTCCTCCTGATCCTCTATACACACGTTACGGGTTTGTTTACCCTAGGCTATGTGGTATTAGGATTAACATTGCCGTACCACTAGCCATAACTCCCCCCTACCAGTTTACGGACATTCCCCGTAAACTCATAACATGCGACATCAGCTATGTATCTATATCAAAAGTAAACAAAAAACATACTCTGTTAATGATAAAAATATGAAAAAAAAAAAGGTGTTCCAGGTCCATCTAAAATCACAGCACAGACACATATAACACAAAAAAAAAACATAATAAAACAATAAAAAAAATATATAGGCCTCTCTGGACTGGTCACTGACTGCCTATCTCAAGTTGGTCTCTTTCACCTGCGACGCACACCAGAGTTATGTTTCGACGACGGGGCTCCCAGGCTCCACCGTGGGAAACTTGAGCTGTTCCACATGTACCATCCGCCGTTTGATCGGGGGTGTAATGCTTTCGACCGTGACCACGTTATGTTCGCGGAGAGTGATCACTCGGAAAGGACCCTCGTACCGCACTAGTTCCTTACTCCTGTTCGACCCTTTTCTCCGGTACACGAGCGCGTCGAGTTTAAATTTGCCCAGAATATCACGGACTTTGAGGTTGTCGCGCGCCACCCGTCGCCGTTTCTTATCCTCGAGCCTTCCCCGAACGGCCACCCACTGTTTCCCTAGCGTTATCTGATTACTGACTACCCGTGCGGCCAGTTCTTCATCGATCGCCGTACTCCTGCTATCGCGCCGGAATCTTCGAAGTTCGAACAGCGTCTCGACCGGAGAAAAACCGGTGGCAGAATGGATTGAGTGGTTATACGCGATGACTGCCTTTTCCATCGCCACGTTGGGTTCTAACCCCTTCTCTCCATGGTAAATTCGTAAGTGGTCACTGAGCGTGCTGTGCAGCCGCTCTACGTCTCCTCGACTCTTCGGGTGTCCTGGGGTGTTGAGATGCCAACGGATCTCTAAGGCCACCGCCTCAGCCCTTATTTCGGCGTTATCAAACTCCCTACCAGCGTCGGAAGCTATCGTGTCTGGTACGCCATAAAATTGGCACTATGTGCGTAGTGCCCTTAGGACTGCTTCCGCTGATCGTTCTGATATCAGATGGGCCATCGCTGTTTTGCTGAACCTATCAACAATGGTGACCCATTTGTATCCCCTCCATGTGAACGTGTCCACCTGCAAAACCTCAAACGGTCGGTCTGCCGTCGGCGTCTCCTCCTGTATTGCTCTGGGGGAGGGGGGGGGTGGCGATCATATTTTGTGGTGAGGCATGTGTCGCAGGTACCAATAACTCTCGCAATTGTGTCTTTCATGCCCCACCAGAAATATCTCCTCTTCAATGCTTGCAGGGTAGCGTCGATTCCCCGGTGGTTTGTCTTCCCTTGATGGAATGCAAGGGTCACTTCTCTCTGCCGCGTTTCTTGTTTTACTGTCTCCACCTTCAGGGTACATCGGACGAACGTACGATCGACTCCGATCCTCTCCGTCCTCCATAGGCGTTTGATGCGGTCCCAGATGGTCGCATTTCCCACGTACATCTGGTGCGTTTTCCCTGGAGTAGATGCGTCCTTCAGGGCGCGGCAAATCATATCGTCAGTTATGGAAGCAGCTGACACCCGCACACCGACTGTCAACACACAGCTGACACCTGCACATCGTCTAAGTCAGCAGAAAGATCAGCACTCCTTAATCTAATCTGTCCTTATATAATTCTCCTCTTCCTCTCACCAGCTCTCATTCATCTCGTCACTGTACCCCTGACGTATTACTCTATCACTGTTATCATATAAGTTGTATTGTTTGTCTAGTTAATAAACTAATTTTTTAAAAAGGCCCCTTTGGTTAATAATTATTTAACTGGCGCCCGAACAGGGACCTTGGCAGTGTTTATATAAATTCAGAAGAATCTCCCCATTCAACGATCCCGCGTTTGGCTAGGCTAGACCTGAGAACTTTTCGATTCTTTGCATGAGAAGGCCGATGAAATATTGAACAGGGCTTCAGGACTGATCGAGCACTGGTATATTTTAATATACATTCACCGAGGCTCCTAGAACCACAAATCTGTTATCTAGCGACCAGATGAAGCCGATAGAAGGAAACATTATCTAGAAGAAGACATCACTTGTATTGGTAAATATACTTTATTGTACACATTTACATGCCCATTACTGACAGACTTAATATAAACCGTAACTTAGAAGAAAACGTAAACATGACTTCTAACGATTACAAAATTTCTACAACAATACCTTAAACTCTAAACTAAGCATGACACCGGACGAAATAACATTCGGAATAACATAAGACCTAACAAACAAATAGAAATAAAAGAACAATACGTACAAAAATACCATGACGAAAAGAACATAATACATGAACTAATACGGAATAAAATCGTAAAAGAAAAAGACAATAGAACAGAGTTATTAAATACAAATCACGAAGACCCACCTGAAATAAATGACGAACAAATATATATAAAAACAACTCACCATCGTAAATACAATAACCCTTATAGACCTGTACTATTATATAAAGACAGAAAAGAAATAAACAAAACACATATAAATAAAATTAAACGACCACGAAAACAACACCTTAAGACAAACATTACTGTTTCAGAAGGAGAACATGAATCTGATTCAGACGATAGTAATCAAGACATTTCTATGGACATTGACATCCAGTATAACAGTGACTGACATAAGTAACAATCCCGGAGTCCTACATTATACAATCAATAACGCAAAAATAATTGAAGAATATTATTGAACATACCATTTCTATAACATTAGTCTACTTGACAGAGAACTAACTAACATACAAAATAATATACCACTGTACCGCAATCTACCAACATACCCTATAATAAAAGACCTCATACTTCAAACAAAGAGTAAATTGAACTTACTAAAAACGCATAATAAAAAGAGGATTAATAAACGGACTAGGAACAGCCATCAGCTGGCTTACTGGTACAATGACAGCAGACGACAAACAACACTATGACGAAATAATTAATGAAGTAGAAAGAAATAATTATAACATCTAACATAATATAGAACAAAATATTAACCTTAACAAACAAATAATTAACGACTTCCAGAAAGACATAAAAATTATCAATAACAATTTTAATACAGAAAAGAATGACATATTTAAAATCAATAAAGAAATTGCATTTTATGACATCTATATAATCTTGATGCATTTATACAACAAAATTGACGAACTAACCCTAACACTTGAACAATGCAAACTTGGCATTACACATTCATCACTAATGGCACAAATACTGAAAGACGTACACCAAAATGTTACCCTAGTTTCTAGAAACCCAGAAATCTTATGGTTAATGAGCAGAATTCATTGCACCACTCACAATGATGCACTCCATATCTTTGTAGACCTTCCAAAGGCAAATCTAAATGTAACAACCTATTTGCTCATACCAGCACCTGTAAAATCTATAAAATATTATATAACATTAGATATAGTAAAAACTATTATTATTAAGAAATCTAATACTTTATATACTTCAAACTGTACTATACTAGATGATGAATATTGTTGTACTAATCTATTTCCTTTAAACAATACTTGTATAACTAACCTTATTAAATTAGGAACAACCCATACATGTAATTATAAACCAATAAATACTAACACTAAATATATAGAAAATATAGATAGCTTTATAACAACTAACCTCTCCAAAATAGAAAATTGTATAAATAATGATATCATATACTTACCACCTATAAGCTTAGTCCAATTAACCCAAAATGAATGTTATAGAGAACTCCCAAAAATATCAAAACATTTAATAGATTCGACCACGAACAAATTATATAAAACAAATAACGTAATCACAGTATCAAACATTAGTGAATTACAAAATTTAAATATAACAAACATAAATATTGAACCACTCACATTTAACAATTCTAATATGTATATATATATATAATAAGCTCATGTAGCGATATATAGCGAATATGTGAATATGTAAATTACCCTACACTCTGGTTCATAATGTATTATAATAGAAATGCAAATCTGTGTAAACTTCTTGTAATAAATCATAGAGAGGTCGGAAGTCGTAGACAAGTAACTCAGAGGGACACCGTCATAAAACGGTACCTGACTAGCCAGGTAGACATAGGGGCACCTATAGGCGGTCAAATAACCCAAGTGGGTGAGACCCTTGCAGCCATAAAAAACACACCCTTTTATCCCAACGGTCATATAACTAAGAGGCACTGGCCACCTGCGTATCATAAAACATACCCCTGTCAGCCAACTGCACCTCTCACGAGGTAGGGGATATGGTATATAAAGTCCAGGGAATTAAGGACTGAACACTACTATGTTTCCTAGTCTCCTGAGCCACACTACTTGTAACTTGACACCAGGGCCACTTGGCCCTGGTAGGCCCACTCTTCACTCTTTTCTAGTCTCTACACACAGATAGCCGCTATCACTCGTCGCGATACGCCTACTCAGCCTTCCGCTAATCTACTCTCGCTATGCCACACCTCTACGACGGCACGTTGCCACACAGCCTCTAGCAGACCTTTGACGACTTGTACTTATTACGCTGCCGATCTCTCGCCTGAACTCTGAAAACTGGTCTTATTCTTTATGAACCTCTGAACCTCATCCTGAACACAGTGTCTTGTCGGGGCACATTCTTATCAAAAAATTGAGTCAGATATTAACGCCTACATGGAACATGGTCCATGTTATTAACTACAACAATCAGACAATTGTTGACCTCCGACAATTGTTCACCTTTTCCGACAATTGTTGACCTCCGACAATTGTTCACCTTTTCCGACAATTGTTCACCTCCGACAATTGTTCACCCTATACCGACAATTGATGACCCTCGACGTGTACAAGAAGCCTTTCCCGATAGCTCAGTTGCAGGAACTGCCAGCATAACCCTTATCTTATATTGCCTAAGGCAGAGATATACTTCCAGCTCGCCACAAAACATGATACCAACAGTTGTATACCAACCCGGACGACAAGAGCCTATCAACATATTGGCAACAAGGGTTTATCACCCAAATAACAGCCCTCATGCACCTGCAGCCATAAACTTAATTTCTTGATGGAACAAGAAACCTAAAGAAGGAAGGAGTTATGGAAACAGCTGACACCTGCACACCGACTGTCAACACACAGCTGACACCTGCACATCGCCTAAGTCAGCAGAAAGATCAGCACTCCTTAATCTAATCTGTCCTTATATAATTCTCCTCTTCCTCTCACCAGCTCTCATTCATCTCGTCACTGTACCCCTGACGTATTACTCTATCACTGTTATCATATAAGTTGTATTGTTTGTCTAGTTAATAAACTACTTTTTAAAAAGGCCGCTTTGGTTAATAATTATTTAACTGTCGTTTATCCCCGGTGTCGACCAGATCTTGACGATGTTGCAATGGCCGTACTTTTCGGATTCCATCTTGAAGAGCCCAGAAGTTTTGGTTAGCCAAATGATCTGGCGCCTCTTGTCATTTATTATGGCGTCGACGTCTTGAATGTCAAAGGGCCTACCCCCTGCTGAACTCCCGTCACTCGGAACATCATTGGCTGGAGCCCCCTCCCGCTCACCTTCCTCGCCGGGTGACCATTCCTGGACGAATTGGTGGGTGTCACGTGATGGTCCCGGAATCTTCTCTTCGATCGCATTCACGACCAACGCGCGGGATAACCAATCGCCCACGACGTTCTCCTTCCCCGGTTTGTAAATAATGTCAATGTTGTATTGACTGAGGAACTTCTTCCATCTGGTAATTCGCGCTGATGACTCTTTCAGTTTTCCCACCCATTGGAGGGGTCGATGATCTGTTTTAACCCAAAACTTCCTCCCGAATACGTAGGGCGGGAAGTGTTCTATCGCCCATACGATACCCAGTAATTTGCGTTCTAGCGAGCTATATCTACTTTCGGGTTCGGTAAGGCGTCTGCTAACGTATGCTATTGGTCGCTCCCCCCCCCCCGTCGCGATTCTGCGAGAGTACTGCCCCCAACGCGTATTCACTTGCATCTGTGGTAATCATGAAGGGGAGTGCAAAATCTGGAAACGCTAGTATAGGCTCCCCCTGTAGCCGCTCCATGCAACGTCTTATATTATTCTCCATTACCGGGGTTATGACGACTTTTTGTCCTTTTTTAAGGAGATTGTTAATAGGGACGAGGTACTCCGCCATTTCTGGAACGAGTCTGCGGTAGTAGTTCAGGGATCCGAATAAGCGCCGGATTCCTTTGACGTCTTTCAGGAGAGTCATCCGCTGGATGGCCTCCACCTTCCCACGATCGGGTTGCACTCCCTCTCTGGAAATTATGTGGCCTAAAAATTTCACCTGCTTTTGTCCCAAAAGCGACTTCTCCGAAGACAATTTCAGCCCGAATTGCCTAATTCTGTCAAAAACCGGTCGCAGATGGTCCTGGTGTTCTACCTCATCTCGACTGAAGACCAGGAGGTCGTCCATATATATCTGGAAAAATGACTCCCCAATCCCTCTTAAAAATTCGTCCATCAGCCTCTGGAACGTTATTGGCGCGTTTTTCAGCCCAAACGGCATTCTGGTGAATTCGTAATGTCCCCACTCGAACGTGAATGCCGTTTTGTGTTGGTATCCACGACGCATCCGAATTTGATGGTAACCCGCCTTCAGGTCCAGTGTACTGAATACCTTTGCTCCACTTAGGCGGTCCAGGATGTCTTCAAAGCGAGGAATGGGGTATTTTTCGTCTATAGTATTGTCGTTTAATTGCCTGTAGTCTATTTATTTTTCGTCACCGGACGACCCTTTCTTTTTCACTGCCCACAGGGGACTGTTGTATGGAGACGTACTATCTACTATGATGCCCTGTCGTTTCAATTCCTCGATTTCGTCCCTTATATGCTGTCGCAGCGCCTGCGGGTATCGTCTCTCTTTGATATATATCACTCTCTCCTGCTTCAGTGGGATCTCATGGACCGTTTCCCCCGTCACTCCCAGTTTGTCCCCTTCGTTGAAAAATATATCGGCATACTCTCGCCGAATAGCGCGTTCCCAGTTGTCCTCCCGATTGATTGCTCCGATTCGCTCCTTCCCGTCCCCCACGGTTCCCGTACACCGGTATAACATTCTTCCCAGTCTAATATCCCATATTCCGTTACGGCACTTCACTCTTGCTCCTACCCTTCCCAAGAGATCGCACCCCATGATACCATCGTACTCGCATTGCATCTTCCCATCCACGTGCATTTTCAAACATTCCCCCTTTTTCGTCCACCTATCCAATCCCATCGTCAATTCGCCTTCGATTTTACACGGCCCTCCTAGGGTGATAAGCTATCCGTGACGACCCCTCGCCGACACACAATCTGTCCGCCGTTTTCCTGCTGAGAATAGTACAGGAACTCCCCGTGTCTATCAGGCATCTCACTCCTCTCGCCACTTCAATAATGGGTATACCACCGTAATTCCCTCTAACGCTATAGTTTATTTTTTTTTATTTTTTAGTCAGTTAACAATCTTTATTGTGCAATAATTACATACAGCATCATTCACTCGCTCATTCATACAATAGGACATAATTGGAGGAACTGGCCATTCATACCATATTTACAAGTCATCATTCGTTCGCACATTCATACAATATTTACAAACATTTAGGGGCCCCCCAAGTCCACGGTTGTTGCCTCTCTCGCAAGCGAAAGAGGAAGCGGAGTCTCGGGAAGTCCCCCACGCTCTCCACCAGCCACGTCACCGGATACGAGCCAGCGGAGGCTGACGAAGAGCGCGAGAGCCACATACGCTCAGGACAAGATTGGAGAAACTGGCCATTGCCAGGACTCCCACTGTCACACGTTTATAGTAGGTCACGAGGCCACTGCCGTTTCAGTCTCCGAGGAGGATTATAGGGATTAGTGGCCCAGTGCAATGACTGTGCTAAAGAATTAGGGTGGTTTGAAAGGCTACTGTGGAATTTCATAAACTTGGAAGGGATGAGTTCTAGAATGTAGGGTATATTAAGATCGTTATGAAGGGTTTTGTTGCTGACATAATAAGGGGCATTTACTATTGTTATTAGGACTTTGGATTGAAAGGATTGGATACGCTTGATGTTCGACTTTTTTGCTGTCCCCCATAGCTCTATTCCGTATGTTCAGATTGGTTTAAGTATAACTTTGTAGATTAGTAGTTTATTTTCTATTGAGAGATGGGATGTCCTTTGAAGTAGTCTGTACAGTTGTCCAAAGCGTCTGTTTAGTTCTTGTCTTTTTAGTCTCGTATGTGGGTTCCAGGTCAGTCGTTTGTCAAGATGGAACCCTAAGTACCGTACTGTCTCGGATACAGGGAGAGGAATAGAATTAAAATAAACTAGTGGACAAGTCTTGCGACAAAGGGTGAAGGTAATGCGGGAGCATTTAGCTTCATTAACTTTGATCCGCCATTGATTGCACCAATACTCGATCTCGTCAAGGTGTTTTTGAAGGTTATGGGATGCTATGTCGGGGTCTGGATGGGATGACAAGACTGCAGTGTCATCTGCAAATGTGGCCAAGAAGGTATTGGAAGTAGAGGGGACATCAGCGGTGTATAGGTTATAGAGGATGGGGCCCAGGACACTGCCCTGTGGAACTCCTGCATTTATGGGATAGTAGTTAGAGTATTCTAAACCACAGCGGACTTGGAAGAAGGGTTTGAAAGGTAGGACTGTAGGATTAGGAAAAGAGTCTGTGGTAAATATCTTTTGAGCTTGTAGAGCAAACCTGCGTGCCAAACCCTGTCAAAAGCTTGAGCTATATCAAGAAAGGCAGCAGTGCAATACTGTTTGGTTTCAAGGGCTGAGGAGATTTGATCAACAACGCGAAGACCTTATTGAGCAGGTGAATGCCGTTGGCGGAAACCAAACTGGTGTGTGGGAAAAAGGTTTTTGGATTCAACAATTGGAAGTAGACGTTTTAGTAGAAGTTTCTCAAATATTTTTGAGAGGATAGGGAGTAGACTAATTGGACGGTAAGATGTGGCGTCATTGGTTGGTTTACCAGGTTTAGCGAATAGGACAATAATGGAATGTTTCCAGAGGAGTGGAAAGTGCGTCGTTCGGATAATGCAATTATATATATAGGTTAGGAAGATTATGGCTTTAGGAGGAAGTTGTTTGAGAATTTGAGGAGTAAGGAGATCATATCCAGGGGATTTTCGGTAAGGTAAGTTTTTCAGAAGGTATTTGACCTCAGAGGGATTAACGGCTTTTGGTGGAAGAGAGAGAGGAATAGGTGAAGTGAGGAAATCTTCCACAGTTGTGCTGTGAGTATGGCTTTGATTAGAAAGGTGAGGCGTGAAAGTATGGGTAAGATGCAGAGCAAATTCCTCCGACCTATCCCCATCCGAAGCCGCCCAGGACCCATCATCACGACGGAGCGGATGTGAAACAGGTTGATACTTTAGGATTTTTTTGGTTACATTCCACAAGGAGTTATACCTGGTAGACAGAGAGGAGAGGTAGGAATTGAAAGAATCGGAACGGAAGGATGCCAATCGCCGCTTTACCAATCGGTAGTACTGATTGTACGAGCGGCGATCCGCAGGATGCCGGGATCTTTGCCACACTGTTCTGGAGCGGCGTTTGGATAGGATTAGATCTTTTAGATGCTGAGGTAAACGATTATGATAATGGATTTTTGGGTGACGATGGGGTGACGATGCCTTCCAAGCCGACCTCTGGACCAGGGTAGTGAAAGAATGCACTGCATCGTCTAGGTCTTGGGATGTTTTCAGGGACACTTTGAGGTCAATGGAGCCTGTAAGAAGCTTGCGGAAGTGGTCCCAATCGACTGGGCCCCTAATAAATGAAGGAGGAGGCAGTTTGTGAATTGGTCTTAGGGAAATGGTTAATAATAAAGGACTATGGTCAGAGGAGAGGTCACCAAGGCGCGTGAGTGAGTAGTTTAGTGTTCCTAAACTATTGTAAAAAAAGAAGTCAAGGATATCAGGATTTCGGTTGGGATCAGATGGCCAATAGGTGGCTGTGTCAGGAGTGATAGTGGAGCAATGTTTCCGTGTGAGTGCAGACAGCAAAGCACGTCCTCGTGTATTTGTGGATCTTGACCCCCAGTGTTGTTGCTTCGCATTAAAGTCCCCACCCACAAGGAAACGATGTCCGATGGAGTCTAGAAAGGAGATGAATTGGGAGTCAGAAGTGGATTTATTAGGAGGGCAGTACACTGATGCTAGTGTGAGGGGAAAAGTGAAGGTGGTGATTGACACTGCAGTGGATGGAAGGAAATCATGTGCTACCAGAGGAACTATGTGGTGGGATATAGAGTTATGGACAATGACAGCGGTACCTGCATGAGCTGTTCCATCTGGGTGATCAGTTTGATAAGTCTGGTACTGTCGAACGGTAAATGGTCGTTTACTCGTATGTCTTGTTTCAGTAATGAGAGCTATGTCGATGTTTTTGTCGTGGAGTAGTGCTGTCAGTTCGTTAGTGTGGGTGCGAACACCATTCGCATTCCAAAGGAGAATGGATAAGGAGTCGGAACGATCCACTTATGGATTATGTTTAACGGGGATAAGGTAGGAGACAAGATTTGTGAGAAGTGAAATGAGAGGGGTGATTAGGGTTCTGAACTCTGTAAGGAATGAGGTTAATAGGCTGGTGAGATCTGAAGAACTTGAAGGTGGAGGAATATCTGAGATTTGTGGTTGAGGATGGGGTTGAGCTTGAGGGTTAACGGGATGAATGGAATGCTGGGAAAGGTGATCTTGCGGAATGGGAGTGGGCGGTGCCTGTGACTCCTCTCTGTTGCGAACGGCATCAGCGAAAGAGACAGAAGGCCTCAAATTTCTGGCTGGGCCGCTTCTTGTTACTGGCTGTTCCTCTTCTTGCTGACGACGTTGTTCTGTCCTGGACTTCAGTGTTCTGTAGGCCTCGCAGCCCTTGTAGTTGGCCGGATGTCCTTGGTGGCAAAGCACGCATACCGCAGGCGATTTTAGGGGCTTTTTGCACAATTCAGATTTGTGCTGCCCACTGCACTTAACACACCTGGGAGGGTGGTGGCAGTAAGATTTTGTGTGCCCATATGCCTGACAGTTATGGCACTGGACGATATCGCGTTTGGGATACGGTTTTTCAACCTGTACCCTAGTGTAGTACAGGTTTGTTAGGTCGTATATCTTCTCGATTCCAGGTGTCCTCTCGAGTTCAACAAAGAACAGTGGTAATGCTGTTTTTATTGTTTCATCCTGTTGCCTATCCTCACGCAACACGTTTGTTATTTGACGAATTTTGTATCCGAGAGCTGAGAGTTCTTCTTCTATTTCGTCAGCTGGTTTGGTTGGGTGCAAATTTCTGATCACCACTCGGAGTGATCGTTCCTGCTTTAATTGGTAGGTGTGGAAGTCTGCCTTAGTTTCTCCTAAGTATTTAACTATTGCTCGGTATGTTTCGGGAGTGTCCGGAGAAACTTTTGTGTCCCGGGACCGATTGAGGCACGTGTATTTGCCTGTACCTACAATTTTATTCAATTGGGTACACATTAATTTAAAGTTATTAATATTTCGCACGAATATAGCTGGTGGCTTGGGCTGTGTGGGCGTTTTGTTGACGTCCATTTCACCAGTTTGAAGATTTTTCAACGCCTCAAAGGTGTTGGGCGTGAAGAAAGGGGAAACTTCGACGGTGTCTTCTTTAGATGTGCTAGCCTGTGGAGGTATCTCTTCCATGGAACTAGCGGCAGAGGAGGTTATTTGTATGTTCCTGTTTGAACGTCTCGGTTTTCGCTTTACAGGCGATTGTGTCGGGGTTGGACCGAGTGACCTAGATCTTTTTTTTTTATTTTGTGACATCAGTTGTTGATAAAACCTCATTTTATCATAACAACTGTTTTGCTAATAAATTAGATACGTAGCGCCGGTGAGATTCGATCTCACAACTACAAGCGGCGAGACACCGGGTCTTGGCTCTGAGCCAACAGAGCGTTTGGCCCAGAGAGCCGATCACTTGATGTTATCTCCGATCCGTGTATGGCTAAAGGTATAGCGTCCAAAATGGCCGACCTCTCTCTGTCCGATATCACTTGTTGCACTAAACACAAATGTAACAAGTGATTCACTCACCTCCTGTCGGCTCCCTCGTGAGCTGGTCACATGAATTGCCTGCTAGAACAATTCTATATAGTTTATTAACGTGCGGCCACCCCTCTGCCAGCCCGCTCCTCAGGCCACCGCTTGCCTTTTCCTTCCTCCTTACGTGCCATGTCGTCTGCTTCTTACGTAGTCCCTGTCGTCCTCTCCAGTCTCTCCTCTTCTGCTCCTGGGTTCATCTTCTTCTTCTTCTGTCTCCGACGCTTTCGTAGTTTTTGACGATTCGGAGGGGGTTCTGGTTCTTCTCCATACCCTCTGTGCGTTTACCTCCATCGGTTCCGGCCTATACATCTCTGTTCGCTGGAAAATGTATGGACACTGCCTCGCGATGTGTCCCTCAATTCCACATTCAAAACATTTTGTTCGCGAGTACTGCGCCACTAAGTGTCCAATTCTTCCACATCCGTGACATCTTCTGTCCTCCTTCCTCCCACTGGGTCTCGGTCTCCCTTGGCTAAGTCTCCTTCCTTCAACCGCCGCCCCTTTTTTCTCCACATACCGTTGATTCTTCCTCTTCCATGCCTGTTGCGACATTCTCGGCCTCCTGTACATCACTTTGGACCACCCTGCCTCGTCTGCCTCTAATTTTTCTTCTTCCTCACGGGCACTAGCGTCCATTAAATCTTGGGCGCACTCAATGAACGATCGGTCTCCCGGTAGACTAACTTTCTTGCCGGTATCCCTGGCCAACTGTTCCTTCAGAATGGTTAATAGGAATGCCATCCGGCCTTCCACTTCCACTAGGCTCACTGTCTCTCTCATTTTTTCCGTTATTTTGTTAAACTTTGCCAAGAGTTCTCCGGCGTACTGCCCTTTCGTTTGATTGGGCCGTCTGGTCTCCCTGAACATCTGGAAGATGTCCTCTTCTGGTGTCCATCTGCCTCCCCCGTATGCCTCCTTTAGTCTTTCTTTTGCCATGGTCCATGTGGTGTCTTCGTCGGCCTGTATTAGGTTTAGTACGCTCCGTTTTATTCTACACACTAGGTCCGCTTTGATTGATTTTGCGTCACCTGAGTCGAGTAAACCCTCACTTGCCTTCGCCTCTACTCTTTCCATAATCCTATCCCCACCTTTGATGAAATGGTTCAGTTCGCCTAACTCTCCTGAGAATTTCTCTAGGTCCGATATTGTTCTCCTCAGGTCCTGTGACGTCGCCGCTCGCACCTTCATCCAAGCCAGGGAGTTTGCATGAGCTTCGGCCATCGTTTCCCTAGGTAATTCGGGCACTTCAAAAGCCGCAGGCCGTAATTCTACCATGTAACTAGGTCACTTTTTCCCAATAAAACAACAGGAAAAAAAAATTAAAATTTTACTCACAGCTGTTTACCAGAATACTCGTAGCTCCCGGGTTTCGGCACCAGTAATTGTCTCCCAGCTGTAGACGATCGAGAAAAAGGAATGAATAAGGAGGTAGATGATACAATGTGATGGTTTGTTTTATAACTGGCTTTATTTTCCTCCTGATTACGTTACGGGTTTGTTTACCCTAGGCTACGTGGTATTAGGCTTAACATTGCCGTACCGCTAGCCGTAACTTATATATATATATTGTAGTACCGGCTAGTTAATTAATTTATGCACTTGCTGTTTTTCATGTTTTATGAATATGATTATATCTAACAAGTCAATATCAATTGGAGTCTCTATGTAAAATTTCAATTTTCTAGCTTGAACAGGGAACTCACAAAGATGAGAACTGACAGATAGACACACAGATGAAATACATTTTTGAAACAGGAGTTTTTGAATCTGATATAGTCGTCGACACCCAAATGATGAGTAGACGTAAAAAAAAAAAAAAAGGCAGGTTACTGATTTATGAATCAACTGGGTTCGTATTAATATTTTCAACTGATTCATTTTTGCAAGAGCTACCGGGTTTCTCATTTTTTTGTATGATATTGTGTTGGCAGGTCGGAGAAATGTGGCCAACAATAGCCAGAGGCGGAGAGGAAGAAAAGTGATTGGAAACCTCTATGGGTGTATAGCACTTACTAAATTGCGTATATATTGGGAAAGATTTTTTTTGTCTCATTGCCGAACCAGAGAGGAGAGATTCTAGTTTCAAACAGGTAGGGGGCAATCGGCTTTCGTCTGTCTGTATGTGTATTCTACAAGATAGTTGATTCAATCCATCGCAACAAGATTCCCTCATAGTAGCCTGATTATGCCATCGAAAAAATACAATTTTTAAACATTATCAAGTCAAAGGTCAGGCTCTATTTCAGATATAATGTTTTGGTAGCACTTACTAGATTTCGAAAAGATTTTTTTGGTATGATTGGTGAGTCCGAAGGGAGATTCATGTCTATATAAAAGCGAGAACACGAAGACACAGGGGTGGAAACATGAGGGTTTCTGATTTTGAAAAAAAAAAAAAAATCAACGAAGCTCTAAACACAGGGACACAAGTCTCTTACTAAAACGATAAATTACCTATTTAAATTTCCCAGGATAAACTTCCGTTACAATTTTTTGTATCTAAGTTAGAGTCTATCCCGTGGGAGTCTGCCTGGGTGGACCCTACCCCCCCCCCCCACTGGTGGCCGGCCTAGGTTTCATGGTCGGCACTGGTGGTTTTAAAATCATTTTGATAAGGTTTTTATAACATTTTCCATGACAATTTAAAGTTGAGAAAATATACTATTTCTATCACCCGTACAGAAGTTTAGTTGACGTTACGTAAATGAAACTAAATGGCACTATGGTGTTACATAATACAACTTGCCAAGAAAAACTGTTAGAAATTAGATGTAATTAAGAAAGTAAACATAAATTCTATAGTGGTCGATATGAAAATTTACGGCCAAATAAAAAAATGGCTGTCTTATATCCAAATATGTGGAAAGTGATATTCAGTTTATTGATACCATCTTTCATTACAAAAATTATAAGGTGATACTGAATCATATGTTAATTTTAATCCTCGGTCGAATCCGGAGACGCGGTTGACGGAGGAGCGTGGGGGACCTCTCAAGATTTTACTTCCTCTTTCACATGCAAGGGAGGTGACAACTATGTGGATTTGGGAGGTCTCTGGGGTGTTTGTAAATACTGTATGAATGAGTGAGTGAATGAAAATCGTAAATATTGTATAAATGAGAACATTTTCACAATTACGTATTGCCCAGTAACCAGTAAAAAAAATAATTAACTATTGCCTCACGAACCAGAAAACCCCCGCAGAATTTGTTCATTACATTACATTGGTAACAAATGATATATTGGTTTTACGTCAGTACCGGAGGGAGAAATACGTATGGCTGCCAAATCCATTTGATTAGGTTTTTGAGAAAATGAATGCTCAAAAGTTACAAAGGAAGTGTTACTTTGAAACAAAATCCAATCAATGATAGGAAAACATTAAAATATTGCCAAACCGATTTTATTTTTTTTCATTCCATGAACTCGAATGATTAATTGAAGTTATAATTCCCATTTTTATAGTATTTGGCCTGAGGAAGATATTTAAACAATTTTCCGAAATGAGATAACTTTCACAATTGAACAAATATATTTACTAATCATGAAATTTACAGGACAGGGCGAACACTAATTACTGTGTGTTGTGCTAAAGGAAGAGAAGCCAACTGAGGTACTTGGTATGTGTTTGTCTTTTATTAATAACTCAATCTAACCATCTAGATCCAACTCATCATCAATCCCAAGTAAATTGTCATCAACTTCAGGGTCCAGAAGGCGGATGAAGCCTTTTTATTTAATTCAACAATAACTGGTAATTGTAAGCTTGCTGGTATTTGTTTTATTTGTGTGCCGTAATGACATGCTAAGAACGATAATGCCTTTGCATGTAGATTAAACCACTGTAAGTGTGCCACGCTGCTTGGCTGATTCATATCAGCTCGTAAGAAGTAAAAAAATTTCAAAATTAGGCTTATACACAATTTTTGCTCTTGTGTCACTCCTTTATTAATTAAAATTGTGATTTAAGTTAGAAGTTTTACCTACCCCCAAGCAAAAACCATCATCAATTTGAACAAAACGAGATTCCTGTTGAGAAAGAAAGTGGTGTAACTAACAGGTAGATAATTGTGTTGCTCATTATGTACAGAAAAGGCAGGTGGTATTTTTTACGCAACCGATGCTGCTCTACGGCGATTCTCATAGGTCAACAAAATTTAAATGCGAATCCACCGATAATCGTCTAACGTGGACTTACCTTAACACTTAAAGCAAAAGGTAAACATTTCGTACAGATATACAGTGGCGCAGGCCAGGACCGAAACATCAAAATCTCACTTGAACTAATATCTTTCATTCAAAGTGCTGAAAATACGATTGGTAAAACTAATCATAACTTTTGATATCTGAACATTCCTTTCCAGCGATTTTGATTTTGGGTCCGTTAAATTGGCAGTTAAAGGAAAGGTTTTATACTCCAGAGCAGTGGTATAACACTATGGAGATCAGCTAAGCGAAAGAACTTCACTATAGGTCAAATGAATTGCGTTGTGTTTTACATTGGAAAAAAATATTACCAGAAGGAAATATGACCAAGAAAATTGTTGTTGAAAATGCACTGGATACCTTATAAAAAATGCCGACTATATCCAATTGTTTGCAAAGAATCATCAGACGAATCGCCGAGTTTTCAGTTTTAAAATTTGAAACTGGCGGAAGTAGGCACACAGGGAGTTGTTACATGACAATGTGGGACTTCTTTGAGATTAAACAAAAAAGGGATATGATTGATATGCTGCCATATATTCCTCCAATGTACCATAGATTTTTCCTAAACCTTATCACGACTACTAATGTAGCTGGAGAGGAAGTTGAACCCTTATAATGAATAATGAAGAACAAGAAGACTCAACATCAATAACTAAAGAATGTACTGAAGATTATCAGCTTAAGCTTTATGCTAATTAACTTTGCCCTTTAAATTTGATTTTTTGGTTAATTTTTTATGAAATTTTATTTGGAATAAAGATTCGAAATTCGTTGGCCTGAATCATATTTTGTTATTTGCTATTTATGACACGTTATCTTGGTTAATAATGAGAGTGGTGTTGGTTTTTTGAACGCACCAAAACTAGCTAATAAAAATGTATGAAACTATTGATTTTGTTAAACTTAAAAGCTGCAATTTAGGCAAATTCTATTTTATCTCACTTGGCTAATGGTTATAAAGAAAATTTACCAAACATTAATTTTCTCAAAATTACGAAACTTGGACTACTATGACTATCGCCGACTTTTTATCACGGTTAAGAATGAAAGTAGCGTAATAGATTCGAGCCCGTTGAATAAACATAAAAACTTGCAAACCTTTTTTTTAAACTTCAAAGCCTTTTTGACTAGAATCGAGGCTTGTTTCATTTTATCTTCCTTAGGCCATTTTTAATAAGCAAATTTCCAAAACTTTGATTTTTCTCGAAATAAAGGAAAGTTCACTTACACCACAATCATTCTAACAGGTTCATATATATGTACCTTCTTCACTTGGCCAGACCAAGTTAAGAGGGGTGCCATACGATCACCGCTGCTATGCCGCTAATTCCAAGCGCCTTGACAAAGAAGCGGACTAATCCAACAAAATAAATTCCGTGAAAACACGCTCAACTTTGACAAATAGCCTTCTACCGACAGATGTCCTAACTAATACTCCTTAACACTGATAAAACGTTGTGTAACGAATAATAAATAATGCATTCTATTTGAAATATTTATTCAAGTTGAATATTGAAAGACTTGGGTCCAAATCCTGAAATGGATATTTTGTACCTCCTATATAGTGAAATAGATTACTACGGGTAAGTAACAGGTTATTCTGTAACATGTGAAAACAATAATTATATAATCATCAATTCAACAATATGTATATACTCAATTTAAAGTCAGGATATCCCAATCGGTTAATTTATCATGATAGTTAGAAGAGAACTACTGATATACCTCGAAGTTGCCCTTGAAAATGATATTCTTGCAAGTAGATTTTGATAATAAAGATATTTTTGTGATAAATAACAAAAACATGTAAAAAGAGATACGTTGTGCATGTTCAATTACGATACGTGTTATCATATTAATACGAAACGATTATTTTACTATTAAAGTGTTGAGCAGTAGTGGTGCCATATTTGGTGAGAATTTTATGACTAACAGAAATTAGGGGGAGTTTTGGGGGTAAAAGAAGGGTGTGAGTAGACAAAATGTTGAGGTGCTCCCCCCTTCCTTTATTTTGAATAAGGTGCCGATCTACTTACGTCCCAATAGTGCGAATATTTCTACCGATCTAAGGCATTTTCGCATAGGTTTCCAAATACCTTCCTACTTTAAAACCACAATAGACAAGATGAATAATATCCCGCTTTATAGTTGGTGTTTAAGAAATGTATAACAAATGGAAAACAGAAATCAACATAATCTTGTCACAACAAAATCCACCTTGGACTCTACCTCCCCACCCCCGTATTAATCGGCAACTAACTTATGACTGAGACAGACTCAGTCAAATATCGTGGACTTATCATTGACAAACGATTGCTATAGAACGTTCACACAAGCCTTAAGGAAAACACGTAATGACCGCCTCAAGTTACTGTAGCAGTTACTTAACAGACACTCCAAACTGTAAAGAACTGAAAAGTTGACGGGATAAACTTACATACTGAATCCAAACCCATTTCGATATGGGGAACAAAGATATATCTATATTCTTCGTCAATTAATTAATAAAGACAAAAAAAAATAAAGAGTTATTCTTCCCTACTGTAACTAGAAGGATAGGAGCTATTAATCCCTTGCGTCGCTATTATATACTTAATATTGTAAAAGGACGTCCTATTCACAGTTTAATAGGTATAATAGAAAAAAAAATTATAACGTATAATAGGTAATTTACTTCTTTAATAGTTAATTAACTGGATGGCACGGACGAGAGGTACCGGTGGGAGCTGTATTGGAAGTAGAGGAAGTATACTTAAGTGAGTATATTTTATAAAATTCTAATAGGGATGGATGGCTTTTTTCTGTTCTGCCTAAGTTTGCTAATGGACCGTTAATTTTTAAGTATGTTTCGCGCTCTTGTCTACTTCTGTTCCAGTCTGTTCCAATCAGCCCCATGTCCAGATTGTTTTATATTTTATATAAAGTTCAAATTTATTCATAACTTCACATTCGTTCAGCATTTACAAAAAAACCATTTATATCCATATCTAAGTAAAATTTTTAAAATGAGAAATACTTCATACAATGCCTTAAAATTTCCAAACTAGCTAGCTACCTCCCCACTGTCTGTGGACAGTCTTTGGGAGAGTTTGGCCTAAGAGAATTCATATTACTAAGGTCCTCGTGTCAGGGTACCTCAGTATGTTGAGTCCCCGACTAGATATTTGCCAGATCCCGATTTTGAGTTCCATTCTTGCCAGTAACTTATGTTAATTTATTTATTTATACTTTAAAAAAAATATATTAGAACAATTCAAAGAACATATACAAAAACATACATACATGCTTTTTTCAAGTAAAATATTAGTATTTAATGAAATTATAACAATATTATAAATATAATATATATTTAAGTGTGTATAAGTGGTAAATTGGAGTTCCCGGCGGGTGGTCAGGAACTGGCAGGGGGGTGTTAAAGCCAGAGCATGACTATGTCGAATACTAACACGATCATAGGATGTAAACAACCCATGATCCTATGTATGACGGATTATCATGAACAATAAAGCAGCCTTTTACTCGGTGTGTTGTTGCATTTCCCTCTTTCCTTATTCTGTTTTATCAATCTTAACTGCCAGCGATTAACTGGTGCCGAAACCTGGGAACCTCGTACGGCGGCGTAGAAAGTTATTGTTTTTTTTCTTTCTCTCTAATGTTTTTTTCTTTATCGTCTCCTCTCTGTATACGTTTTTTTTTTTTTTTTTTTTATGAGAACATGCCAGAGAGATTTTTAAGACCCGCGGTGCTGAGTGGAGCGGCAGATATACCGTAGTTGCCTCAAATGACCATGGCAGCGGCTCACGGGACTGCATTGGCGTGGATGAAGATTCAGGCGATCACGACTCAGGATATGAGGAAGTCCATTTCAGATCTGGAGAGATTCGCAGGCGAGACCGGGGAACTGAAACACTTCTTTAAGGGAGGTGACCGGCTGATGATGCGAATAGAGGGAAAACGGACGGAGGACTTAATAACTGAAGGAGATGCCGATTCACTGAGAGCAGCTCTGGTGTGCAGAGTTAAGCGGAGTATCCTGAACATGATCCAGGCTGACGAGGAGACCTCATGGCATAGTGAAGGAGCGGCTGAAGAAAGCTTTCGGCGGGGGAAGGTGGACCCCGGAAGAGGACATTTTTTTTTCTACACAAAAAATGATCTTCCATTCTATTCAATGACCTTTTGCCATCTTTCTGGTAACTTCATGATCCCACGCTCATTGAACTTCTGTCCTCTTCAGCAAAAAATTCAACCGATTTGTTTGAGTTTCAACCGAACAGTGCTATTTGAGGTCATTGTCATTACTGAAATTTTTACCATTTAAGAAGTTTTGTAAACCTTCGAAATAAATGATAAATACAACTTCGTGTTTAATAGGTAAGTAGGTTGGGCGTTACAGGCCGATATAAAAACAAGTGTATTTGCTAATTGGTAAAACAATAAAACCCTAAAAACACTTTTAAAACTTATTTTGTTAAATAACATTGATTAAGTCTTTTGCTGTCATATATATTGATGAGTGGCATAGGATTTTGGTCGATCCTACTGTGCTGAATATTGATGGAGGAGATGTCAATGCCTTTTTGTTCTTATAAAAAAATGAAATTTCCCCAAGAGATATCCCACCGAGGTTATACCCATAGCAGTTAGTAACTAGTGAATTCCATGTCAGGTTATTTCACCTTGTTAGCTTTAATTTAATTATATTCACCTGCTCTCTGTTGCAGAAACTGCGACCAGACACAAAACTCTTAGGGGAGCCGGGAATCGAAGCCGGTTCTTTGTGGTTAGTACAAAAGCGTTACTACGAGGATACGGCATTATTTATTTAGCCAGAAGGAAATTTTCAGGCCTCCCCTCCGCAGCCACCAGTCCCATTAAAGTTATCCTAATCGAAGTTGAAGTTTCTCCATTAATGCTCCTAATCCTATAGGGATGGCAGGAGAACACAAGGTACGTGCTAGTCTCTAGCTGTCTTACTTTTATTTAACTGCCAAGCCCGAATTGGTAAGCCCTACTCGCAGGCAAGTTACATTTGTTCAACGATGGTGGTCGTAAATATGATTCCTAAGATGGATATCTGAAATTTTACAGGTTTTTCAACATCTCGAAGTAGTCCCAGCCCAGAAAATTTAAAGTTTTGACTTTTTCCCATATTTATGACACCAAAACAAATTCAATAATACTCAAAAAATAAACTTTTTAGAACCAACATTAGAAATTGACTATTAAAATGCAGCAATCCAGTTTTATTAGCTTGATTCTTGTAAAAATTTCAACTATTTACATATTTATTTAGTTGTCAAGAAGCCATTGCTTCATTCACCGGGATGGTTTCAGCAACGGAATGAAGTAGCTTTTTCACAATCACTTTTCAGAAACGGACGAGAAGATATCTAGCTCAATTTGGACGTCTCTCTGAATTGTTTATCCACTTTCAACGTTTGTAGATATTTCCAAATTTGAAATTTAGTTTATAATTCATCTATACTAATATTGGTCGCTATAAAAACTTTGAAACGGCGAGGCAACTGAACATCGGAACAACTAGTATCACACAAATAAATGTAATTAAAAGAATTAAATGCGGGTTGATAATGATTAGTAAAAAACATATAGTGACATAGCATGGGGTTGAAGCCCTTAGAGTTTAATGGCTATTTAACGTTAAAACGGAACATGCCACAACAAAAAATTATTAATTTAATTACTTAAAGTACTTAAATATTAGCTGCCGTAAAAAAGTTTAAAAACCCCCAGAAAAGTTTAAAACTAAACGAGTTCATTTTAGTCTCCTTTGAAAGACGATCTCAGTTTTGTGCATGCGCTACTTTCAAAAACACCTCTCTACTTCGCACGTCCTTCAAATACTTTATTCTACCGTTTATAGGCCATAGTTCAGTCATAAAATTGTTTCAGCAGGCAACTTACGTGAGGTGGTCACGAGGGAGCCCTCAAGACGTGAGTGAATCTCTTATTACATTTGTGTGGAAGCATAAAAGTGAAATCGGACCGAGAAGTCGGCCATATTGGACGCCTTGCCATTGGCCGTTCACGGATCGGAGATAACACCAAGCAATAGGTTCTCTGAGCCAGACGGTCTGGTGGCTCAGAGCCAAGACCGGTGACTCGCCACTGGAAGTTGTGAGTTGAATCCCACCGGCGCTACGTACTTTTTTTTTACTAGCAAAAAACCGTTGTTATGATAAAATGAGATTTTATCAACAACTAATGTGTCAAAATAAAAATAAAAGATCTAGGTCACTAGGTCCAACCCCGACACCGTCGCCTGTAAAGCGAAAACCAAGACGTTCAAATAACCTCCTCTGCAGCTAGTTCCATGGAGGAGATACCTCCACAGGCCAGCACATCCAAAAAAGAAACCGCCATAGAGTCACCTTTCTTCACGCCTAACACATTTGAGGCGTTGAAAAATGGAAGTCAACAAAACACCCACTCCAAGCCCAAGCCGCCTGCTATATTTGTACGTAACATTAGCAACTTTAAACCACTATGCTCACAAATGAGTTAAAAAGTAGGCATGGGGAAATATACGTGCCTCAATAGGTCACGGGACACTAAAATCTCTCCGGACACTCCCGATACTTATCGGGCAATTATCAAATATTTGGATGAAACCAATGCCGACTTCCATACCTATCAACTGAAACAAGAACGCTCGCTCAGAGTAGCGATTAGAAATTTGCACCCGACCACACCAGCTGATGAAATAGAAGATGAACTCTCTGCTCTCGGATTCAAAGTTCGCCAAATAACGAACGTGTTACGTGAGGATAGACAACAAGAGGAATCAATAAAAACTGCGTTACCTCTGTTCTTTGTCGATCTCGAGCGAACACCTCGAGTGGAGAAGATATATGATCTAACACACCTGTATTACACAAGGGTAAAGGTTGAAAAACCGTACCCCAAACGAGACATCGTCCAGTGCCATAACTGTCAGGCATATGGGCACACAAAATCTTACTGCCACCACCCTCCCAGATGTGTAAAGTGCAGTGGTCAGCACAAAAGTGAATTGTGTAAAAAGCCCCTGAAATCGCCTGCGGTATGCGTACTTTGCAAGCAAGGCCTTCCGGCCAACTATAAGGGCTGCGAGGCTTAAAGAATGCTGAAGTCGAGGACCGAACAACGCCATCAGCCAGAAGTGGAAAAACTAGCAACGAGAAGCGGCCCAGTCAGAAATTTGAGCAGTGGATTCTTTCACTACTTGGGTCCAGAGGTCGGCTTGGGAGGCATCGCCGCCCCACCGTCATCCGAAAACTCACAATCAAAATCGTTTACCTCAGCATCTCACAGACCTAATCAAATCCAAACGCCATTCCAGAACAGTATGGCAAAGATCCCGACATCCTGCTGATCGCCGCTCGTACAATCAGTACTGCTGATAGGTAATGCGGCAATTGGCGTCCTTACGTTCTGATTCCTTCAATTCCCACCTCTCCTCTCTTTCTACCAGGGATAACTCTCTGTGGGATATAACTAAAAAAATCCTAAAGTATCATCCTATTTTACACCCACTCATTCGTGATGATGGGTCCTGGGCGGCTTCGGATGGGGATAGGTCGGAGGAATTGGCTCTGCATCTTACCCATACTTTCACACCTCACCTTTCTCATGAAAGCCATACTCATAGCACAACTGTAGAAGATTACTTCACTTCACCTATATCTCTCTCACTTCCACCAAAAGCCGTTAACCCCTCTGAGGTCAAATACCTTCTAAAAAACTTACCTTACCGAAAATCCCCTGGATATGATCTTCTTACTCCTCAAATTCTCAAACAGCTTCCTCATAAAGCCATAATCTTCCTAACCTACATCTATAATTGCATTATCCGAACGGCGCACTTTCCTCTCCACTAGAATCACTCCATTATTGTCCTATTCGCCAAACCCGGAAAACCACCCAACGACGTCTCATCTTACCGTCCAATTAGTCTACTCCCTATCCTCTCAAAAATATTTGAGAAACTCCTCTTAAAACGTCTACTTCCAATTGTCGAATCCAAAAAACCTTTTTCCTATACACCAGTTTGGCTTCCGTCAACAACATTCCACCACTCAACAAGGCCTTCGCGTTGTTGATCACATTTCCTCAGCCCTTGAATCCAACAGTATTGCACCGCTGCATTTCTGGACATAGCTCAAGCTTTTGACAGGGTTTGGCACGCAGGTTTGCTTTACAAGCTCAAAACATATTAACCACACACCCTTTTCCTAATCCTAAAGTCCTACCTCCGCTTCTTCCAAGTCCGCTGTGGTTTAGAATATTCTAACTACTATCCCATAAAAGCAGGAGTTCCACAGGGCAGCGTGTTGGGTCCCATCCTCTATAACCTATACACCGCTGATGTCCCCTCTACCCCCAATACCTTCTTCGCAACATTTGCAGATGACACTGCAGTCTTGTCACCCCACTGATATTAGGGTGGTTGGATAGGATACTATGGAATTTCATGAATTTGGAAGGGATAAGTATGTAGGGTATATTAAGATCATTATGAAGGGTTTTGTTGCTGGCGTAATAGGGCGCATTTACTATTGTTCTCAGGACTTTTGATTGAAAGGATATATCATATATAGCAAGCCTGATATAGCATCCCAAAACCTTCAAAAACACCTTGATGAGATCGAGTATTGGTGCAACCAATGGCGAATCAAGGTCAATGAAGCAAAATGTTCCCACATAATCTTTACCCTCTGCCACAAGTCCTGTCCGCTAGTCTTTTTCAATTCGATTCCTCTCCCCGTGTCTGAGACAGTAAGGTATTTAGGCTTCTATCTCGACAAAAGACTGACATGGAACCCACACACGAGGCTAAAAAGACAAGAACTAATAGACGCTTTGGAAAACTGTACAGACTACTTCGAAGGACATCCCATCTCTTAATAGAAAATAAACTACTTATTTACAAAGATATACTTAAGCCAATCTGGACATATGGAATAGAGCTATGGGGGATAGCAAAAAAGTCGAACATCAAGCGTATCCAATCCTTTCAATCAAAAGTCCTGAGAACAATAGTAAATGCACCCTATTACGCCAGCAACAAAACCCTTCATAATGATCTTAATATACCCTAAATTCTTGAACTCATCCCTTCCGAATTCATGAAATTCCATAGTAACCTATCCAACCACCCTAATCCCGTCATTGCACTGCACCACTCATCTCTATAATCCTCCTCGGAGACTGAAACGGCAGTGGCCTCGTGACCTCCTATAAATGCGCAACAGAGGGAGTCCTGGCAATGGCCACTTTCTCCAATCATGTCTTGAGCGTATGTGGCTCTCGCGCTCTTCGTCAGCCTCGCTCGTATTCGGGGGCGTGGCTGGTGGGGGAGCGTGTGGGACTTCCCAAGACTCCGCTTCCTCTTTCGCATGCAAGGGAGGTAACAACCATGTGGACTTGGGGGGCCCCTGGCCTGTTTGTAAATATTGTATGAATGTGCGAACGAATGATGAATTGTAAATATGGTATGAATGAAAACATTTATCTCAATTATTTCTTAAGTATAAAGGCAGATTGTATTTTCATCATAATAAAGTTGTTTATAAATGAAAGACGATCTAACGATGTTTTTTCGAGGAATAAGAGAGATTATTGAATGAGATTTCTTATTGGCCGGAGTTGTATTAGGTGTTCTATTGATAGGAATAGCTCAATTGGAAAAGCTCCTGTACATATATTAGGAAGTGGAGCACCGTCCCTGCTCCTAGCTGTTGTTTGACGTTGATTAGTCAGTATACTTGTACACAATGTGACAAATGAGTAGGGCCATTTATCAAATGCTACATATCGCAATTAACGGAAGTAATGTCTTAAAAACTACAGATGGCTTGAAGTGGAAGAATATTCCAAAATGTCGCTTAATTATTACAGTAAAATTGTATAAATCATCAAAGCAAGGATTTTATCCCTAAACAAAGAACGAATGAACAATAACTTAAAAAAAATTCAATACCTAACCGAGGCATCCCCTAATTTAACTAGGAGGATTATAACATCTCCGACTGACAAGATTCGAGAGGTAGAGGAGGTAAGCAGCATTGCCACTTCATAGAAATGAGAGATGAGATCCACAGACGCTCAGGGTATTAGGGGAGAAAACTGAACAAAGATACATTGTTTATATCTAGGCCACATCCGTGATAAGCTCCAAGGAGGATTTTAGGGATAGGCGTCACTAAAAAGTTATGCTGAGAAGGGATTTGGAAGGTCAGTTCATTTTTGGTGGTGTCGGGAATATCTCTAAGAAGGGAGATGCCCGCCGCGGGCTAGGGTCACTACAACCCGGCCGCTGACCGGCGAGCGTGAAGAACGAGATAAGATGGGTGGACCTGTGGTGTTTGACCTTTGCTGGCGGCCTAGTTGGCCGGCAGCTTTATTCGTATTGATCTGACTCCATAAGATCTTAGAAGGTGTGCCCCGACAAAGCACTATGTTCAGTAGAAGAGGAACAGGGTAGGTATTTATAGGTAGTTTATGTGGTGTTGGAATGACCACGAATTCACACTCGGTATCTAAGGGTAGGCGAAAACCGTCCGGATCCAAAACCGGAGAGAAGCAGACTGGATTACCGTGGGAGATGCTACTGGTAAGTTTGTAGGGCCACGGCAACCGTCGTCCGCGAGGGAGAGGTCTCTCCCAAGGAGGTGCTAGTTTTAGCAAGACGAAGGCAGAGATTCCCACTAGGAAGGTATGGAGTCTGACAACGCCGGACTAAAACATAGCGAGGTTAGGAGAGAGAGATGCAGAGGTAGTTGAATGAGAAGACCATGGTTTGAGTAGAGCAGCAAGCGCCAGTGCAGAGAGAGAGAGAGAAGTGTTCAAGGTGCCGGTTTGTTTCTTTCTGCCCTCTGTCTGAGGACGCGCGGTTTATATAGCCGGCTATATAAACTATACCTTCCAAGGAGGTGCTACTTTTAGTGAGACGAAGTCACTGATTCCCACTAAGAAGAAGTGGGGTCTGACAACGGCGGACTAAAATATAGTGAGGTTAGGAAAGAGAGATGCAGAGGTAGTTCAATAAGAAAGCCATGGTAGAGTAGCAAGCGTCAGTGCAGAGAGCAGTGTTCTTCAGGTGCCGAGTTCCGAGAGTCTGGCAAATTTTTTTTTTTTTCTTTCCCCCCCCCACAAAACCTCTTCATTTAAACATTATTACACACAAATGAATACATTTACGGCTCCTTTTCATGCATAGCATAACATGCATTTGAAGGAGGGTAGAATTAAAAAACACATTTTTCGTTTTACAGTTAAAATTTACAAAAACAATAGACTGGACTAGGTGATGGGGCTCACTTTCGGTATACAAATTTAGGATGGAAAATTCCCTAAATATGGCCCCTTATATAGACAGGTCAGACAGAGGCTGGGCCTCACCCGCGCCCCTAGTGGGCTTCAGCTGTGTCATGCACTAGTTTCTTTCACCCCCTCTCTTAACTGACGCTTAACGTTTTTTTTATTAAAATATGGAAACATAGCTTGATATTTTCTGGGCCGAGAAGAGGGGAGCTTTCATTTATTTGTGGTGAAGAAGTTGACACAACATTGGGATTTTTAAGCGTTCTATGTTGCGAACAATCTCAATGGGTCTTAAATACAAAAAAAGTTATTAGAAGAAAAGAGAAAACTTCTGGATATTATCAGACACGTCTTTAGTTGTTTAATGATTATCAAGAAGTCTAAGAAAAGCTAAATAATATGCCTGTATAATTTCCAAATCATTCAGTGCAACCAGTCGCATGAATCTTACGCCTGAAGGAAAACTTCTTGAGAGTTTTTTTTTGGGGAGAAGGGGAGGTGAGAGTTCTAAGTGAAAGGCCTAAGGGGATTTTCACACTCGTCAGAAAAGCCGGGCGACTAGGTCAAGGTATTGCAATTTATATTTTCTCAGGAAATTTGACGGCATATGCATCCGGTGTCGAACTTGATAATTTGGATGCAGAAGGAGTCGGGTGCCGTACACCGAAAGAGATAAAAAATATGTTTTTATAGAGGATTTCTGATGAGTTTAAGTGTTTTGAGGATTTGACATATTTTCGAGGGAAAAACCCTACATAGAAAAATGCTAATGAAATAAATCATTATTCTAGGGCACTGTCCTCTATGAATAAGGTAAAATTAAATACGTCAAGCTGCTAAAAAATGTAAACTGCTAAAAATTGCTATGTTATGGTAGGTTTACTACTAATATTGGGCCTAAGTACGTGTATATGTGCTGTATCTTAAACGAACATTAGCTAATAATTGTAACAAGGAACATAGGATAAAATCCGGGAATAAATGAGCGTGAAAGATTACAAGGATGTACTAAAATAAGGCATAAATAATATTGATGAAAAATGAAAATAATAATAAAGAGTATTCCGAGCAAGTGTGAAATTGGAAGTAATAACAATAGATTTAGAATAATTGGATTGAAGGGAGATAAGGAACAAGTGAAATCTGGATTCTCAGATTGCGAGAGTTGATGAAGCTCGAATATTGATGATAATAGACGTGAAAAGGTTTGTTAAAAAGAAAATAATAGGCAAATGAGGCAGATTTGTGAGAAGGGAAATACAGGTCGAAAGAGCAGGATCTTAGTTAGCTGATTTGTCAATGAGTCAAGTTACCATTATTTTAACATATATTGATAAACTAACAAGCGAGCACAATAACTAATTATTTTTTAATAAAATTCATTTTTTTTTTCTCCATGGCCCCTTTAAATTTCCAGATAATTATATAGAATTATAGTAATAAAATTCAAATTACAATAAATAACTAAAACACTTGCAATTCTAACAATACCTTTCTCGATAAAAAAAAAAATAATATAATTCTATCTGCATTGTTGATAGTAAATGACTACCCACACAACAATATCTGAAATGTTATCTTACATTCGGCCGCCAACATTACAACAGAATATATATAAATTCAAATAGAAAAAATCTATAGCAACAAAATCCCAGAAAGAAATTATGGGAAACTCTCACACAAGAGAACTAAACAAATATTACTTCTGTTACCTTCACATTACTATTTTTACTCTTGTATCACTACTATACAGCGCTTCGCAGATGCGTTATTTGTAACATAGTTTCACTTCTTATTGTTTGTATTAAATATTTTTAATTCTCATAGCCTATGTAAAAAAGTGTTTATCTATAAAATAAAAAATTTTAGCACTGCCGAAAACTATTGGCGAGCTGGCGACTGTCAGTGGTGTACAGGTGAAAAAAACCCTCAAAATCAAAATATGTTTTTTTCTATAAAAGCTATTATTTTTTGGTATTCTACTAACCACAGAATGCTTGTTCGTGCTGTATTTTATTATTACATATTATTTGCTGTATTGTATTAGTACATGGCACTTGTTGACAAAGGCAGTTTTGTAGCTGTATTGCAAATTGCAATTTGTAATCAAACTATTAATTTTTCTGAAATTATTGTTATAAACTTTGAAAAATGAAATGGATATTTGCTGATTATATAACTAAGGTTTATGAGTTATGAGGTTTATGGGTATTTTTTTGCGCTTCGATCGGAGCGCCCTGATAACCTGTGGCTATTGTCAAAATGAGATGATTTTTTCGTTTTTTGTCTTTTTTCAAATTTTAGAATAAAGCTACATTTACCTAAGATTTGACATAGCCTTTATTCGTCCGTAGTCTAAGGAAGGTTTCCTCCAAATTTCAAGCGCACGTCCATGTAGGATTTGTTGAAAAGGCGTTCCAGTGAATGAAGGCCGCAATGAGCGAGAAGGTAAACAGTCGGCCTGTCAGTTCCTTTACCTACTGTCTTTCTTTCGCACCCCTGTTTACAGGAATTTATAATCTCTAAATAGTCGTTTATTGTTTAGTAAGTACGTTATTGATTAACATAATATTATTCCGGATGTTTAGTTCGGTGTTGATTGATGTCCGCACTGTCTTCAACATGTGTATCCCCTACGCAACGATTTGTGGAATATTATTTGATCGGGACCGCTCATTGGGACCATTTGTGAACGGACAATATCCTAATTTATAAGAGGATCGTCTAACTGCTTTTCAACAGTTGTGCCAAATTTCAGCAAAAGAGTGGGGACTGTGCATAGGGTAAGAGCGAACCTCTTCTATTAAATACAGAAAATGGTTAGACGGTACATTAATATAGTACTATAGTAAGTCAAAAAATGAAAGTAATACAATTTAGTACGGGAAATTCTCCCACAATCCCTAATTAATGCTACTTCAACAAAGGGTCAAATTTCCTATAACATACCGAAAGTTTTGTACTAAATTTGGGATCACCCTGAAACACTGTTGGTACTTGAGCTACTGCTTGCCAACCTAGTTGCAGTGGAAAAGCCAATTATATTCATAATCAAAAGTATTTTTGTGCGCTGGATCGAACGAGATCAAAATCAAGTCGACATGGCCAACACAGCTGGGAAGTTGTGGACTTTTTCCCACTTATACATGTGGCTTACAGTTCATATGCCTTATGCTTTACATTTCTTAAAAACTTTAACTTATGCTTTAACTGTACGAGGGTGTCTGAAAAGTTTCCGACCTAACAAAGCTTTTATTCCACTAGCTTTTATTTATTTTATTATCATCTTCATGTTGAGGTCGGAAACTTTTCAGACCACCTGTGTAAAAACCCGTGGCCTTCAAGTAAGCTGGATTTGAACTATTACTAATAATGTTATCTTATTATATTTTATAATGTTTTTTATAATTCCGTTTTATATGTTTACTGTGGCAGTATTTACTAAGTGCATTGTTATGTAAATATGCAATGTTGCGGTTTTTTTTAAAAGTATTTTTGAAATTGAAGGACAAGTGTTGCTAACGTGGAAATATTATAATTAAAAATAAATTTCATTTTTTTCCGAATTAGATTCCGTTTTTATAGTCATTTAGATGACATATTATCGTTTTGAATTTCCGTCGGGAAACATAGGACATACGGACGTGTGTATGTACGTACATGAAATCTATGCAACATCCGGCCGACTGACGGGTTAATTAGGGCTTTAGTGCCGCCGGGTGTGGGTGAAATATGTGTCCCAGCAATTATTTTAAATGACAAATTGCCTTAAGGTGAAACGGATGATGTTTTTGTACCAGTGGCATGACGGATTCCTACCTGGAATATGTTGACTTAGTTGATTCAAGTTACGAAGCGAAAATTCATCTTGCAAAAAATGCAAAGCAGACAGCATCGAGATTGTATTAACTCCTGTAAATACTAACACACCAATAAGAAAATATTCCATATGCTAAGACTGGAAGGAAAACTCTTAGATAATCCATGGATCAGTGGCCTCTCCATTTTTTTTTCATTTAGTGGATATTTTTTTAACTATCTGAAAGTCTGTTACATCAAGTATGAACTCAATATCAGATTTTTAATGATGAATATAACGTAAAATAAACATAAAGAAGCCATTAAAAAGAAAAAAAAAAAAAGGTTTGGTGCGTATTGAAATGATTAAGAAAATCTACAATATGAGAAAAATAACAAAATGATTGTGAAAATATATTGTAAATTTTGGAACAAACTTAGGTTACTAAATCTGTCTGTTGACCGAAAACGGATGTCAACTGTAATGTATTACACAAATGTTTTGGTGCCGGAGTATTTGTGAAACGGTCCGAGTGGCTGCGTGCACCTTAATAATCCTCCTCCTTAATAAGAGTCCGCACATCACCCATTTATGTTCATGATAGTTCTCCAAGACCAAAGCTATGCTGTTATATTTTTCTTTAATTTTCGTTGAAGTAGTGCGCCTGCGCTAAAATATAACAAATCGTATTCGTGTCGCTCTCCAAACTCACAGAGTTGGAAGTGTGTCGGCCGTAGAAAAGTTTCAACAGACTATTGGATGAACTGTTCACGGGGGAGCTATCTACAGGTGAGTGGATTATGAAGCTGTGGACTGTATTTGCTCAGTGTATGTTGTGCATTTCATAGAAAAGGCTGTACGTGGCTCAGTTGTGCTAATGAAAAGGACGGGGTTGCCGGCCAGACCCTCACAACCTTGACTGTGGCCTACTGCTGACGAAGTAGTCTGGCCCTGAATTCGTGCGTTCGAGGCTACCTCCAACAACATATTTTTTATTTATAAAAAAAATATTTAAAATTGTGAAAAATATTGTTGATGATGAAACATTTGTTTCTATCAACAAGTTATGCCAGAAAACCAAAAAAAAACACTCAAGGTCTCTGGGACCAACACCTCCTCCGTCGGCTATCAAACGTGAATCATGACAATCTAATAGAAATGTTGTGCCTGTAAATTCTTCAGCACCCAGCAGCTCGATGGAAGAAATTCCACCACAACCTAGCACACTACCAGCTGACGAAATAGAAAAGGAGCTCTTAGGTTTCGGATACAAGGTTCGCCAAATTACCAAGGTGCTCCGTGAGGAAAGGCAAGAAGACGAAGCGATCAAGACACGACTGCCCTTCTTCTTTGTCCATCTAGAACGAAAAGCTGCAGTAGAAAAAAATCTATGAACTGATATAGATGTATTACACCAGAGTACAGGTCGAAAACCTTACCCCAAACGTAATATAATACAATGCCATAATTGGCAGGTATATGGGCACATGAAATCACTGTACTGTCTCCACCTTCCCAGGGGTGTTAAGTGCACTGGGCAGCACAAAAGTGAAAGAAGCTCCTAAAATCGCCTGCAGTAACGTTCTCTGCAATCAAGGCCACCCAGCCAACTATAAGGGCTCTGAGGCTTATAGAATTCTGAAATCCAGGAGTGAACAACGCCGTCGGCCAGAAAAGGAGAAACAATGAACAAGTAGTGGCCCAGCCAGAAATTTGAGGCCTTCAGTCTCTTTTTCTGATATATTTTGGAACAGAGAGTAGTCACAGGCACTGCCCACTCCTCGTCCGCAAGTTCCTCTTCCCCAGCATTACGATCAACCCGGCAACCAGCAAACCCAATCACATCCTGAACCACAAATCTCGCATATTCCTCCACCTTACAGTTCTTCAAATCTTACTAGCCTATTAACATCTTTATACAGAGTTCAGAGCCCTAATTACCCCTCTCATTTCCCTTCTTAAAAACCTTGTTTCCTACCTTATCCCCGTTAAGCAAAATCCATAAGTATATCATTCCGACTCTTTATCCATTCTTCTTTGGAATGCGAATGGTGTTCGCACCCACACTAACGAACTGACAGCACTACTCCACGACAAGAACATCGACGTAGCCCTCATAACTGAAACAAGACTTACGAGTAAACAATCATTTACAGTGTGAAAGTACCAGACTTGTCGAACAGATCGCCCAGATGGAAGAGCACATGCAAGTACCACTGTCATTGTCCATAACTCCATTTCCCATCACATAGTTCCTTTGGTAGCACACGATTTCCTTCAGTCCACTGCAGTGTCAATCAGCACCTTCACTTTCCCCCTTACTCTAGTATCAGTGTATTGTCCTTCCAATAAATCCATTTCCGACTCCCAATTCATCTCCTTTCTAGACTCCATCGGACATCGTTTCCTTACGGGGGGGGGGGACTTTAACGGGAATCACCAAGATTGGGGCTCAAGATACACAAATACACAAGGACGTGTTTTGCTGTCTGCACTCACACGGAAACATTGCTCCACGTTCTCTCCTGACACAGCCACCTACTGGCCATCTGATCCCAGCTGAAATTCTGATCTCCTTGACTTCTTCTTCTACAATAGTTTAGGAACACTAAACTATTCCCTTACACACCTCGACGACCTCTCCTCCGATCATAGCTCTTTGACCCTAACCATTTCCCTAAGACCTATTCACAAACTGCCCCCTCCTTTATTTATTAGGATCCCAGTTGATTCCGTATACCTCAAAGTGTCCCTGAAAAAATCCCAAGACCTAGATGATGCAGTGCATTCTTTCACTACTCTGATCCAGAGGGAGGAGTCATCTTCGCCCCACCGTCATCCAAAAATTCACAATCAGAATCCTTTACCTCAGTATCTCAAAGACCTAATCCAATCCAAACGCCACTAAAGAACAGTGTGGCAAAGATCCCGACGTCCTTCTGTTCGTCGCTCGTACAAGCAGTACTGCATATTGGTAAAGCGGCAATCGGCATCCTTCCGTTCCGATTCCTTCAATTCCCACCTCTCCTCTCTGTCTATCAGGCATAACTCCTTGTGGAATCTAACTAAAAAAAAAGTATCATCTTGTTTTACACCCACTCCGTCGTGATGATGGGTCCTGGGCGGCCTCGGATGGGGATAGGTCGGAGGAATTTGCTCTGCATCTTTTCCATACTTTCTTCTACTATATAATCTTCCTAACCTACATATATAATTGCATTATCTGAATTACGGCACTTTCCTCTCCTTTTTTCACTATTCTATTATTATAAACATGCTATTATTGTCCTATTCGGCAAGCTTGGTAAGCCACCCAATGACACACCATCTTAGCCAACCAATTAGCCTACTCCCTATCCTCTCAAAAATATTTGAAAAAATCCTATTAAAACGTCTACTTCCTATTGTTGAATCCAAAATCCTTTTTCCTGTACACCAGTTTGGTTTCCGTCAATGATATTTTAATACTCAACAAGGCCTTCGCGTCGTTGATCATATTTCTTCAGTCCTTGAATCCAAACAGTTTTGCACTGCTGTATTTTTTGATATAGCTCAAGCTATTGACAGGGTTTGGCACTCAGGTTTGCTCTACAAGCTCAAAAGATATTTATCACAGACCCTTTTCCTAATCCTATAGTCCTACCTTTCAAACCGCTTCTTCCAAGTCCGCTGTGGCTTAGAATATTCTAACTACTATCCCATAAAAGCAGGATTTCCACAGGGCAGTGTCCTGGGTCCCATCCCCTATAACCTATGCACCGCTGATGTCGCTACTTACTAATCTAGTAATAAAATAATGAAACTTCTGTCTTTCCAGAATATCGCTGAATTATTATCCATATTGTGGATATACGGAAGTTTTATTGTTTAATCGGCACTAATCATCTAATAACTTAATATAATTAAGGGGAGGGAAGGCGGTATATACCAATATTGGTTTATGTACCTTTTTAAATATAACTAATTTTGTAATTGTTACGAAAGCTATAGTAGATGATCCTCCGTTCCAGAGTAAAGCAATGCGCCTCTCTCGGCTAATATAGAAACAAGTGCTGGTAAAATTTATATTGTTAACGACTAGCTTTATGGTTAGCTCATACATTGTTCAGGCCCATTCACTGTAGACTGGCCAATCTTGATGTCATGCTGTTAAGGCGGTTATGCAACTGAACAAGTATTTAGAAATTAAAGTTACATTACAAACCTTTTAAAAATAATCAAGGCGGGATTGATAGCAAAGTAAAGTTTCCACACAGCTTTACAGTCACTTAATAACGAGGTTCCGAATCGTCGGGTCTTCTTTATGGGGTTTGGAACTGCCGACAAAGGATGTGACTCTATGAGATCGCCCAGTTAAAGGCCTCTAGCAGTCATATACCACACTCAGGCACCTTAAGTGAGTCAGTTGATAGTCCTCTCTCACCTTATTTTCCATCTCAGGATAAAGGATTCAATAGATTTAAGGGAGAAATTTATAAAACATTTTCGAAAAAGAATTTTCTATACTTGAATTCGACACAGTATTTATCTAGATAATACGTATGTTTGGGATGGGGTAGTTTCAGATTTATTGAATTTTCGTGTGTCCGTGGTGCACGCGCACTTATTTGAGGAGTATTTTTGTCAATTTGAAATTAGCGATACAACAATAAAAAAAAATAGACAATGTCATCTGAGGATCAAGCGAAATATCCTAGCTGTGGTAATCAATGGATAGAAGGATGTTTACACAAGAAAAAATGAATTTTTATGAGAATAACAGCCTTCTTATGCCTCAAAACGACTCTAAAATGAACACTGATATCTAACTTGTACCGAATGAACCTAAGCGTTGCTTAAGCAAGGTCTAAGCTATATCTCTGAGTGCTGATAACTTGTTTCCATATGGTTCATGACAGATTAAACATAATACCAAAGTGACTTTAAAAAATATTTTTCTAAATATTTGACCTAATCGTCAATAAAATACGTATATTATAAACGATCTTAATATACCCTACATTCTAGAACTCATCCCTTCCAAGTTTATGAAATTCCACAGTAGCCTTTCCAACCACCCTAATCCTGTAGCACAGTCATTGCACTACGCCACTCATCCCTATAATCCTCCTCAGAGACTGAAACGGCAGTGGCCTCGTGACCTACTATAAACGCGTGACAGTGGGAGTCCTGGCAATGGCCAGTTTCATCATGTCCTATTGTATGAATGAGCGAGTGAATGATGCTGTAAATATGGTATGAATGAGATCATTTATCTGTATTATTATTGCCTTATAAAAGGCAGATTGTAATTATTGCACAATAATATATTTTCTTATATATATTATAGTATAAAGACAAATAAAATCGTATATACAGAAATATTTGGTTTAGACGATTTTAACCAATACAAATAAGGATTTTGACTAGATTCATGCCAAATAGATTCATCAAAGCCCTTTTAGAAACTAAGGTTTTAGAAACTAAGAATTTATTTACGTCTCTCCATCGAGTCTTCATTTATTACGTCGTTTTTTTAGATGCATTATATTATTTTGGCCATCCCAGGATCCTAGTGGTTCGCATCTTCAGTTAATAGGTAATGCCATTTTTAAATTATTTTTTGAAGCCTGGGTATATTGAGAAATAACATGAAGATATATGTTTCAATCCTTTTCTCATACCTAAGGCCCTTTGACGTAAATCTTTCACAGAATAAAATCAGCTCTCAGCAACGAACATGATCCCTCATTTTCATTGGTTAATGTTCTAACACAAATTGGACGAATTCAAAATTATATATCTATAGTGAAATTAGATTGAAGAGGCAGTAGGTAGTAGAGCAGGAGATAGCTGAGAATATTGAAGAAGACTCGGACTCTTTGACTCGGTTTGATGGGGATACAAACGGAGGAGTGTACTGCAAGTCACGTTTCTTAGGAGCATGGATCAGCAGCACAAGGAGCCATATTCAATCTAAGAGAGCGGCTGGTATGTTCTCCACGTATGACAGAGCTCAAAAACATTCACCCCCCGTAGCAGGGAAATATTCGACAGTTCCCTTGGAATCCATTATTCCCGGAATTATCCCTACCTACCCAGTTAGTTCTTCTTAGTCATTCCTCCGTATTGACAGGACACTTTCGAGAACGAGAGAACCCCCTTGAAATAAATCTATTGGGTCAGTAAATCCAAAAATAACCAGTATCGCCATTATATTTATATCCTTGTATAAAACAATCCAAGTATTTTTAATTGAAAAAAAAATAACGAATCCATTAAGTGAGACTGACTGAATGTTGTCGCAATAGTTGATGGTACCTCAGTGCAGCTAACTGTTTGTTAATTCTCAACCCTAATTTTGGTTTTCTTTACCGGATTCGCTGTCGTTATTCAAGTAACTACTTATTTATCCGTACGAGGTTTAGTGTACACGGCCTCGACCCCCCCCCCCACACACACAGAAAACACTCTAGGGGGGCCAGGAATTAAACCCAGGTCTCCACAGCTAGAACAAAACAAGTTAACCACTAGGATACTGGAATGGCCAAGGTAATATACATATTTCATTCAAAGGAACGGTGTAGTAAATGAAGAATAACTTAAAAGATGGAAACTCCATGTAAGTTTCTAAAACCGTTTATTTTTATTAATTAAAACCTAAACCCCTTAAAAAAGTTTCTTGGAGTGTCTTTAAATTACCACCTGTAATGTGTCCTTAACCATGTTAAAAAATAATCACAATTCAGAGATTTAAATTTTAGCTGTTATTAATTTTTTTAAGGTTTTAGCTGTTGCGTAAGAGAGCGTAAAAAAAAAAACTCCATGACATATCAAGTGCCATAATTTGATAAATGATTGGAAATAAAAAAAATGATTTGGCATTATCATTTTGAGTTGGGTATCAAATTAAAGATCTTCACTGTTCATAAAAAGAAGTGAGTAACCCGGTTTGACGTAGATGCATGGTATTGTGTGGATATATTTGATGATGGTAAATGTAATCTTTTAATTCGAAAACAAAGGGAATATCTCAAAGTGTCTATTGACAGTGTGCAATGTGTGTTGGGGCTACAAATACACAAAGCTAATAAAACTGGCATTGGTATCCTTTTCGCAACATCATATCTTTACCTTCAGTTAGACCATTTTATACTTGTTTCGCGCTCGGCAATTAGCTAGTAGGTCCTTTCTCCTATAAAAAAGAAGGCCCCCTTACGAATCTCCATAATACGATTTATGATAATTTCCTCACACAATTTTCCTCCAGCTTTATTTAACAGTCCAATCAATTACGCTAGACCCCGTATAGCGCAGGCACACGAGTGATCTGCCCAGATAAACAATTTAAATTTATATTGTAGTGGATGTGGCGAGTTATATGGCTCGTTGTTGGGACTTAATTTGGCCCCTCAGCCCCCTCCCAGTTTTAGGGATGTTGTGCCAGGAGCTTAGCTATCAGAGGTGTCTATAAAATAAGGCTGGGTGGATATTTTTCCTGTTTAATCCCGGCGTATCTGATAGGTTCCATAATGGGTTATGCAAAACAGTACTTTATGCTGGCGAACCTGGCCGATCCCATTAAACCAACCCTCACATCTAACCCGCTCTGCCACAACTCACACACATTAATCAGACCATTGTATCTCGAGTTTTTTTCCCCAGTTTTTCTCTGCTCTAACAGTATTATAGTGGTTTCTTATTAATTTTTTAAAAAAGGACGGGGAATCTCACCCCATAAAACATTACGAATCCTCACTAGGCAAATTTAAAAAGTAGGTGCTAATACTTAAGTTGGTTCCTGGATATGTTACACATACTTTCCCCAAATACAATTATTAAGATAGACAATATAAGTAGTTTTGATAAATATACAAATAATATCAAGTTCGTCCCTTATAAGTCCCTTATATTGCTTTTTCTAGGTCTGTCCTGGAGATGTGAGTTTTCTTCATTGACATGTTCTCTCAATGATATGAAACACCTCTATTAAACTATTGATTCAATAATAACTTGCTAATAATCTATCTATTAATGGTAATAATAATAATCTAAAATTATATTCAACCCGTGTATTATGTAGAGTTGTAACATTTTGCACGATACAATCTTTTGATGGGGCTAACTACAAAAGCGACCACATAGTAAATAATGACGTGTCGTAAATAATTAATTACTTGGTTATAAAAAAAATTATTTTTCATCTAAACGTAGAACGGTGTCAAATAGAGCAGAATATGAGGACCGCATTCTTAAGCTCGTAACAGCTCAAATATTAACAGTTCTTTCTTCCTAGTCCATTTTATGGTCTGAATTTTTATTATCTCCCCCTCCCCTTAAGTTTCAAAGAAATCCATTGAGTACATGCTTTACACTCATTTTAATGATTATTTAATGACAATTGGCATTGTCATTACGGAATAAAAATGAACATTATCAATAGAAAAAAATGATTCTTATTAACTTTGAATCATGAGTTCACAATTGAACTCTTCGTATTGTGCAGGTGCCAAACAAGTTCAAGGGCATGAAGCAAAAAAGGGTACTTACTTTACAAAAGCTCTAGTAATATTAATTTGTTGATATGTGGTATCATTTGTAGATGACACTGCAGTCTTGTCATCCCACTCAGACCCTGATATAGCATCCCAAAACCTTCAAAAACACCTTGATGAGATTGAGTATTGGTGCAACCAATGGCGAATCAAGGTCAATGAAGCAAAATGTTCCCACATAACCTTTACCCTCTGCCGCAAGTCCTGTCCGCTAGTATTTTTCAATTCGATTTCTCTCCCCGTGTCTGAGACAGTACGGTATTTAGGCTTCCATCTCGACAAAAGACTTACACGGAACCCACACACGAGGCTAAAAAGACAAGAACTAAACAGACGCTTTGGACTACTGTACAGACTACTTCGAAGGACATCCCATCTCTCAATAGAAAATAAACTACTTATTTACAAAGTTACACTCAAGCCAATCTGGACATACGGAATAGAGCTATGGGGGACAGCAAAAAAGTCGAACATCAAGCGCATCAAATCCTTTCAATCAAAAGTCCTGAGAACAATAGTAAATGCCCCCTATTACGTCACCAACAAAACCCTTCATAATGATCTTAATATACCCTACATTCTTGAACTCATCCCTTCCAAATTCATAAAATTCCATAGTAACCTATCAAACCACCCTAATCCCGTAGCACAGTCATTGCACTGCTCCACTCATCCCTATAATCCTCCCCGGAGACTGAAACGGCAGTGGCCTCGTGACCTACTATAAATGCGCACAGTGGGAGTCCTGGCAATGGCCAGTTTCTCCAATCTTGTCCTGAGCGTATGTGGCTCTCGCGCTCTTCGTCAGCCTCCGCTGGCTCGTATCCGGTGACGTGGCTGGTGGAGAGCGTGGGGGACTTCCCGAGACTCCGCTTCCTCTTTCGCTTGCGAGAGAGGCAACAACCGTGGACTTGGGGGGCCCCTAAATGTTTGTAAATATTGTATGAATGTGCGAACGAATGATGACTTGTAAATATGGTATGAATGAAAACACTTATCTCAATTATTTATTGCCTATTAAGTAAAGGCAGATTGTAATTTCATCATAATAAAAAGTATACATAAGCGATATGTGGTATAGGGCGGTCCCTAATCCCGTTTATTAAATTTGTTACATTTGTGTGCAAATTTTTTTTGTACAACTGGTAAGTAAAGAGCTACACACCACCAAATTTACCAACTTTTCGTAAAAATTTAACATTTTAAAATTATTGTCGAGTTTTTCATTTATATCCCCTCAGCAGTATGTCATAGAGACAAATATTTTAAATAAACGTTGGAGAACCTTAAATTTCCTACAAGTTTTGTACAAAAAATTATCGCCTAGGACTAATAACAAAGGGGCTCTCTTTATCTTCTTTTTTTGGGGGGGGGCCTTCCCCGCGGTACCTAGGAGAGATCCTAATCACACCCGCGGACTCCCCCTATAATTTAAAAACGAAAATGAAGTTAAATTATACTTTTGAAGTGTAATTCTACTCCGTCTCATCCTCTAGAAAAAGAGGGATGATGGAGAGAGGTATTAATTCAATTGCAAATCTTAATGTAAATTTTGTATTACAAACGGGACAGAAAATGCTACATGAATACTTCAAGTGATGACATGTTGATGGGTAAAAAATCACTCAAGTGCCAGAAGAAAAATGACTAGCAAACAAATATAACAAACCTCGATTTATTTCACTGCTCGCTGCAAGGAAACGCTTATTCAAGACAGTTTAGCTGTGAATGAGGCGATGGAAGACGCTGATGTGCTTGTAGTTAACATCTGTTAAATCTATCGCTATGTAGTATGATAATGTGGATATCATCAGAGAGAACATTGATTCGCTAGTTTCTTGACAAGTTTGGTTCAAAATCGCCTCATTTACACCCGAAAACCTGGAAGAGGTGCTGTCCTAATATTGATTACATCATCCCACAACTATTTAGCACCTGAAAATATACTTATTTACGTTTTGAGTGGGTGTGACATTCCATCGCTCCTGTTGGGATCTGGCAAAACCAAGTCGTGAACTTTGTTTAAGAACAAACCAGCATTGCATTAACTTGCAAGGATCTTCAGTTATCCTAATGCCCGTGTGTCAGCCATCGGTGAAGCAGGAAAGCATCTACTTCTTGCACTGTACGGTGGGACAAGGCAACAAATTTTGATGCTTTCGCTAACAGCTATTGTCCAAATCTTTTACTGGCTGCAAGGTCAACCTTTTAAGCTGCAACTAATCCAGCATTGACCAAGTTGACACCTGGATAGGTCAACTGACAAATACTTTGGACTGTGTATGGAGGAAGGGCAGTGAAGGAGTAAAGGGATACAGCTAATTAGCAAGTCATACCCTACATTTGCTGTCAAAGTAACAAAAGATGCACTAAGGCATGCAGTTGTAGAAAGGCCGAACTCAAGCGCTCCATAGTTCGTACTGTTAGGACAAACTTGGTTTGTCAGCCACGGGATAAGGGAGCGGCCTATACGACATGTCAACATAAAGTAATTAACCTTTGGAAAGGTTAAGCCCCTTTTTCAAACTACTTTGGTACCTCAACATTTAACAACCTATCATTAATTTTATCACGAGAAAAAAGTATCTTTTGTCATTGAATGTTCATTAAGACATTTTTAAGGGGGTCTTCTTATAGGATGTGCTCAATGGATTTCTTTGATACCTAAGGGAAGGGAGATAATATTATTTGAGCTGTTATGAGCTTAAATCAATTGATAGAATGCGATCCTCATATTCTGCATACTCGTGTATCTTTAGCGCCCGCTATAAAATTGAAGGTTGCCTCTTCTCATGATTGATAATACGTAATATGTGATGGGACTAAAGCGGACGATAATTATTATGTCAAGTCATTAAAATGCCATTAAAATTGTTATTAATTGCTTGAAACCATTGTATTCTATAACGTTTGACCAATGTGTGCTTCCCCCATTAAAGTTTGTAAATATTTAAAAAAAAGAATAATATCTAGGAGTAATTTATAATGTTTATTTGTGATTTTCATGAGCAGTGTATGTGGGAAAAGATTTTCTATAGCTCGAATATGTAGTACACTTGTTCATTTTCAAAATTCATGTTGTTGCATGATGAGGAAAATTAAACATTTTGTCCTGAACCAAGTACACTGGCCTGAACAATAATTGTAGTTTGCTGAGGATACTTTAGTTAATACTAACGGAATTTTATGTTCTACAGTTTGCATATTCTCTCAACTATAGAACACATTTTGTGACAGGGCTGTACAAAAATAGTCCTGTCTTTACGCTAATGGGAACCTTTTTACACACCCTTCACCTTTGACATACCCTTCAAACCATAGTGTCAGCTTCCCTATGTAACCAGAGGGAGAGCAGGTTAATGTTTGGAGAAGACCCCTCCACCAGACTTGGGGGTTGTGGGCTAATAACGCATTTCCATCACAACTAGAATTTTCCAACGAGAAAATGCCGGACTGATTCATTATAACAGACTTAGGCCTTTACTGACTTTGAAATTGGAGTTTGTAACGTGTTGTCGTTTTGACAAGCGAAAGGATTACAAGAGATACGTTGGAGTCGCAATGGCTCGCTGAAAAGAGACATATAGCTGCGTCAGTACTGTAGGCTTGCTTTCCTGTCAGAGGACGAATGAACAAGTCTCCAATTTGCATCACACCAATAAACGAGAGCCTTCGTGTCCATTAAATTAGAGGGACATTTTACAATTTCAGTCAATCAAACATTTAATATGCCCGAGAAGTGACATTAAAGTTTGCTGGGAAGGCTATTGGAAGGATATTGGACTACCGGACTTTATACTGCACAGAAAAAAAGTAGCTATATTGGGATAAGCAGTAGAAGAGTACCAAAGAGGAAAAGGAAGGAAAATCCTCACATGGTAAACTAAATCCAGGTATAAAACCCTTATATGTATGTCTCTCAGACTTGGACCTTGTCCAAGGCAAATAAGAAAGACTTCCTTATCTTGAAAGGAGGATAAACCTGATTAGGCCGAGAATATCGGGAGATTTATATCATATTTTTTGAAGGAAATATAAGAGAAAATAATTATAAACAAAACTCAGATCCGTGAATCTGAGAAGTGGAGGAAAATATTGGCTTCTGAGGAAGGCTGGATTGGTAGGGCACGATCCAGCTGGAAGGACGGACATGGGAGCTGGCTTAAGGAGTATTCTGGGAATGAATAATTGGAGAGACGCTGCTAGGGACTCAATAGAACTAAATAAAGGTAACAGCTTCTCCTTTCTGTCAAATCCGGCGTAGAATGAACATTAGCCGAACAAGAAACACTCATGTGCATGTAAAAATAGATCTGATATTATGCCTTTTGGGCTCAATTTATTACTTATATATTGTTACAATTATACACTGACAGCCCACCAATGTTTATTGTTGAATTGGCCCGTGTTGTGGTACATTGAATTGTTATTAACGCAAACCAATACCTGAAGATAAAGACATACGGAAATAATTTCATGTTATGAGTCTTAAGTTAAATAATCTTTGTTGAGGAGAGTATTTTAAAAGAACAGAAAGAAAGCTTTATTTTTGAAGTACAAGAAAAACACTGGTATATACAAATATTAAGAGTTATGTTACTACATACTGGGTTGGATGTATAGGGACTAGTATCTGGTGAACAACTGTGGACTGGGGCTAAAGCTGAGACACATATGTATAAAGGAAGGGTAGGGTAGTTCCGGGAATAGGGAGAATGCGATCGCTTACTTAAAAATATCAGTGACTTCCATGAATTCGAGGCAAGTATACACTAGCTTCTACTATTAGCATTAATATTAGCTTATAATATTAGCATTACAATATTATTAGCATTATATAACTAGACTAAAAAACAGCAGGAAAGCGTCTATTTTTAAACAAGATATAATCGATCGAAATAGGTCTGTTACAATTAATGTGCTACTGTCAACATGTTAAAAGATAATGCATATCCTCTTAAATAGAAATTAACATCCTAAGAATGATTACGTTGACAGAAAATACTATTGTGATTTATATGCACAAATTTAATGAGCATTTGAAAAAAATCATACAGTAGTACTAATAGTGGTTCACAATATGAAATAAATTTTTTATTACGATAGTTAATCAATACTGAGTGATGCTCACTACAGATGTGATTGATAAAATTATTTTCTGAAGAAACATGAGTTTATTTTCCGTCTTACTTTATATGATAGTTTAGTTCAGCTTGAATCCTCGCCAATTAATTTCATATTGTATGGTATGATTTTGTTACTTCAACCTCATAATAAATAACATAATATAAAGTATTTGGTTGAGGATAAAATGTTATTTATGATGATGATATATTACTGATAACAAGATACTTGCTTGATATTATTATTTGAAAAGTCACAAAATATATTACGTGGATGAATGTGCAAGTTATAAGGTATAAAGCTTGTGTGCTCTAGGTCAAATCGGCTGATGGGTATAGTGTTTATCAGCTTTTTTGTATTTCACAAATATTTCCATTTTGCTTTCATTTATAACCCAACAAGTAGAAATTAATTTCATCATTTATCTTTAATTTTTAGTAGTGAACATTTGATAGACCATTTAGGATTGGGGATAACGCCACAAAAGAAACAAGACAATCTCGCATTCAAGGTCATTGGTTTTCTATGTTTTCACCAGCCTGTGCCTGACTGTTCTGGTATTTGCGAGAAGAGAAAGTTAAAGATGAACTGTTAAGATCCAGTAGCCTTAGTAATTACAGATAGTAATGAAGTTAACAAAACAGCCCCTTTTCCACTCAACTACTCAAAATTTTAATGGTACCCACATTCTCTTTCACGTTTCATTTCCACCAAATGGTATCGGAGATAGTTGATGGTCACCTCTTCACTTTACAGGACTGATATATTATAGATAACTTCCAACTATTAATCTCTAGTGACCCGACTATTACTGCAACCGGTTTAACTATTTAGAAAAATTGTTTTATTAAAGATGGAGTTAGTTAGGGAAAGTATACAATGCTCTTCGATTAACTAGCGCTAATCTGTGATAAAAATTGTAAATATTCTCTGATTTTCTTTCTCTCACTCAGTAAACAGCACGATTGTTACTGTTCATTAATCTTAACAACTGAGTTTCCTTGTTCCAGCAGTTAATGGTTCCCCGATACTTCTGATATTGTTAAAGAACCATGAATGCTCATCACTCATTGTTCATTGTTAGAAGCAGCAATGTGCATTTTATGTGTAGTTTTTACCATATATATATAGCCGGTATATAGCCGGTACTACAATATATATATATAAGTTACGTCTAGCGGTACGGCAATGTTAAGCCTAATACCTTGTAGCCTAGGGTAAACAAACCCGTAACGTGTGTATGGAGGATCAGGAGGAAAATAAAGCCAGTTATAAAACAAACCTTCTTATTATATCATCTACCTCCTTTCTTCATTCCTTTTTCTCGATCGTCTACAGCTGGGAGACGATTACTGGTGCCGAAACCCGGGAACTACGAGTATTCTGGTAAACAACTGTGAGTAAAATTTTAATTTTTTTTTCCAGTTGTTTTATTGGGAAAAAGTGACCTAGTTACATGGTAGAATTACGGCCTGCGGCTTTCGAAGTGCCCGAATTACCTAGGGAAACGATGGCCGAAGCTCATGCAAACTCCCTGGCTTGGATGAAGGTGCGAGCGGCGACGTCACAGGACCTGAGGAGAACAATATCGGACCTAGAGAAATTCTCAGGAGAGTTAGGCGAACTGAAACATTTCATCAAAGGTGGTGATAGGATTATGGAAAGAGTAGAGGCGAAGGCAAGTGAGGGTTTACTCGACTCTGGTGACGTAAAATCAATCAAAGCGGGCCTAGTGTGTAGAATAAAACGGAGCGTACTAAACCTAATACAGGCCGACGATGACACCCCATGGACCGTGGTAAAAGAACGACTAAAGAAGGCATACGGGGGAGGCAGATGGACACCAGAAGAGGACATCTTCCAGATGTTCAGGGAGACCAGACGGCCCAATCAAACGAAAGGGCAGTACGCCGGAGAACTCTTGGCAAAATTTAACAAAATAACGGAAAAAATGAGAGAAACGGTGAACCTAGTGGAAGTGGAAGGCCGGATGGCATTCCTATCGACCATTCTGAAGGTACAGTTGGCCAGGGATACCGGCAAGAAAGATAGTCTACCGGGAGACCGATCGTTCATTGAGTGCGCCCAAGATTTAATGGACACTAGTGCCCGTGAGGAAGAAGAAAAATTAGAGGCAGACGAGGCAGGGTGGTCCAAAGTGATGTACAGGAGGCCGAGAATGCCGCAACAGGCATGGAAGAGGAAAGATCAACGGTATGTGGAGAAAAAAGGGGCGGCGGTTGAAGGAAGGAGACTTAGCCAAAGGAGACCGAGACCCAGCGGGAGGAAGGAGGACAGAAAATGTCACGGATGTGGAAGAATTGGACATTTAGTGGCGCAGTGCCCGCGAACAAAATGTTTTGAATGCGGAATTGAGGGACACATCGTGAGGCAGTGTCCATACATTTTCCAGCGAACAGAGAGGTATAGGCCGGAACCGATGGAGGTAAACGCACAGAGGGTATGGAGAAGAACCAGAACCCCCTCCGAATCGTCAAAAACTACGGGAGCGTCGGAGACAGAAGAAGAAGAAGATGAACCCAGGAGCAGAAGAGGAGAGACTGCAGAGGACGACAGGGACTACGTAAGAAGCAGACGATATGGCACGGAAGGAGGAAGGAAACGGCAAGCGGTGGCCTGAGAAGCGGGCTGGCAGAGGGGTGGCCGCACGTTAATAAACTATAGCGTCAGAGGGAATTACGGCGGTATACCCATTATTGGAGTGGCGAGAGGAGTGAGATGCTTGATAGACACGGGGAGTTCCTGTACTATTCTCAGCAGGAAAGCGGCGGACAGATTGTGTGTGGGCGAGGGGTCGTCGCGGATTCAGGCATGTGAGTGCAAGCTTATCACCCTGGGAGGGCCGTGTAAAATCGAAGGCGAATTGACGATGGGATTGGATAGGTGGGCGAAAAAGGGGGAATATTTGAAAATACACGTGGTTAGGAAGATGCCGCGCGAGTACGATGGTATCATAGGGTGCGATCTCTTGGGAAGGGTAGGAGCAAGAGTGAAGTGCCGTAACGGAATATGGGATATTAGACTGGGAAGAATGTTATGCCGGTGTACAGGAACCGTGGGGGACGGGAAGGAGCGAATCGGAGTGATCGATCGGGAGGACAACTGGGAACGCGCTATTCGGCGAGAGTATGCCGATATATTTTTCAACGAAGGGGACAAACTGGGAGTGACGGGGGAAACGTTCCATGAGATCCCACTGAAGCAGGAGAGAGTGATATATATCAAAGAGAGACGATACCCGCAGGCGCTGCGACAGCATATAAGGGACGAAATCGAGGAATTGAAACGACAGGGCATCATAGTAGATAGTACGTCTCCATACAGTCCCCTGTGGGCAGTGAAAAAGAAAGGGTCGTCCGGTGACGAAAAATACCGCGTAGTAATAGACTACAGGCAATTAAACGACAATACTATAGACGAAAAATACCCCATTCCTCGCTTTGAAGACATCCTGGACCGCCTAAGTGGAGCAAAGGTATTCAGTACACTGGACCTGAAGGCGGGTTACCATCAAATTCGGATGCGTCGTGGAGACCAACACAAAACGGCATTCACGTTCGAGCGGGGACATTACGAATTCACCAGAATGCCGTTTGGGCTGAAAAACGCGCCAATAACGTTCCAGAGGCTGATGGACGAATTTTTAAGAGGGATTGGGGAGTCGTTTTGCCAGATATATATGGACGACCTCCTGGTTTTCAGTCGAGATGAGGTAGAACACCAGGACCATCTGCGACAGGTTTTTGACAGAATTAAGCAATTCGGGCTGAAATTGTTTGCGGAGAAGTCGCTTTTGGGACAAGAGCAGGTGAAATTTTTAGGCCACATAATTTCCAGAGAGGGAGTGCAACCCGATCGTGGGAAGGTGGAGGCCATCCAGCGGATGACTATCCCGAAAGACGTAAAAGGAATCCGGCGCTTACTCGGATCCCTGAACTACTACCGCAGATTCGTTCCAGAAATGGCGGAGTACCTGGTCCCTATTAACAATCTCCTTAAAAAAGGACAAAAAGTCGTCATTACCCCGGTAATGGAGAAAAATATAAGACGTTGCATGGAGCGGCTACAGGAAGAGCCTATACTAGCGTTTCCAGATTTTGCACTCCCCTTCATGATTACCACAGATGCAAGTGAATACGCGTTGGGGGCGGTACTCTCGCAGGATCGCGATGGGGGGGGGAGCGACCAATAGCATACGCTAGCAGACGCCTTACTGAATCCGAGAGTAGATGTAGCGCGCTAGAACGCGAATTACTGGGTATCGTATGGGCGATAGAACACTTCCGGCCCTACGTATTCGGGAGGAAGTTTCGGGTTAAAACAGATCATCGACCCCTCCAATGGGTGGGAAAAATGAAAGAGTCATCAGCGCGGATTACCAGATGGAAGGAGTTCCTCAGTCAATACAACATCGACATTACTTACAAACTGGGGAAGGAGAACGTCGTGGCCGATTGGTTATCCCGCGCGTTGGTCGTGAATGCGATCGAAGAGGAGATTCCGGGACCATCACGTGACACCCACCAATTCGTCCAGGAATGGTCACCCGGCGAGGAAGGGGAGCGGGAGGGCGCTCCAGCCAATGATGTTCCGAGTGACGGGAGTTCAGTGGGGGATAGGCCCTCGGACATTGAGGACCTCGACGCCATAATAAATGACAAGAGGCGCCAGATCATTTGGCTCACCAAAACTTCTGGGCTCTTCAAGATGGAATCTGAGAAGTACGGCCACTGCAACATCGTCAAAATCTGGTCGACACCGGGGATAAACGACGATACGATTTGCCGCGCTCTGAAGGACGCATCTACTCCAGGGAAAACGCACAACATGTACGTGGGAAATGCGACCATCTTGGGACGCATCAAACGCCTATGGAGGACGGAGAGGATCGGAGTCGATCGTACGTTCGTCCGATGTACCCTGAAGGTGGAGACAGTAAAAGAATAAACGCGGCAGAGAGAAGTGACCCTTGCATTCCCCCAAGGGAAGACAAACCACCGGGGAATCGACGCTACCCTGCAAGCATTGAAGAGGAGATATTTCTGGTTGGGTATGAAAGACACGATTGTGAGAGTTATTGGTACCTGCGACACATGCCTCACCACGAAATATGATCGCCACCCCCCCAGAGCAATACAGGAGGAGACGCCAACGGCAGACCAACCGTTGGAGGATTTACAGGTGGACACGTTCACATGGAGGGGATACAAATGGGTCACCATTGTCGATAGGTTCAGCAAAACAGCGATGGCCCATCTGATAGCAGAACGATCAGCGGAAGCAGTCCTAAGGGCACTACGCACATGGTGCCAATTTTATGGCGTACCAGACACGATAGCTTCCGACGCTGGTAGGGAGTTTGATAACGCCGAAATAAGGGCTGAGGCGGCGGCCTTAGAGATCCGTTGGCATCTCAACACCCCAGGACACCCGAAGAGTCGAGGAGACGTAGAGCGGCTGCACAGCACGCTTAGCGACCACCTACGAATTTACCATGGAGAGAAGGGCTTAGAACCAAACGTGGCGATGGAAAAGGCAGTCATCGCGTATAACCACTCAATCCATTCTGCCACCGGTTTTTCTCCGGTCGAGACGCTATTTGGACTTCGAAGATGCCGGCGCGATAGCAGGAGTACGGCGATCGATGAAGAACTGGCCGCACGGGTAGTAAGTAATCAGATAGCGCTAAAGAAACAGTGGGTGGCCGTTCGGGGAAGGCTCCAGGATAAGAAACGGCGACGGGTGGCGCGCGACAACCTCAAAGTCCGCGATATTCTGGGCAATCTTAAACTCGGCGCGCTCGTGTACCGGAGAAAAGGGTCGAACAGGGGTAAGGAACTAGTGCGGTACGAGGGTCCTTTCCGAGTGATCGCTCTCCGCGAACACAACGTGGTCACGGTCGAAAGCATTACACCCCCGATTAAACGGCGGACGGTACATGTGGAACAGCTCAAGTTTCCCGCGGTGGAGCCTGGGAGCCCCGTCGTCGAAACATAACTCCGGTGTGTGTCACAGGTGACCAGTCCCGAGAGGCCTATATATATATATTTTTTGTTGGTTTATTATGTTTTTTTTGTGTTATATGGGTCTGTGCTGTGATTTTAGATGGACCTGGAAGACATTTTTGTTTTCAAATTTTTTTTATTAACAGAGTATACTTTTTGTTTTGTGTTGCTATAGATACATAGCTGATGTCGCATGTTAGGAGTTTACGGGGAATGTCCGTAAACTGGTAGGGGGGAGTTACGTCTAGCGGTACGGCAATGTTAAGCCTAATACCTTGTAGCCTAGGGTAAACAAACCCGTAACGTGTGTATAGAGGATCAGGAGGAAAATAAAGCCAGTTATAAAACAAACCTTCTTATTATATCATCTACCTCCTTTCTTCATTCCTTTTTCTCGATCGTCTACAGCTGGGAGACGATTACTTTTATATATATATATATATATATGAGTTAAGCTCTGGGCTGCATCAGTACTCAACCTTAATCCCCGAACGTCGGGATGTAAACATCCCGAATGTAAATATACAGGGTTATAGACTCGAAATAAACAGTCTAGTTCTAACTTTCAAGCGTGTTGTTTCTCTGTACTTTTTTCCCCTTTGTTTTTGAATTCTAAAGCCGGTAAGCATTAACTGGTGACGAAACCCGTGAACTCGTGGTGTGGAAAGAAAAGGAAGCGACGTCTGTTCGATTTTTTTTTCTTCACATTTTTGCCGTGTTAAATAAAAAATTGAAGAAAGAATGGCGGAAGGAGGCGTGCTACGACCACCTGTTCTGAATGTAGTGGATGGCGTGGAACATGTAGCAACGAGAAGGGTGGGCGTTTTGCCAGAAGCTCATGCTACCGCTCTTGCGTTGATGAGAGTGAAAGCAATGAACACTCAAGATCTGAGAAATGCGATTTCAGAGCTGGAATTGTTCACTGGCGAATTAGGAGAACTCAACCACTTTCTGAAGGGAGGAGATCGCCTCACTGCCTTAATCCTAGCAAAATCGGAGGAAAATCTTCTGGACCCCAGGGATGCAGAGTCACTAAGAGCGGCCCTGATATGTTGGGTCAAGAGTAGGCTTCTCAACCAGATCCAAGCGGATGAGGAGACGTCGTGGGAAACGGTGAAGATGCGGCTAAAGAAAGCATATGGAGGAGGGCGATGGATGCCCGAAGAAGATATTTTCCAGATGTTCCGGGAAACAAAATCATCAAAGCAGAGTAGTGGCCAATATGCCGCAGTTCTTCTAACCCGTTATAATAAAATAATGGAGAAAATGAGAGAGACAATGAGCATCGAAGAGGTAGAGGGTGGAATGGGATTTCTGTCTACTATACTGAAGGTACAGTTGGCAAAGGAAACTGGGAAAAAAGAGGTATTCCCTAATGAGCGCTCATTCCTCAAATGTGCCCAAGTCATGATTGACACCAGCGCCAGGTAGGAGGAATCAAGGATACAGGAGGATGAGGGAGAATGGAGCCGGATAGTGTGCAGGAGAACCAGGGTTTCTAAATCAAATTGGAAAAAAGTCGAAACACCAACGACCAGTAGGGACAGGGGAGCGGCAGGCGAAAGGAGGTTCAGGGCGGCGAGACCCAGGTCGGACCCCGCAGAGAAGAGAGAAAATGCCATGGGTGCGGGAAGACGAGTCATTTCGTGGCACAGTGCCCCCGCACAAAATGTTTCGAGTGCAGTTAGGAGGGGCATATCGCTAGGCATTGCCCTTACGTGTATCGGAGGAGAGATGTTCATAGGACAGAACCCATGGAAGTGAATACGCAAACGATGCGGGAAAGAAGAAATATATCACCCAGGGGTAATGGATCTTCAGCTGAGGAATCTTCAGGAGCGTCAGGAACGTCGGAAACGGAAGAAGAGCCGGCTCGCGACAGGAGCCGAGAGCATGAGCGAAAGAAGACTACTTCGAGAAGATAGGAGCGGCGTGTGGCAGCCTGAGGAGGGTGGCAGCAGAGTGGCGACCGCACCCTAAAGTGTAATACAGTGAGAGGGATACTGTGCGAGTTGCCAATAATCAGAGTCGAGGGGGGAGAGAGGTGCTTGGTGGATACAGGAAGCACCAATACCATAATGTCACGCGGTGCGTTGGAGCGGCTGTATGGCAGAGAGAGGGCACTCCAGGCAAGGTATGTAAGTGCAAGTTAATTACCCTGGGGGCCCTGTAAAGTGGCGGGAGAGGCGGTCGTGAATTTAGAGAAATGGGCGAAAAAAAAGGTCGATATTAACGTACATATTGTGGAGCACATGCCGCGCGAGTATGAAATAATAATGGGGTGTGACTTATTGGGTCGGTTAGGCGCGCTTGTAGAGAACAAGGGAAAGGAGTGGCGGATCAAGTTGGGGGGGGGGGGTTACTTATCAATGTCAGGGGACCGTAAGAGGTGGGAGTGCGCGGATAGGGGCAGTCAAGAAAGTTGTGGACTGGAGGGAAAGCTTACGTAGGGAGTTCGGAGATATTTTTTACGTGGAGGGTGATATGCTTGGGGCAACGGGGAAGACAGTACATGAAATCCCATTAAAATCTGACCGAATAACGTACGTGAAGGAGAGACGATATCCGCAGGCACTCCGCCAACATATCCGGACAGAAATCGACAGCTTAAGACGACAGGGTATAATCGTTGATAGCACATCCCCTTATAATAGTCCTCTGTGGGCAGTACGAAAGAAGAGTAAACCGGGAGAGGAGGGGGAGAGATATAGAGTCGTCGTCGATTTTAGAAAATTAAATGAAAACACAACGGATGAGAAGTATCCGATTCCCCGTTTTGAGGACATTCTTGACAGACTGAATGGAGCCACAATCTTTAGCACTTTGGATTTAAAAGCAGGGTACCATCAAATCAAAATGAGCGCTACCGATCAACACAAAACAGCGTTTACTTTCGAGAGGGGGCACTATGAATTCACTCGGATGCCATTTGGTTTGAAGAACGCTCCGATTACTTTTCAGAGATTGATAGACGAAATCCTGAGGGGGATAGACGAGGCGGTATGCCAGATTTATATGGACGATCTGTTGATCTTCAGCAGAACAGAATCTGAACACATCGAAGATCTCCGGAGGGTATTTCGACGATTGCGTGAATTCGGGTTAAAATTGTCGATGGAAAAATCATCGCTGGGAGAGGATTGGATCAACTTCTTAGGGCATACCATCTCGAGGGAGGGAGTCCAGCCGGATTCTGCAAAAGTCGACGCAATTTGAAAGATAGCGGTGCCGAAAGACGTCAAGGGCATTCGGCGACTTTTAGGTACGCTAAATTACTATCGGCGTTTTGTGCCAGACATGGCAGAGTATCTCGTACCCATTAGTAACCTACTGTGGAAGGGGGCGCGGATAGCGATTAGACCTATTATGGAGCAAAACCTTCGAAAATGTATGGCTCGACTGCAAGAGGAACCAATCCTGGCGTTTCCCAACTTTGAGAAACTATTTACTATCACCTCCGACGCAAGTGAGTATGCATTGGGAGCGGTGCTGTCGCAGGAGGGAGATGAGGGGGGGGGACGACCAGTGGCGTACGCGAGTCGAAGACTGACCGACATGGAGGCGCGGTACAGTGCCCTCGAGCGTGAACTTCTTGGCATCATATGGGCTATTGATCATTTTCGTCCATACGTCTTCGGGCGGAGATTCAGAGTACATACGGACCACAGACCTCTTCAATGGGTGGGGAAGCTTAAGGAATCATCCGCCAGGGTGACACGCTGGAAGGAGTTTTTGTCCCAATACAACCTGGAAATTGTATACAAACCAGGGAAGGACAATGTAGTAACGGACTGGCTATCTGGAGCGATTACCGTAAATGCAGTCGAGGAAGGGGAAACGTCCGGGGATCACAGACAATTTATCCAGGAATGGGCGCCTGGGGAAGATGGAAGTCGCGGTACGCGGGACGATAGCGATGCGAGCGAACACCAAGAAGTGGAAGAATCCGCCGGAGAACATCCGGTGGAATAGGAGACGATCGAGGGTATCATTAACGATAAACGGCGACAAATTATTTGGAAGACGCAAACGTCCGGCCTGATGCGAGCTACTCATGAAAACTATGGCAAGAATAGTATTACGACAATCTGATCCCAACCGGGTGTCAAGGGTGACCAAATTTGCCAGGCATTGAAAGATGCATCCAGACCAGGGAAGACCTACCATCTATTTGTCGGCAACACGACAGTGTGGGATCTGATCAAGAAATTATGGAGAACAGAACAACTAGGAATTGATCGATCGTTTGTTCGTTGTCTGTCTATGGTCCAGACACTGCGTGATGAGGAACGGCAGCGGGAAGTAACGCTTGCCTACCATCAAGGGAAGACGAACCACCGCAGTGCGCAGGAGACTTTGCAAGCATTACAGCGACGGTACTTCTGGTGGGATATGAAAAAGACGATCCCTAGAGATTATAGGAACGTGCGATATATGTCTTAAGACTAAATATGATCGACACCCACCACAGGGACAAAAGGAGGAAACACCCACAGCAGAGACGCCACTGAGTGAACTACAGATTGACACGTTCACTTGGAATGGATATAAGTGGGTTACGACAATAGATACCTTCAGTAAGGTAGCTATGGCGTACGCCGTACAAGACAAATCATCCAACGCCGTCTTACAGGCATTACGAACGTGATTCCAGTTTTATGGGGTACCGGACCGAATCTCGTCGGATGGGGGTAGGGAGTTCGATAATGCAAAAGTTCGGACGGAGATGAAAAATCTTGATATCGTGTGGCATCTCAACACCCCAGGACATCCTAAGAGTCACGGAGGCATCGAAAGGTTGCACAGTACCTTGAGTGAACACCTGCGGGTGTATCGGGTAGAAAAGGGTCTGCAGGTGAACGAGGCGATGCCGAAGGCAGTGGCGGCATACAATCATTCCATCCACTCCACCACGGGGTTTACGCCGTTCGAGATCCTCTTCAGACTGCGCGCGAGGCGCCGGAACGGGACAGAGACGGTGGCGGACGAGGGAATGGCGGAGCAAATGTTAAGTGCTCACTTAGAGCTCGGAAAACTTTGGGGCAAAGTTCGTGACAAAATCGTGAGGGAGAAGGTCAAGAGAGTTGCTCGGGTAAACCTCAAAGTCCGGGGTCGAATGGGGGACCTTAAAATTGGGACGATTGTATATCGTAAAATTGGCTCTAATCGGAGCCATTCAAGGTGGTGGTGATCAGGGAGCATAACATCGTCACCATCGAGAGTACAAGACCTCCGACGAAACGGAGGACCATCCACGTCGAACAGTTAAAACTCCCACCAGGGGGGGAGGGTGCAGGCCATGAGTGAGTTGGAGTGTCCTCGCTTCTGCACGTAGCCAAATTTGGTATGGTATACATTATTATTATTATTATTATTTGTTCCGGCATTTGTGCACCGCGGCCTCAGTGAGACCTATTGTGCGCCGTCCATGTCCCTGTCCTATATATGTGACAGGCCCACGGCCTTTGCAAATCTGAGGATACTGAATGGATCGATCAGTTCACATAGTTTGGGGTCTACAATGCGATCACTACCAAAGTGAAGGTATCGCCTTCTAGCTAAGTTATCACAATCACATATTATATGACGTGCCGTTTCTCCCTCTTTCTTGCAGAATCTGCAGATTGGTGATCCCACTATCCCCAAATTAAAGAGGTGTTTATTTAACCGACAGTGACCTGTATAGAGTCCTGTCACACTTTTGAGTGTCCACCTGTCCATTGATAGAAGTGCTGAGCTTCTTCTCTTACAGGGTCCATTAAGAAACAGTTTCGAGTGTTCCTGTTTCTTAGTTTCTCTCCAAGAAAGTCTTGCCTTGTCCTCTAAAGCTAATTTTATACGCCTTTTAGCGTAGCTGAGGCTGATACCACATATGGGTTCAGGTGCAAGAGGTGTCTGTTCTGAGCCCACCCTTGCAAGGCCATCTGCCTTCTCATTGCCTGTGATGCCTGTGTGTCCTGGCACCCAGTCGATTCTAACCTTATTGGCTAGCGAGAGTGTGTTTAAGTTGTTTTTACACTCCTCAACCAAATAAGATCTGGTCGTATAGCTTCTCAGGGCGCCAATGGCTGCCTGGCTATCCGTGAAAATTGTGATCAGTCTGTTTCTTACACCCTCCCCAATTAAGGTTTGGGTACAGACATTGATCGCCATCACTTCGGCCTGAAAGACCGAGGTGTGTCTACCTAAAGGAATAGAAATCCCAGATTCTGGTTTATCTTTCCTCCATATGCCGGCCCCTGATATACATACGTACACTTTGTACCATTTGTAGAAGTAGTTTTTTTTTGTAATTCCTTTTGTTGTTTTTTAAGAATGTACACAGGCTGTGTAGAATTATCGACTTTGCGTAGCGTGTAAGATGCCATTGTTTTCTGTGAGTAATGAGCCATGTAATTTTTTTTTATTTTGTCACTAGTGGCTGCAGTGTTAGAGGCAGCGTTTTATTTGGACTATAAGTGTCTTATAAATACGACCGAATGTAAGGGATCACAGGTTGTGTACTGTTTGGGCTGGCCTTCGCTCCCTTAGTACGATTAGGAGAGTGATCGTAATATCGCCTAAGACGTCCTCAATTTAGACTTAGACTTCATAGTTTACGAGGAGATGTGCGTAAACTGGCAGGGGGGAGTTAAGCTCCGGGCAGCATCAGTACTCAACCTTAATCCCCGAACGTCGGGATGTAAACATCCCGAATGTAAATATACAGGGTTATAGACTCGAAATAAACAGTCTAGTTCTAACTTTCAAGCGTGTTGTTTCTCTGTACCTACCTTTTTTCCCTTTGTTTTTGAATTCTAAAGCCGGTAAGCATTAACTTATATATATTGAAACCTACCTCATTTTTTACCATTTCTCTTTTTATTTTATTTGATCAATTTAACTTAACTAATTTGGCAGGTCACTCATGAGATCTTTAATTCAAATTGTTTTATGTCTTTGACATAGGAATTTATCCCGATTGAATTGCCCGATCTCAAGGCTAATGTTGCAGTTATTAATAAATTGAGAAACTAGGAATTGTGAAATATATTCAAATAAAATGGTTATCACAAATAATTATAATTAACATAGAGCTCTGACAAAAGTATAAAAAAATATTCAATTCCTTTTAAATTAGGATAATTACCACTAATTACAAACATGAATTTGAGCTCAATTTCTTTTAATGGATCTATAATAAGAAACAATATTAATATCACCCAATCGATGATCTTAATCAACGTTACTTTCTGCTGTTGGTTCTTCTCCTCTCTTCCTATATGGTAACCGCCAATTAGGGAGCTTGCTAACTGCGTTCTTCTCGACGGTTGTGCTAAGACTGCCGGTTTACCTCATCCCCAATCCTAGGAGCATAAGGAAAAATGACCCTTACCAGATGTGAGGGTTCCTGGTCTTATTCTCAAATATCATGAATGTTACAATATATATATGTTATGGCTAGTGGCAAGACAATGTCAAGCTAAATACCACAGGGTCTAATGTAAACAAAGTCTGTGTATAGATAGAGGATGAGAAGATAATAAAGTCAGTTAACAATCGAACCTGTGTGCATTATTACCATCCATATTATCTCTTTTTTTTGATCGTCTACAGCCGGGAGACGATAACTGGTGCAGAAACCCGGGAGCTAACGAGTGTTAAGATAAAACGACACGCGAGGCGACTAATTTTTTTTTTTTTTTTTTCCGCTTTTGCTTCACTTTCTGCTTTTTACTCTCTTTCAGTTTTTTTTTAATCCGGAAAAATGCTAGAGTTACGGCCGGCACCTTTTGAAGTGCCACGTCCGTTACCGAGCGAAACGTTGCCCGAAGTTCATGCAAACTCCCTCGCCTGGATGAAAATGCGAACAGTGACGTCCCAGGATCTGAGAAGGACGATATTCGACCTGGAGAACTAGGTGAGATAAATCACTTCATTAAATGTGGTGATGGAATTATGCAGAGAGTAGAGGCGAAGACAAACGAAGGCCTACTAGACCCAGTGGATGTTAAATCAATAAAAGCAGATCTGGTGTGTCGAATAAAAAGGAACGTATTGAACTTGATACAGGCGGATGAGGACGCCCCATGGGCCGTGGTGAAGGAACGATTGACGAAGGCTTACGGCGGAGGCCAATGGAAACCGGAAGAGGATATCTTTCAAATGTTTTGGGAAATGTGACATCCGGGTCAAATGAAAGGTCAATACGCCAGGTAACTGTTGGCACGGTTTAACATTACTACCCAAAAGATGAGAGAAACGATAAACCTGGCGAAAGTAGAAGCCAGGATGGCCTTCTTATCGGTCATTCTTAAAGTACAGCTAGCTAGGGAGAAAGATAAGCGGGATAACTTACCGGGGGATCGATCGTTTGTGGTAGCACCCGTTAGGAGGAAGGCAAGCAGGGAGCGGAGGAAAGAGGTTGGTCCAAGGTGACATACCGTAGACCTAGAATGCCGCAGCAAATTTGGAAAATAAGGGAACCACCGCACGTTGAAAGAAAAAGGACGATGGCAGAAGGGAGGAGCCCAGACCAATGAATACCTAGACCTAGAGGAAGGAGGGAGGAACGGCGATGTCACGGATGTGGAAGAGTCAGAAAACTGGTGGCGCAGTGCCCGCGCACGAAATGCCTCGAATGTCGCATGAAAGGGCCCCTTGGCAGGCAGTGTCCGTACCTTTACCGAAGAGTGGAGAGGTATTGGCCGGAACCTATGGAAGTAAATGCAGAGAGGATAGGGGGGAGACAGGATACCCTCCGAATCATCGAAAACGTCGGGAGCCTCAGAGACGGAGGAAGAAGAGGATGAACCCGGGATCAGCAGAGGCGACAGAGGAAAGGATAGCAGGGACCATGGAAGGGGCAGGCGGCAGAGCGCGGACGTGGAAAAAAAAAGACAAGCGGTGGCCTGAGAAGCGGACTGGCAGAGGAGTGATCGCACGTTAAAAAATTATAGGGTGAGCGGAAATTACGGCGGTATACACATTATCTGAGTGGTGAGAGGGGGGAGGTGTCTGGTTGACGCAGGGAGCTCCTGTACTATCCTCAGCAGAACGGTGGCGAGAAAATTACGCGCCAAGGAGAGGGCATCACGACCATGCGCGTGTAAACTAGACACCCTGGGAGGGCCTTGCGAAGTTGAAGGTGAGATAGCGATGGGGTTGGCTAGATGAACGGATAAGGAGAGCAAAATGACGACACGTGTGGTGGAGAAGAAGCCGCGGGAATACGAGGGTATTATAGGGTGTGACTTCCTGGGAATGGTAGGAGCAAAGGTGAGGTGCAGAGAGCGGGTGTGGTTCATCAGGATAGGAGCAGTCAAGCTAGAGGAAGACACTGGAAAAAACACATTAGGCAGGAATACGCCGGCATTTTCTTCAAAGAGGGGGATAAACTTGGCATAACGGGGGAGACGGTACACGAGATACCGCTCAAACAAGACCGTGTGACGTATGTTAAAGAAAGGAGACAAGCGCAAGCGCTGAGACAGCATATCAGGGGCGATAGAGGAGTTGAAGAGGCAGGGAATCGTAGTTGATAGTACTTCTCCATACAATAGCCCTCTGTGGGCCGTAAAAAAGACAGGAGTAGTCGGAGAAGAAAAGTACCGAGTAATCGTCGTCTACTAGAAACTGAATGACAATACCGTTGACAAAAAATACCCCATTCCTCGATTCAAGGACATTCTCGACCGACTAAGCGGAGCAACGATATTCAGCACACTCGACTTGAAGGCGCGATATCATCAGATGCATCTGAGAGATCAGCACAAGACGGCGTTTACATTTAAACGCGTACACTATGAGTTCACCAGAATGCCTTTCGGGCTAAAGAATGCGCCGGTCACGTTCCAAATATTAATGGACGAATTCTTGAGAGGCGTCGAGGAATCGTACTGCCCGATATATATGGTCGATCTCCTAGTTTTCAGCCGAAGCAAGGAAGAACATCAAAAGCTCTTGAGACAGGTGTTACAAATGATCAGGAAATTCGGGCTGAAATTATCGCTTGTTGGCCAAACGCAAGGAAGATTTTAGGGCTATATAATCTCAAGAGAGGGAGTGCAACCCAATCGGAGCCAAGGTCAGAGGATGACCATTCCGAAGGACGTCAAAGGAATCCGGCGCCTTCTCGGATCGCCGAACTATTACCGAAGGTTCGTACCGGAAATGGCAGAATGCCTCGTCCCAATCAATAATCTACTCAGGAAGGGACAGAAGGTCAATATCACCCCAGAGATGGAGAACAAGATTTGGCGGTGCATGGAACTGTTACAGGGGGAGCCTATCCTCGCCTCCCCGAATTTCGCACTCCCGTTCACCATTACCAGGGACGCAAGTGAATACGCGTTAGAGGCGGCACTCTCACGTCCCTACATGTGGCGCCTTACGGATCCCTAGAGCAGGTATAGCGCACTTGAACGGAACTGATGTGAATCGTATGGACGATAGAGCACTTCCGTCTATTGGTCTTCGGAAGGCGATTTAGGGTCCAAACGGACTGGCCACCCGGTGGAAAAGGAGCGCGAGACCGGCTCGAGGTGACCAACACAGAAGACGTCATGGAAGACGGCAGCTCAGCGGAAGACTGGCCTACGGATATCGAAGACATCGAGAACATAATTAATGATAAGAACCGCCAAATCATTTGGATCACAAAGACGTCAGGGCTGCTTAAGACGGAGTATGGCAATTACGACCGTTGTAACATTGTGAAGATATGGTCCTCGCCAGGAATTTCGAACGACATGACCTGTCGTGGACAATTTGGGACCGCATAAAACGGCTATGGCGGAGGGAGAGGATTGGGGTCGACCGCACGTTCATTCGGTGTACCCTGCAAGTGGAAACCATCAGTCAAGAAGAGCGAGGGTATCCTTGCCTTTCACCAGGGAAAAACGAATCACCACGGGATCGAAGCAACCCTGCAGGCTCTCGAGCGAAGATATTTTTGGTAAGGTATAAAGAAAACTATCGCGAGCGTTATTGCCGCGTGTGGCAGATGCCTCGCCACAAAATATGACTGACACCTGCCTAGAGTAATGCGAGACGAGACCCCGACAGCAGACAGACCACTGGAAGATCTACAAGTGGATACATTCACCTGGAGAGGATACAAGTGGCTAACCGTCATAGACAGGTTTAGCTAAATGGGAATGGCCCAAGCCATAACAGACCGATCGGCGAAAACCGTTGTGCAGGCATTACGCATATGGTGCCAATTCTATGGCGTCTGTTGATGACTTATTGAACTGCTACGTTCAGGACCGGGACTGGTTATCAGGCTGGAATGGAACATTTTTTTAAAATAGTTTTGAGTAGGGCATATAATTAAAGAATCCGAAGGAACGATGTTTTACTTATTGTGAGATTATGCCAAAAGTGATCGACTGAACCATTGAGGCGAAAACGTACGAATCATTAAAAAAAGTAATTACTAGCAAAAATTAATATTTCTACATAATATAAATATCATACTGAGTAGGATTTAAAATTAAAGGTCTCGACGTCCAGATTAATAAAATGTTATACGCTTTGGGGCTGAAGTGAATTAAAATTACGTTGTCATTAAAGATGTCAATATAATCGTTTTTTCAAATTGAACGAAATCCTTGAATTTTTACGACCGTTTTTTACTTAGGGAATTAACAAATTCTATGAAGCCGTTAAAACTAGAAGACTTTGTCAATAACGTACCCCTCAGCGAATTTATGATAAAAACAAATAAAAATTGCGGAAAATGAGTTTTTTCTCTAGCTGTAGATGAAATTAACAAGTGGATTAGTTCTCGGTGGTGAGGAGTCACGAGAAAGAAGACCTTTGAGACTTCTATTGTCCAATTTACTTTTATTTATTAAACTACTTGCGAGATTTTTTTTTCTTTGGTCTTCATCCCTTGTACTTGCGAGTCCCCTGTTTTAACTAGTTTGCAATTAATTAATTACTTGGCAAAAAAAATAACAAAAAAATGTATACAACCTTCTATAATTTTGATTACCAAACTAAATCTTGACTCCCGATCAATAATATGAATTAACATCCTGTTCACTACTACAATGAAACCTGTGTTTTGTGTAGAGTGATAGTATGTGTCATGGTGGTTCCATTTAATAATAAAAAGTAATGGTAAAAATAAAGGAAGCAAGCCCATGAAAAATAACGGGTCTATAGAACAACTGACATTTTTCTCCATTGTTAAGTAGCAATTGACTGATTGTTCAACAAAGCACAACAGTTTGTATGTAACCTCAGCCACGTATTAACCTAGACCCCACAGCATGGCCAATATATTATAGTCTTTATATCTCATTTGATTTCCATGGCATCATAAATCATTTTAAAGTCTAGTTAAGATTAATTCATAATATCACTACAATATACGTGTTGAGAGAATATAATATCTGTTATGTTATCGATTTTGGTCTCCCCCCCCCCCCCTCAGTTTACGAAGAGACAGAAATTATAAAATACGAAGGAATGGAAAGATAGGAAATTGAAAATGGACGAGAAGGGGAGGAAGTAATATGGAGAGGTATGGTAAGTAGGATTGTTGTCCTAAAGCAGCATTAGGGGACTTCATTAGGATCAAGGTTTTAGCAAAGGCGGTCGGGGAGAAGGCTTGAGATGACTTGAAAATCACGAGGCAAAGACTTAGTTCTTTTTCCGTTCAGCTCCTTGTTATTATCACATCTTACGATAGATCGTTGCCTCATTGAGTGTTAGGGGTTGAGTCATTAGGATAAACAGGGCAGCTAGGAGGAAAGGGCTCATTATCAAAATTGGATCGTCATCTTCTGAGGACTTGCTCACTTATTCAAATGTTAATGCAAATCGGTACAAGTTTTCATTTCTCATAATCCAGAATCTCTTTTTTCTTATTCTGCCTTCTTTTCCCTTCTTTGAAAGATTCTAACTTTACTTGGACTGGTTATTGTAGAATGTTTCACTTTTCCTGGATTGAATTATCCATACTTACTATTCTTCTGGCGAGTAAGCACTATGTTTAGTATGATGGGTACACTATTGTGGCTATATAGACGATTAGTTTAATATGTTCTGGAAAAAGCAATTTAAAAGCGCTAAAAAAAAAATATGAGATTTATGTATATTTATATTTTTTTTCATTTCTATTCACTTTTGTTTATATTTATTGCTGTTGGTTCTTTGTAGCATTCTCATTATGGTATTATACATTTCCACCTATTATTTTTCATAAGCTTGTAAAATCTTTTAATGGTTTCAATGGCGTTTTATTTTTATCAGCTAGACATTCCTATTACGTTACTTTTTGTTATTCTTAGGGGAAAATGTCCCAGAATAAAGTTTTTTTTTTTTTTTTCATTCATTCATAGGGTGGTCTGAAAAGTTTCCGACCTAACAAAGCTTTTATTTCACTAGCTTTTATTTATTTTATTATCATCTTCATGTTGAGGTCGGAAACTTTTCAGACCACCTGTGTACTATCAGTTGATGATTAACAAGTTGATCCTTTCGTCTCCATGGGTTCTAATTTTTGCAAAGTTTTCTTTATCTAGCACTCCTTCATATACAGTAAGAAATTGACTAGCTACAACTGTAGTTTCTATATATTTTTTTTTTCAATTTTAAAGAGGCGAAGGAGCTCTTAACCAGCACGACGATCAATATTATCATACTAATAATTTTGGTAACTTTTTGGAAAGATATTATTCAATGAGATCACAACCAAACAAAATTAGAAGTATTAAATATATCTATACTATCATGTATCACAGCAATGCGTTTCAAGGCAAATACCTTCCCTCTTCATTCATAAAACAAAAAAAAATCCATTTAATCCACTTATCAACATTAATTTTTTTTTAGGTCACATGGTCCATTGGAAATATTAAAAAAACTCTAAACCGTTATCTAGCACCGACACACAAGTCAGGTTTACTTGAACGGTTCTCTGGATTTTTTAAATTTATTTTTATTCTATAATTCTAATGTAATTGTAGAACTCATTATCTATTTGACTTTACTTGTTCAGTAATCATTTTTAAGTTTATTTAAGTAGTATTTCGAAAACTTTTAATATATTATGGTCAAGTATGACCAGTGATATCTTTTCTCTTACACAACACACACTTCTTGGAAAATATTGAATTTTTTAACTCCAGACTCACTTTCAGCAATTGTATTTCAACAAAAAGGAATAGCATAATTCTGAGAGTTGTTAAAATTCAAATCAATTTATTTCCAAATATTTATAGGTACATACTAAAAATATACAATGGATCTAGTCTTAAAAGAAAAGACTAACATGGCCACGCTCGATTATAAATAGTCGGTCGAAGACAAGGCTTCAAGTGTTGTAATATGTAAGCTTCACATAGGACCCTTTTTAAGACCGCGATTCTTCCGTAGATACCATTTAATAATTAAAAGCTCTCCAGCTTTGAAAAAAAAATACAGTTCCATTTATGTACATGAGGACAAATTAAAAACCTTTACGAATTTTATAAAATATTTCGTTATTAATATCCCATTTAAATGAGAAAAAAAGACAGTTTATCTTGCCGGTTCCTCCTTCATTAAATGGAGAAACGCTCCTCTGAGACTGGGAAAGGAATTTATTTGGTTAGGGACTATTTCACGGGCCAAAGATCAAGGGTGAAGAAACAACCCTTTCACTTGAGATAAATTTTGATAATGAGGGTCAATTACAATCAGCGATCTTGTAATTATATCTAAAAGGTTTTGTATCCGTGTATTTAAAGACGTTTACAAAGTGGATCAGAATTCTTCTTGCGTTGTTTTTGAGATAGTGACAACGCACAAGTGATTTGTGGCCCGACCCTATCACTATATTTTTTTTTCACCTATAATGATTATTACCGAGAAGAACTAGTAATTATTAATATTTGAATATTTCGTACATAAAATATAATTTCCAGTTTCCTCCTCAGACCTTTAGTGATTTTCTTGTGTGAAGTGTTGATGACCATCCTGCTAGTTTCCGATCCACCATTAAAAACCTAGGAATAACTATTGATCAAAGCCTCTCTTGGAACCAACATACTCTTCCAAATTTCCCCTGAAACTATTCAACCACTCTCGCCACCTGCTCCCCCATTCTACACAACTCCTTGTATCCTACCTCATTTTTTTTCTCATTTGGACTATGGCTGTGCAGTGTATGGGGGCCTCTTGAGAGGAATCGAGGACAGATTGAATTGCTTCGTTAGACTTGTCTTTGGTACTCCGCGAAGCTCTCATGTCACTCACCTCCACGCCCAGTTAGCCTAGCTCTTCTTCTCTTATCTTATCCCGGGCACATTATTTCCTTGGCTTATTTCTCTTCCTAACTATCGATAGTAATCACCCTCCTAATATATAAAATATTTAATTTCAAATCCTCAGTCTAGTCTCGGGACACAAGAACCCTTCTTTCTGACCTTAATATTCCCCCACATAACGGCGGCATATGACCGTTCTTTCCTTGCTTGCCACACTACTTTTTAGAAGTCTCTAACTCTTAATATCCACCATACTTTATCGCCACGAACTATTAAAACCTTTCTATTCCAACACCTCCTCACCATCCATCGGTCTGGATATAACAGATATATATAAAAGAGGCGCACTTAGAAAAAAATAAATATTTTCTTCCTGATAAAATTGTTTTGGCTTTCAATTCTTTTTTAATAATTATAAATATTAATAAAGGTTATTCAGTGGTAAGGGGTTATAAGTATGAAAGAAAAACCATTAAATATTCAAAAAATAATAAAAAATATAGAAATTTCAGAACACAAAAAAATTTCGTTGTAGTACCGGATGATTCCTCCTCTGGCTTGAATGCCTCAAGTCTTCGAGGCACTAAAGAAGTTCTTAACTCGTGTCGGTTAAAAGAGAGGTTGACTTGCCTTCTTACAAGATACTCGTCTGCCAAGGTCGTCACACACGTACTGTATCGGATTTAAAAACACCCGACGAGCTGGCCACCTTGAAGTCAGTTTGCCCACATCGTTGAGGTATCGCTAAACAAACCTCACCACGTGTGATCGCGCAATATTCTGTAAGAAAATGAAATTTTCACCGATAACTGGTGCAAAAGAGATCATGCACTTCAGAATAATTTCCCTCGCGTACAAATCGGCATACATGTGTTGAAGAAATTCCTCGCCTTGGATGAGAGATGGACGGATTCCATCAGGTAAACAAGAGAGAGAAGTGACTCATCTGAACTGAAGTATCCCGTTGCTCTACTTATTTTCTGTCCACGTAAGGTGTTCTCGAGCAAATTCCAAACGAGTCAACAATGGCCCTGAGGCTAGTCTCTGAGGGTTTAAATTACCTTTAGTGAGTCTTCTTTTTAACAGTATCTGCACATGTTGCTATTCCCTGAGTAATTAGAAGAAGTTGACCAGTATTTATAGAATATGTATGGACATTTTACGTGGTATAAGTAAGAAGAAATTCCACATCGCCCCACATAATATAATACTTGGGATTGATTGGTTGAGGAGTGGAATAGAGATGAATGAAATGACAGGTATGGCCTTTCAGAATTTCTCTCTTACTAGTAATTTCATCGGTAATTTTGTTTTACCTCACTAATGGACTTACTTACATTCCTTTTCATCACTTACATTATTCCCTCGACCCCTCCTCTATTTTTTTTCTGAATCTCTGGCGAATCCAAATCCAAAATATAAGTGGAAGAAAAGAGATCGGGAAAGAAAACTTGAATAATACAGAGCCCCACTCTCCTTGTGCACTAATTCTATTAGATTGATTTTCTTTTGTGAGAGAGCACCCTTTCAAGTCGGACCTAATCAGAGCTTCGATAACGCAATTTAGGTTGCCATCCTTTAAACTTGGAGGAGTTGGAAGTTTGCCGAGAGGCGATGCCAGATAGCGCCTGCAGCCTCCCCTTTCTTGGCGAAAGCTAACCATATACTTCTCAGCGGGAACACAACAGTCGCGTTTCAGTCACAAAGCCCTATAAAAAAGATTAATACATTAAAAATGAATTTGTTTTTGTTTTTAGGCGAGTTACTAGTTACATAGTAGGAACGGAGGAAAATTCACCAGCCAACGACCTATTATACCTGGGAAATAAAATGAAGAGACATCTCCATTTTAGTAACCATTTTGCGAAGAAGTTGAAGCTTACTCGCATGAAGTCTTACCGGCTTACGCATTTATTGACTACCCCCAATCTATCACTGCGTCTCAAGCTATTGATATACAAGAGTATACTAAGGCCTACTCTGCAGTATGGTATATTTTGTTATCTGACATATACGACAGCTAAGAAACTCCAACAATTCCAAAACGGTATACTGATGAAAGTGGTCAGAGGTACTTCATTCGAGCAGCGAAGAAACAGTGAGATTCACGAGTTATTTGAGGTGCCTAAGGTGGATGAATTCATCTAACGTAGACATATCAAATTTTTCGACTCCTTGCAATATTTAACAAACCCGGTGTTTAACACTATAACCCCCGCTCCGTTCCCGAATCGATGGCAGGACACTGTCGCGGCTGGAACACTTTAGTCTTAGGTTCTAAGTATAGGTTTTAGTTTGTTTTGTTTTGTTTTTAGTGTTTGGTGTCGGTAACAAGCAGAAGGTGAGCCTCATCACCTAGTGTTGAATATGAGACTATGAACCTCTTACCACAAACAAAATGTATTATATTTATGCACTCCTTCGAATGCATCAGTGCATCGCAGTACGAGGACAAATCTGTTTTTCAATTATTTTATTATATTATTTGTTCATTGTATTACTTTTTGAGGTTTTGAAAAAAAATGAATTGGAGTCATGTGTGATGCAACAGGGAATTGAGGATTTCACTTCGACTAACAAAACGATTTAAACAACATTTACGTATATGTATTGTGTGAAAATCAGTCTTTCTAAAAAAAAAGAAGCTATGTCTCCCAAAATATCTTTCATTATTCATATTACATACACAGTTGGCGTATCTCATAATCAGCCATCCTCAGGACAAAAAACATAAGTTTCATACAAAGCAGTTAAAATGATAAGATTGGCAACAATCCAAAGTATAAAACGACACACCTTTGAATGTATAACTATTTCCTCTAACCTACTGGAGAAAAAAAGTAGATTATAGCTACCCGTTATGATATGGAGAGCCCATTACTTCCTCCTTGGAAATGATCTATGCCAGAAATGCATGTGGAATCTGGATACATACCATTATTCATTCCAATTTTTTACGCAAGACATAATTAATTATCTCATTTCGACTTCACGTACAAAGTTCAATATAACGGAGTATTTGTGTATATATTCATAATGTTTTCTTTCCCCGATTGTAGTTTCCTATGATTTATGATTTGTATTCCAAGTTAAACATAATTGTATTTATATATAAGTATTATTCATGTGGTTCAATTCTAACATTTAATTGTTATAAATACGATTGATATATTTTTTCACTTTGTTGAGGTCAAGTGGAACTTTATTCAAAATTTCGTATCTATTGTATGCTCAGATTTTGACCAGTATCAGTATAAAAAAAAAGTTAATCCCCTTGTAGTTACTTGGGTGGAATTCATAAATGTGTTTATGGCCGTCTTAAATTCGTGTAACATCAAATTTGTATTTCAACGGTGTCCTTGAGACCAAAAGTGGATATGAGCATAATACCGTTTGTAGTATACAATTTTTCAATGGTAAACGATGAGTGATTGGGATGGGGGGGGGGGGGTAGAAATGGAGACCACAGTTTGTCTGTGTGATGCCTTTTTCCAGCCACGTAGTTCACCTCTCTTAGTTTGGCCGCTTCCTCATTTGCCTCCCAACAACTCTGCGAATAAAGTAGAAATATTTGCAGGCTACTTCTCCTGCTTTTTAAGGCAGACATCTTTAATATTATTTTTGCGTTATCATCTTTTTCAGCACCTGCCCTTGACTAAGGAAAAGCAACATAGCTTTAAATCGCACATAACTGTTAATATTATATTTTCAGGTGTTGTAGACTATGTTGGATAATGTCAATTTAACTAGGGAATGAGTCATTTTTACTAACACTGTGGAAGAAAACTAACATAGTTAGACAGACGACTAATTATAGCCAGTGAACAGTTTCCCTTCTGTTCCCTTCGGACCACTGACAAAACCCATTTTTTGCCATGCAATAATTGCAAACCTCATACCTAACTAAAACAATTGAACCCATGCCACCTTTAATGCCTACTACTTTATTTCCTGCCAAATCCTGCTTATTAAATATGCCTAAAATAAGTTGGAAACTAAAGATAACATTTAAAAGAATTAACAACCCCAATAGTTGTTTTGAAAGAGTTTGTATAAATATCGCGTATATACTGAGTAACTATTCAATGAACAGAAAGGTAGAATAGTTAGCTTGTTGGGAAATGGGCTAAGGTTGATGAAAGAAAACCATTAGATTTATTAATTGTCAACAATTAATTAACAATTGCGTCAGGTCCTGGTCTTGGGGATGATGACTGTTTTTGGTTGATATATTTATTGGCAGCGGTGAAGTTGCCGCAATAAAAAGTATTATCACACACACAAAAAAAATAGTAAATGGAAGATAATCAAATTGTAAAGTAGATTGGTCTTGGGTGTGGACACGTGACGTCAAAAAACAGCACACTGGAAAAAAAAACTATGAAAAAGATTGTAGGAACCTCCAATGGCCAGTGGATATCATGTTGGTTTCTGGCTTGGCTATTTAATGTTGTGGAGTTCGGTGGAAGAAAGAAGACTTTATACTTAATGGTTAAAATCAATTATTGACATTTTCTAATGAAGATGAAATTTTATCAAAAGTAGGTTAAATTCGTAGCTTGTCATTTTAAAAAAATGAAATTTTGAGGAACAGTCCCAGTTTGGGCGCCATATAATAATATTATATAGTGTATTATTAATTATATAATATAAATTAAATAATATTAAACTATTCATTTGTGTAGTGTAAGACGTTTCGAGCATTTCTTTGTGTTGTGCAAGGTGCTGTGTAGAAAACATTGTTAATTGCCTGAGGGTTCCATGCAGAAATAACCCCAATCAATAGATTTTTCTTCATTATATATTAGAGTGTACCTTTATAAATATACGGAATATACTATATCATTCCGTGATTGAAAATAAAATGATATTTAGCTGGAATGCGGATATAAAATATTTTATGCTGTAAGAAAAGTGGGCAGAATGAATAGCGTATATGAATGAATAGGCAGCTAAGCCATTTGAAACTAAGTAGCAGTACAAATATAAAAGTAGAAGTCACCTTTCTGCTTAATATCTGCCTTAGGTTTCCAAAATATTTTGAACAGTCAACATTCTCTAGTCTTACACTGGAGTAAGTTGTCCATTAATAATTTCTACTAAAAACCTGATATCTACCATTTATTAATTTAAGTTAATTCCCCTACAATTGTTCTAATCATTTATCTAGTAACGGTTAACAATGGATTCACAGTATATCAATTTATTTCATCATTAATGAAAATTTTCATTAATTAAAGCAGTATTTCCTACAGAATCTTCTATTTGCATTTAAAGCAGAGTACGGTAATAGTTTACTTTCTAATTATATTCTCATATTCTTTATTTAGTTCAGATGGATACTAGCCCTTCACATCCTCACACTAGGACTTATGACATACATCATACTATCATGTCGAATGTCATACATGACATGTCAAAAATATAACATTGATAACTTTGATAAAAGCCTAACAACTCTTCTACTCATACATAGTGTATATCCCAAATATTATCTGAGTCTTATATTGGAGTTAGAATCACTAAATCCTTGTGGTATCCATCTGCTACGGTAGGCAGTACTCGTAGCTAGGCGGAAATCATTGACAACTGCCGACTGGTTCTGTACTAGTTAACAATGCAGCAAAACTTCAACCTGCTCAAGTTAGTTCACGTATTCCATTTCAAAGTCACATGCCACCGGCTTCCAGTGACGAATCAGTTGAGCAGCTTTGTAGTTTGTTGTTGTTGGGTAATTTAATCCAGTACCAGCAGTGCTTAAAACCATTCTGTTTCAACCGTCCGATTGAGGGCTATTGACGCTGTCATCACTATTTAGGCAACGGTCCAATACCTAAATATAAATAATACATGTATATGTATTACATGTAGTATATGTAGTACAAATATGTACATGTTAATATATCTGGCCGCGGTGCACAAATGCCGGAACAAATAATAATAATATATCTAAGAAGAAATCACCCAATATTACTTAATCAAACATAAATATTTAGAACATCCTAAATGGAATTTCTAACTTAAAATTATAATTTAAATTTGTGATTCAACTAGCTTATCCAAGAAACGTTTTTCGTTTCTCAATGTATCATAGCTAAAAATATCCTTATTATTAAGTAAAAATTAATTGGTAACTTTCAAATATAAGAACATATACATAGCTTCATTTGACAAATTAACAATGTGAATTTTGTATTCATTCCGTGTGCAGAAGATGCCTGTGTCAAAAAATTGATTTTCCTATGGTTGATATAGATAAATTTAATTTGTTCATATTAATAAAATCTAATTTATTTTGATGTAGTATACAAGTTTGTGGACGTCTCTAATTGTCTGAGAAGCAATAGACAGACACAAGACTGTTACAGTGTTTGTCAAATCAGAGAACCATATATTGTTTATTAATTTATTTAACCTTTTATGAGAAGGTTGGCGGCTATGCGATAGATGTGCAGGAAGTAGCAGGAATCAGAACTAACGGGACTTATCCCTTCTATTGTAAATCGGCATTTTCTAAACTCGTATTCCTAAGGATTTAACCCGACTTGAGTGGGAAAAGTTTCCCGGCTCGTAAAGGCAGTATAGAGGTTGGAATTAAAACAATAATCGAATTTTATAGGTATTGAAGTAGGGAATAAAGGTAGTATGAGAGAGACATGAAAATGCCTTGTCAAATGAAAGTAGCTCTTCATACAAGGTATAATGTGTGTGAAGTGTGAAATAAGAGTTTAACACCTATTATGAGAGTATATTTCTCAAGGCAAGGACCTCAAGCATACATAACTAACTATAAGGGTGCTATAGTTAATAAAGTTACTAGAAATATCAGTCATTGTTTATGACATAATGAGGCAGTGCGTTGAAAGAAAAGGGAATTGGAAAGGTCAAAGAGTTATTAAAGCCGGGACTGAGACATTTTCGTACTAATTATTTGTGCTTTGAGATATAAGTAGTCGGTTAATTAGGACCTTGCCGGCTGGAATTGTCCTTTGATGCAAAGTTCCTGTATCAGGGAAATAATCGACCCCTTTGTCATTAGTGACTAGAATATGACTGTTGTCTGGTCGTCACGAGGGGGGTGCCTAGTTACCCTAGCCCTGGCGACGGAGTGAGGGTTGATTAAGCTATGGCCTGAACAATTGCTTCATGACGGGTCTTACTATCTGATTCCATATTTGATAGGTATGTGCCCCGACAATGCACTATGTTCAGGAGAAGAGGTATAGGTATGCACTACCTACGTAGGTAGTTTATGTGGTCTTGGAATGACCACAAATTCACACTAGGTATCTGAGGGTAGGCGAAAACCGTCCGGATTCCAAAGGCGAGTGTGAACCGGAGAGAGGCAGACTGAATTGCCGTGGGAGACACTCTAGGTAAAGTTTGTAGGGCCACGGCAACCGTTGTTCACGAGGGAGAGGTCTCTCCCAAGGAGCTGCTAGTTTTAGCGAGACGAAGGCAGAGAATCCCACTAGGAGAGTGTGGGGCCTGACAAGGCCGGACTAAAACATAGCGAGGTTTGGAAGAGAGGTCCAGAGGTTTTCAACAATGAGAAGGCCAAGTCTTGAAACATCAGTGCAACCGCAAGTCCACCAGTTAGAGAGCCGTTGTTAGAATGATTTACAGGCCAAAACCCGGCCCTACTTATACTCAGTGGTGGCTCGTTAGTAGCCAATCATGTAAAGCGTTATTGCAGCCAATGATCTCGCAGTTGCGGTGGCGCCTTGTTCTCGACAGTGACCCAGGCCAAGGTCTGGGTCGCTTGCTACCTGCTTTTACTCTTCCAGCCTCTAACTAGTTTTTTCGCAGCTGCGTCTTTTATTGTTTACAACATTTACAATGACTTATGGTTTGGTAATGTTATTTACATTTGTTTAAATTAATTTACAACATATCACCATCTCGGCCACTGAAAATCACCTTTTCTTTAACAACATTTCAAATAGCTAAAATATTGATCTAAAAAACCTTTCTTAATGAGCTGAAACAACATTAAACATGTTAGTGAAATCCGCTAAGTCAATATTACCCATTTTCGCAGTTTTAGCTTAACCTAACCACAGAAAAGAGATTCATACAAAACACAAATTTATATCTTTATTAATTTTATAATTTTTAAATTTAATATAAGTACTAATGAAGTTAAATGAAAAATCTTTGATGCGCGTTTACTCAAGCTCATGTTTCTGACAGCGTATTTCACTCACAACCCGACGATATATGATTTATATTTTGGACTCCTAAAACTTTAATTTTAGAAAATATTTTAATTCATATTCGAGCAAATATCCTTGAACCAGCAATTTCTGAGCTATGGCTTGTAAGCTTTCTTTTAGAACAGAGATAGACCAGTAGCCTTGTGATTTATTTTAAATTTTTTTGTTAACGATCATGAACTAAATTGGATTTTTTATAATATGTCTAAATAAAGTAAATAACGTAAAGCAATATCGAGGGATACTCGTGTGAATTACGTAAAAAAAGCATAATCGGTCATGAAGACTGTAAAATACTGTATTTTATTTTCCAAACTACTTTGTTTTAAGAAAATTCATACCAAACATCACTTTTTCATAAAATAAAATAAAATGGGAATAGCTAAAATATTGACAGAAAAACTATTAGAAGATGCTTAGCACGTGTTAAATGGGGTATTTTTATTGTTGGCTCTCAAACTCTTGAAATATCATTGAAATTATTTTTGCATACCAAGTTGTGATGGATTCATAATCATCTCTTTGCTGGGAGTTGAGAAATCTCAATTTTACCAATGAAATTTCTTAGGGATTGAATACTTTTTAAGATCTCTATCGTGTAATAAACATACAATCAGAGAAAATCAACCGTGCCTGAATGCCAGTATAACCTCTCCATTGGGGCTTGTCACTTATAAGTGGGCTACTTTTCCAAGCCCTTAAAGTTATACAGGGTCACTGAAGGCCCTTTTGAAGTTCTCTTATTTCCAGCTGGCTGGGCTTTCCTGTGTTTCCCAGGCTTGGACAGTAGTTCTTCACGGCCAGTGGGTCGCTTTTAAATAATTTCTCTCTTTTTACACATAGGATAATAAGTATAGCTTTTGATGCAATTTTTTCCTAATATTTCATTGCTTAACATCAAAACTTTTTATTTAACTGAGTGTTTGTTTTGGAATTTTCGGAACGCGCAATGGAACTTAATACCAGTAATGAGGCACAGGTTAGTTCTCATTACTAACAGAAGGTAATAGAACATTCACTTAGAATATACTGAGTTTAGTGTTATGTAGGAAGAATTTTACAACTTTAAAAATTACTTACAATTTATTTATACCTTGACTTTTTATATATTATATCTCTTACGAACCCACATTTTTGCAGCATTACTGCAAATACAACAACGCCGTTGAAAATTTTCATTTCTTGTTTTAGGTATCCTTGGATAAAAAGTACAATCAATGCAACTTTTTTAACTACGCTATAAAACTACGCTTAGGATATAATATGTAAACCAAAATTACAAAATATGCTAGCGTTTTATGACGAAATAGTTGAGTTTGTGATCAATATTATTTCTTAATTGGAGTAGATTTAAAAAATGATTTTTGAGCATATAAAATATGCAGTAGATTTGAGGAAATGAAATTTGAACAAAGTAAAGGGAAATTACTCACAATCAACATTGACGACGATCCTCTTGGAGACGGTGGGTGGAACTCCATTGGAAGCGATGCAAAGGTAAGCTCCCATATCCAAGCGGCTGATGCGATTCATTTCCAAAACTGGACCTTCTACCTCTGCAACTACAAAAAACAAAACCATATTTTTTGATCTAGAATACGTTTCATTTGAGGGCTTTTGGGAGAGAAACCGTCATGAAAAATTCGTCCCACGCGGGTGTCTCCTACTTTATCACTTGTCGGTGAACATTTAATGGCTGTGTTTCCTACCAAATAACCAATAACCTGTGGATTCTATTCCCCAATAACCAATACAAAAATATTGTTCAATATTTTTATTATTTGCAGATAAATTACTAATTATTTGTTATCTGATTACATGAAATAGGTATATATCTAACAAATGTATGGTAATTTTCAAAATCTGAATATTTAAAAAATAAATATTTACTTTGCACAAGAGCTATGTGGATGGGTTTACAGCTTTTGAAGAGTGGTGAACTCAATATATAAAAACTCTAGTAATTTTGTGAAGGATTGAAGAAAGCTTACTTATACAAGTATTTATTAGTTGTCTAAAAAATCCCAATTGTATTAATGCTTTTAGGCCTGGGGAGCTTTGGCGCAGGCAAGAAAGTGGGGTGGTTTCTAGTAGATAAGCCATGTTAAGCATGCACAAAACTTGTCATTAGTTGGACTGTTCCTAATCCTTTGTTTACTGTATAGCTCTGGCTGCTACGGCGGGACTGATCCGAGTAATATAGGACCCATTTCCCGACAGGAGGCCCCCCAGTCAATATCATGCTTTCACGTCTGATGGGCCAATGCTAAATTAAAAAATTGGCCACAATTCCCTCCCTGAAAAGGCAAAAATGAAAAGATCAAATAGCGTGGGAATAGTTGAAATTTTAAGCGGAAAGTGGAAGAATACTAATACGCTTAAGGAATAAAACTGTAACTAAGGAATGTTGGAAACCTATACAACCACCAGCGAGAATTGAGAAAGCCTACCGGAGTAAGATAAATACGAATGGACGTACGCAATGATCAAAACTTCATAAAAAGCAAACACAAAAGGGAGCTGCCTTTAAATATGATAGAAATGGGGTACAAGGGAGGCTCATTAACTAATAAATTCCCTGTAATTGGAATTGAGTGGTCTTTAATTATAAGTGACGCAGCAGTAAAGATACCTTTGATTATGTGATGCATCGCAATTTGATTATTTTTCTACCATCACATATCTAGTCTCTTTAAGGTGTAACCCATGATGAGCACAACGGTCTGATATAGTTAGCTCGATTGGACATGATCAAAGTTAGAGCGGCGATCAGAGTATCAAAAGCTTTATGAGAGGGCCGCCAATCAGGCTAATGGACGGAGGATTAGAGTCGTAGCAATCTAGTGATGGGAACGGCACAAGTGGCGGAAATAAAGTAATAATTATTCACATTAATGAGGAACAGGATTGGAAATTGAAGCTCTTCACCGCACCTCCAACTCATCCTCTTACCTTAAAACATCCATAACGCTATATTGTTTCCTAGGCCCATAATAAGCCTTCTCCTTCCTCAGGTATTTATAGAGGATTATTTAATTCATCCATCATAGGAAAACCCATCAATACTTATGTCCATTGTTTCTTTATAAAATCAGATTAAACTTTATGAAACGCAGAACAACTGGTTCAGAAAAACTGAATGGGATTCGTAAAACAATAATCTGACCGACTCAGCTATTCAGTCTAAATTCAAATCAATGGAACACATTTTTGAAAATTTCGAATTAACAATCTCTCATGAATTAATAGGGGAGACAGGCGTAAGTGGCGTAACGTTTTTTTTTCGAAAGGGGCCTTTGATTGCCTCTTTCTTTGCAAATCTGAATATCTAGTTTATAACCCGCTCCCCTAAAATTATTGTTTGCAATCCCATTTTTTTTATTACCATCCCTTGAATGAATTATGTTTTACTACTACACTATCGATTACTGTGTGAGGAACACCGATGTTTCAGTCGTAAGATGGTTAAGCTATTCGTCATTTTTGGTGAAGACTTGGACCTGATTATAATTTAGTTCCTGTAGTTAGTTATTATGTATTAGATTTAGTTAGTCCTGTTCTCAACAGAGAAAGTCACGGTCACTAGTAGCTATGGAATGGCAAATAAAATACGTGGCATTCTAAAGTTTAATTATTTAACGACTTCATTATTGACTGTCCTGGAAAAGGCTTCGATTGAGGTTTTATAAATGGAATAAACAAACTACTGTACTATTTTGCATATAACACAATTAAGGGTTTCGTTAAGGTTGTGAAAAACATGTTATTGATACTTTAATGATTTTTTGTTATAATAAATAGTCCATTAAACACCCAGCATATGCCACCTATTAAATTCAGGATACCCTAATAATTCGATAACTTACATAATATGATCGTAAAGTATTATTTAAACTTGCAAGTGATTGATTAATAAACAGGCAAACAGGTGTTTTGGTGCCGGAGTGTTTGAAGCTGATTTTATATGAATTTAATGGCCTGAATTCAAATAAGGAATTACATTTTGCCTAAGAGCTCAAATTGCTCAGATATAACATTTAAGCGAAATGATACGTTACCCTATTTTATATTAAATCCATAAATCAATTAAAAAAACTAAACACGGAATTATGATTATATTATACAAATATTATTAAGCAGAAAAATAGAGGAAAAAGTCATCGATGAAACCAACTAGGCAGTCACTGAATAGTTCTTCCTTGTTAGCATGCCTCCATAGCTTTAACCTCTAACCAACTCTGATGAAACCTTCTTCCAAACTGGTGTCTCCTAAATTTTTTAGAAAAACGATCCAAGTGGCAGTGTACATTAATGCTAATGTTACAGCCAAGGGATTTGAAACTGTTAAGCATCTCGTTTCCCAGTTCAATATAGTTTTCATTTTACCCAGAAAATTTCTGAAAATTGCAGCAAATGAAGTACAGGCTTTTCGTTCAGCCTTATTCATTGAATTTACGAAGGGTGGATCCTTAATGAGTGGTTTTATTTGTCTACCGTCAAATATTCCTGCTTTATATCTTTCCGTTATTTATGCGATGCATGATCTCTTCTTATCAACAGCCTTTCATAAAGCCCAAACTGGTTCTTTAGGCCCAGCTTTATATGCAGCGGAGAAAAGCTGATTTTCTCTCCTTCAACTAAGGAGTCGTTAATGACATTCTTTTCCCCATCGTCCATGTTTTGTCTCTTAGGCCACTCTTTTTTAACCTAGTAGTGTGTTTTGTCTCCTATAGGCACAATAAGCAAGGATATTTGGTGTGAGTTCTTTGCTGTCTAAGGAGAAAGTTTACCTTTTTTTATGTCCACAAAAATGACATGATACTTTATCTTCTCCAAGACCAAAGCTATTGTGTCTTTTATTTTGATTCATATTTAATTTTCGTCGAGTGAGCAGTTGGTAGTGAACTATATTTATTCCCATTGTGAAGAAGGACACTTTTCAAAATTTGGTTTGAGCTGCTAATAACTAATAATATATATATTTATATATAAGTTAATGTTTATCGGCTTTCGAATTAAAAAAAAGGAAAAAAGGTACAGAGAAACAACACGCATGAAAGTTAGGACTAGACTGTTTATTTCGAGTCTATATATTTACATTCGGGATGTTTACATCCCGACGTTCGGGGATTAAGGTTGAATACTGATGTTGCCCGGAGCTTAACTCCTGCCAGTTTACGCTAATCGTAAACTATACTATCGTACTAGGGAGCGAAGGCAAGCCCAAACAGTACACCTGTGATCCCTTACATTCAGTCGTATTCCTATGACACTTATAGTCCAAATAGAACGCTGCCTCCAACACTGCACCCGCTAGTGCCAAAATCAAAACAAACAAAAACTTATTAAGACATATTTACTTTATTTTTAAGACATATATCGCAAGTTCCTACCTATAATCTCCTGGATCGGCTTCTTCATATCCCACCAGAAGTACCGCCGCTGTAATACTTGCAAAGTCTCCTGCGCACCGCGGTGGTTCGTCTTTCCTTGATGGTAGGCAAGCGTTACTTCCCGCTGCAGTTCCTCATCACGCAGTGTCTGGACCATAGACAGACAACGAACAAACGATCGATCAATTCCCAGTTGTTCTGTTCTCCATAATTTCTTGATCTGATCCCCACACTGTCACGTTGCCGACAAATAGATGGTAGGTCTTCCCTGGTCTGGATGCATAATATGTGGAAACTGCCCGTAAATTTGTCAGCCTGTAGGGAAGAAGAAGACAAGATTTCTGACATTTAAATGGTGCATTCAAGGAACACCATGGCTTGTGTTTTATCTCTTTTCGTTAACCCATATTAGTGGGGAATATCCTCTTCTCTAACACATTTCTTTCTAACTTTTAAGGGTTCTCCAGTGAGACAAGTTTTCACTAGTGTTATAATCGTAGCACTAATTAATGACCCTTAGCTAATAATGAAGTATTAAAGAGGTGAAGGCAAAATAATTTAAAACGTATTCCAAAAAATAAATTTGTAGTAGTTTTTTATTCATCAATATTTTAACTTTTCCACTAATAAAATGAATTTACGCTAAAAAATAACTGTTATAATTTTCGCAATCATTTAATATGTGCAGATAAAACGCACAAGGCAACCTGTCTGCTCAAAATTTTAAATCTACTTTAATCATGTGAAAAAAAATTCATAATCGATGTAACAAAATATTAGTTTGTAGAGAAACAAAACAATCGTTACTGTTGAAATAAGATTTACAAAAAGTAAGGGGTAAGTTACAGAACCAAATTTTGCCTCATTCGATTGTAAAAAAAAAATACAATCTCTGGATTTTTGTAAATCCACTTGTTGAAATTTGAATATAGAGGTGGAAAACAGTCCGTTTCTTACAATGGTTCCTAATGATTAGTGGAGAGATTTGGTTCGAATCTCAAATTGCATCTCTGTTCAATTTGCATTTATATCGAACGGATGGCAACAGCTTGAAAAACAATAAAGCCACTCTAGATATGCCCCCGTCCCTTGGTGCGGGGCCGGCATCAGTGGCTGCTAACAATTTTAGAAACTAGTCTTCCATTATTGACACTTAATCATACGCTTTCCGAGCTTCTCTACAAGGTGCCCACACGAAAAATCACATTTGAAATTCAAAACAAAAGAAAAATACAATGATTAACATACAACAGCAAAAACTGTAATTAATTAGTTGGAATTAGGAAACAAATATTTTTCTTTGATTTTGGCCAGAAGATCTAAATATCGTAATTTATTTATAAGTGAAGTTAGTTGTTTTTGTTATGTTTTTATGAACTAAAATCACGCCAAGTCATTAAAACTGTCCTTAGTATCGTGTTAGTAATTTTGACTAAATCAGGGCTTTAGATTATATTTTTTTGTTGATATTGAGGGATAACTAAAACTGCACAAGCGTTTTTTCGTTCATCAACTCTTCTTCTTATCACCACAACCCGATTACATTTTGCCCCTGGTATCACCTCAAAACTTTCTTTTCTTTCTCGATCAACTGTTCCATCCTTCATGTCATACTAATCACATTTTCACCGAAAACCCTTTTGTCCATGAGTTTTTTTTTTATTATGTCCTTTGCAAATATGTGACTATGTAACATTAGAAGTGCCATTTAATAGAGACATGGAAAACAGCTTTTCCAGCTTATAAAAATTGCTTCAAACAGTTTTGTTAAATAATTAATATGAGTAAAGTTTAAATCACTCCAGTTTATGATTAACAATATGTGGCAGTAGGTAGTTGTTTTTGCTAGATGTCAATATGAATATTAATATTATTCATAGGGGACTTTGTTCTATTCTATTTTAATCAAAGTGTGTTTGAAGGTTTTCGCATAGAAGGCTGGAATTGTGGGAGGGTAGCATACGGGGGTGGGGGGGGGGGGGAGGTGAGCATGTTCATATAGATGGGTGATGGTTTAGTTCATGTCCAAAATAAGGTAAAAGTAATAACAATCCAAATGAATTAATCATGCAAAAGTAATGATTCTTCATTTTTAGCAGGGTACCAAATTAATGATCTTAAATTGAAGTAAAATTTATTTGTGCTAGGACATTAGGGGACAACGTTTACAAAAATCAATCAAATTAACAAGAAATTTTCTTGTTTTCGCAGATTATGTTGATTTTGTGATGCATCTAAATATTTGACTTGGAATGATTTTTTTTCACAAAATAAAGGTAGGAGGGCAGGTGACAATTTGTCAGGTGAATAGGGAGATTTTTGGGCTATGTGTATGTATAGTGGGAGTATGTATAGACTGGTTTATATGTTTAAATGGTATGAGTGTATATTGTTAATACTGTATGAATGAGAGAGTAATTGTTAAACTGTTAAATCTTGTATGGGTAGAAGCTTCAATCGCAATTATCTATTGGTATTTTAGAGTAGTATGTAATTTTTTTCAAATAAAGATTTGTAAAAAGAAAGAATGTTAAAAGGCTTTTCCAATGCCTCCTAGGTATGGAGGTAGGTTAGGTTGGATTAGACCAGCTAAGATGTCGGCACAGTAGTGTTTTTGTACTGGGTAGCTCATTTAGTGAAATCACTAAGAAGTTGAGTATATTTTGATTGGTCCAGGTGCCCCCAGCTGGCCCTATAAGTAACAGTTTTTGCCCTATTGGGCTGTTCGGTGGGTTCGCCTGTTCCCCAGGGCCTAGCTGGGCTAAATGGGCTTCCGATGACGGGGCCCTTCTTGCCCGGCCCCCGGCACTGTTTTGCTTCGTCCCTAATCAAGCCGCCACCTCAGTGTCCACCCCACTTCCATGGATATATGTTCAATTCCTTGCCCAACCACCTTTGTAACAACTCCGATATTAGTTTCAAAATGGGGCATGGGAGTAGCTCCACCATGGCCCAAGGAAGTAAGGATCTTAAATATTTAAAAAAATCAAGTCGAGTGCAATACATAACGAATCCAGACTTTGTGTAGTTACAGTCCACGTAAGCCCAAACACACATATTATTTATTAAATTATATATTAATAATGAGGACTTGTAAATCTTTATTTTAGGATTCGGTGTTCGTTGTGGGCCGTTGTTTATAGGGTTGATAGGAAAAGTCACTTCTACACTTAATAAAGTGTATTTAACACACAAGTGCTAACAGTTGTGGGCTGACAAGTTGAAGTGACATTTATTTTTAACCTTTCTATGAATGGCCTTCAGTCAGCATTGTATCATGAAACTAATGCCCGTTGAAAAAAAAAAAAAAATAATAATACAGGTAAACTGTAATAATAGCTCTATGAAACCTCAATATATATATTACTAATCAGGACGTCAAGACCTATAATTTGATGGGGAAAAAAAAATATTGGACAATTGTTTAAGTCAATAAGAAACTTATTAAAGTCCCTTAGTTATTTTTCATCGGGATTAATTATAACTTTTGGAATAGGCGATTGAATTTTATCATGTAAAGTTCCATGCCTCTAAAAAAAGAGGGATTGATTTAAAATTGTAAACACGATGCTGAATACTTGTGTAACTTTTTCTAATTGTAGTTAAAAGAGACAAAACAAAAATTACGTGTTATAAATGAGGACAGGAAGTGGAAATTTAAATAATTCGGGTCTACGTATAGTGACTAGAATAGATTTCAAGTTTTACGTTTAATTTCCATACGTGAAAGATGTTATTTGGCTGCTACTGTTAATGTTAATGTTTTAATTACCCGAGGTGGTCTTGTTGATGTTGATCATGAGACCGTCGTCTCTCCTCCACCTAATGGTCGGCTCAGGCGATCCAGTCCCACTACACGTTAGGGTGACATTGTTCCCTTCGCGGACGATCACGTCTGAGCTACTCTGGGTGTCCTCGATGTCCGGAGGAACTGTAACAACACAAACATACATATATAATAATATAAACGCCATACAGATTATCAATTCAAACAATATTACGTCATGGCTCAACCAACTATTAAACAATGTATGTTAAACACTTGCATAGGCTAGTTATGTAATGGTCATTAGATCTTGCATTTTCAGAAGAAACGTGTGGCACAGTTGAGACTTATGGTCCCCTTTTTTTTGTCAGTAACCATTTCCCAAAAATCCTACCCTATGAGCTATCTGCTCCCTCACCTTACAAGACACATTCGTGCCTTAGCCTTAGGCAAAGAAAGTATGTTGTAAGGCTGTAACTGATTAATATTTGTATATATAGTGTTTTGATTGTTATTCATAATAAAGTTTTTTAAAAGACTTTTCTCTACAAGATTATATAACTGGCTATTCAAAATCAGTCAGGAATTACGTAAATTGTCCGTTGAAAGGAAATTAATTAATTATACTCGGGTGTTGTTTTAAGTTTATAATTTTAAAATGCAATACAAATTCGGAATTCAAACGATACTACATTATATTCTAAACAACATAGATTAGCTTTGTAGGAAAACTTGTATAGGCTATTCACAAGTAGTCTGGAAAAGTGTAAATTAACGAGTGGAAGGAAAGTAATTATTACTACTCCTGTGTTGTTTTGGGCTTATAATTTTAAAAAGCAATGCAAATTCGGAATGCAGACAATATTACATTGCAGCTCAACCATCTGTAAAAAGTTTGATTGCGAACAAATGTATAGACTATATATAAATATCTTGGAGTAGTGTTTATTAACGTTTGAACGGAAATTAATTACTACTACTTTCTTGTTGTTTTAAGTTTGTAATTATGAAAATCTATACAAATCGGAATTAAAACCGTAGTATGTTTGAATTAGTACACATGCAGTATCTGATAGATAGATATCGGACTTGAGAAACCTAGGTTCGATTCCCGATTCGCCTAGGGAATTTATCTTTAGGTGATAGGTCTGGTAAGGGATCGCGTAGACTCGTGCGGATAAATGAGTAGCCACTTGAATAAAGTATTAGCGAGTCCAGTTATGAAATCCAAAATTAAGGTTGCAAAGTACCAGTGTCAACTAAACTAGCTCTTAGATTTACTGTAAAGGTTACCATTACATGTAAGGTTCATTTCAATGTTATATAAATGCTGTACAATCTCCATAGTTCGACACATATAACTGCCGGATTATCGAAAAATTCCAGAATATCGGTAGTAAAAAAAAAAATTTTATATAAACGTAATATTATTAAAAAAATATATATATATTTCAGAAAGAAAAATTATGTACTTGCTAAGAATAAATAAAATATTACTGAAAAAAAGTTATGAAAATAAATAATCATTAATCGCTGTTTGTTTCTTATCTTTAAAGATTTTATCAAAAATTTATTCCTTTTTGCAGTAATACATCATCACTGGAAATATAGTTTTCTGCTGTCCATTTCGTGGAGAGATTGTGTGCGTTGAATGCGTCGCTGTTGGTCACACTTTGCCAAGTGAATCATCCAAATCATATTGGCTTCGTCATCCCTGGAAGCATTTCTTCCCCACAAATGGATTGAAAATTGTCCACCCTTGTGCCAAAGAAGAGATTTTTTCTAATTTAATTTTAGTAGTTGGTTTAAATTTTGATCCATGGCCTGTGTCGTGATGAGTGGGGGCATAAGCAGAACTTCATATTGTAGCTCCTCTTCTTTAGGGTGCCCAGGGGCGTTATCCAAAAGTAGCAAAGCTTTAGCAGCTAAGTTGTGTTCTTTTGAATTTTTTTTTACAGCGGGATATTATATGTTACTTGTAATGGGATATTATATGTTACTGGTAATGGGATATTATATGTTACTGGTAATGGGATATTATATGTTACTGGTAAGCAAGAGACGTTTTTAAATATCCTCGGATTCTTGGCTCTTCATACATGTAAAGTAAGTTTGTGATTGCCAGTGGAATCCACACAAGGCATGGATGTCTGTTTCTTACATTTATCAACATCCTCCAGAATAATCCGCGTTGTACACTTGCTCTGGGGCTCAACTTCTCATTTTCCCTTGGTAATATCAATTATTCATCCAACGGTATTTTTCAACAATGTAAGTTTTTATTTTAAATTGGATCCGTTGTTGATTGAGTGAGTAAGGTGGAACGTGGATACGATTAATAATGGCCCTACCAACTGTGAACACACTAGTTGCAAGGGTAACTGGGCAGAAGCAAATAAAATTATCAATTCTGCAAGAGTGGAGTGGGCAATTAATTCTTTTGCTCCCTTCAAATCACCTGGTATTGATGGGATATTCCCAGCCTTGCTACAAAAAGGCCTACCAGTAATTAGGCCCCTTATACTTACCTTGTTAAGGGGAAGCTTGGCACTGAGCTATATTCCAGTAAGCTGGAGGATGGCAAAAGTGTGTTACATACCAAAACCTGGGAAAGAGTCCTATGACGAACCCAAGTCTTACAGACCAATATGTCTGACTTCATTTTTAATGAAGACCTTGGAAAAGGTCATAGACAGACATATTAGGGATGGAATACTGGTAGAACGACCGCTCCATAGCGCTCAATTCGCATACCAGGCAGGAAAATCCTGTGAAATTGCTCTCCACCACCTGGTTTCCAGGATTGAGAGATACCTAGATCATAAAGAAATAATGGTAGGCATCTTTTTTGATATAGAAGGTGCCTTTGATCGCACACCCTATAACACTATGGCATCGGCCTTAGAAAGAAAGGGGATTAGTTCCTTAGCCTCTAGCTGGATAAACACCATGCTAGAGAATAGGATTTTACAATCACAATTGGGACAAACCAAACTGTGGATGAAGCCAGTGGGAGGATGTCCACAGGGAGGGGTGTTATCTCCATTACTGTGGTGTTTGGTCGTTGACTCATTGTTAACAAACCTAAACTCTGCAGGGTTCTACGCACAGGGATATGCTGATGACATTGCTGTGCTCATAGGGGGCAAGTTCTCAGAAACCATTTCTGAGTTGCTTTCCGCATCGATGGATCTTTTGAGGGATTGGTGTGAAAAGAATGGTTTAGGAATCAATCCCCAGAAGATAAATCTCTGTATCTTCACTAACAAAAGAAATGCTATAGTTAGACCACCCTATATAGGGGGGACACAGGTAAGCATTTGTAGTGAGGTAAAGCATCTAGGGGTTACTCTGGATAGTAAATTGGACTGGTCTAAACACATCAGGAATACTACTATGAAGGCACTTCGATGCCTCTATGCATGCAAAAGGGCTGTGGGTAGGACCTGGGGACTACAACCCAGAATGTTATTCTGGCTATATACCGCAGCAGTGAGACCAATGGTGCTCTATGCCTCTATGGTGTGGTGGCACAGAGGTAGCATTGGTAAAAATAGAACTTTGCTTGGCAAATTACAGAGGCTTTCATGTCTCATGATTACTGGTGCCATGAGTACAACTCCTACTGCTGCAATGGAAGTCTTATTGAACTTGAATCCACTGCACATAGAAGTAGAAGCGCAAGCCTTGAACGTGGCTTACAGACTTGCGAAATCAGGAACAAGATCCAAAGTCATGACTCACATGGGGCATGGGAACTTGTTCAGAAGAATTGATGAGGACGAGGTGCTGTCAATGCACTCTGACCTACAAGTTAAGAAACACACAGACGTCTTATACTGTGCGGTAAACACAAAGACCAAACCACATAAACTGTGTAATGGGATTAATTGCTATACAGACGGCTCACTAACAGAAAACGGATCAGGGGCCGGCATATGGAGGAAAGATAAACCAGAATCTGGGATTTCTATTCCTTTAGGTAGACACACCTCGGTCTTTCAGGCCGAAGTGATGGCGATCAATGTCTGTACCCAAACCTTAATTGGGGAGGGTGTAAGAAACAGACTGATCACAATTTTCACGGATAGCCAGGCAGCCATTGGCGCCCTGAGAAGCTATACGACCAGATCTTATTTGGTTGAGGAGTGTAAAAACAACCTAAACACACTCTCGCTAGCCAATAAGGTTAGAATCGACTGGGTGCCAGGACACACAGGCATCACAGGCAATGAAAAGGCAGATGGCCTTGCAAGGGTGGGCTCAGAACAGACACCTCTTGCACCTGAACCCATATGTGGTATCAGCCTCAGCTACGCTAAAAGGCGTATAAAATTAGCTTTAGAGGACAGGGCAAGACTCTCTTGGAGAGAAACTAAGAAACAGGAACACTCGAAACTGTTTCTTGATGGACCCTGTAAGAAAAGAAGCTCAGTACTTCTATCAATGGACAGGTGGACACTCAAAAGTGTGACAGGACTCTATACAGGTCACTGTCGGTTAAACAAACACCTCTTTAATTTGGGGATAGTGGGATCACCAATCTGCAGATTCTGCAAGAAAGAGGGAGAAACGGCACGTCATATAATATGTGACTTTGATGACCTAGCTAGAAGGCGATACCTTCACTTTGGTAGTGATCGCATTGTAGACCCCAAACTATGTGAACTGATCGATCCACTCAGTACCCTCAGATTTGCAAAGGCCGTGGGCCTGTCACATATATAGGACAGGGATATGGACGGCGCACAATAGGTCTCACTGAGGCCGCGGTGCACAAATGCCAGAACAAAAAAAAAAAAAAAAAAAAAAAAAAAAAAAAAAAAAGGTGGAACGTAATGAAGAGTAGAAACATTTGTAATGAGTTTATTTGAGGTGAAATATGAATATCCATCTGAGCCTTATGACAAAGTGGTGCTAGTTGCTAAGGACTAGCTCTACTAGATTTACCTTCTTCAAATGTTCTGTGCTTGGAACCGTGAAAGGTTTCACAAAAAACCTTTTATAGTTCCGCTAGTTTTAAACATTCTAATCCCACCAAAAGCAGGCTCTTCTTTCCCGGAAGGAGAAATTGCAGACATTTTTAGTTGCTCTACGAGGGGGGGGATTTGATGCCATGAGCTATAAGTCTTTTCCCAGATCACTGATAATCTCTAAAAAATATATATGTCAATAATACTCTCCAATTACACATAATTATATTATGTTACCACATACCTTTACTTATTATTTTTTTCTCGAAATTTATTTCCATTAAATATAGGTTCGTAAAAAAACTTACAATGGCAGATTATTCAATCACCTGTATACCATTATGTTTTTACTTTACAATAGTACTCATTGAACGCAGAATTAAATCCTCCACAACATTTATTTAGATCTTGTCGGGAGTTATCAGATTTGAGGATCCCCAAGATGGGGATGAGACGCCCGCCGCGGGCTAGGGTCGCTACAACCTCTTAGCCGCCAAGAAAGAGATAAGGTCGGCGGACCTGAGGTCTTTCACCCTGGCTGCCGACCTAGTCGGCGGGCAGCTTTAATTCGCTTTGATCTAACTCCATAAGATCTTTAGAAGGTGTGTGCCCTGACAAAGCACTATGTTCAGGACAAGAGATACAGGTTAGGTTTATTGGTAGTTTATGTGGTCTTGGAATGACCACGAATTAACACTCGGTATCTAAGGGTAGGCCAAAACCGTCTGGATCCAAAACAGGAGAGAAGCAGACTGGATTACCGTGGGAGACGCTACTGGTAAGTTGGTAGGGCCACGGCAACCGTCGTCCGTGAGGGAGAGGTCTCTCCCAAGGAGGTGCTAGTTTTAGCGAGACGAAGGCAGAGATTCCCACTAGGAAGGTATATAGTCTGACAACGCCGGACTAAAACATAGCGAGGTTAGGACAGAGAGATGCAGAGATAGTTGAATGAGAAGACCATGGTTTTAAGTAGAGCAGCAAACGCCAGTCCAGAGAGAGAGAGAGAGCAGTGTTCAAGGTGCCGGTTTGTTTCTTTCTGCCCTCTGTCTGAGGACACGCGGTTTATATAGCCGGCTAGCCCTGGAGGGGATGGCCCCCCACCAGGCGGCCAGAGGAAGTGGGAATGGGCCCCCACTCCACTAGCTCCTCCCCCTACTCTCACCGACGTCATTATCTTTATCAACAACAAATATGGAAACATAGAGAGGTATAATATGATTCGAGAAGAGGGGAACTTTTAATAATTCATAATTAAGAGGGGGCCACAACAGAGCTATTTTTTTTTTCAAACAGGCACTTTCCCCCAAAAACATAACTATAGCAATAATCGCACTTAGTAGGAAAAGTAGAAAAATGACGGCAACTTTATGTGTTGGTACTCATTTTACGCATAATTTGATGCTCTAAAAATGTTATACAGATGATTTCTTTGATTGGATGAATCCTTTTTTATTTATTTTGAAAAAAAAACTGAAGAAACATCTCCTTTTCATTCAATATTTTGACCTGACCACCAGCAGAGCTCGGCTCGGCCTAGGGGGGAAACCACCTTTGTTTGAATTATTTCCAAATTCAACTCCCTACCTACTGGACTATAAAGGATTCACTACTAATCCAGTTAATCACAACACTGACGGAGGTCCAATAGTTATAACTAACTATCAAGCTGACACCGGGAATTAATAAAATAATTAATTTTACTTTAGATGTTTGATGCAAACATTAGAACGCATGCACTTACATTGGGTTCTTCCTTATATATGACAGTGCCTTGCACCTTAATGTCTCAATCAACTCAGGATCCAATTTAAAATAAAAACTTGGTTTACATTGTTTAAAAAATACCGTTGGATGAATTATTGAGATTACAAACGGAAAATGAGAAGTTCAGCCCGGGTCGTGTTGTATTTGGAAAATCCATTGACACCGAGGGGACGCTTTATTTTTTATTATTAATGGGTCCTGGGAAGGTGTCAACTACACAGGATAATTGGACCTCGCAGAGTGACTGAGTCGCAATCCGACCTGTTAATTTATTATTATTTTCCTGTTGTATCGTGTCAGTTCACTGTGCATGTTCAAAGTTTTGACGTTTTATTTTATATTAAGTAATAAATAATATGAGCTAGTAAAATAAATTTTATTACATATACACATACAATTAATAAAAACTGTGGGTATTTATATAGACTTAGATATAATCCGTCAGACGAGTAACTTCACTACAATAATAATATATTATTGTTGTAGGTAATGTTTTTCCTGTAAGCAAGACTCATTTGTGTTTCTCTATAAACAACATTTAAAGCCTTAATTCCAAATATCGTTCTTTCATAACTCTTTAATTTTTCACTTACACAACACGAAAATTCACTCTACACTTCACCGCGCTCTATAACCTCTCGTCACAACCTTCAGTTGTATGCTTCCAACACCCAGGTCTGCGACGGATTTTAAAATTAAAAAAAACGTTCCAAGACGTGTTCTTTACATCCCCCCCTTTAGGGGAAGAAGGTAGTGATTAGTAAGAAGCGTGAAGGGTGAAGGGAATAACAGTCGGATGAGTTCCGTGATAAATGTTTGATTCTGCTATTTTGTAACCAGTGTTTATTTCCTAAATTGAATCCGAATTTTTTGTTTGTATCTTATACGGTAAAATTCTTTATTCATCCAACCTCAATGTAATCCTTCACAGTTCCAATATCGTATTTGTCCCTAGCAAAGACTGATTTATATTTACCAATTATTCCTACGATTGGTAATTGTTGACAAATATTTAGATCATTTACTGAGAAGTCAAAGTTAAGTGTTTCCATGTTCTTTTAAAATTGGGATCATAATTTTTACCTAGGTAGTTGGGATCTCTTTGTTGTGTGTTATGATACTGTTGTCTTGGTTTTTGTCTGTTAATTTAGTCATAAGTTTCTTCCATTATTTCGATAGCGGAAGTGGTTAACGTTCGTTGTAAGTCCTGAAGGTTATTTATAATACTGCGTCGTAGAAAGTTTCTTAATTCGGGTACGAATTGTTATACGTAAGCCGCGGCGATCTAATCGAAATATCCCAGTAAATTCTTCAGCACCCAGCAGCTCTATCGAAGAGATACCATCACAACCCAGCACATAAAAACAAAAACAATAACTCATGAGTCTCCCTTTTTCACACCCAATAGTTACGAGGTGTTGAAAAATATTGAGGTAGAGGACATGGACTTTACAACAACACCCACACAGCCCAAGCTACCAGCGATATTCGTTCGCAACATTAGTAATTTCAAATTACTATGTACTCAATTCAGCAAAATTGTAGGTACAGGCAAATACACTTGCCTCAATCGATCTCGGGACACAAAAGTTTCTCCGAACACTCCCAACACATACCGAGCAATTATAAAATACTTAGAAGAAACCAAGGGTGACTTTCATACCTACCAACTAAAGCAAGAAAGATCGCTGCGGGTGGTGATTAGAAACCTGCATCCCACAACACCAGCGGGCTGATAGAAAAGGAGCTGATAAGTTTAGGATACAAGGTTCGCCAAATTACGAATTTTCTCCGTGAGGAAAGACAAGAAAATGATACAAGTATCAAGACACCACTGCCCTTATTATTTGTGGATCTAGAGCGAACAGCTGGAGTGAGGCTTATAGAATTCTGAAGTCCAGAAGTGAACAACGTCGTCGTCCAGAAGAAGAAACGCGAGCCACAGGTAGCCCAAGAAGCGCCCCCGCCAGAAGTTTAAGTCCTTCAGTATCTTTTGCCGACGCCGTTCGGAACAGAGAGCAGTCACAGGCATTGCCCACTCCTCCTCCGCAAGTTCTTCTTCCCCAGCACTCCACTCATCCGAGCAACCAGCAAACTCAATCCCATCCTCAACCACACATCTCGCATATCCCGCCACCTTCAAGCTCTTCAGATCTCACCAGCCTTTTAACCTCATTCCTTACAGAGTTCAGAACCCTAATTACCCCTCTCATTTCCCTTCTTACAAATCTTGTACATTGCTCCACTATCACACAGCCACCTATTGGCTATCAGATCCCAACCGAAATCCAGATTTCCTTGACTTTTTCTTGTAAAATACTATTCGCCAAACCCGGTAAACCGCCCAATGACGCCTCATCTTACCGTCCAATTAGCCTACTCCATATCCTCTCAAAAATATTTGAAAAACTCCTACTAAAATGTCTACTTCTAATTGTTGAATCCAAAAACCTTTTTCCCACACACCAGTTTGGTTTCCGCCAACGACATTACACTGCTCAACAAGGTCTTCGCGTTGTTGATCACATCTCCTCAGCCCTTGAAACCAAACCGTATTGCACTGCTGCCTTTCTTGATATAGCTCAAGCTTTTGACAGGGTTTGGCACGCAGGTTTGCTCTACAAGCTCAAAAGACATTTACCACAGACGCTTTTCCTAATCCTACAGTCCTACCTTTCAAACCGCTTCTTCCAAGTCCCCTGTGGTTTAGAATACTCTAACTACTGTCCTATAAATGCAGGAGTTCCACAGGGCAGTGTCCTGGGCCCCATCCTCTATAACCTATACACCGCTGATGTCCCCTCTACTCTCAATACCTTCTTGGCCACATTTGCAGATGACACTGCAGTCTTGTCATACCACCCAGACCCCGACATAGCATCCCATAACCTTTAAAAACACCTTGACGAGATCGAGTATTGGTGCAATCAATGGCGGATTAAAGTTAATGAAGCAAAATGCTCTCACATTACCTTCACCCTTTGTCACAAGACTTGTCCACTAGTTTATTTTAATTTTGTTCCTCTCCCTGTAACCGAGACAGTACGGTACTTAGGCTTCCATCTCGACAAACGACAGACCTGGAACCCACATACGAGACTAAAAAGACAAGAACTAAACAGACGCTTTGGACAACTGTACAGACTACTTCAAAGGATATCCCATCTCTCAATAGAAAATAAACTACTAATCTACAAAGTTATACTTAAACCAATCTGGACATACGGAATAGAGCTATGGGGGACGGCAAACAAGTCAAACATCAACCGTATCTAATCCTTTTAATCCAAAGTCCTGAGAACAATAGTAAATGCCCCTTATTATTTCAGCAACAAAACCCTTCATAACGACCTTAATATACCCTTTAGTAGCCTTTCCAACCACCCTAATCCTGTAGCACAGTCATTGCACTGCGCCACTCATCCTTATAATCCTCCTCGGAGACTGAAACGGCAGTGGGCTCGTGACCTGCTATAATTGCGTGACAGTGGGAGTCCTGGCAATGGCCAGTTTCTCCAATCATGTACTGAGCGTCTGTGGCTCTCGCGCTCTTGGTCAGCCTCCACTGGCTAGTACCTGGTGGCGCGGCTGACGGAGGAGCGTGGGGGACTCCCTAAGACTCCGCTTCCTCTTTCGCATGCGAGGGAGGTGACAACCTTGTGGACTTGGGGGGCCTCTGGGCTGTTTGTATATATTGTATGAATGAGCGAGTGAATGATGAATTGTAAATATGGTATGAATGATAACTTTTATCTCAATTACTCATTGCCTAATAAAAGGCAGATTTTAATTTTATTTTAATAAAATTGAATATACAACAATTCTTCCTTTGAATCGTCCAAGATAATTCTTCCTTCTAGTTCGTCTCGTAGGGTTATTAGTTTGTTAGTAAATGTTAATGGATTTTCGTTTCTATGCATTGTCGTTTCTAATATTTCCGTTATTGAACGTTCGATAGTTTTGTTGTCCCGGAAATATCTCTTTAATTCTGTTATGAATTCGTCAATTGATTCATAATTTCTTCTGCCACAAAATTTTGCTTGGTCTGTTAGTTTGTTCGATTTAGTGTAGCTCAGTAGTTGTCTTAAATTATATTCTCTGTGTGGGTTGTCTAATGCTCCAACTGTAGAGGCAACATATAACAATTGGTTTAAAAAAGTGACTAAGTTGCTTGGGTTTCCATTGAATTCGGGGATTTGTTGAAAGTCAGTGGCTTTAATTACATAATTAGTTCCATTTCTTCGGTTTCTGTAATGTTTCTTAAAATGTTAAGTCTGTCTGTTACTGATGTTATAAAGTCAGAAGTCTTCAGTGAAGTCCAGTTGTCTTTTATCCTTCAACTTAACAAATTTCTTTAGGGTATTACCTGGTGAAAATCTATTGAAATAGATCAGTACCCTATATCGGTGAATTCCTGTCCTGTGGGGTTTCTTTCCAGAGGTATTTGCATCGGACTTTTCACGCTATTGGAGTGGTCTCACTGTCCTTTGCCCAATTAGGGATCTCTAGATGGTGGACTACCGTGAAGTTACTGAGTATAATGCCAGGTGCCTGTTCGGGGCGCCAGTTAAATAATCTTGTAGAGGAGAGTCTTTTAAAAAACTTTATTATGAATAACAAACAAAACACTGATATATTTACAAATATTAATCAGTTACAGCGTTACATCATATTACTTTGGCTAAGGCTATGACACGAGTGTGGGGTGTCTTGTAGGGTGAGGAAGCAGGTAGCCCAAAGGGTAGGATTTTATGGGAGGAAGGGATTCATTACAAAAAAAAGGGGGACCATAATTCTCAACAGTGGCACACTTTTCTACTGAAAATGTAGGCTATAATAAGCATTATATAACTGGCACTGGACGATGTCACGTATTGGGTACGGTTTTTCAAACTGTATTCTTGTGTAATACCGATGCGTTAAATCGTATATTTTCTCCACTCCAGGTGTACGCTCGAGATTTACGAAGAACAAAAGTAACGCCGTTTTAATCGCTTCCTCTTGTTGCATGTCCTCGCGTAACTCGTTCGTTATTAGGTGAACTTTGAATCCGAGAGCTAAGAGTTCGTTTACTATTTCATCAGCTGGTGTGGTCGGATGCAGATTTCTGGTCACTAAGGAGTGATCTTTCCTGTTTGAATTGATAAGTATGGAAGTCTGCCTTAGTATCTTCCAAGTACTTAATTATGGCTCAATATGTATCGGGAGTGTCTGGAGAAATTTTTGTGTCCGATTGAGGTACGTATACTTGCCCGTACCTTAAATTATGCTCATTTGAGAATATAACACTTTAAAATTTCTAATATTGTGGACAAATATTGACGGCGGCATGGGCTGAGTAAGTGTCTTGATAACTTCCATGTCCTCAGCTTGGGTACTTTTTAGAAGTTCAAAGCTGTTAGGCGTGTAGAACGGTGATTCGTCGACTGTTTCTTCTTTAGAAGTTCTGGCTGCAGATGAATTTATTGGAACGTTTCTATTTGATCTTCTTGGCTTTCACTTAGTCGATGAATTAGGAGTTGGCTCTAGAGACCTTGATTATTTTTTTTTATTTTCCAACATCAGTTTCTGATAAAAACGCATTTTATCAAAAAATAGGTACTAGCTAGGAGGGCAGTGACGGCTGTTGTAGCTCTTGGCTAGTGGAGTCGCTAGAAGTCTATTGCTTGATGTTATCTGTAATCCGGCAGAGGCAAGCGCTAGGCCCGAGTAATATGGCCGACTTCTCTGTGTCATATCAACTATTACACTCACTAAAGGAATATAGTAAGTGATTCACTCACTTCGTGAGGCCTCCTTCGTGACCAGCCCACGTAAGTTGCCTGCTGAGACAGTTTTAGAGCTGAAATAAGGTCTCTAAACGAAAGTATGTGGTGTTGATATGAAGAGTATGTTGACGAAATATGAATACGGGGTTGTTGATTAATAAATAATATATCTCCTTAATTATCAATAACCTTATCAGAGTCATTACAATTATGACCATCAATAACGACAGGTAACAAACACACTTCCAAGAAAAACCGTGAATGGCACCCGAGAGATCAAGTTTTGGAATAAACCATACAAAGGCGGCACGACCGGACAAACAGTGTACATGCGAACCATTAACTCACATCAAAATCGTCAACGGATGTATGAAATAAAAAATGAGGAACCAGAAGAATACCCGCGATGCGAGAATTAAGAAACTAGATAACCAGATTGATCATTTTTATAGGACCAAACCAGAACAACGACAATCCGACGTAATCCTAGAATTATGATTTCACCAACTCCTAAATTCACTTGTTTAACCTTAATTTTCTTTTTTCCTGTACTCAACATTTTAGTTTTAATATAAGTTTACTGAAACTATTTGCTTAGCTTAGTTTTCAATTTTTAGTTTTTCCCAGCACTTCATATAAGAGCACATCGGTACAGTTCAGCAGAGCGGCAAAATAGTTGAAGGAGCACTGTGTAAGGGGATACCTCCAAGATCCCTTTCTTGGAGTAAAACGGCATGGGGGTTAACGAGTGTCGGATTTGAAGGAGTAATTTGATATGCTATATGTATTTAGCGGCATTCTCCAGTATAGTCGGCAACAGTTACAACCCTATATTCCAAATGGAGCATTCAGCTCCCAAGACCTTGTCTATTTTCACGCATAGCAGTTTTTCTTACAGAAATCTCATCTTATTTTAAAATAGACATATTGCCAAGCCCGAAAAAAGGGGGAATTCTTTCAAATAGGTAACGAGTCATATTTGTTCGCTTGTATAATCTACAATTAACGACCTCACAACAGTAAAGACTTAATAACAGTTTACTAATAAACATAATTTACTTTAATTACGGTAAATATAGAGGGGGTGACTGGTTAAAATGGACAAAGGCAGATATGGACTGTTAGGGAAATTTTAAGGAATGAGACTGATATCAGTGTTCCAAAGAGTTTAAATAGTCTTACTGGATTCTACCTGTGCAGCGAGGGTAGGGTTCAATGAGGCTTGTTTGTTCCTTAATTCGGTCGGGTGTAGCTGCTACCTAGGCACAGATGGTCAAGGCTTCTCCTAGTAAATACTTTTCCAGGGGGTTCTTTGATAAATACCTAAACAAATTTTTAATTGGTCGGTCTGAGCCCTTACAATATGTGCCCTACGATTAATTTAAGGTACATAAATTGACAGAGCACAACCCTAGCCTGTAAGGTTACAATTTCCCATGTTTACTTCTTCTTTTGTAGGTTTTATGCCAAGCCGACCTTTCATAGCTACAGAGTCTTTGTTACATAGATGCTCAATGATCAAATCAATGTTAAATTTAAAGGAACACTCAATAATAGCATTTATTGCGCTTGTGTTGTATTCAAGGAAATGTCAACATCAGGAATCATAAGGATTTAACAACAGTTACAAATAAAATGTATACAAATGATGGCAAGATAGATCTCTACACCGTGTTAGTTTATAATCGAAGGTATTTGGTGTATTTAAAATTTAATATAGGAATTTAAAAAATTAATTTGATTTAATGAGATAACAAATCCACTAAAAAATATAAATAACAATTTTCAAATAATCGAATTCATTTTATTTAACTATAATGAATATTCAGTGAAACATTTAATAATTGATGGGATAATTAATATGCAATAATGTTTGAAATGAATGGAGTTATAATTAACTCCACTTCGTACTTATTTCCCGGAAAAGAACGCCTGCACCATTGTTTATCTTGTATTTGCGGAAAGAGAAAAAAAAGCTCGTACAATAGAACCTTTATTAAAGTGCTATTGTAGTGAAGTTCACAGAAATAAAAAAATACATATTGCCAAGACTGGTTTTAACGGCAACGTCACCTCATTTTTCCTAGTGGCGTGTGGCAGTTCTTTTATGTTATTGTTCAAATGAAAATACTAAGGAAAACAAATTAAGAAGGGTAACTGCATAATTTTCCTTCATCCTTTTAAAGTTGTGCGATGAAGGAAGGTGGCCCTAGCCGAATCTGCCAAAGCTATATCTCGTAACACTAATTGCCCTCTTATGCACAATTAAACAAATAACAGACACTATCTGTCCGTCCATATTTCATCTGAGTCACATTCGGATCTGTGTTTATTTGTCATTGGGTGTTTATGTGCTCAAAATTAATATTTCGATACCTTTTGAAGGGTAACTTATACATTTTTTTTTCATACTATTTATACCAATGTTTCTTCTAATTTCATTGAGGTGTGATCATCTTTCGTCTATCTGCCTATTCGGGGGTAGCAGTAATAATTAAATGGATCTAAAATTTAAAGGTATAATCCATTCCCCGCTAGCTCCTCAAATTATCCTCATTTAGTTGGGAAACAACCAAAAACCTGACCTCCGATTGCTTACTTTCAGATATGATTTTTGCTCGTGTTATGTGATGGAAAAAACTAAATAAAAACTTATTTAAATTTCAATAAATAATAATTTGGGGCCAAAATTATAAATTACATCTGAGTTTTTATTGTAACTGTTTAGGTTTTTTGTTTTTCAATGAGCGATTTAAAAAATAAGATTATGTATTTTTGATCAAAAATACGATTTTTTTTTTTTTTTACTATCATTCAATTAATTTGAGAAATAGAGCTCATTCCAGAAGCCCACGCGGAGGCTCAAAGTGCTTTCAACATCGATGTTTCACTTTTTACGTCGTAAATATATGTACATTGTTTCGCACCTCATTTCCTCATGAGTATGGAGGGCGTGAAATAGTACAATGGTCCAGCCAACTAGTAGCTTACTTTTAATAGTAATAATTGACCACTATATTAATAGTGGAAATAATTGACTAGTTAATCCAATGATTATTGTACATAAATACAATCTTTATTCGTTTAATGATTAAATACGGAAAAAAAAATTGGGAATAATTAATATAATTAAAACTTAATTAACTATACATTTATTATACATCACTTATTAAAAATGAAATTGCTGATATAAAAATGAACTTAATGTCTACAGACTAAATTATATAAAATAATATTATTCAACTGGTTACTTTAACCTTAATCTTACTGCCTCTTGAATTGTGAAGGAATTGATTCAACATTCAAGTGGCACTGATCAGTTTTTATTTTTTTCTATACCTAAACAATTTCCGTTTACTGTCATTATTCGCTACCTTAATTGTTGTTCATTGGCAGTTCCTTGAGTAGCGGAGTCGTTTCACCTTTCCTTTCTTATATTCATACAAATACTTTTCCTTTGTTGAGTTTCTTCACTGAATCCTTGTTATGGCTGTAATATACTTCTTCTACCATCACACTAACTTCTTATTGACTTGACTTAAATCATAACTTCTTTATAGTTATAAAATGAAATAAGCATACAACATTGATACGGAAGCCTCCTTCACTCGGGGATACGCGTGGACAAATCTTTCTCCTACTCCTCTTCATGTCTTCAGAGCTATGGTCTTCTCATCCCCATTCTATTGGCCAAAAGAAAGATCACATTCATGGATTTAATTGGACGGTGCTGTCATCCGATGCGTGTGTCTGCGCGGGGAACCCTTGGAAGGTGCGTGACGTTGGCGAAAGAGCCGAGGCCTCTGCGTCTCTATCAACAGTGTCTTGAGAGAAACGCCAGTCAGCTGATCGGAAAACAGTATCCTAGCCTCTCCAGGTCTTGGATCTCACCTGGAATATTCAAACCAGCTCGTTGACAGATTCAAACTAAAGGGGGTTACTACACAGGTGGTCTGAAAAGTTTCCGACCTCAACATGAAGATGATAATAAAATAAATAAAATCTAGTGAAATAAAAGCTTTGTTAGGTCGGAAACCGTAAAGGTAATCCTAGTTGGTATTTATTTACTTTGATATTAGAAAACCCGAAATCCAGGACGTCTAAACTGCCTTCCTTATCCGATAACTCTCTAAATATATCTATATGGTCTCCGATAAATAAATATATATTAAAAATTATTGTGATAAAATTGTAGTCTAGTTAGTTGTCAGAAAAAAATGCAAGTAATTAGCAGGTTTTTTTTTAGGGCATGTCAACAAGGTTGATGTCTGCATATATACGATAATTTATTTGTGTGATTTGTTAATTATTTGAACTTTTCTTATGACTTTACAACACTTAAAAAGAAATTTGTGGACATTTTGGGGTTTTATGCAGTGCCTATATATTATGGACGCTAGTTAGTGATCGTAAAAGTAAGAAGGCACCCCTTGAGGTTTTCCGGGGACCACAGTCCACATGTCTGGTAGGTATGTATTATCGTTTTAAGGATGTTTGAGCTAAAGCTTTAAACAACATTCAGTATATTGGAAAAACGATGCTAAAAAGTAACAGCCGTGGTAGTTTATATAAACTTCGGGGTTTATTGCTAGCATGACTTTTAACTGCGATGACCACGGTTCGTTTCGCGGCACCCTTACTTAAGGGTTTGGAATTTAAGGGAAGGGTATCGATGGGGCTCACTCAGCCTAGTAAGGATAAATGAGTAGCCACTTGAATGAATAAAGAGCTAATCCGGTTAAGAAAACCAAATAACCATTGAGAGGTGACATCATCGCACCAAAACGCGAACTCATGAGATAAGTTGGGTTAGTCTTATATTTTCAGAGAAATGGATTTAAATTTAATTGTGCTATATTATCCTTTATTAAGAACCATGTTCATCCATCAACTTTAATTCGACACCACTTCCCATGTTTTTCCCTTTCTCTAGTAACCCTAGAAGAGAGGGAATTTATTTCCCACATGCTCTCATTCAATGATCACATATGAAACTTATAATATTTACAGTTTTATAATTTACGATTTCCTTGGTTCAATATATAACCATTTAATGAATATAAAAAAGCAATAATAGATGTATGAAATATGAATATGAGTAATATTATAATTGATATGGTGGTTCATACCTTTTTGAACACTATTATATTTCATTAATATAGTCTATTTACTTTTGAAATTTTGATATTGTTCGTTGTAATGAGTGCCAGTAGTTGGAGATCCAAAAGCCAGTTTTTCCCAGTTAGCAGGATGTATTTTGTTGAACTATGGCATTCTGCATCAAATATCGGACAGTCGTACAGCAGATGTTCCAAGGTTTGTTCCCCTTGTTCACACTGACACATTGGGTTATTTACGAGTGAAACCTATGGAGGTGTGCCATATTTTTGTTTTGTCCGCTGAGTACTTGGGTTGTTTTAAATGTAAACCAAATATAAACCATTTCCCTCTCTTTTTTTGTGTGTGCTTTTTGGAAAATCTTTTCGGTATGACTTCTATTTGTTGTTAATATCCAATCTTCATTCCATTTCTCTTTTGTCTTTCCCCTTATTAATATGTTCAATACAAGACACAGTTGCATGCTACTATTGAGTGATTAAGTTCTGTTATTTTTCAAGTAGGCAGAATGGGTTTCTGGGTTTTCTATTGTTTTGGCTAACTTGGAACGTTCATATAAGACGATGCGCTACTACTTACAACAGCTCTCTTTAACACATTAATAACTTTAAATTAATGTGTACCCAATTGAACAAAATTGTAGGTACAGGCAAATACACGTGCCTCAATCGGTCCCGGGACACAAAAGTTTCTCCGGACACTCCCGAAACATACCGATCAATAGTTAAATACTTAGGAGAAACTAAGGCAGACTTCCACACCTACCAATTAAAGCAGGAACGATCACTCCGAGTGGTGATCAGAAATTTGCACCCAACCACACCAGCTGACGAAATAGAAGAAGAACTCTCAGCTCTTGGACACAAAGTTCGTCAAATAACTAACGTGTTGCGTGAGGACAGGCTACAGGATGAAAAAATAAAAACTGCATTACCACTGTTCTTTGTCGAACTCGAGAGGACACCTGGAATCGAGAAGACATACGACCTAACAAACCTGTACTACACTAGGGTACAGGTTGAAAAACCGTATTCCAAACGCGATATCGTCCAGTGCCATAACTGTCAGGCATATGGGCACACTAAATCTTACTGCCACCACCCTCCCAGGTGTGTTAAGTGCAGTGGGCAGCACAAATCTGAATTGTGCAAAAAGCCCCTAAAATCGCCTGCGGTATGCGTGCTTTGCCACCAAGGACATCCGGCCAACTACAAGGGCTGCGAGGCCTACAGAACCCTGAAGTTCAGGACAGAACAACGTCGTCAGCCAGAAGAGGAACAGCCAGTAACAAGAAGCGGCCCAGCCAGAAATTTGAGGCCTTCTGTCTCTTTCGCTGATGCCGTTCGCAACAGAGAGGAGTCACAGGCACCGCCCACTCCCTGTCCGCAAGATCACCTTTCCCAGCATTCCATTCATCCCGTTAACCCTCAAGCTCAACCCCATCCTCAACCACACATCTCACATATTCCTCCACCTTCAAGTTCTTCGGATGTTACTAGCCTATTAACCTCATTCCTTACAGAGTTCAGAACCCTAATCACCCCTCTCATTTCACTTCTCACAAATCTTGTCTCCTACCTTATCCCCGTTAAACATAATCCATAAGTGGATCGTTCCGACTCCTTATCCATTCTCCTTTGGAATGCGAATGGTGTTCGCACCCACACTAACGAACTGACAGCACTACTCCACGACAAAAACATCGACGTAGCTCTTATCACTGAAACAAGACTTACGAGTAAACGACCATTTACCGTTCGACAGTACCAGACTTATCGAACTGATCACCAAGATGGAACAGCTCATGCAGGTACCGCTGTCATTGTCCATAACTCTATATCCCACCACATAGTTCCTCTGGTAGCACATGATTTCCTTCAATCCACTGCAGTGTCAATCACCACCTTCACTTTTCCCCTTACACTAGCATCAGTGTACTGCCCTCCCAATAAATCCATTACCGATTCCCAATTCATCTCCTTTCTAGACTCCATCGGGCATCGTTTTCTTGTGGGTGGGGACTTTAACGCAAAGCACCAACACTGGGGGTCAAGATTCACGAATACACGCGGACGTGCTTTGCTGTCTGCACTCGCACGGAAACATTGCTCCACGATCTCTTCTGACATAGCCACCTATTGGCCATCTGATCCCAACCGAAATCCTGATATCCTTGACTTCTTTTTTTACAATAGTTTAGGAACACTAAACTATTCACTCACGCACCTTGATGATCTCTCCTCTGACCATAGTCCTTTATTATTAACCATTTCCCTAAGACCAATTCACAAACTGCCTCCTCCTTCATTTATTAGGGGCCCAGTCGATTGGGACCACTTCCGCAAGCTTCTTACAGGCTCCATTGACCTCAAAGTGTCCCTGAAAACATCCCAAGACCTAGACGATGCAGTGCATTCTTTCACTACCCTGGTCCAGAGGTCGGCTTGGAAGGCATCGTCACCCCATCGTCACCCAAAAATCCATTATCATAATCGTTTACCTCAGCATCTAAAAGATCTAATCCTATCCAAACGCCGCTCCAGAGCAGTGTGGCAAAGATCCCGGCATCCTGCCGATCGCCGCTCGTACAATCAGTACTACCGATTGGTAAAGCGGCGATTGGCATCCTTCCGTTCCGATTCTTTCAATTCCTACCTCTCCTCTCTGTCTACCAGGTATAACTCCTTGTGGAATGTAACCAAAAAAATCCTAAAGTATCAACCTGTTTCACATCCGCTCCGTCGTGATGATGGGTCCTGGGCGGCTTCGGATGGGGATAGGTCGGAGGAATTTGCTCTGCATCTTACCCATACTTTCACACTGTGGAAGATTTCCTCACTTCACCTATTCCTCTCTCTCTTCCACCAAAAGCCGTTAATTCCTCTGAGGTCAAATACCTTCTGAAAAACTTACCTTACCGAAAATCCCCTGGATATGATCTCCTTACTCCTCAAATTCTCAAACAACTTCCTCCTAAAGCTATAATCTTCCTAACCTATATATATAATTGCATTATCCGAACGACGCACTTTCCACTCCTCTGGAAACATTCCATTATTGTCATATTCGCCAAACCCGGTAAACCACCCAATGACGCCTCATCTTACCGTCCAATTAGCCTACTCCCTATCCTCTCAAAAATATTTGAGAAACTCCTACTAAAACGTCTACTTCCAATTGTTGAATCCAAAAACCTTTTTCCCACACACCAGTTTGGTTTCCGCCAACGGCATTCCACTGCTCAACAAGGTCTTCGCGTTGTTGATCACATCTCCTCAGCCCTTGAAACCAAACAGTATTGCACTGCTGCCTTTCTTGATATAGCTCAAGCTTTTGACAGGGTTTGGCACGCAGGTTTGCTCTACAAGCTCAAAAGATATTTACCACAGACTCTTTTCCTAATCCTACAGTCCTACCTTTCAAACCGCTTCTTCCAAGTCCGCTGTGGTTTAGAATACTCTAACTACTATCCCATAAATGCAGGAGTTCCACAGGGCAGTGTCCTGGGCCCCATCCTCTATAACCTATACACCGCTGATGTCCCCTCTACTTCCACTACCTTCTTGGCCACATTTGCAGATGACACTGCAGTCTTGTCATCCCATCCAGACCCCGACATAGCATCCCATAACCTTCAAAAACACCTTGACGAGATCGAGTATTGGTGCAATCAATGGCGGATCAAAGTTAATGAAGCAAAATGCTCCCACATTACCTTCACCCTTTGTCGCAAGACTTGTCCACTAGTTTATTTTAATTCTATTCCTCTCCCTGTATCCGAGACAGTACGGTACTTAGGCTTCCATCTTGACAAACGACTGACCTGGAACCCACATACGAGACTAAAAAGACAAGAACTAAACAGACGCTTTGGACAACTGTACAAACTACTTCAAAGGACATCCCATCTCTCAATAGAAAATAAACTACTAATCTACAAAGTTATACTTAAACCAATCTGGACATACTGAATAGAGCTATGGGGGACAGCAAAAAAGTCGAACATCAAGCGTATCCAATCGTTTCAATCCAAAGTCCTAAGAACAATAGTAAATGCCCCTTATTATGTCAGCAACAAAACCCTTCATAACGATCTTAATATACCCTGCATTCTAGAACTCATCCCTTCCAAGTTTATGAAATTCCACAGCAGCCTTTCCAACCACCCTAATCCTGTAGCACAGTCATTGCACTGCGCCACTCATCCCTATAATCCTCCTCGGAGACTGAAACGGCAGTGGCCTTGTGACCTGCTATAAGCGCGTGACAGTGGGAGTCCTGGCAATGGCCAGTTTCTCCAATCATGTCCTATTGTATGAATGAGCGAGTGAATGATGCTGTAAATATGGTATGAATGAGACCATTTATCTGTATTATTATTGCCTTATAAAAGGCAGATTGTAATTATTGCACAATAAAGATTGTTAACAGACTTCATATAAGACGAACGTTGGAACGTTATATAAGACTTAAGAGACAAAAAGTAATGAGACAAAGATTTGGTTTGGCCATACTTAACTAGACTACTTAACAACCCCTTAGACGTAGGAATAGAATTATAGTGGACAGCCATTCCTCCGAACATCAAACGAATCCAAGCATTCCATTTCAATGTCCTTACTCCCTGTTATGCCAATAGTGCGTTAGGGCACGCTTATGTTAAATAGTATAGTATTAGTGTCTTTTCTGTTTATTATCACATATTTACCTGTAATAAAAAGTTTTTTGATGTAATTTGATTCATTTTAAATGTTCTTTCTTATCAATAGTTTTAGTAATATTATTTACGTTTAATAATGTCCGTCTTATATGATTAGTTGATCGGCTCATACATACGAGTGTATATTGAATATTGCACTGCTTAATGGTATTCTAAGTGTACCTTATGGTTTCTGATTCATCTTCAGTTCAGTCTTTCCCTCGATCCCAATAGGATCTGGTGCCTGTACCCCTTTTAGTTTACTGTGTTAGTTGGATTACCTTGGTGCAACATACAACGTGAGCTGTGGACACGACAGCTTGAAGGTGTTGCGAGGCATGGAACCTGCTTCTTTTTTGGAGGGGAGGGGGAGGTCAGCTGACAATCCCTGACCGGATGCCTTATTGAAATATTCAGGTTGTGGGGGATCGGACTACATCGTGACAAGTGGGCAATGGCGGTAGCTAAGGCAAACGCCCTCAATATTGCACGCCGAGCAGCATCTGGTCCTATTCCATTATGGGCGGGTTAATTCCATCAGCTCTCTCACGCCAATGTTTCATCGGTATCATTTGTCAACTGAATTTTGATGCGATTAATGGTTCACAGTAGGAGAATACTGATGCGAGTGAATTTATCTACTAGCTATTAGTTTAGTGGTACATCATAGCCTCATTGTATACCCAAGCTTGTGACCGCAGTTAGCAGGTGTCACTGCGTTACCTCTCAATCAAATTAGATTTTCTTTACTCGAATCGCTACTTCTTTATTCTTAAGCTAACTCATTTATACTTCCAGGCTGAGACAAACATTACCAGACCCATCCCAAAGAAAAATGTTTCTAAGGTTTGTAACCATTTGGTTAGTGACACATACCACAGTATGACCAATATTTAATAAAAAAAGAAAATTTTAACAAAAAAAATAATGTTGAACGCCAGGATATTTAAGCCATCTTGCAATGGAGGGGGTAAAAGAGAGAAAACTACTATAATCAATTGTCGGGTCGTCACGAGGGGGGTGCCTAGTTACCCTAGCCCTGGTGACGAAGTGAGGGTTGATTAAGTTTATAACCTAGACAATCGTTTCATGACGGTTTCACTATCTGACTCCATTTTTGATAGGTATGTGCCCCGACAATGCACTATGTTCAGGAGTAGAGGTATTGGGTAGGTAGTGTAGATAGTTTGTGTGGTCTTGGAATGACCACGAATTCACACTCGGTATCTGAGGGTAGGCAAAATTCGTCCGGATCCCAAAGGCGAGTGTGAACTGGAGAGAGACAGACTGAATCGCCGTGGGAAACACTGCTTGGTAAGTTTGCTGGGCCACGACAACCTTTGTCCACTAGGGAGAGGTCTCTCCCAAGGAGGTGCTAGATTTAGCGAGACGAAGGCAGAGATTCCCACTAAGAAGGTGTGGGGTCTGACAACGCCGGACTAAAACGTTGCGAGGTGAGGAGAGAAAGAGATGCAGAGGTTTTTCATAAGGGAGAAGACCAAATTCTTGGATACCGCCGCAGCTGCGGAGGAGAATGAAATACAGCCCGAGATCTGCCCCTATTTATAGTTAGTGGTGGCTCGTTAGGCCCAATCATCTCCCTCGTTATTGTATCTAATAAGGTCCCAGCAAGTGGTAGGGCTTTGTGGAGGCAGCCGAAGGGCTGACCCGGCAGGGTCATTTTCTACCTGATGTGGGGTAGCGGTTTCCTAGCTCATAACTTGCAGCTGTGACCTCTTTATTGTTTTCACATTTACAATGACTTACTTATGTTATTTACATTTGTTTAAATTAATTTACAATATATATATACAATAGAGTATAGGGTGATTTATCTTATGTAGTTAGCGGTCGCTACATCAATAATACAGTATGCAGAATATTTTCATGCAAATAATTTACAGAAGAAATATTTACAAAATTATCAAGCAGGGAAAAGTTTATGCAAAGAAATAAGAAAATTATATATACGATATAACAATAAACAAAGCCTAAAAATCAAAGAAAATTAATAAAGAAAAGAAATTGAAACTTAATACTTTAATCTTCTTATAAATTTAATCTTAAAATAAGCCATGGCCTAAATCATATTGATATCTCTACTCTGTCCCAATGTGGAATTACTGAGGTGTTAAGTATCAAAAGTACAGTAGCTGTTCATTTTAATCGTAGATATGCAACGACATTTCTCAAAGAAAATCTTTGCCAATTTTATGTTACCCATCAATGTAACCAAGGTTGTTACAGTGGTGAAAAAAAAAAATCCCACTTATTAATATGTTACTTGTTTACATTTGTATGTTGCCACAAAGCACGTTTTCAATGAGGTACGTGATTAAAAATTATGTATTTTTGATAAAAAATAACAGTTAGTTTTTCACAATCACGGGACCCAAAGGGTCTTTAGATTTACGGCTAAAGTTTATAAAATTGTCCTTCTAATCATTTCTAATACTATAGTGCATCAAAAAAAAAAAAAAATAATAACCATTAAATTATTAGGAGAGAAATGGTTCATGAGTCAAAGATCCAGACAGATGTGTGAATTAAAGTGAACCATTGGCAATGGTCCGTGAAGTAGTGACCACACCACACCTGCACACACTGGTTCCTAACGACGAAAAACGGGACAAAAGTCTGCAAAACAGTAAAGTTCGCCTCAAAAAAAATTTTTTCACATTTTTAATAAAGGTATAGATTGCCCTTGATGGAAAACTGGTGATAAATTTTCCAAAAATAGCGCAAAAACAGTCCGAAAATAGACACACAAAAAACTTTCACAAAAATCAAGTGTGACCCATGATTTTCAAAGTTTTTTTTTACACTGAATGCAATGGTGTTAGTTTACGCGACTTATTCAACAACCAAGAAAATATTAGGTAAGTTTTCCACATAGTCATCATCGTTTTTAGTGTGAAAAAAGGTATTAGTAAACAAATACATGAAGGTACACAGCACATAAGCATAGGTAGGTCCTCACAATAAAACTATTATCCCGATTAATGGCTATATTTGAAAAAAAAACAACATGATGAGTTGGTAAACATCAGTTTTCAATTCCGTCTTCGTACATAAATCCAGAGAGTTCGTGATTATTATAATGTTACTTAGATGAAAGTTTGTTAGGAGATTTTTAGCCTCTTCCTCAAGGTCAATTATTGGAGATTTTTGCCAATTTGGTCTCAATCTTGCAAGGAGTGGAGAACTATTACCCCGATTAGTGGCTGTTAAAAAAAAAGTACTTAAGGGCAGAAAAATAGTATATGAAAAAAGTTATTGAAAAATAATGTATATAAAATGATACCCACACGCGGTAAAGTTGGTAAACATCAGTTTTCAATTTTGTCTTCGTCTAGAAATCCAGAGTCTTCGTGACTATGTGTTGGATGAAAGTTTGTAAGGGGATTTTCAGCCTCTTCCTCAAGTTCAATTGGAGATTTTTGCCAATTTGGTCTCCAAATAAAAGACTTTTTGCCAATTAATTAAATTATGTATGATGTCTTCGCTTGATGTGGTCCTTGATATTTTGTGGGAATGGTTCAGCCGAAATCGTTTAAAATCCTTGTTTTTACTTTCTTGAGCTTCCTCTGATATCAAACCAATCGGTAAAACAGTAGAATCCAGAATCACTTTTCCATGGATTCAAATTTTATGAACAGAGGATGGCATGTAGTACCATTCATACAAAGAAACATATAGCTCTGCAGTTTTGGGTCAGTATTTTTCAAACTTGGAGGAGTCCACAGAAGCACCAAAAGAAATCACTTGAAGAATCACATAAAATTTTCGGATCAAGTTTTCGTTAATTTCGGTAATCTCAGCAACAGTTTCCCAATCTCTGAAAAAACGTCGCGCGCTGTTTCCATCGTTGGTTGTACCAGATCCTTGTTTCGGCACATCCACTAAAATACCAATTTTCTCTTTCAAGAAAAAAGTGCTGGATATGTTCCTTTGTAGTTTTCATTCTACGCTTTTCGTCAGGTAATCTCGCACTCCATTTTTTGATTGGCAAGTGGTAAGCTATATGTAAAATACATTCCATCAATTGTATCTAAGCGTGAAGAATCGACAACCCATACTCTGTGCTGGCTTGATCGATAGGCATGGACTTTACTCTCTCAAGGTTGTTCATTTTTGATGGTTTGATACCGCCTGACATACTTTGCCATCTATCATGGTTAACTGCAAGCTATGAACCGTTTCATAGGTAGTGTTTTCGATTAATGTTATGGAAGGTTTCAAATTTTTGATTTCATCTTTTATGTTCTCTACTTCTGCTATGATCTTTGTAGTGTCCTCTTTTTCGAACTCGAACTTAATAGGACGGCAAAATTTGTTAGAGGAAAGGGAAGGATTGGCCCAGCACGCACTGTGGATGCTGGTGCCGATGTCGCTAGTATCAGACAACTTCAAAGGTACGAGAGATACCATGAACACAGAAGCGTCAGATATGTCAGGGGCACTGAAATTTTGCTTGTAGGTCCCTTGGCTGGAAGCTCCATCGCAGCCCCATTTTGAAATCAACACCAAATTTTTACCCTGAGGGAGATCAACAGCCATTTTTAATGAAATCAGCAACCTAGTGACGGTTTTGTCTAATAAGCTTTGAAGTGCTACACTTGCCTTTGTTTCAGAGACAAGTATATCCGGGTAGCAATCCTTTTTCGCTTGCAATAGAGCTTTATATGAAGGAAATACATTGCAACCTTTGCTTAAGTCCTCGGATCGAATTCGGTTGTATTGGTATTTTGTTTGTATTGTTTCGACAAACAGAGCAAGGGCTTCTTCTTTTGATAGCGTATCACTTTCATCCATCTTCGGTTCGGTCCCGAACAAATTTGAAGTATGAGGACATTGCTCATAAGCTCTGAATTTTTTTTGAAAGATGTGTGAGCCCGTTTTTTGTCAAATTATACTTCATTGCATATTGATGTTCAGAAATTGAATATAACTCACTCAATTCCTTACCTTTGCGTTTGTTCGAACTCCAAATACGGCACTTTTATGGCAGAAACCATGATTATTATCTTTAGAATGGTGGTAACAACTGAGTCAGAAGATCAACAAGGAATGGACCACATTGGTATATTTCTTTCATTTTTAATAGCGAGTCAAATACTCAGAATGTAAATAAACAGACGCGTTTGTCTCCACTAATAAGGATCTAGAATCAAGGGTCGCACTCGGTCGCAGCTAATTTGTGTTCTAATCGCTTCTCCATACTTGTATGAACACGAATCAACTTCATTTTAAAAAGCGGGTGGAAGCGGAAGATTCATAAGCTTCTAAAAGCGTAAATAATGTATAAAAACTCGAATTTTTCTTATATTAAACGATCTAAGCGCACGTTATCGTTACATTTTCCCGAGTGTGAATAACGTGCTAGCTTCATTTTTTGCCCTGTAAAAGAAAGCCACTGAAAGACAATTTTAAAATAAGCTTGAAATATCTTTTACCCGTCATTACTAAACTTGGCTTTTCCTCGCGATTTTCTCGTTTATTCTTAACCCCTTACTCTTTCTTCAAGTAGATGAGCTTACAATATAACGACCAGAGCTTAGAAACCATCGGTTCTGAATACCTTAGGTACCTCTCTAACTGAATTATAATACCATTTTATGGCCACGAAGGTGTCAAAAATGGACTTTTGTCCCGTTTTTCGTCGTTAGGAACCAGTGTGCTGCAGGACCATTGTCCCCTAAATATTATCTTCAATCATCTCGAGTTTTTATCATCATAATTTCCATCAATTATACCCAGCCACTTTTCCTTTATCCTTAGCTTATGGTTTCAGTCCACCAACATAAAACATCAAAAGGAACATGTCATACGCCTTCCATAAATAACGTCAGCATTTTATTAACGTAAGCCTAAATTAGATGTAAATTATGAACTTAAAGTGTAATTATAATGTTTTTATACCAATAAATAAATTATAAATTTTGCAGCTATTAATACATTAAGAGCTTATTGAACACCTAATAATGGATTGTCAAATTAGTTTTTGCCAATTAGGAATCAAGAGTCACATGGTAAATTGTAAAAGGATTAAGTGCAATTGCATAGTGGTTGATTGATTGACATTGAATGATCATTCATTCATCAACCTATGGCGATGTCCCAGCGAATACAACCATTTAATTATTTCAATATTTATGTTATTCATAGAGTAACACAGAAAGAACTAAATGGCAACGAATTATCAAGTCTATTATCGGGTGAATTAAAGGGGTATGAAAACCCACTACGAGGCTTAGGTGGCGAGGCATTCGCTCATTGGCTAAATCCCAACCCTTACGGCGGATATTAGGGCAGGCTTCTGTGACCCTCTAGATTTTCTTATCGCCTTGTAATCCAGGTCTACTTTATTAGGCATGCCCTTAATATGTATAAAGTGAAGGGCAAACAGGTCCACCGGGAGGGCATGCTTGTCCATCACTAATGCAATACGTGCCGGGTTTTCCAAAGTCCTGATTTAGAAAGAGCTCCGCCCCTTCCTTCGGCAAACAATGTCTTCTTAGCTGCTCTCCACCGATCACCCCCTCTCCCCAATATTCCTAATAACTATCTTTCCTAAGGCGGAAGCAAACTTTTTCAATACAGCAAAAGGAAATTTAACCCAGAGATAAATGTCTATTTATGAATTTTTCACATTAATGCTTTATTGCTCTTAACTGTTCTGTAAATGTTTATATCGAAAATTAGTAGTTTGGTGATTTTATTTTGTAAGTTGTACAGGCTAAGATTCGTTTGGATTAACCATGTTAAATGGGACTTTTTAAAAAATACAAAAAAAAAAAAAAAGGATGTTAAAGTGGAGAAGAATTGTGACTGAGAGATACGGCAAACTGCTTACGTTTCTTTAATACTTTCATCAGAAATACTTTAGTTTATTTGTTAAACCATTTTTAATCTGTTAACTCTCTCAATTGATGGGCTTTGCTCTGAGCCCATGCCTTCTTTTATATATGACTCAAATATATTTATGAAATTACGTTGGATTTCTACTACCTGTCATGAATTCGCGTTGTCGGCAAACTTTTTTTTTCACAAAAAGCACTTGATATTTTTCTTCCTTAATCAATTAAATAGATTTAAAGCATTTAAGGAATATTTACGACCTGCGAATGGATTAAGTGATAATGAAATCACAAAGCTTCATTTGGACAGGATTTAGGTAGAATTTTCTTAGCGATAATTCCATAGGCTTTACTAGGTTTACTAATTCTAATAATAGACTTTTTTGTATAAACTTTCTACAGTTTTTTATTATGTCATCCGATCAGTATTATTTTCACAATAATGAAAACAATAAAATAAAGAAATTATTGTGTATTGGTATATGTGCTATTAATGATATTTCTTCATATATGTGTATGGGTTATATACATTCATATACTATGCCCATAAAGAAGTTTACAATAATAATTATAAAGCAAATTTTTGATTTAATTTTATCAGTCTTCAATATTAAGATTTTACTCGACATGTGTTCTCTTGATTTGAATATTATCTCGGTATATTGGAGATTTACCATTCGAAAACTTTTATTATTATGAATAAAAATTAGGACTACAAATCATGAAAGTAAGCATTAATCTGATATATTATTTTGTTTTAACAAAAGGATATAATGTATTGTTTCAAATCAACAATTCTTTATTTCACATTGCATTTATTTTGCTTCGATAAATTTGATTATGTCTACTGTTATTATTGGTATAGTTGTTCTTTGTAAAAAGGTTATTTTTCAATAAGTGTTATTTTTACGTATATGACATGTTTTTCCTATTGTTTAAAGAAATTAATCAATTGTTTACTTTACGTAACTATCGAGCCTTGGAGTTAGTTGTCTTGATTTTAAGCTATTATGGGTTTGTTTTTGTGAATGTATCATGCAGTATAAAAGTAATGATTTATTTTACGTGTTAGCGTATCACGCAAATGTACTCGTGTAATTGTTCTTTATGAAGGATTTGGTCTGAGAAAAATGCAAAGATTTTAAGTTAGGCATTGAAATGTCGAAAGAAATGTAGTAATATTATTGTTTTATTTGTATTTGATTTTTTTTTATCGGTGAACTTAAGGTTATGAGAATAATGGCCAATTATTATTTTCCAAAGAGAAGATAATAAATTTTATATAAGCAGCAATTGACTTTGCCCAGTGATTTTTTATAAAATGTATTTATTTTCGTAGAATTAAGTTTCTCTTTAGTGATTGATTACTTTTAAAATGCTTTCATATATATTTTTTTTTTTTTCTTCGGTTTCAATCAATTTTATTAAGATAAAATTACAATCTGCCTTTTATTAGGCAATTGAGTAATTGAGATAAATGTTATCATTCATACCATATTTACAATTCATCATTCACTCGCTCATTCATACAACAGCCCAGAGGCCCCCCAAGTCTACAAGGTTGTCACCTCCCTCGCATGCCAAGGAGGAAGCTGAGTCTTGGGGAGTCCCCCACGCTCCTACGTCAGCCGCGTCACTGGATAAGAGCCAGCGGAGGCTGACCAAGAGCCACAGACGCTCAGGACATGATTAGAGAAACTGGCCATTGCCAGAACTCCCACTATCACTTAGTTATAGCAGGTCACGAGGCCACTGCCGTTTTAATCTCCGAAGAGGATTATAGGGGTGAGTGGTACAGTGCAATGACTGTGCTAGGGAATTAGGGTGGTTGGATAGGTTACTATGGAATTTTATGAACTTGGAAGGGATGAGTTCAAGAATATAGGGTATATTCAGATCATTGTGAAGGGTTTTGTTGCTGACGTAATAAGGGGCACTTACTATTGTTCTTAGGACTTTTGATTGAAAGGATTGGATGCGCTTGATGTTCAACTTTTTTGCTGTTCCCCATAGCTCTATTCCGTATGTCCAGATTGGCTTAAGTATAACCTTGTAAATAAGTAGTTTGTTTTCTATTGAGAGGTGGGATGTCCTTCGAAGTAGTCTGTACAGTTGTCCAAAGCTGTTTAGTTCTTGTCTTTTTAGCCTCGTGTGTAGGTTCCATGTCAGCCTTTTATCAAGATGGAAGCCTAAATACCGTACTGTCTCAGACACAAGGAGAGGAATTGAATTTAAAAAAACTGAAGGACAGGACTTGCGGCAGAGGGCAAAGGTTATGTGGGAACATTTTCCTTCATTAACTTTGATTCGAGTACTGCGCCTGCGCTAAACCACTGCATAACGTTTTCGTATCGCTCTATAAACCAACTGTTTTGTTACCGTTCATAGGAAGTGTCCAGTTCGTCAAACCGTCTCAACCGACTATTGGGTGAACGGTCCCCGGAGGAGCTATCTACAGGTGAGTGGATAGTGGAGTTGTGGACTAGATTGCCAATAGCAAGATTCACCTCACATAACACAGCAAAGGCGGCCATATTGCCTAGGCCAACTTCCAGCCGTAGTAGAGATAAGAGTGGGGAGTCCGCAAAGCCCTCATAGCATCTCAGCCAGGTGCTAGCGAGGGAGGCTCTCAACTTAGTTACGTGCGTTCGCGGCTACACCTTGCCATATATTTTTTTTATTTATTTTTTTTTTTAAAAAATACTGAATAATTCAGAAAAATACTGCTGATGAAACATGCGTTTCTATCAGCAGTTAATGTCTGCAGAGAATAAGAAAAAACGCACAAGGTCGTTGGGACCTACCCCCACTTCGTCGCCGGTCAAACGTAAGCCGCGGCGATCTAACCGAAACATACCTCCTGTCAATTCTTCAGCTCCCAGCAGCTCTATGGAGGAACTACCATCACTACCAAGCACATCTAAACAAACAACAACTCATGAGTCTCCGTTTTTCACGCCCAATAGTTACGAGGTGTTGAAAAATATTGAGGTAGAGGACATGGACTCTACACAAACACCCACACAGCCCAAGCCACCGGCAATATTCGTACGAAACATTGGTAATTTTAAATTACTATGTACCCAACTAAATAAAATTGTAGGTACAGGGAAATACACTTGCCTCAATCGGGCCCGAGACACAAAGGTTTCTCCGGACACATACCGTACAATAATCAAATACTTAGATGAGACAAAGGCCGACTTTCATACCTACCAATTAAAGCAAGAAAGATCGCTGCGGGTGGTGATTAGAAACCTGCATCCCACTACACCAGCGGACGAGATAGAGAAGGAGCTCTTAAGCCTAGGATACAAGGTTCGCCAAATTACAAATGTGCTCCGTAAAGAAACACAAGAAAATAATGCAAAAATCAAGACACCACTGCCCTTATTCTTTGTGGAACTAGAGCGAACACCTGGAGTGGAAAAAATCTACGAGGTCACCCACTTGTATTACACAAGAGTCCAGGTCGAAAAGCCTTACCCGAAACGCGATATAGTTCAATGTCAATAATTGTCAAGCATATGGGCATACAAAATCATACTGCTACCACCCTCCCAGGTGTGTAAAGTGCAGTGGGCAGCACAAAAGCGAATTGTGCAAGAAGCCACTAAAATCACCTGCTGTATGCGTGCTCTGTCAACAAGGCCACCCGGCAAACTATAAAGGCTGTGCGGCATATAGAATTCTGAAGTCCAGAAGCGAACAACGTAGTCGTCCTGAAGAAGAAACGCCAGCCACAGGCAGCCCAAGAAGCGCCCCCGCCAGAAGTTTGAGGCCTTCAGTATCTTTTGCTGACGCTGTTCGGAACAGAGAGCAGTCACAGGCATTGCCCACTCCTCCTCCGCAAGTTCTTCTTCCCCAGCACTCCGTTCTTCCCGTCAACCAGCAAACTCAATCCCATCCTCAACCATACATCTCGCATATCCCACCACCTTCAAGCTCTTCAGATCTCACCAGCCTTTTAACCTCATTCCTTACAGAGTTCAGAACCCTAATTACCCCTCTCATTTCCCTTCTTACAAATCTTGTCTCCTACCTTATCCCCGTTAAACAAAATCCATAAGTGGATCCTTCTGACTCCTTATCCATTCTCCTTTGGAATGCGAATGGTGTTCGCACCCACACTAACGAACTGACAGCATTACTCCATGACAAAAACATCGACGTAGCTCTAATTACTGAAACAAGACTTACAAGTAAACGATCATTTACCGTTCGACAGTACCAGACTTATCGAACTGATCACCCTGATGGAAGAGCTCATGCAGGTACCGCTGTCATTGTCCATAACTCCATATCCCACCACATAGTTCCTTTGGTAGCACATGATTTCCTTCAATCCACTGCAGTGTCAATCAACACCCTCACTTTTCCCCTTACTCTAGCATCAGTGTACTGCCCTCCCAATAAATCCATTACCGATTCCCAATTCATCTCCTTTCTAGACTCCATCGGGCATCGTTTCCTTGTGGGTGGGGACTTTAACGCAAAGCACCAGCACTGGGGCTCAAGATCCACAAATACACGAGGACGTGCTTTGCTGTCTGCACTCACACGGAGACATTGCTCCACTATCTCTCCTGACACAGCCACCTATTGGCCATCTGATCCCAACCGAAATCCTGATCTCCTTGACTTCTTTTTCTACAATAGTTTAGGAACACTAAACTATTCACTCAAGCGCCTCGATGACCTCTCCTCCGACCATAGCCCCTTATTATTAACCATTTCCCTAAATCCAATTCACAAACTGCCTCCTCCTTCATTTATTAGGGGCCCAGTTGACTGGGACCACTTCCGCCAGATTCTTACAGACTCTGTAGACCTCAAAGTACCTCTGAAAACATCCCAAGACCTAGACGATGCAGTGCATTCCTTCACTACTCTGATCCAGAGGTCGGCCTGGGAGGCATCGTCACCCCACCGTCACCTAAAAATTCACAATCAAAATCCTTTACCTCAGTATCTCAAAGACCTAATCAAATCCAAACGCCACTCAAGAACAGTGTGGCAAAGATCCCGACATCCTGCTGATCGTCGCTCATACAATCAGTACTGCAGGCTGGTAAAGCGGCGATTGGCATCCTTCCGTTCCGATTCTTTCAATTCCTATCTCTCCTCCCTGTCTACCAGGGACAACTCCTTATGGAATCTAACTAAGAAAATCCTAAAATACCATCCTGTTTCACACCCACTCCGTCGTGATGATGGGTCCTGGGCGGCTTCGGATGGCGAGAGGGCGGAGGAATTTGCACTGCATCTTTCCCATACTTTCACTCCTCATCTTACTCCTCAAAACAATAATCACCGTCCAACTGTTGAAGATTTCCTCACTTCACCTATCCCTCTCTCACTACCACCAAAAGCCGTTAACCCCTCCGAGGTTAAATATCTTCTGAAAAAATTACCTTACCGAAAATCTCCTGGATATGATCTCCTTACTCCTCGAATCCTCCAACAACTTCCTCCTAAAGCCATAATCTTCCTAACCTATATATATAATTGCATTATCCGAACGACGCACTTTCCTCTCCTCTGGAAACATTCCATTATTGTCTTATTCACCAAACCCGGTAAACCACCCAATGACGCCTCATCTTACCGTCCAATTAGCCTACTCCCTATCCTCTCAAAAATATTTGAAAAACTCCTATTAAAACGCCTACTTCCAATTGTTGAATCCAAAAACCTTTACCCTACTCATCAGTTTGGTTTCCGCCAACGACATTCCACAGCTCAACAAGGCCTTCGCGTTGTTGATCACATATCCTCAGCCCTTGAAACCAAACAGTATTGCACTGCTGCCTTTCTGGACATAGCTCAAGCTTTTGACAGGGTCTGGCACGCAGGCTTGCTTTACAAGCTCAAAGGATATTTACCGCAAACCCTATTCCTAATCCTACAATCCTACCTTTCAAACCGTTTCTTCCAAGTCCGCTGTGGTTTAGAATATTCTAACTACTATCCCATTAAAGCAGGAGTTCCACAGGGCAGCGTCCTGGGTCCCACCCTCTATAATCTATACACCGCTGATGTCCCCTCTACCACCAATACCTTCTTGGCAACATTCGCAGACGACACTGCAGTCCTGTCAACCCATCCAGACCCTAATATAGCATCCCAAAACCTTCAAAAACACCTCGACGAGATCGAGTATTGGTGCAACCAATGGCGAATCAAAGTCAATGAAGGAAAATGTTCCCACATAACCTTTACCCTGTGCCGCAAGTCCTGTCCACCAGTCTTTTTAAATTCAATTCCTCTCCCTGTGTCTGAGACAGTACGGTATTTAGGCTTCCATCTCGACAAAAGACTGACATGGAACCCACACACGAGGCTAAAAAGACAAGAACTAAACAGACGCTTTGGACAACTGTACAGACTACTTCGAAGGACATCCCACCTCTCAATAGAAAACAAACTACTTATTTACAAGGTTATACTTAAGCCAATCTGGACATACGGAATAGATCTATGGGGGACAGCAAAAAAGTCGAACATCAAGCGCATCCAATCCTTTCAATCAAAAGTCCTAAGAACAATAGTAAATGCCCCTTATTACGTCAGCAACAAAACCCTTCACAATGATCTGAATATACCCTATATTCTTGAACTCATCCCTTCCAAGTTCATAAAATTCCATAGTAACCTATCCAACCACCCTAATTCCCTAGCACAGTCATTGCACTGCACCACTCACCCCTATAATCCTCTTCGGAGATTAAAACGGCAGTGGCCTCGTGACCTGCTATAACTAAGTGATAGTGGGAGTTCTGGCAATGGCCAGTTCCTCTAATCATGTCCTGAGCGTCTGTGGCTCTCGCGCTCTTGGTCAGCCTCCGCTGGCTTATCCAGTGACGCGGCTGACGTAGGAGCGTGGGGGACTCCCCAAGACTCCGCTTCCTCCTTCGCATGTGAGGGAGGTGACCCTTGTGGACTTGGGGGGCCTCTGGGCTGTTTGTAAATATTGTATGAATGAGCGAGTGAATGATGAATTGTAAATATAGTATGAATGATGACATTTATCTCAATTACTCATTGCCTAATAAAAGGCAGATTGTAATTTTATCTTAATAAAATTGTTTGAAAACTAAAAAACTATTCCTATTGCTATGGCTACTCGTATTCAGTTCGTATTCTTATATTATTATCTATTAACTTTTATTTTTGTTATAAGTTATTTTGTTCTTTTGACTCGTCCATGTGTGGACCAGTCTTGATATAAACCTTGTTTTAGCTTTCTAAAATAAAGAGTTTTTAAAAACTGATTAACGGTGAAAGATTATTTAATTATATACATGGTCCATTAAAAACATCCTCAATTTATAAATAGGATTTAAAACAACTTAATCAAAGGATAAGCAGCGAAAAATTCTGACATTATTGACTTTTATTAATACATAAATTAATTTTTTTAGAGTGCAGGGTGTTTCTCAAATATTAACTAAATGATCGTGAAAATCTGTATTTCTTATCAAGAATGCTTCACGCACTAATAATTCTAGGCTGAGTTTCAGTGACAATAATGGAATGTACAGTTATTACCAATAAGGGATGGATTTTTCTTTAGTTTTTTGTTTAAAAACTTATTTCGAATCCCGTATGTATATGCAATTCTTTATATGATTTTATCGTAATATATTTCCTTCAAACATATTCACATCATAATTGATCCATACAAGTCTTAGTTATTAAAAATAGAACGTTTATTTATTAATAAAAGACTATGGTGGTGAGGTTACTGATCATGGATCACCAATGATGACAAAATGTACTCTAGCAATGCGGTACACCGCTAATAACACAGAGCGATTGTGAAGTGGTAATTGGTAATCTCGAGGAAATGCTACCATGAGCAGAAGTAATATGGGAATACGTCTGTTTGTGAATTAGTGCTGTTACTTTGAACTTAAATGAGACAGATAAGAAAGATACAAACAGCAGAGGACTACACGCATATACAAAATAGACAATACATTCTAACTCACTACAGTTGCTTCATTAAATAACAATGAAAAAAATAAAAATAAATACAATTTATAATAGAAAAATAAAGTACAAAAAAATTTTCGCTGCAAATATTTAGAAAAAAAAAAAAAAAGAAAAGTTAAAATATATGAATATTTATAACAAAACAAACTTGTATACATCAAACGATTGGAGATTTAATAAGTTTATAATTAAACCTAATAACCTTTTATAATTTAGCTTGTGAATATCAATTGATAAACTGGGATACTTAATAGTCCTTAATAATGAAAAGATGATATAGCTTCTATATTTCATGATATTTGGTTAATAATCGCGGATCATTACTATGCACCCATAATCTATATTTTATGATATTTGGTTCATATGAATAATCGCGGATTATTACCATGCACCCATAATCTATATTTCATGATATTTGGTTCATATGAATAATCGCGGATTATTACCATGCACCCATAATCTATATTTCATGATATTTGGTTCATATGAATAATCGCACTTAAATGGGATGTGGAACTTCTGACCCAACCAACAAGAAATCCAACTTGAGATTTTCGTCTTTCGAGAGGACCGCCGACATTGCATCAACTTGCCTGGTTCACCACTTGGAAGAAGACGACATCGATAATATCACTGATTGAGAGGTCAGACCCAACAATTTTATTTGCGCTATTCTCTCTCTCTCCAAAACAAAATAATAAAACAAAATTAAAACCAGGAATTAATTATTACTTAAAATCAAGATATGTGAATTTATTTATTTCAAACAAATGTTTATAAAACTTTGGTCGTTTTACTGGTTAATTATGACTACTATTAAATATAATTGTTGAATGATTCCTTTGTTTAGTTTGTGAAGCTATTCAGGATTATTAACTTAGAAGGTTCACGATTTTGTTTTGTTTAATTGAATTTTAATATTTTTAACAACCAAATTAATTCATTTATTGTTTACGAAAAATTGAAATTCATGTGGTTTAGTATTATACATGTATACCTTATTTTCAAATAAATAACCTATAGCTGAACAATAACAGAATTAACCAAATTTGATTTTTTTGTGATTTAATTTTCTGTGTTATAATTATTATTTTCTTTCACAATTCATTAATATCAGGTTTATGACAGCATTTATTAGATGAAGTTGCACTGTTACAATTCAATTTTCAGATGCCCTTTCAATTCAATTATTAGAATAATTATTTTCAGAATCTTGACTTCAAAATCATCTTATTTTTGATATTCATAATTTTCTGAATATTGTTCATTATTGCTTTCAGCTCGAGTTGTACCACAATAAGAGGTAACGGAATCGGCATATTTTACTCGGGTGCTCGGGGATTTCACTTTTATTATTTTTTTTAATTTTGTGCACCTTGGCCCCAGACACTAATGAAAGGAATAGGAAGAGGTGGGGGATTTAGGATAGCAATTGTTAGCCTCCCTTAATACTTTTACCAATCCCCTGACATCCACACATGAATCATTTCAGCAGATGACGTATCATTGTTGATCTTATTCATGTGCCCGCAATATGTCCTTTATTTCTTTTAAATTTCAGCTATCCAGTAGCTGTTACAGTTGTTCCTCTTCGGTACCAGTTACTGCTACTTATAACTTATATTTTTTCATGCCACGTGTACCGACTACCAACCAGCCAAGATATTTCCAGCGCAGGGTTGTGACATCGAACGCGATAAATCGATGTATCGGGCCGTCGCTCGACTTAAAACCTAGTTGTGACCAGTTACTTTTAAGTTTTTCACACTACATAGTAACTGGTACCTTGTGGTAACTAGCCAAAAGATCAGATTGATATGTTCCAACCCTTATCTGCTTTAGATATATTTAAAAAAAATACAATATAATTTAATTCTAATAATCAAAGAAAAAACATTTTAGCCGTTAAAAAACAAAAACAAAATGGTTAGTCAACCGATCCTAGAATCAACTAGTTTATTCATCAATAATTGACCCATAACTGGATTCTACAAGTATTAATTATACATTCAGGGGCCAAGGATAGGTTTCTGGCTCCAGTAACGTTCTGTTATTGATTTCTATACCAACTAAGAGACCTTCATTTCAACCTAGCTTTGATAGATTCACTTATGGGCATAACCGTAAGCTAAGAGGTTGTGCATGTTTCTCAGCATCCCAGTAAAGGTTATAACTTCATAAAAAAAATTAAAAATCTTAAAACGCAGGATCAGGAGTGGTTAATGATTATTTTAATCAATAAAACAACTATAAATGCCAATATATGAATCTTAAATAATTCTAGCAATTAATGTATGATAAATGACATTGGCATAAACAAAGTGAGGTAGCACAGGAGTGGAGTTGGTATATAGCTGATTAGATGCTGATAAGGCATAATCCACTTTTCTAAGCCCATGTAGATGCACATGTGCTAATGTATTTCACCAATTTGTGCTTTTTATTTTTATTTTTTATCAATAGCCATTTTATTCATTTTTTATTTGTGTGAGACTAGTTCAAGTAATGTGGCCCAATTTTCAGAGGTTTTCACGTACCTCAGGGGCCATCCTATCGCAAGGTGATTCAATCACGAATTCAAATTATTTTTAAGGATGAGATTTACACCCGCTATGGCCTTACACTATAAATTAGGTGAGACAGCCCAATTGGGGGGGTTAAGATTGAAGATATGGCAATACAAGATTGGTATCATTTATTACATCTAAACTTTGATATTAATGCCCAACTAAGCAGGATCTTGAAACAATATATATGATAACTAGAGTCTAAGCAAAAATATATTAAATGAACTGGAATCGGATCTAGGGACCTCCCGATCTCCAGGTCAGGTGCTACAAGACATCTTTTACCCTATGATCTTTTATCCCAGCCAATTTTAGTCTCTTTAGCTGCTCTGGTATAACCTCGTTAAAAAAATCAAACGTGACAGCTAAAATCTTACAAAGGACACTACATTTGGTCTTACCGAAAATTTATTTTATCTTATTATATTTAAAAAAGAATCCTGCAGAACAGTTACTGGGTCCAAATCCAAGCCATGTTGACATTTGTTTAAATTGGTTAATAATTAATGGAATTACATATCAAAACTTAATTCAAAATTTTTATAGTGATAAAACTACAATTTGCCTTATTGGGCAAAAAGTAATTGTGTACAATGTTCCCATTCATACCATATTTACAATTCTTCATTCACTCGCTCATTATTACAGTGTGGCGCAGTGTAATGACTACGCTAGGTGATTAGAGTGGTTGGATGGGTTACTATGGAATTGCATGACCTTGGAAGGAATGAGTTTAAGATTGTAAGGTATATTAAGATCATTATGAAGGGTTTTGTTGATGACGTAATAAGCGGCATGTACTATTGTTCTCAGGACTTTTCCTTGAAATGTTTGGATACGCTACTTTAACTTTTTTGCGGTCCCCCATAGCTCTATTCCGTATTTCCAGATTGGCTTAAGTATAACTTTGTAGATTAGTAACTTGTTTTCTATCGAGAGATGGGACGTCCTTCGAAGTAGTCGGTACAGTTGTCCAAATCGTGTTTAGTTTTGTCTTTTTAGCCTCGTGTGTGGGTTCCATGTCAGCCTTTGGTCGAGATGGAAGCCTAAATACCGTACGGTCTAGAATACTGGAAGAGGAATGGAATTTAAAAAAACTAGTGGACAAGACTTGTGGCAGAGGGTAAATGTAATGAGGGAACATTTTGCTTCATTGACTTTGATCCGCCATTGGTTGCACCAATGCTGGATGTCATCAAGGTGTTTTATGGAATGCTATATTGGAGTCTGGGTAGGATGACAGGGTTGCAGTCATTGCAAATGTTGCCAAAAAGGTATTGGAGGTAGAGGGGACAACAGCGGTATATAGGTTATAGAGGATGGGACCCAGGACGCTACCCTGTGGAACTCCTGCTTTTATGGGATAGTAGTTAAATATTATTTACCATAACGGACTTAGATGAAGCGGTTTGATAGGTAGGACTTTAGGATTAGGAAAAGGGTCCGTGGTAAATATCTTTTGAGCTTGTAAAGTAAAGCTGGCTGCCAGGCCCTGTCAAAAGCTTGAGCTATAAATTATACTACAATGAAGAATATTATGCCCCTAATAAAACACCGGTTGTGGACACAATGTCCTTGACTGTTTAATGAATTTTTATATTCAGAGTTTAAAAACGATAGAAGTTATTGTAGTTAGTAAAAATATGAGCTATATCAAGAAAGAGCAGCAGTGCAACACTGTTTGGTTTCAAGGACTGAGGAAATGTGATCAACAACGTGAAGACCTTGCTTTACATGTTTTTCTGATGATTAGGTTTTCACATCACATTATCAGACCTCCATTATGAACAAATTTGGAAACTGTCAATGAGAAACCGGTCTAAAAACCAACCCCCTGAAAAGTATTGAGGGAAGGTTGAGCTAAAAAAACGAGTAGGTGGAGTTAGATGGTAGTAAAATGATGTTAGTCTTAGAATAACAACTGCTTACAACCCATATAACCAGTAAAAGGAGCCGCGCACAGCTCAATTATAAAATTATTTATATAATTTATATTTATAAAAAAATATTAACATAGGGGTTAAGGGGAAAAAATATATGGTAGTAACTGCAATTCAATTGATGACAAGGAGACAATCAAATATTAATATAGGGGTTAAGGGGAAAAAATATATGGTAGTAACTGCAATTCAACTGATGACAAGGAGACAATCAAATATTAATGTAGGGGTTAAGGGGAAAAATATATGGTAGTAACTGCAATTCAACTGATGACAAGGAGACAATCAAATATTTAGAATCAATTTCACAGATGATCTCGTATTCAATAATGGCTTCATAAAACTTTTTTCTCAAGGCCTTTTGGCCATAGTCGGAGTTATTTCAGCCTTGTAAGGATCAATAACTAACTATTTGAAGAAAGAAGTAGTGAATCCGACTGAGAAAAGTGAATTTAAAGTTGAGAGTAAAAGTGAGACGTTAGCCTATCATTTATCACACTAACACCTCAGCACCTTCGAATCCTTCCTTCTGTACGATGGAGAGCAAAAAATAATTGTAGAAACTGATACTAAAGTCCCCAATGCAGCGATATTCACAATCAATAAAGAAGACCACACTTTGGGCAACATGATAAGGAACCAGCTTCTAAAGCATCCTCAAGTGTTGTTCGCTGGTTACAAGCTTCCTCATCCATTAGAACATAAATTTTTAATCAGGATTCAAACCATTAATACGGCAACACCACAAAAAGTCCTCGAAGACGCGATCAAAGATTTGATATCCGAACTGTCCCTGTTCGAAGAAAGGTTCAAAGAAGCAATAAAAGAAAAGAAAGAGAGATTAGACTGAAGTTCACCGCATAGTGAAGTCAATGTTAATTTAATATTACCAAACAAGGACATTTTAATAATAGTTATAAGATGTATAATATTTTAGATTTGTTAATGTCCAAATGAACATCTAGTGTTCATGGATATTGTATTTTGTAATAATTTTAAGGAATGTAATATGTGAGTTGATAAGCGAATTAATATTATGCCTTACTGTGAAAATGATTACTCTGTACAAACTATTTATATGTGTAAATAAGGTTCTGTGATTTAATTTTAAAAATGTGTCTTTAAAAGAAAAATAATAATAATACAAAAATAAATGCAAGAATCATTTCTCACTGAACGCTGACTATTGTTTCTGCTTTTTTTTTCTCCTGTATGTAAGCCTAATCAATACAATGGAGACAAAGGCGAAATTTCATTTCATCTCAGAATGTGGTGAAGAGTTTGAGAATTCGAAACTTACAAATCACTATCCACCAACTAGGAGAAAAACCTTCAATTGCCCCTATCTCTGCATGAGGTGTCACACTAGCCTATACCGCTGTAAACGTACTTACCCTCCTAAGGGCATTATGATGCTGAATGACCACTTAATAGCCACTAGAATCATAAGACAATCAGCCCTTTATAAATCTCGATAATATTTTAGAAATTAATAGAAAAATAAAACAAAAAGAAAATATGTCTGATTGGGATCGATAATTTAGTCCACTTTTCGATCACCACGTTAATATAAATAAATGTAATTTATGGTATATTTAAAGACAAAACACATACAAACGCTTTGAAATAACTATTGACTTCCCTTCATAGGTGTAATCATGTGAACTAATATATTGAATTGATTGGCTCTAAATATGCCATGGCACTTAATTAATTAAAACTCACTGTAGGCCAATACAGTCACATCTACTTGAGTCCATGAAATGTTATCTCCTTCGCGTTCAATGAGAAAGTGACCAACAACCCTTTCAGTTAGGCTAAGCAAGAAGGATAGTTGCTCTTCTTTAGCCAACCACCAGCCTTAACTATACTAATCAAAGACAAAATGAACTATATAAAAGAAATTCCGTGTTAATATTTCCAGATTTTACGTATAGATTTCTCCTGCATTGTTTAACTATAAGCTAAAGATGCTTGGAGCAGGCAAGAAGCTCTAGATACCTGTGGGGTGAATTCACCACTCCCCGCCGGGGTCCCTCAGCTATTTCTTTTCAAATTCATCACATCTACCTCTGCTAATTATTAATCAAACTACACATTTACAATTGACTAAATTTGGTGAAGTAAAATATTACTTAATTCTTCATATGATATGGGGGTACATATTTCACCATATCACGACACCATGGATTTCTATTGTTTCATTTTTACAAGTTTCCACCGTTGACCTATCATCTTAAGACGGTGCCAATGACGAGGTTTAACGTTCAACATCTAGAACTACTCACCGTGATCTGATTAGTAATACTACTGCAGCTATTCATTCATTTATTTTCAATTATTCTTATTACCACCTACATAATATTTTAATTAAAAACTGTCATTAGAGAGTAATGAAGTAGCGCTTTGTATAATAGAAACCCAATATAATTGGGCAGCATCACCGTTGTTTCATCAATGAAGAGTTTTTCTTAATGACTTTTCGTAATTATAGTTACAAACACAAGTTACATATTGTTAATCAAGACGTTGAAATCCTTTAATATTTTTTAATAATTAGTCTTTCGAAATCAACTGACACTTCACTGCCTAACCTATCGTGAATAGAAGGCTCAGATAGACCAGAATCATTTTTTTCTTTGGAGTATTTGCCGGTGAAGTTGAACCTCGATAATTAAAATACTCAACTTGTGTCTGCCCATAGTTTTTTATATCTAAAAATACCAGCGCTTACGGTGTGCCTAAAACCATCATCCTCACGTGCTTAGAAGAGATGCTTTCTCCACGGCTCCGCCCTGCGACTGACAGTGGCTAAATGAGTGCAGCAATTTAGTAAAAAGTGTAATTTAAATGAGCGGATATTTTAGCTTTACGTAGTAATTAATACTATAGTTTTAGTTTAGAGGCGCTCTGGTGTCTGGTATGTTAAGAGTCCATGTACATAAAATGAAAAAAACTTCACTCTAATTTTTACTCTTAAAAGAGGCAAAAAGTAGAGAAGCGTCATTTAATTACAACAATATGAAAGAAACATTTGCTCTGAGAGGGGAGTATACCAAAAAATAGTAATACAGCAATTATGACGGGACACGGAACTAGGAAGCCCCCTAGTCCCATCATGGGCACATGTGGACAAAGAAACGTAGAAGCAGCCTTTTATATTAATCCAATGAATCAAATGTGAGGGCCGGCGAATAGGTAACAATGAAACAGCACCCGCCTGCAAACATTTTTTGATTGGCTTCAAGCCAAATGAGGCCGAGCAAGAACAATATCCATTGTGTGACTTGCTATGTTTACTTTTAACAGCCCCCTCCAGACCAGAAGCCAACCGCTGAAAAAACGATCCTGAATATGTAATATCTACCTGAGTACAAAGTAACACTGTATTCCTAGTTGGTCCACATACCTCCCCACTCTTTGTCGTTTATTATAAACCACATTGCATTTTTTAAATATCTATAACTCAAATAAACAATATCAAGCGATACTCGAGGGACCCAGCGTTTCTCAGTGACGGATTATATAAATGTAAGAAAACTACTCTTTATTTTCGATCAAAACTAATTCATTTTATTTGGGACTCCAACTAACTCAGTTACTGAAAATCCTCTTTTCGAATAAAAATATCTAAATAACTAAAACAATACCTATGAAATTGGCTGGTACTTATAAAACAATTACAATTGCTGGTACTCAAAAATCCTAGGAATATCGTTATAATCCATCTTATTTAACATTTCTGATCGATATAATTAATTTTACGCCTGATATAATAAAAAATACAGAAAGGTAACCATCCAGGTAAGAGCTTCGCCAATATTATTTTATTACAGTAGCTACTTATTTTCCCTCATGAGGCTGAGTGTAGCAAGATCAAAATCACTCCCCACGTCCTTAGGAGTGCCGGAAATTAATAGGAAAGTCTTTTTGTAAATTACTGAAAGGATACTTGGAGTGAATATATAAAGGAATTACCTGATATAGTATTAGAACAGCTCATACTATTTTATAATTTTCAAAAAATTGTGCATAATACCCTTCTTTGTAAAATTTTTAATTCATTCCTCATTCCTTGGTTGTGACATTTTTGACTGAACTAACCCGTTATCAGGCAACCAGTAAAAGATAAATTCTTGGTATAATCACAGTAAGTAAAAACCTTTTTTCATCTTAAGACAACCATATTTCACACCAAATATAAAACAAATGTATAATACTCATATGTTGTTTCGTTCCAAATTAAAACAATAATAATAAGCGTTAAAATTTTTAAAAAAGATAAATAAATTAACATCATCAATAATATTTCCTGGCTTGGAAATTGAGCATATATTTGGATTAGACCATTGTAGTGGGTCACTATTATCTAAGGAATAAGTTGGAAAATTATTACGTACTCATGCATCCAAATATTACTGAATATAATGTTTTATTTTCTTACAAATACACATAATGGCAGAATCATTATGGTAACTCTTCATTAAAAGTCCGATATTAAATTAATTGACGCTGGGTGGTTTGTAGGGTCATAAAAAGAAAATGAATTGAATCACAGATAAATAAAAAAAAACAATAATGAACTTTGTCAGATGTTCTCCTCATGGCTTTTCTTAATAAACAGATAAAATCTGCTGCAATTTTTTTTTTCCCAACTATTTGGAGTTATTATATGTATATATTTAATTAGGAATGATAATTAAAAAATAGACGGAAAAGACACTCCGTAAAAATTTACGCAATGGTTGTGAAAAAATAACTACATTTATTACCCAAAATCGCTTTTTAAAAAAAAAAAAAAAATCCTTAGATAAACGGTCGAATAGCGATTACGATTAGCTCCGAAAACTTAATTATAAAACTACTTCGAGATTATTTTTGTACTATTGTCTTACTTATTTAGTATTCAGCTTTTTATTCAAGTTCCACAAAAGAACCTTCACAGATCTATATATTATCTATATTTGTATATATGTATCTCTGGGCTACCTACTTAGCAGCTACAAACATACAGGTTCAGTTAATGTATCAGCGTATGATAGATAATATTACATAAGATAACAGGGCAATATGATACATTATTGACGGTTAGGGCGAGGCGGGGTGATTCCAACCAACATCGAGCATCAAGTCCATGTTTCCGACACACATGATATAAATTGAATGCATCATTAGATACAGGCCTCGAAAAAGATATTGGCAGAAAGGGAACCTAAGTGAGTCCTTGACGGGAAATCTGTAAGAAAAGAAAAGGGCATTGACCAGGGACAAGCAGGATTTGAAGTGCTCAAGAACAAAGTGCTGGAGATAAACAAAATGGAAGAGAGGTATTTCTTTTGTATGTAATCCTCAGGAAGTTTAGTAAATAAATAGGTATAATTGCAATGAGGAAAGCTTATTTTCATCCTCAAACAACAATATTTCAACAAATGTAAACAATTGTTTAGTAGTTATTTTTTACATAATGTGATTATACCTAGACTTTTATTTTTTTTCTTCTAGTTTTACCTAACCCTCAATATAGCAAGTATTATTAAAGTCATTTAAATCTCATTCGCAGCCATAATTATGGTTCAGAGCAGATTGGATTCTGTTTTTTATTTATGTGAGCTTGAACAGTTATCGGTGTGTGAGCTGAGCGAAAAGTAAAAAAATACTACAGGACCCCCAAGAATAGTTATGATGAAAAGCAACTGCAACAAGGATGCTCAAATCTAGAGGGAGATTGTCGGCCCTTTGTGGAGTCGGTCTTTGTTGGCAGTAACGGCACGTAAGCCACACTTATAGCATTTCCCTCAGTTTGGATGAGGGCTGGTTCGCCTCCATGTCTTTTGTTACACATTCCCCGCTCGAGGGGTGGGTGGGGCGCCTTGTTCAACCCCTAACCCGTCTTCATTAGCTCCAAAATCTTTGCTTTCCTTTCAAAATTCGGATCAATTATTATCAGCTGGCTATGGTTGTTTTTTATTTATTTTAACTGTGCATTATTAACCAGCTGATTCGGGTATCAGAAACCATCATATTCTTTATTTTATTACCAAGTTTTATTTTTTTTCCCATATTTTTAGACCAACCCGTACGTAGCCTAGTGGTAAGGCTGCTGACTTCTCACTTCCCGGCTCACCCAAGGAATTTTTCTTTGGGAGGTGGATCAAGTCGAGGTTAATTCAGCTTTCTGTAAATTCGGCACATACAAAAACATGTCAACATGCTATAATTGACATCTACTTTATTATTATTCTTATACTCTGTATATTATTTTTCCTATTTTTTTATTCCGTAAATTATATCTCATTACATTCTAGTTTTTGTTATATTTTTTTGAAATCTATTATGTTAACCTTGTATTATATTACGTTTAAACACGCAAATTTTGTGTATACGTTGTTCTTAAATGTAATTATATATTTTTCGTTCTGAAATTTAGTCCTGAAGATGCCTGAGCCACGGTGACTGTAGATGATGTATTGTCAATAAAAAGAATGTTTTAGAGAGTATGAAACTTAAACATCCCAAAGAACAAATATGCATTAGTAAATGTTTCTTTTAAAATATTCATACTCTGGAAAATAATATAAGTTAAGTTCCGAACGGCACCAATATACAGCCTTAATCCCCAATTATTGGGATGTAAACATCCCTATTGCATATATAGAGGATTAATACTGAGAATAAAACAGTCTTGTCACAACTTACATGCCTGCTTATTTCCACTACTTTTTTTTTTTTTTTTTGAGTTTTCGAGTTCATAATCTTTAACTTATATATATATAAGTTAAGTCCAGGCGCCGCTAGTGCCCAGCCTTAATCCCCAAACATATGTTATCTGTATATGTTTACAGGTAATACCTATAGATAGAGGTATCTTGGTCTAAATAAAGCAGTCTTGTTATAACGTTCTACGTGTTCTTATTACCAACCTTTCTTAGCTTGTAATTCAATAAACATTAACTTATATATATATATATATATAATTATACATATTTTAAAAAAATTCTGCAGTAGTCCTGCCGCCTACTGTAAATGCTTGCTAGTATTTAGTAGCGATGCAAAATGTTCTTTGTTACAGTTTTAAGAAAACTTTAAGTTTTTTAAACGCAAAATATGTATATAAACAAAACGTATTTGAATTTCTTTACACGTTCAGATAAAAGACCAGGTACTATATAATGTTAATGTTATTATATAATGCAATGAAAAGGTTTTAAACGATTACATACAATGAATGAAAAATTTGTCTTTCAAGAATCATCAAATCCCTGTCAATAAACAATAATTTAAACTTAAATTAAATGAAAATAAATATCTAATTTCAGGTTACTTAATACTAAATTATTGCACATGAACATAACAACTGATAAACCACAACAAAAGCAGTTTATTATTTGATAAAATTAAAAACTTGAAAATGAATTATATAATTTATATTAGTATCAAACTCAAGAATTTTCCAAAGAATATTGGTCTCGATACTTTAGGAATTATATCATGGTAAAATCCGAGAAGAGAAAAGACAGTTTCTCTGACACTACATCCTTCGCCAGCAAACCCTTCTCACCGCGGTGAATACACAGCAGGTAGCTGTTTGGAGCTGATAGAGAACAGGCAGGCTGTTTAGATGGAAACCAGCTTGCAAGTTTACGCTGAAGGGTATGGAAATACGCCCACGAGATCTATGATAACCGACAAAACCATTTTTTTAACAATATTTTTTACAATATCCAATAACGAGTAGATTGTTTACTGAAAAAAAAATATTAAAACCTGATCGCGAACCAGGATAAATTTATCGATGTAGCTACAGACGGGTGACGACATGTTGATAACCACGAAGATGACTATGAAATATCAATTTACGAATTGCTCTAGAGGAAATTGTAACACTATCCAACAATAAAGAGCTTGGTAATATTCTTGCTTCACTAACGGTTTGTGCAAACGTGTCACATGATTTGTTTGGCACTGTCACAGCTTTATATAGAGTTCAGTTTTCTTGTTACAAATTAATTAAAAGAGGTGATTTATAACATTTCGTGTGGGGATTTTAATACTAGCACCGTTTCGGATGTTAGAAAGATTTCCAAGTCGAAAGGAAAGTGATTTGGGCATTAAATTATGAAGCGATCGTATTTCGTCTGCCTGCCTGTTTGTACGTTACACGTTGTTGATTGAAATAAATTATTAAATTGAAAAGGCATATTCCGTAACATCTGGAAATATGTCGATTAATTTGGGTCCGGAAATAAACTACTAGTACTGAAAAAACATAATCGAACAAATCTAAAAATATTTAAACTGCTAGTTTCTTCTTCATCGTTAAAGGCTCATTAAAAACAGTATATACAATAATTTATAGACACAAATAACTATTGCTCCTAGAGTAATAAGATGATACTGAACTGAATCTTGCAATGCGCAAAGTAGCCCACGGTGCATGAGATGTAATTTGCAGGAAATATATATTCTGTAAAAAAAGGGCGGAGCCATTACGTGAGAACTTTGATTACGAAGCCCTTGTCAATGTTTCAGAATGGATTCAACATGGCTCAGTGATTAAAATGGAAATTAACTACTCCCATCAAATATTGCGATTTACACCAGTGGAAGCAAACATGGAAATTTTGATACTGGTAGTACTTTTTTAGTGGTATGTTTTGTTATGTTAGGCAAAGTTTGGGTTAGGTGAAAATTGGTCAAATAACCAGGCTAAGCCTGTTGCTATAATAAAAACAATTGATTGGGAACTGAGAAATCCAAGGCTGAGACAGTGGCTATCAAAACCGGCAGTGGAATCACTAACATATGTTAGCTAACAACATATGCATAGAAAAATCTATTAAGATTGTATGGTCATTTGGAAACCCTTTTGTTCATCAAGGATATAAACATATATGCACTTAATACAATACTTGATTTAGATAAGTTCTAGCTGTTATCCTTTTGGAAGCGAGGCAAAAGAACGGCATAAAGAACTGTGGGTACCCTAAAAAATGTTTGTTTAATTTAAGATTTCCCATATTGTAACATTATAGTACGTAGTGCTCCTTTATTTTTCTAAATTTAAAATTTTCGATTGCAATGGAGACCACTTGTATGGAGTAAAGCAAAGATACAGCGGGGGATAGTGGAGGGATAAAAAACAGACCAGATTGTATTTGTGAGGGTGGCTCCAACCACGGATCACATGTTCATAGGTCCAGTACTGTTTATAAGCTAATCGCATGAGTGTAATTTATGTTAGATATTTTTTTTTTTTTTATCTACTTGATATATCATACTTATTTCCGCCTTTTTCTTTTTATTAGAGGACAATGTCTCAGAATAAAGGTTTTTTTTATATTCATTCATTAGGACTGTATGCCACTAATACCAGGATGCAAGAATCCTAAGGTTCTACCTTCTACCAGTGCGTTTGTAAGAAGTGTTATAGTGGGGCCAGAGCCACTTCGGGGCAAAGGTAAATCCAAGCTGCTGTTTCCTGGAACCGAAATATACCTCAACTTTCTTCCTCCGGCCGAACGGACCCAGTCGATAACTCACAACTAATAGCCACCCCAACCTCTATACGTTCTCTTCCCAGCCGGTTTAAGCCCATCAATAGGAAATTCGCATGGCCTAGTGTTCCACACCTCACCTATGAGGCTGTTGGAACCTAATACAGTCAAAATTATTACTTCAATTATGTTTTTTTTTTGGTATTATTTCAGGCCAAAGACACCTTAATGGATAGACTATATATTATAGAATACATCAAATGACTACTAATAAACAGATAAACCAAAAGGATACTGGGTGGAACCAGACTAGAACCCAGAACCTCCCCAAATATGATGAGCTATCCTACCTGTATCAGTACCGTGGGCACCATGTACGGTGGGGCTTACAATCACCCTGAAAACTGAACAGAATAGGATTCGTATTGGGAGGATCGCCCCTCTCGTGGAGACCAGCTCAGTTGATAAGCCTCCGACTAAATAAATAAAAGGTTCAAGTCCCAATCCTACCAGGTTCTTTTGATTACCAATGATTATAAAACAGAAGTAGGTTACTGTGCAGTAACATTACAGCCCTTAACGCAATGTAAAGAACGGATGAAGTGAAATGTATTCAATTATCACATTTGATGGTAGGCTTTATGACTTTAAAAGCTTTGGTGGATTTTTATCTTCTTGACAGATCCTCTAGTCACTAAATATCGAAGAATGACTTTTTCAGTGATATGAATTTGTTTCCTCCACACAAATGTAGGGGTCCTACCTTCCTCTCCTGCAATCGGTTCTGCAGGTATTCGTCGAGGAAGGAGAGTGACGGTGGAAATTGGAAATTGCAACGATAGAATTTGCAATAAACTATATTAACATGGAGTACAGCTCACAAGAAGCGACTGGACAAAACTTGGCTAAGCTTGATCAGGGACTGAAAGTGACTATTATTTTCTTTTGATTTGATTTCAAAAATTAAAATTAACGGCCTTTGTGTGTCCCTGCTAAAAAGTTAGCCCTCCATAGGCTGCAATTTTACATTATTTATTATTTTTTTTAATTAATTGAAAATTTGACACTTACCTACTACGCTCAAGTATCCAAATTGGGTCTTGGCCATGGCGGTGTTGATCTGACACATGTAGCGGCCTCCGTCCTCTTCTTTGACATCGGCGATATGCAAGTTCCAAGTGCGATGGTTCTCGTGTGAGACAGTTATTCTCGGGTTGCGGGTTATTACGTGGCTGTGGACTGCAAGGATGGCCGATTGCTCGAAATGCATCCAGGCAACCTGGGAAAAGAAATTTCTTTTGTTACTACATACTGATTAGCATTTGATGATTATATTGTGCATATAGATGGATATGGGAATAGGCAGGAAGATAAACACAAAACTGCCTAATCGATAAAGACGATGTGATTGCTGCATGGAAAACAATGACTCGAGGAATAGTAATGGCTTATAACAATAATAATTTTTGTTTTCGTTCTAATGCCTGCAATTGTACGCTTCTTCTCACTACTTACATTTATTTGTTAGTGCTTTCAATAGACCTCGTTACTGAGGACGCCATTTAACAAACATCTTGCACAACAATTAATGTAGGACTGAAGCTCTTGCAAATAAACAAAAGTATTGAAGAGAAAGGAACAATTGGTGTCATTTAAACGAAAACTATACCATATTTTCCAGTGTTGTATCTCATTATATAAGTTTTTCATACAAGTATATATTCACCTCTATGGTGTGGTGGCACAGAGGTAGTATTAGTAAAAATAGAACTTTTCTTGGCAAATTACAGAGGCTTTCATGTCTCATGATCACTGGTGCCATGAGTACAACTCCTACTGCTGCAATGGAAGTCTTATTGAACTTGAATCCACTGCACATAGAGTAGAATCGCAAGCCTTGAACGTGGCTAACAGACTTGCGAAATCAGGAACAAGATCCAAAGTCATGACTCACATGGGACATGCGAACTTGTTCAGAAGAATTGATGAGGACGAGGTGCTGTCAATGCACTCTGACCTACAAGTTAAGAAACAAACAGACGTTTTAAACTGTGTGGAAAACACAAAGACCAAACCACATAAACTGTGTAATGGGATTAATTGCTATACAGACGGCTCACTAACAGAAAACGGATCAGGGGCCGGCATATGGAGGAAAGATAAACCAGAATCTGGGATTTCTATTCCTTTAGGTAGACACACCTCGGTCTTTCAGGCCGAAGTGATGGCGATCAATGTCTGTACCCAAACCTTAATTGGGGAGGGTGTAAGAAACAGACTGATCACAATTTTCACGGATAGCCAGGCAGCCATTGGCACCCTGAGAAGCTATACGACCAGATCTTATTTGGTTGAGGAGTGTAAAAACAACCTAAACACACTCTCGCTAGCCAATAAGGTTAGAATTGACTGGGTGCCAGGACACACAGGCATCACAGGCAATGAGGAGGCAGATGGCCTTGCAAGGGTGGGCTCAGAACAGACACCTCTTGCCCCTGAACCCATATGTGGTATCAGCCTCAGCTACGCTAAAAGGCGTATAAAATTAGCTTTAGAGGACAAGGCAAGACTCTCTTGGAGAGAAACTAAGAAACAGGAACACTCGAAACTGTTTCTTAATGTACCCTGTAAGAGAAGAAGCTCAGCACTTCTATCAATGGATAGGTGGACACTCAAAAGTGTGACAGGACTCTATACAGGTCACTGTCGGTTAAATAAACACCTCTTTAATTTGGGGATAGTGGGATCACCAATCTGCAGATTCTGCAAGAAAGAGGGAGAAACGGCACGTCATATAATATGTGACTGTGATAACTTAGCTAGAAGGCGATACCTTCACTTTGGTAGTGATCGCATTGTAGACCCCAAACTATGTGAACTGATCGATCCATTCAGTATCCTCAGATTTGCAAAGGCCGTGGGCCTGTCACATATATAGGACAGGGACATGGACGGCGCACAATAGGTCTCACTGAGGCCGCGGTGCACAAATGCCGGAACAAATAATAATAATAATATATTCACCTATAAAAAGGAAATGAAGAACATAAAAATTTAGAGCTCCGTGCAAATTCCTTAAAAACTTAAATGATAATGAAAACACTGTTATTTTTTTTATATAAAAATTGCACTTTGTTAGCTAGACATCCATGAAAACAGACCGACAAAAAACGATTTTTTTACATGAAAGTTTGAAAGGAGAGGCTCTGTGTTCGGGCTAGGAAATTAATCTCATGATGTTGCAAGTGGGAGTTCGAATTGATGATACAAGTTATCCTTTCTTATGGTAGAAGAATTACACAGGCCTATAAGAAAAATATTTGTTTGTGGTGCCTAGGATTTTAGGATTGATTTTGGTTATGTTACTGTTTTCATCTATCTGTTTGACTTTTTTAGACTGATTTTTTTTACGTTCTGTTCTACACGAAATGTGTTGTTCTAACTCCATTTTGTGCAGTTTCTATATCACATATACAAGGATTGATTCCTGTATACTTACTCGATGGTCAGTCTGCTGTCTAGTTAGTTCCAGGAAAATCTACCAGATGGAGTAAGCATCCGGTAACATAAGTGGCCTTCAACGCTTCAACAGGAGTTGAGGTTAGTTTGGGAGTTCTCGCCCTGCAGGGTAGACCGAAGTTGGTCTCGCGTGATATTTGTGTTTAGGAAAGAGTTGTTATAAAGTAAACCTACAACGTATTGTGTTGCATTTGTGTTGCTGAATAGAAATAGAATGGGCTAGAGTAAAAAAAGTCGTTTAAATTATCCTGATGTGTTTTACTAAAGCAGAGAAAACACAACAGAGAGTAAACAGAAAAACTATTAGTTACTTTGTAATAAGAGCCTGGGATACTTTGGTCTTAGGCTTGATGAACTAAACAAAACCTGGGCACCGCATCAGGTTCGTAAACTTGTATTACATTTTCAATAGTAGGGACTACCGGGGGGAAAAAAAAGACCAAAAAACCACTTCGATGATTGCTATTTCTCCCTAGTAAATATTATTGGAATGAAATATTGTAACAAGTGAACTTATCCTGATTTAGTCTCTTCTAGACGTCCGGAGAAAGTGTCGATTCTAACGTTTGACCAGCTACAAGAGCTCTGTAAGGACGAGTGTTGTCCCTCTCATCACACTTATGATACTAATGAAGGTTACAGTGTTTATGAGGGGATCCCATCGATTCTTCTGTTTTAACCGGGATGAGTTAAATGGCCTCACCAGAGATCTCAACCTGCCAAAAGAAGCTTCTGAATTACTGGCTTCCAGGTTGAAGGACAAAAATTTGCTGGAACATGGGACGAAACTTACCTTTTATTGTAAAAGAGAAAAGGGTCTGACACCCTTCTTCTCTCAGGTAGACAATCTTGTATTTTGCTACGAAATTAGAGGACTCCTGGAAAAAATTGGTCTCTCTGACTATTTTCCAGATGATTGACGCCTTTTTATTGACAGTTCAAAGCGAAGTTTGAAATGTGTTCTTCTACACAATGGGAATAAATATGGTTCAATACCAATTGCTCACCCAACGAAAATGAAAAAAGAATATAACACCATAGGTTTTGGAGAAGCAGTATCATGAACATCATTACGTGATGTGTGGACTTAAAAGTGGTAAATTTTCTCCTTGGACAGCAAAGTGGCCACACCAAATATCCTTGCTACTTGTGCCGCTGGGATGGCAAAGACAAAACACACCACTAGGTTAGAAAAGAGTGCCCTAAGAAATAAAACGTGGACGTTATGTGTAATGGAAAGAATCCCATTAATTACCCCTTAGATGCTTAACAGTTTCAAATCCGTCGGGTGAAACATGAGTATTTAAGGTGCACTATGTACACATCCACTTAGACCATTTTCCTGAAAATGTATGAGTTACCAGTGAGGAACAAAGTTTCACCAGGATATTAAAACTATGGAGGCCTGCTACCAAGGAAGATGGGATACGCATATAATGGCAGATTACTGTTGGAGTTTAAGAAGGGACTGTTCCAAAATGCATTCAAGAATGTCACGGAAAAGAAGCTTCCGAACTGTTCTGTGACTGCCTAGTTGGTTTCATCGATGACTTTTTCCTCTATCTTTGGATATAATAATATTTTTACAATATAATAATAATAATTCTGTGTTTAGTTTTTTTATTTGATACATGGGTTTGTATATAATAGTGTAACATATATGTCACTGAAATTTTATATGTTTCTTTTAAATGTTTATATCCTGTGTTATAGCTCCTAGACAAAATCTAATGCCATATTTGAATTGAGGGTATCAAAGTCACACTTATGTCCCAAATAAGCCAGCTCCAAAACACCTCAAGGCCTGTGTTATTAATCAATCACTTGCAATTAAAAAAAACACTTTTCAATCATATTATGTAGGTTATCCAAGTCCTCATTTTAGTAGGTGATATGTGCTGGACGTCTAGTGGACTACTAAAATAAGAAGTCATTAAAAGTATGAATGAATTTGTTTTCACAACCTTAACGAAGCTTTTAATTGTGCTACAAAGTCCTGAGAACAATAGAAAATGCCCCTTATTACATCAGTAGCAAAACCCTTGATAACGATCTTAATATACCTTGCATTCTTGAACTTACCCCTTCTAAGTTCATAAATTTCCATAGTAACCTATCCAACCACCCTATTCCCGTAGCACAGTCATTAAACTGCACCACACATCCCTATAATCCTCCTCGGAGACTAAAACGGCAGTGGCCTCGTGACTTCCTATAAATACGTGACAGTGGGAGTCCTGTCAATGGCCGGATTCTTCTATCATGTCCTGAGCGTATGTGGCTCGCGCTCTTGGTCAGCCTCCACTGGCTCGTATCCAGTGGCGCGGCTGGCAGAGGAGCGTGAGGGACTTCCCAAGACTCCGCTTCCTCTTTCGCATGCGAGGAAGGTGACAACCATGTGGACTTGGGAGGTCTCTGACCTTTTAGTAAATACTGTATTAATGAGGGAGTGAATGAAAATTGTAAATATGGTATGAATGAGAACATTTATCACAATTAGTTATAAGGCATATTGTAATTTTATCACTATAAAGAAGTTTCATATATATAAATCTGTTACACGGTAAGGTGAATGATAAACGTACAAGGGCTAGGTTTTAACTAACTTTATTATTATGTTACATACATGTTACACAAGCTACTACTGTCGATCCATTCCAACCACCACATGTACTTCCTTGGTCTTCCACAACTTCATACCCACCAGGAATCCTTTCTATACTTACAGTTCCAATAAAAATCAACAGTTAAATCTTGCAATCGGAGAATCCGCTTATCTGACAAGAAGCCCTTACTTATCCCACCTGTCTGTCGGTCTGCCTTAAAGTTTTTGTTTTTGTCCTGCGTTGAGTCCCCTCCCTGACTGCGATACATAACAAATTTACGCAACAAACATCCCATTTGCGATTATGTTCCGACACTAGGTAAAATATTTCCAACTCAATAAAACATGATTAAGAGTAATTGATTAATTGTATCGTACTACAATAAAAAAATATTCGTCTTTACATTAAGTAGATTATCAATTAAAACATCTCAATATCCTTACTAACCATGTATAATATGCATTGTTATAGATAAGTTAAGGCTCGTGGTATGACAACGTTAGGGCTAATACCACGTAGCCCCATGTAAACAAAGGCTGTACGCAGAGATAGAGGATTAGAAGTGGAATAAAGTTAGTTAAAACCTAGCCCATGTACGTTTATCATTTTCCTTACCTTACTTTTGTTACTTTTTTTAATCGTCTAAAGTCGTTAGACGTTAACTGATACAAATATATATATATTTATTATAAACGTATTTAACAACGTGTTTGGTATATTATCTCAACCCATATTTTACTTAGAATCATGATTTTTGGCCGGGGCCATGGTTCGATGCCTAGGTGATGCTATAAATAAAAGTGACCCTATAAAAAATATTTAAGGCTCTATAGTCAATAATATGTCATATAAAAATAAATATTGACTTATGATATTAAGTTGGGTTTCAACTTCATGTCTTGACGTTCTGACTGACACTTAGTGTCCGGGCCGTGACGAAGTGGTCTTACAGACCTAATCATGGTGGCGGAGAAAGAGTTAAGAGGTTATGACTTTGAGAACTTCTTGATGGCGGGTACCATTATTGATCTATCTGACTCCATTTCCCCATCACACCCCTATTTGTGCCAGTGCACTGTATTCAGGAGAAAAGGTAGGTAGAGGTTAGGTTTGAGGTAAATTACTGCCACAAGTTTACACTTGGAATGTAGATGAAAAAAAAAATGAATGTAGACCGGAAATAAGCAAACAGAACCGCTGGGGGAGTGCCATTAGGAAGGTCCCAGGATATGCTAGCTTAGCGGGGGGGGGGGGGTGCAAGAAAATTCCACTTGTTTTGGAGGCTGACAGCGCCAGATTAAACCTAGCTGGTTTGGAATAGAGAGAGTGCAGGCATTAAATGAAAGGGCAGCAGTTATAAACATCAGTGCAGCTGCGAGTAGCAGTCAGGAGGAGAGCCCCAAAGCTCCCCAAGTCGTTAGCTCATCAGACACATTGGTATATTCAGTCGTAGCCAATGAGAGAGCAGTTTCCAGCCAATCAAGAGGGCGTTTATTTTGGCCAATCAGGCTCTGGTTATTCCTCCGTCAGTCTGCACTGGCGATCCTAGCGGCGGCCTTTGAACAAAAGCCTCCAGCTCACTATTTATTTATATAAACATTATTTACACTTTCTTTGGTTACAAACATATTTATTTAGTTACAATATTTACATAGATAATTTGTTCATATAAGACGGAATATAGGGTAACTTAATTTTATAATATTTATTAGCGGTCACTTCATGTAGTATGTATTATCTGTCAGAACTTAAAAGGGCTTTCGCAGCCCTAACGAAACCTTTAATCGTGTCATTCATTACCAGGACTCGGATTACAGGATTTATTTTTTTTTTTTTCGTTCAAGAGAAAACAAAGCTCTCAAGGCATCTTCGTCCTTCCATTTCTGAAATTCTATAAGAATTTTTATGATATTTATTTTTGTTTTCATTCAAAAGTAGGTCTATTTTAGGTTTCTGAACCCTAACAAATAAGCCCTTATATCCCGGTTTCGGAGGCTCTTCGATATCAGTTAGTTTTCACACGTTGTGCATAGCTGTTTCATATTTTGTATTAAATTAAATGCTATTTTTGATTTTGAAAAATTACGAATGCCAGTAGGTCAAGAAATTATCTTATGACGACATGGATTGGTGAATTATTTCTTCACAATAATTTATTGTTATGTAGGTTTGATGGTCTCGTTTTCACGCACCCCATAATCGATGTATGTTCAATCCTCATTCAGTGGTTATAATCGTTTACTAGACGAGAGGGAAATTTTGACTCAGAAAGCCTGTAGAAATGTTTAATTGTATATCTTAACAAATAAAAAAAATCATTTCATTAATTATTAAGATTTGAATTTTTGTTAGTGTTGTTTTAATGGTCCCATTTATATTTTGTTTTATATATATAGTTGGCTTCAAATTAAAAAATGTATTTTTTGAGATCCAAAAAAAAAAATATAAATAAATCCATGTCGTAACCCCTTGGGAAGATGTAGGAGACTGAAGGTTGTGTACCTTAGTTGCTAGGTGGCGCTGAGGGCTAGTGTGACCAGCACTAGGCGTTACACGGCTTAACTCTAAATTATACAAAACAAGGGCGTTGATCACCAGGTAGCTTTACGATGAAATAAACCCAACCAACTATCAATCTTAAATCCGATTAAATTTGCTACTTACGAGATTGATTTCACCCCCATTGGACCTTGAAAGAAAATCATTCTTGTTTGAGCTCGGGTCTCTGCACTTAGAAGTAAGATGACAACAAATTATTTTTTTCTTTAATCAGCCACAGAGGCATTATTGTTATTGTTATCTACTTTTCTTTTAAATTGAATGGAGTTCATATACTCAATTTTATGAACGGTATTATTAGTTTTTATACTTCTGTCCGTAACACACATTAAGCAATCCAGTATATATTATTGCCGAATTTATAAATAAGTAATAAAATAATGTAATTATAGTATTAAATACTCCAGTATTGTGAACTGTTGACTTAATACCATCTGTGGGGGGGGGGGGTAAAGTAAAAGTCAATCTCGAATTGAGTGCTCTCCTTTTTTTTTGCAGGTACTCCTAGTACAAGGATCCGCTCAACCCAAATATTCCTTATTTTTCCCTCATCCTGAATTTCTAACTAGAGAGCTTAGAAAAAAAAGTGTTCTCCTTTAGCAAACGCTATAACCTGGCACTACCTCTCAACGATACAAAGCGCTCTCTAGTACAAATATGGTAAAGATATACATGGTCATTGATGACCCATGGTTTGAAGCTGTGCTACTTTTCAAAATCATGGTATATGACATATATGAACCAGCTGTCAAAACATCCTATGAATAAACCGCTATTTCTCATGGCATATGTTGCCTCGCACCCTAAGGGCTATCACTAAACCACGGTGGTGGTCCATGAGATTACCTATGAAAAATAAGTACTTATGGTCCCAGCCCTATGCATCATACTTGACTTGAATTTTTATCAGGTTAAAGGGGTCATGTTGTTGTCCGTGGGCATGTAGACGACGCAGGGGCAGGACCACAGCAATGCCGATCCGACAGCAGGCGCCGGGTCAGTCCGCAGTTTTATAATGAGGGATCCGCCAAGTTTTCTACCATTACGTGCACGGCTTGTATTAAGCATTCCCCCCCCCCTCTCCGCTGAGAGAAATGAAAGCTGGCCTCTCTCATTACTGCACCAGCTGGACCTAATGGCTGCCGCTGGCTCTAAGCCTGCTTCTAAAACTAATATACATTCATACCGTTTATACTATATGGCTTATAGGTTTTCTATCAGCCCTTCCCAGTTTCCCCAGCCTCTTTCCGGTCTCCTTAGGTCGATACCTTAACCTTCCTTCAAGCTCATTCGTGAAGGGCGGTAGAGACTTGAGGGCTCAAGTTTTGTGAAAGTTTAGAAAGAAGAATAAACGTCAATTTGAAAAAAAAAACTCATGAAAATGTAACGGCAACTACAAACATTGAAACTTTCTATACTTATAATTTTCTGTCCGACCACGACTACTTGAGACCGGTACTTTTTGCCTTGTTTCACAGCTGAGGCAGTACAAGGACCTCGGCTGGTTTCATTACTACCCTCTCATCAACATCCCATAGTACATAGTACTGAATCTAGGGGGTGCGTATACTTTTGGAAGAGGCAGTGTGTGAGCGAGTGTACTACCTCTTCAGCCAACAATTGTGCCCGGGTAATTATTGCCCCGGTATCTGATATGAAAAGGTCTAAAGTTCCATAGAGCTGAAGCTAAAGTGAAGTTGAAAATGTCGTCTATTGCTCTAGTATTATCTTATATAACTGTATGAATATCAGGAAGCGTAGGCAATATGATGGAGATCTCCAGTCACAGGACGTGTGAGGACATTTTCCCTGTGAACAAATGATTAGCCCGATTTTTCCATGAATTTTTGGATGAACTTAACAATCTTTATTAAATCTTTAGTATAGTATTCACTTTTCCCGGTATTCGTCTTACAAAATAGAAAGAAACATTTGTAGACCTTCAATGACACGACACTATTATAGACCACCAATCTAATATAAAAATGCTTCAGAGCCGAGTTAAAATAGTGATCCTTTTTTTAATTTGATGAGAATGAGAGTGCTTCTGAGTGATAGGTTTGGCTACCAGTAAATAATTTTGTAGATGAGTAAAATGTTTGAATCTTTCTGGATAGATTATTGCTGAAAACGTACGGTTTTTCGAACACCTGTTGGCTCTACATAATTACAATTAAATATGAAAGTTTTAATTATTGAAGGCAGTGGGAATATTTTGAAATGCAGCCCTCGGAAAATTTTACCAATTCCTTGGAGCTGGCCTAGAATAAGGGGTGGGGACCCAGGGATTATTTACTGCTGGCCAAGCACGCCGGGAATTCTAATGGACAATTGTCATACCCGAGAGCAAGAGAATCTCAGCTGGTCGACACTGAGGAGTCAATAGGGCATGAGCACTTCTCATGTAACCTTAACCCACCCACTACAATAATACAGCCTAGCTTTAAACAAATATCTATATATATTATTTCCGTATGGTATTTTTTAAAATCCAATTATAAATATAAAATAGTCTAGGAACCATTAAAACCACCCCATAATAAAAATATTCAAATTCTCTTTTCTTCAATTATCAATTATGTTAATTATATTAAACATTCAATCCGTTGGTTAAATGTACAATTGTGTGAATAGTCTAAGAAGAGTGAACTCATGGGGAAGTGATATTTGTTTTATGTTAAAATCAGTGAAGTAGAACTTTTAAAAGTTACATTTATGACGGGTCTTCCCGACAGGGGTCGAGAACAGGTACCGGAAGAATCACGTCAGTATTAAGTCGCTTAATACTATCTCCAATTTTCACATCAGATGGCTGCAGCTACTAAGCCAGCTTAACTATTTTTCAACCCCGCCATATGGAGGGAGAAAGAACCACCAATGAAATTTGAGAACAGAGAGCGAAGTAACATAGGCAAAACGAGGAATGAGGTCTTCGGTCTTCCGTCTCCAGCCGGAATCGAATAAAAACCTTAAGTCTTTCTACTCTCCATCTCTGAGGCCAGAGGACGATTTTCAAAGGATACAACCTCCACTGTTCAGGCCTTCCTAAATGAGTAAGTGCACAATTTTATTCTCGAGAATATTCAACGTAATCAATTAAATTCAAAGACAATTATATGGGTGTTTTCAATTTGTGATTTTAGCTAGTTAGACTGATGAGTTTGTTTTGTAACATAATTTTTATTTATAACATTAATTTAGTGTTATATATTGCAATTCATTTCAAATTATTCATTCAAATCAATTTCAAACTTATAGGTATATGATAAATAGTTATAGTTAATGTAGTTGAGTATAATATTAGGGATTTATGTAATAATAATATATATATGACGAACGGTCTCCGTTTCGTTATATAAAACATCGTACCATTCAACAACAGTGTTATTGGATAAAGTCTCTGTAGCCCAACAAGTTTGCTTTGGAGAAAACGTACAAAATACGAAGTAAGCATTAGTCAATTAGTGCCCCAACTGCGCACCTCATTGCCTTGTGCTGCCGCTATTTGTGTAACTTTAGTACGGGTACCTCTCACTTATCTTGGGATAAGGCAACTTATCTTGAGTGTTGGACGAGATGGTAGAAAGGCTGAGCAAACACCTAAGACCTAACCACCTTTGTGAGGCCTTACAGCCACAATTAAATGTTAAATGCACAATATTTACTAAGGAACAAACAAACCGTTTGTTCACAGACCATTGATCTGGGGTACATTCCTAAACTGTTCCATACCCAGAAATGACCCATTATTTACTATACATTTTGTCAATATTCTCAGTTGTTTTATTAATAATTAGTGATTTCAAACCTTTACTATTGTCACATACGAGGGTGGTCTGAAAAGTTTCCGACCTAATAAAGCTTTTATTTCACTAGCTTTCATTTATTTTGTTTCATCTTCATATTGAGGTCGGAAAATTTTCAGACCACCTGTGTAGTTCTTTCGTCACTAAGATTTTTCATACGTAAATTATAAACTAAATTGGATTTTTGGCAATGTATACATAAATTAAGGATTATACGAAATAAAGGAAGTAAAAGAAACGTAAGCTTGTCGGGAAGTAAGTTTGGTATGGGATGAAAATGCCATCTCTAATGTAAGCAGTAATAATAGTTTTTTGGCTGCTCATTACTGGGAAAATTATGAAAATAATTTATAGGGTATTGTTTTTTCACAAATCTGGTATTAACATATTTACTTTTTAACAAACACTATAAAACAATTAGTTTTAACACTGTGCCGGTAATTATACAAACTGAATTGTTATTTGATGCTTTAAAAATTAGATAAAGTGATATTTTTAGAATATCCCTCCGAATTGGTTACATAATATAGGAACTCAATTTGTATTAAAGTGTACACAGGGGCCCCTATGCCCCCATGTTTCCTGTACACTACAGTAAAAAGAAATAACGTTCTTATTTCTTGTCCAGTTTTTTCTAATTCAAAAAAAGGAGTTTACACCACTAAAATTGTCTCTTTTGGGAAATATATGGGAAGTGTTAGTAAAAGAAAGAGTATGTTTTAAATAGCTTTGTGAATATTTTTCTTGTTTATTTGAGACAAAACTAAAGAAAGGTGTATCTGTTGCACCTGAAATCAGGAAACGTATCGAGAATGAAGCCGGAAATATAAAGCAATTGAAAAGAACCTAGTGATCTATTAAATTTGTTGCAACAAACCATCTGCCTTGGGGACAACTAACAGCTAAACTACGAGTACAATGCAGTAAATGTGTAAACTAAGTTCAAAAACTTGGGATGTAATATGAGCCAAAAAGTTCTCATTTTCTCCATTCATTTCTTGAAAAGGTTCACTACAATAGTTAAGTTGCACTAAGTATCCAATGCTCATTTTATTCTAGATATTTTAAAAGCGACAATTACAAAATTAACGAAATAGATAAACGTAAACTCAACGAGAATCCATTACTTCAAAATATTACAAAGATCAATAAATTAGCCAATCATTATGGTTTATGGTTTTTATTTATTTTTTATCGTTAGGATTTTTATTTATGTTTTCCAAGATTACAATTTATATGTTCTTCACTGAAGACAGGCTTTGGTCTAGGCAGCTACCGGGTTTGGCTTGTTCATATTATTGAGTAGGAAGCTAATTTCCTATGGCGATGGGCGAGCCTATTAGTTGATTATTGGGGAGGAAAGAAAGTCTGTTAAAGATGAAACAATGAGGAGATAGTATGGAGTGGTTGGGCAGACCCTTGGCCACCATTACTTCCCCTAAATACACTAATAACAATGTGGTCTCGCCGCAGCTGACTGTCTCATTAACTGGATTAGGCCGGAGTGCAAAGAGACCTGAGTAGGTGGTCGGCAACGGGATATTTGTGGTATTTTAAGTCCTCTATCAGCTCAGAGTATTACAAAAGCACTGGGAGGGGGGGGGCTGATTTTAATTGACTTTTTTACGATAAATCTGTTTAGGTTTCCGTGGCTTTTTAAAATCAAACTCCTTATATTTTCACCTGTGTCAGTCTGTTCTCGTCCTTCTTTGATACCCTCGTTAGAGTTATACTAGAGATATCAAATATTAAATAGATGTTCCATTCGATATAAGAAAAACAATTGAATATGAACATATCCATAAAGTAAGATTAGGTGACAATAATTTATTAATATGTTTGTATTGATAATAAGTTCAAATCAAAAGTCGACGTACTCATTAACAATTTGTTATTTGTGTTTTTCAAAACATCATTCAAAAAAATCCTCAAAACTATCATTAACATTAGTATTTTTAGAACCATGATAATTGCGTTCCATTTGACGCAGCAATGGTGGATAAAAGTAACTGAATGAAGGACCTTTAATTAATTACTCGGTGATCAAAAAATAAATATTTTTATGTTAAGAAGTGTTTCAAATTTAAAATCTCTGATTGATAAGATGTAATTTGTGTGTTTTTTTTCCCCCCGCCCTACCTGAGGTTGAGCCTCAAACGGGCTTGCCCCACAAGCCCGTGAAGCAGGCTCGTGGGGTTACGTAGCCTGTGGTGCGCGTATTCCGGTGCAATGGGATTGTTGCACCGGTCAGCGCACCTTCGGTTATTCTGTTTTGTTTCTTTTATTCTCAAAAAAAAAAACCCATGATAATAATATATAAAAAGAAATAAGAAGACACAAAACTAAAGTAAAGAGAAAAGAAACACCTCTAATAACATATTTACAAATCCTAAACTAGCTATATACACTTTTTTTTTTTTTTTTTTTTTTTTTTCTTCCCTCCTATAGCTAGTTATCTTAATACTATTTACAATTTTGGATCCGTGTTCTACCTATACTTAAAACTATATTTACATGGGGTGTGCATCCTCCATCCCCCTATAACTAAACTTATGTCTATACCATATACTTCTCAGTCCTACCTTATATCTATATATACATATTTACAGTGACTCCTCTGGAACCGGCGATACATCGTTGGCTTCGGGTGAGCCTTCCCGAAGACACGGCTGCTCACCCCGCGCAACTCCCCTGGATATAGTAAAGTGCCCGGAGCCTTGAACCCTTTTCCACTTTTCCACGAATCTGCAGAACGCGGTGTATCTTGCTTTGTCATTCACCAGCGACGGCAGGTCGGACTCGCCCAGGCTGTACTCTCCTATCGTGTGGAGCAGCCGTGCTCTAGCCGGTTCCAGTGTATGACAAGAGAGCACGACGTGCTCCGCAGTATCGCTCTCTCCGCAATAGAGGCAGGACCTTTTTTCTGCCCTCTTGTATTCGTGCAGCCTGGTATGGAATCCACCGTGCCTGTGAGCACTTGTGACACCCAGTAATCCGGGGAGACCCAACTTGCCCTCAGCCTGTCCTGGACTGAGGGGAAGTACTTCCTCAGGGTGCTCCCCTTGGTCGTTTAGTCCACCTGGCGCCCCAGGCCTCTATTGTCCATTCGTCTATGAGGGCCTTCCACCTCCCGGGCTCCTCTTCAATTCTTCTCCGTAGGGGAGGTGGAAGATCTTCAATATGCCCTCTCTTCATCTTCGCCCTGAGGCGCTACTCCAGGAGGACCAGGTCTACTGGTGCCGCCGCTGCCAATACCTCCACCGCGTCCTGTGACACCGTCCTATAGGACCTCGTGACCCTTATCAAAGCCGCTCTCTGAATCCTCTTCAGGGCGTGCGTCTGGCCCTTGTTAAGGTGCGCCGACCAAGACTGCGAGGCGTACCTGATAATTCCCAGGATGACTGCCTGGCAGAGGGTTCTTGAGACTGGGAACTTGACTCCCCACATCGCCCCCCCCCCTATCCTCGCGAAGGAGTTACTCACTTTAACAACTCTGTCTCCGAGGTATTTGATGTGGGGAGAGATGCTTAATCTTTTCCCCGGTCTCACCCCCGGGTACGTTACTTCTGTGCCCACCCTAACTCTTCTTCCTTCTATTTCCAACCACATAGGGTGGGCACGGTCCATTTTGCCCCGTATCAACGTCGCTGTTGTTTTCTCCGCAGCCAGGGTCATCTTCATTCTGGCGCACCACTCCTTGACCAAATTGGCACAGGCGCACGCTCTTCTTACTACCTCAGCTCGTGAATTCCCCACGATGGTCGCCGCAAGGTCGTCCACATATGCCACCGCGGGGAACCTACGCTCTTCTAGGGTCACAAGGACCTTGTTAAATACTAACTTCCAAAGGGCAGGGCCCAGAACTGAGCCTTGGGGACACCCTAGCTCCACCGGTGCTTCGACCTCGTAGGACACTCCTCTGAAGACCGCCCTACGTCCGCTAAGGTAGCTGCCCACGAGCTCATACAAATTGCTCGGGGCTTCCAGCTCCTGCAATTCCCTCATGACTTAGGGCCACCAAAAGCAGAGGAGATGTCAAATGTGACCAGCAGCGCGTACTTGGAGCGAGTCGCCATGTCGTCCCTGATCTTATCCAAGGCATCAGCTGTGCTCCTGCCCTTAAAGGAGCCGTACTGTCTTGGGTGGTCGGCCTTCTCGAAGGTCTGCCACAACGCCGTGTGCATGAGTCTCTCCAGGACTTTACTCAAGACTGGGAGGAGGCTGATGGGCCTGTAGCTCTTGGTAGCTGTCAGGTCCCGGTCGGCTCCCTTCGGAATGAGTCTGAGCTCCGCTCTCTTCCATTGGCTCGGGAATCTCCCGTGGTCGAGGCACTCATTCATAATCTCGAGCAGCCTCCTCTCTATGAGTGGACACGATGCCTTGATCATGGCCGTGTCGATCTCGTCCAGTCTTCGAGCTCTTCCAGTCTTCTGCTTCTGCACGGCGATGCGCGCAGATGTCTCATGGTGGTTGCAGGTCCGTGCCTGGGGGGCACTCTGTAAGGGATCTTACCCGAGAGTCTTCAGGCGAGTCGTCTTCTCAAGATCCCTGGGGTATGTCTCCTCCATGTAAAAGGCCGCTGCTTCTTCCGGGGAAGTGGCCTGCCAATCGCCGCTCTCCAGCACGGTGAGTGTCTTGGACTGGCCACCCCTGGCCATCGCCACTCGGTACGGAATACTCCAGGGGTTCTTCTCCGACTCGCGTTGGACGAACTCGTCCCAGGTTTCCCTCCGGGTAACCTCTATCTTCTTCACGTATTCCTTCTGGAGAAACCTGTGTCGGGCCTGTAGGGCCTCCCGGACCTGCTGGTTCCTACACTTCTGGAATGCACGCCTCGCCCTGTAGAGCTCTCTCTTGGCCGATGTAAGGGCGGGCGTCCACCATGGGTTACACCTTTTCCTGGGCTTCCTTCGCTGGAGGGTCACTTACGCAACGTCCCTCATACCCGCAGTGAGGGACACTACCTTACTGTCAGGGCTATCCAAGTGCTGGGGATCATCCCCTAGGATAGCTCAGTCGTCGTCCACTAGTCTTCCCTCCAGCAGGATCTGATAGGTGGACCACATGACTCCCCGTGTGACGTGCCCTTGGGCGCCTGTTTCCTGTGTTGGCGCCCCGGTGACCACATCGAAGGAGATAAGTTGTGGTCACTGCTGGTCTCGGCGGATACTCTCCAAATTTCAATACGTCCTGCTAGGGGGGTCGAGGACATGGTGACGTCTATCCAGCTGCTACCTTGCGCCCCCGTAAACGTCGGGGGTCCTCGCTCGTTGTTCATAATTATCATCTGGTTAGCAGCTGCAAAGTTCGCCACCACAACCCCCCTCCTTGTAGTATGTGTGGAACCCCACGCTGTGTGCCAGGCGTTGAAGTCTCCACCAATGAGGAACTCCTTGCGTCCTCTTTGCCTGGCACATTGCTCTAGCGTCCCAACCAACAATCACTCCTCGCTGACAGTACGGCTCCTGCAGCAACATGACATCGTAGTGGCGGGTGAGGGCAGATAGCTCAGTAGCCACCACCCGGCTCTTTGCCATGTTGACTTGGATGACTCTTATTCTGTTACACATACTTGGTCCTTCTTACGAGGGCCTCTGCCTCCTTAAACAACTGCGGGCACTCCACCACTCCTGACTGGTGCCTAGTTTCCTTCTCTTGGCGCCCCGCTCTAACGCAGCCCGTACATCTCGGGCGCTCGTCCTTCCGGGGGCATGCTTCGGCCGTGTGCCCCTCCTGGGCACACCATCTGCAGGTCTTGTCCTTCCTGGTGCAGGTGGCTTTGGAGTGCCCGTAGCCCTGGCAAATAACACAGCGGGGTGCATCAAGGTAGTCCTTGATTACTACCCTATGCCACCCCCCTACCCATACCCCTTCTCCCCCCAGGAGCACGAACCTAACCTACCTAAGGGTAGGGTCGACCCGGGAAAACGTAGCCCACACCTCGTCCAGGAATTCCTTTCCCCCCCCCATGCTCTGGGGACCCCTCGGAATATCACCCTAGGTCCCCTTTTCTGCGCCAGCCTCGACGTAAGGCCGGCGTCTTTGTAGCTTGGAGGAGCCTCACCGCCTCTTCCATGTTTGGGGTCTCCACAAGGAGCCCCCCGGCCTTCGTGCCTCTCATTATCCTGGAGTTATTAGGGTCTTTTGGGGGCATTTTCTTCATGATCATGACCGGGTCACCCTCTATTGTTATAAAAGTTTTCCCCTGGGTAGCCTCCTATGCCGCGTCTTTGGGAGCCTAGCCACCAACTCATGCACATCGACTTTCTTCGCCGGTCCCGGAGTCGTCGCTTTCTGTGCTCTTCTCCTCCTCCTCTTCTTGCCGACCGTGGCGTATCCATCTTCGTCCTCCGTGGTTAGGGGGACCTCTGTCTCAACTGGGGCGGGGACATTAGGTCTTCTTAGCGGCGGCGGTGCAGCTACAAGGCTAGCTGTCACCACCGCAGCCCAGCTAGTCGAGGGGAGGGGTCTCTTTACTTTAGGCCTCACCCTCTGGGGCTTTGGGGTCTCGATGTGGTCGGAAGTCCCCAGTCCTCTGGTCGCTCTGGACAACTTCTGCTCTATGGAGTCGACCGCCTTCTGGATCTCTTCTGTGCCCTCATCCATGAGCGCCAGAGTCTATCCCACCACCACGGAGGTAACTGTTTTGGCCACCCTAGTGGCAATGGCCTGTATAAGGCCTCCATCTTCCATGACGGCCTGGGTAGCTCTCATGACTGCCATGTCCAACAAAGTTTGAATTTCGTCTTTGCCCAGTCTCGGGTTCCTTGGGGTTACGGGACAGGATGACGGCTTGTTCTTTAAGCTCTCCAGGAGCAGGGTGGTTATTTCAGTGGGCTGGCGGACCATCGTCAATAGCCTTTCATTTTCGATGACGACCTTACCTAGGTCGTCAACCAGCCCTCCCACCTTTCTGCATATATGCTCCTGATTCTTCTTGGTGACCTTCCTGTCCCGCAGTTCAGCTACAAGACGTCCCAGGCCGTCTCTTACTTCCATAGCTCGTTGGAGGAGGGAGGTCTTCGTCGAGTACTCCGAGAAGTAGGCGTCCTCCAGGATGCACTGAAAGACAGGGCTTACAATCAATAATGCCTCTTTCTTCCAACTTGTAAGAAAGAGGGTAGAGGAAGAAATAACTTACTCACTAAAAAGAAACTAAAAGCCTACTTACCCACGGATCCACTGGGCTATGAAAAAAATGTATATAAACAAAATTAATTCTGGCACTGCCCAGTACAAAAACAAAAAAAAAATTTCCAAAAAGTCCAAAAATAAAAATAATAGCTAAAAAAAAACTCCACTAATTACCATAAAACTCTAAGTCCCTTAATCCGATGGGGTCGGGACTTAGACTGAGAGCGGGGCTTGCCGCCAGCCACCAGTTCACCCACAGCAGGAGCACTCAACTTCTGCTGCACACTCGCCAGAGGCAGAAGACCGAATGGACTGAAGAAAGTGCAGTAAGTGGGGTGGGGATAATCCGCAGGAGCACCAGCACACGTCCACTCTCCTCAGAAGTCGGGGACGTACCATTTGTGTTATAACCTGAGTGATCTTAATTGTAAAAACTCACAGAAACAGTCCATAAAATCGTGTTCATACATAGGTACAGACTGAATGGAATTGCTCCCTACCTTTTTCATAGTAGAACCTCTAACTTCAAAAGCAGCAATACTTGTGAAGCGACCGCTAACTACATAAGATAAATAACCCTCTACAACGCGGGTGCCGGTGGTGATAGCTTCTCGGAAGCCATGCTACTGACTTGAAGAGTACCCCAAGAAGCCGTGTTATCCCCAGTATTTTTCAACGAGTATACGTCTGAAACTGTCGGAGCCCGGTACAAAAACACGACAGTCGCTGCTTTCGCTGGAGAAAAAGTCCACTGCCTACAAAGTGTATATTGTAGAAATGCAGCAAAAATCTCCTGTGAACAGCCTCTTATATCTGGGGATTAAAATGGACCGTCACCTCCGTTTTAGTGGCCATTTCGCGAGGAAGTTGAAACAGACTCGCACGAAGTCTTACTAGCTTACGCATTTATTGACTTCCCCCAATCTATCACTCGCGCCTCAAGCTCAGGATCTATAAGAGTGTACTCAGGCCTGCTCTGCTGTACGGTGCACCGCTTTTCATTTGACTGAAGCGATAGCGAGGCGACTCCAACTATTTCAGAACGGAATCCACACGAAAGTGGTCAGACATAATTCATTCTAGCAGCGGAGAAACAGTTAACTCCACGAGGACTATGAGCTGCCTACGATGGATGAGTTCATTTGCCTTAGACATTCTTCATGCCTTAAATTCTTTGACTCCATACAACACATGACTAACCCCGTGTTAAACACAATTACCCCCACCCCGTTGCCCCATCGATGGCAGCAAGCAGTCGTGGCAGGAACGTTTTAGTTTGTAAGCTAGTATGTAAGCTTATTTTTATTCCCTGCTTCTAGCCTAAAGGTGGATGAGACCCATCATCTATAGTCCTGGCTTTTGTTTATATAATGTTAACCTTAAAAAGATGTTAGTTTTTTTAATTTATGCACTCCTTAGAATGCATATGCATATGCACCCAGAGGCAATTTATATTGTTGTTTATAATTTACAATTTAAAAAAAATGTTTAAAATAGGGCTTAAGAAAAAAAACCGACTATTCATTCAAGCTACGGCTCGCCTCTGGACTGCCCCCCCACCCCGATCCAGTATTCCTTTCTCCGGCTCATATTCGCCTTTGGGATCCGGACGGTTTTCGCCTACCCTCAGATACCGAGTGTGAATTCGTGGCCATTCCAAGACCACATAAACTAAAATTGTATGTATTACCCAAAAAATAGAACAGCGCAGGCTGTAAGAAATGGAATATAAGATCCAGTAGTGGTCTAAGTTTGCATACTGTCATTTTGATTATTAGTTGTGAGTCTATAGTTGAAGGTTTTCTTGGAAGATCGACTTCGTTTGATGAAAAAGAGTTGTTTAGTTTTCATCTAGTTTAGTCATCGACAAGGTTTCCTCATAGTATGTATCAAGTCCTGAAAACAAGAAACCTATGTGGGTGTTAAACATAATAGGTAAGCATTAGTGACCACAGCACAAGAATGCAAAACAAAAAAAGATTGTAAATAGTGGACAGTTAATGAATAGATGTTAATATGTAACATTTGCTAGGTTGGATTACGAAGATAGATACTAGATGAAGCAGTAACAGACATAGTTTTACATTCTATCTTATATTTTGTTGTATCTATGTCTGTCGCATATACCTTTTATCTACTATCAATTTATCTTTGTAATTCAATTTAGCTTCCCACTATGCACCTCTTATTTGTTATGTATTATTTTTCACCTTACTATTGTCATTAACTCTGACCAATCGGGGTTAGCACCTTTACATTTATTTTGTTATCAGCACCTGACGCAGGCATATATAGTATGTCAAAACTTCCATGAATAAACTAGATGAAAACCTAACGGTTCTGTTTCATCGACACAAGCCGATCTCCCAGCAAAGACTTCAACTCAATAAAGTTATTGTAGTGCACTAAAAAGAAAAAAATGAAGGCTATTACTAAGAGTGTTTGGAGCTATATCCAAGGGAGAAACCTTACTCCTAATGACAAAAGTCAGCTGGTGAAAAGATTATTCGGGAGGATTGAAAGTGTGCTTGAAGCGGTTTCCTGAGTGAGAGAATCCCTTATATCTGGAGGGAGCAGGGTTCGTTCTGATGAAATTCAGCCGAATGGACTTCCTTTCAACAATTTCAACAACGAAAAACGATACTACAGCAGAAAGTTCCCCTTATAGCTTTAGAATATGGTTTATCTCAAATTTCCAACGTCGCTGTAAGTTACGACAACTTATTCGTCCCTTTTCGTAAAAGTTGGCTGTATCTCCTCATTGGTAAGCGAGGCACTCCTCCAGTCCAGCCAATTATTTTCGAAAAGATACAAATACCACTGGACGCGCGAGAGAAAAGTGTAATTATTTAATCCTTAATTTGTGTTGGCAATTATTTCTGAACGTCTTACATTTGAATTAAATTGATAGGCAAACGAAATTTCCCTAACATGTCACATTTATCGATGTTTGTTATAGCAGGAATTGATCGCTACGAAAACAACTATTTTATTTTAAAACTTTTATTTAATGCATATTTAATGTTGCATTTAAATGTACATATTAAGAATACATATCAAAGAAAATGTTTAATTCCCAATTTCCATGTGCTATGTAAACAAGCTACTCAAAGCCAAAAGAACAGATAGACATGTACAGGGGTGAAAAATTACCGTGGCTGATTTAGGAAATAAACATTTACACCCTAAAAATTTTCCCTTGGTTATAACAGGGCTCTTCTAGTCTTCATCTTGAGTTTTGTGAGGTTTCGAAGGTTTCGGTCTCGATTCTTTGTTAATGCTTTCTACATATGTGTTTAACTACCAGAAGTAACATTTCCTTCTGAGATCATATATATTTGGGTATAACATAACCGTTAAAGTAAAAATTATAATAAAAACCATTTTCTTAAAGAAAATATAAATTAATTTGAAATTGAAAACAAAATGTTACGTAAGTAAAGGAAGACATGCAAGGGGGTGAAAACTTGTGAGATGTGGTTGGGAAAAAAGCCGCTAAAATGAAAATAAACTATTATAAGGGATAAACTACTACTGAGAATGAACTTTAATTAATTAATAGGTTTTATTTCTAAGAACAATCGGAAAAGGAGTTTGTAAAACAGACATCAAATTGGCTAATGTAAAGTTAATAATGGAAAAGATAATTTTATTTTAAATCAAAAGTTTGAGAGATAATCATAAACACTGTATCACAAAAATTTTCAGTAACTATTTTAAAAAAATCCAGCTTAAGAATATTTGTCATTATAAAAAACACAAGCATTTGCATTTTGAATCGTTTGCTGGTATTTTTGTACTTAGCTAATAGTTTTGTTTTAGGATTTAATTTAAATATTTAAAGTCCTTTAATTTGCAGTTACTTAATATATGTTAGATTTTTCTCATGGAATCCATGAGATATGGGGTGGTCATTTATTATCTAATTGAATGAGGCTTTGAGGCGTTGAAAAACATCCAAGGAGATGATATGGAAGTAACTAAAACACATCCACAGCCCAAGCCACCTGCGATAATTGTCAGTAATATAAATAATATTAAAATGCAATGCTCTCAAATGAGTAAAATTGTAGGTACGGGAAAATATACATGCCTCAATAGTTCACTGGACACGAAAATCTCTCCGGACAATCCCGATACATATCGGTCCATTATAAAATATTTGGATCAACCAAAACAAGAATGATCACTACGAGTAGTGATCAGAAACCTGCACCCGACCACACCATCTGACGAAATTTAAGAAGAACTCATCTCTCAGTCAGCTCTCGGTTTCAAAGTTCATCAAATAACGAACGTGCTCCGTCGAGATAGGCAACAAGACGAAGTGATCAAGACACCAATGCCCTTGTTCTTTCTCGATTTAGAGCAAACACCAGGAGTAGAGAAAATATACGAACTGACCCACCTATATTACACTACAGTACAGGTCAAAAAACCTTACCCCAAACGTGACATCGTCCAATGCCATAACTGTCAGGCATATGGGCACACAAAATCGTACTGCCAGGTGTGTAAAGTGCAGTGGGCAGCACAAAAGTGAATTGTGCAAGAAGCCCCTGAAATCGCCTTCAGCATGCATGCTGTGCCAGCAAGGCCATCCAGCCAACTACAAGGGCTAGGACGCTTAAAAAATCCAGGAGCGAACAACGTCGTCGGGAAGAAGAAGAGAAGCCAGCCGCAGGTAGCTCAAGAAGCGTCCCAGCTAGAAATTTGAGGCCTTCAGTCTCTTTTTCCAATGCAGTTCGCAAAAGAGATCAGTCACAGGACGGCCACTACCTGTCCGTAAGTTCATCTCCCCCAGCATTCCGTTCATCCCGTCAACACATCTCACATATTCCTCCACCTTTAAGCTCTTCAGATCTTACTAGCCTATTAACTTCATTCCTTACAGAGTTCAGAACCCTAATTGCCCCTCTTATTTCCCTTCTTACAAACCTTGTTTCCTACCTTATCCCCGTTAAACAAAATCCATGAGTGGATCATTCCGACTCCTTATCCATTCTTCTTTTGAATGCGAATGGTGATCGCACCCCCACTAACGAACTGAACGCACTACTCCACGACAAGAACATCGACGTAGCTCTCATAACTGAAACAAGACTTACGAGTAAATGACCAATTACAGTACCAGACTTATCGAACACATCACTCAGATGGAAGAGCACATGCAGGTACCGCTGTCATTGCCCTTAACTCCATTTCCCGTCACATAGTTTCTTTGGTAGCACCTGATTTCCTTTAGTCCACTGCAGTGTCAAGCACCTCCACTTTCTCCCATACGTAGCATCTGTTTACTGCCCTCCCAATAAATCCATTTCTGATTCCCAATTCATCTCCTTTCTAGACTCCATCAGGCATCGTTTCCTTGTGGGTGGAGACTTTAATGCAAAACACCAACACTGGGACTAAATATCTACGAATACACGAGGACTTGCTTTGCTGTCTGCACTCACACGGAAACATTGCTCCACTATCTCTCCTGACACAGCCACCTATTGGCCATCAGATTCCAACCGAAATCCTGATCTCCTAGACTTTTTCTTCTACAGAAATTCAGGAACACTAAACTATTTACTCACGCGCCTCGACTACCTCTCCTCCAATCATAGTCCTTTATTATTAACCATTTCCCAAAGACCAATCAATAAACTTCCTCCGCCTTCATTTATTAGGGGTCCAGTTGACTGGGACCACTTCCGTCAGCTTCTTACAGAGTCCGTAAACCTAAAATTGTCCTTGAAAACATCCCAAGACCTAGACGATGCAGTGCATTCTTTCACTACTCTGGTCCAGAGGTCGGCCTTGGGAGGCATCGTCACCCAAAAATCTACAATCATAATCGTTTACCTCAGTATCTCAAAGACCTAATCCAATCCAAACGCCGTTCCAGAACAGTATGGCAATAATCTTGAATCCAAACAGAATTGCACTCCTCATGGTTGTCACCTTCCTCCCATGCCAAAGGGGAAGCGGATTCTTGGAAATTCCCCCACGCTACTCCGTCAGCCGAGTCACTGGATACGAGGCAAACCAATATCGTGAAAGCCGCAGACACTCAGTACATGATTGAAGAAAGTGGCCATTGCCAGTGCCATTACTGTCACTGTCACATATTTATAGCTGGTCACGAGGCCACTGCTGCTTTAGTCTCTAAGGAGAATTATAGGGATACGTGGCGTAGTGTAATGACTGTAGGGGGATTAGGGCGGTTGGGTAGGTTACTATCGAATTTCATGAACCTTTTTTTTTTCTAAAAGTTTTTTCGAAGGATCTGGCGTTTATTAAATAAAAAAGAAGTCTTGGCTCCTGATCCTGATAGTTTGACCGGATTCTGGTGACCAGTTATATTTTTGAAATGATGTAACTGTCCATTATCCGAACCTGCCTGTCCTTTGAGTCCATCCTCTAATTGACGGTAGTTGCGTTGATGTTACCGATCACAATGAACATATCGACCTTTGTATCAGACACATTCCTTCTCTTATTAAAGATAGAGCAATTTCCGCACTTATACTTCCGGCCCCGAGAACCCTTTGGTCAATTTCTTATACCGTGGAGTATAGGGTCTAAAAAGACCAGTGAGGAAATCTGCTGTAACCTTCTAATGAACCCTCAGAATTAGAAGGGGAAGAGGGCTTGGTGAATCTTCAGCCTGCAATGGTCAGGATGCGCCGATTGTCGTAGTATTCCCACTGCGGCTGAGCACGAATCCACAAGAATGACGAACCGTCTCACGTTGGGAGAAGTTTTATACAAGCTGTGGGAAAAGAAAAAAATTGAGGTTGTAGTTAGACTTTTAGAAAATCAAAATCTATTCGTTGTAGATTTCATTTTTGTTTCTGGTTTTCTTACTCGTAAATAAATAGATATTTTAATGTTAATAATAAACAAAATAGGAGATGTTACGTACCAAATACATTAAAACGATGTGCTCACAAAAGAAAAAAACGTATATTCTTGTAAATATTATATCTTCTATTATATTAATATTTATTATACGTTCACTCCACTCACCTGCAGATTGTACTATTAGAGAAGAAGTGCTAGTAGTCCTTTACTCTATATTCTCATTAGAGGGTTTTTCTTCTAAATTTAAAGCAATGAAAATGAACGATGTATTCAATAAGTTCTTATTATTTTACATAAATAATTGTAATGAAATTACAATTTCTCACTCTACATAATCCTATAATTAACATTTTGAAAAACCCATCAACAAAACAATACTTTACCGGCCTCAAAGAACGAGAAGGCCCTCTTCGTTGCTAGAACCACTAAAAACATGGATTTCATTAACATCTAATTTAACCAGTATAAGTAATAATAATAACTGTATTGCGTTAAGATATCAATACATCCTATAACAGAGACAAAGGTACAAAATAACAGAGCCTGGAGTTAGTCGAACCTTATTGGTCAAATAAGGGAAGAGCTGATTGGCCCGGCGCAGAAAGCTACAGCTACCTATTTGTCTCTTCTTAGATTTATTAGCACTTAGAATCACAAGCTTCAAGTCACTCATCTCTCTCTCTCTCTCTCTCTCTCTCTCAAAATAATGTCTTTACATTTCCTAATTAATTATTTAGATTCGTAGTCTTAACTTAATCTTATGTTATTTTGATCAATTCCAAAGAATTGGGTGTATTGAGCATATTTGTTGAAATATAACACGTATTCTTCAATAAAAGGATTAAACATGTAATTGGTCAGTTGACGACATTCATTATTGTCGTATAAAGAACAGAATTAGGTAAGTGGGAAGTGCATGAAACGGAAACTGAAGAGTGCGAAATAATATTTTGCCTTAGCACCTCTCTTCAAGAAAACTATTTTGGGACTAAATACTTTTTACATGATTTGTGAACTAAATTCATTTTTAAAAATATGAGTAGAAAATTAAGAAATGTTAAATGGAGTTTCTTAAATACTTAAAAATCATAAAAAATCAGCTTGCTATTTTTTGTTTAAAAATTGAACATTTTATTAGTTAAGATCACCTAAATATTTTTTCAAAAATTTAATTATCGAAAACGATGACCCAAAAAACCTTTTGAAATCACATTTTACTTCATTCAATCCATGATTCATTTTTGTCTACTAAAACTTCGTTTTTTAGAGTACCTTTGAAAATCTTTCTGCGATACCATCCTTAACCTATCCCTCAAACGAGGGGACAAAATCAAAACTTCAAATCTTAAGTAGTTTCCGAGCTTTGAATTGAAAGCTGAAAGTTGGTGAAACGGGACCTCATTAATTCACGTTCAATTATTTATTTAATTTTTACTTCCTGAACTTATAATCAGCAGATTTCTAGCTGTATACTTTTTAAATTTTAAATTAAAACGCTTGTTGTTACTTGTAGCTTTTTGTGGTAGATTTTTCGATTGGGTGGGTGGCTTCTGAACCAAAATGGAGATGTAATCTAATTACATATATCTTCAGAAATATTTTTTACAAATAAATCATAAATTTGTTTATTAATCTGCTTGAAGAAAACTTATAACAACATTTTATTAGGTCTGTGACAGACACAAAAAAAGATTTTCTCCATCCAGATGAAAATGAATATTAACAATTTCCTTTACGTCAACTACCTTCAGCCTCTTATCTTGTCAATAAACCATTAAGGGTGCGTCCCACGGGTTCGATCTAAGGTTGTGTTGGGCCTGGGTCCGAGTCGTCCGCCCGATATGTCAAATCATTTCTTGCGCTCTTCATTTGACTAGACCGTTTTTAAATCAGCTGCATCACCAAGCAAAAAAATCAACTTACTTAAATTACATTTTCCTATTCATACGTGCTATACTATGTTGTTACAAAACCCTGGGGCATAAAAATACAATTGCCTTAAAATAACATATTATTATTTTAGACTTTTGTTTATTTAATTTATATCTTTATTCGCTTTGAGTATTCCTGTATACATTAATATACCCTTTTTAAATATTACTGGGAAAAAATTGAGTGCGGAGGGGGCTGTCCAAGAAATTCGTTTGGTTGAAGGTGAAGGGTTGTTTAGGGTGAAGGGGTGCCGGATGGAAATACTTATAACTTTGATTTGATTGGTAAAGGGGGAGGATATCAGTTGGTTATTATGTAGGCTAACACTAGAAAGACTACTATTTACTATTGCCACGTTTCATGTAAACGAAAATCCTCAACCTTGTTCCATTACTATTTAACATATTTTAAATATTCACTGATTACAATTATTTATACCCCAATAAGGCAGATTGTAATTTCATCACAATAAGGGATTTTGAAATAGAAAAAATATATATTATGGTCGCGGACGGTTCTAATTTCCGCCATTTGTGACATTATAATTCTTCACATAATATGTAATATAACAGAAAATCTTTTATTTTTCTGGTATTTGGTATCTTTATAACAAAAATTTTAATCTAAGAAGTCGCTGTAGTTTTCTCCGTCGATAATATCAAAAGTATCCTTATTTCTTAAAATTAAAAATACGATTGATTGAAAAATTATATTTATTAAAGATGTAATCCAAGTCAGCAAGTTTTCTAATACTTAAACCAATAGCTAACAACCAGCCTGTTCGAAGTGTTGTGAAACATTCTGAGCATTTGGTATCTCTATTAGTCATAGCCTACCATGTACATGTACATGGAAGTACACTAGTTAACATGGTACATGCCCAGAACATACCTTGGATGCTAAGTACCTATCGAGTTTTCAGCAATAATTTATCCATAATACAGTTTGGTTTGATAACAGGAGTCTTTTTAGTATAATTTTAAGAGATTTAACAAAATTTCTGTCTTCAAGCTACCACTTTCCTTTATTATCAACCTTCCCGGTGACTTGAACTAAACCCCTTCTGGCCTGAAACGCTTTAAGCCTAAACATTAGTAAGGACAGAAAGTTCCCATAAAATGAATTTGAAATTTATCCATGCTGAAAAACGTAGAAGGTTATTTCCTTGTTTTCCTTATTCGCCACGTTTGAGTCTGGGACTGCTTTCGACGAACCTGGCCTCGACTCAGGCATCTTTCTTGTCGTTCCACTGTTAAATTTATTTATTAAAAAAACAAAAACCCCTGAAAATAATCACTTTTGAAATAAAACTATCGTTAAAATAGCAAGTAATTTGATAACTATGACACTGATGGAATCCAACATTTAATTATATTATATGCTCATGGTCAACTATTAGTGTTTGATCGTTCTTCAAAATCAGACAACCTTATATACTGTGTCTGTCTGCCCATTCTCAGCCATATTATCGTACGAGAGTCATGTAATTTTCAACGGAAGCTTTTTGCTTCATGGTTCCTTTAACAAAATCGATCAAAAATACTCCTTACGCGATTAATCATTAATTATGTAATCAACATTCATACAATTATCGTCAAGTAACCTAAGGTAAGTTTATTTTTAAACTAATATTCACACAGTATAAATATATGATTTTTGAAGTGTTACTCTTAATAATATTATTACATAAGTATCTTAAGATGATACTTAAATCAATCCCATTGTAGTTGTGTGAGGAATCAAAATTACGTACGTAATTATGTATGCAATTTATCAGCTATTCTTGTGTGTTTTGATGAGACCAAATGGACTAACCGCCAAATTACCAAGTGGTTCAGGTGTCCCGTTTACAGACATTTAATCAGAGGAAGAGTGGCGTTGCGTGTTGGAAAAGACACAAGCAGTGCGGTCTAATCCTGGATCTGGCCGTTATTGAATCAGTAGTAATAATCAATTAATTCAATCGAATCTAGCAAGACCATTATGGAGTACAGGAGGCCCTTGAATGGCTGGCGTGCAAAGGCCCTACAAATTGGACAGGTTTAATCTGTAGCGATTTAATCTCTGAGGGGGAGAAACAATCGACATGGCTAAAGCAACAGGTAGCTCCCCGCTATTATTCCCTCCAGTAATTATTTCAAGATTGGTTTAGAATCCAGCCTACACCCCCTGCACATATATCAAACCCCCCGCCATCGCGCCTAAATAAATGGCGGTGTAAATATTAATTAATAATGAAACTGTCCGTCTACACACTTCTAACGTCCAGCTTTCATAGGTTCATAAAGCCAGAACATAGGCCTGTTATAATGTCACCGTAATTTTATAGATACCTCTCAGCCATTTTTTTTTGCTCACTTTACTTTATAACTTTCTTAGACTTAACAAAATTAAATAACCGCTCAACTTGACACGGGAACCTTCGTCCTCCGTTCGGATAGACGCGGACTGCTTTTTCCTTCTACTCTTGTCCATGTTGTCAGAGCTATATCTTCTTATCTCCATTCTATTGGCCAAAAGAAAGATCACATGTCCACTTGTGGATTTGTTAGGCCGGGCGTTGTTATCCGATGCGTAGCGTGGAATCCAGCGCGGAATCAGTGCGATCTTCCAGCGTATTCTGGGAACCTCTGAAGTCAACTGACCGGAAAACGGTAAGAATACCGGCAGAAGAATATTATAAGGCAGATGCCCATGATCGCCAGGCCTTTCCCGTCTCCAACTCGTTGGAAGATCCAAAGCTCCAAAGATCCAAACCAACTCGCTGACAGATTTAAACTTAGTATATGAATAAAACCTGATTAGCTAAGATTACTGAAGGTAATTAGAACCTATTTAAAGCACTATTAGAAAGATAAATGGAGTGGTTAAGGGAATTTAAAGGTTCGTTAGTCCAGAGGAATAAGGATTACAATACGTTAAAGATCAACGATGGGTTGTATAAAAGTGTTGGGCGGTGGAAGGGTAAATTTGAAAAAGATCAAAAACCGTTGCGTTCTAGCTTCTATTGTGGCAAGAGCTCATCTAGTGCTGCAAGAGCTAGTGTTATCATTTTAGTCAGCAGTTCTTTTCCCGTGAAGACAGGAAACAGCAGTAGGTCTACCAAGTCAAAATTGTGAGTACTTACTTAGATATTATAAGTGAGACAGTGATTTCCCTCTCAACTGGGCGTGCGTGGCACGGACCCTCAAAGACAATGACAAACCGAAAAGACCACCGGATCACATATGACACTAGTGATTCCCCCGCTAGCTCAACTCCCGATACGGAAAATATTGAGGGGTTTTTAACAGCCCAAGCGTCACTGTAGACCTAGAACAGTGCCATTAACTTCAGTCAATGTCACAAATAGATTTGAACCACTGAATACGGTTTAACAACATACCTCCCAAACTGAGTCCACACTAATAAGCCAACGCCAATATCTCCCCTAGTCATGGGGAAGTTAAATAGCTACGACCTGCGCACCTTTTAACTGAAAACAAAATTTCCAGATAGAGAGTAGTACAAGGCCGACAGGACACAAAAGTGTTTTGTCGCACGGAACAAGATCTTATTTCTAGAGTGACCGCTATTAAAGCGATAAAAGTTCACTTTCACAGATATGCAGCGAGGGAAACAAAATCAAATAAAAAATATCGATTGCACGGGTTCGATCTCACACACCCCATTGACGAGATTAAGAACAATATCATTCCTGTAGAGGGTATTATCGATGCCTGCAAACTTCTAAGAACCGACCAAAGTGGTATCAAGACAGAAATAGACCCGGTGCTTGTAATTGGGAACGCCACGGATGACAGGCTTAAACTCCTCCATGTTAACAATGTGCTCTTCATAGTGAGTACATTTAGCGACTAAATAGGCATCCCAATGTGCCTAAACTGCCAGGAGTTTGGCCACACAATGCGATACTGTGGAACAAAGGAATGCCTACGCAACCAGGCGGTGCGCCTATATATATTGCGCTACCATGCTCCGGATATCACAGTGTCAATAGATACCAGACTGAAGAAGGAAAGCTACTGCGGCTTCCCGGGCTACTCCACCTACCGGAAGGACACTGAAACCACCACAGGGGGCGTGACTGTTCTAGTCAGACAGGGAGTGACGTGCAAACGCCTAGACCCAGTGGCAACACTGTACAGGAACCACTATATAGCCACCCTCCAACTCCGACTGTCCAGCAATATTACTGTGACTGGGATTTCAGTGGGACAGATCACCAAGATCAGCAAAGACAGAAGACAGGTCTTTATTGGAGACTATCCGCAGTCTACACTGTCACACAACAGAGGCTTTTGCTCTGCGGCTGTTGAAGACCGCCGTAACGAGGAGAGGAATACAGTCAGGCTGGCAGACAATGGGACGTTGATGCCCGTCGCAGAGCAGGCCGACATACTGGCCAATCACGTGAGAGGGCTCAGCAACAGTGAGCAAATCGCAGCGCGCGTCCGGCAGACCCCGAGCCAGACCGACATATATACCTCCTACCACCAGGTTGCGCCATGTATTCGTCGAACCAGAGGCAACAAAGCACCAGGGAACATCCATGACTGCAATTTGGTTAAACTACAGCAGTTGCAACGAACATGCGGAGCAACAGTCACTGCGATAATCTCCCTCTATTGCTCGAAAGCGATTGACTCTGTAGGTCATCATATACTACTATGACGTCTGGGTGAGCATGAATTTCCGGTACAGCTGCAGGACATAATGGCTTCCTATCTCACAAGCAGAACTTCCTCTGTGCGAATAGGAAAAATCTCTACCACCAGAAGATACTTCATCATCGGAGTACCCCGAGTGTCGGTGCTGGGACCCCTACTCTTCAAAATATACTCCGCACACATAGTAGGAGCATCATACCCCCAATGGGAGTTGGTGGCGTATGTAGATAACATTGGAGTCTACAGCACCAGCCTCAACCCAGGGAAAGCACTAAAGGCTGCAGAGGGCACAAGTCATGTTATCACTGACAGACTACGAGGCATCAAGATCCCGGTGAACCCGGCCAAGGCACAAGGGATCGTTTTCTCGTTCCAGCGTGGGAAAAGAAACCTCCCCACCAGTTTTAACATAGACCCACCATCACAGAAGCCATAAGAAGTCGACACATCAAGTTCTTCGACTCGATGAGGCACTGCCAAAATCCTCTCTTCCGTGATCTGTTACCCCCACCACTACTGGCTAGATGGCTACTCAATAGGTCTGGCAAAACAGACATTACGGTCCTATGACAATCAACAAGCCCCTGACGTGCACACCACTGTACGCTACCCAACCCTTAACGAGTCAGAACTACATGCCTAGACAGACTCAAGGCTCAACCTTCAGTGGAATCTCACCACTGTACCGAGATATCTAAGCCTCAGCCAAGGTCTACCACAATCCTCAATTCCTTCAAATAGGTCCCTACTAGTAAAAGGATTCCTTTCACTCTTATAAATTCCATGTTATTTTATTTTTCCACTATTCCTCTTTTCAAATTTGGAGAGCTTTGAAAAAAAAAGGGGTGTAAATTTTGTAGCAAACCCTGGTTAAAGCACGACTGAATGAGATTAAGATGGGATTCCAAGGATGCGAATATTTGCGTTTTGGAGATCTATTACCAAGGTTTTGGGAAGGCCAAAAATCACTCAGGGATGTTGGATTCTGTGGTACCTTGTTTGATCATAGTTTCGAAAATTAGGTTCGTGGGAAGGGTGAAAAACTATTGAGGGGACTCAGTTTTAGGAATTAGACAGAAATTCCTTCTGGTACAACGGATTTCTTCTTGTACAAAATAGGTAATAAAATATGTTAAATCCTCAAAACTTCAAATTATTAAACAATATTTGTTTAATTTGGCAATACTCGTATATGCACGATACCTTTGATATTGATACACCTACGTAACCGGGTGATCGTATTTTGGATTTCAGACCTTTTAGAGATTAACGTACATCAGCTATACACACGCACTCTCAAGATGAACTAAAAGTATTTGTTGCTACTTTAAAGGGAATATGAGGAATTCAAGCTGTCCATTATTTCGAAGTAAAGCTCTATGTTTGAACGATATTCCTATTATCAAACTCATTTCAAGAACCTCCTTTCTTATTAATGCGTGATATATTATTCGAAATATTTTCGTCACCTCATTGGAAACGGAAAACTAGATCCTGGGTCATGAACAGAAAATTCCCTAAAGAAAAATCTAATTGAGATGGAGAGAAGGTAAACAGGAATGCTCCAGGATGAGCACCAAGGGAGCCAGCCAATTATTGCTCGAATAGCTCATACGAATGCCACTCCCATGATACTTGGGGGAATTCATCAGATATGTGTCGATTACAAGTGAAGTAATGATACCTTTTGTAAAGTGTATAATAGGAACAGTTTGATAAATATAACTAAGGGCTTCGTTTCAAGATACCCTTAAATATAATATAATATGTTAAAACGTAATATTTATATTATACCACGGAGACACAAATGTGTCATTCCTGCTATTTTAAATATTCAGACCATTCATAGCCATTGATGATGCTATAAATAATATCCTAAATAAACACTGTTTTACATATTTATTGTTAATTATTATTTTACTTATTTCCGTAAAGTTGATTGATTTGAGACACCCCACAAGTCAAGCAAATTAAAATTTAAATACCATAATAACTGTTATTGTCTTAATTGCTAACATAATAGGTTTACAGGTAGTCACATTCTAATTGTCAGTCTTGGGTTGGCTTGAACTGTTACGCTTTGGCCTGGACTGTTTTTTGTTTTTTACAGACAATTTTGTCTTGATGACTTATGGGGTTACTCACATCACCGATTCAATTAGTGGTCTTAACCTAATTAACTTATAATAATAAAATATATATTTAAATGAGAGTAGAGTAGAATATAAACTAATCAACAGCATGTATATGCTGGGATGTTAGTCGATTGTAATTACAAAAGTCATTAAAACTGTATTTGAAATCGCTTTCACAGTTGTAATGAAACCCCTAATTGTGCGATGTACCACACTTGACTTCATCATTTCCCAATCCTATGAAACTAACAAAGGTCTATTATATATTTTGCTTTAAACGATATTTTTTAGAGCCTTTAAGATGGTTGGGGGGGGGGGGAACAAAGGGCCTGTTACAATTCACAGGTAATTTTTTTCATACGTAACGTAAGTGAAAACAGATGCTACGGTTGTCACTTCAACGTCACAGTGAATACTGTTTAAAAGTCCATAACTTGCAAACTAATTGACGGAGTTGTCTCATTTTTGGTAGTGTAATAGTTTGTAGTTCCGGCAATCGCCATACAAGCGTTGTATTGCGTTGTTTTGTTTTGTCAGATGACAGTCGCCAGATAGTTAGTTTTATTGCTAGTTGTACCTTGTTACTCAAGTGAACATGGCTGGCGTAAGGCTTACATTTGATGAAAGGAAGTCTGTTTTAAAGAGGTATTTTAAGTACGAAAGGTACTTAAAGGTACACGTAGAGGTGCCACCACGTTCCCCAGACTTAACTCCTCTGGACTTTTACCTGTGGGGAACACTAAAGGACGTCGTTTATCGACAAAAGCCACGCACGTTGGATGAACTTTGAGAATCCATCGTACATTCATGTGCAAATATCCAACTGAACACGTTGCAGTCAGTAGTTCGTGCTGCAGTTCGGCGGCATCGTTTGTGTGTGGATGTTAATGGTGACCATTTTGAACACCTACAGTGATATCTTTAAGTTGGACTTTAAGCCACCAAAAATGAGACAACTCCGTCAATTAGTTTGCAAGTTATGGACTGTTAACCAGTGGATACATTTTTTTGGACCCCTCTGTATATCTAGTTTGGATGAACTAGCGGTAATAGAGTAATGCAAATAAAATCGATTTATTATTCCTTCATTTTATGGCTTAGAAAATGTGCAGTGTGATCACAGTGGACATTTTGCACAAAAAGGTGTATCAACTTTATACACTTGAAAATCCAGAATAAAATAATTTATGGTGTTTGGTTTTAATCTAATTTTAGGGTTAAATGATAACCAATACCATCATTAATTTACTCAGACCAATAAGAAGTAATACAAGCAAAATAAAAAATGTGCCTTAGACATAAAACATGATTATGAGTCGTTAATTAATTAATGTAAAATATGTTTTTTTCTTTTACCGTAACGTAGTAGAAAAAGTATAACCTTAAATTCACTCAGAAAACCACTAACCTATTTTTTTTAAAAAAAAGCTTTAATTTGGATCTTTTAATTTTATTTCCTCATAACTATACCGCGTAATAGTAATGTCTTAATGCTGATTTAAATAAAACCAAAGCTTAAGGATTAACAAGTAAATAATCTAAATGATCTGATTAATAATATCTATCATCTGTGGGGATATTTTGGACTACAATTACACACTGTAATTAAAACGATGCTGACGTGAACTTTAATACGTTTAAAAAGCTTAGGTGAGATAACAGGTGGGAAAAGAAGTTTTTTTAATAGCACTCAGCGTGGATTACCCAAGTGAGAGCCTCGACTGTTTTTTTTCGGGTATTTCTTCCCCTGATTTTTTGGCTGGTTTATTATTTATATTGAACTGGGGGGGGGGGCTAGGAGAAGATGCGGGACACGCTAGGAATGTATAATGGATGGGAGAAACAAAGGGGAGGTGGGGCACGTCGTCACGTTAGGCAAACATAGCCGGCAAATCCACCCCGGTTCGGGCACGTATCCGCACCGTCTAATTTGCGGGCCTGCGGCTTGTTTTAAATGCATTTAGCAACGGAGACTTTGGCTAGGTCCACTAGGCCTAATTGTACCGCTACCTCCCTCCTGCTTAGGCCAATTACACTCCACGCTGTTTCCCACTGTTCATCAGGCACTGTTTCCAGAGCCGCGACCAGAATGGTCTCAGTGTCACTCAGTATCTATTGGGGGGGGGGGGTTCATTTGAATTGCCCAGCATGAATTGTTCAATCTAAATAAAAAATAAACCCATAGCGCAACACCTCATGAAGTGGTAGGACGGTAGTTGGTTGTCACCCTAGACAGATGAAAACACTTTACTCTGGGGCATTGCTCCCCAAAATAATAATAAAAAGAAACAAATAAGTATGCCTATCTGATGAAAAAAATATGTATATCAAATTACACTGATGTGATTAGCTTTTAAATGTAAAGTCCATGTTTGAATATGTGATGACTCCAATGAACCAACAGAAGAATATTGGAACAAAAACATAAATGAGTAGAGGTTAATGACAACCATCAACAAAGTCTACAATTATCGATTGGCAGATATGGCGAACGACAAATATTGACGTGAACGGAGTTCTAAAGCTTAGCAGCACGGATAAGACACGAACTGTCAAAGGAAGCAGATTTGCGGGAAGGGGAATACAGGTCGGAAGGAGAGGTTCTAGTATTGTGAGTTGATATCCAATTTGGACTGGAGGAGGTTGTAAAAGTAAGGAGACTTCATAGATATATATTATTCTGGGTCTAAGTCCATATTAATAAGAATAAAGTATAAAAAAAAAAAAATCAACCCAGTCTAACAATAAAAAATCATCACATGACATAACAAGATACTAGAATAAAATACAGTGTGAATTTAGTTAAGACTTTATATAATTTAAAAGCATTCCACTGAGAAAGAATTACAAATAAAACGTTATAAAAAGGGGAGGTTAGAAAAGGGTTCACCTGTGGTCTTTGACTTTTGCTAGCCTAGTCGGCGGCTGGCTTAATTCGTATTTGTTTATTGATCTGACTCCATAAGATCTTAGAATGTGTGCCCAAACAGTGCACTATGCTTAGGAGAAGAGGTAAAGGCTAGGTTTTATAGGTAGTTTACGTGGTCTTAGAATAATCACAAATTCACACTCGGTATCCGAAGGTAGTCGAAATGCCCGGATCCCAAAGGTGAGTGTAAACAAACCACCCATCTACATAGGCAGACTGGACCGTCGGGGGGGGGGGACGCTACTAGGTACATTTTGTAGGGCCCCAGAAGCCGTCGTCTGCATGAAAAGGTTTCCTTCTAAGGATGGGCTAATTTAGCGGGTAGTAGCAAGGAATTTTCACTGGGGAGGTTGTGAAGGCCATCAGAACCGATATTAGATCCAGCGGGTTTACAAGTAATTCAATTTGACAGACATGGTTCGAGTAGAACAGCCAGTTTTTTTTCCACCTTAACCCCTGTTTATTTATTTATTATTAGTATAATACATATCCAAAGATGCATTCATTCATATATACCATCATCTGTGTACCTGTGCAGCAGAAAGTATAATTGAAACAAAGAAATACGGACTCCTCAAAATTTATAAATCCATCATATCATGATAATAAATACACTTAATAGTTTCAATAAATCAACAATAGAATAAACAATACAGAATTTCTACGCTACCATGGTTATTATTCTAACAATACTTTCCCCACGTTTTTAAAGATTGAAGATGCTTTTTATTTAGATGTAAAAACAGAAATATTAATAAAGAATTATGAATTCTTACATATCAATTAATGATCCTGTACAAGGAAATTGTGTTTTTTTCAAATAAAGATGAGTTTTATGAGAGAGAATAAAGAAATTGGAACAATTCATTTTCTTTATTCTTATATGATATTGAATAATAATAGAAGAAAAATAATAAATTTAAGTCCTTTGAAAAAGTCAAACTGTGGAGCCTTGTTGCAAAAAATATCTAATACAGTCACTATGGCCGTTGGTTCTAAATACACCTGCCCGGGATCTCAACTTTTCCACCTGTTCCAATATTATCTTTCTACCTCAATTGACTTGATGCTCTTTTATTTTTTCTGTCCATTCTTTAGTTCGGCTCTCGTCAGAAAGAATGGAACACAAACGGGTTAATATTCACCGACCACACACAAAAAACGTTTATACTGTTCAATGTGATTATTTATCTTTTTTTGCACTGCACCGTTTATACCAGCCAAGATATAATCTATATGTATCTTATTCCATAAATCACTTGCGTCATTTACTGTAGTATACCTAATCTTATACATCCTTAAAAATATGATTTAAAAAATTATGATCAAGTGTGATATAGTACACAATTAAGGGTTTCGTTTACGTTTGGGAAAACAATTTTTTACGGTTTTCAAAAACAATGATTTTTTGAGATAAACAGTTTAATAATAGTTTAATAAAGCTCCAAAATATATACGGTGACCCTGAGTTTTAATTTGATATCCTACTTGATAATATAGAAAAACATTTAGTTTTTTATTCCTCATTGATTTAGTAATGACTCTTGGTTATTTTCCATGGGGTTGGTCAAATAGGCCTACCTCACAAAATATCATGCCTCTAAAAAGAATATTGTTTTGGTTAAAGTTAATTACAGTCGGACTTAATTAATATCATGTATCTAGCTCAAAAAGGTTTCACTACTCAAAGGCCTATATTCACAATATCCTACTGTTCAAATCCTAGTCTACTCGCAAAACATGAGACTCCCGTCTTACTTTTATACTTTATCCCAGAGGACGGCAGGGATATTCGAGGGATTATTTCTTGTCCACTACACATCAAAACTGTTTGAAATATTGTAAAAAATAATGAAATGGACGTTCTTACAAGTTATTCAAGCCACCGTTTCATTCATTCATTTGCTGCCTTGGACAAGAAAGACTCGGCTTGCACGAAGCACATGACAGCTTGTATAATAGACTTAACAATCAGGTCGTTCGCGGGTTATTGGATTAGAAGGGTTCCTTGCTAATTCCGCTATAATCTCATATTGCTCTTCTGTCATAATTACAGATTACCTTCCCACTTTTCGATATGTGCGGGATTCCCCATTCTAAATAGGGTTTGGCCCATTTCGGCAAATTGGTTGGTAATCAAGTATTGGAGTTAATTCTCTCTAAGGAATCCGAGTTGTTCAGGTTAACAGTCTTAAGGGAGATCAACTAATTCTCACAGGGATTTGTAAAGTATATTTTGTGTGTTTCTAGTCATTTCAAGTGGTTTGATAATATCAATTTGGGTTATAATTTGGGTTTTGGCATTTGATACTGACATATATGTAATACATGCTCTACTCTAATAAATTATGAGTGAATACAATCATACTCCTCTTAGAGCAATGAGAAAAATGTTCATTATATCTTATTTATGAAAGTTCATAAACTTATATTATTGAGTGGATCAATGTCAGTTAGTAGGTACAGCTAAATTAACTTTATGGACAACAACGTCTAAACATTTAAAATAGATTGAAAAGTAAAAAACAGTGAAAGAAAATTTATAAGGATTTATCGGGAATCGTAAAACTCTACTGATCAGCGACTTTACAATTATTCTATGATTTAATTTGTGTTATTAAATATTTTTGTCCTGCTGTAATTGAGGTATCTAAATGGCATATTGGAATTCATTTATTTTTTCTTACTAATAATAAATGAATTCCTAATTCTGTCACAGCACTGCCCTCTACGTAATAACATTCTATTCTACTTAAATGTTAGGATTTATTTGTGGTATAAAGGATAAAGAACAGAAGTCATTGATTAATGTCCGTATGCAATAGCATAGTCTTCATTTCATGTAACTAGTCGATAATCTTAAGTCTATGTAAAGTCACTTTTAAATAACAGCTTTTCAACACTAAATAAGTTGGTGGTTGGGACCTCACTGCTAGTTATAATTACTAGCCAAAAAAAAACAGGGTCGGGACACACAGCTTCTGAATATTGACTGTCGACCTCAACCTTTGCACGAGTATGTATAAAGAAGGTTTCGGGTTTAGCTACCGTTCCCGCCAGTATACTTTTTTCTTTGGCCAAAAATTGTGCCATTTTATTTTCACCAGCTCTTTGCCGGATAGTTTTCGGTTCATTGGGCAACAGGGCCCAAATGAGAATATTAGGAGAACCGACAGATTCCTTTGTGATTATATTTTATTAGTTATACCTTAATTTGAATAGTTGCGTCTGGTATATGTGGTTGACTAGCATTCAAGGAATACTTAAGTTAGGTTAAAGAATATTTCTACTCTATCTTTTCTTATCTAATAAATAAAACAAGTTCCCACCTTTGTTGAACTATTTAAACATTTTTCAACCTATGAAAAAATCTCAAGTATTCAATGATGAAGCGAAATAAAATTTAGCACCCAAATACCTTATTGCAAGAACGAAAATTAATCATTGATGAAATATCAGGAACCTCTCAGATTTTAAGGTGTCTGTGAGTTAGTCTGACAAATAGAAAAATAAACATGGTATGAAATAGAAAAGTTGTGGCGGTGACCAATGCCTAGCTAAAATGAGCCAAACTGGAATATTTTGACTAAACTACTTTATTTTTAGCCACCATATGCAAAATAAGAATAATAAAGTTATGCACAAAGGTGACGGGAGTGTTATTTGATAGAAAATCAATAAAAAAAAAAAAAGCCACTAAGTTAAGATAAAATAAATTGTATGCCCAAATTCCTAGTAAATATACAGTTATTTCAACACTTTTTGTGATGAAAAGGTCGGCATTAGAAAACCCGTTCTAATCTTTATTAAATCAACTTGACTATATAGGATTAAATTTGATTTTTACTAATTTTATTTAAATATATAATCAATCATTCATACCTTGACCACTTCGCAGTAAATTATAAAGTTCCAAATAATGATAATTTAAATGAGAAACGTTAATTTTGGTATTGGTCCCACATTTTTTTTTTTCTTTCATAGCCCCTTTAAATTTACAGATAATTATATATAATTATAGATCCTCAGGCGAATCTATTTACAAATTATTTTTGTATTTCCTGTAGCATCGCTACATTATATGCAGGTTTTGTTATTTTATAAAAATTATATATTGAATAAGCAAGTAGAATGATATACATTATACGTGACTGGACTACACTGACTTATAAAAGTGATGGGGCTCACCTTTATGATCAACCTTAAAACTAACTATTGGTCCCACAATTATTTATAATCATTAATATTTAACAGTCCATGAAAAAATTATTGGGAAGATCGGGGCGCAAATACAACCACCCAGAGCCTCCCCGTCTGATATTGCGGTTCCAAGTTCGTATCAATCCTGCTAATTTTTTCTTTGCCTATTTTAACATTAATAATAATCATAATTAACTTTCCAAGTACATAAAAATATAAATAGTATTAAATATTAAAAAAAAAAGAAATTATCGGGGTGGGTAATTGCATCAACAATGTATTACTTGTTTTTGTAATGATGAATATTTCAGGTATAGTAATATTATTAATGAGCATTGCACTATTTATTATGATGTGTTTCATTTTTTATCAGCCTGGAAAGAGAGAGTATTGAATATATTTTTACTCACCCTGTAGGAGCCCAGATTCCTGACGGTGCATGAAAGACGAACAGATCGGCCAGCTGGAGCAGTGATGTTTTCCATAACGCCCATAAATTCTGGTTCAAGTTGGTCTGAAACAATAAAAAAGGTTGTCATTAGGTGAAAAGAAGTAATTTATCTTAGCGGAACAGTAATACATAAATCTATAAATATACCAAGCATCGAACCCATGTCCCGCTCGCCAGTCAACACCTTTTAGCAATATAGTTATTTCTACCGACTCATTGTCTGCAAGGTAACATTCGGTTGGCTACTGGGACATTGTGCCATAGCAATGTATGGTAAATGTTGACGTTCTTGGCAAAAGGCCAGTTCTGAAGGTCAACATTTTGAGATGGCCCTCACCGTGATGCTATCGAACATTTCAGATCGGTAATATGGAAAATTTGGCAAAAGGAGTAGAGCTTAATTGCCAACAAAAAGCTGAGGGAGATTAAATCTCGGCTTGGCCACTAAAGCTCCAACAGTCTTATCGGCTCGCCTAAAAATTGGCAACTTCTTAGTGCACCGCTACGGTATTAGAAGAATCAAGGTGAAACATTTCAGCTTCCTAGGCCTCCTTGTTCTTGTAATATAACGCTGAGTCAGTAGATTTTTGGTCCAAAATTATTATTATTCATTGGGAAATATGTCATCCAATATAAATTATGACGAAAGTCGTAAGAATTACAGATCATTGATATGTACACATATAATATATGTAAAGAAAATGTATTTCTTTAATTTGTATTAGCGCGCCGCGCCAACGTAGATAATGCAGGCGTTGAAGAGAATGATACTAGCGTTATCAGCAGGGAGGTTACGTGAGTGTTAGGCAAGCAGTGAAAAGCTAAACGTTAGATTTATTATTTCAATCAAAATCCAGTTATCAAAATGCAAACCTCCATGAACAATTAATCACCACTAACGCTTTTAAGAAGGTAAAAAAATCGTTGAAAAAAAGGCACCAAGAGCGTAATATCTGGATAAAATTGACAAAGGAAATCAAAGAAACTTATGTAGATGAAGAAGAAAATTTACAATTTTATGACGTATACCTAGAAAATATCAAAACAGAAAATATAACTGCTGGACATGCAGACGTAAGTACTTTAAATACACTACTTAAAACATTAATTGAAAATCCATGAGCCAACAATTTAAAACACATAACAGAGAAATTCATTATCGACAGATTCACAAGTAAAAATCCAAACCCAAGCCGATGGATGGAAATTTTTGAACAAGAATGCAATCGATTTAATATAAATGAAGACTCTCAAAAAATTGAAGTACTCCGATTCTTCATGGAAGGCTCCTGCAAAGATTGGTTCAGCTCAATGTTTACAAAATTAACAGTGCATGGGACATGGGATGAATGGAAAAAGAACTTTTCTGAAACATTCGCTACAAAAGGCTGGAACCCAGTTACCTATGCACTACATTTCAAATACAGAGAAGGACCTTTAATAGATTATGCAATAAGAAAAGAAAAACTTTTAATAGAACTCTCATCGATCTCATTGCAGCAGGACTTCCGGAATTCATTTTAAACAGAATTGGTAGAGAAATGATAAGAGAAACTTCAGATTTATTCAACGAGTTGAACAAATATGAACACATGGTGAGAAAAAAATCTTTTATTAAAAAAACCGGTACAAACGCGGAAGATAAAAATAAATCACCATGCACAACCTGCGAAAAATTAAATAAGGGGAAAAGATTCCACGCAGAAACCGCTTGCTGGTTCAATAAAAAAAATATTAGACACGTAAACAATTCAGTAATAGAATCCGAATTGAACGAATCAGATCAAAAAAACGAGTAATGACGCCATTAATAAAAGTCAAACTAACTATAGAAAACAAAATAAACCTTTGGGGAATTTACGATTCAGGATCAAATGTATCGTTAATAAACTCAAAATTCCTAAACATAAAAAATAAAAAATAAAATAATAATAAAGGTAATAATGCAAGTTTGATAACAATTAATGGTGTCCAACAAACAAACGGTTTGACGACTCTAAAATTAAAAATATTCAACATAGAAAAAAATATGGATGTCCACATAATAGATAACGAATATTTTAAATACGATTTCCTAATTGGATTAGACACAATAAAAGAATTTAAATTAATCCAGGATGAAAACCTCAAGATTTTTCAACAAAACGAGGAAAATGCTAATGATGAAAAAAATTTAGTAAATTTTAACGAGCACATAAAAGAAGACAATTCTATAGTGAATATGGATCACTTATCAGATAATCAAAAATATGAAATAAACAAAACAATAGATACTTACAAATCAGTGTTAGCAAAAGATAAATATGACGTAGGTACAGTAAATAAATATGAAGCACATATAGATCTATTGGTAGATAAATATTGTAGCATGAGGCCTTACAAATGCAGCCTAGAAGACAGAACAGAAATAGGGGAACAAGTAACAAAACTATTAGATAAAAAACTCATTGAAGAATCATACAGCCCTTTCGCAGCACCTGTAACACTAGCGTTTAAAAAAAGTGAAAATAAAAGAAGCAGATTATGCATAGACTTCAGGGACATAAATGAAATAGTAATACCTCAAGCACAACCATTTCCATTGATAGACGACTTAATGATAAAAACAAGAAACTGTAAATTTTTTACTACATTAGACATAAACTCTGAATTCTGGTCTATCTCTTTGCGTATTGAAGACAAACACAAAACAGGTTTTGTTACACAAGAAGGTCATTATCAGTGGATATGTTTACCTTTTGGGCTGGAAACAGCCCCAGCAATCTTTCAAAGAATCTTAAGCAATATATTAAGAAAAAATAAATTAACTCAATTTGTAGTAAATTTTATAGATGAATTACTAATATTTTCGAAATCATTTGAGGAACATGTGAAACATATAGAATTACTATTAGACGCAATAAAAAAAGAAGGATTCAGGCTAAAATTTACAAAATGCAAATTTGCAGCAGAGTCTGCACAGTACCTGGGCCACATAATAGAAAATAATACGATCAGACCAATAAAAGATAATTTAATATGAGTAAAAAATTTTCCAATACCTAAGACTCAAAAAAACGTACGACAATTCTTCGGAAAGATAAATTTCTATCACGAATATATTCCAAACTGTGCAATAATTTTAGATCCTTTACACAATTTACTCAGGAAAAATAAACAATTTTCATGGTCAATAAAATGTCAAGAATCGTTCGAAAAAATAAAAAGACTACTATGCTCACAACCTATACTAGAAATCTACGACAAAAATCTACCAATAGTAATATACACCGATGCATCAATAGAAGGATTAGGTGCAGTATTAAAACAAATACAAGAAAACGGAAAACAAAAACCAGTAGCATACTTCTCAAAAAAACTAAACGAAGCACAAAAAAAAAAAAAAAAGCAATATATCTGGAATGCTTAGCTATTAAAGAAGCCATAAGATACTGGCAATATTGGTTGATTGATTGGGAAGTCATTCACGGTATACTCAGACCATAAACCATTGGAAAATATGAATATAAAAGGCAGACCAGACGAAGAGCTAGGAGACCTAACTTATTATTTGTCGCAATATGATTTTAATATAAAATATGCTCCAGGTAAATACAATCTAGAAGCAGACTGTTTGAGCAGGAACCCAGTACTGGCACCAGAAGATAACAAAAAAGAACAATTAAACATTGTTAATCTAATAAAATTATCAGATATCATTCAAGACCAGTCAGAAAATCAAGAACTACAAAATAAAACAGGTTTAACAAAAAAAAAAACAACGTCTACTACAAAAAAATAAAAGATAAAGAAAAAATTTTACTATCTGAGGAATTTAGTATAAAATTCATACAAAATGTACATAAAGACATGTGTCACATTGGCATAAAACAAATTCAAAACAAAATAGGCCCCTTGTATACAGCAAAAAACCTAACAAAAAATATCTGCAGCAATTGTGAGGTATGTATTAAAAACAAATCTAGAGGACATACAAAATTCGGCCTCATGTCCCATTTAGGTCCAGCAACAAAGCCCTTCGAAATAATGTCGATAGATACGATAGGAGGCTTTGGAGGCTTGAGATCGACGAAGAAATACTTACACCTGTTGGTTGACCACTACACAAGGTATGCTTTCATACATACTTCAAAAACACAAAATGCAACGGACTTTACAAAACTAGTAAATGAAGTGATAGAAACAAGTGAAATCGGTACAATCCTTAGTGACCAATATCCAGGTATAAACTCCAAAGAATTTAAAAATTTTTTAAAGGAAAAAAAAATCCCTATAATTTTTACAGCAGTAAACTCACCATTTTCGAATGGTCTAAATGAACGGCTAAACCAAACCATAGTGAACAAAATAAGATGTCAAATAAACGAACAAACACAAAAAACGGCATGGACAACAATAGCTCGAGTGTGCATAGATAAATACAACAACACAGAACATTCCGTTACCGGTTTCACCCCCAGCTACTTGCTTGATGGTACAGACTTTAAAATCGTTCCAAATGAATTGAAACGAGACATAGCAAACAGAGATTGGATTAAGGATAAAGAAAAAGCGCTTCACAATACAATAAAATCACACACATACAACAAACAACTATTCGACAAGCACCGAAAGGATCTCGAGTTTAACGAAAACGATACGGTATACATAGAGAATGGAAACAAATTAAACAGGAAGAAAACAGGAAGAGAAAATATCAAACTCGATATACAGGCTCAACACAGGACATAGAAAAACCGAATCAAATCTATTCCACGTTTCAAAACCTAACCCTAGTTTTCAGGACAATCCCGAGTAAAGGATGTCCTGTCAGCAAAAAAGTTATCTTCCTTTGTAAATATTTTCGCTTCTGGGGGGGGGGAGATGTAAAGAAAATGTATTTCTTTAATTTGAATTAGCGCGCCGCGCCAACGTAGATAATGCAGGCGTTGAAGAGAATGATACTAGCGTTATCAGCAGGGAGGTTACGTGAGTGTTAGGCAAGCAGTGAAAAGCTAAACGTAAGATTTGACTTTAATTATTTGTTATTATAAAACAAACAGAATCGACAGGAGAATAAACATTGAAAGTCGTTTCTTTGTTTTACAGGTATGAATTTAGATTTTATTTGTAAACCCGTAAACTAATTATCAATTAAAAGAAAATAAACTTTGTTTTACAGAGCAACACAACCTTGTTTTTCTGTCGTCCCTAAGAACCATTATATATATATATTAATCCTACTTGGGTACAGTTATTCTAATGGATCCAGTGAGAATGAAAGTGGTGTAAGTGAACATTCCTTTATTTTGAGAAAATTAATGTTTTGTGAATTTCATTGCTTTAGCATTAGCCAAGTGAGATAAAATGGAGTATGTCTCAATTCCAGCCACTAATGTTTTAAAGTTTAATAAAATCAGTTGTGCAAATTTTTTTTTAACTAGGTTCGGTGCGCTAAAAACCCTCTCACCACTCTCATTAGTAACCATGATAAGGTGTCGTTAAAAAAATGATTTAGGCAAACGAATTTCAAAAGGATTATTCCAAATAAAATTTTATAAAACATTAACGATAATATCCTTTACCAAATCCAATTTAAAAGGCCAAGCTTACGCTAATAAGGTTTAAGCTGATAATCTTCAGTCATTAGTTTATTAAAGTTTGCCCAATAAGGCAGAGAATAGTTTTATCACACTAAAAAAGTTTATTAGAGTCCTTTTTGTTCTTCGTAATAGAAATACCCTCTCCAGCTACATTAGTAGTCGTGATAAGGTTTAGGAAAAATCTATGGTACATTGGAGGAATATATGGCAGCATATCAATCATATCCCTCTTTTGTTTAATCTCAAACCAGTCCCACACTGTCATGTAACAACTCCCTGTATATTTTCCAAATTTAAATTTATCCACTGCATTTTGAACCAGTTTACTTAGTTAACTAAAGTCTCTTGGTCACATTTCCTTGTGGTAATATTATTTTCCATAACTCATTGCAATTATTTCACGTAGTACGGCTCTGGAGTAGAAATTTTCTTCAGCCAATTCAACGGACCCTAAATGAGAATAGAGGGGTACAAACGAACGTCCAGATATCAACCTTTAGTCTGCAAGGAAGATTATAGGGATGTTTGGCGCAGTTAAGTTAATTTTGAAGAATTGTAAATATGATATGGATAAGAACATTACTTGTTGCCTAATAAGGTAGATTGTAATTTTATCACAAAAAATATTTGATTAGGTAATAGTTCTTTTTGTTGGCCAGAAATAATTTGACATCTGTACTTCATTGTTATTTACAGGGGATTTTGTCGCGGAATAGTTTCCTATTATTAGGGTCGATTAACTATAAATTCGATTTCAAAGAATTTTGGGTATAAAAAGAACAGAAGAAAAAACATTTATTTGATAATAATGCTTCTATTTTCGTTGATTTAATCCCGAAAACATCCAGCGACGAGGGCTGGAATAATGGATTTATGTCGAAATGTCGTTCCAAATATACATTACGAGAACGTAACAAACGTCCCGTTCCAAAATAGACCACTCTTGGCGTGAACGTGGTTCGTAATCTCAATAATACTATCCAATTAAGAATATTTAAATTTCAAAATACGCAGCGGTTCCAGAAGCCCTGTTGCAATAGCAGGGGCCAAATTGAAAAGGGCTGCGTATTGTCAGTAATGCATTAATGGGCAAATTAACAGTGGAGTATTGGCTGGTTCATTAAAAGGGAATCGCTTATCCTGTAGCATGTCCCCTCTAATCTGCATATTAACATATAAATAGATGGCGCCACGTAAGTGGAATTGTACTATAATTGTAGTCAATCATCCCCTTAGGTCATCTCGGCCCATTCCTCATTATTACATACTCCCCGTGTATATGCTCTATCAACAAATATCTCAGAAATTTCCTATGCTAGAATAAGCTTTCTAATTATTACCATTTATTTATCCATCATCCAAAATTTGGGCTCCAGGTATTTTATCATCTATGGCGAACCATCACATTTTTTTTTTTATTTTTAACAACTAGAACTTTTAAAGTATTAACAGAATACAGGGTTGATAACCAATTTTCTATACCTTAAAATCTTATTTAGAAAATAATCATCATTATTAATTGGGATGTAAGAATTCATTCATATGTACGATTCAGATTCATTGCAAACTGCTGGAGAGGCCGGAAGCAGCAGAGCCTAGCCACCCCGCCTCCCTCTCAGATGGCTTCGCTATTTGGCGAAGAAAAGAGAGAGTACATGGACACTGGCCACTTATGTGGACCCCATGAGGGGTATTTTTTAACTTCTTAAATGAATGTTAAAACTGCTCAGTATTTTAGCAGAGACAAATGCGTTGTGTGTGCCCTTATATTTTAATGTTTAATTTTTTTCAAATAACTTTTGCTATTACTAGAGTTGTTAGAGAAGTGCACGAATAAAGTACAATATACAAAGATTACTTACTGTTATCCAGGACATCGAAATCTCTAATTCAAAAAAATACTCAAAATTATATTGATTTTTTTATACCAACTAATTTTAATTATTTAAAGATATAGTATCTCGTATTTTATAGATATAGATAGACTTAATTCTCATCTCCCTGGTATTGAATGGGATTTCCATGTAAAATTTCATGTTTTAGTTTGAGCAGGGGACTCAATAACACTAGGACAGACTGACAGAACGGATGAGAAAACATCTGAGTTTAGGATTTTAAAAAACCAACGAACCATACCCCCAAAGATCGGCAAGGCTACTGATCTATGGATCTACTGGTAAAACTTATGAATGGTTTACGTCAAAGGTTTGCTTTGGGCTTGTTGACTACAGTGGAAAAGACGGAGGGTTAATGGTGACCCACTGAAAGTTGACATGGAATCGAAGTGAGTCCCCAGTATGCTTAATTACACTGATTTTGGTAACAAATGACTTTGGTGGTAATGGGAGCGGGGGACCGGCTCAACAATGGCCATCGGAGAATGGGAGGCCAAAGTTTGCTCAACTTCCTAACCTAATAATTACAAATAATGAATAACTGATTCAATTGTCCTGTTTGGAATGGAATATCAATTCCTGTCCTCTTGTCCTATTATACAGCCCAGAATGGGGGGGCATCGGCCCGAAGCTGAAGCTTCTACCCCAATATATCCTCACCTGCCTTTGAAAAACACAGTTAGATTGCAGTTCTAATGAAAAAGTTCTGTTCCTAACCACTTAAATTCATACGAAAAATGCATTAATGAGTTGAACAGTTTATGAACACCAATAATTTTCCTAGAAAATATAAATCCCTGGCTTGCCAAAAAATATTTTCCTTCTAGTGAATATATCCTAGTGGGTGTTAACTGAGCCTCATGAGGATAACTGAGCTGGGTAGATACAGTAGATATATATAGTACTGTGGGTAGATAGATAAAGAAGTAGCGAATTAAGAAAACACCTAGTTCTAACCACACAAGACATGAGGTGTCGGATATTTTATTTTATAGAAATTTCTCTTATTCGTTTTATTAAACAATGAATTTAGTCACAAGTCACTAATACTAGTTGATCCAGGGTTCAGTTGTCTCTAATTTTTTTCATCACAGATCAATATTTTTTTTTAACAGCATTTATAAAATTTTTACGATAAGAGGATTTTTTTTTGATAAAATGTTTACATGTAATCAATACACTAATATTTAAAGCGGTGATTAGAATATCAGTGCAATGACCCGGTAAACTTTTGGGAGTAAAAGGCTCATTAGTCCAAACCATTTCACTAGTCACTTTAGTAATCACCACATAGGCATGAAGAAAATGCTAAGTGGTTTGGAGGATGTCACAAATCACAAGAAGGTCACAACACGTATGCGTCGCTCTGGGTCGTCTTGGATAATATGAGAGTATGCTATGTATTAGGATGGCTAGGAATGCAGGAAAATAAATTTATAAACTAAATTGTATTTTCAAAAACATATATAAGAAAGAAAAACGACGTAGATCTCTAAATTATAGTTAAAATATCCTTTGAAAATATATTTTTCGTGACCATAATTAGTTTATCCTTAACCATTGGGAAAACCCGAAACTTTAAATCTGTCTCACTCTATTGTGAACTGTGATTTTTAAAAACGCACAATTCTGCCTTTTTTTCTCAAACTTTCTGTAGCATTATTTCAACTGACACCAAATCAACATACTCCTAGGTGCTGTTGAAAATACCCTCAATATGTAAGATATATTGATTAGTTTTTACGACCACTATCACGAAAAACATACAACCTTTATTTTTATAGAATATAGAAACTAATATTTATTTAGTGAGTAATAAAATCAATTATTAAGCACCTACTTCCATTTTGAATATAATACTTTATATACAGAGGTGTGAACTGACTCTTTAATCATAATCATTAATACTCTACCAAGGAAATTGTAATTTTCTCTGTAAGTAATTAGTTTCCTGTCCAACCTGATCTGTTGTACGGAACTGTATAGACAGAGCGCCGTAAACGCTCTTTTAGAATTTTATTTTGTTTTCTATTTCCAATTTTAATTAACTTCAAGGTTATTAAGAAAATCTCGCTGAACTGTGGAATTAAACCTGTTTACTCTCTCAACAATGTTATATATTTAAAAGAAGGTTTTTGATATTTCTAAGCTGTCAACATCAGATACTAATAGAAAAAGTCATTAAAATGCGAAAATGTAAATAAATATATATAGCATACATGTCAAGCTATAGAAAAAACGACCCTGCAATTCAAGTTACAGCTAACTGAATAACTATAGCAGAATGACTATAAAGTACTAAATTATTACTGCCTTTATGCATAAATTTATTGCATGAATCAGAATAAAGTATGATTCATTAGTTGATTTTATGTAGGCATGAATTAACATTCCGGTCATTAAATACAAATATATATTACTTAAAAGAAACAAAATTGTTCGTGTGCCTAAAGTACTTTTTACAGGCACTTTATGTTATAGTGAAAATTAGTCTCTAAATTTACAAATTTTGTATCCTAACCGTAATTCAGACAATAATATTTAAAGAATATATAAAGAAAAAAAAGAGAAGAAGCTCAGTTGCTAGTGCTTCCGACTGTATACTCAGGAAGTCGCGGGTTTCCTTGGCCATTGCTTATTAATAATTATAAATAGAAGTAAGTTACTCTGCAGTAGCATTGCAAGATTCACTCCTTGCAGCTGATCACTATTTCTAGGGAGTGGATTTCGTTAGGAACAGGACCCCTTAGCCACAAATGTTTCTTTGTCCAGCATAGATATGGCCGGATAGAGCTCACTCTTCTAGCTAACAATTTGCCCTCTCGTCCTAGTCAACTACAGCCTGTTCCAAAGCATACTGCCACTGTACACCAACATCCATTCCACGTCCCGGCTACGGACCAATCAACTATTGACTTCCGGTCTACCAACTGCTCAGTCAGTCCAATGAACTGTAACCATCCAATAGAAAAGACAAGTTAATCCAATGATATGTTGATTCAGTATTCCTTCCATACTAGATTGAAGACATTTTTATTCAAACAGAATTTCAAACATTTTTTGCACCGAGACTCGAAAAATCTTAAAATTTAGTAAGAGTCATATTTCTTTTCAATACTTTACACTATTTTTTGGAATTATTTAGTATGTTAGGAGATGGTATAGGATAGGGATGAGCGATTGTCAATAGACCCTCACAATCAATCCCATACGATCGACTAATCTATAACCATGCAGTATCTCGCTGATATCAAAACGCCATTTCAAAAACTAGTATTAAGTGTACACGTATATGTATAATAATCTTACCCATATAGAAGGGCTTATTAAAAATCACAGTATAAAGTGGTCTAATACAAAATTTTAAACAGTAGCGTGAAAACAAATCAAAATTCTAACATGTCATCCATGCCCTTTTTCCCAACAAATCACCAAGATAATATGGGATATATATTGATCATGTTATATAACGGGAAAGACGATTATCGATACCACCTACCAGTATTTCCTGTACCATTTTACCTGTGAAGGTCTGAAGAATGACATGCACAGATGCTAATTGGTCCTTCAAGGTGAAAAGGGTCGGTATTCCCAGTAACGAAGTTATAATCCCCCAAAATTTTGTTGTCACTCCCTTAAAAGTTAAATGTAAAGATATCAGATATTTCAACAGTAGTACCTTACAGGCTGTAAAATATGACATTTGACTATTTTCCAATTTTGATATCGCTATTATGAGTGGCTCACCCAATTCCAGAGTTCATTCAATAAAAAAAAATTGCATATTGTCGGAACTTGTTGAACAAGGTTTGGCAGAGATCACTGCGTTTGGCCACTCTTCAAAATTTCACAAGCTACACTACTTGTTTTAAAGTGCTATCTGTGGTAACACTGTTTGGTAACAGCGGTTGAAGTTTCATTTAATAAAAATGTAATGTGTTGTCATGTTCCTAACCGGATTGTATTTAATAAAGTTATAAAATATGTCTGGAGACTTAATTAATAATTCTATATAACACAACATGGTGTCAGGTGAAATCCTAGTTATTTAATAAAGTGAATAAGTGTCATAGTGGCACGTTGCACCAACCGCGTTGTGTGATGGAGTTTAAACCACACGCTGAATTAACGTTTTCAGGTAGTATTGCAGAAAACTGGAAAAATTGGAAGCAGAAATTGGAATACTACCTTTTAGCAACTGAAAAGGATAAAAAAGCAGATAAAGTTAAAATAGCAATTTTACTCAACTTGATTGGTGATGAAGGTTTGGTTATTTTTAATACTTTTGGACTATCTACTGAAATGTCCACATATGACGCTGCAGTTGCTAAATATGAAAACTACTGTAAAGAAAAGAAGAATGTGTTGTTTGAGCGGCATAAATTCTTTAAAACATTGAGAATTGATGGCCAGACTATTGACAATTATGCGACAGTGCTTTGCACTATTGGAGCAAACTGTGAATTCGATGATCAGTTAGAATCTTTAATTAGGGATCAAATTGTTTTACACTTAACACATCAAGGGCTACAGGAAAGAATATTAACAGAAAGTGAACTAGATTTACTTAAAGTGGTTGATTTTGTAAAAGCATCTGAAACCACAAAGGAACAAGTGAGAGAAATCCGTAGAAGTACATGGATTAAAAAGAGGTAATAATAAATCTAATTATAATACAGCTAATGATGAGGGCAGGAAACTTAATAATAATTGTAGGCCTAAATACGGGAATCACAGTGGTGTGAACATCAATATTGATGCAGTATACTATCAGTGTCGGAAGTGTGGAAATAAACATAGAGCCAATAATTGTCCAGCATATGGAAAGTATTGCAGTTTATGCAATAAGCCAAATCATTTTGCAGTTGCATGTTTTAAAAACAAGAAAAATATAAGTTTAGTACAGCAAAATAAGTATGAAAGTGAACAGGACAATGCGGATTCCCTTATTGACTCTTGTGAATTAGTTGAGAGCTCAAAGAAAAGTTTTAAAATTGATAGTTTACAGTGGTCACAAAATTTAAATATTAATAACAAGTAATTGGAGTTCAAGCTTAATACGGGAGCTGAGATTAATGTAATGCCTACAGACAAATAATGCTGGAGGTATTTGGAGGGAATCAGTTAAAATCTCTAGGAGTTATTAAATTGAAATGTAGTGCCAATAATGTGAGGAATTGTCAACTTAGTATTGTTTAATAAAATTAAACCCTTACTGGGGTTGGAGGGAGAGAGAGAGAGAGAGAGAGAGAGAGAGAGAGAGAGAGAGAGAGAGAGAGAGAGAGAGAGAGAGAGAGAGAGAGAGAGAGAGAGAGAGAGATGGTTTATTGTAGTTAGTTACTTTCTGCGCGGGGCCAATTAGAGGCCGACCATTCAGGTGATCAGTTATTTTGATCAATTAGTTTCGACTACCTCAAAGCTCTGTTAGTTCGCACGTCTGTCTCTATAATAGTAAGATATAATAGAATATATTGATACCTTTTTGCATAGAGGAAAAGGGTATGTAATGTTTTCTGATGTCTGCTACCATTTAGTTTGCTAAGGTGTTGGTTTATACTTAACAAAAAAAAATCAAATTTTCCTTGAGCAACACATCCTTTATTTGTTATATCTATTTGTTCGAGAGTAGTTTACGAGATTAGAAGAGGCGATCATCGCTGAAAATACAAAACCTTTTTTTTTTCATGAAGCTGAAGATGGCGAAGCAATATCCACGAAAGGTTGGGCAATGATGGGATGAAGTGGTAGAGGAGAGGCCGCGATATTTTTTGCCGGCGGCTGGTGCACCAATGACCGACTACTGTAGGGGTTCGCCAGGACCTCGATATTCCCCTCCTGGAAACTTTCGTCAATATCCAAGTCTTCAATAATGGGGAAAGTTGTCGACTAATAGAACCGCTACTGGAACTGAGATGAATAAAAAGAAAGAGAGCTAAAAAAAAGAAGGACACAAAATGCCAGAAAATCTCCCCCCTACAGTACCTTTAGTCAAACAAATGCGTATTGGATTGCTAATAAAAAAGAAAATTTTGTTTTAACAATTTTTGAAAATCAATAGGTTAATAAATAATTAATAATAAAACAATTTTTATTAAGATAAAATTACAATCTGCCTTTTATTAGGCAATGAGTAATTGAGATAAATGTTATCATTCATACCATATTTACAATTCAACATTCACTCACTCATTCATACAATATTCACAAACAGCCCAGAGGCCCCCCAAGTCCACAAGGTTGTCACCTCCCTCGAATGCGAAGGAGGAAGCGGAGTCTTGGGGAGTCCCCCACGCTCCTACGTCAGCCGCGTCACTGGATAAGAGCCAGCGGAGGCTGACCAAGAGCGCAAGAGCCACAGACGCTCAGGACATGATTAGAGAAACTGGCCATTGCCAGGACTCCCACTATCACTTAGTTATAGCAGGTCACGAGGCCACTGCCGTTTTAGGCTCCAAGGAGGATTATAGGGGTGAGTGGTGCAGTGCAATGACTGTGCTAGGGAATTAGGGTGATTGGATAGGTTACTATGGAATTTTATGAACTTGGAAGGGATGAGTTCAAGAATATAGGGTATATTCAGATCATTGTGAAGGGTTTTGTTGCTGACGTAATAAGGGGCATTTACTATTGTTCTTAGGACTTTGGATTGAAAGGATTGGATGCACTTGATGTTCGACTTTTTTGCTGTCCCCCATAGCTCTATTCCGTATGTCCAGATTGGCTTAAGTATAACTTTGTGAATAAGTTGTTTGTTTTCTATTGAGAGATGGAATGTCCTTCGAAGTAGTCTGTACAGTTGTCCAGAGCGTCTGTTTAGTTCTTGTCTTTTCAGCCTCGTGTGTGGGTTCCATGTCAGTCTTTTGTCGAGATGGAAGCCTAAATACCGTACTGTCTCAGACACAGAATAAATAATAAACATTAAAACTTCTTTCTATCTAACTATAGAGTTGGGCAGGAATTTTTGAAGCTAATGACATAGAAAATACTCCATATAGATAATGCCTGACAGATCTCTACAATCCTAGATATGGCTTCCTAAAGTATGACCTTCTTTGAGCCGCAGAGAATGTGAAAAAAATTCTATGAATAATAACCAATTCACCTAGGCCACCACTGGAATTTATTTAAACATAGCAAAATATAGCACTCAAACATTTTCTTGTAAGTGTAACAGTAGCAGCAATAATTTAGTGCTCTGCATAATCTATCAACTAGGAAAAATATACATACAGTAATACATTTTATTAACCACTAGAAATTAATCTTTTATTTTGTGCTTTTCTATTAATAAATAAATCGGTAATAATGAAAATGAACGGATCATTAATACAAATAATAAAGGGTGAGCAAACAGTTATTCTGTAATTAAAACAGGAATATTTTCTCATTGTATTGAGTAGGGAATCAAATTAAACATATCAACTGTCAAATTAGTAATGTGCAGTACTTATTGAGACTTTCCTGGGACACAGTCACAAAAAGTAATTAGTACTCATGATTTAACGGCTTGGCTCACAACAGCTGTACCAGTCGAATACAGCTTACAAGCAATATGTATAAACTACTTAATGACCCTACAAAGTGAACGAATACAATGAAGTTGCCATATAAAATAAGGCCACGTGAATTAGGCAAAAAGATATTAATAGCTTTTATATTGATAAAACATTTCACAATTTTAAAACTACGTGTAAATAAATAAATTATTTGTTAAAATTTATTCTCGCGAGACTAAATCGACACCAACCTGACCGAATCGGCATGAACTACATTATATTAAATGGCTTCTGCAGTCGATTTTGGAAACTTTATTGTTTGTAATATCTTTCAAATTTTAATTGTTTTAACGCCGTAAACATGCCTGGTAGAAGAAAATTGGAACTTTAAATCCTTAAAATTCCTAACATTCTATAAAAAAATAATCAGGCCACCCAAATCTCTCTACAAGACCACCCTCCAGCGTCAACCATTCCTACAATCCTCCTTAAAGATTGAAGTGGTATCTGTCCCATTCATGTCGTGTTAGAACAGATTGTATTCGTTGTTATTGAAATATTACAAAAATACTAAATTACACATAAAATAATAATAATGTATACATATATAACATATAAAACAATTCTCTGTGACTTCAAACATTCCATGAAACCCAACGTGTATATATAAAGGGCTATGTTCTATAATCCGAGCTATGCACCCGGTTAATCCGGACTGATTTAGGGATTAAGGGCAGCCTAGGGCCAACGAGGTAACAACTGTTATTGATTCTATAGTGGCAAACAGTCTCTCGGCATTTGAGAGCCACACCAATGCTTTTTTCGTCAACGACCGTTTCAAATCACTCTACTCGTATATTAACTAGTCCCAAGGTTAATTTTTCTTACCAAACGATTTTTTCCAAATTTATTTGCTGATATCGCGTTAATGCAATTTTCAGCGGGGTCGATAGAAATCCTACTTCCATCCTGAAAAATCGATTTGTGCTTGACTTCGATGAAGCAGAAAACATTCGAGTAACACACTCAAATTAGGAATAAGACTCGATTCATGGTTGACAAACTTGTATGCTCCGCTCCCCCTTTGACCGTTGAAAAGAATAGGTTGATACTCCACTTCTTCCAAGAAATGAAAAATATGCACCGATGTAAATTAATTGGATAATTGGAACATTTTATTGGAATAATTTACGTCAATACCAATAGTAATATTTTATACGCATGACAAAGCATGACGGAGATTAAATTTTATTTTATCAGTCAGTCCGTTTAGTACTTAGTTCAAATAACAAGGTGGTGTCTTACCTCGTTATTGGCTTTGGTAAAGCCTGGGTATGATGACACAGGCAAGTAAACGGAGGGCTGCAAGAGATAACAAACTTGGGGAATGGAAATGTTTTGTTGACTTTTGACACCCTTTCAATGAATGCACCAAGAGGGTGCAGTTTTGATAGTAGGACAACATACAAAGTTTGATTGGATCTCCAGAGAGACCGTCATGTTTGTCTACGTTCAAACACGAGTTGAGTTAGGATTGCGAAAAGTACTTTAAAGACTTTAAAATTTATTGAAACAATTAATTAGAAACCTTTCATATAAACTTATTTCGTTCTATTTCAGCTAATACTTATTAAATCTTCTTAATATAAAATAGGTCCAAAATTTCCTATCATTAGTTTGAAGAGGAGACTGATAAAGACTCAAACATACAACAGTAAAGGCTAAAAGTTTCGTCGAGCCCTCAAATAAGAAATAGTGATAATGTTCTTTTACCATCATTATTTTACTATGTGTTTGTTTTTAGTTAAATTTAAGACGTTTAAGAGAATATTTAAATTTGGAAAGGTTCCCTTAAAGTGGAGAAATGAAGCCAATGTAAAGGGCTGTAAAGGTTTTAATGCAGCAAGTTCTTTTACAGCTCCAAACAATCTTCCAGCAGTCGACGGGAAAGTTGAAGAGGGACAATTACCCTAACCTTCACAGCCTCCAAATGGAGAATGACTAGATCCAACGGCGGAGATTATGCGATATTGGTCAAGTTTTAGTTATTAGGATCTGAGGGGGCATAAAAACATAATAAAGTCAGGAGGGAGTGAATTTTTTATATTTATGAAAACTAAAAGTCACTTTTACAACAGAACCACCTGACCTCGAAGCAATAAACAAATGTATTGCTTTTTCGATACAATTTTTTAATGGAAAAAGTAATAAAGTAGAAAAATCCAGGGACGAAAATTCAATAATCCCACTCTTCCCCACATATTTGTTTTAAAACCCAAATTAATTTGGAACAGAATATCGGATTGGCGAACGGCCACATATAGAAAGGGCCTATAGTCAATAGTTACGCACTATCGATACCCCTAAACAATCGATGGAAAACTGTCAATAGTATCGATATTTTATAATTCTCATTTCAAAGAGAAAAACATTGTTTTACGGGGGTATTAGCGATAAGTAGAAAAATATAACAGGTATTATAAGATGTTATTAATTAATGATTTATTACTAACTTTAATATTGCTATTAAAAATTATCTGTCATATTTCTTTTAAGATAAAAAGAATTAATCAAAGTAAACTAATGTGAAATTTTATTTTACTTGAAAAAAAAAACACGTTGAAACAACATTCCAAATCATTTTGTTAAAAACACATTCAGAAAAAATTCTTAACACGCAATCGCTAAATAGATAATAGAAAAATCAATTTTAATATTTTATTTATTTAAAAAGTTTAACTTACAAGTTTACTAAAGATAAAGGAATTTCGATCAAATAGGTCGACCTTCCTTTAACCTTGTGAAAGTTATTATTATACTTTTATTTATACTTTTACGAACAAATTATACTACTAATAATAACGTTTATTCTAAGCATCATTGTACATTTTGTTTTGCAGACCTCACGTGGAATCTACGTTTTTATTTTTGTCGTTTAAAAACGTTTTTTCCACACATTTTACCTTACAAAAAAAGAAAACAAAAACACCACTTCTGAGTCCATTACTTCTTAAGAGTTTCGAATCTTTATCGATAGATGAAAACTCGAAAAAACGCCAGGAGTTGAAAACATTTACAATGTGAACTACCTCTACTACACTAGAGTAAAGGTGGAAAAACCACATCCCAGGCGTGACATAGTTCAGTGCCACAACTGCCAGGAATATGGCCACAGTCGTTCGTACTGTCACCACATACCTAGGTGTGTGAAGTGCGGAGACAAGCACAAGAGCGAGCTTTGCAAGAAGCCTCGCCAATCCCCCGCTGTATGTGCCTTGTGTCAGCAAGACCACCCTGCCAACTACAAAGGCTGCGAGGCATATAAAGTGCTGAAGAACCGCCTCCAACAACAACGCCGCCCACTCGTGGTAGAACAAGCAGCGAAACCGCGAAGCGTTCCAGCCAGAGAAGTGAATGACTCCACTTCATTCGCCAACATAGTGTCAGGTGGACGCAAGACATTATCTGAGGCACCGCCTCCTCCCCTCCCTCAACCACAGCATTTACCTCAGCCTCACATACACCAAATTCCTCCCCCTCCCAACTCCACAGATCTCACTAGCCTTCTTACATCCTTTCTCACTGACTTCAGAACTCTTATCACTCCTCTTATTTCACTGCTCACCAACCTTGTTTCCCACCTCATTCCAAGCTCTCCCAAATGAATAAAAAACCCTTAACTATCCTTCTTTGGAATGCCAATGGTGTTCGAAATCACACAAACGAACTGACAACATTACTAAATGAAAAAAACATTGACGTTGCACTCATTACTGAAACGCGACTGACTGCTAACAGATCCCTCAAAATCCCACAGTACCAGGTTTACAGAACAGACCACCCTGATGGAACATCACATGCTGGTACTGCTGTCCTTATCCGCCATTCCCTTTCCCACCACATCGTCCCATTGATTGCCCATGATTTCCTACAAGCCACAGCTGTGTCAATCCGCACATTTTCCTTCCCCCTCACCATAGCTGCAGCGTATTGTCCACCTAACAAGTCTATTTCCAACTCACAATTTACCTCCTTTCTTAACTCAATTGGACATCACTACCTTGTGGGTGGAGATTTCAACGCAAAGCACCAACAGTGGGGCTCTAGAATCACCAACTCCCGAGGGCGAGCTTTGTTATCTGCACTCTTATCCACAAACTCCACCCCTCTCCCTCCTCAGACTCCTACCTATTGGCCTGCAGATCCCTATCGAAATCCTGACATCCTTGATTTCTTCATCCACCATGGAATAGGATCGATAAATTCGTCCACTACACGGCTCGATGACCTGTCGTCCGACCATAGCCCTCTACTCCTCACTCTTTCGTTACACCCCATCCCCAAACTACCTCCTCCCTCATTCATCAGAGGTCCAGTCGACTGGGACCACTTCCGTGAACTTCTAACTAATTCCATTGACCTCAAAGTTACCCTAAAAACACCTCATGATCTAGACCATGCCGTACATTCCCTAACTACCTTAATCCAACAATGTGCATGGAATGCTTCAAAGCCTCAACCTTCCCCGTATGCCCAGAACAAAACTTCTTTACCTCAAAACCTACTCGACCTTATCCACATCAAACGCCGCTCCAAAGCCTTATGGCAAAGAACCCGACACCCTGCCGATCGCCGCTGTTACAATCAAAACTGTAAATTGTTAAAGCGAGAGTTGGCAACCTTCCGATCCCAAACATTTAATTCTTACCTATCCTCTTTATCCACTCAGGACAACTCTCTCTGGAGAGCTACCCAAAATATCCTAAAATACCATTATGTATCACATCCACTTCGTCGTGGCGATGGGTCCTGGGCTGCGTCAGATGGAGGGAGATCTGAAGCATTCGCACAGCACCTCTCACATACTTTCACACCTCATCCCAACCAGCATAATCCATCCCACGATACGAAGGTCGAAGATTTCCTTATTTCTCCGATTCCTCATTCACTTCCTCCAAAGGCAGTCAATCCCTCCGAGGTCCAATACCACTTAAAAAACCTACCACTCCGTAAATCTCCTGGATACGATCTTCTCACTGCTCAGATCCTTCGACAACTCCCACCCAAAGCAATAATTTTCCTCACCTATATATTTAATTGTATCCTTAGAACCACCCACTACCCACTTCTCTGGAAATATTCCATTATCGTCCTCTTTCAGAAACCTGGAAAGTCCCCAAATGATCCCTCATCTTACCGCCCAATCAGTCTACTTCCAATCCTTTCAAAAGTTTTTGAAAGAATCCTACTCAAACGACTTTTGCCTATAGTTGAATCCAAAAACCTTCTTCCTAACCATCAATTTGGCTTCCGCTTCAGACACTCCACTGCTCAACAAGGCCTTCGCGTTGTTGACCATATATCCTCCGCACTTGAAAGCAAACACTACTGCACGGGTGCTTTCTTGGACGTAGCTCAGGCTTTTGACCGGGTATGGCACCCAGGTTTGCTTTACAAACTAAAAATCTCCTTACCGCAGACCCTTTATCTAATCCTTCAATCCTATCTGTCTAACAGGTTCTTTCGGGTCCGTTGTGGTTCAGAATACTCCAATTATTACCCCATAGAAGCAGGAGTTCCTCAAGGCAGCGTCCTTGGCCCTATCCTGTATACCCTTTTCACTGCTGACATTCCGTTAAGTCCTAGCACCTTCCTTGCAACTTTTGCTGACGACACAGCAATTCTCTCGTCACATCCCAATCCGTCAACGGCATCCTACAACCTCCAAAATCACCTCACTAAGATAGAGAAGTGGTGCAACATCTGGCGCATCAAAGTCAATGAAGGCAAATGCGTTCACACCACATTTACTCTCCGTCGAGGATCCTGCCCGTCCGTAACCTTCAATTCAATTCCGCTTCCCATGTCCAATACAGTTAGATATCTAGGTTTTCATCTAGACAAAAGACTGACTTGGAACCCTCACACAAGACTTAAAAGACAAGAATCGAACAGATGGTTTGGACAGTTATACAGACTACTGAACAGAAACTCTAACCTCACACTAGAAAACAAACTCCACGTATACAAACAGTTATTAAAACCAATTTGGACTTACGGAATAGAGTTATGGGGGACAGCCAAACCATCGAACATCAAACGTATCCAAACATTCCAATCCAAAGTCCTCAGAACCATAGTCAACGCACCCTTTTATATTAAAAACTCATCCCTTCACAGAGATCTCCATGTACCAACTGTCCTCGACCTTATACCCTCAAGATTTTCCAAATTTCACCAAAACCTTTCCGCACATCCGAATCCTTTGGTCGACTCCATATCCAGTAACATTCATCCTTACAATCCTCCTCGACGCCTAAAACGGCGGTGGCCTCGCGACCTATTATAAATAGACATTCTATGTCATGGGGTCCTGGCACTGGCCATCATCCCCACTCATGTCCTGAGCTAGTGTGGCTCTCTTGCCCTCTCTGTGGCCTGCGCCGGATGGCGCCACGGCCGGAGAGGGGGCGGGGGGAGCTTCGCTGCTTCCGGCCTTTCCGCCAGCTTGCTGGGGGATTGGCTTCGGGGGCGGGGGGCTCCTGGGCTGAATCTGTATGTATATAGGTATGAATGGACTATATATAGGTATGAATGGAATTGTATATAATGTATGAATGATCTCTCAGCACAATTATTAATGCTGGAAAAGGCAAATTGTAATTTTTTCAATAAAGAATTTAAAGATGAAAACTTCTTTATTATGACAAAATTACAATCTGCCTTTTATTGGACAAAAAGTAAGTATTAGTTTTAAATCTTAAAAAAAAATATGTTTGTTCCATTCATCCATTACTATTACACTCTCTGTTTTTTCTTTTTCAAGAAAACTTTTTATGAAAATTTCATTAAAATCAATATATTAGGTTTTATTTGATTCAATACAGCCATTTCATTTGAGGCAAATATTCATTTTATTTGTCACATCTACACCTTGTCTAATTGTTAACTTTTGATTCGGTTAAATTGTATTCAATTTCTTCTTCTTCTTTGATTTATTCACTGTTGTCATAGTAATATAAGCCTAATGACTTATTCGAATAATTAAATGAAAAAAATAAAAAGAAGCAGACTCTCATGCAAAACCTGCGAGTATTTTGAGGAACTGACTACTGACTGTGGATGGGGGAGAAGAGGGAATATTATGGTTTGATTAAATCTATGAATTTCCTACTTGAAAAGGCTTCTGTCAACACTTCTAGGAATTAAACAACGTTGAACGTTGAGCTATCAATAGTTCAAAGGACAATCTATAGAGCTATCGATGGCACTATCGACTATTGCACCCCTCCCATAGCTTCCTATATATTTTAGAGATAATTACCTGTCTACTATGCTAAAGGATAATTATGGTGTACGGAGAATCTGCTACCATAAATACTAATCAAAATATACATGTTAACATCAGACAAAGGTTAACGCTAAATATAATAGATAAATGGGTTTAATATTTATATATAATCCAGAATAGAGAACTATACATGTTTATAGGATCATCATGAAAGCTTATAAACATATATTTATGTTAACCTGTGCAATTTTAATAATTATTATGATGCTTGTGGCTTGCCAAAAATACTTGATTACTAATTGTTTTTGATTGCTCAATATAAAATATTCAACAAAGCTGGTACCAGCTAATATCTAGGGCCCAGTCTAAGGTGGCTTCTGTTACAGCTGATATAGCAAGGCATTTGGTAAGTGGAACAATCATGGAGTCTGGCCGGGTATCATGTCTTCCAGGGACCTCCTGCATTACGCCGATAGATTGTTTTGTGCTATCATGTCTTCCAGGGACCTCCTGCATTACGCCGATAGATTGTTTTGTGCTATCATGTCTTCCAGGGACCTCCTGCATTACGCCGATAGATTGTTTTGTGCTATCATGTCTTCCAGGGACCTCCTGCATTACGCCGATAGATTGTTTTGTGCTATCATGTCTTCCAGGGACCTCCTGCATTACGCCGATAGATTGTTTTGTGCTATCATGTCTTCCAGGGACCTCCTGCATCACGGCGATAGATTGTTTTGTGCTATCATGTTGACACGATAATGTTGGTTCTCAATGCTTAATGTCTTTGAAATTATTTCTGTACCACCATCTGTAATGTGCTCTTTACCTTGGGAGAAAAATCTGAATTTTAAATCGTAATTAGCTCCTAAAGCCTTAGGATCTGTTCCCACGACGCGTGGCTTGTCATTCCTTGCCTAAAGTTTATCTTACCTTCCGCCGTGGGAACGCAAAGACTCGTCATGGCCCGAGGTGATTTGGGGTGCTTGTCGTTTCTCGCGAAATGTCTGATAATGCTTCCGACATCAAAAGATTGCGCATTCAACAGATAACAAGGGAATACGGCTCGTGCACCCGTTCCCGCTGTTTTAATTTGTGGAAGTCATTTTCAAATAGTTCAAAATGGAGTCGAATGATGAAGTTATATTGGAGTTTTTGTGCTATTAATTATTTAATTATATTTAAATTATTATGAAATATTAATTATTTTATGGAGTTGGGATAACGTATTAAATGGAATCTACAACTTCAAGAACATAAAGATAGGAAGCAGGTGTAGAAACGGAGTTGAGATTTGGCGAACCACGCACCGTGGGAACGGTTCCCGGTTCGAATTCAACCAAGACCGCAGGACGAACATGGAGGATCTCAAGCTTTCACAGGCGGCGTGGAAACAAAGCTCTATATTAGCTCTGCCTATAGAAATCTTAAGCCAGAGCCAAATTTTTTTTCCTTAGTTTCATTTTTCATAGTTCCCGTTACTGCATTTTAGCCACCACCCAATCAGCGTTTTTCAATTTTTTGTGAAATACAAGTTACAACTACAGATTGATTAAAAGTTTCTTTTATCGCAGTACATACATGCAGGCAGGTGGGATAAAGACAATTTTCCCGAACACGTTTCAAATTTGAGCCTCTCTCAACACTAAAAGTTACCCAAAAAACCTTTAATTTGCCCTGGATAGTTTTTTACTGGACGCTTTTGCTTGTAATGAACCGAATTTCGGATAGCACAAAAGGTTAATGAGTACAATAACTTATTGAAATTAAATTATATCGCCACTGTTTCGAAACCAACAAGAAGTTGGCCATTGATCATATTTAAATATCCATTTTTAATTACCGCATTTCCTTTAAGTTCCGCTTCCATTAAGTGTAGCTATTGTTATAAGTATGAACCGGTAAGGATTGTTATGCTGATAAGGAATTTAATTAAATTGGATTGGCTCAATGAGTCAAGGTTTTTCTAAAGGTGTGAAAAGGGCGCCCTATGGACCAACACCTCTGCTGGTAAATTAGGATAGTAATTAACCTTCTCTCTATGAAACCCGCGCCTTCTTAGATCTGTTCATTAAGTGCGCATTCAGAGAAAGTCTTCTTTTCCCTTTTCTGTCTTTTTTAAGGTTTCGCTCTTTTACCACCTTCACGTTTTCATTTATGTCTATTCCGGTATTGGTTCAATCAGTGAGTGAGCGCTCAATATGGTATATATATAAGGTGGGGAATTCTCATTTTGCCACAAGCTTTTTAGTAGAGCTCATTATCAATTTCAAATTTGCCACTTCGAAAAAGCACGTGAAATAGGAAAAAAACGACAACAACCATAACTGTTGTTGGGTTTTAACGTGTCAAATGTTATACACGCGATGTAAAAATTAACACCAGGCCAATGAAAAATACAAGGAAAAGACAAGAGAAAGTAACAAATTTATGTTTGATAGATAACGCCTAGTAGTAACCACACTAGTTATAATAGCGCCATCATGGGTCGGCTCATAGTACTTCATTAATAGCAATGATCCCCCCTCCCCATATAATATGGGGTAAAGTATCAAGTTAATGATGCCAATGTTCTTATTGAGAATATGTTTTATGTATTAGGGTTTTAGTCGACTATTAAAGCCATTAAAACGTTCATTGGGAGTTTATTCGCAATTAAATTATCTTGCGGACCTTAAATTAGTTTGCCCTATAGGTTCCATAAATAAGATCAGAATCATGAACAATAACCAAGTTTCATTTTATAATCCATTGCTTGCAATTAAAATTCAATTATTTTCAAATCGTATCTGGTAGGGTATTAAATTTACTATCTTGACGTCCTGTGCACAAAACTGCCAATAATTATTTTTTCCAACTAAAACGAAACCATTGATTGTTTGATGCCATGCGAAAGGATGCTTGAATTTGTATGATGACCATGCTGAATTAGTACCACGAATATCTTTTGATGTTATTTCTTAACTTTCTATTTTGTAAGTCCATTGTTTATATCCATATTTATACATATATATATATATATATAAGTTAAGTCCAGGTGCCGCTAGTGCCCAGCCTTAATCCCCAAACATATGTTATCTGTATATGTTTACAGGTAATACCTATAGATAGAGGTATCTTGGACTAAATAAAGCAGTATTGTTATAACGTTCTACGTGTTCTTATTACCAACCTTTCTTAGCTTGTAATTCAATAAACATTAACTGGTGCCGAAACCCGGGATCCGTGGAGAAAGAGAGTTACCGAGTGCGAGCGTAATTTTTTTTTGTTTTTTTTTTCTTCTATGCGTGAAAGAGAGAAGATGACTGAAGGAGGAGTTTTGAGACAGCCCGTCTTGAATCTCGTAGAGGGAGCAGATATTAGAAGAGTGGGAACTATGCCAGAAGTTCATGCCACGGCGCTCGCGCTGATGAGGGTAAAAGCGATGAATACCCAGGATCTGAGGAAGGCTGTTTCGGAGCTGGAGAGATTCACTGGGGAACTGGGGGAGCTGAACCATTTCCTAAAAGTAGGAGACCGTCTCACAGCTTTAATTGGAGCTAAAGTAGAAGAAAATTTAATAGATCCCAGAGACGCGGAATCGTTGAAGGCGGCCCTGATATGTCGGGTCAAGAGAAGTATACTGAATCAAATTCAGGCAGATGAAGAAACCCCGTGGGAAGTAATTAAGATGAGATTGAAGAAGGCGTACGGAGGAGGACGATGGACTCCCGAGGAGGACATATTCCAAATGTTTAGGGACACAAAGTCCCCAAGACAAAGTAACGGGCAATATGCTGCGGGGTTAGTAGTCCGTTTCAATAAGATAACGGAGAAGATGAGAGAGTCGATTAGTGTGAGAGGTGGAGGGTAGAATGGCATTCTTATCCACAATTCTAAAAGTGCAACTGGCCAAGGAGACAGGAAGAAAGGAAGGATTCTCTGATGAGCGCTCGTTCTCGGAGTGTGCACAATCAATGATCGACAATAGTGCCAAGGAGGAAGAAGTGAGGGTGCAAGACGTCGACAATGAGTGGAGCCAAGTTGCATACAAAAGAACCCGGACCCTGAAACCAACCTGGAGGAGACCAGAAACGTCCGTTATTGGCAGAGACAAGGGAACGACAGGAGATAGAAGATTCAGAGGAACGAGACCGAGGTATGCCCCGCCCAGGGAAGAAAGAAAATGCCACGGATGTAGGAAGGCAGGACATTTAGTGGCACAGTGTCCTCGAACGAAATGTTTTGAGTGTGGCGAGGAAGGACACATCGCGAGGCATTGCCCGTATATCTTCCGGAGGAGAGAATACCAACGACCAGAACCGATGGAGGTAAACACTCAAGAAGTAAGAGAGAGACGGAGCATGACACATGGGGAGAGTGGATCATCAGAAGAAACAGGAGACAGACAGGGCAGAAGGTCGAGTCACGTAGATGGGAGCAACGTGATGAAGCCTGAGGAGCGTGTTGGCAGAGAGGCGACCGCATCTTGAGATGTAATGCAATTCGGGAGAGGATGTGTGCGTTGCCAATAATTTGGGTCAAAGGAGGAGAGATGTGTCTGGTGGACACGGGAAGCACCAACGCCATCATGTCCCGCGGAGCGCTGGAGAGGCTGTATGGCGGAGAGAGGGCACTCCAGATTCAGGTATGTAATGTGGTTTAATCACCCTGGGAGGCCCTTGCGAGGTAGTGGGAGAGTTAGTCATAGGGCTAAATAGGTGGGCGAAGAAAGGGGGAGATCTAAAGATACATATCGTAGGAAACATGCCGCGGGAGTACCAGGTGATAGTTGGGTGCGACATGTTGGGGAAGGTAGGCGCGCGTGTGGAGAATATCGGAGAAAAATGGAACATTAAGTTGGGGAAAGTGGAATATAAATGTCAAGGGACTATATGGGATGGAAGAGCGCGGATAGGGGCGGTTAATAAAATAGAGGGCTGGAGGGAAGGCCTACAGAGGGAGTTTGAGGATATTTTTTACGTAGAGGGAGACACGCTAGGAGCGACTGGGAAGACGACCCACGAGATCCAGTTAAAGAAAGAACGCGTGACATACGTGAAAGAGAGACGATATCCGCAGGCGCTACGTAGGCATATTAGAGAGGAGCTAGAGAGTCTCAAACGGCAAGGGATTATAATTGATAGCACTTCGCCATATAACAGTCCTCTATGGGCAGTGAGGAAGAAAAATAGACCTGGGGACGAGACGGAGAAATACAGGGTAGTTATCGATTATCGGAAGTTAAACGAGAACACGACGGACGAGAAGTATCTTATTCCCCGATTTGAGGACATATTAGACAGATTGAACGGGGCGACAATATTTAGTACCCTAGATCTAAAGGCAGGCTATCACCAGATCAAGATAAGCGCGAACGACCAAGACAAAACGGCCTTTACATTTGAGAGGGGGCATTATCAATTTACCAGGATGCCATTTGGACTGAAAAACGCTCCGATTACCTTTCAACGCCTAATGGATGAATTTTTGAGGGGAATAGACGAAGCGGTATGCCAGGTCTACATGGACGATCTGTTAGTTTTCAGCAGAACGGAGGCAGAGCACGTTGAGCACCTAAGAAGTGTATTTCAAAGAGTCCGCGAATTCGGATTAAAATTGTCAATGGAGAAGTCTCTGTTGGGGAAGAAAAAAATCAATTTTTTGGGCCACACCATCTCACAGGAGGGGGTTAAGCCAGACTCTACGAAGGTCGAGGCGATTAGAAGGATGGTGGTGCCCACAGATGTAAAGGGGATCCGTCGACTTCTGGGGACGCTTAATTATTACAGAAGATTTGTGCCGGACATGGCGGCATACCTGGTGCCTATTAATAATTTACTGCGAAAGGGAGCGAGGGTGGTAATTACCCCAATCATGGAGCAGAACATCCTGAAATGTATGTCTAGCTTACAAGAGGAACCAATATTAGCATTTCCCGATTTCCAACATCCCTTCACAGTCACCACTGATGCCAGCGAATACGCACTGGGGGCAGTGTTGTCGCAGGAGAGAGACGGTGGGGAGCGCCCGGTGGCGTACGCTAGTCGACGGCTCACAGAAACGGAAGCGCGGTATAGTGCTCTAGAGAGAGAGCTCCTAGGTATCGTCTGGGCTATAGACCATTTCCGCCCATATGTCTTCGGCAGAAAATTCCATGTTCACACCGACCACAGACCCCTACAATGGGTAGGAAAGTTAAAGGAGTCCTCGGCGCGGGTCACGAGGTGGAAAGAGTTTTTGTCCCAGTACAATATGGAGATCATATATAAACCCGGGAAAGAGAACGTAGTGGCAGACTGGCTGTCCAGAGCCATTACTGTGAATGCATTGGAAGAAGGGGAACCATCCGGGGAAATCAAACAGTTTCTCCGGGAATGGACACCCGGGGAGGATGGAAGCCTCGGTACGCGAGGAGATAGCGAAGGCGAGGAAACCCTTGAAGAGGAAGGTTCCGCCGCCGAAAGACCTCTTGAAATGGAAGTAACAGAAGGGATCGTGAACGACAAAAGACGGCAGATCATTTGGAAATCCAAGACCTCAGGGCGGCTGCAGATCGCAATGATAAAATCGCGATGATTTGGTCGCCACCAGGGGTTAGGAACGACCAAATTTGCCGTGCATTGAAAGATGCCTTGGAACCCGGAAAGACCCATCATGTATTTGTAGGGAATGCCACTATTTGGGAGAAAATTCGTAGACTTTGGCGAACGGAACAACTTGGAGTGGATAGGGTATTTATTCAGTGCACGTCGATGGTGGAGACACTCGAAGACAGAGAACAGCAGCTGGAAGTGACGCTGTCCTATCACCAAGGAAAAACGAACCACCGTGGAGTTCAGGAAACGTTGCAAGCGTTGCGGCGGAGATACTTTTGGTGGGGAATGAAAAAGAGCATACAAGAAATGATAGGGGCATGTGCAGTCTGTCTCACTACGAAGTATGACAGACATCCGCCACGGGGGGCGACAAGAAGAATCGCCCACCACCGAGACACCGTTGAGTGACTTACAAGTGGATACCTTCACTTGGAGGGGGTATAAGTGGGTTACCACAATCGACAGTTTTAGCAAAGTGGCCATGGCGCACCCGGTGCAAGAACGGTCATCATACGCGGCAATGCTGGCATTAAATACCTGGTTCCAGTTTTACGGAGTACCAGACCGGATCTCGTCGGATGGGGGCAGAGAATTCGACAATGCCAACATCCGAAAAGAAATGAAGACTCTCGATGTCTCTTGGCATCTTAATACCCCAGGGCACCCTAAGAGAAGAGGAGGGATAGAAAGATTACACAGCACCCTGAGTGACCACCTGAGGGTATATCACGCGGAAAAGGGTCTGCCGGCGAATGAGGCGATGCCGAAGGCGGTGGCCGCTTACAATCATTCGATCCACACCGCGACGGGGTTCTCCCCGTTCGAGATCCTCTTTGGGCTGCGCGAAAGACGGAGAAATGGGGCAGAGACGGTAGCAGACGAGGGAATGGCGGAGAAAATGGCGAGTAATACTGTCGGTTTGAGGAAAATATGTGACAAAGTCCGAGAGAGGATAACGAGGGCCAAAGTGAGACGAGTGGAACGGGAAAACCTCAAAGTCCGGGATCGAATGGGGGAACTTAAAATCGGGACTATCGTCTATAAAAAACTAGGGTCAAATAGGAGCAAAGAGCTGGTGCGATATGAGGGCCCATTTAAAGTGGTCGTGATTAGGGAACACAACGTCGTGACAATTGAGAGTATACGACCCCCTAAGAAGCGGCGAAATGTCCACATAGAACAATTAAAGCTTCCACCAGGGGGGGAGGTTGTAGATCAGGAATGAGCTGGAGTGTCCTCGCAGCATACACGCGAGGAACATTGTAAATAGTTATAGTTATGTGATTTTTCCCACAAAAGTATTGTTTTTTTTTTTTTTCCTTTTCTTTTATGTTTTTTGTTTACAAGTGACAGTTGGTTTTTACGTTTTATAGGATTAGAGCTTAATGTGAGGGATTACAGGCTGTGTACGGGCGGGGCTGGCCTTTGCTCCTTTGTAACATTAGCGGAGCATTATTTGAATGGACTAAGACGTCCGAGTGTTGGACTTCAAAGTTTGCGAATGGGTGTTCATAAACTGGTGGGGGGGAGTTAAGTCCAGGGGCCGCTAGTGCCCAGCCTTAATCCCCAATCATATGTTATCTGTATATGTTTACAGGTAATACCTATAGATACAGGTATCTTGGACTAAATAAAGCAGTCTTGTTATAACGTTCTACGTGTTCTTATTACCAACCTTTCTTAGCTTGTAATTCAATAAACATTAACTTATATATATATATATATATATATATATATATAAGTTAACGTTCGTGAGAACTAGAACAGTAAGAAAAGATCGAGAAAGAGGTAATAGAAATGAATAGGGCAAGCGATAGTATAAGACTGCTTTATTCATAGCTCTTTAATCCCATACACATACACTCGGAATGTTTACATCCCGATGTTTTGGTATTAAGACTGCGTACCAACAGTGCCCAGGCCTTAACTCCCCCCCGCCAGTTTACGCACACTACCTCGTAAACTCTAAGTCCGACCCGAGTGTACAATCAGGTGGCTCGGGTTCTTAAGGGCCAAGGCCAGCGCACCCAATACACAATCTATAATCCATCACACTACTAAAGACACATTTAAACAAGTCAAATATAATATAAATGTACAAAACAAAATAATAAAACCTCCTATAAAATAATAATACTATAAAAACTAAGAACAGAACTCTCTGTCATAATGTCACATATATTAACAATATGACCTATAACAACACAATTACTTGCTTCGTGTCGGATCGAGGACACACCAGTTTACTCACGCTCCCCCCCCCCTAGAGTGGGAGTTTAAGTTGTTCAATATGAACCGTCCGCCGTTTCCTTGGGTGGTCCACACTCTCGATAGTTACAAGATTGTGTTCTCGGATCGCAACAACCTTGAAAAGGCCTTCATATCGGACCGGCTCTTTACTCCGATTCGAACCTAATTTCCTATAAACGACGGTCCCGATCGTAATCGACCCCATTCTGTCCCGGACTTTCATATTTGCCCTCACAACGCGTTTGGTTTTTTCCCCCGATATACGATCGCGCACTGTACACCACATTTTTCCCAGCCGCATGTGGGTATTCACGAGCTGTTCCGTGCTCCCTTCATCCGCCACCGTCTCTGCCCAATTTCACGGTCTCGCGCGTAACCCAAAGATAATTTCAAACGGCGCAAATCCCGTGGTGGTGTGAATTGAGTGGTTATACGCCGCCACTGCCATTGGCATCGTAACATTAGCTGACAGCCCCTTATCGACCTGGTATACCCGCAGGTGATCGCTGAGGGTGCTGTGCAGGCGCTCAACGTTTCCTCTACTTTTGGGATGTCCCGGGGTATTAATATGCCATATCACGTCTCTATTTTTCATCTCAGCGCGAACTTTGGCGTTGTCGAACTCTCTCCCACCATCCGACGAAATGCGCTCGGGGATGCCATAAAATTGGAACCACAAGTTGACGGCATGCAGAATAGCGTCTGCCGATTTGTCCCGCACCTCGTATGCCATAGCCACCTTACTAAATGTGTCGATTGTAGTGACCCATTTGAATCCACGCCACGTAATCCGCTGTAGCGCCTGCGTTGTCTCTTGCACGCCACGGTGATTCGTCTTCCCCTGGTGGTACGCAAGTGTGACCACCCGCTGTTGCTCCACGTCACGCAACGTCTGAACCGCCGATAGGCACCTTATAAACGTGCGGTCGATTCCTAATTGCTCGCTCTGCCACAATCTTCTAATTTTCTCCCAAATCGTCGCGTTACCGACAAATAGGTGGTACGTTTTTCCCGGTTTGGAGGCATCTTTCAGTGCCTGGCAAATTTGCTCTAGCCTCACTCCCGGCTCCGACCAGATCGTCGAAATTGTGCTTCGACCGTATTCGTCGTACGTCACCGTCATCAGGCCCGAAGTTTTTGTCTTCCAAATGATTTGGTGACGTTTGTCGTTGATAATCTCCTCAGACGTTCCCATGTCTCGTGGTCTTTCTCCAACAGACTCTTCTGATGTGGGGCTATCTCTCGCGCCACCATCTTCCCGCAGATCGGTACTTCCTGCTTCTCCTGGCGTCCACTCCGCAAGGGATTGTCGACTACCCCCTGATTTCTCGCCGTCCTCAATAGCATTCGTCATAATGGCACGCGACAGCCAGTCTGCCACGACATTATCCTTCCCTGGCTTATACACAATCTCCATATTGTATTGCGACAGAAACTCCTTCCACCGTGTCACGCGTGCGGATGATTCCTTTAATTTCCCCACCCATTGCAGCGGTCTTTGATCGGTGTGGACTTTAAATTTTCTCCCAAATACGTATGGGCGGAAGTGACCAATGGCCCAGATGATACCCAGTAGTTTCCGTTCGAGGGCACTGTACCTCGCCTCCGTGTCAGTCAACCTTCTGCTCGCATATGCTACCGGCCTCTCCCCATCGATTCCCTCCTGGGACAATACCGCTCCCAAGGCGTACTCACTTGCGTCCGTTGTGACAGTAAACGCCTTCTCAAAATTTGGAAATGCCAAGATAGGTGCTTCTTGCAACTGTTCCATACATTTCTGGATATTTTTCTCAATTAGCGGCGTGATTATCACTCGTGCCCCTTTGCGTAATAAATTACTAATAGGGACCAAGAATTCCGCCATATCCGGAACGAAACGGCGATAATAATTTAGCGTCCCCAACAACCGCCGAATGCCTTTAACATCTTTTGGCACCACCATTCTCCGGATCGCATCTATTTTCATGGAGTCCGGTTGGACTCCCTGCCGAGATATAGTATGTCCCAGAAAACTAATGGTCTCCTGACCCAGGGACGACTTTTCTATCGATAATTTCAGCCCAAATTCCTTTAACCTCTTAAAAACACTCCGAAGGTGTTCTATATGTTCCGGTTCGGTACGGCTGAAGACTATGAGGTCGTCCATATAGATCTGGCAGATGTTCTCATCAATTCCCCTCAGGAGTTCATCCATTAGCCGCTGGAATGTTATCGGGGCGTTTTTCAAACCGAACGGCATCCTTGTAAACTCGTAATGACCTCGTTCGAATGAAAACGCCGTCTTATGCTGATCATTCGCATTCAGTCTAATCTGGTGATATCCCGCTTTCAGATCTAACGTACTGAAGATTTTTGCTCCACTCAGCCTATCCAGTATATCCTCAAAGCGTGGAATAGGATATTTCTCGTCTAGAGTGTTCTCATTGAGCTTTCTAAAGTCTATAACTATTCTGTAATGATCTTCTTCCTCGCCTGGTCTATTTTTTTTTTCACCGTCCACAGGGGACTATTGCACGGCAAAGTGCTATTTCTGATAATCCCTTGACGCTTTAATTCGTCGATTTCCCTCCGGATGTGTTGACGAAGTGCTTGAGGATATCGCCTTTCTTTAACGTATGTTACGCGCTCTACTTTTAGAGGTATCTCGTGCTCTGTCTTCCCTGTTGCTCCTAACAGATCTCCCTCTACGAAAAAAATGTCTCTAAATTCGTCACGCAGCCTCTCCCTCCAATCCTCTACTCTCTTTACCGCCCCAATTCGTGCCTTTCCACCCCGTACTGTCCCCTGACTCCGATACGTTAAATCCCCTAATCTAATCCTCCAGTTTTTCTCTTCGTTCATTATGCGCGCGCCTACCCGTCCAAACAAATCGCATCCCACAATTATTTTATAGTCACGCGTCATCTCCTCTACGACGTGCACCGTTATTTCCCCTCCTACATTCGCCCATTTTTCTAGTCCTACCACCGCCTCCCCCATCACTTCGCAGGGTCCCCCCAGAGTGAGTAGTTTACAATCACATACCTTAATCTGTTGTGTACTCGCTCCTCCACACAGCCTCTCTAGTGCACTACGCGACACTATCGTATTGGTGCTACCTGTGTCTATTAAGCACTTCTCCCCCTTCTCGAACTCAATAATTGGCAACTCGCACATCCCTTTCCGCACCGTATTACATATTAGGATGTGGTCGCCTCTCTGCTGCCACTCTCCTCAGGCTTCTACGTGCCGCTCCCATCGACGCGATTTATTCTTCTGCTTCTCCTGTTCTCCGCTCCTGTGGCGCCCTGGCTCGTCTCCCTCAGTTTCCGATGTTCCCGATGAATCATCAGCTGACGATCCTGTGTCTCTGGGGGTTGTTCTACGCCTCTCACGAACTTCTTGGGCGCTGACCTCCATAGGTTCTGCCTTATCGAATTCCCTTCTTCTGTATACGTACGGGCACTGTCTTGCGATATGCCCTTCCTCACCGCACTCGAAACATTTCGTTCTAGGGCACTGTGCCACCAAGTGACCTGTTTTACCACATCCGTGGCACCTCCTCTCTTCTCTACGAGGCATATATCTAGGCCTTGCTCCTCTGAATTTCTTTTCTCCTGTCACCCCCCTATCTCTACACGTAAACGCTGTTTCAGGTTTCTTCCATACGGTCTTTGGGGTCCTGATTTTTTTATAAACGACCCGGCTCCAGTCACTCTCGTCTTCTCGGATACGCAATTCTGCTTCCCTAGCGCTGGCGTCGATCATCGTTTGCGCGCACTCTAGGAAAGACCGTTCGTGAGCGAATCTCTCTTTCCTTCCCGTTTCCTTGGCCAGCTGCACCTTCAATATTGTTGAGAGGAAGCCCATCCGGCCTTCTACTTCTTCCGCCCTAAACGTCTCTCTCATCTTTTCGGTAACCTGATTGTAACGGACTACCAGACCTGCGGCATACTGTCCATTACTCTGTCCTCCGGAGACCTCGTTTCCCGAAACATCTGGAAAATATCTTCCTCAGGGGTCCAACGCCCCACTCCATACGCTTTTTTTAGTCGCGCCTTTACCACTTCCCATGGGGTTTCCTCGTCAGCTTGGATCTGATTCAGGATGCTTCTTTTTACTCGACATATCAAAGCCGCGCTCAGTGATTCCGCGTCCCTGAGGTCCAGCCAATTGCCTTCCACCTTTGTCCCGATTAACGCTGTGAGGCGGTCTCCTCCCTTTAAAAAGTGATTAAGTTCACCCAGCTCACCTGTAAACTTCTCCAGATCCGAAATCGCTTTTCTTAGATCCTGGGTGTTCATAGTCTTCACCCTCATCAGGGCGAGAGCATTTGCGTGAGTCTCCGGTAGCAGGCCCACTCTCCTAGGTTCCGTCCCATCAACGATATTTAAGACGGGCTGTCTTAATACCCCACTTTCCATCATATCTTCTTCTATGTGTATCGATCTAAATCGGGCCACAACAAAATTTCCCCGAACTGTGTTCCTTAATTTTTTCCTGGGTTTCGGCACCAGTTAACGTTCGTGAGAACTAGAACAGTAATAGAAAGAGGTAATAGAAATGAATAGGGCAAGCGATAGTATAAGACTGCTTTATTCATAGCTCTTAATCCCATACACACACACTCGGAATGTTTACATCCCGATGTTTTGGTATTAAGACTGCGTACCAACAGTGCCCAGGCCTTAACTTATAAATATATATAAGTTAAGGTTCGGACGTCGTAGGCAGCCAGCCTAATCCTTAAGTCATCGGGATGTAAACATCCCGAATGTATTTAGAGAGGCTTTAAAAGGCTCAAATAAAAACAGTCTTGTGACAACTCTCGTTCAGTAACTACATTCAACCTTTTTCCTTTTTCTTCTCGTTTTTCGTTGACGATCGATAACTGGTGCCGAAACCCGGGAGCGGAGTGGGTTCGAGTCATTAACGTGCGAGTTGGCTTTTGTTTTTTTTTCCTTCTCATTCACTTTCGTGTGATTTAATTAAAGTAGGTAATGGTGGAATTGTGGCCGGCAGCGTTTGAAGTTCCACAGTTACCTAAAGAAACCATGGCTGAAGCCCATGCGAACTCACTGGCATGGATGAAGGTGCGGGCAGTGACGTCACAGGACATGAGGAAAATGATCTCAGACCTCGAAAAATTTGTTGGGGAAATAGGTGAGTTAAATCATTTTCTCAAAGGTGGAGATAGGATTATGGAGAGGATACAAGCCAAGATGGACGAAGGGTTACTCGACCCAGGTGACGCTAAGTCAATAAAGGCAGACCTGGTGTGCAGGGTGAAAAGGAAGGTGCTGAACCTGATACAGGCGGACGAGGAAACCCCATGGGAGATAGTAAAGACGAGACTGAAAAAAGCATATGGGGGGGGGACGATGGACCCCAGAGGAGGATATATTCCAAATGTTTCGAGAAATGAAATCTCCGAGACAGAATAGTGGACAGTATGCTGCAGTCCTGGTTGTCCGCTACAATAAAATAAATAAGAAAATGAGGGAGACAGCTAGCGCCGATGAAGTGGAGGGCATGATGGGATTCCTGTCTACAATCTTAAAGGTACAATTAGCGAAGGAGACGGGAAGGAAGGAAGGGTTCCCTAATGAGCGATCGTTCCTCGAATGCGCCCAGGCGATGATAGATGCTAGCGCAGGGGAAGAAGAAGTAAAAATGAACGAAGATGACAACGATTGGAGCCAGATCCAATATAGGAGAAACAGGACCCCAAAAGCAGTGTGGAAGAGACAGGAAACGCCGTTTGCCGGTAGAGACAGGGGAGCGACAAGAGAGAGAAGATTGGAAGTGACGAGGCCTAGGTACGCACCTCGGAAAGAAGAAAGGAAATGTCATGGTTGTGGAAAGACGGGCCATCTGGTAGCTCAGTGCCCTCGCACTAAGTGCTTTGAGTGTGGGGAAGAAGGACTCATAGCAAGACAATGTCCATACTTGTTTCGTAGAAGGGAATTTCACAAAGCAGAACCAATGGAGGTGAATAACCAGGAAATCCGGGAGAGGCGGAGCGTGACACCAAGAGAAATTGGATCATCAGGTGACGAGTCATCAGGGACGTCGGAGACAGACGGAGAGGAGTCGAAGCGCAGCGGGAGCAGACGACGAGAGTGGCAGAAGAATCCCTCGCGCAGATGGGAGCGGCGTACGGAGGCCTGAGGAGAGTGGCAGCAGAGAGGTGACCGCATCCTAAGTTGCGATACAGTGCGGGAAAGGATGTGTGGTTTGCCAATTATCGAGTTCGGGAAGGGGGAGAGGTGCCTCATTGATACTGGCAGTACCAATACAATAATATCTCGTGGTGCGTTAGAGAGGTTGCGTGGAGGAGAGAGGGCACACCAGATCAAGGTATTTAAGTGTAAATTACTTACTCTTGGGGGACCCTGCGAAGTAATGGGAGAAGCGGTTGTGTGGCTGGAAGAATGGGCGAAAGTAATGGGTGACATAAAAGTACACGTCGTGGAAGACATGCCACGGGAATACCAGATAATAGTGGGGTGTGATTTACTGGGAAAAGTAGGCACGCGCATCGAAAACGAGGGTGAGAACTGGAGGATCAAAATAGGGAAGCGAACCTATCGAAGCCGGGGGGGGGGGCGTAAGGGGCGAAACGGAGCAAATAGGAGCGGTTAAGAGAGTGGAGGATTGGAGGGAGAGTCTGCGGAGCGAGTTTAGGGATATTTTTTTCGCTGAAGGGGACAAGCTAGGAGCAACGGGGAAAACGCTACATGAGACCCCGTTAAAAGTAGAGCGGGTGACGTATGTGAAGGAGAGGCGGTATCCGCAAGCGCTCAGACAACACATTAGAAAGGAGATCGAGGATCTCAAGCGCCAAGGTATTATCAGAGATAGCACGTCTCCGTATAATAGCCCTTTGTGGGCAGTGAAAAAGAAAAGTCGTGTCAAATGGTAGTAAGGAACTTGGTAGTTCGGTATGAGGGGCCCTTTAAGGTCATCATAATTTGGGAACATAATCTCGTGACTATCGAGAGTATGACCACCCCAAAGAAGAGGCGAACCGTTCACATTGAACAGTTGAAACTCCCAACACAGGGGGGAGGGTGTTGAATGTGCATAAGATGGTGTGCCCTCGATCCAATACGGAGCAACTGATCCGGAATCATATACTTCACATGTGCTGCTCAGAGAGAGTTTTTGTTTTCATTATTTATATTGTGGATGTTCCATTTTTTTTTTTTTACCTGGCAGCCGCCGGGTCCAGGGCGAATGTATTATTTTTTGTTAGTATTATTTTTGTTTTATTTCTGTATTATCTCTTTTCTTTGTGTCCTGTTTTTTTGTGTGGACTATGAATATATTAGACCGTAAACGTGATGTAAGGGATTACAGGCTGTGTGCTGCGTGCGGCGGACCTTGGAGTTTACGAAGAGATATGCGTAAACTGGCAGGGGAGAGTTAACGTTCGGACGTCGTAGGCAGCCAGCCTAATCCTTAAGTCATCGGGATGTAAACATCCCGAATGTATTTAGAGAGGCTTTAAAAGGCTCAAATAAAAACAGTCTTGTGACAACTCTCGTTCAGTAACTACATTCAACCTTTTTCCTTTTTCTTCTCGTTTTTCGTTGACGATCGTTAACTCATATATATATATATATATATATATATATATATATATATATATATATATATATATATAAGTTAAAGCCAGAGGCAAGTTATGTTGTAAACTAATACGATCATGGGAGGGAAACAACCCATGATCCTATGTAGGTCGGATTACTAAGGAGAATAAAGTAGTCTTTTACTGGAGTCACAGTGTGTCGGTGTTTTTTCCTCTGTCATTATTATACTTTTATCACACTTAACCGTCGACGATTAACTGGTGCCGAAACCCGGGAGATTACGGGAACCTCGTACGGCGGCGTAGAAAGTAATTGTTTTTTTTTTCTTTCTCTCTAATTTTTTTTTCTTAATCGTCTCCTCTCTTTTACGTTTTTAATAACATGCCAGAGGGAGTGTTACGACCCGCGGTGCTAAGTGGAGCTGCAGATATACCTCAGTTGCCTCAAACGACGATGGCAGCGGCTCACGCGACTACATTAGCGTGGATGAAGATTCAGGCGATCACGGCTCAGGATATGAGGAAGTCCATTTCCGATCTGGAGAGATTCGCAGGTGAGACCGGGGAACTGAATCATTTCCTTAAGGGGGGTGACCGGCTGATGATGCGGATAGAAGGAAAACGGACGGAGGATTTAATAACTGAAGGAGATGCCGATTCACTGAGAGCAGCTCTGGTGTGCAGAGTTAAGCGGAGCATTCTGAATATGATCCAGGCTGACGAGGAGACCCCATGGACCATCGTGAAGGAGCGGCTGAAGAAAGCATTCGGCGGGGGAAGATGGACCCCGGAAGAGGATATTTTTAAAATGTTCCGGGAGACGAAGAGGCACCGACAAACAAACGGGCAGTTCGCCGGAACACTGCTGGCTCAATACAATGGCATCACGGAGAAGATGCGGGAGACATTGAACGCGGCAGAAGTAGAGGGCAGGATGGCGTTTTTGTCTACAATACTGAAGGTGCAGCAAGCGAAGGAAACAGGAAGAAAGGAGGCGTTACCTAGAGAGCGCACGTTTCTAGAATGCGCTCAAGAAATGGTGGATACCAGCGCCAGAGAGGAGGAAATTACAGTTGGCGAGGAAGAAATGGACTGGAGGAAAGTAGTATATAAAAGGCCCAAAATCGCGCCGGTCACATGGAGGAAGAAGGAGGTAGAGTACGGTAGAAGAGAGAGGGCGGCAGTGGGAGAAAGGAGCCGAGGAAACGTGGGACGCCCCAGGAGAAGGGAAGACAGGAAGTGTTATGAGTGTGGGAAGAGAGGACACCTGGTAGCTAAGTGCCCACGCACTAGGTGCTTTGAGTGTGGCACGGAGGGTCACGTAGCAAGACAGTGCCCATATATGAGCCCACGCAGAAACGTGAACCGTCCCGAGCCAATGGAAATCAATGCTCAGGGAGTGTGGAGGAGGGAGAGACATCAGTCAGAGGCTTCAGAAACTTCGGAAATCTCCGAAACGGACAACGAAAGGGAAGAGCCAGGAAGCGGAGTGGGCTGTGGAAGCGGCAGTGCCCGGAGGAGCGGCCGACGACAGGCGACGGAGGAGAGGGGAGAACGCGAGATCTGAGAAGAGTGCAGCGGAGAGGCGACCGCACGTTAATAAATAATATTGTAAAAGGCACACATGGCGGTCTGCCTATAATTAGAGTCGCGAGTGGAGTGCAGTGCTTAGTGGATACGGGGAGTACCAACACAATAATGTGTCGGGAGACACTAGAGAGAGCATGTGTGGAGGAGGGAGGATGCCTCAAATGCAGGTATGTTCTTGTAGCTTGGTCACCCTGGGGGGCCCCTGCAGGGTCGAAGGGGAAGCGATAATAGGGTTGGAAAGATGGGATCGTAGCGAGGAGAAATTACGGGTCCATGTGGTGGAAAAGATGCCCCGGGAATACGGAGGGATCATAGGGTGTGATCTGTTGGGGAAAGTTGGAGCAAGGATTAGGAACAAGGAAGGGAAATGGGACATTCGCTTAGGTAAGAAAACATATAGGTGCCTGAGACAAGGGAGGGACGTAGGGAGAGACGGTAAGGCGCGAGTAGGGGTGATTAGGCGAGCGGAGGATTGGAGAGTGGAGCTCAAGAGAGAATATACGGACATTTTCTTAAGGGAAGGGGAGAGATTGGGGGCCACAGGAAAAACAGTACATGAGATTCCGCTCAAGCAGGACCGAGTAAGCTACGTGAAGGAGCGCAGATACCCACAGGCTCTGAGACACCATATTAGGGAGGAGCTGGACAACTTGAAAAAACAGGGGATCATCGAAGATAGCACGTCACCATATAATAGCCCCTTATGGGCTGTTAAGAAAAAGAGCGTGAAAGGAGGGGTCCCAGATAAGTATAGAGTGGTAGTAGACTACCGGAAGCTCAATGAGAATACAGTGGACGAGAAGTACCCAATTCCACGGTTCGATGACATTCTGGACAGGCTGAGCGGGGCCAGGATCTTCAGCACCCTGGATCTCAAAGCGGGGTATCACCAGATACAGATGCATCCTAGGGACCGACATAAGACAGCCTTCACTTTTGAAAGAGGTCACTACGAGTTCACCAGGATGCCATTTCGATTGAAAAATGCACCCATCACATTCCAAAGGCTCATGGATGAGTTGCTACGTGGAGTAGATGAGTCCGTTTGCCAGATATACATGGACGACCTCTTAGTATTCAGCGCGACCGAGGCCCAACATGTAGATCACCTGAGGACAGTTTTTGACCGAGTGCGACAATTCGGCCTGAAATTGTCGGAGGAAAAGTCCCATCTGGGTCAGGAGGTCATCAGTTTTTTGGGGCACACGATATCCAAAGAAGGAGTCCGACCAGATGCGGGAAGGTAGCAGCAATCCAGAAGATGGCGGTTCCGTCGGACGTAAAAGGGATACGGCGGCTGATGGGAACACTGAACTACTACATGCGATTCGTCCCAGAAATGGCAGCATACCTAGTACCTCTTAACAACCTCCTCAAAAAGGGGAAAAAAGTAGCCATCACCCCCAACATAGAGGCGAACATGCGCAAGTGCATGGCACGACTACAAGAACATCCTGTACTGGCTTTTCCGGATTTCACAAAGCAATTCACAATAACGACGGATGCCAGTGAATATGCCTTGGGAGCAGTTCTGTCACAGGCGGGGGGCAAAGGGGACCGTCCAGTAGCGTACGCCAGTAGGCGCCTCACAGAGGCGGTATAGCGCGCTAGAGCGGGAATTATTAGGGATAGTCTGGGCAATAGACCATTTCCGGCCCTACGTGTTCGGGAGAAGGTTCCGGGTGCACACCGACCACAAACCGTTACAGTGGGTTGGAAAATTAAAAGAGTCGTCGGCGAGGGTCATGCGTTGGAAGGAGTTCCTCAGCCAATACAACTTGGAGGTGATATACAAGCCCGGTAAGGAAAACGTCGTGGCGGACTGGCTGTCCCGGGCGATGGTGGTCAACGCACTCGAACAAGAGCAGGGGGAATCCTCCCGAGACGGAAGGCAGTTCTTGCGAGAATGGACGCCGGAGAGAGAAGAAGACCAACAGGAACCAGGGTCTACGGATTTGGTACCGTCGGCAGGAGGAGGGAGCTCAACGGACGACAGGCCTGCGGACATGGAAGAGCGGGAAGAAATTATAAACGATAAGCGCCGCCAGATAGTCTGGAAGACGAAGACCTTCGGCACAATGAAAATAGCACATGACAGTTCTCCACGATCGACCACCACGACCATATGGTCGGCTCCAGGGGTGATCAACGACCAAATTAGTCGTGCCCTTAATGATGCTTCCACACCAGGGAAGACCCATTTTCTTTATGTCGGGAACGCAACCATATGGGAGAAAATTAAGCGCCTTTGGAGGGCGGAGCAGGTTGGGGTTGACCGAACATTTGTACGGTGTACCATGATGGTAGAGACCATCCCGGATGAGCCAACGCAGAAGGAGATCACGCTAGCGTACCATCAGGGCAAAACCAACCACAGGGGAGAACAAGAGACGGCTCAGGCGTTGAGGCGGAAGTATTTCTGGTGGGGGATGCGAAAGACAATCCAGGAAACACTAGCTGCGTGCGAAGTTTGTCATCGTACCAAATATGACAGGCACCCACCTACCGGGCAACAATTCGAGACTCCCACGGCGCAAACACCGCTCACTGACCTTCAAGTTGATACTTTCACTTGGCGGGGACACAAGTGGGTCACCATGGTTGACCTTTTTAGTAAAATGGCTATGGCATACCCTATTCGGAAAAAGTCGTCGGAAGCAGTGCTAGGCGCGCTGAGGCGTTGGTTCCAATTCTACGGCGTCCCAGATCGGATAGCGTCGGACGGTGGAAAGGAGTTCGATAACGCCGACGTGCGGAAAGAGATGAAGGCTCTGGACGTGATGTGGCACGTCAATACCCCAGGGCATCCAAAGAGCCGAGGAGGAATTGAGCGTCTCCACAGTACCTTGGGCGATCATCTCCGCGTCTACAATGCCGACAAAGGGTTGGAGCCGGCAGAGGCAATGCCTAGGGCGGTCATTGCGTATAACCATTCTGTCCACACGACCACCGGGTTTTCACCCTTTGAAATCCTTTTCGGACTTCGTGGGCGTCGCCGAGACACGAGTAGAACGGTGGTGGGAGACGAGACGTCCGCACAACTCACCACCAACCGCGTGGAACTGGGGAAAGTATGGGGGAAGGTGTACGCGAGAATTACCGGGGGAAAATCCAGGAGGGTGTTGAGGGAGAACGCGGGCGTCAAACCACTAGAAGGGTGCGTTGCGATAGGCACTACGGTATATCGTAAGATCGGTTCCAATAGGAGTAAGGAGGTGTCCCGTTATGAGGGTCCCTTCCGGGTGATCACGATTCGTGAACACAATTTGGTGACCATCCAGAGTGTTCATGAACCCGCGAAGAGGAGAACTGTCCATCTCGAGCAGTTAAAGCTTCCAGTGGGGAAGCCATCCAAATAGGAAATTGACTCTAATTTTCTCACTCCTGCACACATCTCTTTTGGTTTTTGGTGGCATTTGCCAGATACATGTTTTTTTATTTTACTGTTTTAACCTTGTACCACATTGGATAAAGTTATGTTCTGTTTTTATGATTATAAGACAGTGTTGTGCTGCCCTAGGCGAGCAGGAAATTATTATGTCAGAACTGTATATAATTAGCATAAGTGTTAAGTTTCAGTTCCCGACGGATGGTCAGGAACTGGCAGGGGGGAGTTAAAGCCAGAGGCAAGTTATGTTGTAAACTAATACGATCATGGGAGGTAAACAACCCATGATCCTATGTAGGTCGGATTACTAAGGAGAATAAAGTAGTCTTTTACTGGAGTCACAGTGTGTCGGTGTTTTTTCCTCTGTCATTATTATACTTTTATCACACTTAACCGCCGACGATTAACTTATATATATATATAAGTTTATATATATGTAAGTTTGAACGTTTCCGCCAAACATCGGCACATATCCTAAATGTCCCTACAGAGCTCGCTAGGATCGAATGATGCTCCGAGTTGTAACCTCCTGAATATGGGTACTCTTGTTAAGACAATGGTCAACACTTATTATCGACAATTGTATTGATTCAAGTTAGTTATAAGTTTTATTTGTTTATTGTAATATTTGTAGCGCTAGCTAATGTGTACATATGTTTAATATTACAGTTCTAAACTACATCTGCAAGTGTTCGATTTATAACCTGAGAACCTCCACCTCCTTTAAGTTTCTCTATTCGAAACATACATATATATATATATGTAAGTTTAAACGTAACCGCCAAACTTCGGCCCATATGCGAGATGTCCCGACAGAGAGCGCTACTATCAAAGGACGCTTAGTTGTAACCTCCTGATATGGGTACGCTTGTTAAGACAATGGTCAACTCTAAGTATCGACAATTGTATTGATTCTGGTTAGTTATAAGTTTTATTGGTTTATTGTTATATTTGTAGCGCTAGCTAATGTGTACATATGTTTAATATTACAGTTCTAAACTGCATCTGCAAGTGTTCGATTTATACCCTGAGAACCTCCACCTCCTTTTAAGTTTCTGAATTCGAAACTTACAAATCAATACAATGGAGACAAAGGCGAAATTTCATTTCATCTCAGAAGCTGGTGAAGATTCCAGAACCACGGTCGTGAAAGTTATGACGATTCAGCTGGTTGGCCAATCGGAAATTTTTGTATTTCCAAAAGATAAACAGTCTAGCACTCAGCACAAACAACTCTTCGATACTGCAGTAGTGAAGAATGTGGTGAAGAGTTTGAGAATTCGAAACAAATTTCGAAAAATAGTGATAACAATGACTGTAGAGCTCAGCAACATTTATTTGGATGTAGAAGGTAATGTTACATTTTATGATGAATATTTAGAAGAGGTTATACCTAACATAAACAATGCTATAACAGGTACCGTAGAAAAACATATGTGTTCTCGGGTTAAAGATATGGTTATAGAAAAATTTAATGGTGAAAATTTAAATGCTAATGTATGGCTAAATTTATTCGTTCAGGAGTGTGCTAGAGTGGGGATTACTCAAGACAAATATGCAGAAGCTCTAAGATTATTCTTAGAAAAGTCTGCATTAGATTGGTATAATATATTCTGGAAACAGAACTCAATGTTTAATTGGGAAGCTTGGAATAATTCCTTTATTGAGACCTTCTCTGCACAGTCCTGGACCGATATAACATATGCATATAATTTTAAATATTTAAATGGTTCCCTGTTAGAATATGCGTTAAAGAAAAGAAGTTTATTGTTAGAAATAGATGAAAGTATCTCACTAAATACTCAAATTAATCTGATTGTAATTAACTTACCAAATTTTATACAAAATAAATTAGAAAGAAAGTCAATTGTAAGTATGGAAAATTTAATGGCAAAATTAAAACAATTTGGTAAGTTAAATGAAAGAAAAAAAGAGAAAGAAACACAAAAATGTTCAAGCGAGAAAAAACCATGTACAATATGTGAAAAATTAGGTTTTCAAAATAGATTTCATTTAGAGAGTTTGTGTCGTTTAAAAGATAAACAATTGAAAAAAATAAAAAATGAGAATATTAAGGTTACAAATAATGGAGAAGTTCAAGATATGATAGCGAGCTCTGAAGGGGCAAAAAAACGAGTAGTCCTCCCACTTATTTAAATAAAATTTCTCGCTAATCGAAATCCAGCTATTGGTCTTTATGACTCTGGATCTAATATTTCTTTGATAAATTATGAATTTTTAAATAATAATAAAGATATTAAAAAAATAATAGGTGGGAGAGATAATATAAAAGGGGTAACAGGAGTAGCAAAAACAGAGGGTACGGTTGTATTAAGAATTAAAATCGGTAATATTGAAGAAAATTTTCAGTTTTTTATTGTGAAAAGTATTAATTTTAAAGATGATTTTCTATTAGGATTAGATTTAATAAAAAAATTCAAACTATGTCAAGATAAAAACTTAATAATAACTCAAAAAGAGATAACAAAACAAAAAGATCGGCAAATTAATAAGACTGAAATATCAGATATAAACAAGATAGAAAATACTATACAAAAAAATAAGGACATTTTTGCTAAGTCAAAATTTGACATAGGAAAAATAAAAGGTTATGAAGCAACAGTAAAATTAATACAAAATAGATATATTTCAAAGAAACCATACAGGTGCTCATTTCAAGACAAAATTGAAATTGAAATGCAAGTGGATGAATTATTAAAAGCTGGTTTAATTGAAGAATCAAGCAGTCCCTATGCAGCTCCTGTCACGATGGTATTTAAGAATGAAGAAGGAAAAAGATCAAGCTTTTGTATTGACTTTAAGGAACTAAATAAAATAATTGTGCCAGAAAGTCAACCGTTTCCTAGAATTGATGATCTGACAGTACGCGCCAGAAACTGTAAATTTTTTTCAAAATTGGATGTAAATTCGGCGTTTTGGTCGATACCAGTGCGTGAAAAAGATAAATATAAATTGGCTTTCGTAACCCATCATGGTCATTGGCAATGGAATTGCTTGCCATATGGTTTGAAGTCTGCTCCGGCTATATTTCAAAGAGTCTTGTCAAGTGTGATAAGAAGAAATAACCTAGATAAGTTTGCTGTAAACTACATAGATGATGTATTGATTCATTCGAAGAATTATGAGGACCATGTAAAACATGTAGAATTAGTGTTAAAAGCACTACAGAAACAAGGATTTAAATTAAATGAATCAAAGTGTCAGTTTGCACAAAACAAGATAACTTATCTGGGCCATGAAATAGGAAATAATTATATAAAACCAATGAATGACAATCTCACAGCAATTAAAAAGTTTCCTGTACCTCAAACAAAGAAACAGGTTAGACAATTTTTAGGAAAAATAAACTTCTATTTGGAGTATATACCAAAACATACTATTTTGCTAGATCCCTTAAGAAATTTATTAAGAAAAAATGTAGATTTTCACTGGTCAAAACAATGTAAAGATTGTTTCGAGACAACAAAAAAATACTTATGCTCAGCGCCTGCGCTAGCAATATTTGATCCAGAATCTCCAACATACATATTCACTGATGCAAGTATTGAAGGAGTTGGAGCAATTCTAAAACAACCACAAGAAGACAAATCTCTAAAGTCAGTATTTTTCTTTTCAAAAAAATTGACAAACGCTCAGAAAACAAAAAAAGCAATATTTATAGAATGTTTAGCTATTAAAGAAGCTATACTTTACTGGCAATATTATCTGATAGGAAAAAAATTTGTGGTATTTACAGACCACAGACCATTAGAAAATTTTAATGTGAAGAAAAGTAATGATCCAGAACTACTACAAATTTTAAACTATATCTCACAATTTGACTTTGAGATTGTATATAATCCAGGTAAAGAAAATTTGGAGGCAGATTGTCTATCCAGAAATCCAGTTTTAGAATCAAATGAAGAAACAGATGATAACTCTGCGATTAAAACATCAAATTTATTAAAACTGGAAGATTTAAAAGAAAATCAAAAGCTAATAAAATTGGATGACAAATGCATAATTAAAGATAATATAATTTACAAAATACTGAATAAGAGTGAGAAAATATGGATAACAGAAGAATTTGGTATTTCACTTATTGAAAGTGTACATAAAGATCAAGGTCATATAGGAATGAAACAATTAATTTTAACAATAGGAAAAAAATTTTATTTTAAAAATATGTATAAAAATATAAGATTGATTTGCAGATCTTGTGAAACATGTATCAAAAATAAGTCAAGAATAGGTTGCTTTAAGGCTCCCTTGTCTCAACTTGGTCCAGCAAAAGAACCACTAGATATAATATCTTTAGATACAATAGGAGGATTTAAAGGGAATAAAAGTACAATAAAATATCTGCACTTGGTAGTAGATCATTTCACAAGGTACGCATATATCAGCACCTCGAAAACACAAATAGCAAAAGATTTTATTAATCTAATCAAGAAAGTAGAAAAAGCTGGAAATATAAAAACATTATTAACAGATCAATATCCTGGTATAAATTCAGCACAATTTAAACAATATGTAAATAAACAAAAGATAACATTAATTTTTACAGCAGTAGATTGTGCATTTTCTAATGGATTAAATGAAAGGACAAATCAAACACTAGTTAACAGAATAAGGTGCAAAATTCATGAAAATAGAGATAAATCGTGGACAATAGTAGCAGAAAAGTGTATCGAGGAATACAATAACACGATACATAGTTCTACTGGGTTTACCCCCAATTACTTATTAACTGGAATAGATGCATCATTTGTACCTGATGAACTAAATGAAAATAAAATTAGAAATTTAGAAAATAATAGGGAAATAGCTTATAAAAACTCAGAAAAGACACATAACCAAAATAAAAAGTATTATGATAAAAATGTTAAAAAGTTTGAATACGAAGTTGGAGACCTTGTATATGTACAAAACAGTAACAAATTGAATAGAGATAAATTAGATGCGATCAGAGTAGGACCTTTCAAAATAAAACAGAAAATCTCAGAGGTAATATTTTTAATAGATAGTAGATTTCGTAAAAAGGAGTCAAACTTATTTCATGCTAGTAAGCTCGTGCCTTATTCCAAAGGGCTTTATTACCCTCTGTCTCAAAAAGGGGGGATGTAAGTTTAAACGTAACCGCCAAACTTCGGCACATATGCGAGATGTCCCGACAGAGAGCGCTACTATCAAAGGACGCTTAGTTGTAACCTCCTGATATGGGTACGCTTGTTAAGACAATGGTCAACTCTAAGTATCGACAATTGTATTGATTCAGGTTAGTTATAAGTTTTATTGGTTTATTGTTATATTTGTAGCGCTAGCTAATGTGTACATATGTTTAATATTACAGTTCTAAACTGCATCTGCAAGTGTTCGATTTATACCCTGAGAACCTCCACCTCCTTTTAAGTTTCTGAATTCGAAACTTACATATATATAAATAATAAGTTTATAATAAGTATGTATAAATAAGTTTATATATATATATAAGTTAAGCTCCAGGCAGTATCAGTATCCAACCTTAATCCCCGACGTCGGGATGTAAACATACCCAATGTAAATATACAGGATTATAGACTTGAAATAGACAGTCTAGTTTTCTAGACTTTCATGCGTGTTGTTTCTTAGTACCTTTTTTCCTTTTTTGTTTAATTCGGAAGCCGATAAACATTAACTGGTGCCGAAACCCGGGATTCCAGGAATGGGAAGAAAACTAGGCGACGTCTATAGGATTTTTTTTTTCTTCTCCTTTTTGCCGTGTTCAATAAAAAAGTGAAGAAAGAATGGCGGAAGGAGGCGTGCTACGACAACATGTTTTGAATGTAGCGGATGGCGCGGAATATTTAGCAAGGGGGGGGGCTTTTTGCCAGAAGCTCATGCTACCGCTCTTGCGTTGATGAGAGTGAAAGCAGTGGACTCTCAAGATCTGAGAAAGGCAATTTCAGAGCTGGAGCTTCACTGGTGAATTAAGAGAACTCAACCACTTTCTGAAGGGAGGAGATCGCCTCACTCCGTTAATCATAGCAAAAGCAGAGGAAAGTCGTCTGGATCCCAGGGATGCAGAGTCACTAAGAGCAGCCCTGATATGTTGGGTCAAGATAAGTATTCCTACCAGATACAAGCGGATGAAGCAATGTCGTGGGAAACGATGAAGATGTGGCTAAAGAAAGCATATGGAGGAGGGCGATAGACCCCAGAAGAAGACATTTTTCAATGTTACGGCAGACAAGTTCATCAAGGCAGAGTAGCGGCCAATATGCCGCAGGTCTTGTGACCCGTTATAATCAAATAACGAAAAAAAAAATGAAAAATATACGATGAGCGCCGAAGAGGTAGAGGGCAGAATGGGATTTCTGTCTACTATACTGAAGGTACAGTTGGCGAAGGAAACAGGGAGAAAAGAGGTATTCCTTTATGAGCGCTCATTCCTCGAGTTTGCCCAAGTCATGATTGATACCAGCACCAGGGAGGAGGAATCAAGGATACCGGAGGATGAGGCTGAATTGAGCCGGATAGCGTACAGAAGAACCAGGGTCCCTGAAGCAAATTGGGAAAAAATCGACGATTTGGATATCATGTGCCCCAAAAACCTGATGACTTCCTGACCAACATGGGACTTTTCCTCTAATAATTTCAGGCCAAATGTTGGCACCCGGTCAAAAACCGTCTTCAAGTGATCTACTTATTGGGCTTCGGTCGCGCTGAATACTAAGAGGTCATCCATGTACATCTGGCAAACGGACTCGCCTACTCCCCGTAGCAACTCACCCATGAGCCTTTGGAATGTGACAGGTGCATTTTTCAATCCAAATGGCATCCTCGTGAACTCGTAGTGACCTCTCTCAAAAGTGAAGGATTACGGCGGTCCCTAGGATGCATCCGTATCTGGTGATAGCCCGCTTTGAGATCCAGGGTGCTGAAAATCCTGGCCCCGCTCAGCCTGTCCAGAATATCATCGAACGTGGGAATTGGGTACTTCTCGTCCACCGTATTCTCATTGAGCCCATAAGGGGCTATTATATGGTGACGTGCTGTCTTCGATGATCCCCTGTTTCTTTAAATTGTCCAGCTCCTCCCTAATATGGTGCCTCAGAGCCTGTGGGTATCTGCGTTTTTTCAAGTAGCTTCCTCGGTCCTGCTTGAGCGGAATCTCATGTACTGTTTTTCCTGTGACCCCTAATCTCTCCTCTTCCTTAAAGAAAATGTATATTCTCTCTTTAGGTCCCCTCTCCAATCCTCCGATTGCCTAATCGTCCCTACTCACGCCCTACCGTCTCTCCCTACATCTCTCCCTTGTCTCAGGCACCTGTGCTCAGATCAATATTTAAATAAAATAGTTAAAATCAGTACAACATCTAAAAGTTTTCTACACTGAGCACATGATATTTTTTTTCTCTAAATTATTCTGTATCACTTCCATGAGTGTCCATACCCATGGACAGCTCGGATTCTCAGTAAGTTTATGCCAATAGCATTGACTACATGGCAGTCCAGCCAATCTAGGGAAGGCGTCTTGCAGGGTTACGAGATGGAAGCTAAATGATTTAATATTGATTGGGTTCCTACTCGTGCTGGGATAGTGTACCTACATTGTATTTTTCTAAATATCTATAAAGGAAATGAAGATACAAGAAAGTATAAAAACAATATTGAGTGGTATTCGCCTAGTTTCTATATTTCTATGCCTGTTCCTTAAATAGTTAATAAGTTGTGACACCCTTCAAAACAACAAATATCTACTTTTATATTTATAGGAAAACTCCCTAAAACAACCTACAACTGAAAGACAAATGTCTAGTGGTCCTTAAAGATTAAACGAATTTCTTTATGTACCTTATTCTGAGTTGAAACATTGTGTACATCAATTTTTACTAAATTTCTCTTGCTACTCTTACAATTTTCAAGAAACCTTTGAGTGCTTTCTTCTTTATGTTGCTAAATCTAGAGCATATTTAACATGATTGCTATGTGACCTATTAGAAATTGTGATGGTATTAAACAAATTTCTTCTTTATAACGTGTTATATTGTCTGTGGGCAACTATTTGGTATATGAAGAATGTGAGCTTTCCAGAAGGAAGGACTTTCCTGTGGCGTGGTCGTTGTCCAGATGTGCCAGTCCTTAGCGGGGATCGTCCCCGATCAGAGGACGACTGGATAATACAAAGAGTAGCTGACTTGAGGTGTAAATAAATGGGAAAGGAGATCATTAAAGATGCCATGAGCCACTCACGGTTTCCATGGCAATGAGACCACCAGCCAACAGCTCATAGAATAGAGGACGTGATAAAAATTTGAACAAAGGCTATTCCTCAGCCAGCCCCTTTCCGAATCCACAATCGAATCCTGTCAATTCACCTGGGCTTTCCCGAATTATTCAAAGCATGATCCAGCATCTTAGTGCTTCGCCGCGGGACGAGTTTGATATCTGTTTCGCTTTCCCCCGGCGAGGACATTTCTTCACCGCTGCCCGTTGCTTTTCAAGTAAACTTAGATTACCACAAGTTGATCCAACAAAATCCTACTCTCTACTATTGTCAAACTCAATTATAAATGTATATAATTACAATCTGCCCTAAAACGTAATTGAATAATCGTGATAATTCATGAAATCATTTCAAGCTATTGATAGTTTTTTTTTTTTTTAGAATTGAAACTTTACAGTTACCGATTCCTTCGTTATTCCTTCGACGATTTATTCGTTGGTAAATTAATTGTTTAAGACTTTTATCGAGGATTATGTGTCATAGTAAGGTCCATTCCTTCATAATACTTTCTTTATCGTATGTGTTTATACGGTAAAGTGTATAATAAAAATCTTTCAAATAACCAATACAAATTGTGTAGCTTCTCCTACTGAAACCGACCTTATCGGTGCGATTTTATATTCCATTCGACTCAATTGTTTTCTGCTGTAAATGGACGAAATATCAGTTTAATTCTGTCAGTGCCTTAATATCAGATAGGGGAGGGGGTAGTAACCGACAGAAGGGGGGGGGGGTCATTGCTATTCAAGCAGGGGAGCGATGCAAACTTTTAACTTGTTAATAGGTCAGGCCAAGAAGGCATCTTGCTGGCCGAATGACGTGCCTCAGCCTTCTAAATTGCTGCCGCCAGTTAGACACAGGAGATAAGGACCCAGCCATAAATAACAAGGCGTGTTGATGCATAATGTTAAATTCTGCATCTGCCTTAAAACTACCCTTCCCCCGCCCTCTCTCTTGTCTACACCCACCCTTCCCAGGGCCTCCGTCCTCGGGATAAAATAAAAAATCAGCCTTTTGTCAAAGAGGGGATAATTGTAAAAATAAACTGTGAGCTCCTGCTAAAAATCATGACAACTGTAATGCGTTTTCGTCAACGGTTGTTGGAACGATTTCATTGACAGTTATAATGTCTGTTTGTTAAATAAAGACTTAGCACTAAATAGCTTACACCTAATGCATACAACTAATCAGAACGCCAGGACCATTAACAATGGCCTAAAATAATTTTTTTTTTTTAATTACCTATGCCCCATCAGTCATTCGACACCGCACCAAATGATGACAGTCTAAACTGTTCAAAGGCTGAAAATGGTGCTAGAAAAGACCTAACCTAAGAACTAAGGAGTTGGAAACCTAACCTTTAATTTGAGTAAAAATGGAACCCGGAACCGGAAATAAACAAATAGAAAACTGCTGTATTCACTTGGACCTATTTGACTTTACTTATAAGTAAACAGAATCTTATTTCGACAGTTCATTACTGATCAAATAAGCCTGCATTGAGGTATTGGATACTTTATTTCAATGCTGTGTTAGTCAACTCTTGTGCAATGTTTGGAGCAAAGAAATGTCATGAACATGAAATCAGTACTAGAGGAATCCCATACGAATATATATTGATTTATAAATCAGCATCAATCATTTTTATTATAAAAGTAGAAATATATATTTTGTAATAAAAAAAAGAAAAGGAAACTTAATTTTCTCCTGAACACGCATGGGGTCCCATTTGTTTAATTCTCTTGTATTTCACCTAATGTTTATGGTCAAGATTGAACCACAATCTATGTAAACATCTTTTACATACCATCAAAAGCACTATTTCCCTACCTAGAACTAAATATATATTAGCAACCTTACCTTAGAGCACAAATGGCCAACCAATTCTTTTATTAAAAACCTAATCATTTTTAATGATGATTCACGATGGAAGAAAACATGCTGTGCTCTACAATACCAAATTAAGCTGAGGTCACATGAGTTGCGTTAGGCATACTCATTTCTCACTATATAGTGTCTTCCTTTCAACAAAGGTTCGCATGTATGTTTGCGGGGAAATACACCCTCCTTCGTTAACAAATAATCTTAAAGAGTCACTTTACCCTCTCCGATAGGGTTTAGCAAACCCAAATGATGGAGAGAAACGTGTGTGTACACCGCACCGATACCATCCCGCAAATTCCCATTCCTGAATCGGCTTCCGATTAAAACGTCCAAAGGTGGGATCAAATTTAATTATGGGATTCATCGGCGAAGGATATTAGAGGGGGGCTAATCCTCTAACTCCGCTTATCGGTCCTTCAAGGTTCATTGCTATTCAGCACAAGGGCGAGGCGAACCTTAAACTTGTTAATAGGTGGCTCTGACTCAAACAAAGGGTCGCCAACCCCTCTCCTTATGTCACTGCCACCTTGTCATTATTCTCCAAAGTAACACTCAAAAAGAGATCCCTGTATATTGATGGAAATTATTTTTACGAAATAAAATATAGTTCCCGAAATATCTTTTATTATTGATATTACATCGACAGTCAGCGTTTCGCGTGTTCACCCATCCTCAGGACTGTAAATGATAGTAAATTTAAATTCATATTTCATAGCACTGATATATAGCAAATGGCTAACTTTTCTCTGGTATATAAAGAAATTTCTTAAGTGATTTGAAGAATGGAAAACATTTATTGGACAGTTTATAAGAATAACCTGCTAGCTTCTTACTAAATTCCTTCTGCCTGAAAATGTTGTCGACTTTGAAATAACCTATTAAATCTTTATTTCACTCTTTCGTTTATATAATTTATATCATTGCTTCAAATATCTAATCCATTATTCATTTATCTAGCCCAACCTATATTTTTTCATTTGTTATTATATCTTGCGGCGAGAATGTTGAAAAATTTTATTTCCGTTTTTTAAAGATACTACTGGAAAATATTCGAGTGATAACCGAAGAAATTTGTTCGGTGGAAGGTGGAGGGGGCAGCAAAAAAAATACAACAGGACTTTAGCTCAAACGCTTTAGTTGTGGCAATATTGGTCTTCAAGATGCACCTGGATCAAGTCTCCCTTGAGTTGTTTATGATGATGAATTACTGGAGAATAATTCAGGATTTGTGTGCGACCGCACGAGGATCAATGGGTACAATGTAGGCTTCAAATGCCATAATAAGTATATGTAATTTTAAAATAAAATAGTTAATAACAAAATATATCAATAATCAATAACTTATGTTACAACCAGCAGAGTGAGCGATTGACTATTTACTATCGGATTTCATCAATCAATCGTCAACTTTTCCACAATAACCCCGAAAAACAGGGCAATTCCAAAAAGTAATTAAATCTGTCATTGCGTGTTCGCCCTTTTTTCTCAAGCGGTGATTTTTTCTGAGAAATAATATTTTGTATAACAGTTCCAATTAATTTTCGGATAACGCTTAAAAAAATACCGTCACCGTGAAAACTTACGAAGGTTCATTAAAAATTAATTAGGAGCAAAGATAATATTACAAATATTATCTATCATATTGAGTAGGATATAAAATTCAAAATCTCGAAGTCCTCATTAATGAGATGCAATAAGTAATATGTGTTAGGGCCAAGGTGAGCTATAATTACATAAAATCATTGTTTTAACTAATTTTTGGACTTTCTCAACTGAGTTGGTTTCTCATTTGTTTGCTGTGATTGTGAATAATATTAGTTTTTTCGCCTAAATCACAGTTTATCATGCGGCCATAATTAATGGGTGGCACTTGTATAATAATAGCGATAGGTGCTTAACCAATGTTTTCATTTTCTCAACTTCTTTATTCAACCAGCTACTCTTTGCTCTTACGAGGCTACACCCATTGACGAAAAAAACCCTTAGAGAAGCCGAAAATGGAGCACAGGTTTCCGCAGTTAGAACTGAGCATACAAACTTTCGTCAACTCAGACGTCATTTGACTGAGCACAAAATTTAAACCTGGTTACTAAAAGATTACTAAATGGGCTCAGATTTTTTTTTATTCTTTTTCTAAAGTGTAAACAATCTCATAAGTGTTAGCCTAATGATTCACAAACATGCACGGCAAAAGTTATCACGTTATTGGATTAAAAATTATAAAATAAACCTGTATTTTCCCTCCTGTTGCCACTAACTTGTCGATAACTCAATATGGCTGACATGTTTAAACTTCCATGGTTATCGTCCATTGAGGCCACCCACGAGTCGAGAGGCCGTAATTTAAAATGCTTGCTAAAGAATTCATTTAATGACCCTTTAATTAAAATGTGGATTAAATTGGGAGATATAATGGAGTGATGAGTTAATATTTGTTAATTCAGAACAGCTTTCTGTTTAATTGTCATTTCTGTTAAGATAATAAACCTGTTTAATTTATTCAGTCATTAAAACCTTTTATCCCGACAGGAATCGGAAATAGATTAGAACCATTGAAACTGATGTCATAAAAATTCCTAGAAGCATCTGGTTGGATAAATAGCAATACTTACATGGATTAGTTTTATTTAGAAATCCATTTCAATCCATTGAGTATTTCTACTTGAAGCTTATTACCATTTTAGGTGAGAACGATTACTAGGATCAGATAATTGTATGTCAAACAAATTAATCCAATGGGAAGACATGAACAAGATCTCAATATCTACAAAACATAGCTAAGTCCCATCAAATAATTAATTAGTAAAAATATGAAATAAGTATGATTTTGTAAGGAAGGTTGCCAGCAACAAGACAGTAGCTTAAGTATCTTTGCTTTGCGCACCTCTTTTGTATTTAGTTCAATCTCCTTGTAATTTCGTATACACATAATTTTCTTATTTCGTTGCATAAACGTTTCTCGGCTTGATAATGTTGTAAATATTTCTTCTGTAAATAGATTTCCATGAAAATAATTTGCTTGCTGCTTTATAACTTCACTCAGCTCTTCTCCCCTAAACTAGTCTGGAAAAGCACGATTTTTTTTGCGTCATAAGAATATGGCTTAAAGGCTGGCGCTCAACATATTTTTCCTGTATTAAAACAGTAATAAACAGTATATATTCAGTTTTTTTTTAATTTAATATCGGTCATAGAATCAAATTGAACATATGTCCTGAAGAACAATATGTAATCTGTCATTTGAGTAGCAACGCCATTTTACTATTTTAAATATGTGTTTTGAAATTTTTTCTGAAGAAAATTATAAACTGAAATGAATTTTTCAAATCTTGTACTACTAAAAACTACTGTGCGAATTAAGGGGAAAATTCAATTTTTTAAAACATCTTGGTCACTAGAAATGAGATTTTCAACAAATAAACTAAAATTGCAAATAGCGATAGTGAAATTGCAAACTTTGATATTATTGTTATAAACACTCGAAAACTAGGCACCTTAATTTTAATGTTTAATATTACTACTACCAGCAATGCATGGTTTTTTGTTTAATTTCCCGATATGACAAAAGTGGATATTTCGGTTTTTATGTATTGACCGAATTTTTTTATAAACATCTTGGAAAAGTTAGCTATTCGTTGTGCAATGAATGATCGGAATAATTAATTTGAAGATACATTCCTATAGATATTAGCGCCCTGGGGATTCCTAAGTAGGCTAAACGTTGACTCGTCATGTAATACCATAAGTAAAAGGTATTTAGTGTTACTGAGCTTTAATTAAAAAGTTAATACGAAACAGCTTTTATTAAACCCGCCTTTGATCGTGATAAATACTTGGTTTTTATTATTTGGTCTCAAACCTTTGTTTCTTGTAATATACAGAGAGGTCCAAAAAAATGTATCCACTGGTTAACAGTCCATAACTTGCAAACTAATTGACGGAGTTGGTGAAAGTGTAGCTTAAAGTCCAACTTAAAGATATCACTGTAGGTGTTCGAAATGGTCACCATTAACATCCACACACAAACGATGCCACCGAACTGCAGCACGAACTACTGACTGCAACCTGTTCAGTTGGATATTTGCACATGAATGTGCGTTGGATTCTCGAAGTTCATCCAATGTTCGTGGCTTTTGTCGATAAACGGCGTCCTTTAGTGTTCCCCACAGGTAAAAGTCCAGAGGAGTTAAGTCTGGGGAACGTGGTGGCACCTCTACGTGTACCTTTAAGTACCTTTCGTACTTAAAATACCACTTTAAAACAGACTTCCTTTCATCAAATGTAAGCCTTACGCCAGCCATGTTTACTCCAGTAACAAGGTACAACTAACAATAAAACACTAACTATCTGGCGACTGTCATCTGACAAAACAACGCAATACAACGCTTGTATGGCGATTGCCGGAACTACTATTACACTACCAAAAATGAGGCAACTCCGTCAATTAGTTTGAAAGTTATGGACTTTTACATTTTTGGATACAATTTTGGACGCCTCTGTATATGATTTTTTTTTAATTTAACGTTTTTAATGTGTTTAGGAATTGAAAAATTTTAAAAGCTAGTGAAAGAGGTTTGATTTTTGTCACATTTGACATTTTCTCTGTAGTTGAGTAGATTGTTCAATAACCTGACGATCATTACCACATTTCTTGATGTTTTGGATTGCACTTTTTACTTAAAAATATTGAATCATTTTTATGACCACTACTGTAGAAGATCTTTACGTGGACACATAGGAGTCTGGGAGACTCCAAAGCCGAGCCCATCGCCTGTCTGGACTACACCACCTTTCTTATATCTTGCCAAGACAACTTAGATACAAGTTTGAATATAAATCTGTGACGATTGCCTAACTTCTTTCTCAAGCTACATCGAAGCAAACTTTATAAAATTATACCGCATTATTCATGGCCCCACCTCATGTGCCTCCGACAGTTTCCAACCTTTCTGCACATGTTTAACGCGTATGATTTACTGTCCTTTTTTTCTTGCGTTTCTACCAACGAGCGCAGTCAGCAGTATTCGGCTAGATCGATACTCGGAACCTCTAACAAAAATTCCAAGCCAATTAAAAGTTATTACAGATTTTTGATTAATGAAGTTAACTCAGGGTAATCATATTCTATAAACTCAGACACTAATAATGCCATAAACTTTTGCTGCTTTTTAATTATCACTGTTCATATTTTTAATTATAATTTATTTTTCAAATGCTCCTCTGAAAACAAATCTATATATCCCCTTTCACAAAATGTTTCTGGATCAGAGCTTAGATTTGCAGTACTCAATTTTGTAAACTACAAATTTTACCGCTTTTTTAACTTACGCTCCTTTAAACTATTTAACTACTTATCTCCCCTCATTTCTTTTTTAGTAACGTCATTTGACTGATAGCCATTACATCAACACTTTACATGTTTTACAGCTATTTGATCATCAATAATGTCCATTTTTAAATTATACTTCCTACTTCCTTCCCCCCGTAAAAAGATTTGTTTAAGTATAGTCAATTCCACCGATGTAAATACCAGAAAGTGGTAGTAGGTTGTGAGCCGTTGTAAATCGGGGGTTGAGGTGTTACTTCTGGTCGAAGAGAGCACGTTTGGCTCCAAGTAGGCATAACTATGTAAACATGAGTGCTCAGTGATTATGGATGTGCTTAGCGAGAAGCCTAGTATCGACAAGAAGTCAACTCCGTTAGGCTCCTGAGGTGTATTGTAATGAGTAGGGCATATTATACTTGACAGAGGAAATAACGCATAGATATTCCTTGCATGGAATTCCTTTTGTTCATTTAGGATGAAAACTTATACTCACCTAATATAAAACTTGGAACAGAGGCAAAAGAATAGCAGCTCCGGGTACTACAACAAAATTTTGTTCCATTTAATATATCTAAAAACCTTTTTTCCACACACCAGTTTGGTTTCTGCCAACGACATTCCACTGCTCAATAAGGCCTTCGCATTGTTGATCACATCTCCTCAGCCCTTGAAACCAAACAGTATTGCACTGCTGCCTTTCTTGATATCGCTCAAGCTTTTGACAGGGTTTGGCACGCAGGTTTACTCTACAAGCTCAAAAGATATTTACCACAGACCCTTTTCCTAATCCTACAGTCCTACCTTTCAAACCGCTTCTTCCAAGTCCACTGTGGTTTAGAATATTTTAACTACTATCCCATAAATGCAGGAGTTCCACAGGGCAGTGTCCTGGGCCCCATCCTCTATAACCTATACACCGCTGATGTCAACAAACATCAAGCGTATCCAATCCTTTTTATCAAAAGTCCTGAGAACAATAGTAAATGCCCCTTATTATGCCAGCAACAAAACCCTTCATAACGACCTTAATATACCCTACATTCTAGAACTCATCCCTTCCAAGTTTATGAAATTCCACAGTAGCCTTTCCAACCACCCTAATCCTGTAGCACAGTCATTGCACTGCCCTACTCATCCCTATAATCCTCCTCGGATACTGAAACGGCAGTGGCCTCGTAACCTGCTATAATCGCGTGACAGTAGGAGTCCTGGCAATGGCCAGTTTCTCTAATCATGTCCTGAGCGTCTGTGGCTCTCGCGCTCTTGGTCAGTCTCCACTGGCTAGTATCCGGTGACGCGGCTGACGGAGGAGCGTGTGGGACTTCCCAAGACTCCGCTTTCTCTTCGTATGTGGACTTGGGAGGCCTCTGTGCTGTCTGTAAATATTGTATGAATGAGCGAGTGAATGATGAATTGTAAATATGGTATGAATGATAGTATATCTTAATTACTTATTGCCTAGCAAGGCAGATTGTAATTTTAGCACAATAAAGGAATTATACAGTTGAATGTCATTTAACGTGTCCAACATATAACAACAAGGTTAATGTGTCCAACTTTAACCTTCCCTAGGAGACGCGTCCTGGCTTTAACTTTTCTGAATTAACAATTTTCAATTGAAAAGGAGAGCAGAGCGGTGGCATAAGCTAACTCAAATATATGCTATTATTAAACAAAAAAAAAATGTGGTTCATCGAATAATGTGGTTTTTACTTACTTTCTCCTATCAGTGCTCATGTGATTACTATCAGAATATATGCAGTACTCCCAGACATGTGGGGATGGAGTGGCGCATAGGCAGAGGTCTTGACAATAATTTAGTTGGCAATATATAGTTGACAGGCGTTGATGAAATAATAGCCATATTCTTTGCAATAAATTGTCAAGCAGATGATTATCTATGCTGGAGCTGGAAGCCGCGGGAGGTCTTATGAGCATAGGCTGCCGTGAGGTGGAGAAACGGCAAGAGTGAATAGAATTCGCTCACTGTTTATTATGCCGAGACGTCAAAATGGATCCGACAGAGGACAAAATGCCAATGTTTGTCGTGTCGTCAAGTGTTAGTTCAAGCAACGGGGATTAATGCATGTCTCCGCTGGTGTTTACCCAGCGGGGCTGCCTTGGCTTTGGGAATGCCCCCACCTGTTTGAATAAATAACTTGAAGAAATAATCTTGAAGCCTACTAGCAAGACACATCGGCACTCGGTCCCCTGCATCAATAATTCAACGCTCCGGTATTAATTCACGACCTGGTCCTCTTTTCACAGGGAAAAGTATAAACTTGTTCCGCTGTTTTTTTTCTTTCGGTTCCCTGTTATATACATCTATGCAGCCTTCAGATCGGCTGGGGATAAATCAAAATCCGTCACCTGTCCCACTTCATCAAGTTGGCCTGATACTTGCATTAGCCAAATCCGCCTCGAGGCCTTCACTTTTTACTCATTTCCACACATTCTTCAGTCACTTCTTTGCTTCAGTTCCAGGGAAAGCTGAAAGCTGCCAATCAATCATAGCCCTTTAATCTGAAAGGCTTCTCTTAGTTGAAAGACTCTAGTGAAATAAATATATAAACAGTCACTTTTCCACGAACAAACCGCCATTTTACTTGAAGACGGATCTCTGTATGATTTGTTCTGGAATTTAAAATTATTGTCAATGCCGCAAGAAGATGATATACTTTCAAACAGGTACTTCTGTGATAGTCTTCGTACGCTCTACGACAGAAAACTGTTTTCATATGTTAATGCCTTTTGAATCCGCTTGCTTAGGCCGACATCACGTAATGCTCCAAGACAAGATAAATTTGTACGTTTTGTACCAAAAGCTTTAAATTTCTCTGGCGGACAGTTATGCTGTAAATTTTGAAAGTGTCCTGAATCCATTTTCCAAAAATATCAAACTAACTGTTCCAATATTTACATGTCTACGTCTTCTTTTAATTTTTAAACAAATCGTAACTATTATTTACTGTGATAGCGAGGGGCTTAGAATATTATAAAGTCAGTTGGACCTAACAGTATATATATTGAAGTCCAATATATTCTTTACTGTAAGCGTTAGTTTAGAAGTGAATTCGCCTAATAAATTAAATGATAATACAGCGAAGACAGTTACTCAACCTCAGTAGAAGACTGACCTCAGAGCTTCAATCTCAATTTCCTGCCGGTGCTAGTCGTGGGTTATAAATGGTGAGATAAAGTTGTGATTATGAAGCCGGATCAGAAACAGCTGAATATCCTTATGATTCTTATAATAACTTATTAACGATTGGGCTGTTCAACCATGTTTTCGGATTTAACCAACATTAGGATATTTGTATTATCTTATCACAGTCCATTTATTTCTCCCATTCAGCCTACAGACAACCTTTAAATTTTAGTCATATTCCGTAGAAGGGTTTTGGGGAAAAGTTGAAAGAGGTGGTTGATATTACACCCAGAGGAACAAGTATATCACTTTTTGTACAACACAAGAGTGTAGACCCCACGCAATTTACCGAATACTCCTAAGTGAATAAGACCGCTCCTTTAGACTTGTCGCAGGGCATGACTACCCTCATTTTCAACTACCAATCAGCTTGCACCAGATAGGGAAACTGATGAAACGAGAGTGGGAACATAATGGTCCATCACTTTAGGCTGAGAGACGCAGGACTTCTTACAGAAGGGTCCATTTCAGCCCAATCTCTCGAATTTAAATATGGCATGAAAATGGAACAAGTACAAAAATTTCACATTTAGAAGCACATAGCAAGAAGCATATGAAGGATTAATGATATATGTCCGAATGCTTTTATATTCTATATTATATACTGTTAAATATAACAATTCCTTCTATTAAAAAGTATATATAAAATCTGACAAATCAATAAAAACACCATGTTAATTCATACTAGATCACAGTTATGTGCCACTTCCCCTATTATCTTTGGACAGTTCAAAGATACTGTTGTCTCAAATTTAATAATTCGAACAGACAAACACTTACTCATGTCACAACTATCCACCTTTATAGTATCAAACTAGTTCAATATTTATCGTATAATAACGCCATAAAATATTATTATTTTTTCCCTCGATTGGAAATTGTAATAATTTACAATACTAAAGTACCATCAAGTAAGAAGATTAAGCTAATTATTCACGAGTAAGTGTATATTAGTGGAGAGACTGTTTAAGTGAGGCGGAAAACTTTCAAGCTCCCTTCAAAGGCCATTCATTTTGGCTATCAGGCTGGGAGGCCAACTTGATGAGGAAATTATTGGGGAATTTCGGACATAGAATATTACTGGAGCAATGAAGAACAAGAGGTTGTATTCAAAAGGGGGAAAAACCTTGTTAAGGGGGTATTTACGTAGTAAATCTAAAAAAAAAAAATCTACAGATGCGAGAAACTACATAAATCCGTGGTGGCTCGAATTCCTGACTACCTGCATACTAAAATGACCGTGCATTTGTGCTTATATAGTTCTTCATTAGAAGCTTATAAAACACTCATAAGCTTCACAGCATCGAATACAAATATCAATATTCTTTTTAAATCCCCCTGTACTGCTGTAATCATGTGTACAAAAGCCCTTTACAAGACCAATCCAAGTGATAAACCTAAATTAATATATCCGTAAAAGGGCGAAAAAACTTTAGTCTTTTCTTGCTATGTTTTTCATTAGTTAAAATTCAGTAGGAAAATTAAATGTTCTTTCGTATATAAGTTTAAAAAAGATGAAATTTCAATTATTTCTATATCGATGGCTACCAAGTACCCAGTACCATCAAAACTGGTTTTTGGAAAATGCAATAAAAAGGTTCTCAATTATATTTTCTGTTTGGATAAATTTCGGTATAACATGTTTGGTTAAAATAATTTTACACTTAACGACAGTAAGAACTGTGTTCTCTGCACTTAATTTTATGTTTCCCTAGCACTGTGAAGTAAGCCATTGATATGTTACTCTACATTTCTAATATATATATGTATATAATTCCTTTATTGTGCTAAAATTACAATCTGCCTTGCTAGGCAATAAGTAATTAAGATATACGATCATTCATACAATATTTACATTTCATCATTCACTCGCTCATTCATTCAGGACATGATTGGAGAAACTGGCCATTGCCAGGACTCCCACTGTCACTTGATTATAGCAGGTCACGAGGCCACTGCCGTTTCAGTCTCCGAGGAGGATTATAGGGATGAGTGACGCAGTGCAGTTACTGTGCTACAGGATTAGGGTGGTTGGAAAGGCTACTGTGGAATTTCGTAAACTTGGAAGGGATGAGTTCTAGAATGTAGGGTATATTAAGGTCGTTATGAAGGGTTTTGTTGCTGATATAATAAGGGGCATTTACTATTGTTCTCAGGACTTTTGATTGAAAGGATTGGATACGCTTGATGTTCGACTTTTTTGCTGTCCCCCATAGCTCTATTCCGTATGTCCAGATTGGTTTAAGTATAACTTTGTAGATTAGTAGTTTATTTTCTATTGAGAGATGGGATGTCCTTTGAAGTAGTCTGTATAGTTGTCCAAAGCGTCTGTTTAGTTCTTGTCTTTTTAGTCTCGTATGTGGGTTCCAGGTCAGTCGTTTATCGAGATGGAAGCCTAAATACCGTACTGTCTCGGATACAGGGAGAGGAATAGAATTAAAATAAACTAGTGGACAAGACTTGCGACAAAGGGTGAAGGTAATGTGGGAACATTTTGCTTCATTAACTTTGATCCGCCATTGGTTGCAACAATAATCGATCTCGTCAAGGTGTTTTTGAAGGTTATGGGATGCTATGTCGGGGTCTGGGTTAGATGAAAAGACTGCAGTGTCATCTGCAAATGTGGCCAAGAAGGTATTGGGAGTAGAGGGGACATCAGCGGTGTATAGGTTGTAGAGGATGGGGCCCAGGACACTGCCCTGTGGAACTCCTGCATTTATAGGATAGTAGTTTGAATATTCTAAACCACAGCGGACTTGGAAGAAGCGGTTTGAAAGGTAGGACTGTAGGATTAGGAAAAGGGTCTGTGGTAAATATCTTTTGAGCTTGTAGAGTAAACCTGCGTGCCAAACCCTGTCAAAAGCTTGAGCTATATCAAGAAAGGCAGCAGTGCAATACTGTTTGGTTTCAAGGGCTGAGGAGATGTGATCAACAACGCGAAGGCCTTGTTGAGCAGTGGAATGCCGTTGGCGGAAACCAAATTGGTGTGTAGGAAAAAGGTTTTTGGATTCAATAATTGGAAGTAGACGTTTTAGTAGAAGTTTCTCAAATATTTTTGAGAGGATAGGGAGTAGGCTTATTGGACGGTAAGATGAGGCGTCATTGGGTGGTTTACCGGGTTTGGCGAATAGGACAATAATGGAATGTTTCCAGAGGAGTTGGAAGTGCGTCGTTCGGATAATGCAATTATATATATAGGTTAGGAAGATTATGGCTTTAGGAGGAAGTTGTTTGAGAATTTGAGGAGTAAGGAGATCATATCCAGGGGATTTTCGGTAAGGTAAGTTTTTCAAAAGGTATTTGACCTCAGAGGGATTAACGGCTTTTGGTGGAAGAGAGAGAGGAATAGGTGAAGTGAGGAAATCTTCCACAGTTGTGCTGTGAGTATGGCTTTGATGAGAAAGGTTAGGTGTGAAAGTATGGGTAAGATGCAGAGCAAATTCCTCCGACCTATCCCCATCCGAAGCCGCCCAGGACCCATCATCACGACGGAGCGGATGTGAAACAGGTTGATACTTTAGGATTTTTTTTGTTACATTCCACAAGGAGTTATCCCTGGTAGACAGAGAGGAGAGGTAGGAATTGAAAGAATCGGAACGGAAGGATGCCAATCGCCGCTTTACCAATCGGCAGTACTGATTGTACGAGCGGCGATCGGCAGGATGCCGGGATCTTTGCCACACTGTTCTGGAGCGGCGTTTGGATAGGATTAGATCTTTGAGATGCTGAGGTAAACTATTATGATTATGAATTTTTGGGTGACGATGGGGTGACGATGCCTCCCAAGCCGACCTCTGGACCAGAGTAGTGAAAGAATGCACTGCATCGTCTAGGTCTTGGGAGTTTTCAGGGATAATTTGAGGTTTACGGACTCTGTAAGAAGCTGACGGAAGTGGTCCCAATCGACTGGGCCCCTAATAAATGAAGGAGGAGATAGTTTGTGAATTGGTTTTAGGGAAATGGTTAATAATAAAGGGCTATGATCGGAGGAGAGGTCATCGAGGCGCTCGAGTGAATAGTTTAGGGTTCCTAAACTATTGTAGAAGAAGAAGTCTAGGAGATCTGGATTTCGGTTGGGATCTGATGGCCAATAGGTGGCTGTGTCAGGAGAGATCGTGGAGCAACGTTTCCGTGTGAGTGCAGACAGTAAAGCACGTCCGCGTGTATTCGTGGATCTTGACCCCCAGTGTTGGTGCTTTGCATTAAAGTCCCCACCCACAAGGAAACAATGTCCTATGGAGTCTAGAAAGGAGATGAATTGGGAATCGGAAATGGATTTATTGGGAGGGCAGTACACTGATGCTAGAGTAAGGGGGAAAGGGAAGGTGCTGATTGACACTGCAGTGGACTGAAGGAAATCATGTGCTACCAAAGGAACTATGTGATGAGAAATGGAATTATGAACAATGACAGCGGTACCTGCATGAGGTCTTCCATTTGGGTGATCAGTTCGGTAAGTATGGTACTGTCGAATCGTAAATGGTCGTTTGCTAGTAAGTCTTGTTTCAGTAATGAGAGCTACGTCGATGTTCTTGTCGTGGAGTAGTGCTGTCAGTTCGTTAGTGTGGGTGCGAACACCATTCGCATTCCAAAGGAGAATGGATAAGGAGTCGGAAGGATCCACTTATGGATTTTGTTTAACGGGGATAAGGTAGGAGACCAGATTTGTAAGTAGGGAAATGAGAGGAGTAATTAGGGTTCTGAACTCTGTAAGAAATGAGGTTAGAAGGCTAGTGAGATCCGAAGAACTTGAAGGTGGAGGAATGCACGAGATGTGTGGCTGAGGATGGGATAGAGTTTGTGGAATGACGGGATGAACGGAATGCTGGGAAAGGTGATCTTGTGTACAGGGGGTGGGTGGTGCCTGTGACTGCTCTCTGTTGCGAACGGCATCGGCGAAAGAGACAGTAGGCCTCAAGTTTCTGGCTGGGCCGCTTCTTGCTGCAAGTTTTTCCACTTCTGGCTGACGGCGTTGTTCGGTCCTCGACTTCAGCGTTCTGTAAGCCTCGCAGCCCTTGTAGTTGGCCGGATGGCCTTGCTTGCATAGTACGCATACCGCAGGCGATTGTAGGGGCTTTTTGCACAATTCGCTTTTGTGCTGCCCACTACACTTTACACATCTGGGAGGGTGGTGGCAGTAAGATTTCGTGTGCCCATATGCCTGACAATTATGGCACTGGACGATGTCTCGTTTGGGGAACGGTTTTTCAACCTGTACCCTTGTATAGTACAGGTGTGTTAATTCATAAATCTTCTCTACTCCAGGTGTTCGCTCGAGATCGACGAAGAACAGTGGTAACGCCGTTTTTATTGATCCCTCTTGTTGTTTATCCTCACGTAACACGTTCGTTATTTGACGAACTTTGAATCCAAGAGCAAAGAGTTCATCTTCGATTTCGTCAGCTGGTGTGGTCGGGTGCAAGTTTCTAATTACTACTCGGAGCGAGCGTTCTTGTTTCAGCTGATAGGTGTGAAAGTCAGCATTGGTTTCGTCCAAATATTTGATAATTGCCCGATAAGTATCGGGAGTGTCCGGAGATATTTTCGTGTCCCGAGAGCGATTTAGGCACGTATATTTTCCGGTACCAACAATTTTGCTCATTTGTGAGCATAGTAATTTAAAGTTGCTAATGTTGCGTACAAATATAGGAGGCGGCTGGGGCTGTGTTGGAGTTTTGTTGACTTCCATTTCTTCTGCTGGGATATTTTTCAACGCTTCAAAGGTGTTTGGCGTGAAGAAAGGTGACTCTATGGCGGGATCATTATTGGATGTGCTGGCCTGTGGAGGTATCTCTTCCATGGAACTAGCCGCAGAAGAGGTTATTTGTACATTCCTGGTTGATCGTCTTGGTTTACGCTTTACAGGCGACGTTGTCGGGGTTGGACCTAGTGATCTCGATCTTTTTTTTTTATTTTGAGAAATCACTTGTTGATAAAAGTTCATTTTATCATAACAACGGTTTTTAGTTTGTAAGGAAAAAAGTACGTAGTGCCGGTGGGAATCAAGCTCACAACCTCCAGTGGCGAGTCACGGGTCTTGGCTCTGAGCCACAAGACCGACTGGCTCAGAAACAATTGCACGACGTTAGTGAACGATCCGAATGGTGCTAATGTCTAATGGCAAAATGGCCGACCTCTCCTCCGATTTCACTTCACTTTTGTTCTGCACAAATGTAATAAGCTATTCACTTACGTGTTGAGGGCTTCCTCGTGACCAGCTCACGTAAGTTGCCTGGTAGAACAAAATTTTTTGATGTACTGTGGCCTAGAAACGGTAGAATAAAGTGTTTGAAGGACGAGCGAAGTTGAGAGGTGTTTCAGGATGTAGCGCATGCGCAAAAAAACTACTCTACATTTCTAACAGTTGTAGTTGTCAAAATATTTTCGACGTGATAACATCTAATTTAAACCGCTTTAAACATTAACCACTGGTATTGTAGTTTTTAGTTATGTTTTAAGCAGAATAAATATCTGTGCTTTTATTCTCTTTAAAACGGCATGCCAACGAAACTCTCTCCATTTAGACGTTAGGAGGCAAGAAGTGAAAAGCAAGCAGTTTCGCTCTGTTTTTTGCTAACGAATTGTAATTTTAAAATTATTTTTACAGCATTAGTTACCATTTTTGGTGATCTTGTGCCGAATTTAGTCCCGATCCGTCAAACGGTAACCAATACACACGAACTTTTTCACTGCTTATGTGACGGCTCCATGTTTCAGCAACTATGTCACGTTCTTTTCATTTAAACCCTCCTTTAAAATGTATTCTATTAAGTTGAAGTCAGGAGTATGACTGTATTGTAAATAAATACTACCTACGATCATGACACGGCCCCAACAGCAATCTCGCTATCGTCTGTGGTCACCCTAAATACTCGTTGAAAATCCGGGATGGCCAGTAGCGGCCTAGTGGTCAGGATCACCCGGCATTTCTCAATGCTTTCCAACTGATCCGGTCCCAAGTGGAAAAGTTTACCCTTCTTCAGGATCTCCGTTAACAGGTTGGTCACTTCCGCTATTTCATGGATGAATTATCGATAATCATTTATCATCCACAGAAACCACCTAATCCCCCGTATACTTCTCGGTAGTGGAGCCTCCTTGATGACTTTGACTCGTTCTTGGTCTGGTCGCACCCCGTTCCGCAAGACTACGTGTCACAAAAATCGAATCTCACTCAGCCCAAACCTCCACTTCTCACTGGGGAGTTTCGGGCCAAACTCTCGGACCCTGTTGAGGACTCGTCATAGGTGCCGCAGATGCTCCTCCTCGGTCTTGCTATCAAAACTATCAAATCATCCATATACACCTGGGAAACGGCCTCGCCTAAGCCACTTTTCAATTCGTCCATGAGGCGTTAAAAGTTTAGAGGGGCCCCCTTTAATCTAAAGGGCATGCTTACAAACTCAAAATGCCCTCTTTCCCACGAGAACGCTGTTTCCCAATGTCTTCCTCAGCCATCTGTACCTGGTGATGCCCGCTCTTGAGGTCAAGAGTGCTGAATACCACCGCCTCCGACAAGCGGTCGAGTATATCCATTTCAGCGATTCTCGAAAGCGGGTACTGCTCATCCTTCGTGGCCCCGTTGAGTTTATGATAAGCGACCACCACCCGGTATCGTTTAGGCCCGTTGTCCCGCTCCCTATTCTTCTTCTCTACTACCTACAGTGGACTATTAAAAGGGGATTTACTGTGACGGATGATCCACTGCTTCATAAGCTCCCCGAGCTGTTCGCGGATGACTACCCACGTCGCTTGCTGGTATTGCCTGTCCTTAACATAGACCTGTGTGTTCGTTTTTAAATTGATCCTATGTAACGTCTTCACTGTAATTAGTTGAAAGTCGCCGTCATGGTAAAAAAGATCCACATTTGTCACCCATGAGTCGGTTCAATGCTTCCCGCATGCACTGTACCGCTCCAATTCAGATGTTTTCTTTCCTCTCTTTGGTTAAAATTTTATATCGCCACGCCCCTATGGTAAAGCTCTATATGTCCCCTTTTTTTCTCAGTTTCAACCCCGCCTGTCGTAACACATCGCATCCTACGATTATTTCGTAATCCGACGTTAATTCATCCATTATGTGGATCGTGGCCTTAATTTCGCGTTTCGCCAGTTCGGTCAGATACAACGAGGTCTCACCCTTCGTTCAGCATCACCCGCTAACGGTGGGAACCACACAGTCACATTGTTTCCGGCCCTCCATAATACCAAGCTTTTCGCCCATCATGTGCTAATTAGCGAGTGGATACTCCCCGTGTCTATTAGGAATTTTAACCCCGACGTCCCCTACCTCGCCACGGGCAACCTTGTATTCCTCCCGCTCCTAACGCTATTAATGGTAATCTCCTCGTCTTGCGTTCGGTTACCCCACTCATCATGGTACCCGCAATCCCCCCGAGAACGTCCCGCCACGATCTCTTCTCCCAACGGCCCCCCTTACAAGGGTACCCTCCACTCACCTCGTGCCTCCCCACGGCCGGGCCGTTGCGCTCCGAATGGGCACTCTCCTCCTCGCTGCTGTAGTGCCTGTCGCTCCTCCTGCCCGTACGTCTGCTGCTCCAGTCCTGGTTATTGATATCCTTGAGGTCTGGTCGGAATCCCTTTTTCCTTGCTTGGATTTGCGTCCAGGACACTCTCTTGCCACGTGCCCTTGCCGACCGCTTTCGAAGCACCTTGTCAGCGTGCATTCAGCTGCTAGATGTCCTGTCCGGTTTATATGTTGTCGGGCACTCATTACGGGGCTCAGTTTATACCTGATTATCCCCAAAGTAGTGAGGAGATGCCCGCCACGGTCTAGGGTCATTACAACCTCTTAGCCCCCGTCTGGCGATCGCCCAGAAAGAGATAGAGCGGGTGGACCTATGGTCTTTCACCCTGGCCGCCGGCCTAGTCGGCAGGGTAGCCTAATTCGCTTAGATCTGACTCCATAAAATCTTTAGAAGGTGTGTGCACCCCGACAAAGCACTGTGTTCAGGAGTAGAGGTACAGGGTAGGTTTTATAGGTAGTTTATGTGGTCTTGAAATGACCACAAATTCACACTCGGTATCTAAGGGTAGGCGAAAACCGTCCGGATCCCAAAGGCGAGTTTGAACCGGAGAGAGGCAGACTGGATTGCTATGGGGGTCCCTGCTGGTGTTATTTGCAGGGGCCAAGGCAACCGTTGTCCGCGAGGGAGAGGTCTCTCCCAAGGAGGTGCTAGTTTTAGCGAGACGAAGGCAGAGAATCTCACTAGGAGGGTGTGAGGTCTGCCAAACGCCGGACTACAACATAGCAGGTTAGGAAAGAGAGATGCAGAGGTAGTCAAAATGAGAAGTCCATGGTTTGAGTAGAGTAGCAGGCGCCAGTGCAGAGAGAGAGAGAGAGAGAGAGAGAAGTGTTCAAGGTCCCGGTTGCTTGATGTCTCAGGTCTGATGGTTTTTGTTTTTGTTCTTTCAAAACCTCTTTATTGATAATATATATACAATAACAAAAATAAATAAATAAATTTGGAATTACAGTTGTCTCCTCGTGCTGCATTCGCAGATGCATATTAAGGAGTGCATAAAATATAATACTTTCAGATTGTTGTTAATAAGTACAATACACATACACTCACTAGGTGATGAGGCTCACCTTCAGCTTGCGACCGTGGAAAACACTAACACTAAAACCTAAACCTAGAACCTAAGACTAAAGCGTTCCAGCCGCGACAGCGTCCTGCCATCGATGGGGGAACGGAGCGGGGGTTATCGTGTTAAACACCGGGTTTGTCAAATATTGCAGGGAGTCGAAAAATTTGATATGTCTACGTTGAATGAACTCATCCACCGTAAGCAGATCAAAGATCTCATGAAGCTCACTGTTGCTCCGCTGCTCGAATGAAGTACCTCTGACCAATTTCACTAGTATGCCGTTTTGGAATTGTTGGAGTCACCGAGCTGTTGTATACGTCAGATAGCGAAAAAGCGGTGCACCATACAGCAGAGTAGGCCTGAGTATGCTCTTGTAGATCAGTAGCTTGAGACGCAGTGATAGATTGGGGGAGGTCAGTAAATGCGTAAGCCGGTGAGACTTCATGCAGGTTTCCTTCAACTTCCTCGCGAAATGGTTACTAAAATGGAGGTGTCTGTCCATTTTAATTCCCATTCCAATTCCCCCCCAGGTTGTCGGCAGGTGAATTTTCCTCCGTTCCTACTATGTAACTAGTAGGTAGTGGGCTTTTTCCTTTTTGGAAAGAAAAAATTACGCAGTCAGTCTTACCCACGTTTACAGAGATATTGAGTCTCCCCAATCTCCCACTGATCTGGTTACAGGCTACTTCAGCCTGTTTTAGAGCTACCTTGGAACTCATGCTGCTACTGTGCACCGCTATGTCATCTGCGAAAGTAGTAACTGTGGCATTTTCGTAACGGGCTCCGACAATCTCAGACGTGTATACGTTGAATAGTACAGGGGGTAAGACGGCTCCTTGCGGTACTCCACAGGTCAGTGGAACAGCTTCAGAGAAGCTATTACCCACCCGCACCCGCAACGATCTGTTTTTCAGGAAGCTAGCCAGAATTGAATACAGTTGTTCCGGGCATTCCCGGTCGTAGAGCATTTGACACAGTGTCCCATGAGACGCCGAGTCAAACGCTTGGGTGAAATCAATGGAAATCATAGCCGTGGCTATGTTTCTATTCTTATTATGGCTAGCTTCTGACTGTACCTTCAGAAGGGGGTGCTCTGTGCTCATACTGGATTGGAATCCAGTCTGCTCTTGCGGAATGATGTTGTTTTCCGAACAGTAATCTTTGAGATAATTCAAAAGAATCTTCTCAAAAATTGTTCCCATCAGAGGTAACAGGCTGATCGGGCGGTAGTGGGCTGGGTGAACTCCGCTCTTGGCTGGCTTTAGTAATGGGAACAAGATGGCTTGTTTCCATGTATCAGGAAAGTACCGCAATCTTATACAAGAGTTTTTTTTTTCTTTCAAAACCTCTTTATTGATAATATATATACAATGACAAAAATAAATAAATAAATTTGGAATTACAGTTGTCTCCTCGTGCTGCATTCGCAGATGCATATTAAGGAGTGCATAAAAATATAATACTTTCAGATTGTTGTTAATAAGTCCACTACACATACACTCACTAGGTGATGAGGCTCACCTTCAGGTATGACTGAGAATACGCGGTTTATATAGCCGGCTAGTCGTGGTGGGGGGTCACCCCCACCAGCGGCTGATCTTCCCTCCAACTTCTTCCCCCACTCTCCGACTGGCGTCGTAAGTTTTATTTATTAAACATATTGAAAAAATGATAAATATGATATGATCTGATCGAGAAGAGAGTAACTTATAATTATTTATAATCAAGAGATGGCCACAACATATGTTTTTCAGTACTTCCGGTTCTGCCGCTTCGCTGAGGTGGGCTTCGACTTCCTCTCCTTGGTGCTTTCACTTCTACCCATTCTGCTTCGGGTTTTTTTAAGCGCATCTCATTCTGCTCACGCGATGAGTTCGTGCGCGCATTCTAGACAGTTCCGATTTTTTGTGGTGAATCTGGTCGGTCGATGTAAAGGTTCAATTGCACCTTCATTATGCCTCTGAGAAATTCCAGCTTCGGCGCTCCTTCGGTATAAACTTAACTGATTTTATTATACTTCTATATATACAATTTAGTTGTGAGGCTTAACCACTGTCTAGTTCATGTTGTTGTTTACCTTCTTAATAGGCTTATTCATAGATAAGTTATAAATATATATAAGGTCATATAAGTTAACGTTCGTGAGAACTAAAACAATAAAAAGATCGAGAAAGAGGTAATAGAAATGAATAGGGCAAACGATAGTATAAGACTGCTTTATTCATAGCTCTTAATCCCATACACATAAACTCGGAATGTTTACATCCCGATGTTTTGGTATTAAGATCGCGTACTGACAGTGTCCAGGCCTTAACTTATATACAATAACTCATAAATGCGTTCACACCACTGAAATATTTTCAATGTTTACACTTTCCAAAAAGTAGTATTTATAAATCCATCCAAACAACATACCTTTTAGTAAACACAGATTTTTAACACCAGTCCCCTTTACTATATCTTTGAACTGTAGGTAATATTATTAAACTTTTCATGTAAACAGTTTTGCGATTGCAAATTCTATTGCTGATTTTTGGTCAGTGTTAACCACAAATCCTACTAAATTTTTACCATCTTTTTCAACGGGTATGTCATTTTATTAGTGGAAAATAAAAATAAATAAGATGCTTCTACCTGCAATATACCTATTTTTTTATGTATGTATTAATAATTATTTTTTTATGTTTTAATAATATTTAGACAATAAAACATTTTTTTTGGTTTGCAAAAAAACCAGGCATTATTTGTCTCCATCTAGATCCAGTACATGATATAAATTATCATTACGCATAAATTATAAGATGGTGTGAACGAATTTGCGATTCCAATATATGTATATATAGGAGGTGAGAATTGTTTTCTTGAGGTGTGTCATCCCTTATTTTCGTAAAATAGCACATAGGGTGAACTACAAGTAGGGTGAGTACCATGAATAAGGTTTCTGTTAGGGTTCTTACTACTTTTGGTTGACCCTGTAAATGACTTGGACCGATTTCGAATTAGAAATAAACAATAATCGCTATCACAGATGAAAAGGGAAAAATGTGTTGATATGCGGTGGGATTGGGAGAGTTAATGATACTTGAAATGGATTAGCCGACGCTTTAGGGTAGGTGACTAGCGGCAAATACAAATCAATTAGTTAGGATTTCACAGTCGTTGCCCTAATATCTTCTACTTAAGGGATTAGCGCTCTATCAAATTATATACCAATCTTCCTCCCCTAATACCATATAATACACTTATAGTGTTTTACTACATAATTTTAAATTATATTTTTAGCTCTAATCATTTTGGGGAGCATTCCTTCTTTTTTTTTTTAGAAAAGCTGCTTTGAAAACTCAGCACAATGGATCTATGAAACATTTAAACAAAAACTTGAGTTCAAAACTGGAAATTAAAAATCAACCCAAAACAAATCAGAAGCAATAATTTTCACATAACGCAGGTCTCCGTTTTTTTTTTTCCGTAAATTGTGTACACATCCCGTGGTTAAAATCAGTGCCATATCTTAGCTTGGCCCTAATTATATTCTTCACAGAATATATCAACAGGAAAACAGACAAAGCAAAAATAATCATATATAAATTGAGCACGTATTTTAACAAAAATCCTATTTATGTCCCAAAAACAAACTTGTATTCTACAAATCATACAATCGTTTTTATTTTATTTTTCCAACTCTTCAAAATAGTTTGTGTACATATCATTAAGTTATAGCCAATACAATTACATAGAAAGGATACCGGGATATGTAATAACAATTTAGTAACAAGTTGAACTGTAAATTAAATTGTGAATAAAGTTTTCTTATCTCTCTATCCATCTCCAAATTAATCCTAATATTTGAAGATAAAATTATTTTATAAATTCTGCCATTAGATAAGTGGAAAATAAAAATCCTTCACCATTGTCTATATGATACGTGAGTTAAAATTCATTTTGCTTTGCTGAAGAGCGGGGCCTTTATGATCTTGTATATAGTGGTAATAAATGATTACCCACACCCTCCCTCCCGCTTTAGACAAACAAGATCTGAAAGGGTTGATTATCAATTCAATTTATTAGATAAATAACAACTTATTTATTATGTTATTGCAATTATACACACACATATATGTGTTTGTTAAATATATACCCTATATTGGAGCCACCCATCTCAGAAGAATGATATATTCAACTCTAATATACTAATAATTTCTATTCTGAAAATCCAACGGAATGTGCACCTGCATAATAACAAAACCTAGAGAGGTTGGCTAACCGTAAAGAGTCTTAACTTGAATGAGTTAAAGACCGGTCCAAACTGTTATACAGAAAAAATGCAAAGGTCACATAAAAAAGACATGGGGAATAGAAGTAACTGAGGCTGTGGGACTCGATAGAACACAGCTGATTCCAGCCACCAACCAGTGACCAGCCAACCAGTGAGTCAGGCAATTACACCATGAGAACTACCTTAGCTGCTCACTAAAAACTAATATAATAAAATAAAAATCGACATAGAGCAAGTTGAGTACACATCAGGGGAGGGGGGCTAGTTAAAATCACTATAGAATGAATTGGGAGAAGCAACACCCCTCTTGATATACAAATTATTTGTAAAACTCTTGGTAGGGACACTGGTACACTGATAAATAATAGTCTACAAAGTCTCGTTACTATGTAACCATGTCACAACTAAAACCACTGTCTTATCAAAATCTATATTGAGGCGTAGACGAAGGTTAGCAACGACAAACATTATAAAATAGGCGTAAATATCTTAGTCAGTGAGTCAAGCTTTGTTATCTAATTAAATATTCAATTACAGACGTGGCTAAAAAGACAAGAGCTAAACAGACGCTTTGGACAACTGTACAGACTATGTTCTTCGAAGGACATCCCATCTCTCAATAGAAAATAAATTACTAGTCTACAAAGTTATACTTAAGGCAATCTGGACATACGGAATAGAGCTACGGGGAACAGCAAAAAAGTCAAACATCAAGAGTATCCAATCCTTTCAATCAAAAGTCCTGAGAACAATAGGAAATTCCCCTTATTACGTCAACAACAAAACCCTTCATAACGATTTAACATAGCTTACATTCTCGAATTCATCACTTCCAAGTTCATGAAAGTAACCTATCCAATCACCTTAATCCCCTAGTATAGTCATTACACTGCGCCACTCATCCCTATAATCCTCCTCGGAGACTAAAGCGGCAGTGGCCTCGTGACCTGCTATAAATATGCAACAGTGGGAGGGGTGGCAATGGCCAGTTTCTCCAATCATGTCCTGAGCGTATCTGGCTCTTGCGCTCTTCGTCAGCCTCCACTGGCTCGTATCCAGTGGCGCGGCGTGGGGGACATCCCAATATTCCACTTCCTCTTTCGTATGTGAGGTAGGTGACAAACATGTGGATTTGGGAGGCCTCTGAGGTGTCTGTAAATATTGTATGAATGAGCGAGTGAATGGTGAATTGTAAATATGGTATGAATGAGAGCATTTATCTCCATTACTTACTGCCTAATAAGGCAGATTGTAATTCAAGCACAAAAAAGGAGTTATATTATATATTACTTAACAATTAAAACATTATATATCATATTGGATAGGGTACCAAATCAAAACGATAGATCATAAACCAGGAATGTCTATAATGTTCAAAATTTGAATGTAAGCAACTTTGTGAAAGCTCAATTTGTCGAAAATCTCTTAGTTGTAAAATTAAGCCTGTAATATGATGTTTAAGCTTCTTACAATAAACTACCAGCAACTTAAATATTAACTTAACTTCTAATTGATAATAAGCGCACTCAACATTATAACAATGAGCAATTAAATTTCTTAAATCCTAAAGGGAATAAAATTTAAACATTTAGAGATATTTTTATCTAGAGGTGAAATGATATACAATGTATAGACAATTGATATTGTCTACGGCACATCGTTACTAAAATGAAGCTTTTCCTTGACCTGTTAAAACTCCTATTTGTTTTTAAACTCCTTTCCTTTGTTTGGACTGAGAGCTAATGTAAATTGTTTGTTTAACAGTAAGGAAACACTTGGTATTTATAGCTGTCTGCAAACTAAAATTTAGTTACTTTATTAGCCCGGGGACGTGGAAATTATTTCCAGCCACAATGAAGTTAAGTAACGAGCTTGTCTACAATAAAGTTTTCATTGAATTTTAGTAAAATTGGCTACCCCTAATAATCACAAGTTTAAATTTCTTGATGAGGACAGGGTACATTAGAAGTTGAAAATTCCCTACTTGGGTGGTGATGTTTAAAGCTTCATCAAAAAAATAGCTCCACTTATTTGAACATGTTGGCGATGACCACAAGTTATTCTTTTAATAGATTTTCTAAAGTACAGTTTGAAACCCCCACACCGTACACTAACTTGTGTCACCACTTTTCAATTAATATTAAACAATAGCATCTGCTTATTCCTAATTTACATGGTAAATCTCTTCTTTTTTCTTAAGTCATTTATAATGTAAACTATTAGATCTTAAGTAAGTTGCCTTTTCTTTTTTTGAAATTGTTGAAATTTCTAACGGTTAAATACCGAGATGTATTGTTGAGCATAAAACTGCTTGGGCAACAGTGAAGTGCGTGTAGACATATTAGGTGACTGATTAGCCATTGTTTGTTACATAGCACATATCATTATTAATGCATCAAAAAATTGTCTAAATCATTCAGGCGTACAATTATTCAGCATAAAATACAAAAGATGCACCTGATTACACGTGAAGACTGTAGGAATAACAGATTATAATACGTTCAACACAAACGTAATCCTATTGCAAATTCAGAGCATTTCTAGGGGGGAAATCACGTAGGGGTAGACACACACGTGCTGGGGATGAGAAAAGTGGAAAACTGTGAATACGATGTGGGGAACGGAAAGGAAAGACTAAGAGAAAAAATACTTGTAAAGTCATGGAATCAAAATCTTCCAAGTTTGGAGCTTATATTTCATTTCAATATTTTGGTATATGTGTGTCATTACTGACATCACAAAAGCCGATGGCGGAGAAGAAAACGACTTCATTAATACTATAAAGGTAGGGTTGGTTTAGTACAAGCCTACTTTATCAATCCGTTGATATATTTAGCAATTATAAAAATCAATTACTTGATCCAAATAAATGTCTACAACTACAACTGTATAAACCACTTTATTGTGATGAAATTACAATCTGCCTTTACTTAATAGGCAATAAATAATTGAGATAAGTGTTTTCATTCATACCATATTTACAATTCATCATTCACTCGCACATTCATACAATATTTACAAACAGCCCAGCGGCCCCCCAAGTCCACACGGTTGTTGCCTCCCTCGCAAGCGTAAGAGGAAGCGGAGTCTTGGGAAGTCCCCCACGCTCCCCCACCAGCCACGTCACCGGATACGAGCCAGTGGAGGCTGACGAAGAGCGCGAGATCCACATCAAATAAATGTAAACAGAAATTATCTTACAGAAATAAATTGAGAAAGCTACACTACAAAAATAATAATGATTAATTTAAATGTTAGTGAAAATGGGACAGAAATTAAAAAAGAGGGAGGGAAATAAATTCTTTCCGATGGCCATAGATTCCCAACTGCATTGAAAAATCAGCAATAGAATAATTTATAAACCAACAAACATATATTAAATAGTCCGTAGAAAGTTTATGACCGTTCTACACAGGTGGTCTGAAAAGTTTCCGACCTCAATATGAAGATGATAATAAAATAAATAAAAGCTAGTGAAATAAAAGCTTTGTTAGGTCGGAAACCTTAAAGACCACCCTCGTAGATATAAGCTACCATCCCCAATCGGGTTTTATGACAGAACTCAATCCAAAAGTGATTTATAACAGACGGTTGATGTAATTAAAATGATCTCCTCGTTTACTCTACATTTGTCGTACAAATACTTCTCAAGTGACACGCTTTCCTCATGAAGATACAAAATAATTTTGTTGTCCACCGTTCCTTGCACAAACACTTTATTTCAACTAACCCTTCTCAATCCAATGCGCTCAATGAAACATCTAATAGCATCGATCCCTTCTCAACCTGCCTCAGTGATCAAATTATTTATCAAGTGACTTGTGTTCAACCCCAATCAGCGCAAATTTCCTAGAGCACACCTCCTACAACCTGTTCCAATACCTGGCATCAAATTACGTTCAAATAATTCTTGCAGAGGAGACAGAACATATATAAATTCCCAAGGGAGCTCCAATACACAAGAAAGGTTCATTGCTGATGGGGCTCGAATAGAGAATTACCTAAACCCTATTCTTAGTACAAAAGTACCTTGTAGTGAGTATGTTTTGATCAGTATCAGCTGATGCTCCTCTCCATATTTTCAAATGTTACTTTATTTCAATATAAAACTTGAATAGAAACTAATAAAATGAATTACTTCCCTCGGAAATGTATTTTTGTGGATGATGGATGGGAAATCCTGGCTGAATATGGTGAGAAGGTTTTTAAGCCATTCTAATACTGTATCAAATGTTGTATCTCTCAGATAAGTTTAAACCCAGAGTGTTCAAATCTAAAACAACGCTCAAAGTTAACATGTAAAGAAATTAAAGCAAGTGGAACTTGATTTATAAAACAAAAATCTGCGAGGTTTCGTCAATTAACTGTCTCGGTATGTTGACAAACATTGAATATTCTGGCTGTTATATTATTTTCCCAAATATTTATTAAACAATTATGAGAATACTGTTTGGTATTTTAGACTTCTTTTAATTTTTTGAACTGCCTACATGCATTGAAAATGGTATTATAAAATATGAATACCTAAAATACTAACCAAATATAAAACCGGTAAAAAGTCCTCACAAAAATTCATCCTAAATAGTTGTTATAAATTATATAACATTATATAAATAAATGCCAGTTATAGAAGAATAGCTTAGAATAAGAAACATTTTTATTAACAATTTTCAATTCAACTTATCACTAGATTGTTATGTTCCGGTGTCCTTTCCATGTTACATTGTAGTGACTGCAATATAGTAGGGCGTGGCAGACTGGACCAATCAGGAGATCCACATATTCGAGAATACCCCACGAGTGCGTCATCTTGTGGAGCACCTAAGGACTAGATGGCCCAGTGGTTCATTCTGGTGTGGACACTGCTAGTGTGCAGACTTTTTGAGGTAGCCCGCCTTCTTGCTATTCTACTCACTGGTTATAGTTAAGTAAATAGTTATCTCAGTTATGAATCCCGACCTGGCTATTTTTGATACCCATCTTCCAGATATATATATTTGGCCACCCCATCAAGAAAAGTGACAGTATTCAAAAATGCAACATTTGAAAAAAATCAACTTACAGAATACTATAAAACTAAAAGTATTTATGGCGGTAAATTCTATAGACTAGTAATTTAAATCTATAGCTCTTCTCTCATCGAATGTGAGGTCTTTGATTTATGTCACTTTTCTTTCTTTTCTAAAAACTGTTTTTTTTGTTCTGAACCCTCAGGTAGATGACTTGCGAGACAAAGATGTGAAGTTTTTCGTGCACGTTAAGGTACTTCATACATATTTTCAATGCCGTAACCTCAAAATTTTTTGATGTCATTTTTCTTGACACGTGGTATATATATATATATATATATATTTTAGACACGCAATAGTAGGAAAAAGTAATGACAGTTATATCGTATTCGATTTTAGATAGTTTGATGACGATTTAAACGTGAAATAAAGTGCAAGATTATCTCATTAAATGAAATTCAAGGTGAATTGAATCATGGGGTATTTTGGTGACTTATAAAAGTAATAAAGTGAAGAGAAGTTGACCCCAGGGAGCAATAAACAAATGGAGTAAAGGGTGTAACGGACTCAGGTAATCAATATAAAATCCTACCCCGGTGTTAAGGATCGAGAAATGAGAATTGTATAATTAGTGGACTTTATTAAGTCATCCAAGTTTGTGTTTTCGGTCTTAATTATGTCCATACTGTGTCGACGAATGAACTAACTTCTCACATCCAACTCCTTAATTGTCGTATTGCATTTGTGAACGGCCTCTGGCCCAGCTTTATAATTCTACTAACTCCACCAAATAATAAAAATTCGATGGTTCGTTTCGGCGTGTTTCAAAAAAATAATATTTTCGAAAAATTGTTAAAGCACGCATACCCCCCCCCCCTCCTTCCTCCTCCCACGAAAAAATATTCCTAGTATTCCGGGAATAGCTATTTCATCAGAGCATCAATACATATTTAAATGTACCACTTACAATCTATTTCAACAACGAATTTTGACTTTGAAGTAACATATTAAATCCTTGTTTAACTATTTGGTTTATATAATTTGTATCATCGTCTGCATTGGCCAATCCGTTATGAAATTAGGTACCTCAGTCTTTTTTCCATTTCATAAACCATTACTTATTGTAACACGAAGATAAGACACTATTTGAAAAAAATATTATGAGTGAAGGAAGCTGGGGGGTATATGTAAGGGGTGCTGCATTGAAATACAACAGTGCTTTGGTTGAAACGGTTCAATGTTGGGAATACCAGGTGAGCCTTCAATAGTTAATGATGATGAAGTATTCGAGAATGTCTTCAGAAAAAACTTTGAGAGTAAGCTAGTAGAGTTCTCTCACCTCTTGTATGCATGTCCAGTCTAATACATAACTAATAGTCCCTACCCTAACTGGAGAAATAAGCAAATGTTAATTGTATGTTGAAAGTATTAAACATTCATCTCCCAAAAAACAATAATTCATAACATAACGTCATGTTGTGTTTACTAATTAATAGACGTGACTAACTTAAAATCGGTTAGTGTAGCGGTATTAATATGCATATGTGCATTTTTTTTTTGTTCACTAATTACGGAAAGTACAAACATAATCAGGCCAGTCAAAAAAGAGGCTGATAAAATCCATAGTTAGGTGTGGACGTGTAGAGGATAAAAAAGAATAGGTAAATCCACCAAATGTAGATACGCTGATGAAGTATACACAACTAGCTGGTTGCATTTTGTATTCAACACGTCTGCAAGCATTATCGCAACCAACTGTGTACCATATGAAATGAATATGCATCCAGCACGCTTCTCTCGAGTCTCCGCATTTCAGGCTCCGTCAACTTATCCTATTAGCTCTACTGTTTTTATTAAATTTTTCCATGAGGATAAATTAATTAATGTATTTCACAATTTATATTTTATATTGTGTATGAACTTGATATATCTACTCATATACTATATTTTATATATTAGGAGCTTGTCGCATACACTCATATAATAAATTGTGCAAAATAGGCATGATTTTTTGCAAGAAGCTCAACTTAAGATATAAACAAGAATCAATCGGCAAACCATTATTCTTCTCACTAGTTCCAAGATTGATTGTTTAAACTTTTACTACCTAAAACATCGTTACATTATAAACACAATTGCATTCATAAAATTGATATAAGCTTAATTATTATATAAATAATTTAATATGAATCAGAAATACTTTGATTTATTATTTTTGGCAATAATTAATTGTTATATAAGTCCTTGTGCGTAAACCGGTTTTTGATCTTTCGTATAATTTATATCACATTTAACGTTGACTAATCCTTTATCCCTTTAGTACCCTAACGCTCATAGCATTTCATTAAATATTTAAATATTGCAACGTGCATTCCCGAAGGAAGAATTCGAACCTGTGAAATACACCTCATTTGAGTATAGTATGCTTTATAATTTTTCCTCAATATTCTTATTTATTTAAAATTATCATTTCCTTTTATATTAAACTCATTAAAGACAAAAAAAATTGTTTGCATCAAACTGAAAATGTTAACTAAACTCTGAAAAGTTATGCCAGATTTTTGAACCTTCAAACTTTCATTTTCAACTTTTTTCAGAAGAAATTTTCAAACTTCTGTAAAAACTACAAAAACGCTAACTAGTGACATTTTTTACTCTTTTTTATTAATTGTACCTAGTGCAAACAGAAAAGAATAAAACTAAGATATACGAATATAGAAACTAAGAATAAAAGAAAATTATTAAAAATTGTGTGGCAAGCAGTTTTTTTATATGCTGTCTTCGGATGAGGACAGCGGTATATAAAGGGATCAAAAATAAAACATTTGAAGCATTTCAATGACAATTCAAAAGTTAATGATGAAACCCGAAAAGATATAGTGTAAAAACTCCCCGTACTTCCCGTATTGAAAAATTCAATGAAACGTTTTCAACATTTGGAGTATTTTGAAGAAAATCTTTCGGTCAATGAAATAGTCGTAAAGTCTTCTTTGAAACAGTTTATAAGGGGAAGCCAATTAGGCTTGGCTATAAGTATTGGGCACTATTACGGGTTCTGTTTTCAAAATGAGTTATAATGCGGCAATGAACAATTTGCAGGGAATTTGGAAGTAGGCCTGGGCACAAAAATTGTGGAGAAAATGTTGATGGCAGTGGATGACAGTCAAAACATTTTTCTCGGTAATTTCATTAATTGTGACAAATTGCTTTATGAATTTACTACGTTTAGATTCGGAACCAATGAGAGGAACTAGAATAAGAAAATACCCCACCATGACCTGTGGTCACATGAAAAAAGAAGCCAAAGGAACTTATGATTATTTTTTCATGAACAAAACCAATTTTTATTTGTACGTTGAATGTACAAAAGTGTCCCCTCGACAATAGCCACATATTATGACACTATTGAGTCATTTTGTAGACCTAGATGTTTTTCTACAGGGAAAAACGTTTGTGTAGGTCATCCCAATATTTTCAAAAGTGGCAGTTCGTATATGGATGGAGTTGATCATCACGATTGCTTTAAAAAAAATAATGTTATTTTTTAATGATTCTAAGTTTTACTTGAATATTTATTTTCTTTATCATAAATTTCAAATAAATCACTCAAAAGTTGCAGATTTGATCCCTTTTATTACCACTAAAGAGGGGGGGCTAAATAGTGACTATCGGTAATCGTTAAAACACCAACAAATAATTACGAGTTTTAGTTCAACAGAGCTTTATATATAATTTCAGATTGTCAATTATAAAAAAAAAAAAAAAAAAATGTATATATAGCTAGTTTAGGATTTGTAAATATGTTATTAGAGGGCTTTCTTTTGTTTCTTTTCTCTTTACTTTAGTTTTCTTCTTTTTATATATTATTTTTTTGAGAATAAAAGAAACAAAACAGAATAACTGAAGGTGCGCTGACCGGTGCAACAATCCCATTGCACCGGAATACGCGGCAAGCCCGTTTGAGGCTGGGCCTCAGGTAGGGCAAAAAAAAAAAAAGAAAAAAAAAGATTGTGAATTATATTTACAACTACTGTAGTAGATCATTCAGACAAAAATACAAAAATAGCTGAACCCTTTTTTTTTTTTTTTTTTTTTTTATCCCCGCTCTACCTGAAGAGAGATCGCTGAACCATCCATGACTATTGAATTTTATTTAATCTAGTTCTTAAGGCGCGGTTAGGGTTTTTTTTTATTAGATAATTTGCGAAGGGTGGCTCCCTCCTTAGTCATATCATAGTTATATATATATATCTGTACCTCGGAGGGATACAACACTATGTTCATTTTCATAACTTTACAGGAGAGGATTTTTAAACTTTTTTTCAACAAAAAGTGTTATTGGCACAGCTATTTATTGAGATGTTGAAACAATATTTTACCAGAACATTCTATTTATTGTTATTTACATCATGCAGTTGTTATAAAATGAAAAAAAAACTTTTTTACGGGTTTTTTTCACTTTTTAATGGACATGGTGTTGTATCCCTCTAATAAAGTTATTGTACTATAAGACCTAATGTGGGATATTCAATAACAAACACAATACTATTTGACTTACAAAATGTATTTAACTATTTTATTTATAATTCTCTTTACAAATACAAAAAATACATCTATGTATTCAACTAAAATGGTATTTTAGATGCAAAAAACTCAGTCATCATCAGGTAAGTCTCCTTCAGGGTACTCACTAGTGGTATTACTAGTATGCTTTAAGTTTTTATAAAAGTCATGGCAAACTGTAGGAACATATGGTAGTAATGCCAATAGATCATTATACTTTTGTTGTGATATTGGTATTGGACTTGGTGTTACCAGTTGCAAATCGTTTGGCCTTCGAAACCTAACAAGGTCAATCTCCTGGTTTTCATCAGCGAAATTACTTTTCAAAAACAGAGTTCCCATGCTGTTCTGTTTTACTTGCAGTTGAACACAGGTTGACAGAAGAACTTGTTCTTTGTTGACATCTTTTTTTCTATTAATAAAGGGTGGATTTTCACATGTTTTGACATCGTACAAAGACCTAAAATTTTTAAAATCTTCCAGTTCCATATTATGCACAGTATATTTCATTGAGGTCTGTCTGACTAACTGCTGCCAATCCCAGGGCGTTAGAATTGTCATGTTGTTAAGTTTTTTTCTCTTCCGCTCTATCAGTGCATGGACAGTATCCGCCTCCATATGCGTGTGGCCCTTTAGTAGAAACTTTTGAGTGATGATTTTTACTTGAGGATACTTATTGAGTATCCAAAAGAAACACATAATAAGGCTAATATTCTTATTCTGGCCGTAACAATTATCCGACCACAGAATGATTTCTTCAATGTCACTGCCAGGAATGACGGTATCTGCCCATTTCAGTAATGCAGATCCGATTTCATTTCCGCCACGAGCTCCTTTGGATTCGTCCCACATAATACAATGGACTGACGAATCAGAAGAATCAAAAAGGGTGTAATTCAACGTCCAAAGTTTTCTCTTGTAAAAGCTTATGCAACACATGGTGTTCTATCCCTCTAAATGAAAGTGGACTTGGTGTTGTTTTAAAACATGCTATATCCGGTTCTAACTGGTTTTGGACATAGTGTTCTATTTCTCTAAGAAATATGAGAAAAGCTGATTTTAACTCTGTAATAAAGTCAATATGGAAAAAAATGGACATAGTGTTGTATCCCTCCGAGGTACAGATATATATATACTCCTTTATTGTGCTATAATTACAATCTGCCTTTTATAAGGCAATAAGTAATAAGAGATAAATGCTCTCATTCATAACATATTTACAGTTCATCATTCACTCGCTCATTCATACAATATTTACAGACAGCCCAGAGACCTCCCAAATCCACATGCGAAGAGAAAGCGGAGTCTTGGAAAGTCCCCCACGCTCCTCCGTCAGCCGCGTCAACGGATACTAGCCAGTGGAGGCTGACCAAGAGCGCGAGAGCCACAGACGCACAGGACATGATTGGAGAAACTGGCCATTGCCAGGACTCCCACTGTCACGCGTTTATAGCAGATCACGAGGCCACTGCCGTTTCAGTCTCCGAAGTGAGTTATACGGTTGACTAGTCCATGATTAAAATTAAGCTCTTCTGTGCTTTTCAGATACTGGACTACATAGGATACATGAAGGGCTATAACACTACACTACCTACTCTCAAAGGAAAAATTCTCATTAAATCAGAAATGGATAAAGGAATAACCGGGGGAAATTATAGGTACAACCACGACCTTTATCACGCTGGTGACCATTTACTATAAAAATGAAGCTGTGTATTTCATTGATCTATCCACGATAACGAACAAGTGACTCTTAGAGAAGCACTTAATAATATTGATAATATTAAAATAATATATTTTAATGAATAATGGTAAATCACAGTACCGTTGAAAATAGTATAAAAATAAAACTAAATTACTTTGAGTCTAAACTTAAAAAATGGCAGGAAGCCATTTGCATAATCGAGGTAGCCGTGTCATCCTTCCGGTACCGTATTCAAAGAAAAGTTCCGGTCTGCGTAGACTATTTATTGCCCCGACAATGGCGGCAAAGAGTATAAAGCGGCCACGATCTGAAGGATTAGGGCTCACCTCGCCACGGCTTCCTGTCTCGCCGGACACCTTTAGCCAACCCCTGCGTTCTAAACGCACAAGATCGCTCAACGATCCATCACTATTCAATTTTATCCTTTCATTTGTTTTCTTTTATCCAATTCTTAAGGCATGGTTAGAGGGTTTTATTATTAGCTAATTTGCCAAGGGTGGTTGCCTCTTTAGTCATATCAACATACATCTTCTTGAAGCTAGAGAATCTCAGTGAAGAAGCCACGGATGTGGAGATGATATGAGAGTGGTGAAGGGAAGGCATGGAGAGAGGTTCGGAACATTGTGATGATTGAGGAATTTCGTAAGTTCCCTACCTTCCTCTAAGAGTCAAAAGACATGAAGAAAAATTGTACTAGACACTTTACGAACCGAGATGTGACCATGTAATTTGGAATAAGTAAGAGTACTTAGGCGAGGTGACACGAAGACACGACATTCCACGAGAAATAAAAATATATTTGTCCTATGTAAAGTGTCCCTTTATTTTTTAGCCATATCCCTTTGTTATTATTACAAATTATAGAAATCATTATAGACTACATAAATGAATCATTTACAATATGTGCTATACATTTAATACAATTTTTAATAATTTTACATTGGGATTTGTGACGGTTTCAAAAGTATAGTGTACATTATACATTTATTGTCTAAACATGTTTAAAAGTGATGATGAATGAGTGGATGATATGAACGCAGGAAATAACCCCAGACTACGTTTGGCGTCACGGAAATCAATACTCATTTCATGAACAGTTAATCCATTTCAAAGAATATCTTCTTTTTTTTTCCTTTCATAGCCCCTTTAAATTTACAGATAGTTATATATAATTATAGATCCTCAGGTGAATCTATTTACAAATTATTTTTGTATTTTCTGTAGCATCGCTACATTATATACAGGTTTTGTTATTTTATAAAAATTATATAATGAATAAACAAGTATAATGATGATATACATTATACGTGACTGGACTAAACTGACGAAAAAAAGGTGATGGGGTTGCCATCGATGCGGGAGGGGTGAAAGGGTCATAGTGTTAAACACTGGGTTTGTCAGGTGCTGCAACGAGTCAAAAAACTTAATGTGTCTCCGGCGGATGAACTCACCCACCGATGGCACACCAAGCAACGGGTACTGGTCAGCGTTCTTCAGCCTCTCGAAGGAGGTATGTCGGACCACTTTTCGCATGATCCCATTCTGGAAATGTTAGAGACATTTGGCTGTATTTTCAGTCAAGTGGGTAAGTAGCGGGGCACCGTACAGCAGAGCTGGCCGGAGGACACATTTATAGATCATCAGTTTGAGACGAAGCAACAGGTTGGGTGAAGTTAGCAAGTGCGATAGCCGGTAAGACCTGTGTCGTACTTTTTCTATTTTATTACTAAAATGAGTAGAGAAATGGAGATGCCTATCCATTTTTATACCCAGATAGTGCATTGAGAAAGCTGGTGAGTTCTCTTGCCCTCCTATGCTATTCGATTTTGGCAAGGATTTTTTCACCTTTTGGAGGAAGAAGATTACGCAGTCGGTCTTCCCGGCGTTTACACTGATGTTTAACATGCCCAGTCTGTCACCGATAACGTTACAAACTGACTCGGCCTGTGTAAGAGCTCTTTGTGCACTCATGCTGCTGCTGTAAACCGCAATGTCGTCGGCGAAAGCGATTACAGTAGCTGTAGATTGTTTCAACAAACAATTTCAGAAGTGTACATGCTGATAAGAACCGGAGACCGAACCACACCTTGAGGAACCCCACAAGTCAGAGGGAATGGGTTAGAGAGGCAATCACCCACCCGTAACCTCACACATCCGTTCTTCAAGAACGAAACCAACATGGTATATAGCTGCTCTGGGCATTTCTTTCTTATATATATTTTTTCTTATAAGAACATTTTTCTTATATATTCATCAATTACATTGTTTGAGCTAGAAACTAATTCAACGGGTTCCCACTTTCTTTCAGTGATAGCTATAAAATGCTATAGGGCGTTTCTTATATAGCCAGGCTAGTCGTTGTGGGGGCCATCCCCACCAGCGGCTGTTCTCCCCTTTCTCCGACTGACGTCATAAGCTTTATTAAACATATGGAAACAGTAATAAATATGATCTGATCGAGAAGAGACTGACTTATAATTATTGTTAATTAAGAGGTGGCCACAACAAGAATATATTGTTAATAATTTACAATAATCCACGAATGTCGAAAACCATTTATTCTTTGAATATTCACAATAAGCAATAGTTTTTTTTTATTTCTTACTGTGCCAAGGGAAGGGGGGAGAAATCTACCGTACTTGAATCACATCCGGAAATGTATAGAGCCACCATACAGTGCTCTTTTACACAGAGAGATAAAAGGAATGTACATTGTTCATAGACAGAGAGATAGAGAGTTACAGAATGACTGCATGGGACTGTTTCACGTAGTATTTATGTATTAGTATGCATTTATCGCAATATTAACTTGGCTTGAATTCTCTCAAATTGTAAACGATTGATATTTCATATCTCTTGTGCGGTGAATAAGTTTTTTATCATCTTTGCTTCAACGTATTGGTTTACAAAAGGAGGTATTCCCTTACAAGCTTTTTCGAATAACCACTTTATTTCAATCAGTAATCCGATCATCTATCCTTATATTGAATATTTATTTTTAATACCTTCACCTAATATTGTTTTTCGAAGATAGATGGCACTACCCAATAAAATTAAACATATCACCCGAACCAGCTTCTAAAAAAACGATTGATTATTTACAATAATACTAGTATAAAATAGAATAAAAAAAAACATTTAGAAATTATGTCAATGAAAAATTTAGTTCGTGGAATTCCACATAGGAGCTATTTTTTTTTTTTTCCCGCCCTTTCTGAGGCTGAGCCTCAAACGGACTTGCCCCACAAGCCCGTGAAGCGGGATCGTGGGGTTACGTAGCCTGTGGTGCGCGTATTCCGGTGCAATGGGATTGTTGCACCGGTCAGCGCACCTTCGGTTATTCTGTTTTGTTCCATTTATTCTCAAAAACAAAAAGGAAAAAAACAAAAAAAAAAACATGATAACAATATACAAAAAGGAAGGAGAAACCACAAAGCTAAAGTAACGACAAAAGAAACAAAAGAACCACCTCTAATACTATATTTACAAATCCTACACACTAGCTATATGTTAGCTATAGCTAGTTATCTTTATACTATTTACAATTTTGGATCCGTGATCTACCTATACCTATACTTAAAACTATATTTACATGGGGTGTGCATCCTCCATCCCCCTATAACTAAACTTATGTCTATACCATATACTTCTCAGTCCTAACTTATATCTATATATACATATTTACAGTGACTCCTCTGGAACCGGCGATACATCGTTGGCTTCGGGTGAGCCTTCCCGAAGACACTAACCTAATCAGTGTCGAATATCTCTCATACAGAAATAGCTGATAGAACACCCGACTGGAGATTCTGGATTTGAGCCCCGGCCCTATCTAATCATTTTTTTTATTTTGGTATTAATTATTAAAAATAGCAAGATAAATATCACAACTAATAATTCATCAAGTACTCAAAAGACTACCTCTCTATAGACACCAGCACTGTGCAGTTGCCCTATATCTCATCGTACGAGTACCTACCCACTTTTTAATTGTTTCTTAACCAGAACCGATCAGTGAATCTACCTCTCTATAGACACCACCACTGTGCATTTGCCCTATATCTCATCGTACGAGTACCTACCCACTCTTCAATTGTTTCTTAACCAGAACCGATCAGTGAATCTACCTCTCTATAGACACCACCACTGTGCATTTGCCCTATATCTCATCGTACGAGTACCTACCCACTCTTCAATTGTTTCTTAACCAGAACCGATCAGTGAATCTACCTCTCTATATACACCAGCACTGTGCAGTTGCCCTATATCTCATCGTACGAGTACCTACCCACTTTTTAATTGTTTCTTAACCAGAACCGATCAGTGAATCTACCTCTCTATATGCACCATCACTGTGCAGTTGCCCTATATCTCATCGTACGAGTACCTACCCACTCTTCAATTGTTTCTTAACCAGAACCGATCAGTGAATCTACCTCTCTATAGACACCACCACTGTGCATTTGCCCTATATCTCGTCGTACGAGTACCTACCCACTCTTCAATTGTTTCTTAACCAGAACCGATCAGTGAATCTACCTCTCTATAGACACCACCACTGTGCATTTGCCCTATATCTCATCGTACGAGTACCTACCCACTCTTCAATTGTTTCTTAACCAGAACCGATCAGTGAATCTACCTCTCTATATACACCAGCACTGTGCAGTTGCCCTATATCTCATCGTACGAGTACCTACCCACTTTTTAATTGTTTCTTAACCAGAACCGATCAGTGAATCTACCTCTCTATATGCACCATCACTGTGCAGTTGCCCTATATCTCATCGTACGAGTACCTACCCACTCTTCAATTGTTTCTTAACCAGAACCGATCAGTGAATCTACCTCTCTATAGACACCACCACTGTGCATTTGCCCTATATCTCGTCGTACGAGTACCTACCCACTCTTCAATTGTTTCCTAACCAGAACCGATCAGTGAATCTACCTCTCTATATACACCAGCACTGTGCAGTTGCCCTATATCTCATCGTACGAGTACCTACCCACTCTTCAATTGTTTCTTAACCAGAACCAATCAGTGAATCTACATCTCTATATACACCATCACTGTGCAGTTGCTCTATATCTCATCGTACGAGTACCTACCCATTCTTCAATTGTTTCCTAACCAGAACCGATCAGTGAATCTACCTCTCTATAGACACCATCACTGTGCAGTTGCCCTATATCTCATCGTACGAGTACCTACCCACTCTTCAATTGTTTCTTAACCAGAACCGATCAGTGAATCTACCTCTCTATAGACACCATCACTGTGCAGTTGCTCTATATCTCATCGTACGAGTACCTACCCACTCTTCAATTGTTTCTTAACCAGAACCGATCAGTGAATCTACCTCCCTTTATACACCAGCACTGTGCAGTTGCCCTATATCTCATCGTACGAGTACCTACCCACTCTTTAATTGTTTCTTAACCAGAACCGATCAGTGAATCTACCTCTCTATAGACACCATCAATGTGCAGTTGCCCTATATCTCATCGTATGATGTTATTGTAGTTGCTATATTTCTCTTTCCCTCACTCTAATTACTTCTTGGGCAGAACCAATCAGTATATCTGAAATAACACGATAAATGTAATAACAATAAAAACTCATTTTATCATTATTACAAACATTAAAATATATTAATTCTATAATTATTGCCTAACTGTAAGCAACGTGCATATGGTATTAATTTTGATATGTATATAATCTAAGAGAAGTGAAGAAAATTTACAACCCTGTTTTGTATGTAAGTATGGAAGTGTGTAACCATTACTATCTCAAGCGTCCTGTGCCAAACATGCAAATTGGTTCACAACGAGCTAACTTTTTTCAGCTTAAAGTGAGTTTGTTATTCATATTCAAGCTCACTTGCTACGTTTTCCCCGTTTTCCCCTTGTCTTATGAGTACGCAAACTTTACCACGGTCCATCAAGATAGCTCCTCCGGGCCTATCTTTGACTTGATGAATACTCAGTAATTTAAAGATAACTTTCAACCCAATTTAAATCATTGACGTCAGGTGTTTTTGTAAGCTCTAAAAAAATACAGAAGAAAAGCAAGCAAGGAAGATATATATTTAATTTACCATGAGTTATAACTAGTATATAAACCAAGTTAAGCAGAGACGAGCGATATCAGCACTTGGATCCTTGATTTATTTATCACCTCTGGCTGCTCTAGCACTCCCCCAGGTAAGATGGGTCTCGACAGGGAACAGAAGGAAACCCCTTTTGGTAGCCTGACCCACCCGTTTCATGGCCGTGCAAATTGAAAATATGACTCAATTTGAGCATTAAAATGCCCAGTTGGTGTGTCACAGTTTCTTTGATATCATAGTGCGTAGAATAGTTTAATTTTTTTTATAGTAGTTTGTTCTAAAGAGCAAATTAACTATTTATACATTTGTATTCGTTACAGATAACTTAATGATAATAATAATATATTAATAGTACTTATATTTAACTATTTAAATGACTCAACAGCAGCTCATTAAAAAAAATATTGTCATGTCAGTTTAAAAAAGAATAACTATGAGGGTTACATAATTCTGTCGCTTATAATACATTTCTAACAGTTATAGTTGAGAGAGGACTTGCAGATTAAAATATCTCATTAACAGTAAGAGCTGGTATGTCAGTGTGTAGGCGGAAGAAATGGCTGGGGGTTCATCCTTTTACAACATGAAAACCAAACTTAATTTAACCCCTGACCACTAGCATGTAGTCTATGATAATGGTAAAATGGCTAAAGTCGCTTCCAATTTTAGATTGTACAGTACTTTTCCATAATAGAGAAAATTTGACTTTAATGAAAAGCTTTGGAAAGGAACGTTTTTACTGCTCATATGACGGTTCCTTGATGCAGTACCCTGACGTCCTGCTCTACCTTTGACCCACAGCATAAAACCTATTTTACCTTAATAATTAAGTAGTATTTTTTACAGCTACGATATTTTCCATGGTAGTTCTGTTTTATACCCCAGTAATAATATTAATAAAAGCAACCCTATTGAGACTGGTAAAGGATCATTATTTTTTTTATTTATTAATTATAAAATAAATATTTTCTTATCATTAGCAGCGTATCGATTCAAATATCTCTCATTTTTATGAATAGTATGTAACACTCACGGGGTGAGCGTTGGGACTTTAATTACAAAAAGTTATTTAATCTGTCATTAGAATCGTATTTTTAACCGTAAGGAGACCTTTGATTGGGTGGCCCATTAATCTTTACACGATTTCATGTCATATTTATTGTAATCAAATTTTAGAAACAAACTAAATTTATGTATTAGAAGCACGCAAAGTTAGGAAGTGAATGTTTTGTATAACTCCCCATAAAATGGTGTTTATTCCTTACAGAGCTGTGTTCAAGGGCCCGTAAGACAAACCGGGGTCATTTTTTGTTTTTTGTTTTTGCACTATGAAACCCCCCCCCCCTCGGGTTAAAGTGATGTTTAGTCATAGATCTGAGAACCACTAAACACCATATGTGTTCTTTAAGTACAAGTACAAAAGTTAAGTGTTTATTTTAATTGGTTTTCAGACAACAGAAGCGTCTTATTTCAATACTCGCCCCCTCTTCAACATTCCTCCTGTCCAAAGACTATCACAGGTAGGAGATTATTAAGTATCATATACTGAGGTAAGCAAATTAATTTTACATTGTACATACATTCTTATAATTGTATTGTTAATTTGATATTGTTAAACTCCTCAAACTAGCGAGTGATCAATTTAATTTGTTACCAATACACCGTTAGTATATTCCCGATAAGCATCGAATTTCCTTAAAAATTCCAGATTTTTGATATTTGTGTTGGTGCCTTTATAGGTTGGTGTAGCTTTGTCTCATACGAACATGAGCCTTTCCTAACACGTCGGTCGTACGGTGTTTTCGTCGACCTGTCAGTCGGAGTAAGGGATTTTGTATTTTTATGTATAATTTAGAGACGGCATATGGAGGGGAGGGGGTTAGGTGGTGGTGAGGGGTGGGACAAAGGGTCGGCACGTAGGGGTCTCTATACAGTGGGATAAACTAATCAGCCCTGCGCTGACAAAGAATCACGTACGGCTAACTCCCCCGGCCGGAATCCAAAACAAACTACCCACTCCACATCGCTACCCCCCCCCCCCGACCCATCCCCCAGATCTATATAATTATCTGGGGAATTATCCCGCAGTCTGATGCTGACCGATCGTCTGCCCCTGTCATCAGAACGACAGTTTGACGACCCTCACTACATTACGACCCTAGTACTGCTCATGGACAATCATGTACTGTAATTTTTAAAGATTATCTTGACTACCTCAAAAACTACATAAAGTTAAACAGCCTGATAGAGTGGGTGTAAAACCTTAAATCCTGGGTCAAATCAAACCTAAATAAGCTCAGAAGAAATAAGGCATGGTTTTCCGTGATTTTATAAACCCTTGGGACCAACAGCAAAAAAGCTAATTATCACAATAGCCAAAAATCGGGGTTTTACCAAAATATTATCACGGATTGATCAGGAGCATTGAAATTCCCTTCCTAGCACTGTGCAGAATGAACGTATCCATACTTTCTAATTTAACATATTCTCACTATCGTGAATTGCAAACAACTAAATTGTTAAACATACATACCTTATACTTTAAGATGAGGAGGGATGACAAAAAATACACAAAGTATATTGTTGGCTCTCAAAACTTTTACATCTTTTAAAAACCTTGAAATGGAATTTAGAAAATCTTTATTCTAGGACAATAAGTAGACAGTCCCATAAGAAGAACAATAAGTTACTTTTAAATATGTTTATCTGACAAAGAAAATTGAAATAAATTACTGGGTTGTGATTAGTATATAAATAGCATAGGGCCTAAGTACATATTTACACATTCCTATGTACTTAGATTGTCCATAGATCTACTTGCTCAACATCGTCATTCCAAGAACTGAGACTGAGGAGTAAACAGTCTTTGGCCAGAGCCTGTTATCATGGAGGAAATTGCTCACTTCCAAAATGTTTGTTAACTCGTAGAATAGGTCCATTGATTATGTTTTCAATCGCTGAGTAAACAAAATGTTTTCTGCTTTGATTGTATTATTTTGTTATTATTATTTTTATTTGGTGTCTGTATTTATTCCTCTTCTTACTACTTTCCACACCACTAGAATTTGTTTTTCAAGTCATTTCTAGGAAATGAAATAAACATTTCTGTAATAATGGAACAGAATCAGTTAAAAACTATATCTTAAACGGAACAGATGAATATGATAGTCAACATTTTAAATTCTTTAAACGAAATAAGATGTGACTAAGGGCTATTCACATAAAATAAAAATATTTTTAATGATAACGTGACAGCGATTATCAATGCTGTTCACACTTCAATATCAGACTCCTTTGGACGAGCTTAGATAAACATTACGACCTACCTGAGTTTAAATGGTCGGAGCACCATCAATAATTTAATGGTCAATAAAGGATATCCTCCAAAAGTTCTCACAGTTTTCAACCTACTTTTCTTTAGATCTGCAATGAAACTAAATCTCTAGTCCACTGAATTTTAAAATACAATCTATTTTTAAAAGTTTTGAGGGTGAATTATAGAAATTGATGTTAATGATGTTACTTAGTTTTTTTTAAATGATGATATATATATATAACAACTTTATTGTGCTAAAATTACAATCTGTCTTGTTAGGCAATAAGTAATTGAGATAAATGTTCTCATTCATAACATATTTACAACTAATCATTCACTCGCTCATTCATACAATATTTACAAACAGCCCAGAGGCCTCTAAAATCCACATGGTTGTCACTTCCTCGCATGTGAGAGAGGAAGCGGAGTCTTGGGAAGTCCATCATGCTCCTCCGTTTGCAGCGTCACCGGATACGAGCCAGCGGAGGTTCAGGACATAATTGGAGAAACTGGCCGTTGCCAGTACTCCAACTGTCACGCATTTATAGCAGGTCACGAAGACACTGCCGTTTCAGTCTCCGAGGAGGGTTATAGGGATGAGTGGTGTAGTGCTATGACTGTGCTATGGGATTAGGTTGGTTGGATAGGTTACTATAGAATTTCATGACCTTGGAAGGGATGAGTTCTAGAATGTAGGGTATATTTAGATCGTTATTAAGGGTTTTGTTGCTGACGTAATAAGGGGCATTTACTGTTGCTCTCAGGACTTTTGATTGAAAGGATTTGATACGCTTCATGTTCGACTTTTTTGCTTTCCCCCATAGCTCTATTTTGTATGTCCAGATTGGATAAGGTATAACTTTGTACATTAGTAATTTATTTTCTATTGAGAGATGGGATGTCCTTTGAAGTAGTCTAAATCGTCTGTTTAGTTCTTGTGTTTTTAGTCTCGAATGTGAGTTCCAGGTCAGTCGTTTGTCGAGATGGAAGCCTAAGTACCGTACTGTTACGGATACATAGGAAGGAATGGAATTAAAATAAACTAGTGGACAAGACTTGCGACAGAAGGTGAAGGTAATGTGGGAGCATTTTGCTTCATTCAGTTTGATCCGTCATTGCTTGCACCAATACTCAACTCGATCTCATCGAAGAGTTTTTGAAGCTTATGGGATGCTGTATGGGGGTCTGGGTGTGATGACAAGACTGCAGTGTCATCTGTAAATGTGGCCATGAAGGTATTGGGGGTAAAGGGGACATCAGCGGTGTATAGGTCATAGAGGATAGGACCCAGGACACTGCCCTGTGAAACTCCTGCTTTTATGGGATAGTAGTTGGAATATTCTAAACCACAGCGGACTTGGAAGAAACGGTTTGAAAGGTAGGATTGTAGGATTAGGAATAGGGTTTGCGGTAAATATCCCTTGAGCTTGTAAAGCAAACCTGCGTGCCAGACCCTGTCAAAAGCTTGAGCTATGTCCAGAAAGGCAGCATTGCAATACTGTTTGGTTTCAAGGGCTGAGGATATGTGATCAACAACGCGAAGTCCTTGGCGAGCAGTGAAATGTCGTGGACGGATACCAAACTGGTGTGTAGGAAAAGGGTTTTTCGATTCCACAGTTGGAAGTAGACGTTTTAATAGGAGTTTCTAAAATATTTTTGAGAGGATAAGGAGTAGGCTATAGGACGGTAAGATGAGGCATCATGGAGTGGTTTACTGGGTTTTGGAAATAGGACTATAATGGAATGTATCCAGAGGAGAGGAAAGTGCATAGTTCGGATAATGCAATTATATATATAGGTTAGGAAGATTATGGCTTTATGAGGAAGCTGTTTGAGAATTTGAGGAGTAAGGAGATAATATCCAGGGGATTTTCGATAAGGTAAGTTTTTCAGAAGGTATTTGACCTCAGAGGGGTTAACGGCTTTTGGTGCAAGAGAGAGATGAGTAGGCGAAGTGAGGAAATTTTCTACAGTTGTGTCATGAGTATGGTTTTGATCAGAAGTACGGGAATGATGCAAAGCAAATTCCTCCAACCTATCCCCATCCGAAGCCACCCAGGACCCATCATCACGACGGAGTGGGTGTGAAACAGGTTGATACTTTAGGATTTTTTTAGTTAAATTCCACAGGGAGTTATCCCTGGTAGACAGAGAGGAGAGGTAGGAATTGAAGGAATCGGAACGGAAGGATGCTAATAGCCGCTTTACCAATCAGCAGTACCGGGATCTTTGCCACACTGTTCTGGAGCGTCGTTTGGATTGTATTAGGTCTTTGAGATGCTCAGCAATACACAGGTACCTTTGTGTACCTCAGGTAAACGATGAAATGATTGTTAATTTTGGGATGACGATGGGGCAACGATACCTCCCAAGCCGACCTCTGGATCAGAGTAGTGAAAGAATGTACTGCATCATCTAGGTCTTGGGATGTTTTCAGGGACACTTTGAGGTATACGGAATCTGTAAGAAGCTGGCGGAAGTGGTCCCAATCAGCTGGGCCCCTAATAAATGAAGGAGGAGGCAGTTTGTTAATTGGTCTTAGGAAAATAGTTAGTATTAAAGGACTATGATCTTAGGAGAGGTCATCGAGGCGCTTGAGTGAATAGCTCCTAAACTATTGTAGAAGAAAAAGTCCCCTAGTGTTGGTGCTTCGCATTTAAGTCCATATCCACAAGGAAGCAATGTTCAATGGAGTCTAGAAAGGAGATGAATTGGGAATGGGAAATGGATTTATTGGGAAGGCAGTACACTGATGCTAGAGTAAGGGGGGAAGTGAAGGTGCTGATTGACACTGTAGTGGACTGAAGGAAATCATGTGCTACCAAAGGAACTGTGTGATGGGAAATGGAGTTATGGAGAATTACAGCGGTGCTTGCATGTGCTCTTCCATCAGGGTGATCAGTTCGATAAGTCTGGTACTATCGAACTGTAAAAGGTCGTTTGCTCGTAAGTCTTGTTTCAGTAATGAGAGCTACGTTAATGTTCTTGTCATGGAGTAGTGCTGTCAGTTCGTTAGTGTGGGTGCGAATTCCATTCGCATTCCAAAGGCGAATGGATAAGGAGTCGGAAGGATCCACTTATGGAATTTGTTAAACGGGGATAAGGTAGGAGACAAGATTTGTAAGAAGGGAATTGAGAGTTGTAATTGGGGTTCTGAACTCTGTAAGGAATGATGTTATTAGGCTAGTGAGATCTGAAGAGCTTGAAGGTGGAGGAATATACGAGATATACGAGAGGTTGAGGATGGGATTGGGTTTGCTGGTTTCTATTGGTTTATGAACGGAATGCTAGGGAAGAGAAACTAGCGGACGAGTAGTGGGCAGTGCCTGTGACTGCTTTCTGTTCCTAACGGCATCAGCAAAAGAGGCTGAAGGCCTTAAATTTCGGGCTGGGCCACTTCTTGTTGCTTGTTCCTCCTCTTGTGGCCGACGATGTGGTTCACTCCTGGACTTCAGAATTCTATAAGTTTCGCAGCCCTTATAGTTGGCCGGGTGGCCTTGATTGCAGAGAACGCATACTGCAGGCGATTTCATGGACTTTTGGAACAATTCACTTTCGCTGCTCACGGCACTTTACACACCTGGGAGGGTGGTGGTTGTACGATGTTGTGTGCCCATATGCCTGGCAGTTATGGCACTAGACGATGTCGCGTTTGGGGGAAGGTTTTTCGACCTGTATTCTAGTGTAATACAGGTGTGTAAAGTTGTATATTTTCTTCACGCCAGGTGTTCGCTCGAGATCTACAAAGAACAATAGTAACGCTATTTTGATGGATTTATCTTGTTGCCTGTCCTCGCGTAAGACATTCGTTATTAGGTGAGCTTTGAATCCTAGGGCTGAGAGTTCGTCTTTAATTTTGTCAGCAGTTTTTGCGCATGCGCTACCTTTTAGAACATCTCTGTACATCGCTCGTCATTCAAACACTATATACTACCGTCTATAGGCCATAGTTCAATTAAAAAATTGTTCCAGCAGGCAACTTGAGGGAGCTGGCCACGAGGGAGCCCTCAAGAGTGAGTAAATTGCTTTTTATATTTAGAGTGAAGTGAGAAAAGTGATATCGGATTGAGTAGTCGGCCATTTGCAACGCCCTACTCAACGTTCACTAACGATCGTTCTCTGAGCCATTCGGTCTAGTGGCTCAGAGCCAAGACCCGTGACTCGCCACTGGGAGTTGTGAGCTTGAATCCCACGGCGCTACGTACTTCTTTTCCGTATAAAAAACCGTTGTTATGATAAAATGAGATTTTATCAACAACTAATGTCTCAAAATAGGAAAAAAAGATCTAGATCGCTAGGTCCAACTCCAACACCGTCGCCTGTAAAGCGAAAACCAAGAAGGTCGAATAGGAACGTACAAATGACCTCCTCTGCAGCTAGTTCCATGGAGGAGATACCTCCACAGGCCAGCACATCCAAAAAAGAAACAGCCTTAGAGTCCCCTTTTTTCACGCCAAACACCTTTGAGGCTTTGAAAAATATCCCAACAGAAGAAATGGAAGTCAACAAAACTCCAACACAGCCCAAACCGCCTGCTCTTTTTGTACGCAACATTAGCAACTTCAAATTACTATGCTCACAAATGAGCAAAATTGTTGGTACCGGAAAATATACGTGCCTCAATCGCTCTCGGGATACAAAAATTTCCCCAGACACTCCCGATACTTATCGAGCAATCGTTAAATATTTAGATGAAACCAATGCAGACTACCACACCTACCAATTAAAGCAGGAACGATCACTCCGAGTGGTGATCAGAAATTTGCACCCAACCACACCAGCTGACGAAATAGAAGAAGAACTCTCAGCTCTCGGGTACAAGGTTCGCCAAATAACAAACGTGTTGCGCGAGGATAGGCAACAGGATAAAACAATAAAAACGGCATTGCCACTGTTCTTTGTTGATCTCGAGAGGACACATGGAGTTGAGAAGATATACGACCTAACAAACCTGTACTACACTAGGGTACAGGTTGAAAAACCGTATCCCAATCGCGATATCGTCCAGTGCCATAACTTTCAGGCGTATGGGCATACAAAATCTTACTGCCACCACCCTCCCAGGTGTGTTAAGTGCAGTGGGCAGCACAAAACCGAATTGTGCAAAAAGCCCCTTAAATCACCTGCAGTATGCGTGCTTTGCCAGCAAGGACATCCAGCCAACTACAAGGGCTGCGAGGCATACAGAACGCTGAAGTCCAGGACAGAACAACGTCGACAGCCAGAAGAGAAAAAACTTGCAGCAAGAAGCGGCCCAGCCAGAAATTTGAGGCCTTTTGTCTCTTTTGCCGATGCCGTTTGTAACAGAGAGCAGTCACAGGCACCGCCCACTCCCTGTCCACAAGATCACCTTTCCCAGCATTCCATTCATACCGTTAACCCTCAAGCTCAATCCCATCCTCAACCACACATCTCGCATATTCCTCCACCTTCAAGTTCTTCGGATCTTACTAGCCTATTAACCTCATTCCTTACAGAGTTCAGAACCCTAATTACCCCTCTCATTTCCCTTCTTACAAATCTTGTCTCCTACCTTATCCCCGTTAAACAAAATCCATAAGTGGATCCTTCCGACTCCTTATCCATTCTCCTTTGGAATGCGAATGGTGTTCGCACCCACACTAACGAACTGACAGCACTACTCCACGACAAAAACATCGACGTAGCTCTCATTACTGAAACAAGACTAACGTTTAAACGACCATTTACTGTTCGACAGTACAAGACTTATCGAACTGATCACCCAGATGGAACAGCTCATGCAGGTACCGCTGTCATTGTCCATAACTCCATATCCCACCACATAGTTCCTCTGGTGGCACATGATTTCCTTCAATCCACTGCAGTGTCAATCACCACCTTCACTTTTCCCCTTACACTAGCATCAGTGTACTGCCCTCCCAATAAATCCATTTCCGACTCCCAATTCATCTCCTTTCTAGACTCCATAGGACATCGTTTCCTTGTGGGTGGGGACTTTAATGCGAAGCACCAACACTGGGGGTCAAGATCCACTAATACACGAGGACGTGCTTTGCTGTCTGCACTCACACGGAAACATTGCTCCACTATCACTCCTGACACAGCCACCTATTAGCCATCTGATCTCAACCGAAATCCTGATCTCCTTGACTTCTTTTTTTACAATAATTTAGGAACACTTAACTATTCACTCACGCGCCTCGATGACCTCTCCTCTGATCATAGTCCTTTATTATTAACCATTTCCCTAAGACCAATTCACAAACTGCCTCCTCCTTCATTTTTTAGGGGCCCAGTTGACTGGGACCACTTCCGCCAGCTTCTTACGGAGTCCGTAAACCTCAAATTGTCCCTGAAAACATCCCAAGACCTAGACGATGCAGTGCATTCTTTCACTACTCTGGTCCAGAGGTCGGCTTGGGAGGCATCGTCACCCCATCGTCACCCAAAAATCCATAATCATAATCGTTTACCTCAGCATCTCAAAGACCTAATCCAATCCAAACGCCGCTCCAGAACAGTGTGGCAAAGATCCCAACATCCTGCTGATCGCCGCTCGTACAATCAGTACTGCCGATTGGTAAAGCGGCGATTGGCATCCTTCCGTTCCGATTCTTTCAATTCCTACCTCTCCTCTCTGTCTACCAGGGATAACTCGTTGTGGAATGTAACCAAAAAAATCCTAAAGTATCAACCTGTTTCACATCCACTCCGTCGTGATGATGGGTCCTGGGCGGCTTCGGATGGGGATAGGTCGGAGGAATTTGCTCTGCATCTTACCCATACTTTCACACCTCACCTTTCTCATCAAAGCCATACTCACAGCACAACTGTGGAAGATTTCCTCACTTCACCTATTCCTCTCTCTCTTCCACCAAAAGCCGTTAATCCCTCTGAGGTCAAATACCTTCTGAAAAACTTACCTTACTTAAAATCCCCTGGATATGATCTCCTTACTCCTCAAATTCTCAAACAGCTTCCTCCTAAAGCCATAATCTTTTTAACCTATATATACAATTGCATTATCCGAACGACGCACTTTCCTCTCCTCTGGAAACATTCCATTATTGTCCTATTCGCCAAACCCGGTAAACCACCCAATGAAGCCTCATCTTACCGTCCAATTAGCCTACTCCCTATCCTCTCAAAAATATTTGAGAAACTCCTACTAAAACGTCTACTTCCAATTGTTGAATCCGAAAACCTTTTTCCCACACACCAGTTTGGTTTCCGCCAACGACATTCCACTGCTCAACAAGGCCTTCGCGTTGTTGATCACATCTCCTCAGCCCTTGAAACCAAACAGTATTGCACTGCTGCCTTTCTCGATATAGCTCAAGCTTTTGACAGGGTTTGGCACGCAGGTTTGCTCTACAAGCTCAAAAGATATTTACCACAGACCCTTTTCCTAATCCTACAGTCCTACCTTTCAAACCGCTTCTTCCAAGTCCGCTGTGGTTTAGAATACTCTAACTACTATCCCATAAGTGCAGGAGTTCCACAGGGCAGTGTCCTGGGCCCCATCCTCTATAACCTATACACCGCTGATGTCCCCTCTACTCCCAATACCTTCTTGGCCACATTTGCAGATGACACTGCAGTCTTGTCATCCCACCCTGACCCCGACATAGCATCCCATAACCTTCAAAAACACCTTGACGAGATCGAGTATTGGTGCAATCAATGGCGGATCAAAGTTAATGAAGCAAAATGCTCCCACATTACCTTCACCCTTTGTCGCAAGTCTTGTCCACTAGTTTATTTTAATTCTATTCCTCTCCCTGTATCCGAGACAGTACGGTACTTAGGCTTCCATCTTGACAAACGACTGACCTGGAACCCACATACGAGACTAAAAAGACAAGAACTAAACAGATGCTTTGGACAACTGTACAGACTACTTTAAAGGACATCCCATCTCTCAATAGAAAATAAACTACTAATCTACAAAGTTATACTTAAACCAATCTGGACATACGGAATAGAGCTATGGGGGACAGCAAAAAAGTCGAACATCAAGCGTATCCAATCCTTTCAATCAAAAGTCCTGAGAACAATAGTAAATGCCCCTTATTATGTCAGCAACAAAACCCTTCATAACGACCTTAATATACCCTACATTCCAGAACTCATCCCTTCCAAGTTTACGAAATTCCACAGTAGCCTTTCCAACCACCCTAATCCTGTAGCACAGTCACTGCACTGCGTCACTCATCCCTATAATCCTCCTCGGAGACTGAAACGGCAGTGGCCTCGTGACCTGCTATAATCAAGTGACAGTGGGAGTCCTGGCAATGGCCAGTTTCTCCAATCATGTCCTGAATGAATGAGCGAGTGAATGATGAAATGTAAATATGGTATGAATGAGAGCATTTATCTTAATTACTTATTGCCTTATAAAAGGCAGATTGTAATGTTAGCACAATAAAGGATTATATATATATACATATATATATATATAATTTTGTCAGCTGGTGTGGTCGGATGCGGATTTCTGATCACTACTCGTAGTGATCGTTCTTGTTTTAGTTGATATGTATGGAAGTCGGCATTGGTTCTTCCAAATATTTGATAATGGCCCGATATGTATTGGGTGTGTCCGGAGAGATTTTAGTGTCCTGAGACCGATTGAGGCACGTATATTTTCCCGTACCTATTATTTCACTCATTTGTAAGCATAGTAATTTAAAGTTGCTTATTAATTACGAACGAATATAGCAGGCGGCTAAGGCTGTGTATGTGTTTTGTTAACCCTCTTGTCACCTTTATATTTATATATTTTTTCAACGCCTCAAAGGTTTTAGGCGTGAAGAAAGGGGACTCTACGGTGGTTTCTTTTTTGGATGTGCTGGCCTGTGCCGGTATCTGTTTCATCGAGCTAGCTGCAGACGATTTGTACGTTCCTATTTGAACGTCTTAGTTTTCGCTTATAGGCGATGGTGTCGGAGTTGGCCCTAGAGACCTTGATCTTTGTTTTTTATTTTACGACATCAACTGCTAATAAAATTTTACCATGTTATAAATATTTATTAATATTTCACGTAAGTTGCCTGATGAGACAATTTTGGAGCTGAAGTACGGCCTATAAACTATAGTATAAGGTGTTTAAAGGAAGAACGAAAAAGAGAGGTGTTTGTTGATAATAGCACATGCTCAGAACTGCTATAAATATAAATTTGTAATAACCCGTTAGATTTGGGCATCATTTAAATAGGCTTGGCGTCATTGACTATGAGTCCTTTTGTTGTACCTTTACGACCCATGGAAGTAAGGAAGAATTAACCGCGTTGGAAGGAAGTAAGGCATGGAGGGACGAGGCAAATGAAGGGACCGTGTGGACTGGTCCACGAGGCATGCAAACATAATACTCATTTCATTATTGTTTGTACAGGGGACAGCATCATAAAGTAATAAGCGACTGCTGGGAAAACTGCCCTTTCGACAAATAGCGTCAACTCACATTGGTGGTAAAATACTTGATGCGTACGAGGCAAGGCTGTAACGCTATCTCATTCACCTTTGTAATATTAAATACTTAATTTAACCGTTTCATTTTTAAACGAGAAAAAGGTAAATTGTAAAGAATGGGGAGTCCTCTCATTTTTTTTTTTTTTTTTTTTTTTTTTTTTTTTTGGGAGGGAAATTCAGGATGAGGGAAAAATATAGAATACTTAGGTTAATCGGATCTAAATATTGAAAAAGATGATGTCCTCTCAGCCACTGATATCTATATAGCATATAGATTTATATTAATATAAAATATCAAATCAAGTATTTTTAGCATAGTGAGTAGAGGCAGCATTGGCAATAATTTTATATCTGAGTGAACAATTAGTAGCCATCAAAGATTTTACTATCCTATTTTGACCAATAAAAATTACGTTAGCTCAACTAAGAACTAAATTATATTTATAAAAGATATTTAAATGAAATAAAGGATGAATTGACATGAGCCAGCTGGAGGAATGGCATACACCATTCTCTAGTACACATCCTAAAGATTCAACTTGCTCTCATCTAAGGCTACAAAAAGAGCAATTTTTATCCACATGTGTTTGTGACTTTTAATATGATCTGACATGTGTTTCTGATCTAACTATTTGAAAATAATGGCGTACAAGTTAAGTAGAATTACTCAGAGATTTAACGAGTTGGTGATAAATGCTTTTAAAACCTCAGTTACATTTCCATTTCTAACATATTGGTCTGTGACTGAATCGCACCTATCGAAATATACGACAAAGGATATCCCTTCTATAGACAGCGGATCAGATGCCTCGTCATTTTCTCCTATAAATTCAAAGATTATTTTTCTTTTAACTGAATTTTTCCGACCATAAGAAAATATTAAAACGTAGACAGAAGAAATAATATAGAGAAATGTCAGGGTTCAGTCCCCTCTCCACGTCAGTTTGTCGGTTTTAATGATACTTTGTATTTATTTAGAAACGAAACACAAATTACATACTGACAATCAAGACGTTGAGATTTTTGATTCCGTAACCAAATAAAAATTTTAGAAAACGATAAGTAATTTTTTAATTTGTGGTCTTAAATAGGACCAAAAATTCCATGTCACCTTTCGTGAAGGGGTCTCGTTTTAAGCTATCAAGGTCTAAAACGTTTCCACCACGTGCTTTGCATTGAAAATTATCATTCAACGTTTTATTTTACTTTTGCCAATAAAAACTTTGTTAGCTCAACTAAGAATTAAATTAAATTTATAATTTAATTCTTAGTGAAATATAGGAAGAATTGACATCAATATAACACTGAGAATTTTCCGTAGCCTCAGACAAACTGATGAGAGTCCACAAGGGAATAGGAGCGAGGTCAGATATAGAGGAAGAAACAATTTCCTGTCCGTTCATGTGAAAAGTTGCGAAAACATGACGAAGCAGGCGGAGCGAGTTAAGAGGTAACTTGGGAAATTTTTCAAAGAGCAGTTGACAGCACTTGTGCCAGGCAGCCACCAAACGACCAATAATCCAATCCTTCATCTAGCTGGAAACCACTGACGATGCGACCATATGACTCCATCTAAGCAAATGTATCAATGAGATGTTATTTTACAAACTTTAAATTAAAAACAGCAGAGACCATTAAACGCTACTTTAGAGTCTCATTTCTCATTTCCTATCGAAATATGAAGTGGCTAGATATCCAATGTTATTGAATAATAATAAACATAACTCGATTCGTCAGCTATTGAGTGGTAGATAAGGAGGTACGTTTTTACAACCTTAAAGCCGAATCCGTAACCAAACAGTTCTGTAATGGGGAAAAAATTTCAAATAAGTTTTGCGAACCGATAATAGAACTTAAATTGTACTAAATGTGGCTCGAGTTGGTTTTAATAAGTTTTCTTGTATTAATTCTGTCGTGCATAATTTTTTTTTTTTATTGGAAAGGAGATTTCAAATGGCCGAGATGGTTTATAAATCATTCAATACCTTTTTAAAAACTCCTGTAATTGTTTATAGGAATTGTTTCCTTACTTTCTTCCTCTTTCATTTCATTTATAAATATTTCAAAAAATAAAATTTATTTTATAATATAGTTTAGTCGATTAAAATAAAAAATACAAATCTTTTAAACGATGAAAAATAAATAAATGGCGTAGCTAGTGGTCCTTGGATAAACTATTTATGCTCACCAAAGGCAAGACTTAGGCATTAAAATGTGGTCTTTGATTTGGGTTAGTAAAATAGCCTTTAAAAGAACCAGTAAGGCCTATTTATGCTATTGATCTAGGATCTTTTATTGTAATAATATCGATGATCTAGTATTTGGTTAGGCAGGATAGGATGACGAACACCATTAATCTTCCTATAACACAGGGGCATTGTTATTTTTGTGTTCGAGATGAAGATGTTGGTTACTCTTCGCAAAGCTGAAAGAATTTGAACATTCAATCTGTGACAATGGTTCTTTTTTTTTTTACGAGTGACTCCACAATTGTTTTGTAAGCTTTATATTTAAACTTAAATAAAATGGAGAACAAGTTTGTTATGTTAGAAACAGTGAGGTACATCGGTGGTTGGTGTTTGGAAAAAAAATAAAATTATTGGTCGCAAAACTTAAATTAAATTCATGGTCAACATCCTATGAGGAGGTAAGGGCAACTTCCAACTGTGGAGACCCGGGTTCCAAATGTATGTTTCTTCGTGGGATGGGTCTGATCGGGGTCTACTCAGCCTCGTGAGGATAAAGGAGTAGCTACTTGATGAATAACATCCTACCGCCAAGTCCACCAGAGTTGCACTTACCTCCTCATAGAACCAATAGAATAAAAAAAGAACCATTGTCACAGATTGAATGTTTAACTTCATTCAGCTTTGCGAAGAGTAACCAACATCTTCATCTCGAACACTATAAGTACACAAAAAGAAGGATAGGCATAAGTACACAAAAAGAACATTGCCCCTGTGTTATAGGAAGATTAAAGGTGTTCGTCATCATATCCTGCCTAACCAAATACTATATCATCGATATTATTACAATAAAAGATCCTAGATCAATAGCATAAATAGGTCTTACTGGTTCTTTTAAGGGCTATTTTACTAACCTAAATCAAAGACCACATTTTAATGCCTAAGTCTTGCCTTTGGTGAGCATAAATAGTTTATCCAAGGACCACTAGCTACGCCATTTATTTATTTTTCATCATTTAAAAGATTTGTATTTTTTATTTTAATCGACTAAACTATATTATAAAATAAATTTTATTTTTTGAAATATTTATAAATGAAATGAAAGAGGAAGAAAGTAAGGAAACAATTCCTATAAACAATTACAGGAGTTTTTAAAAAGGTATTGAATGATTTATAAACCATCTCGGCCATTTGAAATCTCCTTTTCAATAAAAAAAAAAATTATGCACGACAGAATTAATACAAGGAAACTTATTAAAACCAACTCGAGCCACATTTAGCACGCTTTAAGTTCTATTATCGGTTCGCAAAACTTATTTGAAATATCTTTGAAATTCTCTGCCTATTACAGAAGGCATTAGCAGTCTAATCTGTCACTAACCCTGAAAAAACACAACAACTTTAAATCTTGAATAGTTTTTTAGGTGTGACTTCATCTAACTACAAAAATTACTGAAGGAAAATATTTCTTAACAAAATTCCAAGCTAATCGAAAACGAAAAAAAACTTAAAATTAATGTTTAAATTATTCTGAAGTTTGAACACACCGTAAAAATGGACATTTGTGTGCCATGGGGATGAATGGGATATTTATTTTTAATATATTTTATATTTTTTGATATATCAGTTACACGACTTGGATATCAAATATTTGTTTATTTGCGTACTTGTAAAAATAATTTGGCAAGTAATAAAACATTGTACGACGACTATTGCCAGAAATTAAAAGAGGGTGAGCATAACAGGAAAAATAGGTGACATCTAACTAAAGACCAAATCATGAATGAGTATGATGTACGAGCCACACAAAGAATTTAAATTACCCATTAATTCCTACCCAAGGTTGAATTTGAAGAATACAAATCTCAACATAAAAACTGTCCGGACGCAGGGACTATAGCGAACAATTGGTGGATTTAATTCGTTTTGAAGTGGATGGGGTGGAGGTAGGCGCTGGTACGTTCGCCACCTTAAACCAAAATTAGCAAAACGAGTTTACAACTGAGTTAGCTGTTCCCCTATTTGTAAACTTTTCAAATCCCTGTCAGCCCATTGAGCCAATCCGCCAGGCATTCACGCAGCAATCTTTCCTTTCATTCAATCAATTCATAATGTCATGGCTATTTACAAGTCTATAGATATCTATATATACATATATAGTTTATGTATATATACATAAATAAGTTAAAAAATACGGAGTGATGAGAAAAAAATCCAAGATTTAAAAGCATCTTTTAATCGTATCATGAATTGACCCCTATGATCCTTCATTGTTAGACAATGCCATTTATTATTCGAATATTGCCTCATAAAAGGCAGATTGTAATTATTGCACAATAAAGGAATTTAACTAACTTAACTATTATTTGAAAAACTTTACATGAAGGAGATTTTGAAAGACGCAAATTAGATCAAAAAATGTTTGAATAAAAATTGTCTAATATACCAAGTACGATATGCATTTTCAGACTATCCCTTTCGAGTTTTCGTTAGAAGGCCGAAATCTCAGAGATAGGCATAAACATTGATCAATATGTTACAGGTAGATTAATACTTTAAATCATCAATCAGTGAAATTTTTCATTCTAAAAAAATATCATCAATCAACAATCAATGTAAAAATGACAAAAGCACTTTGGAAAAACTCCAATTCCTGTTGGACTATACAAACAAATAGTACCAGGCAATCGAAACCTGGAACTGCGCGTGCGTGTGTGTGTCATCGATAAATGATAACCTTGTTAGCCAAGTTCCGATTTCAATTTTGAGAAAATCAAGATTTTCTCAGTAACAATCTAAAAAAAAAAATCCTGCTGATTCTTTCAACAAAACATGAAGAAGATATTGACCCGGAGTAAATAAATATAAGGGTTATTTTAGACGGGAAGAAGGGTACAGTGAATAATTAAAGAGGGATGATGGCTGAATTAAAAGAAAAAAGGAACTGTCAGTATTTTACCGGGGGGGGGGGGGGTTGAGGACTTAAGGCCAATCATAGTATTCCTTTTTTTTGTTCTTCTTAATTCTCGGTAAATTGGGATGAGTGAATAAGATAAAGGAATAAAAATTATCTCTTGGGGAAGTTGGACGGAGACTGAGTGCCTTTATTACATCAGGAAAACCACAGAATTATTTTATTATTATTATTGATTGATAGATTTTTACAACAGGTACTGAAATATTCTAAGTCTTTCCTTTTTGTAAGAAATAACAATGGATCTGTTTCTTGATAATGATGCTATTAAGTTTAGAGTAAAAGGTAGATAGATATACAGCTACATTCATTATACATAAAAACCTGTAGATAATACGTTATGTTTTGAGATGACATAACTAAACCACCGAGTCCTTAAATAAAATTTATAACTCTAATAATCTATTTTGCACGCTTCCCATACTTGTTTTAGAAAATGTTGTATTTTAACGCTAAATAACCCCCTTTTATTTTCTTCCTCTACTTTCTAAAAACTGTGTGGTCTCTGCTGCTAAAGACTACACATTTAACAATTTGGGAAATGTCTTTGACTTTGAAATCAGGAAGTTGAAATTACGGACTTGTAATGATAACCACATCATATGTAGGCCCTCATATGACTTTAGATAAGGATACTAATTTTATTTGCATGTTTATATTAATTTATTCCCTCTGGTAATGTCTCTAGATGTAATATAACAGTTGTCATCAGTTTACATCCTACCTCAGAACTTTAAATAGTATAAACTACAGGGGCAGGTAACTCATGTTCCAATATAGTTGCCTGTGTAATAAAAAAGCTATAAATCTCATTCAACGGTGGTTTCTCTTTTCAGGACTGGTTGTAAATAGTTAATTGAACATTAAAATTAACTCTTGACAATTAATAAGTGACTTTAACTTAATCTCTCAAGTAACAATATTGAATTTGGTCATTTCCATTAAGGCACATATTTAATAAAATATAAAAATTAATGTCAAATGGCACGATTCAATGAAATGTGCTGTTGTTTTGTTAATTAACAAATTATTTATGAAGTACATATCTTTGAATTTATTGTATAAAGGTGTGTACATAATTCTAAATTTTAGGAGGTCCTTTATTGGAAGATGTAAAGCTAGAAATTAAATGTGAGGTACACCAATTAACATTAAAGGAAAGTTGTAGGAAAATAATTTGTGAAATCACATCCACTTGCGCTAATTCATATAGCATTTACTGTACGCACAAACACTATAACAATAAATACAATGCCAAGAAACCCCTTTAAGTGACCCCGCGCTGAATCTATATCTATTTACTATTTCTATAGCCAATTACAAAGCTGACTAATGTAATAGCTTGTTTCTCTGTTCAAATAGCTAAACTATTAATACCAATAACTATTCTAGGAACAGTTGAAGTTTTAAATGTGGATGATGTAATAGAAATAGACATGCTATTTTATATAAGATGATGGATATAAAACACCCCCACCCCTTGATTTTCAAGGTTATGGTCGAGCATACGTTAGGGAAACCTGCTAACAGATTATCAACAATGCATAACACTTTACTAGCCGTTATTTATTTAAAAGAAACTATTAGAAGGGGTAGGTCTCATCTTGTGCAGATCCTGTTGCTTCTATTTTGTACAAGTCTTGCCTTGACTTACATTAGGTAATATACAGTCACTTATTTCTTCGTCCGTGTGATGGATTTCCAGGTTGGACCCTCCATCCCCTTCTTCATGGGAACCTCTTCTTAAAATGTAGATAGGTACATTACCTTTTACTTCATTACTCAGCAGGAATGCTTCTATAGCCTTTTTAGGTTTTCCTTATTTATTTATTATATATATATTTAAAACCATCAACTCTTTATGTTTCCAACCAAGTGTCTAACTCACATAATTAAAATTACTTTGTATTTTTAAAACATTTATTGTGCCAATAGTTTCAAGTGGGGTAGCAAATTAAAAATCGGGATAATTAACGATATGTAATTTGTGTTTTTTTAAACTATAGCTACGAAGTCATTTAAACTCTCAATAACATCCTGTTCATTTTTTCACTAACCGGGGTTTTTACCGACACTTATTTTTCATATCAGGGGTATCACCGTCAAGATCAAGATAATCAAGATCTCCGCATCGCGATAATAATATGTAATAAGACTGGGATTTTTATTTATTTATATATTTTCCCCAGAGAAAAATAATAGCCGTACCATAGATTACTCTGTACTTTCACTTTAACTAAGTGTAGGTTAATTCTATTTGATATATTACAGTGTAATTACATATTTTAAAATATTTCTTAAGTATCCTGCAATATTTTTGGGAGTTATGCAACATAAAATTGAAATTAATTCGGTGCATTCAATTTCGGAGCAATGACAATGTGTCCATTGGATTCTTGGAACACGTGACCTTATTTATTTGGATAATTAGACAGTATTTTTTACGTTAGTTATGGAAACCATTACGTTAAACCTACTTGTGCAATAGAGATCTATTTACAGGCGCTGTGAATCACATGACTTGTTTCGACAGTTGAGGTCATAGTTAAGGCACATGACGCAACCCACCAGCTTTACTATATATACCCTGCAGAATCCCTTTGTCTCACTCACTTCCACTCCAACCACCAGTCACGCATGACCCTTTAGACAGATTGACAACTAGGCTGTAATTGTTATCAATAGTTATTACCTTATAAGTGCATTGCTATTGTTATTTTGTGTGATTGAAATAAACACTTTTTAAAAACTCTACTCGTTTACCCATCGATTTAACTGTTAAACGAAGCAATTTTGGTGAAATGATAAAATGTGTGTCGGATTCTCAGTTTTCTTGGATAACTAGACTGCCAATTTCTAAATTAATGGAATTACTTACCGAATGTTGAGGTACAATAAACATAAAAAAAAGTGGTTAGCAAACAATGGCAAAACTGCCAGCGAAAACAAGAGAACTAGAGCATTCATAATGTTTATTTATCTGTCTCTTCAATGCAAGCTTTAGTTTTATACAATAAACATAAAAAAAAGTGGTTAGCAAACAATGCCAAAACTGCCAGCGAAAACAAGAGAACTAGAGCATTCATCATGTTTATTTATCTGTCTCTTCAATGCAAGCTTTAGTTTTATACAATAAACATAAAAAAATGTGGCTAGCAAACAATGCCAAAACTGCCAGCGAAAACAAGAGAACTAGAGCATTCATAATGTTTATTTATCTGTCTCTTCAATGCAAGCTTTAGTTTTATACAATAAACATAAAAAAAAGTGGTTAGCAAACAATGCCAAAACTGCCAGCGAAAACAAGAGAACTAGAGCATTCATAATGTTTATTTATCTGTCTCTTCAATGCAAGCTTTAGTTTTATACAATAAACATAAAAAAATGTGGCTAGCAAACAATGCCAAAACTGCCAGCGAAAACAAGAGAACTAGAGCATTCATAATGTTTATTTATCTGTCTCTTCAATGCAAGCTTTAGTTTTATACAATAAACATAAAAAAAAGTGGTTAGCAAACAATGCCAAAACTGCCAGTGAAAACAAGAGCATTCATAAATTCTCCAACGAAATATTTATTAGAGTTGCGGGAATTTGATATTGTTCTAATGTTTTTAAAATAAAGGAACCTTATTCAACAGTACATTGCTCGACTACCTGGACTTGTTAGTGTCTGCAGTCCAAGTGTTTATGAAATACAAAATATTTTGGAAATCACATAGGGTTTATATATTAACACGATATAATTATTGTACTAAATCTATATTTAAGTGTATACGCTTATATCTTATATTTTTTTTATATCTTATACACAGTTTATTGTTTTTTTATATCTTATACACTAACAAAAAATCTCAAAAATGACCATTTTAACTCCACTTGATATCCCAAAAAATATACAAATACAAAACTAAATATTTTCCATTCATATCGGGTAGGGTGTTAAATTAAATATCTATACATTTTGATTTATAGCACTGGGGAACAAAAAAAATGCTTTTTTTTTCGGCATAGGTTTTAGAGTGAATTTAGGTACACTAATGTAATAAAGTAGAGGTGGGAGACAGTAGAGTCCGTAAACCTCAAATTATCCCTGAAAACACCCCCAAGACCTAGACGATGCAGTGCATTCTTTCCCTACTCTGGTTCAGAGGTCGGCTTGGGAGGCATCGTCACCCAAAAATCCACAATCATAATCGTTTACCTCAGCATCTCAAAGATCTAATCCAATCCAAACGCCACTCCAGAACAGTGTGGCAAAGATCCCGGCATCCTGCTGATCGCCGCTCGTACAATCAGTACTGCCGATTGGTAAAGCGGCGATTGGCATCCTTCCGTTCCGATTCTTTTAATTCCTACCTCTCCTCTCTGTCTACCAGGGATAACTCCTTGTGGAATGTAACCAAAAAAATCCTAAAGTATCAACCTGGTTCACATCCACTCCGTCGTGATGATGGGTCCTGGGCGGCTTCGGATGGGGATAGGTCGGAGGAATTTGCTCTGCATCTTACCCATACTTTTACACCTCACCTTTCTCATCAAAGCCATAGTCAAAGCACAACTGTGGAAGATTTCCTCACTTCACCTATTCCTCTCTCTCTTCCACCAAAAGCCATTAATCCCTCTGAGGTCAAATACCTTCTGAAAAACTTACCTTACCGAAAATCCCCTGGATATGATCTCCTTACTCCTCAAATTCTCAAACAGCTTCCTCATAAAGCCATAATCTTCCTAACCTATATATATAATTGCATTATCCGAACGACGCACTTTCCACTCCTCTGGAAACATTCCATTATTGTCCTATTCACCAAAAATGGTAAACCACCCAATGACGCCTCATCTTACCGCCCAATTAGCCTACTCCCTATCCTCTCAAAAATATTTGGGAAACTCCTACTATAACGTCTACTTCCAATTGTTGAATCTAAAAACCTTTTTCCCACACACCAGTTTGGTTTCCGCCAACGACATTCCACTGCTCAACAAGGCCTTCTCGTTGTTGATCACATTTCCTCAGCCCTTGGAACCAAACAGTATTGCATTGCTGCCTTTCTTGATATAGCTCAAGCTTTTGACAGGGTTTGGCACGCAGGTTTGCTCTACAAGCTACCACAGACCCTTTTCCTAATCCTACAGTCCTACCTTTCAAACGGCTTTTTCCAAGTCCGCTGTGGTTTAGAATACTCTAACTACTATCCCATAAATGCAGGAGTTCCACAAGGCAGTGTCCTAGGCCCCATCCTCTATAACCTATACACCTGATGTCCTATGGCTGATGTCCCCTTTACCCCCAATACCTTCATGGCCACATTTACAGATGACACTGCAGTCTTGTCATCCCACCCAGACCCCGACATTGGGATGCTATAACCTTCAAAAACACCTTGACGAGATCGAGTATTGGTGCAATCAATGGCGGATCAAAGTTAATGCAGCAAAATGCTCCCACATTACCTTCACCCTTTGTCGCAAGACTTGTCCACTAGTTTATTTTAATTCTATTCCTTCCCCTGTATCCGAGACAGTACGGTACTTAGGCTTCCATCTTGACAAACGATTGACCTGGAACCCACATACGAGACTAAAAAGACAAGAACTAAACAGACGCTTTGGACAACTGTACAGACTACTTCAAAGGACATCCCATCTCTCAATAGAGAATAAACTACTAATCTACAAAGTTATACTTAAACCAATCTGGACATACGGAATAGAGATATGGGGGACAGCAAAAAAGTCGAACATCAAGCGTATCCAATCCTTTCAATCAAAAGTCCTGAGAACAATAGTAAATGCCCCTTATTATGTCAGCAACAAAACCCTTCATAACGATCTTAATATACTCTACATTCTAGAACTCATCCCTTCCAAGTTTATGAAATTCCACAGCAGCCTTTCCAACCACCCTAATCCTGTAGCACAGTCATTGCACTGCGCCACTCATCCCTATAATCCTCCTCGGAGACTGAAACGGCAGTGACCTCGTGACCTGCTATAAGCGCGTGACAGTGGGAGTCCTGGCAATGGCCAGTTTCTCCAATCATGTCCTGAGCGTCTGTGGCTCTCGGGCATTTGGTCAGCCTCCACTGGCTAGCATCCGGTGACGCGGCTGACGGAGGAGCGTGGGGGACTTCCCAAGACTCCGCTCCTGTTCGCATGTGGATCTGGGAGGTCTCTGGGCTGTCTGTAAATATTGTGTGAATGAGCGAGTGAATGATGAACTGTAAATATGGTATGAATGAGAGCATTTATCTTATTACTTATTGCCTTATAAAAGGCAGATTGTAATTATAGCCCAATAAAGGAGTATACATTTATTTATTTTCGTATAACATATTTTTATTTATTTTAGTTTGATTAATTCTATTTAAATGCCATTCATAATTATGTTCCTATTGTAAAAAAAAGAAGTTTTTGTATATTGCAATAAATAAATAACAAACTTTGAGCTTTCCGAACTATACATAGTTTATTAAAACTTGCCGCCCGTTTTGAAACATACACTCTTTCTCCTCATCAGGCTCTAAATAAAAAAATAATAACAGAATACGTTCAGTTTAAATACCTCGCCAAAAAAAAAAAAATGTTTGTTTTTCTTTTTAATATAATATTATGTATAGCACTTATTTCAAAACAGGAGTCAATTCGTATTTAAAAAACACCGTTGCCCTGTGTACTATGTGTTTAGGGCTTCTTTAGTAAAATGACACTACAAAATTCTTTAAAACTGTTCAAATAGTTTCATTACATTAGTCTTTTTGAGGGACGCGCGGCGCTCCCATGTCTCCCACCTCTACGCCGAGTTTCAGTGGCTGTTACTACTTACCTTTTCCAAACTATTCAAACTTATAACCCCCCTTATATTTACAATATCCTACAGTTTGAATCGTTATTCTACCCCCCCCCCAAAAAAAAAAAACAAGATCGCGTCTCTCTGATCTTTAAAATTCTTCTGTGGGGAGGGTTGCATCATTATGGCGATCCTTCCTTACTCACTCCACCACTCTCTGGAGTCCTTCTCTCCTAATAAACACGACTTACGTACCTCCTATTCCAACAGCTGACAAGTAGGCACGGTTTTTTATCCGTGAAAAGGGTATCTTCTACTTGTCTGTGGTGAAGTTGGCACAACCTAATTTTTATTAGTGCTTATTTATCTAGTATTTTGTAACGTATATATCAATCTCAAAGGGTTTTTTTTCTATGGCGGTAATTTATCTAATTTTTTATATATATATATATTATACATATATCATTTATTTTTGATTAGCCAGAATTGATTTTACTTTATTATTATCATATGGTTTTAATTTCTATCTACCTACCTTCACAAAAAAATCGTTTCCGTATGCTTAGCGAGAAACGTTTGGTTTGTGATGACTTTTTTATCTCCAGCAAATTTGAAAACGTAAGCTTATGATTTAACACTAGATTTTGGGCAATCTTTCTTTAACAGGTAACGTAAAAATATTTTCCAACTAAATTTAAGCTTTTGAAAAAACATTTCCAATAAATCGTGACCGCTGAGGTTGTCCGGCTATATTTCCCACCGGTCTGCTAATTAAACAGGGGGAGGGGGAACACCGGCAAGTCAGGTTACAGATATTTAGATTGAGCCGCTGTGTCCAATAATCCGCACGGCTGCCGCTGCTAAATTATGCCCCCCCCCCGTGAAATTAATGAGCAGGACGTGTGTGAGGGGGAGACTCTTTATGTCGGCACATGTACAACCACATGTGCAGCACCGGCTCCTTCAGTCCCTACTTCCACCCCCATCTTCTTCTAGGCATAATTAACTAAAATTATTGGTGAAAAAGTTTTTTTTTAGCAAGAAAACATGTCGATGTATGATTTGAACAACCCGGAATAACAATTTCGAAGAAAACAAAAAAAATTTGCTCAAAAGTTTCTGAGGAAGATATGACGAAACAACACTTGTATACAAACTTCAGACATCTAAATAAAAACTTCAATATCACAAATAATCTGAGTCAATGATGATGCGTCAACTAATACTTGAATGGCCAATATCGGCAAACAATTTTCAAAAAATAAACTGGCACGGATCTAAGAATTTCGTTTAAAAAGCAAAACCAATTTTACCTAACTGCGTCGTTGGTAGTTTTCATGTGTCTTTCTTAATGGTAAATCCACTAAATTTAAAATTAAGTAAAATATTTTTTAATGTTTAATTTGCGTAATCTTTTTTCTATATAAAATTAAACGAAAAGATCTCAAGGCTGTCTTGCATTTGAGCGAGCAAACAAAATAGCAATTATTGATAAGCTAGTTTACTGATCAATTATCGACTTTTTTTGTTTTTATTACATTTAACAGGTGTTGATACTGGTCAAATACTAAAATCAGGGCAAAAACTAAGCCCCCCCACTGATTTAGCATCATATATACTAACTGATTTATTGAAGGGTCGATAAATAATTGTTACAATTCCTCTACTTAGTATTTTATTTTTTTGTAATCGTTTATTTTGGTGAAATAAAAACATAAAATGTTTATAGTTTCATAGTATGTTATCTTTACAATTAACTTTCTGTTGACTCAGTTTTGATTAAAAAACTGTGATTGGATGTATTCAATCAATGTCAGTGTTGATCAATTTATCTGAAATACTTATAATACTAAGAACAATCATCAATAACTAATGGCTTTAGATGGTCTGGTCATGGACGATTTACGATTTATGATGAGTTCGGTACACGAATCTCAAACTGCAAAGATTTTATGCACACCTCGGTGACAGATCACACTCATGACCATTTCCTTAATTCAGGTAAGCCTAACCAACGCATGGTGGATTTGGTTCCCATATTTTTAACGACGGCAATGACACGATATTTACAAATTGTATTAATGAACAGTTGAAAGCAGTGGCGTACAATGAAGTATGTCTAGACTAAGATTTAGTGGTTTTGGTACAATGCACTTACATTCTGCCAACTCTAGTTCCACGTACTCTACTTCCGGCCAATGAGATAAGCCAATGAAGAATCTTTTCATTTAAGTCTGTCTGGAAAGTAGATGTAGCAACTATAACATTACTTACATATAGAAAGCTAAATTTGAAATATTAATCACTTTCAGTAATGAGCCTCTATTGGGTTAATAGGTTTGGTATATATGCATTCTTGTGAACATCCTTATCTTAGCAACATCACTATTTACTATTAATAATTTTTTTTAATTTTATTATCTTCTGCCAAAATTTTCGCCATGATTCCTTGCCCTGACTGGTGAACAGAAGTCATATACTGGTTTTAGTGGTTTGCGGTACGTGAATTCGTAAATAATTTTTGAATTTATCATAATTAAAAAAAAAATAGATCTCGCAGACATATACGACGTGATTCAGTTTAAGATATAGTTGTAAGTAGAGTGTAAATGAACAAAGGACATATTATACAAATTACAGAAATACAAAGTAAATGAATCCTTCTTCTATCTCTATCTTGGCGTGGTGATGCACCGGGTCGAGCCAGCGGGTGCTTGCTCCATCCATGCTCACCTATGCTGGACGGCTCTCAGGGAACGTCCAGACTAAAGGAATTAATATCCTACCCTAGGCTAGAATAGGCTTTCGTTGGAAATCGGGTTTGATCGAAGAAAAATAATTTTACATTCAATGATGGACGAGGTTTTATTGTATATGTCTCCTGTTAAGCAGAAAATTAAATGTAATTTTTTAAAGAATGTTAAATGTTTTACCAAAGCACAGTGAAATGGAGGGTAATAATTAACATCTATCACATATGTTATTATTTTTATTAATGAAAACAATTCCTATTTATTTTACTGTCTTGAGTACATGGTATGTCAAAACGTCATTAAATCACAAAGTACCGATACAGGTTACCATGATGTAGTGAGGGAAGAGTTAAAAAGGTCGAGTTTTAAAATCATTAATTTTAATGAACTGGGGTTACTGCCTCTAAGGAAAAGACAAACCTAGCGTATGATGTTTGGAGAGAACCCTACATACATTACATAGGTTTGAGAGAACACGGCTGACGATGTCTTTTCACGCCAGTTGTCTATGGCATCTAAGTAATTACTGGAGACTGCCCAACTCAATTAATATTTCATACAGTTAGTCAACATTAAGTGCTTAAACGTTTGCCGAGCCCGGAAGAAGTAGATCACAAAACAGCTATGTATTTGGTCTGTTTACACGTATGTATGTATGTAGCTACTACATGCAACAGCGATTGGAAAATGATTGTGGTCAAAAAAATGGAATAAAAGTTTAGCAAAGATCTGAACTGCTGAAAAGTGCTAAGACGATAACGCAAAGATATTACAAATCAAAGTTTTACGAGCCAGCAAATGAAAACACTAGCTTAAGCCGTAGGGAGCCGGCATTTATTTTTGATCAATAATTGTTTTAGAAAAATCCAGGGTGGTTATTAAAATTGTTAATTAATATTGTTATTAAAAATAACAAATTGTTGAGTCGTTCAAAATCGTTTGATAATTATTTGAGAGTAATCCGGGTGCTCAGGCATGCTGTTGTACATGCCTTTGTTCGCTCTCGATCACCCCCCCCCCAACTAGATTAGATTATGCCAATGGGGAGGAAATCATGAATGGATCCTTAAATCTAGTAGCTTAAAATATATTTTTTTTATTTACACCAACAAAAATAATTTTAACATTGTTTTATTATCTGATGACTGTAAGTTTCGTAACAGTTTTTGAACGGTTATTATGAAAATTTACACATATTAACGATACCTAAAACAGCTCTTGGGATCGGCTTGGGCTAAGGAAAGAAACGGCGGACATGTAAGACGCCCGTCAAGGGAGTGCTAGATTGAATCGGAAGGTGTCAAGGGGTGGTTGCCACCCCACCATTTAGTTGATTAATGTGTCCAAGGGGTAGGAAAAAGGGAAACATCAATCACCCCCTTAAATAGTGCTTGTTAAACGACGTTTAAAAAAATTCTACCTGTCAGGGCGGTCCGCTCTTGGATAACAAGTATGGGAGCCCCTTTTTGCACGGGCACTAGGACCCTAATGAGATCTCTTCGGAACAAAGCAAGGGCAGATAATAAAAACCGTCCTCCCACTAACTGTTTAAACAGCTCATGGTTAGTCAGCTGTCAGAACACAAAACCAGGATTCCTCCTTATTTTATCCTGGCTTAGATTCTTTTACCCATAACTTTTAAAATCTACAATAACCATAAAAAGTAAATGACCATTATTAAAGCTCCATAGATATTTTTTTGTTATTACATGCAACGGATTTTCGTCAATATTTGTCGGTAGTCTTGATTGAGATGCGATCCCGGTAATACAATCTATTAACAATATAACAACTCTTTCTGTTTTAACCCCCCCCCCTCCCCAAACATATTAAGGATTACATCTACCATATCTTGTATCCTTACCGATTCCGTTTAAACCGATTCCTAATTAGTGGATATTTTGAAAAATGTCTTCCAAGAAAGAAGCTAAAAACTAACACAAGAATAGTTTTTCAAAAAGTAAACATAGGACTAGGTATTAGAACCGTCCAATCGGAAATTTAGAAAACTAGATTTTCGTAAATCATAGTTGAGTTTTGTTTCAAAATGGTGATCATTAGTGACAATATGTACTTTTCATAGTTCGATGGATGGGCTATCTTAAATAAAGAGGTTCAGTTCTTGAGGATTTATTTGTATTGAGTTCCATGATTTTAAATCTAAAACTGACTTTTGTCATCGAAATCGATTGTGTCAGTAAAATTCAATCCACAAAAAAAATAATAGTTTCTCAAAATGAAATATTAGACATCAACTTTGCCTTATTTAAAAAAAATAGTACTTTCTTTTTGTACGTGTGTTCGATAAGGTCATCATACATCATTACACTTTATTATTTTTTTTTTTACGTAGACCAGGAAAAATAATATGCCGGAACTTAAACAAAAACCGGGAGGCGATTCAAGTAAAGTAAGTCAAAAAAATGTTATAGGAAAAAACATGTTGGTATTCGTGTCCACTCCTAACAACCAATAAATAGGAACAACGAATTGTGGCGATAAAAAAGTGAAAAGATTGTGGCGCCACAGAGTCCCAAAGACAAATCTAACGAAGCAATTTATGATTCACTTCAATTAGTCCTTGAGTCCCACCATGAGACTCCCATACACCACACTCATATTTAAAGTTACGTGTAGGCTGGGGGAGCAGATGGCGAGAGCGATGGAATAGTTTCAGGATACTTATTGACCAGTGGGAAATTTGAGAGATATGTTAATTCCATGAGAGGGTTTGGTCAATGGTTATCGCTAGGTTTTTTACGGGTAAGCAGAAAGTGATGGGATGGTTATTAAGGGTTAAAGCGGGACTATCAGCAAAGAATCTGAGGAGAAAACTGGATACTATTAGTAGGGTTTTCTGGAATGAACCGCTTCAGTGGGTTTTTTTAAACATATTTCCTTCATAGTTTTCAATTACTCTTTTCTCCTCATCAACAACAATCTGATACTCATCAGAAATTCCCAAATGTTCATAAAATTCTGTTCGCTCGTCATTAAAAAATCAAAATAAACTTACAAGTGTTTGGTTTTTGTGGCTAATTATTATTAAAAAATCAAGCTACACCGGTTGATAGTGCCGTATATAACGATTTTGTTACATACAATAATTTATTTAATATGATATACAATCAAACATTTGAATATAATTTAATTTGACTCTTTTTGAACTTTTTAGGGTTGGATTCTGACAACTAAGCATTCACACTGCTAAACTGTGATTCTATTAATATACTTTTTTGAAATTCAATTAGGACTTGCTCCAGTTTAAATAGTGTCCTGTGTTGTTCCGGAACTACCAAATAATTTATACTGCCTAATGAGTTCCTTACAAATTGTCTGCATTCTTCATACCATTCAACCATTGGGTAATTTTCTAATATGTAAGATAGGAGGCCCCTGACGCCAAATGCGTATAATTACCTGGAAGCCGCAAAAAACATCCTTAAAATAGTAAGGCACTCCCCCATTGTGTCTTCCTCTCGCTTCTTCAAGCAGCAACTGATAATTTTTAATGCTTTTCTCTAGTCCACGTCACAGGTCACTTCTAACAGATGAACCATGCCCATATCGAAAAGGCAGTCCCTGCCGCATCATGCTTTTGCACTATTTCTTGAATTTCAAAAACTTTTTTATATTTTCTTTTCCCTTCTCTCAAATTACTCGTTATCATAACAGTAACTATCCAGTCACGTTTGACAAACAGCCTTGTCATCAATCTTAAATTAACTTTACTAATCCAGTGTAATAATTAAATAAAACCATTGAACCGACACTGGTGTAACCATAAACTAAAATATAGGATTAAATCCAACAATTGTTTACAAATTATAGTCCAGTATGACAACTGAAACCTCCTTAAAAATAACATTGCAGTATATCAATACAAGTAATTAAAAAAAAACATTAATAATTTTATTAAATCATTTATATCTATTAATTACACTGTGATAGTGCATTTAACATTATTTACTACAGTTCAATGGCTTCTGTGATCCACATCTACTTTATGGGTAAAAAGGAAACACCTACATTTCACACACTGATATCATATTCTATTGTTAGTAAGACCTGATGTAGTCATAAATGCACTCGTGGAAATTTAAAATTACTAAACATTTAAAGGGATAGACTTAATAATTTATTACTCAAGTTAGAAATATACATTACCTAAAAAGCTAAAGGAATTTATTAATATATATCTAGTAACTAAAATTTTGGAGTTTCTCTATGTCTTTGTTTCAACATAGTATTTTAAACAAATCTTCCAAATTGTTTTCCGATTATAGCTATAATTGCCTTGACTGGATGTGAAGGACTTAGCCAATGATATCTATTGTTTTTCAGCTCATCGACATAAGCTACTTGCTATAAATGTTTGCATTTTATGGTGAGGAATTGTGTCTTTGTTCTGTAAATATTTTAAAACTGTTACAGTATGCTAAATGCAATCACAAACTAAATGAAAATCAACATTTTCAAACAAAGTTTTATTTCTAGAACAAGAATTAGAATGTGACTATTAAATATCCAAATATCACTGCCTCAAAAAAAATAATATCAAATGAAATCTGCTTATAGGCTATTGAATAAAATCATGTAAATGTTTTATTTCTTTTCTCTGTTTTTATACAATTGCCTTTAATGATTGATTCAATTACATATTGGTCTGGTTTGTTTTATGTTTAGAAGTATCTCTCAACAATAGAAAGGTTTAATTTCCCAGATGGCTTGCCCGTGTGTAAAATTTATAGTATTATGCTATGTACTGCTTAAAGTTTCTTCAATTTGCACTATCTTCTTAATCCAATCCTTGTTAATTGTTTATTAATAGTTTGATGTACATTAGTATGTATCTGTAATTCTTTTATGAATTTTTCCTTAATACTTACTTCATTTAATCGGTATCTTCTTTTTGGTTTCTGATGAAATAATCATATATTATATTGTTTTTCCTTCTACTTTGGGCTATAAAAAAAAAACCCAAGTAATTTATCCATTAAATTAAATGGTTTGAAGAGTATCTGCATGTGTGTTGGGGCTAATCACTTCATTTTCTGCCTGGTGATTGAGTTTTAACTTGATGCTAAGGCATCCGATTAACAACATGCTATAAGCATTGTCTTGCATGTTGATTGATTCTACTAGATAACCAACTAAAAATAGGTTATAGGTTTAATTTACCTTATATCCTATGGTGGCCAAATCTCTCTGCCAGAAATTCCAATTTTTGTCTTTTAGTGCCATTCCCCAATATTTGGTGACATAATTATGTATAACTCTGATTGGTATGTTTGATTTTGTCAGCTTGATAAAATTAAACTTAGGTAAAATATTTGTATCGTTAATTGGTCCTAAGACCGAATTCTCAGCCATTATAATTATTGACTGAAACCATAAAGACTTCAGACAGAATGTTAGACAAGAATGTCTTAATCCCCCATACATCAAGGAAAGAGGCCCGCCTTTACTGGATTTCTGGCCTTGATGATGGCAATGAGAAATCGGATGAACTGAGTAAGCAGTGTTCAGACTCACTGTTTGTCAGTCCCAAACCAAAGGTCTATCAGAAGCCGCCTCCGCCTCCATATTGGAACGGTGGATATGGACTGTGGCAGACAAAATATGGTCCTAGCTGCAGACAGACCAACTTGTTCATCAACAAGCCCTAAAAAGTAAATAACTCATGGTTATTAAACTGCAATTGGCAAAACATCCTCATGACAGGCATTTTGATATTGCATTAAATTTACTATTCGGGACATTAATAATCAAAACAACTTTATTAATACAGATTTATTTATGATTCTATTCTTTTAATACCTAATTAAAAACTTGGGTTGGGTTCAGACAAAGAAACATTCATACATTTATTCTAATTTTCCCTTATTATATCTAAACATTTACAACTTTATGATCCTAGACATTATTAAAAAAAACATAGATAGCGGTCCTAAACTGTCTCTAACAAGGAAACTGTAACTTATTTTGTACTTACAGTTTTGTCTTTGGAATTAATCAATTATAATAAAAAAATATAATATCAATAAAATAATGAGGGTGCAGCGACTCATATTGTTAAGGATACTGAAAGTAATAAAATACCCATAGACCTAAAATTATCAGAAATTGTCAAGATATTCAAAGCCATAACAATAGAAAACCAAGAAACCTATGCTCCCCACTTAAAAATTGACCCATTCCATAGTAGGATTCTCCCAGGATTGCTGGATGATATAATTACAGTCGAATCTTTGTAAATCGAACTTCCATATATCGAAAATCTCTATATATTGAACTTTTTTTAAGTACCTTGAATTTTGAATGACAAATTGAAAAAAAAATATTGTGTATAAAAAATGAAATTTCTATATATATCGAACAAAAAGTCACATTTAAAAAAATAGAAAATGTTATTGTTATAATAAATATAATAAGGGGGGCCTTAGGTTTACCCAGGTGGAAGAGCTCATGCAGGTACCGCTATCATTGTCCATAACTCCATTTCCCATCACATAGTTCCTTTGGTAGTACATGATTTCCTTCAATCCACTGCAGTGTCAATCAGCCCCTTCACTTTCCCCCTTACACTAGCATCAGTGTACTGCCCTCCCGATAAATCCATTTCCGATTCCCAATTCATATCCTTTCTAGACTCCATCGAACATTGCTTCCTTGTGGGTAGGGACTTTAATGCGAGGTACCAATACTGGGGTCTAGATCCACGAATACACGAGGACATGCTTTGCTGCCTGTACTTGCACAGAAAAATTGCTCCACTTTCTCCACTGACATGGCCACTTATTATTGGTCATCAAATCCCAACCAAAATCCAGATCTCCTTGACTTTATCTTCTACAATACTTTAGGAACACTAAACTATTTAATCGCGCGCTTTGATGACCTCTCCTCCAATCAAAGTCCTTTAGTATTAACCATTTCCCTAAGACCTATTAACAAACTGCATCCTCCTTCATTTATTAGGGGCTCAGTTGATTGGGACCACTTCTGCCAGCATCTTACAGATTCCGTAGACCTTAAAGTGTTCCTGTAAACATCGTAAGACCTAGACGATGCAGTGCATTCTTTCACCGAAGAGGCCGCTTGCGCTCACTTGTTCCGGGTGGGTGTCCATGAACATCTCTTCTTTGGCAGACGAGGGGAGTGGACTCTGTTCACTTCTTAATGACTGAAGCATAAAAGCATAAAAGGGAGGTGTTGAGTGTAAGTCAGGTAAATATATAAAAGGATAAATGTATCCATGGAAAAGATTTTATGTATTAGGATACAGTTGCATATTAGATACATTAGTATATTGGTATGCGAGTAAGTATCCTAGAATAAAACAAAACCCACATCCACTGAACTTAGCATCGGACAGCCAGATATCCATAGATATGATTGAAAATCGCAGGCAAGTAACATCTACAATACACCATATCAATAAAATAATGCATAATATCTAACAGACTGTATGGAAAATCGCAATGGTGTGGGTAAAAGCACATAATAGGAAATGCAAAAGAAGCGGCCATGAATGAGGCACTCGAAGTGAGCTTTGAAAAGACACCTGTGTCTTATATTTAATATATAAATGGACAAAAGAAAAATGTAGTGAAGCTTGGATATCAACAACAAATGGAAGTCACACTACAAAGTTTTTTTTCCTACAATAAAAGATAGAGAAATGATGGCTCATATTTGGTATAGATTTAAAACAACCCAAATACTCAGTGGACAAGGCAAAAATAAGGCATACCTCCATAGATTTTCACTAGTAAATAACCCAATGTGCCAGTGTGAACAAGGGGAACAAACCTTGGAACATTTGCTGTATGACTGTCCGATATTTGATGCAGAATGCCATAGTTCAACAAAATACATCCTGCTAACTGGGAAAAACTGGCTTATGGATCTCCAACTACTGGCAACTCATTACAACGAACAATTTCAGGAATTTAGAAGTAAAAAATACATTAATAAAATATAATAGTGTTCAAATGGGTATATATAACCATATCAATTACAATATTAATCATGCATCTATTTACTTCTATTTCTGTTATTTTGTATTGATTAAATATTTATATCTCGAGCCAATGTAATTCTAAATTATAAAAATGTACGAATTATAAGTTTCCTATGTGAAACAATTGTAATAATTGTAGGGGAGCATGGGGGAAATAAACAAACTGACTCTCTTCTAGGATTACTATAAATAATGAAAAACAAATTATAATAGTGTTAATTATAAAAAGAGGTAGTCTATTATATGGTAGATGTGCATTCCTAAAATTCAATGGCTCCAGAGCTGTACTTGGAAAGCACTTATGTCAGTTGATGGGGTTATATTTCATCATGTTGCAATCCTAATAAAACATTTTGTTGACTTTCTTGGTGAATAGGCATTGTGTAAAAACACTTCTTTTCACTATTTTCTTTTAATTTAAAATTATTAAGATATTATTTTATTAAACACAGTTTTAAACTAACCAATTTTTTTCATTTTTTTTTATTTATTAAATTTATAATTATTTATACAAAAAATCGACTTTTAAATTAGAGGAATTTACTGCTTAAAAAGACAAGTTCAAATTTAAATCCATGTAGCAATATTTAATTAATTTTTATTTCTAATATTATTCAAAGTATAGTTTCAACATACTACCATAGAAACTAAAGACCGGGCTATCGCCATCATCTACCTTTACAAATGTATTACTTGCAATGACAATGCGATTCAACAGGAGAAATTTTGTGCCTATGAAATAATTTGCAGACATCTTTAGAAGGGTAAGGATTCATCGAAAAAATTCCTAGAATTATTATGATCTGTTATGAAAATTATAAAGTGTTATTTATATTATAGGAAAAGGAAGTTATTATGAAGAAAATTTACAGTGACAGGGCTGAGATTCAAACTCGGAACATCCAGATATCCGGTCAGGTGCTCTTCCACTGAGCCATCCTTTACTTAACCTGGGCATTCCTAGGTTCAAGTAGCAGCCCTCTCATCATCTATTTTCTTTGGGTGGTAATTACGGAACACAGTGGGATCAATAATACACAAAGCAATCATTAATTAATGGAAAGAATGTTTTTTATGTTTATGAGACATTACAAAATGGCAAGTGAAACAGACAATAACCATTAAAGATTCATATTTTTATTTGTGATCTTGTAAGACCCTTTAAAGAAAAAAATGCCGTTAAGGAGGCAGCTGAAAAAATGTGTACAATGGAAGGTCAAGAGGTGCTGCACTGAAATATGGCAGCATTTTTGTTCTAACACTTCAATGCTGGAAATACCAAATGATGAGCATTGATTAGGTTACCCTCCAGCTGTTAATTGTCACCCAAGGATTCATAAGTGACCACACAATCATTAGTGGGTACAATATGGTCTTCAAATGTCACCATAAGGATATTAGTTTTTGAAATAAACTGAATTTAAGCCCAAGATCTATTGTAACAACCTAGTCAATAGACAGTTTCATCATATACTACTTCTATGTAAACTTCATCATTTAGGTATCAGGCAATCATAAATGAAAAAATCCTTGATCTTGCTTGATTAAGCAATTGTCAACAGATCTTAAGTTAAATTATCAAATCAAAGAAATTTAATTCTGGCACATCCAAAATAATGGTCTCACCTGAGTAGATAACCTGAGTGAGATGTCATCACTATTTCATTGTATCTTGTATCGATTCAGTTCTCCAGTTTTGTTCTTTTCTATTCACTTATAGTATATCAATTATAAACTAATAATAATGTATAAACACATGAAAATCAACATTTTCACAAGATAATTTAAAACAAAAATCTAATGGTGATCCAAAGGCTAACCAGGGCCCTTTGAAAATCTGTATAAGAAAACCTATATGATCTCCTAAACTATTAATTAAATAACTGTGATAAAATTACTATGTTTTGTAAGTCAAACCAACAAATTTGCTTTAAAAAAAAAGGTTTAATTCTGATACTTTTACTGACAAATATATAAAAGTTAACTGCTAGTTAATCAGGTGTCTTTCCCTTAATTAAAACGGTTTTACATTTTTGTACAATTGCTTTCAGTAGCTAGTTAACTGCCATTAACTCCTGCCAAGTAAAAGTGAGATTGCTGTTAACCAAATGATTTGCAGTAAAATTTGCAGCTCCTGGAACACCTATTGTAAATTAATTCAATAAAGGTCTTATAAAAGAATTTCAACAACAATTCGTATAAAACTATATTTACCTCCACAAATTTCTCCTGTTTGACTGCTTTGATTTAGTTGATCTAAGGTAATTAATCTTAAAAATGACTCCATGAGATAATAAAAGTGCTTGCAGTAAAAACATAATTTAACATGGGAAAGTTAACCTGAAAAGGTAAAAAGTTGTCATTAATATTCAGGAATAGTCCACATCCAGCCAAACTTCCAGTAAAGAAAAAGGAAATCCATTAAAAAAAAAGAAACATTACAGTGAACCTTTATTTAGTGGAAGCAAACCTTTCTGTTGACTAGCTACAGTACAATTTATTTGTAATTAGTTTATTTGTTATGCTTAGATATTAATGATTCCTGCAATCTTATAAAGTAATGAATATATATATATATATATAAAAAATATAACCCATTCTATTATTTTATTGATTATATTATTATTCAGCAACATAATTACCAAAATATTAATTTAAAAAAAAAATTCCCACTCCTGGTGGAAAATTTACCCATTGTCAGAGAATATACTGTCCTGATCCACAAATTGTTTGTATTTTTTTGTATTGATAAGGCAAAAAGTTTAATATTCTATACTACACAAACTTAAGGAACATATTTGTAAGACAAATTTTAAAGTATAAGTACCTATTAGTTATTAAAATGATAAATAGGAACTTACCTAAATATTATAGACCAGTTCCTATAAACTCTGCATTGATCACATACATTCTATACCGCTTACAAAGTTCAGAGTCATGATGGACACAATAGTGATGACTTAGGTTAGTGGCATCCAAGCGAAGTGCGGACAGAATTATGGTTAAATATAAATGGCAAAAATTCCTTTCTTCGGACCCATTACATGTACATTCAACCTGTAGGAAAGGCAATTTTTCAGAAGATGGGTTCACCTGGGCAATGCCTATGTAAAATATAAATCCCGGGATCTCATATATCATAGAACCAAAATCGATCCACTGATGGTACCGAAAGTGTTTCCAGAACTCTGTGTCTGTTCGGCAAGTAGTGTTTATCTCAGCCATGGGGCCACGAATAAGCACATTTACATTTCTATTTGTGGTTAGACCATCAGTGAAGGTAGTATAAGTGTCATTTGGGTCTAGTATGGACCTATATAGCACAGCAAATAGGTTTAAATTTCCCAAGTATTCAGCTCCAATTGACAATATGAACCATTTGATTCTATTAATAGCTTGCTGCAAGCTCTCGCCTTCACCACACCTAATGCGTATGAATTTGATAATTCCCATTGCTTTAAACTAACCAAAAAACTCAGAGATGGAAGAGTACAGTATAGAATTGGCCACAACTGATAAGTTACAGCACAGTAGTAGCTGTTTAAACTCCTGCAGGCCTGCCAACAGTTTGTTTTAATCTAACACATAGAACCTCTGATTTCAGATAGACCAAATTCTATTAATTAACCAAGGGTATACATTTTTGAGTTGAAATAAACTGTTTAATGCTAATCAATTAATAAGCTTCATCATTAAAAAAAAATAAAATACAAATTTTGGAAATTTACTTACAACTACAACCCCCCCCCTCAAGTGGTGAACAAACATTTTTTTCATGAATTTTTCACAAGATTTTTTGCACAGTAAAAACAGTCAAAATCAAAATAAAAAAATCAAAGGATTTTCCATCAGTTAGGTTTACTTATTTTACAATATTGAGCCTTTGAGTGACAAAACAGTCCGGACAATTCCCAGATTCATTCATATTTTATTACTTTATTTATTCATATTTACATAATATCATTCATATGCAACTTTATATATAGAAATAAGGTAAGCATGTTGTTGGTATATGGTTAGTGTAAGTATAATAAGTTGCAGTTAGTGTAGGTTGATTTGAATAAGTTTTGCAAAACTGAGTTTATGGTTTAGGGGAGTTAGGGTTTCACTTGAATAAACAATCGTACTTGTCAACAATGTCTTATTATGTATGTGTGTTCTTTAAAACGGTGTTGTGATCAGAAAGGCTGCTAAAATTCTAAGAGCTATCACATGACATAATGTAAAATATAAATGAACCATTCCGTAGGTGGAGGAAGTCGAAGCTTTTTATGCCGGTTTAAAAACGTCTGATAATCAAAGGAAAATAGTATTTGCTCAATATCACATTTCAATACGATTTATTGTGCAATAAATGCATATATTAGATACGCGAGTGTTTTTACAAAAACAATATTAACGGTCAATAATTTTAGACATAAATTTCCAAAAAAAAGTATGTAATTTTATTTAACTATACGATTTCTCACATGTAAGTAGTGTTTACAGACCCTAAAAACTTTTTTTATTGCAAAATCATTATGATGCCAAAATCCTACGGCTCACTAACTGTCAAAAATAATCACCAGCCTATCAAAATTTAGTTTCGGAAAACGATTTTTTTTTTTTTTGCGTCTACCCCTCTCTGCTCCATACATATACCTGCGAGACGCCCATTCCGAGTTCCGACCGTAGCCAAAAAGAGAAGTTGGAAGAAGTAGTCCTCGTTTTGGAGCTAATACACTAACGAATATGCTAACGGTTCTGGGTCCGGCTCCGGCTCCAGTTCCAAACGGATTCAACTAGCGAAGTAGGAGAAGTGGGAGTCCGAAATGAACGGTGATCAAACAGCTCCGACCGGGGCCATTATGGGGTCCATGCTGGAGCTGTTCCAATCGGCTCCAAGTGCGTATTAGGTTTCATGAATTGGCTCCACCAATTCCAAACCATTCCTAATTATCAGTATTGGAAGAGTAGCCACCCAGTCGTTATGTTACCAGTCCAGCCCCGTTAGCAGGCCTAGATGAAAGCGTCACCTCTTGTTTCTTCTCAAACTATGATATCGTTCACCATGTTTGAGTAAGGATGAAATACGATGACAGAGACACGGAGTGAAGCAAGAACGACGGTGGTGATAAAAAAACAAAAAAAAACACAAATAGTCATGACATCAAACATTTCTCAGAATTATTCTAAACCCCCCTTCAGAAAATGTTCTGCACCCATGGGTAACAGGTCTTCATGGCCATCAAAGTGCCCAACGAATCATTATCGCGATTCAATTATCACTATGCATGAGACCCTTTTAAATTTACACTCAGAACCCATCAGTTCTGCTCCTGAGCTATTCTGAGACAACCTATTCATGTCGTTCACCAAATCAACATATTTTTCTACCGTTCATTGGTGTTTCTGTTTTGAAAATGTCTCAACAATTTACGCGAGCTGTTTACGAGGGACCTCTTTATACGTGAGTGGATTGATGACTATTGAATATACCCATTAAGTGCTAGAGATTATACCACACAGAGAAGCCGCCTGGCCATATTGAGTAGGTTTTGTGTTTGGCTCTGCCAGGCCACCATTTACACAGGGCAATAGGTACTCTCCGGTATCTCTCCTATAGGTAATCTCTCCTCGCGTCGCACCGTGGCTGAGTGGTTGCACCGCTTTCTACGATGCAACTTCGTGATTCGAAGCTCAGTCTAGCACTATATTTTTTTTTATAATTATTGTCGATGATCCCACATGCGATGTCTTCTTCAAAATAAAAAACGGTCAGGATCTCTTCGGTCAACACGTACTCCATCGCCAATTAAACGAAAACCAAGAACATGTTAGAACCGAAATGCACGAATAAATGACCACCGACCAAACCTCCAGAACCAAGCAATTCTAAAGAGACAAAAAATACCATTAAAAAGTCTCCCCATCCTCCACGCCAAACAGTTTTGAGGTTCTAAAGCATACAGAAGTAAAACATACTAAATTTTCTCCAAACACTCCCGATACGTAGAGAGATATCATAAAATATTTGGAAGATATAAAAGCTATTTCCATACATTTCAGCTCAAGCAAGAGAGATCGCTACGGGTGGGTCAGAAACTTGCATCCCACTACACCAGCTGACAAAATTAAGAATGAGCTCACAGCACTAGGATACACCGTTCACCAAATAACAAACGTGCTTCCTTAGGATAAACAACAAGACGAAGTGATTAAAACGCCGTTACCACTATTATTTGTAGATCTAGAGCAAAAACCTGGAGTAAAGAAAATGTGCGAATTAACCCACCTGTATTACACAAAAATATCAATCGAAACCATACCCCCAACGTGGCATTGTCCAATGCAAAAATTGTAAGGGATATGGGCACTCCAAAGCCTACTGTCACCACCCGCCCTGGTGTGTGAAGTGTAGTGGACACCACAAGAGCGAGTTATGCAGGAAGTCCTTAAAATCGCCTGCAGTATGCGGGTTCTGCCAACAAGGCCATCCGGCAACTATAAGGGCTGCGAAAGAACACTCAACTATTCACTTACACGCCTCGATGGACTTTCCTCCGATCATAGACCTTTGATTTTAACCATTTCCCTAAGACTAATCCACAAACCGTGTCCTCCTTCATTTATTAGGGGCTCAGTTAATTGCGACTACTTCCGCCAGCTTCTTACAGATTCCGTAGACCTCAAAGTAACCCTGAAAACATCCTAAAACCTAGACGATGCTGTGCATTCTTTCACTACTCTGGTCCAGAGGTCGACTTGGGAGGCATCGTCGCCCCACCTTCATCCAAATATTCACAATCAAAATCGTTTACCTATGCATCTTAAAGACCTAATCCAACCAAACGTCGCTCCAGAACAGTGTGGCAAAGATCCCGACATCCTGCTGATCGCCGCTCGTACAATCAGTACCGTAGATTGGTAAAGCAGCAATTAGCATCCTTCCGTTTTGATTCTTTTAATTCCCACCTCTCCTATCGGTCTACCAGGGATAACTTCCTGTGGAATATTACTAAAATATCATCCAGCTTCAAACTCACTCCGTCGTGATGATGGGTCCTGGGCGGCTTCGGATGGGGATAGGTTGGAGGAATTTGCTCTGCATCTTTCCCATACTTTCACACCTCACCGTTCTCATCAAAACCATACGCAATCGTTTAAGATTTCCTCGCTCCAACTATCCATCTCTCACTTCCATCTACATCCGTTAACTCCTCTGAGGACCAATACCTTTTGAAAAACTTACCTTACCGAAAATCTCCCGGATATGACCTCCTTACTCCTCAAATTCCCCAAAAACTCCCTCCTAAAGCCACAATCTTCCTAACATACATTTATAATGGAATTATCCGAAATACGCATTTTTCGCTCCTCTGGAAACATTCTTTTATTGTTCTATTTGTTAAAGCCAGTAAACCACCTAATGACACGTCCTCTTACCATCCAGTTTTTGAATCCAAAAACCGTTTTCCTACTCACCAATTTGGTTTCCCTCTATTACATTCCACTGTCCAACTGGAATCTTGGAAAGCACTCACGCTCCTCTGTCAGCCGCATCACCGGATACGAGTCAGGGGAGGCTGACTAAGAGCGCGAGAGCCACATACCCTAAGGATATGATTGGAGAAACTGGCCGTTGCCAGGACTCCCTTGAATAGTGATGAAATTTTTATTAATGGACAGTAAAAGGAGAGGGGTTAATAATAACTACCCAATAATCAAACGCGCCTTCTTCTTAAACTCGACCCACCAACCTGCGAGGACTGCGATAATGCCCTATTAAATATTATGTATTAGCCCGACCATGAATGAAATGAAGAAATAAAGCAGAATAAGTTCGCTGAAAAGAAGCTGGATTCCTTGGACCAATTCACTTCTAACAACTCATTTAGATAAAGGTCTTTAATATCTATTCTTACGGATGTGATTCGAAAAAAATTAACTGAGAAAGGCCACTTGAGTATATCGTTTAGTGATCGATGACGACTTTGGCTGAAGCAATAAAAATCCCCAATGGATCTTATCTTTTGAATTAACAATTAATAAATTTGTTTGTAGCGAAAGGATAGCTCCCCTGATAGCCTGGTATACTGTATTGGTTTTATGGGACCTCATAGCTACTTGCTATGCATTAGGCTTGGTTATCACAGGGTCTCCTAGGGGCCTGCTTTCCCAACAAGCCTTGTTTGCTCGCCACCGTTGACCTAATAATGATCAACCTCAAAGGCTATTCATTTACCCATCCCCACCTTTCACCGCAAACACTTTATTTTTAACTGTGGTCTCCCGCTCTTTTTATTTTTCAATAGCATCCCTTATTTTTTTATATATCGATTATAGGACGCTATTTCATGCTTAGGTACTGAATCTTGTGGATGAATAAGGCCAAGCATATCTTTATTTTCCAACCACCCAATAATTAGTAATGTGATAACATTACTTAATTAATTTTGATTACATTGGCAGGATGAGGTGGAAGGATTGTCCGGGGCAAACGGAATACAGCACATGAGAAAGATGAAGGAATTGGGAGGGGACAGCAAAGTACATAGGAAACCGGACACCGAAGGGTCCTAGGGAGTTTGATAAGAAGATGATATATTTTGATAATAGATTGATAGATACATGAAAACATTATTTACATTTTTTTCATTTTAATCTTTTAGGATTTCGCATTTTATTTACATGCTTTGGTATTCCTTTTCATGTTAAAGTTAATATAGCTTTGCCATTGAGCACGTTATTTGTACAAAACTTAAATAATACTAGGAAAAATAAATAAAAACTTACTAAATTATAAAATAAAAATAAATAACCCTCAAATTCATTTGCATAACAGTTTGAATTTCGGATTGTAAATATAATTCTGAGAGCATAGACACAACACCAATGTGTTATAAATAATGTATTTGTAAATTCCTAAAAATAGTAGTGGTACAAGATGCTTGGGTACTTTGATAATAATATTAAAGAAAAAAATATATAACCCTGGACCTGACTCAAGCGATTTCCTATTATTTAAGTGTCGTATCCGTGGACTAGTCCCTAGCTTTTAACTCCGGAGACCCGTATTAATAAATTAAATATGATATAAATGGAGGATGGGTTTGGTCGGCGCTCACTCAGCCTCGTGAGGATAAATAAGTTGCTCCTGTATAAAAAAGTAACAAATCCGGTTGAGAAGATGAATTCAAGGTTGTGAGGATGAAAACCTGTTGCCAACCACATCAGAAAACCTCAGCACCAACTAGGGTGGCAACCTTTGGTCGGAGGCTATCTAGCCCTTTTTGAGTTGTTCTACCACGAATTTATTATGTTAGCAAATCCAGTGAAGGCCGGCTGTAGAATTTGCCAAATTGCAAAAATTGTATGGATTTAAAAAAGGGTGATAAAGATGTAGCAGCGTAATGCTCTGTAGCTTTGGATATCATATCCTTAATAACATCATGCCTTGAAATTTGAAATCATTTGCAGAGCTGTTTGCATTTTTTATTACAGATATAATTTTGGGAGTATGGAAAAAGCAGCATGGATTACGCTGGACATGTTCAGGTTAAAATATAATAGCAGGAATATGCGAAAAGAAAAACACTAGCATGAAAAAGTCGGTATCCTTCCTAAACGCTATTTTCGATTTTGATGGTTCTATTAGATGTAACAAGGCCACATTAAAGGTGGCAAAAGAAAAATACTCCAAATTTTGGGAACCAGATTGAGCAAATTAACCATTCTTGTGACGTCAAATGGGCCCTCATGTGAGCTTGACGAAGTAGGTACATGAGAAGGTCGTGCCTGTCACCTTTGCAATATTTCATGGGGTTGCTATGTTCAGCAACTGATATGTTCTTGCCTAGTATCCTTCTTTCCCTTTGCAATACTCCTTCATTGACCTTGTCCAGTTTTAAGGATTTAAATGGTTCCCGATCTCCTTGAAAACTTTTAAAGCTTGTAATAAACAAATCGCAATTTTTGAAAATAAAAATAATAATCCAAGTTTAGAAAAGGATTGAGACGGAGGATAAAAATAAGGAGTCACTTCTGACATTGTTTCTGTACTGTGTGTGCTTTTGTAAACAATCTCTTGGAATTTGAATTTCCATTGCCTTCTTAAATGGTGTTTTTGTGTTTCAATATTTTTTTCCAGAGATTCGTATGTGTTCACCTGGTTGCCTGTCTGTCTGTCCTAGTGATTGTGAGTCTATGTTTTACCTATAAACATGAAATTTTATTTGAATATTTCATTTGATCAGCTGATGACACTAAAATGTTTAACTCCATAAAACATAATTAAGGCTTATTATTTAATTAATTATGTGGTTTAAAAAAATCAATATTGTCTTATCATATTGAGGAAGGTATGAAATTAAATATCTTACTCCCTTCATGAATAATACATAATTTTGGTTTTTTATATGTGAGCTACAATTTTATAGTAAGCCATTCTGTGCTTTACAAAGAGGGATGGTATTTTGCATGTTTGTTTCATTTAATGTACCAATGGTACTAAAATAAAATCAGCTCTATGGTAATTACTTCAAATCATAATTAATTAATTACTTCTTAATCAATAAAACAAATAGTCTCCTGTCATATTGAGTAGGTTATTAAATTAAAGATCTCTTCACCCTGGTTAATAAAATGTAATTTTTGTTCTTTATTTTTGAGCTGTAACAGCACAAAGTCATTAAAATCATACACACAACTTTAATTACTCTTCTTGTTTAATTTAAATCCCTTCTTATGAAAGTAAGCTATGGACGCTTTTCAAAAACAATCGATTTTTAAATGAGAACAATTCTCGTCTAAATATAGAATTTTAATTCAACATACAGTCAATTTGTTTTTAATAACAGTTCCTTTTAAAAGTTCCAGGTACAGAGATTTTCGATACATGAAAGTTCGAAGTGTAGAGGTTCAACTGTATCTTATAATAAAGCTTTGAATTATATATCTTACACGATATATATTCCTGTGCATATCAAATCAATGTTGTAATGCACACAATTAACCTTCAACAAATGGAAACCTATTTCACACCAGTATATACATATATAGTAACAATTATCCGTCTTCTTTATAATACTCTGTACTTCCTTTATTATAAGCATTCAAAGGTCATTTATAAAAAATGCGTACAGAGTAGTAATTTATTTTATAATGTTTCAATTAATCTCATCGCAGGGCTCTATAGGATTCTAGTGCTAATCTTTAAAAACAAAATTCTAGTTTAATTCATGTGTCTAATTTCCATACAAATAGGATTTCAGCACTCATATCTATACTCAAATGAAACAAACATATATTATATTTACATTTACCCGGTGTATAAATATTGTTATGCTATTTATAAAATCAAAACAACTAAAAATAAAAAAAAGTTTATTTTTGTCATTGAAAATTATTTGATTCAAGTCCCTTAAGAACCCTTACCCTTTCTCTTAAAACAGAAGCTTTCATACTTTATTTTAGTAACCGTTGATTCCAATTAAATTCAACATCTTATTTCACTGTTTATTAGCTTTTATATCACATTTACTCACCTTAATTACACCATTTCCATACGTACATCAACCTTATTCCTACGGTTTGTATTAATTATCTTTCATAATCCCTGTGATAATGTAACTCTTTACTTCATTAGGGCTTCTGATCAATTTGTGGATAAGCGAGCAAAACTGATTTTACTATATTAATTTCCTTTTTAATTAGTGCTGGTTAAATCATGTAAAGTCAGATTGGTCAACAAAAATTGTACAAAACAAACTGTATATATAAAAATGTCAATAAAAATTAACCTACCACCTACTCTATGTATGCAAACAATTGCGACCATACTGTGTATTTATGTAATGTGATTTTTTTTAATAGTTGCCAGAAACCCTTTAATTCCCAATTGTAAAGAAAATATTTTCCTGGAATCTACATTTTCCAAGGGCTGAAGCAGTCTTTCAACAATTGCAGCAGGCAGGGAATATCAATATAAATTGCTTTGTTGCCTTCACAGTAGGGCGCACAAAACAAGCTTACGCAAAGCCCGTACAAACTCACCACAACCAACTTTATCACCAATTAAGAGTTATTAAATTATAATAAAATATTATATGCTTTATACTGTCACGGAAATAGAAATGTTTATATAATAATTAACATTCCAAGTATTAATGATTAACAACCAAAGAAATCATTATTGACATGGGGGGGGGGGGAAGACACCATCTTCTGGGACTTGCCTAATATTTTGTTGGGGATAGTTATTCCAGGTTTTGGTGGTGTCGCATTGTTTTTTGATTGTATCATATGATAATTTCTTACATCAATACAATCTCTTATTTTTCAATTATGAACATTTTATAAATCAAGCTAAATATATCCATCAAATGCATTTTTTTAAATAAATAAGAACTAAACATAAAATTACTATTTTGCACGAGGATCAGTAAACTCCCCATCTTCGTAATGATTTACATTTTTTTACATGATATTACATCTCAAATTTTAAAATAAACGAATTTCAAAAAATAGAAAGTTAAGGCAAATTTTCTGTTCTTTAAAAATTATTAAATGATTGTCAATTTTCTCTAGGTATTTTCACATTATTTGAGATGAGAAAAAGACCTTTCCAAGAACTGCTTAGTACCGCAGGTATCCCTTCGTAATGTTTTTTCCTGTATTGCTTCTTTATTTCGTTAACATATATATACGAGAACAATAACTTTTAATAATTAACAATATTATTAAGATTCATATCACAACAAAAATTGTTAATGTAATAAATTAATATACATTAAAATATATCTTATATTTTCACATTATGCCTTAACATAAGCAAACTAGCTTTCTTTTTTTTCTTCATATCCCCTTGTTATTATAAGTTATGGAAATCAGTATAGACTACATAATTGAATCTATTTACAATAGATCATTGTGTGTACTGCAGCCTGGCTACATTTTATACAATTTTTAATAATTTTACATTGCAAATTGTGATTGTAAGAAAAGTATAATGTATATTATACATTCATTGTCTAAACATGTTTAAAAGTGATGGGGATCACCTTATGAAATATTTACTTCAAACTAACTTATATCTCAGAACAAATTCTAAACCTAATTTTCCCCGGAAGTCTGTTGTCATCAATACAGGCTACGGAATATGTAAGAAGCCGGCGGAAGTGATCCCAGTTAACTGGGCCCATAATAAATGAAGGAGGGGGCAGTTTGTGAATTGGTCTTAGGGAAATGGTTAATAGTAAAGGACTATGATCGGAGGAGAGGTCATCGAGGCGCGTGAGTGAATAGTTTAGTGTTCCTAAATTATTGTAGAAAAAGAAGTCAAGGAGATCAGGATTTTGGTTGGGATTAGATGTCCAATAGGTGGCTGTGTCAGGAGAGATAGTGGAGCAATATTTCCCTGTGAATGCAGACAGCAAAACACGTCCTCATGTATTCGTAGATCTTGACTCTCAGTGTTGGTGCTTTGCATTAAAGTCCCCTCCCACAAGGAAACGATGTCCATTGGAGACTAGAAAGGAGATGGATTGGGAATCGGAAATGAATTTATTGGGAGGGCAGTACACTGATGCTAGAGTAAGGGGGAATGTGAAGGTGACACTTCAGTGGACTAAAGGAACTGTGTGATGCGAAATGGAGTTATTGACAATGACAGCGGTACCTGCATGAGCTCTTCTATCTGGGCGATCTGTTCGACAAGTCTGGTACTGTCGATGTAAATGGTCGTTTACTCGTAAGTCTTGTTTCAGTATTGAGAGCTACGTCAATGTTCTTGTCGTGGAGTAGTGTTGTCAGTTCGTTAGTGTGAGTGCGAACACCATTCGCATTCCAAAGGAGAATGGATAAGGAGTCAGAAGGATCCACTTATGGATTTTGTGGATAAGGTAGGAGACAAGATTTGTAAGAAGAAAAATGAGATGGGTAATTAGGGTTCTGAACTCTGAATGATGTTAATAGGCTGGTGAGATCTGAAGAGCTTGAAGGTAGAGGAATATGCGAGATGTGTGGTTGAGGATGGGATTGGGTTTGCTGGTTGGCGGGATGAGCGGAATGCTGGGGAAGAGGAACTTGCGGACGAGTAGTGGGCAGTGCCTGTGACTGTTTTCTGTTCCAAACGGCATCAGCAAAAGAGACTGAAGGCCTCAAATTTCTGGCGGGGGTGCTTCTTGAGCTACCTCTGGCTGGCTTCTCTTCTTGTGGCCGACGTCGCTCCTGGACTTGAGGAATTTGTATGACCATGTAGTTGGCCGGATGGTCTTGCTGGCAGAGCACGCATACAGCAGGTGATTTCTGGGGCTTTTTGCACAATTCATTTTTGTGCTGCCCACTGCACTTTACACATCTGGGAGTGTGGTGGCAGTACGATTTTGTGTGCCCATATGCCTGGCAATTATGGCACTGGACGATGTCACGTTTGGGGTAAGGTTTTTCGACCTGTATTCTAGTGTGTCAGTTTGTTGATTTTTTCTACTCCTGGTGTTTGCTCTAAATCGAGAAAGAACAAGGACAGTGGTGTATTGATCGCTTTGTCTTGTTGCCTATCCTCACGGAGCACGTTCGTTATTTGGTGAACTTTGAATCCCAGAGCTGAGAGTTCCTCTTCGATTACATCAGCTGGTGTGGTCGGGTGCAGATTTCTGATCACTACTCGTAACGATCTTTCCTGCTTGAACTGGTAAGTATGGAACTCGGCTTTAGTTTCATCCAAATACTTTTTAATGGCCCGATAAGTATCGGGAGTGTCCGGCGAAATTTTCGTATCCCGAGAACCATTGAGGCACGTATATTTTCCCGTACCCACAATTTTACTCATTTGTGAGCAAAACAATTTGGAATTGCAAATATTTCTTACGAATATAGCAGCGGCTTGGGCTGTGTGGGTGTTTTGATTACTTCCATGTCGTCAGGTTGGCTATTTCTCAGTACTTCGAAGCTATTAGGAGTGAAGAACAGAGATTCGTCAACTGTTTCTTCTTTTGAAGTGCTGGCCTGTGGCGGCAGGTCTTCCATCGAGCAGGCGGCAGATGAGTTTATTGGAGGAACGTTTCCATTCGATCTTCTTGGCTTTCGCTTAATAGGTGATGGGGTGGGAGTTGGGCCTAAAGACCTTGATCATTTTTATTTCAGAGATGAGCTGCTGATAAAATCTCATTATGCAAAATAATTCTTAATATTTATTATTGTATAAATTAATTTTATTACAAATAAAAAATACATGAGATTCTAACTCAAGGTATTTACACCCCAGTCGTTGATGGCGCCACTTGCCTAATACTACCTTACTAACGTTGTTGTCTACTACGTGTTCTTATCTAGAATGACGAGAACCACGAGCAGAGACTGGCCAATAATGCCGAATTCTCTGTGTGTTATATTCTAAAACACACACTGAGGGAGTATGTTAAGTAAATACTCACTTATTGAGGGCTCCCTCGTGAACAGCTCACATGAGTTGCCAGTTGAGACAGTTATAAAAGTAATAAGAGTCTATGAACTGTTGTAATTGTTGTTAATATGAAGAGCTGAAATAGACAGGTGTTATAATGATAGTCCATGCGCTGAAAACTCGGTAGTAAAATTAAAACAAAAAATAGCTACTGATCCACGGATCAACTAGAATTGAATAAGTTTCTGAAGCCTAAAGTAAGAGGCTCTATGGGTGTCCCCACTGTGCTCGTGGCCACCTCCCCCCCCCCCAACACCACTGTATGACCACGATAAAACTAAGTTAAACAATTTTTTTTTAATTAGTAGTTAATTAGGATATTCTTCTGTTAGTCTAAAACACACTGTAGTATACATTCAGAAAAAAAAAACATTATTATTATTATGTTTCTTATATTATTAATGGCAGTGGCCTCGTGACCTGCTATAAACGCGTGACAGGGGGAGTCCTGGCAATGGCCAGTTTCTCCAATCATGTCCTGAGCGTCTGTGGCTCTCGCGCTCTTGGTCATCCTCCACTGGCTAGTATCCGGTGACGCGGCTGACGGAGGAGCGTGGGGGACTTCCCAAGACTCCGCTTTCTCTTCGCGGTGGATTTGGGGGGTCTCTGGGCTGTCTGTAAATATTGTATGAATGAGCGAGTGAATGATGAACTGTAAATATGGTATGAATAAGAGCATTTATATTAATTACTTATTGCCTTATAAAAGGCAGATTGTAATTTTAGCACAATAAAGGAATTTTATATTATTAATATGATAGAGCCTGGGCAAACCGCTGCACAATATGTAATATTAACAATTAACGTGAGTGGTGAGAGTAGCTAGTATCGAAATCCAACAGTAATTGCAGTTTGTGCTCGATAAAAATAAACGTGCATTCGACGCGTTTAGTTCATTATTTAGCCCTAGCTATATTCCCGTATTTGTATATACGCTCTTTCCTACTTCATTCTTCTTAAATACTTAGTCAATTTAATCCCAAAACGAGTAAATCATTACACTTACAATACTGTACACTTGTTATACTGACTGGCAGGAATCTTTTTTTTTTTTTTTCATTCAAACCTCAAAAAATATATAATGTACAAAATAATATAATAAAATAATTGAATTTACAGATTTCTCCTCTTCCTGCATTTACATGCATTGGAGGAGTGCATAATATAATAAATATTGTTGTTGTTAAAAGTACTTAGTCTCATATTCAACACTAGGTGATGAGGCTCACCTTGGACTTGTCACCGACACCAAACACTAAAACAAAACTAAAACCTATACCTAGAACCTAATACTAAAGCGTTACAGCCGCGACAGCGTACTGCCATCGATGGGGGATTGGAGCGGGGGTTATTGTGTTAAACACCGGGTTCGTCAAATACTGTAAGGAGTCGAAAAATTTGATATGTCCACGCTGGATGAATTCATCCACCGTAGGCAGCTCAAATATCTCATGCAGCACACTGTTTCTTCGCTGCTCGAATGAAGTACCTCTGACCACTTTCATCAGTATACCGTTTGGAGTTTCTTAGCTGTCGTATACGTCAGATAACGAAATAGCGGTGCCCCATACTGCAGAGTTGGCCTTAGTAGGCTCTTGTATATCAATAGTGTGAGACGCAGTGATAGATTGGGGGAAGTCAATAAGTGCGCAAGTCGGTAAGACTTCGTGCGTGTTAGCTTCAACTTCTTCACAAAATGGAGGTGTCTGTCTATTTTAATTCCCATTCCAATTCCCCCCCAGGTTGTCGGCAGGTGAATTTTCCTCCGTTCCTACTATGTAACTAGTAGGGAGCGGTCTTTTTCCCTTTTGGAAAGAGAAAATTACACAGTCAGTCTTACCCGCGTTTACAGAGATACTGAGTCTCCCCAATCTCTCACTGATCTGGTTGCAGGCTACTCTAGCCTGTTTTAGAGCTACCTTGGAACTCATGCTGCTACTGTTAACCGCTATGTCATCTGGGAAAGCAGTAACTGTGGTATTTTTGTACCGGGCTCCGACAATCTCAGACGTGTATACGTTGAATAGGACAGGGGATAAGACGGCTCCTTGGGGTACTCCTCAGGTCAGTGGCACAGCTTTGGAGAAGCTATCACCCACCCGCACCCGCAACGACCTGTCTTTCAGGACACTAGCCAGACTTGAATAGAGTTGCTCCGGGCATTCCCGGTCGGTGAGCATTTGACACAGTGTCCCGTGAGACACCGAGTCGAATGATTGGGTGCAATCTAGGGATATCATAGCCGTGGCTATGTTCCCATTCATATTATGGCTAGCCTCTGACTGTACCTTCATAAGGGGGTGCTCTGAGCTCATACTGGATTGGAATCCAGTCTGCTCTGGTGGAATGATGTCGTTTTCCGAGCAGTAATTCCCCATCTATGGTAGCAGACTGATCGGGCGGTAGTGGGCTGGGTGATCTCCGCTCTTGGCTGGCGTTAGTAATGGGAACAAGATGGCTTGTTTCCATGTGTCAGGAAAGTGCCGCAATCTCATACAAGAGTTGTATAAGTTTGCTAGTTGTACTATCCCTCTCCTCGGCTTTTGTTTGAGCAGCACTGTTTGTATCCCGTCGTGCCCTGGTGCTCGGTTTCCCTGACACCGGCGAAGAATCGCCTTGAGCTACTTCGGTGATACAAACATGTGGTTCTGTTCAGCATCTACCGGAGGAGGCATGTGGTAGTATCCCGTCCTAGTCATAATATCCCTAGCGTAAGGGTCGGCCAGTTTTGTTGCCTGTTGCTCAGCAGTCAGAACATTGTCACCTTCGTGAAGACGGACAGTGGCTGTCTTGCCTTTTGTAGTCTTCAACAGCTTCCAAAACTTTCTGTGATCTCCGTGAGTGCTACGAAGTTTCTCATGCCACTGCGCTGTTTTCTTGAGTTTCATCCAGCCCCGGGATTTGCGTTGCGAGAGAATTCACAACGACCTTGGCTTGCTGATCTCTCGTCCTGTACCATCTATTCTTCCAATTATGGCGCAAGGCAATAATTTTAAGAATGTGGTCTGGAGGTGGTCGCAGAGACGGTGGCATGGGAGTGAACTTCGCATGGGATCGCAGTGTTTGCTGCGTCTATGATCACATCAGTTATGAAAGTTAGTTGAAGATCTACTTCCTCTTTCGTGCGGAGAACTGGCACCGTATGCAGGTTATGGTAAATCTGCGACCGGTACAGATCCCAGTCGACACGACGGTAGTCGTATCTCGTGGGGCGAGGGGTCGCCACTTTACCATCCACTGCATACAGTACTGGCCTGTGGTCAGAGGTAATTAAGTCAAGGGTGGTGCAACTAGTGATACGGTAGGGTTGTTTTGCCAGTAGTAAGCCAATCGACGAGGTAGCTTGTGGGTTACCTCTATGTCGAAAAGTAAAAGTCTGGGGGTGAACGACTGTAAACGGCGTTCTTATAACAGGATTCTCCCAGCCTTGTTTATTACGATGTTATACCACATGGTATGTTTTGCGTTGAGATCTCCCACCACCCAGTGATTAGATCTCTGCGCACATGCGTGTAGCAAGGCTGAGTACTGCTGCAGAGACACGTACGGTCTTCTGTATAGGGCGGTGAGGTTAATGGGTCTCCCAAAATTTACCTTGACTGTCAAGTGGTGAAGCTTGGGATCAGTTGTAGTCAATGGTGAATCCACTTTCTTCCAATTTATACCAAGGCGTATAGCAACTAAAACGCCTCCGTAACCGTTAACCCTTTCAATGGCAGTTGAATAACCTTTAATGTGGAACGATTGTGCAGATACCCTAGTGTCTGTTAAAACTACAATATCTGGTCGGTAGAGTGCTAGCAGCACTTCTACCTCATCTATTTTGGCCAGGAGACCATCAACGTTAAAATTTAATAATTGGTAATCTACCATTTTTGTTGATTACCAGATATTATAGCCATGAACATTTGGCTGTAGAAATCGACTTGGGCAGTAACCCATTTCGGTCCACATTCAAGGTCTTGACGCTGGTCGTTTGTTAGAAACTTTAGCCTAGGATCTAGGTACTTACAATTATTATTTTTCGAAGTGTCCTCCGAAGTTCTGAGGGCAGCTCTCGACATGGAGGGGGCAGCTGTCGACGTGGAAGGGTGAGCCGTTTCTTCATTTCTGGCTTGAACGAGCTTGAAGAGCGGGTTCTGCCAGGCGTTGACAGATGGCGGTGGAGCAGGTCTCGTGCGTGGCTTGTCTGGGCGACGCTTCTTCTGCTGGGGCTGCTCCCTGTCGTGAACTGGCCTCACGCTGGCTGGGAGCTGCTTCCTCTTCTCGCAGCCTCTGTACGAGGCGGGATGTGTCTCACCGCAGTTCGAACACTTTTGCGGGGCCATCTCGTTCCTGGGGCACAGCGCCACCTCGTGGGGTCCCGCACATCTGACACACTTTATTTTTTGGCCGCAGTGGTTTCGTGTGTGGCCAACCTCTTGACATATGTAGCATTGTGGGACGCCTCTCTGTTCTTTGAACGTCGCTACACGAACTATGACGTGGTTAATTGCTCTAATCTTTTTCATGTTATTTAATGTGTGACATCGACGACTTCCGGTATGGTCCCTCTTATTACGTCTGAAATCTTCCTGATGCCTCCTGGACATCAAGTCAGAGAAGCAAGTACTTTTTATTCCTTTTGCCGCCTCTCGGGGCAAATGAGTGGTACTCCTTTTCGCCTGTTTCGAGTAGTTCCAATATTTTAACTCGTTCTTCTTCCTTCTCAGTGTAAATTGTGACGCCCTCCTTCGTCTTCCTGAGGGCGAAACTATTTATATTTGCTCTTTTGAGCAGCTGTGTTAAATCGGTTGTCGTCTCTCCCGATACAACAATTGGCGGCGGCTTCTTTGGTGCCTGAGTCACCGGATTAGGGCTTTCCGGTGACTCAGTGGCCAAAGCCTGAAATTTATTTCCGACCTTAGTCGGATTTTTCGCCTTAGTGGGCCTTTTTACTTTAACAGTGATTTTCAGAATAGTGAAATCGTCTTCACTTTCCAATTCCTGTGTCGGTGAAGCCGACCGCTTCCGAGAAGTATCCGTCTCCATCTCCATACTTCCGAAAAATAAGGCAGGAATCATATTGTTTCGACAATTTTAAAGGTGAATTTGTACTACTAACTATCCAATAACAAATTTAAATAAATCGTGCGCACCGCTTGACCAATACGCTCTTATATGCGAAAAGTTTGGAAATGGTGATGCAGGTGCTAAAACTTGTCTGAACCAAAGTGCGAACCCAACCCAGTCTGAGCTCTCTATGACAAATATAAGTAATTTAATAAACAGTTATTAGCCAAAGAAAAACTATGCTGGCGTGGTAAGGGGACAGGGAATCACAGTGTGTAATACTCAGAAATTGTATAAAATGTAGCCAGGTTATAGGAAATATAATGAATAAATTGTAAATAAGTTCATTTGTAGAATCTATATTGAATTAACAACAAGGGGATATGAGAAATGTAAGACTTATCTGAAAATATGTGATTTCGCTGAAATACGTAATATATGTAGTATATGTCCCAGAATTAACACAAGATTTGAATTTGCCACCATTAGTGCAGTAAAGTGCTGGCAACCCTAAAAAAAAACAATTTGGCAGCTTGCAGTTTAGGGTTAGTAAAAATGGAGCGTTACACGATAGAACAACGTGTCTTTATTGTTGAAAGTTATCTCAAAAATAATGAAAGTTTGGCGGCCGTAGTTCGAAAATTTTATACTAAATACGGTCGGAATAGTGTTTTGACTTAATCAACTGTTAACTGTTAACTGTCAACAGAGATTAATTAAAAAATATAGGGAGACTGGATCAGTTGGAGACACTAAACACACTGGTCGTCCGAAAACAAGCCGTCCAAATTTCAATATCGAAGCAGTGCGTAAGAGTGTGAAAATCCAGGAACATCAACTCGGCGTCGTAAACACAGTTCTTTGTGCCGAAATTGGATGATATTGATGTGGCAAATATGTGGTTTCAACAAGATGGTGCCACATGCCATACAGCCCATGAAACAATTCAAATACTGCATGAGACATTTCCAGGTCGTGTACTCTCTCGTTTCGGTGATTAGAATTGGCCCCCTAGATCGTGTGATTTAACACCTTTAAATTTCTTTTTATGGGATTATTTGAAGTCGAAGGTTTATGTCAACAAGCCCACATCCACCCGTGCATTAAAAGAGGAAATTCAACGCTGCATCAACCACATTTATGCCAAATGGTCATAGAAAATTTCAACAAAAGAGTGCGTATGTGCCAGCAAAGTCGTGGAGACCATTTGCTCGATGTGTTATTCCATAAATAATCCCATCCAATTTACTTTATAATTCAATAAAAAAATAACAACAAAAATACTAAAAACTGTGTTTTCTATTTAAATCAAATCTCGCGTTAATTCTGGGACAGCTTATAAAATAAAATTAACCTAAATTTACTTAAAATTACTCATGAAGTATGATAATGGAGTGCAATAAATATTTTGCTCTGGGGAAAACATGTAAATACATATAAATGGCAGCCCTACTAATAACTATTAATAAGAATGGTGATCCATAGCACAGCTAAATATGACTACTTGGATTTGAAAGAGTACGGAGCTAATGAAAAGAGGCTCAACAAGTGGCCAATAGGGGACGAGATGGAGGAGGGTGTAACCGCATTAGCTCTGTGTCGAACCGACCGTTTATTCCCACACAACACAACTTACTCCATTCACGGCTCCTCTCCTCGCTCATGTCCTCAAGCCAAACCCATCAATCTTTTTTTTCCACTTATATACCATTTCCTTAGTCACCATTTTAATTGACATTTAAAAGCTCATTCATGCCTTAGAAACAACCACACTCAATATGTACAGTTCAAATCAATTCATTTCCCATATTTATATAATAAAAAAAAAATATTACGGTAATTGTAGTCCATCTAGTCTAAAAACAAAGGACATCATCGCTCTTGTTTACCAATAAAGTCTTCAATGAATTAGATTTAAATAATAAATGAAGAGAAAATAAAACTACATGCTAATAGAAAAGCATTTATTTATAGTATATTATGCTTTAACCCCTTATGTTTGCGTAATTTATCAATGTCAGCAATATTTTAAAGCAATGGGCTCACGCCAATGTTTACATTTTATATAAATTTTATGGTTACCGCTTTTAACATAACTAGAATATAATGATCTTGCATTAGCTTGCTTTGTGTAATATTATTCGTAGAAACTTATTATGGATTGTTTAAAGTTTCCTTATGTTCACTGTCTAAGCTCCAACCAGCTTCTACGAACATCCATACAATACATACACAAAAAATCTACCTACGAGTCTCCAGACAACTGAGGATTCCCACAGAAACTGGGAAGCTTTGTTAATCCTGAAGCTCCTCCTGCCTCACTCTCTTACCATTTCGTTATGTGTCGAAGTCCACAAAGAGGACAAGAGAGCCACAGAGGCTCAAGACATAAGATGATAGTCAGTGCCAGGCATAGGATAGAATAGAAAAAAATCTTTATTATGGGATAATATCCTCTGTGAATAACAATGCACAAATAAATAAATGCAATGCAAGTAACCAACAAAAATAAAATAACACGTCACATAGGGTCATAAAATAAAATAATAATAATAATAATAATAATAAAAAACTAGAAGCTCTAACTCAAATTAAATAAAATATCATTCAAGAACTAAATATCAAATAATAAAATAGAAGACAGCTACTGTAAAAGGTTGGATATATGGGATTATCAACAGGTTGAGTTGAGGGTAATGCTAATACAGTTTAATAAAATAACAAAATTAGATAATAATAATAATAAATAATGCAAAGATCCTAGGTTAGCAAGCGTCTCAATGATAAGCTGGATCTTGTGGTATACAATAAACAGTTAGTTTTCCACAGTCCCATTTGGGATAGTGCAGGAGCAGGAGTTGACTGGTAGGTTTTGATGGGAATTGGTTAATCTGACTTACCAAGAAACGGCTTCTGTCGGTGTCTTGAGGGACTCTGCGTACACGTGTGAAAAGATGGATTTCTGATCTAGAAACAACCTTTCTGGCCTCGTTAGATTGAACAGTTTGATGTTCAAAGGCTGTGCCCCCCATAGATTTAGTCCCTATGTTCATATCAGCTTTAATAAATGTTTATTTATGTGCAATTTGTTAATAATGAGTCCAAACACGGATCTCAAATTAGACGCATAAACCCTTGTTGATCCATGAATTAGTAGCCTTGCATTTTTGAATATTTTATTTTTACATCAAATATAAAATGTGATAAGTTAAGAAACAATAGTGAACTTATTAGATTTTTCGCCTTTAATTTATTTTTCCATACTTCCTGTTATAAAATTTTCACTAAATGTTAATGAGCATATTTTGTGCTGTTGTGGAATATAAGTTTAAAATTTTAAATATACTTAAATAATATAGTTGCCCGGCCGCTAGCGTAGAACGTACAGATACACAGGTGGTCTGAAAAGTTTCCGACCACAACATGAAGATGATAATAAAATAAATAAAAGCTAGTGAAATAAAAGCTTTGTTAGGTCGGAAACTTTTCAAACCACCCTCTAGAGGCTGGTGAAAAAAGATAGCCCAAGAAAGAAAAAATGAAAGTAAAGCTTCTCCCTTCAGATTTCCCATGATTGTATCATTTATTTTTTTTCCTTTTTTATATTTGTTCTTTTAGAATTTTTAGCCATACACTTTTACGGGCGTTAAATATCACAATATTTACTATGTGTATATTAAATTAGTAATATGGTTAAAACTAGTTAACCATGTCGTTCGTAAAATAGTTACTAAATTAGCCAAAGTGTCATCAATAAACTTTGACTTTAACCGTTATTTTGAAGTAAATAAAAAAACGAATTCTCTACGGTTGCTCTACAAAAATACCTCAAAAGTTAACTCAAATAAATGGTTGATATTTATCCCTCATGTTAGTATCAGGAATTAAGGAATTTAGAATGCATAAATGCAGCTCTATACTGCATACAGGTTTATTCATAACAAAACTGTCCACATTGTTGACAACAAACATAACCATTGTTACCCTGCCTTTGAAATGATTCAGTATTCTATTACATTTGAAAATATTCATTTTAATATTTTCCACTTTTTATTTTTTAATTTAAGACCCTTACTTATTTATTTTTATCATGAAAATAACAGCTCTAGGTGAAGGGAGGGAAAATGTAATATTCAAGGATATTTTGAGCTTGATATTGCTAAATCGTCAACGATTGCACTGTGTCTTAATAGTTTATGCTTCGCAAAAATATTGCGAATTTGGAACTTAAGAAAGACGTCTTAGTGTATAAAATCTTCGAATAACCAGTGAGAGGGAAGAACAGTACAGTGAAAATAACTGTCTATGAACCCCCCCCCCCTTTTTTTAACCATCCGAAAAATATAAAATGTTGTCTTTGAAGCCGCTGGTTCTAAAGTCTCGTTGAAAACGATTGAGAGGGCTTGACGTGTATTCATAACACCCTGTTATAGACCACAATAGCCCACTAGCTGTCTGTTATAAGACAGGTTATAATTTTCAATTTCATCGACAGATAAAGGGGCCAGCTGCCAGCTGCAACATTGCAAGACTAGCTAGCGCTTCGCCAGCAATCCTTATCAAGTCTCAGCCTCCTATATATCATTCCTCTTTTCCTCTCACGTCCACTTCCTTTCTGTACTGTTACTTGGCCTGTTACTCTGACATTTGTTATCAGTTATATTTTTTTGTTTTGAAGTTTAAAATAAATCTTTTTAAAAACTGGTGGCAACCACGTGAACAAAACCAGTACTTTAATAAACAATTAGCACTACCTGGAATACCACAACAACAAGGCAACCAAACTGTTTCAATGCGGACAGTTAGTAACCGCGTACACCATACCGAACCAGAAGACAAAGACTTACATATACAAGAACTACAGGACCGATTACAATCACTGGAAACAAGATACGACCATTTTTTAGAGCCAGGACCAAGCGATCACAAACCACCCGACCAGAATACCAACTAAACCATACGGACAATTTACCAAAACTAAAAGATTTCACAGGCAAGACATGGCTAATTGATACGGGAGCATCGACAAAATTATATTCACCCGAAGGAACTAAACTTATTTCGGAAGACTTCGTGATGAAAATCCCTACAGGGAGAGCCGAGGGAACTCAGAGTGCTCTAATAGATCTCTATCCCCTGATAGGAATTTCTGCGAAGGCAAAATTTTTAGTTTACCCATTTAGCAATAAATTCAATATTTTATTAGGATACGAAACGATGCAAAATTTAAAAATAAAAATTAATTGTCAAAATAATGAATTAATAATAAATGAAATAAAATTTAAATTAGAAAATGAAAATTTAGTAGATAATAATAATAGTAATAATAATAAATTAGAAAATAAAAGGGACCAAACATACCCGGAAATAAACAAAAATAAAAGGGACCAAATATACCCGGAAATAAACAAAAACAAAAGGGGCCAAACATACCCGGAAATAAACAAAAATAAAAGGGACCAAACATACCCGGAAAATAATGAAAACAATAAGAACAATAAATCTAATAATAATAATAAATTTAATAATAATAAATTAAAAGAAAAGAACGAACTATGCTATATTGACGACAAACAAACAATTAAACAATTAATTCGAACAGACCATATTGACGATAACACAACTGACCAATTAGTAAATCTAATAAGCGATTATGGAGAAATACTAAAAACAGACAACGAACAATTAAGAGCGACTTACTTACTAAAACATAAAATTGTGACAAAAAACGAAAATCCATGCTACACACGTAATTACCGATACCCTGTACAATTTAAAGAACAGATAAATAACGAAGTGACAAACTTACTGAAAAACAATATAATACGTAAAAGCAACTCCCCCTACAATTCCCCAGTATGGATAGTCCCCAAGAAAATGGACGCATCCGGACAAAAGAAAGTCAGGATGGTGATAGACTATCGAAAACTTAACGACATGACAATCAATGACAAATACCCACTACCCAACATTGAAGACTTACTAAACAAAAATCGTGAAAATCCACCCGAAATAAACGATGAACAAATATACATAAAAACAACCCATCACCGCAAATACAATAATCCTTACAGACTCGTACTATTATACAAAGACAAAAACGAAACAAACAAAGCACACGTGAATAGAATTAAAATAACACCTGAAACCGAAACCAAACATTACTGTTTCAGAAGGAGAAGATGAATCCTACTCAGACAGTACTGATCCAGACACTTCTATGGACATTAACATATACTATGACAGTGACTGATATAAGCAATAACCCAGGAGTCCTACACTACACTATAAAAAACGCAAAGGTAATAGAAAATTACTACAGGACATACCATTTTTATGACATTAGCTTACTTGACAACGAACTAACAAATATACAGAACAATGTACCATCTGATAGGAACCTACCGACATACCCTATAATCAAAAAACCTTATCATACAGACACAAAACAAATTAAATTTATTAAAAACAGACAACAAACGAACTAAGAGAGAACTAATAAACGGACTTGGAACAGCTCTCAGCTGTCATGGTGCCACAGCTGATGACAAATCACATTATGACGAAGTAATCAATGAGGTAGGACGAAACAACTACAATATAGAACACAACATAGAACAGGACATAAAACTCAATAAACACGTAATTAAAAACTTTCAAAAAGATATACAATTAATTAATAACAATTTTAAAATAGAACAAGACAACGTAATGAAAATAAACAAAGAAATGACATTTTTTGACATGTACTACATGACATACACAAAAATGTAAATCTAGCATCTAGGAATCCTGAGATCCTTTAGATAATGAGCAAAATCCATTGCACCACTCATAATGAAACACTCCACATATTTGTAGACCTTCCTAAGGCAAATTTAAATATAAAGACTTATTTACTCATACCTTCGCCTATAAAAATTAATAAACAATACGTAACTCTACACATAGAAGAAATTATTATAATCAAAACATTTAACATGTTATATACAGCAAACTTTACGTTTTTAAACAATGAATATTATTGTAAAAACCTTTTTATTTTAAACAATACTTGTATAAATAATATTATTTCATCGGGAACGATAAATGCATGTAAATACAAATTAACCAATACTGACATTAGATATATAGATAATATAAACAGTTTTATAACCACTAACTTCTCCAAATTAGACAATTGCCTTACTAACGATACTGTATACCTACCATCCATTAGCTTACTAACCCTAGACCAAAATGAATGTTATAAAAGAACTCCCCAAAATTTCAAGACATATAATAGACTCTACCATGAACAAATTGTACAATAATATCAACATAGATGTAATCGCAAATATCAGCGAATTAGAAAACCTAAATGTAACAGATATAGTTTTAGAACCACTCATATTTAATCACTACAATATGAATACTTATTTTATTTTTATTTAATTATAGGGGCCGCTATTATAATCCTAACCCTCTACTACCTTAAAAAATGTAAAACTACCAACTCCTTGTAAAACCCTACACCAACATGAATATATCATCCTGGACAGCCAGTTCATCCCAACATTTTAAGAATTCTCCAGCCAGACAACAGCCCTCAAGCACCAGCTGCTATTAATCTCATTTCTTAGTATTCTTAGAGGACTAAGAATCTTAAACATCGGAGGAGATAAAGGTTCCTTCTATTATCCTTATTGCTAAAGCCGAGGGTAGGGTCTTTGAAGTGTAATAGGAAACGGAATTGTGTACATATATTTGTTTGTCTGTTTGGGCTATAGTAACCTCTACAGTGGATCTTGTGTAATATAAATAGTGACAAAGGATTGGACAACTAGTGACTAGTGAAGGTACCACCTGCCAGCTCCAACATTGCAAGACTAGCTAGCGCTTCGCCAGCAATCCTTATCAAGTCTCACCCTCCTATATATCATTCCTCTTTTCCTCTCACGTCCACTTCCTTTCTGTACTGTTACTAGGCCTATTACTCTGACATTTGTTATCAGTTATATTTTTTTGTTTTGAAGTTTAAAATAAATCTTTTTAAAAACTCCTTCAGGTCTTATCAAGATTTAACTGACGAATAACCAAAATTACATATGTTGAAAAGAATGAATGAAGGTAAGCCTGTTATGTAGAGTGAAAGGGTTGGACACCATATTTAATGAAGCATTTGTTGGTTAATTAATAAATTAAAGTAACGAATGTTTTAAATATAGACACTCTTGTTTTTCTTAGAAAGGTCTCTTTCATAAGAAATTCATAATTGAAAGCAAAAAAGGTTTACTGGATGTTGTATTATTAAAATTCATCTCTCCGTCCATTATCCCAACACTTGAAAAATTAATCATAAAGTTTTTAAAGGTTTTCCTGTTTTTTTTTCTATTCCCTTTTCAATTACTTCTACCTTCTGTTTTGATCGACTATTATAATTTTGAATTAATTATTTGTTTTTGTGTTGTTATGTTTAATTTTTTTTCAAGGTCGTTTTAATTATATTGTAATTGAATGCTGTAGATGACTGGGGCCTGATAGTTAATATAACCTCCACCTATCATTTCCTCTCAGAGAGCTCCAATCTGCCTCCCTATCCATTCAGGACGGTCCACTCTCCACAAATTAAATACTAGGAAATATAAGGTAATCATATTTGGGTTACGTCCCCTCCTCAACAACAACAACACCCTTAAATTCCAAACCGATCCCCGGTCTACAAAGCTTTTTCACTCATTATATATCAAACCTCATCTTGGAAAGAATTAATTCCTAATTTATGTCCACCCTCAAACTGTTTAATTGTTCCTAACATTTCCTCCCACATTAAAGGCACCAACCCCTAAACACCTCTCCTGTCTTCCTGCATTTTAACTACGGTCGTGTGGATGTCGAGACTGGACTAAAACGTGCGGATGAACTGTTTCCTATTATTTATACTAAGTATTCCTGGGGACTGGGGCATTTCACTCCCTTAGACCGGCTTGGGATAGCTGTACCCCTCAGTCAGCCCAATACTCCCTTGACCCCCATCTCCATTCCACCATCACGACTTAAAAGCCTTCTTACCTTTACAGCAATCTCAAATTCAAATCAGCTACTATTGGGCCAAATTGTATATGCATACATAGATATAGCCTAATTTTAAATCTCGGATAATTTGATAAATTTTTATTATTTTCATTGATTAGGTTGTCAGTGGGTGTAGGGGTTTCATGATGGATCAGCTCCGTTCTCAGGTATGGAACATGGGTACAGAACAGGTCTCCAACATAAACTCAGCTAAAGCACACAGTAGATATTAGTTGAGCAACTTGAGCTCACCACCACATTCCGTATGACTCCAACAACTTACTAATACAGACCTTCACTAGTCACTAGTTGTCCAATCCTTTGTCACTATTTATATTACACAAGATCCACTGTAGAGGTTACTATAGCCCAAACAGACAAACAAATATATGTACACAATTCCGTTTCCTATTTCACTTCAAAGACCCTACCCTCGGCTTTAGCAATAAGGATAATAGAAGGAATGTGAAATGTATGTGAACCGCTTTTCATTTTACTTTAATCCATCTTGTTGATCAAACTAGGTTTAATTTATTAAATATGAAAATACAAGATGTTATGTCAACAAGAAACAATTATGCGACATTTCTGCTTTAATAAACTAATGACATGACTAACTAATGATAGTGTCCTGGGAAAAAATAAATAGCTCGTCTTGGATCCTGTTCTGTCTATCGAACTATGGTATTTATCGATTCATCGATTAGGTGAATTTGTTGTTATCTAAGGATAACCTTATTCATGTTCATGTTTTGTTTTAGTTATCAATCTCATAAGAAAGCAGTGTGCTCACTAAGTATTTATTCTATCTTAATTCAACCCGTACATAATAAACTGGCGACGAGGATCAAAATCGAACGTTAGGTGTTACAGTGAACTGTTTTAGTTGTGCATTATTATTTATTATAAATACTGACTGTAAATAGTTTACCTACATTCAATTCCAAGTAAGGTTATAGGTAAGTAAGGTACGATATTAATATTAAACAAGATAAGAAATTAAATATGGATCCGGAACAATTTATGGCTGCTCAACAAGCACAATTTCAAGCATTTTTACAGGGTGTAATTCCAATTCAAAAACAGTTCGAATCTATTATTTATAATTTTGATAAATCTAAAGAATGTTTTTCTCAGTACCTTGAAAGATTCAATAATTATTTATTAATGAAAGGTTTGGAAAATAATGAATTCGCATCAAAAACAATTCTTTTAAATAGTATAGGTGCAGAACATTATGAACTCTTAAAAATTTCTGCCGCACCTAAAGAAGTTTCTAACTTAAATTACAAAGAAGTGATTGAATCAGCTAATTGCCAAATCAAGCGTAATTGTCGAACGTCATAGAGTTTTATCACAGAAGCAGAATTCCAATGAACCAGTAAATACATATGCAAACGAATTGAAAAAGTTTGTTCCTAAATGCAAATTTGTATGTGAGTGTGGAAAGTCAGTCTCAGATATTTTCTTGTTGTCACAGTTTATTAGAGGCCTGAGCGATCAGTCGATGAGACAGCAATACTACAGAGCCCTGGTACATTCGATGAAGCTATAACAAAGGCTCTGGCATTAGAGGCATCTATCTCTGATAGCAGGGAAATTTCGGGAGGAAGGTCATATGATTCTTCAATTAATAGAGTTACAAGACCTACTGCACGCTTCCGACAAAAACAACCAATAAATTTTAAAAATCTTGGAATTGAAGGACTATGTTTTCGCTGTGGCCGTAATAATCACAACGCTAAAGAATGTAGAGTAAAATTCAACCAGATAAGGTGAAATATTGCAAGAAAGAAGGACATGTTGAGAAAGTTTGTTTAAAAAAGCTTATCTCTTCCAAGAAAAATATTAATTCTGTTAATAATGAGGATGCTGATTCAAGTTCTTTAGAAACATATGATGTTTACCAGATAGATTCAAGTTTATTAGAAACATAGGATTGTTACCAGATAATAGATATTTATGCTGAGCAACCTCTTCAAACAATTCAAGATGCGCAAAAATATTTTGTTAATGTCAAAATTAAAACAAGTTACAAACCTTCGAAGTGGATTCTGGTGCGGGACAGACTCTGCTACCCAAGTCTATTTTTCATAAACTTCAACTTAAAGCAAAAATGCAAAGCACCAACATACGATTTAGGTCATACACATTTGAAATTGTTACTCCATTGGGTTATGTGGAAGCACCCGTTCAATACAGAGATATAGTATCGACAGAAATATTGTTTATTAGATCCTGGCGGGTCTTCCTGGCGTTATAGCTTACTTTGACGACATTATAGTGCATGGTTCAACTCTACAAGATTGTTACAATCGACTTTGTGCTTGCCTGGAAAGACTTCAATCTTACGATTTACATTTAAACCAAAAAAAATGCCAATTTTTCTAAACTAAAATTAAATATCTTGGTTACATTGTTGAAGGAAACAAAATTTCAAAGAATCCATCAAAGATTAAGGCTAAGAAATTCACCGAATTCTGTGATATGGCTGGAATTAAACAAAAATTTATAGCTCCGGGACATCCGGCTACGAACGGATTGGCGGAGAGGAATGTTCAGACACTCAAAAACAAATTGAAAACAATGTCTAAATTGACAATGCCTCTGCAGACCAAAGTTCAAGAGATACTCCTGCGCTACCGTTCAACGCCGTTAGCCTGTGGGAAATCTCTGGCAGAACTGTATCTCAATAGGAGAATTAATATAAAGCTAGATGCACTTAAACCACCGATTAACAAGTCTAATTTATCTCCAGATAAGTATAAGAAAGTTCGCCAACTCCAGGTAGGAGACAGAGTACAAGCTAGGTGGTATGCAAATGGCAAATCTTCATGGAGATTTGGCACTGTAATCAAGAAATTCGACAAGTTGCACTACTTAATCACCTTAGATGGGGATGGCTACACCTTGAAGCGCCACATCGACCAACTGCGTCTCGTGTACGTTCCAGAGCAGATAAAGAATGACATTACTCCTAGTAAAGCTTCGCATGCTAAGAAGAAATTTACCTTCTCTGACAACGAAATTAGGCAGCCAAGGAATTCTGCAACTCCCACATCACCAGTTGAGCCTTCAACCATCACGGCTCCTGATCCAGTAACCACAGAGACTACACATCCGGCCGCACAACCTGAATTTCAGCCTCTACGTTGATCCCAGAGACAACGTCGCGTTCCGGCTCACTTTTCTGATTATGTGCTTAACTAAGTCGCGGAGAATTGTTGTGTCTATCGAACTATGGTATTTATCGATTCATCGAATAGGTGAAGTTGTTGTTATCTAAGAATAACCTTATTCATGTTTTGTTTTAGTTATCAATCACGGAATAAAGCAGTGTGTTCAATAAGTATTTGTTCTATTTAAATTCAACCAGTACATAATAAATCCCTTAGACGTCTTAGATCGTGTTTGGTTATAGTAATTTATAATTTGATCTAGAATACCTCGCCCACGAAGATATGACCAATCTTTAATAAATATTTTGGTACGAAGGTATATATATATAAGAAATTTTTAAACCCATTACAAATTATTTAGTTGAGGAAACGCCTATTAAACCCTTTCTCCCTATAAAAATATTGCATGATTCTCGGATGATCCCTTAATATAAACGGGGACTGATTAGTAATGATCACAGGTGAACAATACTAGTGAAGTCTGGATAGTGAACCACGAACAAGCTAAAATTGCTCGTGGGCGAAAGAGACACCCACAGTCGGTTTTCACCGAATCTCCGAATAATTGTCTTCAGTTCTCGGTAATCAGTTTTAATTAAAGGTATTGCTCCATCAGTAATATTGAGACCCATTCAATTGTTAAAAATTTAATCCTTCACATATTTTTTACAGTTTTATTGCTTTTATAAATTAGGAACCCTTATGTTTTCATTAATATTAAACAACTGTGTTTTTGTTTTCTCAGTTTTGTGAGTCCTATCTTTATGCCAGAGACATGAAAGTACTACACCCATCACCACAATATATTGTTGTCTCATTAGGAATTAATTACTGGGCTTAAAAAAAAAATATCCTTCTGTAATTTTGAGATGGGTGTCAAATGAAGGACTCTTAAGTCCTGACAAACATTAATTAAAACTGTCAGTAAAAACGATATAAGACTGCACTATGTGAACATAGTAAACAGATAGACTTATTAAATTTAAATAAATAGTGATATTTTACAACGGATAAAGAGATCTGACAAGAATATCAAGCAGCACTGTCCATTGACACCTAATAACCCCCAACTATAGTCTCACACCTAAAGACTATCATAAGATAATTTCTATTTTACTTTTAATTTATTCCAGTTTTTATTAAAATGGCACAGCATGTGAGCGCTAAAGATGTGTCTAGCAATGTGAGAGTGAAAGGTTGCTCACAATTTGTCATTGGCAAAATGTAACTTCATGTTAATCGATTGATTATTATATTATATTATTGATTATATTCACATTATATACATACCTCAGGGACCCCCCCCCCAATCCACCGGCAGAATTGTCATATTTCCGACTATTGGGAAGAAGGTAATGATTAAAGAGATCCATCCGCTACTCCTGCAGTCGTATCACCGCTACGTAGCAGGGGAGGCTTAATGAGGGGAAAAAAGTGACCAGTGCTAGAACTAAACATCAATATATACAACTAAATATCTCAGGCTCATAATCTACGATGCGGGTTGTAGGGCTATGCTCGGCAATTTGACTGCCCACATAATTTCTGATGGAAATTTGAGGAAATATCAGCTTAGATAGTGTGAATTATATACATTAAAATACTTACGTACAAGGTTTAATCTTACATAATAAGATAGATCTTGTGACCCCAGTTTTATTATTGGAGGGTTGTAGAGGAGGGATAGGACCGTTTGTTGGTTAGGGCCAGGAGATTTATCTAAAGAAGCAGGGAGGGGGTAGAAATGAGTTATGCTCTTTATCTTTTAGACTGTTTTGTATTCCTTACGTTCTCTTCGAGGAGGGTTCGATTCGGATTAAGATTCATTCATCATTTTCCCAACAAAATATGTTATAGCAATATGTTTTCCCCTAATTACATGTACTCCTTTCACATTTTCCTCTATAACTAATAAAGAACAGGCCTTTATTTTGTTTGTCTTTTCTTTATTGTAAAAATTTATTTATGTAATGTATTTGGCATTAATCTCATGCATAGTCCAAGAAAAATAATAATACAAAGAAAAACCCCAGAATGCAAAAAATAGCACATAACTTTTTCTTTTCATGGATACTAATTCTTTTTTCGTATAATAGTTGTGCCTAAATATATTTGGGTGTAATGAAAATGTTTTAAACAATCACAAGAGATATTAACAATTTTTATTAAGATAAAATTACAATCTGCCTTTTTATTAGGCAATAAGTAATTGAGATAAATGTTATCATTCATACCATATTTACAATTCATCATTCACTCGCTCATTCATACAATATTTACAAACAGCCCAGAGGCCCCCCAAGTCCACATGGTTGTCACCTCCCTCGCATGCCAAGGAGGAAGCGGAGTCTGTCCTACATCAGCCGCGTCACTGGTAAGAGATATTAATAATAAAATTTAACTAATTTATTTTCCTGAGCGCTATCTACTCAACTTCCTAGCAAGTATGACTGGGGTGGTATGGATGAAATGAAAACTGTATATTTTTAGGTTTCTATCGATCTTTTAGATGCATTAAGATTATATCTTAGATGAACAAAAATAATCCAAAAAAGCATGCAATTTTAATGGATATCTATTTGGTGTACAAAACCTTGCAAAACTCGATAATGCAAAGTATGTCTTGGACTATGAGACTAGTAAATGATACTAGAAAGGGGAAGAGGGTATTGCCAGAAACAAAAATACCATTAGTGAAAATGCTTCCTCATATTTGTTTGAACTACACCAGTCACTAAAAACTACCTTTCAACATGTATAGAAAAAATGTGGACACCTAAAATATCTATATGTCATATCGGCCTCTTCTCTCCCAATTTTTTTCTTTCCTAAGCTCTCTAGTTAGAAATTCAGGATGAGGGAAAAATATAGAATATTTAGGTTAATCGGATCCTTGTACTAGAAGTACCTGCTTGAAGGTGGTGTGAGAGGATTAAGGGGTGTGGGAAGCCTCGGTGGAGGTTGGTTGTTTCGGTACAGTGGTGAGAGTCCATTGGTGGCTGGGCCTAGAGTCTCTCTAGGCATGTAGTGTATTCTTATTTAGTCTGATTTCAGTGATGGGTGCCCCTTAGAGGCTTGTTGTTGGCCGGCCTAGTGCCGTGATGTCCACCATTTCTTCTGCTTTACTCGATCGTGTGAGTTGCCATCGTGCCGGTAGCGGTGGTGGTGTCATGAATAGAGGGTTTAGACTGTGTTTCATCGAGTCGAAGAACTTGATGTGTCTTTTTTTGACGAAGTCGGTGATGGTGGGGAGCTCGAACTTTTCGTGCATGTCGGAAGCCTTCCTTTCACGAAAAGGGGTTTGCCAGAGTGCCGCTTGCAGGATCTTGTTCTGGAAGCTCTGGAGTCAAGTTATGGTGCTGGCATGTAGGAATCTAAAGAGCGGTGTCCCAAACAGTAGAGCTGGCCTCAGGACGCTCTAGTATATTAAGAGTTTCAGTCGAAGGGATATGGCCTGGCTTGTGATGAGATGCTGGAGAGAGTAGTATGTTCTGCGTACTCGTTACAATTTCTTCTGCAAATGTGTGCTCAACGTCACGTGTCTACCTAGGTTGATGCCCAGGTAGCATCTGCTGTTGGCAAGTTTGCATTGAGTCCCGTCTATGGTGAAGCTGGGTGGACGCTTTCTTTTCCCATGCTGGAAAGAGAAGATAATACCCTAAGTCTTGGCTGGGTTCACTTGAATGTGGACAGCTCGCAACCTGACGGCGATTAATTGACTGGCACCCTCTGCAGCCTTTAGAGCTTTCGCTGGGTTGAGGATGGTGCTGTAGACCCCAATATCGTCCGCATATGCCGCTACCTCACAATTGGAGTATGATGCACCTACTATGTGCCTGGTGTATATATTGAAGAGGAGTGGTCCCAGCACCGACCCTTGGGGAACTCCGACAACGAAATCTCTTGTAGTGGTTAATACGGCTCCTATTCGCACAGAAAATGTTCTGCCTGCTAGGTAGGAAATTCGTGCTCGTTCAGGCGTTGCAGGAGTGTACGATGATCTACGGAGTCAAATGCCTTCGTGCAGTCAAGGGAGATCATCGCAGTGACTCTGTTGTGGCGCATGTTCGTTGCAACGTGCCGCCGCAGTTTCACAAGATTGCAGTGAGAGCTGAGTCCTTTAGTGAAGCCGGTCTGTTGAGGTGGCATGATTTCTTGGGCGTCGCAGTGTCTGGTGAGATGATCGTAGAGAATCCTCTCGTAGATTTTTGACAATTGGGTCAGCAGACTGATGGGCCTGTAGTGAGCTGGCTCATACCCATTCTTGGCCGTTTTCGACAGTGGGACGACAACGGCGTGCTTCCACGTCTGGGGAAAATAGTGTAGTCTCATCCCCTCTCCCAATTCCAATATGCTTCCTATTTCAACACTTTTTAGACATATTCTTTCAATTTTTTAGACTCTTTAGTTTTATTCAGGTATTAATCTTTAAAATGACTAGGCCAATGATCATTCCATGTATTCTGACACATTTGATTTATTTTTACTTATCCTGAATAATTAAATACTAGACATAGTGTGAAAACGATAATAGGACATTATTGGTAGCTTCAGTAAACAAACAATATAACAACTCGTCGTAGGCGACTGGTTAGCTTATGTAAAAAGAGTAGAGGTAGGAAGGGATTGCACAAGCACTCTCTAATATTTAAGAGTTCAAAGATTCCTAGTGGTATTGAGTTAAGGGCATAGTGCGCTCACTCGCCTTGGGATTTATACCGTTCGATGGTCATTTGCTATTCAAGTAGGTGTCACATCTCCCAGTCAAAAGCCACTGCGTCGGAACATAAACCAAACCGTATCATTGAATTAAGTGCACAGTGCCGTTAACATTTATTCACCACCTAGATCTAACATTAGCCCCGCTAACAACAAACCCAAACATTTTTAGTCCCAAAAAAATCTCCTTTGAGCTAACTTGAATCTAGCCAAGGACTGATTGGGACCGGGGCTTCCTCTCTCAACACTGATTTATTCATCATCCTTTACATATGAGCTTCGCTTCTTCTCTTCTTTAATCCGGCTCCTTAACATAACAGACCCACTCTCTCCTCCATTTTATTTATAATAATATCTTCCGTTGTGAATATTATTACGAATAATTAGGTCATTCAATCAATTTATTTCAAATGTTTACTTAATAAAAATATTTTTGTGAGAGTATAGAAAAAAAGAACACAAGGCTCTTGGGGAATAACTACTTTATATTTCACAGATTATATGTGTAGGCTATGACACATTTATGTCGTTAAAAGGACAATTATTGTTTGACGAAAATCCTCTACAACTATCTCAAGTATTACCGTAAGTACAATTAAAATTATGACAAAATAAGAATACAAAAAAAAAATAGAATACTTTACCGAGAGGAATGTCTTAATTTGTCGCTTTATTTTAGTCCTTAAAAAACATTGTTAGAGTTTCGAAAATATTCAGTCATATTCTCATTCGAGACATTAAATACGGGCTTCATATGTATTTCTGTTTCAAATTATTGGTACAGTGGTCCTTACATCAGCCAAGTACAGAAATAAAATTATAATTTACCCTATTGGCCAATAAGCAATTGTGATTAATGATTTTACTAATCCCATGTTTACAATTAGCATTGACTCATTTATTGAGACGATATATACAGCCCAGGGAACAGCCAATACTGCATAATTGTCATCTTGGCATGAAGAGGGATCGCTCTATCTCCCCTAGTCTATTCTCTATCAGCCACATTGAGGCTGGCCAAGAGTGGGAGAGCCACAGATGCTTAAGGCATGATTGGAGACCATTGGTTAGCATGATGAAAAACTGACCATTGGCAGAACTCCCACATTCATGAATCTGTAACGGGTTAGTGACACTTAAATGTTCGAAAAGGATAATTAGGATGTATGAAGTTCTATCACTGAGCTAGACGATTAAGATGATTGGATAAGTTTTGGTGAACTTGAAGGGAAGATATCAAGGCTGTAAGGTACTTTATATTAAGATTGTTAATAATTAGTAATAGATGTTCTTATTTTTTCTCTCATTATATTAGTTTTATCGAGACTAATCAACTTCACAGTGAACATTGTGCTTGGTATTGATAGCATTTACATTCTATGCCGATCAAATATAAATAATGGATATAAATTGGAGCAAGATGGTGCAATATCACTGTCAATCAGCTGTACGTCAAAATTGGCTTATGGAGTCCTTAGAACATGACACTTGTCACATTTAGCAGATAGATCAAGTGCTTACCCGTGTGAGTGGCAACTATTCATGACCCCGGTGCATATATACGAAGGTATGGCGTAAGCCATTGATTGTCAATAGCAGATATTGTCTACTACACCTTCATCTATAGGCGACAACACTTAAGATAAAACAGAATGAATTGCATGGATTCACTTCATCAAGGTTAGACGAATGAATGACGTAAAGTCACAACCATACATAACTTAGTATTTGCTACATAAAAGTAATTAATATTTATTTATTTATTCACTGCTACAAAAAATTATTGCACCACGCCTCAAACTGTGCAGAATGATTGACTGATAAATATTTGGTGAATCTTGTGAATAGGTATACTTGTTTCGATTTTTTATCATTGGGCATTGTACTATAGACTTTGAACCAAACTGACCGTTACTTTTCTTTTACAACTGGAATAGATCTTAATACGTTTTGTAAAGCATTCAAATTCAAATCGATTCCAATATTCACGTCCAAAAAATAATATTTTTCTTTTTTTATAACTTCTTTATTGTGCTAAAGTTACAATCTGCCTTTTAGGCAATAAGTAATTGAGATAAATGTTCTCATTCATACCATATTTACAATTCATCATTCACTCGCTCATTCATGCAATATTTCCAGACAGCCCAGAAGCCTCCCAAATTCACATGTTTGTCATCACCCTCGCATACGAAAGAGGAAGTTGAGTCATGGGAAGTCCCCCACGCTCCTACGTCAGCCGCGTCACCGGATACGAGCCAGTGGAGGCTGACCAAGAGCACGAGAGCCATAGACGCTCAGGACATGATTTAAGAAACTGGCCATTGCCAGGACTCCCACTTTCACGCATTTATAGCAGGTCACGAGGCCACTGCCGTTTCAGTCTCCGAGGAGGAGGATTATAGGGATGAGTGGCGCAGTGCAATGACTGTGCTACGGGATTGGGTGGTTCGATAGGCTACTATGGAATTTCATAAACTTGGAAAGGATGAGTTCAAGAATGTAAGGTATATTAAGATCTTTATGAAAGGTTTTGTTGCTGACGTAATAAGGAGCATTTACTATTGCACTCAGGACTTTTGATTGAAAAGATTGGATACGCTTGATGTTCGACTTTTTTGCTGTCCCCCGTAGCTCTATTCCGTATGTCCAGATTAGCTTAAGTATAACTTTGTAGATTAGTAATTTATTTTCTATTGAGAGATGGGATGTCCTTTGAAGTAGTCTGTACAGTTGTCCAAAGCGTCTGTTTAGTTCTTGTCTTTTTAGTCTCGTATGTGGGTTACAGGTCAGTCGTTTGTCGAGATGGAAGCCTAAGTACCGTACTGTCTCGGATACTGGGAGAGGAATAAAATTAAAATAAACTAGTGCACAAGACTTGCGACAGAGGGTAAAGGTAATGTGGGAACATTTTGCTTCATTAAATTTGATCCGCCATTGCTGCGCCAATACTCGATCTATTCAAGGTGTTTTTGAAGGTTATGGGATGCTATTTCGGGGTCTGAGTGGGATGACAAGACTGCAGTGTCATCTGCAAATGTGGCCAAGAAGGTATTGGGAGTAGAGGGGACATCAGTGGTGTATAGGTCATAGAGGATGGGGCCCAGGACACTGCCCTGTGGAACTCCTGCACTTATGGGATAGTAGTTAGAGTATTCTAAACCACAGCGGACTTGGAAGAAGCGGTTTGAAAGGTAGGACTGTAGGATTAGGAAAAGGGTCTGTGGTAAATATGTTTTGAGCTTGTGAAACAAACCTGCGTACCAAACCCTGTCAAAAGCTTGAGCTATGTCAAGAAAGGCAACAGCGCAATACTGTTTGCTTTTAAAGGCTGAGGAGATGTGATCAGCAACGCGAAGGCCTTGTTGAGCAGTGGAATGTCGTTGACGAAAACCAAACTGGTAAGTATGAAAAAGATTTTTGGATTCAACAATTGGAAGTAGACGTTTTAATAGGAGTTTCTCAAATATTTTTGAGAGGATAGGGAGTAGGCTAATTGGACGGTAAGATGAGGCGTCATTGGGTGGTTTACCGGGTTTGGCAAATAGGACAATAATGGAATGTTTCCAGAGGAAAGTGCGTCGTTCGTTAATGCAGTTGTACATGTAGGTTAGGAAGATTATGGCTTTAGGAGGAAGTTGTTTGAGAATTTGAGGAGTAAGGAGATCATATCCAGGGGATTTTCGGTAAGGTACGTTTTTCAGAGGGGTTAACGGCTTTTGTGGAAGAGAGAGAGGTATAGGTGAAGTGCAGAAATCTTCAACAATTGTGCTGTGAGTATGGATTTGATGAAAAAGGTGAGGTGTGAAAGTATGGGTAAGATGAAGAGCAAATTCCTCCGATCTATCCCAATCCGAAGCCATCATGGCGACGGAGTTGATGTGAAACAGGATGATACTTTAGGATTTTTTTTGGTTACTTTCCACAGGGAGTTATACCTGGTAGACAGAGAGGAGAGGTGGAAATTGAAGGAATCGGAACGGAAGGAGTCCAATAGCCGCTTTACCAATCGGAAGTACTGATTGTAAGAACGGCGATGATCAGGAACTTTGCTTTGGTTTGGCTTTTTCACACTTTGCCACACTGTTTGGATTTTTCACACTGATTGGAGCGGCGTTTGGATTGGATTAGATCTTTTGCTGAGGTAGACGAAAAATAATCTAATGGTAATATTTAATGTACCTAGTTTTCTCAAAGCGTTTGTACACTGCAACGCTTGGGAAAATACCTTAAGTCTCTGCTTTAAACCTGGTCAAGTGTCTGTTGTTTTTAATATGAAATTAGTTCTCACAAGTGTTAACAGAAATGCTGTAAAATACCTTAGATAAAATTCTGTAAGGGTGCAGCCTCGAAATTATTCGCAATCAAGAAATGGCAATTGTTTTTAGAGCAAACCCACAAACTTAAAGAAGATGTTTGTCTAGTGGACTGTCAATGAACGCTGTATGTTCAGCAGGTCTGTCTGGTCAAACATTTTATATAGGGAAGTCAATTACTTTAATATTATGTTATCAGTCTGAACGAGGGGGGGGAGGATGATCGGTGAAATTCAGTAATGCTAAATCTGTTATCGTAAAGTCTTCACAAAAATGTTTTAGATATCATAAACGGTTCAGTTTACATCCTCAAATCGACTTCAACGATCTACAAATTTCACGTTTCCATTTTTAAAAGTTTCCGTTATAAAGTTTCACCCTGTACAATGCAACAATAATTAATCAGACGTCATTTGAGTGCTAATTTTTTTGTACTCTATTAAGGTTATAAGTCTCATTTTTTAACCGTTGAACCTTACTAGTGTTAGGTCTTGTTTTTGACACACCTTTAAAACCCAGAACCGACGTTATAATGTTATTTCTTTATTACTGTTGTGTTGAGGATATGATAGTTTAATGGATATTCTCTTATTTGGTCTCAAATATCGAAAGGGGTTTTTTTTGGTGGGGGGGTTATCAATAAACAAAAGGGCAGCTTACTGTGGGCTATGGCTTACTTTGATATGGGGTGCTTAAGTTTATAAATATATAATAACACGCCATGTGTGTTTGGGCTTATTGAACCAATCAGAGATGATTTTGTTGTTACTGGTTGGTATACTAAACCCTCTTACAAAGGACATATTCTCAATTATTTATCCCGTCACCCACCATGTCTATTTTTTTTTATTCTAACATTACAAAGCCTCCTGTGAATAGTTTCATTATTCTCTCTTTAAGCTTCTAACACAAGTTAGTTCTCATATTTATACATTTCCTGAAATTACTCTTTCAGAAACAATCGGACCTTTACTTACATTCTGCTAAGAAAACAATTGCTATGAGGTTAAGAATAAAACTTATTGAAGACCTTAGACAAGGTTTTATTGAACATGAAAATAGAACAGAAATTAGCTGTAGCGAGTCCAATACAAAAGCCAAAATGCCCCAAACAACCCAACCAAACCGATCCTAATTGGGCATCGATCGTCTTCAACCCGTTCTGTATTCAAATGGTTTAATAACTATTATTCAAAAAACAAATCTAGCAGGTGGTCTATCCACTGAGCTATCCCAGTTCAGCACAAGTCTAGTCATTATCAAATCATTTTAGTTCATGACTATATTTATTTTGAGTAAATAAAAATACTGGGTAACAGCATATTAGTAAAGAGAAACAGGTTTTATTTCAGGAAGATAACGCCCGACCATACACTTCTCGTTACATGAAACAAAAGATTTCAGATAGGATTGAGCTTCTCCTTCTGCTGCTTACAGACCGGACTTAGCACCTTCCTACTACCATCTGTTCCGGTCAATGACTCATTCTCTTCCAGGAAAAACCTTCAATTCTCTGGAAGAGGTTCAAAATGGAGTTGGAAAATTCTTCCGTTGAAAAGCCAAAGAGTGGTATTGTGAAGGAATATCCCAGTGATGTGGTGAAATATTCGGAGGCCCTCCGCAGCCAATAGCAGACATGAAACGGTAAGAGAGCCAGCCACAGATACTCAGGACATGAGTGGGGCTGGTGCCCAGTGGCAGCAGACTATTCCATACAATGGAAGCTAGGCCACTGATAGATTAGGAATTGAATGGATGCATGTTACTATAGGATATGGATGAGAGAAGGTTATGAAGTGAATGACTGAAAGTACATGGAGAGTAGAGCCAGCTATACAGGAGGGTTTACTCTGTACACATTTGTTGTTCTATTTAATTTGTTAATTTATTTAGTAGTTTGCTTAGTAGTGACAAGTTATCATCAAATTTATCACATGTCATAGTTATGTATAACTTAATATTAACCCATTTAATACCACTGATATAGAAATAGGTCAGCAACGTTATAATTGTTTACCTCTCATGATTGAGCCTGAATATAAATTTGTCAGCTATATTGTACCTCAGAAAACCCTTGAGAGTTCATTAAAAAAAAACTCGAAGTATATGATGAAGAATTGAAGAAAGTATGCCTTAGTAGATGACCCATAAGCGAATTTAATGATCCATTAGTTTGAAAAGGTAAATTTACACGGATAAATTGTAAACATCATACATACCTCTTCTCGCATGCCGACAAAGCTCACATTTAAGTTATATCTATGTTGACTTACCTGAAAAATACAAAGAGAAATTTTGTAATATGTAATGCTATAATCGATAGAGCAATTAAAATATTTTTTTTGTTGATTGTGTTAGATATAAGATGTTAAATATATAGTTATAGAGCAATAAGCGCTAATCATTTTTCTTCAAAAATTATTTAGTAACATAATCATTTATTTCCTGTATGATGAAATGATAATTATTTTCCTAGCACATTATGTAGAGTGCCAAATTAAAGTTCTTGATGAGCTGATTAATATTTCCTGGGTTCAATAGACTTTCATCAACAAAAAAGATAAAATCAGATTACTCGATAGGTATGAATGGACTGTATATAGGTATGAATGGAATTGTATATAAGGTATGAATGATCTCTCAGCACAATTATTAATGCTGGAAAAGGCAAATTGTAATTTTTTTCAATAAAGAAATAAAGATTACTCGCAATTTTTTAAAAATATTTATGTAAACGAACCGAGGTGAAAAATTGATACACCAATGTGGTGCGATAGAACAACTTCTTTTGAATGATATGTTAATAATAAAAAATCAATAAAAGTTAGAAAATCGGTAAAGAGGTATTACTATTACTACTTAATAATCTTACTTAATACTCCCGTAATTAGTAAGATTATCGGAACCCTAAATTTTGCGATAATGCACACTTAGCTGACACTTTTTGCTATATAATAGCGTGAACGCGTCCGAGCGTGCTTGAGTGTGTGTGTGTGTTTTTGTGAGATAGTAGTAGTACAAGTGACAGGAGGTTCTTCTGAATTGTATTGATTTTAAGGATCGTTTTTGTTTTAAAGAGGTGTAAAGGGCAAAGCCGTTAGATCAAAGCCCAGGCCGAGAGTTGGCGCTGAAAGGAGTTGATGCTTGGTGTCGGCCGAAGGGATGAAAGAGGCACCGCAGTCACTACACAGGGTGCACCCTTTAATTGGCTAAGGGGTAGCACTTGGGCTAGCGATCCTCCAGTAATTATCATAGGAGCATCACTTCGTTAAATTATTCTGCATTGCTCAACCTGTATAATTTGGCCTCTTGGATCAGATCTGTAGTATTTTTTGTTACTTTTTTTTAACAAGAAAGGCGGTCGCACCTCATTAAAAAGAATTCTAAAATCAGAAAGCGGAAAGGGTAGAAGGGAACACAAGGTGATCAGTATAAACCGTTTTATTCTTGAATGGCCTAATCAGGGGATGGATGACCTATCCATAGCGTTAAACCAATATATTTTTTAATAATAATTAATAGCCAAAGAAAAACTATCAATATCAGGAGTCGAACCCGGGACACGTCCGCAATATCTAGTTGGTGGCTCAGCCAACAGAGCTACCCTGCGAAGATTGACGTCCATCCCAATAAGAATTCTCCCTAGATAATGCAATGTACTTTATGGGTACAGTGGATACCCTCAAGTTAATTTTTCGAGCTAGTTTCCCAATGTTAAGGCATTATATGGAAATACTAGAAATATTAAGTTTAATTAAGTTTTAAAGTATTTTTTTTCTTTAGATATTAGTTATTAATAATTGTAAAACCAATTTTCACAAATGCCACATTGAAAAGTTTCTCATTATTCATTTTTTTTCCGAAATCTAAGAACTAGAAACTAGAACTAGAACACGGGAAGAATTTCGAAAGTATTCCTTTTGTTATTACTTAGTAAAAAGGCGATTTCTTAAAATTTTGATAAAACATACCAAATGGAATTTTTAGAACCATTTAATAAGTAATAAAGAAACCGGGAAGGAGTCCAGTGTCCCAGGATGGTACATATACGCTTAAGTTTGTATATTTCAACGTATTCAATTTCGTTCAAGGTTGATAAAAGAGGTTACTCATTCTTGGATCAACTAGATTATAATTATATTAGGTATGATTAATTACCTTACTGCACGCCTTTTTATACATTTTCATTTTCTTATGTCATTACATTAACATTACGCAGGTTTCTCGCAATAATTGTTAATTTTATTGTGAATATATATAGGTACTTCTATCAAATAATGCAAATAAAAGATGCGGCTTAATTTGCTGAATCCAGTTAAATAATCTTATTTTATTATTATTATTTTTTTATGAAGTAATAGTTCTTTTTATTTTCCAGATATGAATTTGTCATTTGAACATTATTGTTATTCATAGGAAACTTTGGCCCAGAATAATTTTTCTTCTTTTCTATTCTAAAGATAAGCTTTGTCATTAGTACGCATTGTATAAGCTAAATATAACTTTTTGATTGATTTTTTTCGATATTCTTATTTTTATTGAGAGTTATTATTGAAATTCATGGATACTGAAATGAGGACAATGGGAGATTGATTAGGAAATGAAGCGTCACTAAGCAACTTGTTAACGTTGTGTACACTCAGCTATATTATGTCCCTATTCCTGAGAAAAGAACTGAAGTGCTTATAATCTATCAATCAATCCCATTTAATTACACAGGCAGGAGATTAGAGTACATGCATTAACTGGTCCATTTGTTGAAAATAGTTTATGTGGAAGTATAGGTGGTGTTGTTGGCACGGAATTATACTTTGTGAACCGTCTCTTGTTGAGTTTAAAAAAATCATCTTGAAGCAGTGGACTAAATACTCTGAAACCCAATAGGGGAAGCATTAGAAAACAATGAAACCTCTATTGAGAATCATTTATGTTTATAACAGACCCACAAATGGTGGATTGCTTGTAAAGAGGGAATTCTAAGAAATTTACTAGTGAATTGAATGAGAAACTCTCCTTGTTTTGCTTTAGGTAAGGATGTTTTCTGCTTGTAGCCTTATTATTTTTTGTTATTATTCCATATATTTTCAAGGACATCATAGGAATTAGGCACCTTTTCAGAGATGATACTTTGAAATATTTACTAATTTCCTTCAGAAAATTTCCATACATTAGAGTCGCAATAATTGCGAACTTTCAGAAAATGTAGAAGTATCTGGAAAATGGTCACTGCTGAAGAATTCATTAATAACCGTCTATTTAATTTTGGGTGCTATGATGTCATCGTGAAAACTAAGCTCTATCACAGAAACCGAACTAGTTGCCATCGTTTAATAGTCAGATGGTAGGACCCATTAAAAAAAAAATAAACCTTTATACTGCAGGAAAGGTACTTTTTCAAAAAAAGCGAGGTCCAAGTTTCGCTTATTTTAGTCAGTCAGGACCAAAGTCCACGCATATTGGATACAAAACAATATTTACATACATACAAAACAATAAAAGAATGAATATAAATTCAAGGATACCATTATACACAGATATGTGGGCCGTTTTATTATTGTGATTGTTGCCAATTTTATTTTTTGTTTTTTATTGTTTTATTCATAATATTGTTTGGATTTTAGTCTTGAGGATGCCAAAATAGGCGATAGGTTGACTGTTGATGCAATATCAATGATTAATTATATTTTGGAGTTTATTTTTAATGATATGGTGCTTTTGTAATAATCAATTTAATTATTATTATTAATCTTCTTACGCCGGGGATAGTTTTATACATCAACATTTTTTTTATTTAACTATAGACATGAATACTTCTACACGGTATTTGGTTGATATTATATTTTCAAATGAAACGACATACATCTTTTGATCATATTTTTTTACCAATTTCAGAACGCCTAAGTGTTTTGGTGCGCCATGGCGAACAAACAAGGGGGGGGGTCAAAAACAAGGATTCTCAGCCTGTACGATATATCAAAAAATTAGAACTACTTGACCTTTTCTAACGTTAGGGCACTTCTTTAGCCTCTATTCCCTGAATCACTTTGGCGCCTGCGTTATTTTTTAAACTTTTTTTTTATTTCATTCAAAAACTTCTTACTTTTATCATCAGAAAAAAACTATCTAATGCCATTATCATAATCATCATTGAAATGAGTGTATGGCATGTGCTCTATCAATTTCTTTGGTACCTAAGGGGAGGAATATGATAAAAATTAAACTAGAATATTAATATTTAATCAGTTATGAGCTTAAATAAATTGGTAGAATGCAGTCCTCATATTTTGCATACTCAAGTGCCTTCGTTTTTTTCGATTTATCATTTTAAAATTTATTTAAAAAATAGAATACTTACTAGTATTAGTCAAATCACATACGTTGTAATTGATAGTGACCTACAATAGTAAATATAGCTTATTATTTTTTTTCAAAGATTTAAGGTATTTCTCGATTCCTCCTATTCTGCAGGGATTAAATCAAGGAATTTTATTCTAATTCAAGACATACACAGATGGTCTGAAAAGTTTCCGACCTCAACATGAATATTTTAATAAAATAAATAAAAGCTAGTGAAATAAAACCTTGTATTGTGTATTGCCTTTATCACCATCCGAAACACTACACCACAGTGACGTATTGTATGGCTTTACTGGCGCCGTTAAGAAATTGAGCCGGTTGTCGAAATAAAAAAGTCACTATCACCAAATGATAACTATAAAAACTTATTGTTATACAATAGATTCTGTTATTCTGGTGTGTGTCAGCGAATCAGAACAAGGCTTACATTTATATCGAATGACTCAGAGGCAACCATAGATTCTTCCATGAGTCAGCTCAGGACCAACTCTCTTGCTTCCTCCCTTTTAACCAATGTTTTACAATTATCGGAGTGTTCTTAATTATTGATAATATCAATTTATATCTATGCACTACATCGTTCCACATATTTTCAATATTTCAGACATATTTTGGACAAAAATGACGTTTCCAGGTTTAGATCCCGACAGAGCCAATACAAAGCCTTAATCCCCAATTGTTGGAATGTAAACATCCCGAATTTATATATAGAGGATTAGGAAGTGGAATAAAGCAGTCTTAAGACAACTATCCAGCGTGTTCTTATTGTATACTTTTTTATTTTTTTTCGAGTTATTATTTTATCTCACAATCATTAACTATATATATAAGTTAAGGCCTGGGCACTGTCGGTACGCGGTCTTAATACCAAAACATTCCGAGTGTATGTGTATGGGATTAAGAGCTATGAATAAAGCAGTCTTTATTGTTTGCCCTATTCATTTCTATTACCTCTTGCTCCATCTTTTTTACTATTCTATTTCTCACGAACGTTAACTTATATATATATATATATATATATATATATATATATAAATAAGTTACTCCATTTTGTTTTTTCCTTTGTTAATATCTGGATCAAAAAGTCTTTTCCTTTCTTACATAGTAGGATGTACTTCAATGTTACATTGATTACGTTTTCAGCTAAATATTTCTATGATCTATAAATCTTAACGACCTACATTGAATACGGAAACTAAGTTCAGTGTAATTGCACTCATTATATTGATGAGAGTTTTTACATTTTATAAGCAAACCTATGCTACCTATATCTATATAATAACTATCATGGTTGGCTAAGGTATGGAAATGTTTTCTACTAAGGTCAACACACTCCTATTTTGATTAACATTTATTCAACCGCACGGCTGCAATTCACTTTAAGCGTTTTATTAAAACAATGGTAATAGTGAACCATATTTTGTATATTTATTGTTACATTAATTTATCTAAAATATTCAGTTAATTTGAAGTTGCATATAATGGAATTAAATATACTTGAAAATGCTAGCCACACGAAAGCACCAGTGTCACACGAAGGAAATATGTGGTTAGGCAAGTGCGAGAACAAAATTTTGAGCTGATATTTTTTTTCCCCATAATGTTTTGAACCCAAGGATTTCATCGTCTAGCACTGACATGCCAGTGGGTTCTGAGTATGAGATATTATTAGCTGAAGCTGGAAGTCATATTTGGATTGAAATATCTTGACAACTATAACTAACCTTTACAAATCCAGTGTAGGCCATAGGAATACTCGGAATACATTTTGAAATAGTAGACAAACAAAATCCGTAATTTTATTTGAAGAAAAAAATATGTTGTGTGCTGGGTTATTCTTCTAGTTTTAGATGCTGACGTTATACAATATCCATACTTATAACAGTGTAAATAAACATCTTCAATTATTTTGACATTAAAATTGACATTATTCGTATATTTACTTAATATTTGGATCAAAATCACGGGGTTGTTTTCTCCTACTTTGAATTATAGGTTTAACGTCGATGTTAAATTTATCAAGGAGGCATACTACTATTTCATTCGATTTTTTTTTTTCATTTCAAGTATTTATTGTAAGTCATTTTTTAAAAAGTCAAATCAACCACTTCTAGTCAAATGGTCCATTTACTTGTTGTAGTTAGTTTTAAAATTGAACGGGATGACTATATCACATGCATAAATTTTATATGAAAGGTTAGAGTGCGTTTATTTTGTTTCATTGGTCAGCTTAGTTTTAGTTCGGGGTTTGTTCGGCGTCTTTCGGGGCATCTCGAAAAAATTCGCGCGTTTCCGGCTAGAAATGAATTACATCTGACGTCATTTGATTCCGTATTCATCCCCTCTTCCGTGTGACCGCAGCTACTTCATTCCATCGCAATTTGTCTCTTGTGTCGCCTCGAGGTCTTCTGAAACTATAACAGGTTGTACGGAGTGAACATTTCATGCTATGTAATGTTCTCGGTTCCAATCTGGACGAGGTGCCTTTCATATATTAAGAACACCCACTCAGAACGATCCTGTATAAAAGTTAGTATGATTGACTTTTTTATGGGGACTATTTCTTTGTCTATTTTATGTTTAGGTAACTTTTTCATGCCTGTTCATCTTATATATATATATATATATATATATATGAGTTAAGGTTCGGACGTCGTAGGCAGCCAGCCTAATCCTTAAGTCATCGGGATGTAAACATCCCGAATGTCTTTAGAGAGGCTTTAAAAGGCTCAAATAAAAACAGTCTTGTGACAACTCTCGTTCAGTAACTACATTCAACCTTTTTCCTTTTTCTTCTCGTTTTTCGTTGACGATCGTTAACTGGTGCCGAAACCCGGGAGCGGAGTGGGTTCGAGTCATTAACGTGCGAGTTGGCTTTTGTTTTTTTTTCCTTCTCATTCACTTTCGTGTGATTTAATTAAAGTAGGTAATGGTGGAATTGCGGCCGGCAGCGTTTGAAGTTCCACAGTTACCTAAAGAAACCATGGCTGAAGCCCATGCGAACTCACTGGCATGGATGAAGGTGCGGGCAGTGACGTCACAGGACACGAGGAAAATGATCTCAGACCTCGAAAAATTTTTTGGGGAAATAAGTGAGTTAAATCATTTTCTCAAAGGTGGAGATAGGATTATGGAGAGGATACAAGCCAAGATGGACGAAGGGTTACTCGACCCAGGTGACGCTAAGTCAATAAAGGCAGACCTGGTGTGCAGGGTGAAAAGGAAGGTGCTGAACCTGATACAGGCGGACGAGGAAACCCCATGGGAGATAGTAAAGACGACACTGAAAAAAGCATATGGGGGGGGGACGATGGACCCCAGAGGAGGATATATTCCAAATGTTTCGAGAAATGAAATCTCCGAGACAGAATAGTGGACAGTATGCTGCAGTCCTGGTTGTCCGCTACAATAAAATAAATGAGAAAATGAGGGAGACAGCTAGCGCCGATGAAGTGGAGGGCAGGATGGGATTCCTGTCTACAATCTTAAAGGTACAATTAGCGAAGGAGACGGGAAGGAAGGAAGGGTTCCCTAATGAGCGATCGTTCCTCGAATGCGCCCAGGCGATGATAGATGCTAGCGCAAGGGAAGAAGAAGTAAAAATGAACGAAGATGACAACGATTGGAGCCAGATCCCATATAGGAGAAACAGGACCCCAAAAGCAGTGTGGAAGAGACAGGAAACGCCGTTTGCCGGTAGAGACAGGGGAGCGACAAGAGAGAGAAGATTGGAAGTGACGAGGCCTAGGTACGCACCTCGGAAAGAAGAAAGGAAATGTCATGGTTGTGGAAAGACGGGCCATCTGGTAGCTCAGTGCCCTCGCACTAAGTGCTTTGAGTGTGGGGAAGAAGGACACATAGCAAGACAATGTCCATACTTGTTTCGTAGAAGGGAATTTCACAAAGCAGAACCAATGGAGGTGAATAACCAGGAAATCCGGGAGAGGCGGAGCGCGACACCAAGAGAAATTGGATCATCGGGCGACGAGTCATCAGGGACGTTGGAGACAGACGGAGAGGAGTCGAAGCGCAGTGGGAGCAGACGACGAGAGTGGCAGAAGAATCCCTCGCGCAGATGGGAGCGGCGTACGGAGGCCTGAGGAGAGTGGCAGCAGAGAGGCGACCGCATCCTAAGGTGCAATACAATCGGGAAAGGAGTGTTGTGTGGTTAATAATGTGTATAATAATAATGTGGTTTGCCCATTATCGAGTTCGGGAAGGGGGAGAGGGTGAGAACTGGAGGATCAAAATAGGGAAGCGAACCTATCGAAGCCGGGGGGGGGCGTAAGGGGCGAAACGGAGCAAATAGGAGCGGTTAAGAGAGTGGAGGATTGGAGGGAGAGTCTGCGGAGCGAGTTTAGGGATATTTTTTTCGCTGAAGGGGATAAGCTAGGAGCAACGGGGAAAACGCTACATGAGATCCTGAGAGAGTAGAGCGGGTGACGTATGTGAAGGAGAGGCGGTATCCGCAAGCGCTCAGACAACACATTAGAAAGGAGATCGAGGATCTCAAGCGCCAAGGTATTATCAGAGATAGCACGTCTCCGTATAATAGCCCTTTGTGGGCAGTGAAAAAGAAAAGTCAACCGGGAGAATGTGAGGAAAAATACCGAGTCGTGGTGGATTTTCGGAAACTTAACGATAATACCCTGGACGAAAAATATCCGATCCCGCGGTTCGAAGACATCCTAGACAGACTAAACGGTGCAAAAGTTTTTAGCACATTGGACCTAAAAGCAGGGTACCATCAGATCAAACTAGCTGCGCATGACCAACATAAAACGGTGTTTTCGTTTGAAAGAGGGCATTTTGAGTTCACGAGAATGCCTTTCGGTCTCAAAAATGCTCCAATAACCTTTCAGCGTCTCATGGACGAACTTCTGAGAGGAATGGACGAAAATATGTTCCAAATTTATATGGACGACCTGCTGATCTTCAGCCGAACGGAATCGGAACATATTCAACACCTCCGGAACGTATTTGAGAGATTAAGGGATTTCGGGTTGAAACTGTCAATAGACAAATCGTCACTGGGGTAGGAGCAGATTAGTTTTTTAGGGCACACAATCTCACAGGAAGGGGTTCAACCAGACTCGACGAAAGTAGAAGCGATCCAGAGAATGGAGGTGCCATAAGACGTAAAAGGGATTCGGAGATTACTGGGGACGCTCAATTACTACCGCCGTTTCGTGCCGGACATGGCAGAATATATGGTACCCATTAACAATTTACTACGGAAAGGAGCACGGATAATGATCACGCCGCTGATAGAGCAGAATATCCGCAAATGCTTGGAACGTTTGCAGGAGGTGCCGATTTTGGCTTTCCCTAACTTTGAGAAGGATTTCACGATCACCACCAACGCAAGCGACTATGCCTTGGGGGCAGTATTGTCACAGGAAGGTGAAGACGGGGAAAGACCGGTGGCTTACGCGAGCAGACGCCTGACGGACACGGAGGCGCGGTACAGCGCTCTGGAACGAGAACTCCTCGGGATAGTGTGGGCCATTGGGCACTTCCGTCCGTATGTATTTGGCAGAAGGTTTCGAATACATACGGATCACCGACCTCTTCAATGGGTCGGAAAACTCAAAGAATCCTCCTCAAGGGTAACAAGGTGGAAGGAATTCTTAGCCCAATACAATCTGGATATTGTATATAAGCCAGGCAAAGACAATGTCGTGGCAGATTGGCTGTCGCGCGCTATTATGGTGAACGCCATAGAAGAAGGGGAAACATCGAGCGGTATGAGGCAGTTCATTGAGGAATGGACGCCTGGAGAAGCGGGCAGGAGCAGCACGCGGAAAGATAGTGACAGGAGTGCGGACACACCATCAGACGAGTCTATAGGAGAGAGACCGCGTGATATGGAGACGACAGACGAAATTATCAATGATAAGCGGAGGCAGATCATTTGGAAAACTCAAACATCGGGTGCTCTGAAAATACTCCATAGTACGTACGGCAGGAGTCAAATCGCGACGATTTGGTCACCACCGGGAGTTCGAGGAGATCAAATTTGTCAGGCTCTCAAGGACGTGTCCAAACCCGGCAAAACACACCATTTATTCGTGGGCAACGCGACTGTGTGGGACAAAATTAAAAAGCTGTGGCAGAAAGAGCTGTTGGGGGTGGATCGCTCGTTCATTCGTTGTCTTTCCGTGGTCCAAACCCTGCGGGACGAGGAGCAGCAACGCGAGGTAACACTGGCGTATCACCAAGGAAAAACCAACCACTGCGGTGGGCAGGAGACGGCACAAGCACTACGAAGGCGCTATTTTTGGTGGGGGATGCAGCGGACTATTCAGGAGGTAATCGGAGCATGCGAAGTTTGTCAGAAGACGAAATATGATAGACATCCCCCGCCGGGACTCCAGGAGGAATCACCCACGGCAGAAGCACCACTGACGGAGATTCAAGTGGACACCTTCACGTGGCGGGGTTTTAAGTGGGTCACTATCATCGACCCATTTAGCAAAGTGGCTATGGCCTACGCGGTGGGAGACAAGTCATCAGATTCCATATTAAAAGCCCTCAACACATGGTTTCAATTCTACGGCATACCAAAGAGGATCTCGTCGGACGGGGGACGGGAGTTTGACAATGCAACCGTGAGAGCCGAAATGCAAAAACGGGATGTGGCATGGCATTTTAATACCCCCGGGCATCCCAAGAGCAGGGGAACCATCGAAAGGTTACACAGCACCCTCAGCGACCACTTACGCGTGTACCAGGTGGATAAAGGCCTGTCGGCGAACGTAGCGATGCCAATGGCGGTAGCGGCATACAACCACTCGATACATTCCACGACGGGGTTAGCACCCTTCGAAATTTTGTTCGGATTACGAGTGAGACCGAGGAACTGGCCAGAGACGGTGGCGGATGAGGGAATGGTGGCACAGCTCCATACAGCTCGGAAAGATGTGGTACAAAGTACGCGATAAGATTATGCGCGAAAAATCCAAGCGCGTGGCACGGGCAAATTTGAAGGTGCGGGATCGCATCGGAGCAATATCGATTGGGACCGTTGTGTACAGAAAAGTCGTGTCAAATCGTAGTAAGGAACTTGTTCGGTATGAGGGGCCCTTTAAGGTCATCATAATTCGGGAACATAATCTCGTGACCATCGAGAGTATGACCACCCCAAAGAAGAGGCAAACCGTTCACATTGAACAGTTGAAACTCCCAACACAGGGGGGAGGGTGTTGAATGTGCGTAAGATGGTGTGCCCTCGATCCGATACGGAGCAACTGATCCGGAATCATATACTTCACATGTGCTGCTCAGAGAGAGTTTTTGTTTTCATTATTTATATTGTGGATGTTCCATTTTTTTTTTTACCTGGCAGCCACCGGGTCCAGGGCGAATGTATTATTTTTTGTTATTATTATTTTTGTTTTATTTCTGTATTATCTCTTTTCTTTGTGTCCTGTTTTTTTGTGTGGACTATGAATATATTAGACCGTAAACGTGATGTAAGGGATTACAGGCTGTGTGCTGCGTGCGGCGGACCTTGGAGTTTACGAAGAGATATGCGTAAACTGGCAGGGGGGAGTTAAGGTTCGGACGTCGTAGGCAGCCAGCCTAATCCTTAAGTCATCGGGATGTAAACATCCCGAATGTATTTAGAGAGGCTTTAAAGGGCTCAAATAAAAACAGTCTTGTGACAACTCTCGTTCAGTAACTACATTCAACCTTTTTCCTTTTTCTTCTCGTTTTTCGTTGACGATCGTTAACTTATATATAAGTTAACATGTGAGAAAGGATTATTAAAGGATTATTGTAAACAATAATAGAGAGTGGGGCTAATCCTCAACTCATACTGTATATATAGGAGGGAGATCGAAGTAAATAGTTAGTTAAGTTCTATTCTGCTTCTTGATCACACCTACCAATCCCTTTTTAGTTCGATCGTTTAGCCGGGAGTTAAGTGGTGCCGAAACCCGGGACCTTTAGATTCACACCTGAGATACAGTCATTGACTTGAGCAGTTAGCGGTCTCAGGGGCGGATTATTTAGTTCGGGCGTACCAGGAAAGGAGGAGCACGATGGCCGAGGACGACTTGGCGAGGCTAAAGAAGGAGCTGACCCAGCTGCGCGAGGAGCACGTGAAGTTTGAACTGCAACTGAACGAGTCCACCAAAAGCACGCAGATCGAACTAGCGAAGATTCGGACCCAGAGCTGCGCTTTTATCCACGACGTGATCGGTCAACTCGAACCTTTCACGGGAGTGTTGGGGGAGTTGGAACATTTCCTGAAGGGAGGAGATCAAATAAAGGAGTTGATCCTAACCAGGAAGGAAGCGGGGACACTGTCCGACGGGGACATTAATATCCTAGAAGCTTCATTGGTAGGAAGAATCTCGCGCCGGGTCCTGAATGCCATACAGGGAGACTCGTCGCAGCCATGGGAAGCATTGAAAAACCGGCTGAAGAAACTATATGGGGGTGGCCGTTGGTCACCAGAAGAGGATGTGTTCTTCCTCCTGTGGGAACATAGAAGACCAGGACAGACTGAGGGCGACTTCGCAGAAAAACTGCTCGTACTCTACAACCGCCTCAATGAAAAAATGATCGAGACCTACGGGCAGACGGAAGCAACGGTGAGACTGATTTTCGTGAGAGAGATTATGAAGGTGCATTTGAATCAAAGCGTAGACAGGCGTGGGTCGTTGGCCAAGGACAAGGACGTCTTAGACTGTGCGCACGAACTCATCGATGCACAGGAAAGAAGTATGACGCGCAGTAAGAACCCGGAGCCGGACTGGACGGAGGTCAGGAGTCCAAGGATAGAGAGGAGGCCGCTGGGAATACAACGCAGCGACCGAACAAGGGGAGCAGGCCCGACCCGAAGACCCTTCCGAGCACCAGATGAGCGACTGAAACGAATGGAGAGGCGCTGTTACGAGTGTAACAGAACTGGTCACCTAGCAGCACAATGCAACTTTACCCGTTGTTACGAATGCGGACGCGGGGACACGTCGCGCGCGAGTGCCCCAAACGAACCGGCGAGTTCGGGAGGAGAGTACATCGACCCGAACCGATGAAAGTCAATTGCCAAAGATGGGACGGCGACAGGACGCACCGGCGAGGAGATCGGCAGAATGACAGCGATGAGTCCTCGGAGGGAGAGAGCGTCTTGTCCGAGCGCAGCGGCCCGGCTGGAGACAAACGTGAGGTAAGTGGGGGGGTCCCTTGGAAGGGGGGGCCGTCCGGAGGAGAGGTTTTGATGCGTCGGCAGAAGGAGGACTGAGGGTACGGTGAGGGGTGGGGCAACGGGGGAGCGTTGATACAGATCAACAACGTAAAGGAAACGGGGGTTAACAGGTTGCCCGTGGCGAGGTGGGGGGAGACCGGGGTGAAATTTCTGCTAGACACAGGGAGTACTAACTCGATAATGAGTGAAAGAGGGGCTAGGGAATTGGGGGTGTGGGCGCAGAGGAAACGTTGCGAGTGTGTAATTGCGACGGTTAGCGGGCGCTGTAAGACGGCCGGGGAGGTGATGATAGGGTTGGAAAAACTCACGGGACGGAATACGGCAGTGCGGATGCACATCGTGAGTAGGGTGTCCGCCGAGTACGACGCGATTATCGGGTGCGACGCGATAAGAATGGCGGGGCTCAATCTGAATCACGGGAAGGGCCGATGGACGTTCAAGCTAGGGGCAGGCAGATACGTCGTCAAGGGCGGACGCGGGGAGGAAAAGGGGGTTCGAATCGGAGCGGCCCTATGTATTAAAGAGCCATTGCGGGAAATGATACAAAGAAATCGAGACCTGTTCTACCGAGAGGGCGAAATACTTCCCACCACGGGGAAGACTGTACACCGCATTAGATTAAAGACCGAGGCGCCCGTTTACGTGAAGGACAGGCGGTACCCGCAGGCAATGAGGGAGATCATTAGGGAGCAGTTGACGGAATTGAAGGAACAGGGGATAATTAGGGCAAGTAAGTCCCCGTTTAATAGCCCGCTGTGGGTAGTGAAAAAACGGTCGACGGAACAAGAAAAAGAAAAAAAAGGTATAGGGTCGTAGTCGACTATAGGAAATTAAACGAGGTCACCCAGGACGAAAAGTACCCGCTGCCTAGGATCGACGACATCCTAGACAGGCTGTCGTGTGCGGTAATATTCAGTACACTAGATCTTAAGAGCGGGTACCATCAGATGAGAATGGCGGAGGAGGATGCCGGGAAGACTGCCTTCACGTGGGAACGCGGACACTTTGACTTTGTGCGAATGCCTTTCGGGCTAAAGGGGGCCCCGCTAACATTTCAACGCCTCATGGACGAACTACAAAGCGGCCTGGGGGAGGACTTCTCTCAGGTGTTATGGACGACCTGATCGCCTTCAGTAAGTCAAGGGAAGAGCACGTCCAACACCTGCGGGAGGTCCTCGCCAGAATCCGGGAGTTTGGGCTAAAATTGTCACTAGAGAAGTCACAGTTTGGACTAAGCGAGATACGATTCCTGGGGCACGTAGTCTTGAACGAGAAGGTGAGACCAGATCCGGATAGGGTAAAAGTCATTCGCGAGGCACCGTTACCCAAGAATGTACGCGGGGTGCGGCGGTTTCTGGGAATGGTCAACTACTATAGGAAATTTATACCGGGGATCGTGGAAGTGACAGGACCACTGACCGAACTTTTGAAAAAGGGGCGTCGATTCCAGTTGGGGCCCGCACAACTGAGGAGCATGGAAAAGTGTCGCGAGATCTTGACAACCCGACCCCTATTATCATTCCCGGACTCTGACAGGCCATTTAAAGTCACGACAGACGCGAATGAAACGGCGATAGGGGCCGTGCTTTCACAAACCTTCAACGAGGGGGAAAAACCTGTCGCCTACGTGGGGCGCCAGCTCAATCCGGCAGAAAGGCGTTATAGCGCGATCGAGCGTGATTTGCTGGCGGTATTATGGGGCGTGGAGTACTTCCGACCGTATGTCTACGGACGCCGGTTTGAATTATTTACCGACCATAAGCCATTAATCTACGTGGGAACCCTAAAAGAGTCCTCCGCGAGAGTGGCACGTTCGAAAGAGCGACTGGCGGCATACACGTTTAGGGTAGCCCACAAAAAGGGCAGTGAAAACGCTGTAGCGGATTGGTTTTCGCGAGATTTAGTCGTTAACGCCACGGAGGACGACCCGCCACAGGAGGAACCGTTCGCATTACGCTACCTACGCGACTGGGTAGAAAGCGGTCCGGAAATCCCGGAAGTCCAAAGACGCGCGGAGGAACGGAGGACCACACCGACCGAGCCGTTCGCGGTGAGATACCTCAGGGAATGGACGGAGAGCGGGCCGGAAATACCGCTAGTAGAGAGGGAACCCCGGGCAGTGGAATCCCCAACGGAACGGCCGGGGGAATTAAAGGAAATCGACGAAATCATTAACAACAAAAAGTGGCAGATCATAATAAAATCGCGACAGACAACAGGGGTAGAGACACAGACGACAACTTACGCGGGATTGACTACACTGACGGTACGGACTCATTCGACTATAAACGAGGGAGACTTAGGACGAATTATCCAGGGATTCGCGGCGCGAGGGCAAACGTGTCACATATTCATAGGAAATAGACTGCTCGCAGAAAAAGTAAAAGGACTATGGCAGCAGGAAAGAATAGGGATAGACTACGACATAATAAGGTGCCTGAGACAAGTAGAGACAGTTACTGACGAACAGACCCAACGACGAATAGTTACAGACCATCACACGGGGAAAACAAACCACAGGGGAATGGAGGAAACCGACCGCGCGATAAGGAGGATGTACTTTTGGTGGGGGATTGGGAAGACGGTGCGCGAGTGCATCACCCAATGCGAGATATGCCAACGCAGTAAATATGACAGACACCCCCCGGTGACGCCTCAAGTAATCACTGAGACGCCGATAGAGCCCCTTAGAAGTATACAGATAGACGTCTACTCGAACGAGGGTCAATCGTGGCTCACGGCGATAGATATATTTAGCAAGCTAGCCATGGCCTACCCCATCGAGGTGAAGACACCCGAGACAGTGTGGGAGGGGGTCCTAAATTGGTGTGCGACCTACGGAGTACCGGAGCGGATTACGTCGGATTGCGGACGCGAGTTCGAAAATAGCTTTGTACGGGAACAGACTCGGGAATTAGGGGTAACGTGGCACCGGAATAACCCCCACCACATTAAGGGACGGGGAGCGGTGGAACGACTCCACAATACTCTGGGGGAGCACTTAAGACTACTCCGACTGGGCCGGGGGCTGGAACCGCTGGAAGCAATGCCAAGGGCCGTTGTCGCTTATAATCATACGATTCACGCGGCAACGGGGTTTTCACCTGTGGAAATCGTATTCGGTCAAAATAGGCGAGATAGGGGGGACCTTATGACAGCCCAAAACGCGGAGCTGCGCGAATACTTAGTACAGACACGCAAGGAGCGGAGGGATCTTTGGGATCGAGTGCGGGAGAAGGTCATAAGGAGAAAGCAGACGCGCGTCGACTGGGATAATGAAAGACCGGGAATAATACAAGGGGGGAGGACATTATCGCTGGGGAAAATTGTCTACAGACGGTTACGAACCGCAAGAACTAAGACGGCCGCTCGCTACGAGGGACCGTACAAGGTCACGGCGATAAGGGAATACAATTTGTATACAATCAGGGACTTAAACTTTCCCTTCCGGAACCGCACGGTCCACCGGGACGAACTGAGGGTCCCCCAGCCACAAGAGCCTCGCGGGCCGGACGGCGGCGCTCGGATGGATACTCCGACTCGCTCCGACTCATAAATCTTTGTAATGATTATTAGTTTTGTTAAGAAATAAGTACGGCACCCAAACGAAGAAGCTGGGACAGCCATATTCTGTTACTATTGTTTTTTGTATTATTATCTGTTGATTGACAAGTTTTCTTTATGATGTATTATTCATATGATGTTCTCTTCCTTAGAATATGTATATGTCTTTTTATTTTTGTATCTACTATGTAAATCCGGACGAAGAAGCTGGATCAAAAATTTTTGTGAAACTCCGGAACAAAAGTTAAGTCTAAGTAAAAGTCTGTATTATCTCTTTTCTTTGTGTCCTGTTTTTTTATGTGGACTATGAATATATTAGACCGTAAACGTGATGTAAGGGATTACAGGCTGTGTGCTGCGTGCGGCGGACCTTGGAGTTTACGAAGAGATATGCGTAAACTGGCAGGGGGGAGTTAAGGTTCGGACGTCGTAGGCAGCCAGCCTAATCCTTAAGTCATCGGGATGTAAACATCCCGAATGTATTTAGAGAGGCTTTAAAAGGCTCAAATAAAAACAGTCTTGTGACAACTCTCGTTCAGTAACTACATTCAACCTTTTTCCTTTTTCTTCTCGTTTTTCGTTGACGATCGTTAACTTATATATAAGTTAACATGTGAGAAAGGATTATTAAAGGATTATTGTAAACAATAATAGAGAGTGGGGCTAATCCTCAACTCATACTGTATATATAGGAGGGAGATGGAAATAAATAGTTCGATAAGTTCTATTCTGCTTCTTGATCACACCTACCAATCCCTTTTTAGTTCGATCGTTTAGCCGGGAGTTAAGTTATATATACATATATATATATATATATATATATATATATATATATATATATATATATATATTGTAACGTTCATGATATTTGAGAATATCATGACCAGCAACCCTCCCATCTGGTGAGCATCTTCCCTTATGCTCTTAGGAGTGGGGATGAGATAAACTGGCAGTCTTAGCCAAACAGCCTAGAAAAGCGGACTCTTAGCAAGCTCCCGAACTGGCGGTACCATACAGGAAGAGAGGAGAAGAACCAACAGCAGACAGTAATGTTGATTGGATTATACGGAGATCATCGATTGGGTGATATTAATATTGTTTTTATTATGGATCCATTAAAGTAAATTGAGCTCAAATTTCATGTTTTATGTAATTAGTAGTAACTATCCTTGTTCAAAAGGAATTGAATATTTTTTTATATACTTTTTGTCAGCACTATATATATAATTATAATTATTTGTTATAACCATTTTATTTGGAATATATTTCACAATTCCTAGTTTCTCAATTTATCATTAACTACAACATTAGCCTTGAGATCGGGCGATTCAATCGGGATAAATTTCTATGTCAAAGACATAAAAAAATTTGAATTAAAGATCTCATGACGGACTTGCCAAATTAGTTAAGGTAAATTGATCAAATAAAGTAGAAAAAGAAATGGTAAAAAATGAGGTAGGTTTCAATATATATATATATAAGTTAAGCTCCGGGCAGCATCAGTACTCAACCTTAACCCCCGAACGTCGGGACGTAAACATCCCGAATGTAAATATACAGGGTTATAGACCCGAAATAAACAGTCTAGTTCTAACTTTCAAGCGTGTTGTTTCTCTGTACCTTTTTTCCCTTTGTTTTTGAATTCTAAAGCCGGTAAGCATAACTTACATATATATATAACATGTTAATTGATGTATATACATTTTGTTTTTTGTTATTACCATTTGTTTCAAAAGTAAACAAAGCTATCAAATTGACAATATTAGTATTTTTTTTTCAGCATTAGCTTTTTTTCATAACTTGTTGCAATATAGTAGATGTTTACTGTTTGGAATTTCACCAGTTGAAATCGCAACTGGCAAACGAGGCGACTGATTCGAGAAACTAATTAGCCTGGGGATAATTAGCTATACGTTTGAGTTTTAAGTGGACTGTAATTATTTGAGAGTCTCGTTAGAGAAATGACAATATCAAATGTAAACACAGTAATGCAAATTCCTACCTGCTTCGATGTGACAACAGCGTGCGAATCTCCCTTCTTGAACTCCGATAACCTAGAGATTTGGGCCCAAACTCCAGATTTATCCAAGTCCCGATTCATCCAATAGCTGTCTGCGTTTAATCTGAAATGTCGCTTCTCCAAGACTGCGTAATAGTGATTTGAATAATGACTAAACAAAGATAATGGCGTTGAAAATACGCTTGAAAAACAGTGTGAAAAATGATAACTGTTGAAGACAAAAAGAGACGCTATAATACTGAAAATGAAAATTACCACCTGAGAGACAAAAGCGTGGGGAAAAACGCTGATCGAGCCGGCAGGCAGCGCCAGCGTCTGTGATTCACAGAACTACCGAATGGTTTCGGATAATTACTTATTGAATAGCAAATTCAAATTAAAATGAAATTAAGTTTACGCAAATGGCGTAAACATACCGCCCACCAAATTAGAGCAACTAATTTCCGGGTTAAATGAGAGCTAACACAAATGAAATAGCATGATCTACTTGAGAGTTTATGTACATGATTGAGGAAACAAGGAATAATGAGAATGGAAACGTTAAAGGGGAAAAGGTAAAGAAAAAGAGAAAGAAAAAAAATGAATAAATGAATGACAACTGTGAAACTTAGGCCTGTGAGTCAAGGGGCACAAGCCGATTGACGGGCCGAACGAATGAACCAGATGGGTTGCGTATGGTGACAACCCGTGTCACGCCATCAGCGCCGGGGTGAAGGGATTCTACCCGATCCATGGGCCAATGAAGAGGAGAAGTTGAGATTCCCTTGATGAAAACAACATCGCCAACAGAAATTTCCTTGGAATGACGATTCCATTTATGGCGTTGCATGAGGGTGTTGAGATATTCGTGAGACCAGCGATCCCAAAATTGTCGGGAGATCTTCGTGATAGCTTTCCATCTTTGGGTGAGCGAACATGATGGCGATGGGGGGATTTCTGGACGGGCTAATAAAGGAGCACCGATTAAGAAATGTCCAGGGCTGAGGTAATCGGATGCCTCGAGAGGATCTGATGAAAGAGGGCACAAAGGTCGGCTGTTAAGGATGGCTTCAATACGAGCAAAGAAGGTAAAATATTCTTCGGAAGTAAAGCAAGTATCTGCAGTGATACGGCTTAGAATGGTTTTGACGGACTTGACACCTGCTTCCCAAATACCGCCGAAGTTTGGAGAAGAGGGAGGGTTAAAATGCCACTGAATGCCTTGGGAACTGAGGTGCGAAGTGATTTCGGATGAATGATCGCGCATGAATACTGAAGCTTCATTTAAGACGCGGTTGGCACCAATAAAATTGGTTCCTCGGTCCGACAAAATGGACTGAGGTAGATTGCGACGTGCTATGAAACGATCTAAGGCGGAGAGAAATGCAAAGGTGGATAGCTCGGAGGAGAACTCCAGATGCAATGCCTTGGTGGTCAGACACACGAAAAGGCATAAATAACCTTTGGTAATGGGGACCTTACGCAGTCGCGAAGACTTGACGTTGAAAGGGCCAGCATAATCGACGCCCGTGTTGATAAGGGGACGGCCTGGTGTCAGGCGGACCGACGGAAGATCGGACATCAATGGTTGAGGCGAACGCGCTCTGAACAATTTACATGTGCGGCATGATGAAATTACCGAACGAATCAAACTGCGCAAAGATAGGATCCAATATTCGGATCGAATGTGCGCCATACAAGTGGTGGGACCAGCATGAAGGCATGTCAAGTGAGCATGACGTGATATCAGATATGACAAATGAGCTCGTTTGGGCAGCAATATTGGGTGTTGAGCTGGATAACGCAACTGAGAACGCGAAAGTCTACCGCCCACCCTAACAACACCGGCTTGATCCAGAAAAGGGGTTAATGTTTGCAATGACTTGGTGTTTTGTTGGGTCTGAAAACGAGCTATCTCGGCGGAGAAATGGATGGATTGAGTGGAAGTGACATAATATTGCATGGCAGCTTGTAACTCGGAAACCTTAAGGTCACCCTGAGTTCGATACGCTGATGCTGCAATGCGAGCGTTGGTTGAGAAACGCAAGATCCAACCCAGGACTCGACGTGCTCTGTTTAATGACGAAAATCGGGTAAGCAAATCGTGCAGGAAATTGCTGGATGAGACTGCCACCAATGAGACGGGATTGGTATTGCGTAACTCAGGCAGCTGCTCAGTGTGAGCTGAGGAAGGTTCAAAGGCGTCAGGCCATGGAATTTGAGGTTGATTGGCGGATTCAGGGCCAGAATACCACAATGTTTGAGGGTCAGGAGTGACAAATTGCTCAGCTGTAAGACCTCTTGAGGCCAAGTCAGCAGGGTTCTGGTCGGAAGATACATGCGACCAAGAGCGATTAGAAAATGGAATTTCATTTACGCGGGAAATGCGATGAGCAATAAAGGTTTTTAAAAGATGAGGGGAAGTGTTGATCCACGAGAGTACGATCTGAGAATCCGAAAATAGACGGACGGTCTGCAAAGGGGAAGGATGGGGTATAACGTATGTTGAAGCAGTGGAGGCAGGTTCCATGTGGCCTGCTGACAGATAGTCAGACATGAACATTTTATATTCAGCAACAATTGAGCCATGTTTGGCTAAGCGGTGCTCAAGTCGGGATACTGATGCTCGAGCTTGAGTGACGTTGCAGCCCAATGGGGTTGCACTAGGGTGAAATGGCAATGCGACGGAATATCTGCCGTCAGCATTGCGTCTAAACGTAGAAATGAAATGTTGTTCAGCAACATCATCCACGGGATTGGAGATGGAGCCTTGATGGACGGATTCAACGTCCCAAAATGCGGTGAGTTGCTTGTCCACTTCAGTAGTGGATAACAAGGAAATGGTAGAGGGGGTCGGATTCATGATTTGAATCGGGCCTACAATGATGTGTCCAAAAATGGTGCCAATGGAAATGGGACCATGCTGAATAGGCCGAATGCCAATTTGAGTTATCAAGTGGGGAAACACGTCAGCCCCCAATAAAATGTCAATTTTATCGGGACGATGAAAATGAGGATCCGCTAAACGAAGACGGAAGAACCGTTTTAGGTTTTCCTTTGGGATTTCCATGCTAGGAAGTTGGTGTGCAATGGTGTTGATTACGGCAACACAGAGAGAGAGTCGTTTGTTGTTCAAACGGGAAATCAGTTGGATATTGACCAAACCTGTTGACAATGTATCGGAAGAACCTATTCCGGATACAGCCATGTGATTAGGAGAAGTAGGCAAACGCAAGTTTTGCACTATACCCTTGTTAATGAAGGACACTTGAGAACCGGGGTCAATGACACCACGGATAGGATAAATAGAACCAGTACAGTCGGTTATGAAAGCACGAAATGTGCCTAAAAGGGAATGAGCACGTTCCTGAGTGGTTGAACGAGCAGCTGAGCATGAAAGCACTATTGGTGCAACACTAGGATTTTCAATTGATACCGATGGAGCTGGAATGGACATGGCAGAAGTTGACGGGGTTGCTACTTGCTGATCCGAATGTAATAACGTGTTATGCCGTTGTGAATGACATTTACGGCATGATGATGTCGATGTGCATTTGGACCGCAGGTGACCACTAAGGCAATTGAAACAACGCTGATTCTTTTTCAGGAGCTCATATCGAGCTGAAATAGATAATTGCTGAAACTTGCTGCATTGTGACACATGGTGATTGTGAGAGCAGCAGAAGCAGGAAGCATGGGTTCTAGCTGAGCGGTTATCAACGCTTGCATGGGAAGTCTGAGCAATATACGAATGAGATTTGACAGCAGTCCGAGGTTTAACACTGGGTTCACCAATTAACTGGGAAGTTTCGATGGTTTTGATCTGTTGATTGACAAAATCCAATAAGCTTTGGAAAGTAGGTACAGTGGTGGAATCATGATTTAGTTCAAAAGCATGTCGAGATTTAGAATCCAAATTTTTCAGTGCTAATGACACTAGCAAAAAATCGCTCAAATCATCAAGTGCCAAGGCTTTGAGAGCATTGGCAGAATTTTCGTGAATGGTCATAAAGCCCTTGAGGTCGGACAATGAATTGGATTTGGCAGTGGGAAAGTCAAGTATGCTTTTGAGGTACATGTGACCAATTTGTCTCGGATTATTGTACCGGGCAGTTAGAGCATTGAATGCCAATTGGTAATTATCTTCGGTTAGATGGAATGAAGCAATGACGGAAGCAGCTTCATCGATAGTGGATGTTTTAAGATAATGTAATTTGGCAATATTACTTAACTGCGGGTCGCGATGAACCATGGAATTAAAAAGCGCAAAAAAATTAGGCCAATCGGACAATTTGCCATTGAATTTAGGAATCTGAATTTTTGGCAGATGTGGATTTGCTACAGATGGGACGTTTGCAACGGGATTGACTTCAGCGTTCAATACTGAAGGTTCAGTTTTTTTTAACTGAAAATATTTAGCTCGGATTGTGTCGATTAATTGCACAAAGGCTACGTAAGGTTGTGTAGTTTCAACTTGATCAGTAGCTGGCAAATGCAAATTGAATTTTTTTTATGAGGAAATTAAATTTCTTGAATTCCTGTTCAATTTCAGATAAGCGTTCATAGTTGGCCTTAAGCCGAGGTAAATCGGCTATAGTCATTGTCTTAGCAGAGTCTGATAAAGCAGTTGCAACTGCAAAACTATCATTTCGCTGACTAATAGCTAAATCGATTTGTTGTTGTATTTCTTGGGAAGTTGGTGGAGCCATTTTAATGCTATTACTATCAGAAATAAACGGAATTAGTGGATATTTACAGGAAAATATAAAGGGAAATCATGTACAAGGAAAACAGAAATTCTGAAATTCAAAATTTGGTGATAAAATTAAATTGAGTACTAATAATAATTAGACAAACAGTAATCACAGTTTGAGTTGATGTGGTTTCGACACCTGGCGCTAGTCGTCGCGATTCGATTTGACTAACCTTCTGACTCAAACTGATGATCAATTGTCAAATTAATAGTTGGACAGAATAATCCGGAATACGGAGAACCAAAAAATATGTTTGGAATTTCACCAGTTGAAATCGCAACCGGCAAACGAGGCGATTGATTCGAGAAACTAATTAGCCTGGGGATAATTAGCTATACGTTTGAGTTTTAAGTGGACTGTAATTATTTGAGAGTCTCGTTAGAGAAATGACAATATCAAATGTAAACACAGTAATGCAAATTCCTACCTGCTTCGATGTGACGACAGCGTGCGAATCTCCCTTCTTGAACTCCGATAACCTAGAGATTTGGGCCCAAACTCCAGATTTATCCAAGTCCCGATTCATCCAATAGCTGTCTGCGTTTAATCTGAAATGTCGCTTCTCCAAGACTGCGTAATAGTGATTTGAATAATGACTAAACAAAGATAATGGCGTTGAAAATACGCTTGAAAAACAGTGTGAAAAATGATAACTGTTGAAGACAAAAAGAGACGCTATAATACTGAAAATGAAAATTACCACCTGAGAGACAAAAGCGTGGGGAAAAACGCTGATCGAGCCGGCAGGCAGCGCCAGCGTCTGTGATTCACAGAACTACCGAATGGTTTCGGGTAATTACTTATTGAATAGCAAATTCAAATTAAAATGAAATTAAGTTTACGCAAATGGCGTAAACATTTACTATATGGGCAGTTAATATAAATATTAAATTTCAGTAATATTCACTTTAGTAATTTTGATGTTAGGTAAATGATAACGAGAGACTTCAATATCTCTGAAAAAATATCAGGTCTTTCTCCAACCATTTTTATTTTTTATACCTAGGATAGTTAAGTAACTGCTATTTTTTTACTATCTTTATTTGATTTAAAATTAAACAAGATGTTAAATTGATATTATTAGGTTTTTTTTTGCTGCATTAACTTATGGAAATGGCGGATAGGTAAATGGCACGATAGTTACATTTTCATTTCCCTAAGATGTTACTGTTTTTACTTCTGCTTTACAACATAAAAAACTAAATATAATACTATAATATAATATATACTATATATAATTAATATATTAATTAATTAATTAATAATATATATGAATAATATATACTTTGATAATTTCCATCTTCGTTAAATTATATCAATGGCCTTCGACATCTCCCAAAAAAGATTTTGGCTTTTTCAATGCTTTTTTATTCTTACTTGTTACAACGGCACATTAGTAGATGGCCAGATAGTTACATTTTCATTTAAAAATGATCAAACTGCTATTACAACTGCTTTAAGATATAAACATCTAAATTTAAATGAAATCAACTTCGATAATTTCCATGTTCGTTAAATTATACCTTGGACTTCAATAACTCTGAACAAAGTTAAGGCATAATGGATTTTTATTTTTTATATCTAAGATAATTGTTATATATACGTTTTTTCAAACTTCATTTGTTTTAGCTGTTATTCCGCCTGCTTTAAAACATTAAAGATTGAATTTAAATAATATACACTTTGATAATATCAAGGTTCGTTAAATGTTATCAATGGCCTTCGACGTCTCTCAAAAAAGATTAGGGTTTCTCTATGCTTTTTTTATTTTTTTTACCAAGTTAACACAGGCCAACAGGTGTGTTGGTGCCGTAGTATTAAAAGATTTCATATGAATTTTATGCCCTGAATTCAAATATGGCATTTAGTTTTTTCCTAGCAGCTCAAATTTCTAAGATATAACATTTTAGTGAAATACACGTTACACTATTTTAAGTTAGATCTAACAAAAAAACTACATACAGAATATTATTATATGCAACGACAGATGAAAAAGTCATCGATGAAACAAACTAGTCACTGAACACTTTGGAAGCTTCTTTTCTGTAACATTCTTGGATGTATTTTGGAACAGTCCCTTTTTATACTCCAGCAGTAATCTGCCATTATGTGTGTATCCCATCGTCCTTGGCAGCAGGCCTCCATAGTTTTAATATCCTGGTAAAATATTTCACCTCGTTCCTCACTGCTGTCTCCTAAATTTTCAGGAAAACGGTCTATGTGGCTGTGTAAATAGTGCACCTTAATAATCATGTTGCAGCCAAGGGATTTGAAACTGTTAAGCATCTCATTTACCAGTTCAACATAGTTTTTAGCTTTGCGTTTACCTGAAAAATTTCCGACAACTGCAACAAATGAAATCCAGCCTTTTCAATCAGCCTCATTCATTAAATTTACGAAGGCAGGATCCTCAATGAGTTGTCTTGTTTGTGGGCCGTCAAATGTTCCTATGCTAACTTTTTCCGTACTAAACTGAGGCATTTTTTCCCTTATATATGCAAAACATGATCTGCTCTTATCAAGAGCCTTTACAAACAACTTCGAATGCAGTGGATGAAAGATGATTTTCTCTCATTCAACTAAGGGGTCGTTAATGACATTTTTTCCCCAACATCCATACTAAGTTGATTTCAGAAAAGTTCATTATGAAAAACAGTTTTTTTTAGTTCTAAAATAGGCAAATACGGCAAGGTCAAGAAAACCCTAATTTTGTATTCCTAAAGATTTCGACAGTTTTTATTTTACGGTGCACAAATTATCAGGTACAAAACCCTACACTGTATCATATGCTACTCAAAAGTAAGGAAGGAAAAAAAATTGTTAAAAAATGAATTTTAAACATTATGTTATTGTATTAGGTGTTCTGATGAAACCTATATAAAAGAGTCTAACTTCATATTTTAATTTAAATATAATACCAATTTCTCCATATAATTCCAATCATTAACTGAACATCAGTTATAATACTATTTAAATACCGAGCCATGTATTTTAAAGTTACAGTTTCTAGAATTGTTCATTCGTTTTGTTCATTATTAAAACGGTTCTGGTGAATAAACGCTGAGAAATTTAACTTTTCGTATAAAAGCGATTTTTTTAAATAATTGGTTTATTGTTTTAATTGTTTTTTGATTATTTAGAATAAGTTATGAAAAGGAAATGGATCCTGATGATTTCATTACTTTAGGATTCCTTGAATAAAAATGTGTAAAAATAAAACCTTGTACGTATATATAAAATTCCACCCATTTGCCTATTCAGTAAAACATAAATAATATTTCCCCTTCTAATTCTAAGGATTCTAAAATCCTTTAATAAGTTACAAAGTATATGGTTTAATTTTTTGACAATTTAACTTACTTAAAGCTTCTAATTGCTAGACAAAGTGGTTTTATAATAAAATTCCTGAATTCAGCAGAACGCCAACCTTACTAATTTATTTGCATAAAAGACCCTAACCCTATCAACAAATTGTTCTCTACTCAGAGTTATTCTGTCATCAAGGCTAACTTTTACCGTATCTATTTAACGCTTTCATACCCTTGTATTCCCTGCATTAACTTTTTTAATTTTATTTGTTATGTTTTCTTTTGTATTTTATAGAATATGAGAAGATAAGATTAAAAGCTGGGAAAGGTCAACAAGACTGGGTAGGATAACTGCAACCACATAACATTTTCCAGAAAACTTCCAATGAGTGAGTAAAATATTTATTATTAAATGCAGCTGATACTTTCAGCATTAATGAGAACTTTTCACATGAAACCGCCACAGCTTACTTAAGTGCACATATTGAAAAACTGCAGTGGAGAAGTAGACATAAGAGTGGAATATCGTCTTTTAAATACATATAAATTGAATTTTAATCGATGAGTTTATCAAAGCAAATATTGTGGAAATAATAGTTTTTCTACCACGGACTTATGCACTGAAGCGCTTCAAAGATCCTTATTAAATGCTTTTCTTGGGCGATAATAGCCCTTGTGGTTGACATGACCTAAAACAAAACAAAGAGAAATGATATTATGTTCATAAGTTAATCTGACCCAACGTTCTAATTAAAATTTTATTGTTGAACTCATGTGCCAACTGAAAAACATACTCACAAATTTTAACAAAGGAAAACAAATTAAGTAGTGCTATCAAGAAAACTTTTAAACTGTTTATTTCTTTATCAATTTTTCACAGAGGTTATATTGCTTTTATCATCTCACTTATTCATATTTTTTTTTTCCAGCAACTGTTCTTATGTACTTGTATTATGGTGCCGCGGCCATTATAATTAACTTTTGATGAGAACACCACAGTTTAGGTTCCGTTCTCAACTGGGAGAGCAAGATTTTTTATCAAGCGGTAAATTCAGTATTCTTACACTTCGAATAAAAATTTGTTAGCCACTCATACCTTAGGTTGGAGTTTTTAAGATTTGAAAACACATAATACACTAATCATATTTGTAGGACGATTGAAACTATTCTACAATTTTATTCAACCGGGAAGACATGGTATAACTAAAATCCTACCTCAGCAAATGGTTTACTCACTGAAATGTTAGGGAACAAAAGAAAACAACCAAAACAATATATGAATCTAATTGTGATTAAATTTTTGAGGGAGAGAGAGAGGTTGATTTGGTGTGATTTTTATTCCTATATTTTATCTCCTAGAAAACGAACTAGAACTAGAAGGCACATACTATTTACAAAATTAGCTTTACTGAAAAACGATGTGATAATTAATAGTTAAAAAAAAATATACAATTCTATATTCCTAATTAAAACATTCGTATGAGCAGATGAATAAGGAAACTTACAGGAAACACTTACAAATTTATTTAGAATTTTCAAATGTTCAGTGATTTAAAAAATTATAATGAGTTTCTTGAAGCTAAGCATTTATTGCAGTTGTACAATGACTTAGAATCACTCAAAAACTTGGTATACAACAAATCATATATAAATAGAATTAGACACGAACTTGAAATTTCTCGTTGTGATACAATAATAAAAATATTAGACAATAATTCATTTTATTGGGAATAGTAGTAGGTAGATCAAATAAATTGTCATTACTTAAAAAGAATTCATTTTTGATATTGGTCATTCATATTTTTTGCATGGTGGTTTTGGGGGATAGAATCAAGCAGTTTGTTTTTTAATATGGTAAGATTTGTGTTGCTTTTTTTTTTAGGGAAGGGGCATTTTTGTTCAGGTAACGGTTTTTTTAAAGGCTAATAACTCCACCTGGCTGCACAAGGTGTTATTACAGGTGTAATTAAGTCCACTAGTTAAGAGGTGTAGGGTGCATAACTCCCGAAATAACATATTATTTTGCTTAGTTCTTAAGTATTTACGGGTTTCGGGTTTTTGTTTATTTTAGAACCACTTCATTGCACATAATTTCCAAAAACAATAATAGTTCTTCTGTGTATATGAATTTTATTTATTGTTTATTTTAGAACCACTTCATGTCGGACAATTTATGAAACCACATACAATTAATTCTGTTGCGTAGTTTTTAAGTATTTATGGATTTTAGTTTGTGTTTATTTTAGAGCCACTTCATGGTAAATAATTTCCGAAAACACTTACAATTCTTTTTGCTTATTTCTGAAGTGTTTATGAATTTTATTTATTATTAATTTTAGAGCCACTTCATGGCGATTAATTACCCAAAGAACTTACAATCCTTTTCCTTAGTTCTTAAGAGTATATGGATTTTAGTTTGTGTTCATTTTAGAGCCACTTCATAGCGATTAATTTCCGAAAGAACTTACAATCCTTTTGCTTAGTTCTTAAGTGTATATGGATTTTAGTTTATATTTATTTTAGAGCCACTTCATAGCGATTAATTACCCAAAGAACTTACAATCCTTTTCCTTAGTTCTTAAGAGTATATGGATTTTAGTTTGTGTTCAGTTTAGAGTCACTTCATAGCGAATAATTTCCGAAAGAACTTACAATCCTTTTGCTTAGTTCTTAAGAGTATATGGATTTTAGTTTGTGTTCATTTTAGAGCCACTTCATAGCGATTAATTTCCGAAAGAACTTACAATCTTTTTCCTTAGTTCTTGAGTGTATATGGATTTTAGTTTATATTTATTTTAGAGCCACTTCATAGCCATTAATTTCCGAAAGAACTTACAATCTTTTTCCTTAGTTCTTAAGAGTATATGGATTTTAGTTTTTGTTTATTTTAGAGCCACTTCATGGCGATTAATTTCTGAAAGGAAATACAATTCTTTTTGCTTATTTCTGAAGTGTTTATGAATTTTATTTATTGTTTATTTTTATAGCCACTTCATGGCGATTAATTATCGAAAGCAAATACAATTTTTTTTGCTTAGTTCTTAAGTATTTATGGATTTTAGTTTGTGTTTATTTTAGAGCCACTTCATGGTGAATAATTTCCGAAAACACTTACAATTCTTTTTGCTTATTTCTGAAGTTTTTATGAATTTTATTTATTATTAATTTTAGAGCCACTACATGGCGATTAATTACCCAAAGAACTTACAATCCTTTTCCTCAGTTCTTAAGAGTATATGGATTTTAGTTTGTGTTCATTTTAGAGCCACTTCATAGCGATTAATTTCCGAAAGAACTTACAATCCTTTTGCTTAGTTCTTAAGAGTATATGAATTTTAGTTTTTGTTTATTTTAGAGCCACTTCATGGCGATTAATTTCCGAAAGCAAATACAATTTTTTTTGCTTAGTTACTAAGTGTATATGGATTTTAGTTTGTGTTCATTTTAGAGCCACTTCATAGCGATTAATTTCCGAAAGAACTTACAATCTTTTTCCTTAGTTCTTAAGTGTATATGGATTTTAGTTTATATTTATTTTAGAGCCACTTCATGGTGAATAATTTCCGAAAGCACTTACAATCCTTTTATTTAGTTCTTAAGAGTATATGGATTTTAGTTTTTGTTTATTTTAGAGCCACTTCATGGCGATTAATTTCCGAAAGGAAATACAATTTTTTTTCCTTAGTTCTTAAGTGTATATGGATTTTAGTTTATATTTATTTTAGAGCCACTTCATGGTGAATAATTTACGAAAGCACTTGCAATCCTTTTGCTTAGTTCTTAAGAGTATATGGATTTTAGTTTTTGTTTATTTTAGAGCCACTTCATGGCGATTAATTACCCAAAGAACTTACAATCCTTTTCCTTATTTCTTAAGAGTATATGGATTTTAGTTTGTGTTCATTTTAGAGTCACTTCATAGCGATTAATTTCCGAAAGAACTTACAATCCTTTTGCTTAGTTCTTAAGTGTATATGGATTTTAGTCTATATTTATTTTAGAGCCACTTCATGGCGATTAATTATCGAAAGCAAATACAATTTTTTTTGCTTAGTTCTTAAGTGTATATGGATTTTAGTTTGTGTTCATTTTAGAGCTACTTCATAGCGATTAATTTCCGAAAGCACTTACAATTATTATTCCTTATTTATGAAGTGTTGATGGATTTTATTTATTGTTTATTTTAGAGCCACTTCATGGTGATTAATTACCGAAAGAACTTACAATCCTTTTCCTTAGTTCTTAAGAGTATATGAATTTTATTTATTGTTTATTATAGAGCCACTTCATGGTGGTTAATTTCTGAAACCACTTACAATTATTTTGCTTAGTTCTTAAGTATTTGCGTGTTTTAGGTTTTTGTTTATTTTAGAGCCACTGAATGGCGGATATTTCCTGAAAACATAATTTTTCTTTAGTTTGTATAGCAGATTTTTTATTATCATCTTCTCTAATAGGATTAGCGTGTGTGTCCCCAGAGGTTCGTCTTGGGCCCTGCCCTTGGTAATTGGTATTTAACAATGTCATTGTAACACTTAATGAGCAAGGGATCTCTGCAGTGTTCTTTATTAATGATCTGGCCACTACCATCAAAGTGGTTTGCAAGGGCCTCTAAGACTGTGTCATTAGAAGTCGGTTAGATACTGGCGGCGGCATTTCCAGTGGACTCTGTGCTGTGGCGATGAGAGAACGACTGGAAGAGCTTCACAGGAAGATTGAAGAGGATCCTAGGAAGTGCACTGACCATCTTAGTGACTGGATAAACGATGAATGCAAAGTCAACCATTTCACAAAAGTACCCAGAGGAAGGTTATTCTGCTAAGGACAGGCTGGGTCTCTCCTGGCTATTGGAATCCCAGCAGCTTTTGGGTAATGTGGATTTTTAGATCTAAGCTATGCAAGCATAAAAAAGGCACCGTCACCTGTCAGGCTTTGGAACAGTCTAGAGCACAAATGCTCCGCTTGATCGGGCAGTATTGCTTTTAAGAGTCCGTAGACAAGTAATACAACTTCATGGACTTACTTTGTATCTTTGCACAGAAGTGGAAGGAGCTACAGGTGCCCTCGCACTTCACCATTTCTACGAAGACTACCCAAGACGACCAGCCTTGACCTAGGCGGGGACAACGAAGACATCGTTGTATCAAGATGGCGAGGAGGCGTTGTTAAATGAGTATATAAGTGTACATGTTGACACCAAAGAGAATAGGATAATACAACTTTTGTTTGTAGTATATAATAGTTTTAAAATGGAGAGTAAGGCAATCCTTATAAAAAAAAAAGTTGTGGTTTTAAGTCTTAACTCTGAATGTTTGCGGTTCTTATGGGGACGTAGTCTTTGTAGGCAGCTAATCCACTGGTGGACCCTAGGGGGGAGTTTAGCAGATAGGTTTGACCCCCCCCCCCCTCTAAAAAAAATCTGTACTTCTACATAACCTTAATATACCTTCTTTTATATTATAATTATCCTAGAATAGGTATTCATGTTTAATTATATTTTTGTTATAATCTCTACCCCATAAAAAACACACATGAACCCGGACTCAAAAAAAATACTGGGATACCCACTGGCTTAAAGGTGTACTCATAAAAAAATATCAAGTCATTATTTGTTGTTTGTGCACTGAAATATAATTTAGATGATCTTAAACACAGTATTAGTGCTGTAAATTTTTAGAATCTTAAAAGTTTAATCATCATGTAACAATATATCCTATTGTCACGAAGAGGTATGTAAATTATTTTAATTTTTTTATCAGTATTTATTTTAAATGTCAGATTCCAAGTTGTGCCTCTTTCTTACAAAATAAAAGTTTTCCGTGAACTAGTAAGCTGGATTCTAAGTTTTTGAGAAATTCTAATTTCTATAAAGATTTTCTTGAAGTGTATTCTCATTCAAGGTTTTTTTGTACATTATTTTGAGATGATGCTCCTTAATGCTGTATTTTAAACATGCAATTTATCACTAATTTATTTCATGACTAGTACAATTGTCTGGTAGGGATCCCACAAAATTATTCAAATATTTACATAATTACAATTTTGAGAAACAACAAATCCTTTCCGAATATATAATATACATGGAATAATACTCATATTGCAGTTGCAACACACAATGGTAATAAAGGTATACTTGCAAAAAAATCAGGATATTAATAATGAAATTAAATATTAGTTATTGTAATGAACAATTTCTTAGTTCTTTAAAATTGTTGGAGATTTTCAAATACCACCAAAACAACCTAGTCTCGAACCAGAATGTGAGAGTATATATTTAACTATTGTGTTATTATATTACTATATTAAACGATAATTTGGAATAGTCACTTTTTTTTGTTCAAAATTCCATCAGTTAGATTCTATTTTACTATGTGACTGTGAAGGGTACATCAGTCAAAGGGACTGAGGTAACTGGAGGCAGGAGTTCATCAGAACCTTCATTTCGGTTCAGTAGATTATTCTTAACCAACTAATTTTCCTTTATGAGGCTAGAAATGAACCTCATAAATCTTCATCAGAAAGCATCTCTGTAGTTACTACATTAACTATTACGATACCGAGACAATGATTAATCAATATTTGCCTTTTGATTATTTTTCATCATTGGGGCATCAAGTGGAACACCCATGCAATATTTGTCTCCGGGTCTATCTATTTTATCCAGAGATTTTATAGTTGACAGTTTTAACGTTGCTGATGTAAACTAAAGTCTTAAAACATAGCATATTTTCCAAATCTTAAAAGCCATCATACTTAAGGCTCCAGGGTAGAAAACCGGCATACTATGAGGATTTTTAACAGTCAGCAACATAAATTACATTCACATCTGTAAAAAACAGAATATGAAATCAATTAAAATATTTAATTTTTTTTAACTAAATATTCACTTGTACAAACAAATTTAAATATTTTTTACCAGCTTTTTGTTTTGGGTAAACAGACAAGAGAAAATTCAATGGTTTAATTTTTTTTTTTAATGATTAAGTAACCTTTCTCTATTGAAGTCCCTATCTTTAACAACCATTAAGTTTTACACGTTTATTTTGCTACACTCTTTTCTCTGTACCATTAACTCAACAAATTTAAAATTATAATTTTTATCAACCAGGTTTCTTTTAATTATATATTTTTTTTAAACACAACTTTGACTGACATCAATAAATGTTTTTATTTATATAGCCTATTTTCACACTCACTTCATACTTTATATATTTGATTATGTGCAATTCATTAATTCATAAGTACTATTACTTCATTTTGTATCAGATCGGATTTTATGTGGGCTTTATTCTAAAATTGATAATGGTTTATTTAAAGTTTTTATTTTGGGATTTGACATTAAGAATGAATTCTAATTCAATGTACTTTTAAATCCCTTAGCCTCTAATGATTTTCTCAAACTTGTACCCCAAAACTAATTATTCGATAGGATAATTAGTATAGTAAATCATTGGATCAATGTACAGCATCAATAGGCTGACCAGTAGAATGGGATTTCACTATTGCATTTGAGAACAATTATTTTTTTTACTCTATCTGTGAGTATAGTAAATACTGAACGAGCTAAGAGAAGCGTAGAAACTTTACTATGATCTTCAAAGACGACGTCCACAATGTCAAATATTAGCTTCCTAAAAAGGTTTTGGGAAAATATTGAAATAAACAGATAAATACAGCTATTGTATATGCTCTGAAGAGTAGGACTACTGGGGGTCATAGACATCAATGGAAAATATCAATATTCAAATGCTGATAGGATGTCTGGATGTGGGATGTAGAAGTAGATAGGATTAGAAGAGGAGGAGGACAGTCTCAGAAGAGGCTTGTCGAATACCGCACTGTGTTGAGCAGGAGTATTCAAGTCTGGTGGGTGCGTACGAGCGTTACGCGAGTTGGCAGTCGATTCAATTCGATTAAGTTCGAAAATATATGATGACCGGTGAAATCGAATAACATGTTAGATGAGGGTTGGTAGAAAATACTTGCATCAATATCAAGGTTGTATCCACTGTAACTCAATATAAAACTTTGAGTAGGAGCTTAATTGGTTGAGATCCCAATAATAAATCGTGTAAATCAATTCATTTATCGTTTAAGTTTGCATTTGAGACCATTTAAATCACCATACAAAATGCAACCGTTGTCGAAACGGAGTAACCAGAAATTTTTTAGTTTCAATATAGTGACCTACAAGTTTTTCAAAATGTCTCACGACCTTCCCGATATCTTCGCTGTCTTGAAGCATTATCACTATTGTCCGCTTTAGTTGAACGTCCGGAGCAACAGAGCTATTGCTATGATCTGTTCGAAAGCCTTTGACTCTCGTCTCTCCAACGTCTGAGGGAATACGAATTCTACTGAACCTGATGACTTCATACCTCACAGGCAGAACTTTTTCGGTTCGGATAGGCACCACGTCTACGACCTGAAGAAAATACACTGTCGGTGTCCCCCAAGGATCAGTGCTAGGCCTCCTGCTGTTCAACATCTACACCACCCACATCGTAGGAGCCTCGTGCCCCAATTGCGAGGTATTGGCGTATGCAGACGACATAGGTGTTTACAGCACTAGTATCAATTCCACCAGAGCCCTGAAATTTGCTGAGAGCGCCAGTCAACACATTGCTGAGAAACTCGATGCAGTCAACATCAAAGTCAACCCTGCCAAGACGCAAGGAATCATATTTAGTTTTAAATCTGCAAGAAAGAAGCTACCTAAATCCTTCATATTAGACGGCAAAGAGTGCCCTGTGAGCAACAAGCTATGCTACCTTGGGATTACCCTCGGTAGACACTTGTCGCTCACAACTCATCTCAGTAAGAAGTTAAAGAGTATTAGGAAAACTTCTACAGCCTTGGACACCTACTTTACAACCCGGCTCTATCAGTACGCCTTAAGCTGCTGATTTACCAGAGCATCCTGAGACCTGCTCTAATGTATGAGATCCCACTGTTCAAATACCTAAAACCTAACACTCTAAAAACGCTCCAGCAATTTCAGAACAGAGTTCTCCGAACCTCCCTTACGCACACCCCGTTCCACCAGATGAAGGCAAACGAGATCCACGAAAAAATTGAAGTGCTTACCATCCAAGATTTTATCAAGAGACGACACATCAAATTTTTCGATTCACTTCGACACAGCCACAACCCACTATTCTCCGACCTTCAACCACCAGCCATGTCCGTCCGATGGAAGCACTGCTGGACCGCCGAAGCCAGGAGACATATAGACGTGATCGAACCCGAGCCCCCTGACGGGGACTGAACGATCCACGACTCATCCGAAGAAAAAATGACCCCTTCTATCTGCTCAGGGTGGGTCGATCTCCCGGCCGATAGGCCGACTCAGTGCAGCCGCCTTCAGGGGCGGGGCCAGTTATGACCTGACCGACTTCAAACCAACGCCTAGTACCCCTAGACTCCACCATAGGTCGACTCTCACTACCTTCCCGAATCCACCGCCTCCTTTAGGCATCCCACACCCCATATCCTTCTCACACTTCCTTCAAATGGGACCCCCCTTAGTGAAAGGCACCCATCAATCCAAAATAATTTTCCTTTTATTTTTCCCACATCCTATTTTTATAAGTTTGAGAGCTATGGAAAAAAAAAGAAAAGTTTTATGCCCAATTCGGACTAATTTATCATAGATTATTTCTCATTTCAGTTGAGAATTGTCTCGAGTTGCATGAATAAAGGCCAAAACGGAGGAGGACTGGTTTTACAGGTGGTCTGTCGTATACCACAGTGCGTTGAATAGGAATATTCAAGTCTGATGGATGCAAACGTGGGTAACGCGAGTGGGTAGATGATTTAAATTGAACAAGTACGAAAATATATGATGACTGGTGGAATAGTATAGCATGTTAGAGGAGGGCTGGTAGAAAATGCTTACATTAATTAATATCAAGGGTATATCCACCGTAACTCAATATAAAACTGGGAGTAGGAGCCTAATCTGTTGAGGCCATCATAATGAATACGTACAAAAATATGTACGCTGAAATATGCTCATACTCCTTGGAGGCACACATTAAAATGTATGAACCTTCTTATAAACTGGGGAAACTACCCCTTTAAGTGAGCAAGAAACAAATTAATAATCCATTTGTTTCTTGGCAAGGTATACATCATCGTTAAAACCCGTCATTACGAAAAACAATATTTCAGATCTTTACCCAGTCTTCAATTCAGATGAGCCTCAATCATTGTTAAGCCATGATGGTAATAATTTAAAATATAATTCGTCTTATGAACCCAAATGTGATGTAGTGCTGATAAAATACAATGAGGAGTGCAAAAGGATTGAATGGGTTAATTCGATAGTTACTTAACTGTTGAATAGATTTTTACTTTATAAACCCCCCAAGTAGTACCGTGAGAATATTACCGCAATAATCACAATTAAATATGTATTATTCAAGAAATTTCATTGACCTCTGATATTTTTGGTAGCGGGTAGGTACTATTCAATGATGGGGTTTAAAAGCGACCCTGTCCACGCGAGCTCTTGATTTTCCCTCGCCACCTTCACTGAAGAAATCATGTCCCAACCCACTATCCTGCCTAGTCTAGCTTTATCCCAACCATATTCTATCCTCAAGAAGTCAAGTATCAGAAGTAAGGAGAATTGGGATTGAGAAATCACGGAGGAATAAGCAAACCATGGACTAAGTACACGCTTTACATTAAAATTAACTGGGGTTCGAATGGCCTAAAGCTATTCGATTAGTTATTTTTAACGCATTTAGTAATAATAATTGGCCGTGTTGAGACGGCTCAGGAGAATTGGGTTGCTAACTCCTGATTACAATATTAAAATTAAGAGCGACAAGTTATTCATGATGTGTCATGGGATGAAAGTACCAAGATAATAAGATGTATGAAGGGATCCGGTAACGCTTATGGGGGATTCGAAACTGCATTAAAATGCTAAACGAGTCCGCCTGCCCCTTCGCTGGTCCGACAGTATCGTCCCCACCGGCTAGTCTGAGATGGATTCATCAGTGGTTACGATCTAGGATGAGCTTGCGATGACCGGCAATCTAAAGCTATCAGTGACAGAGTTATCAAATTTGAGTTTCCGCAAATCCAATGATCGCACCTTTGGTACGTGAAGCGTCGTAGAAACACAATTTATAACCGGCGCTGAAGAATGTGGTATCCGATCTAATGGCAATTGTATTCAATTAACCAAACTTGTTTTATTGTTGTTGTTTTTTATTTTTCAAATCAATTTATTTTCAATATTTACATAATTTTTTTTGTTAGTAATATGCAACAGATCCAATCTAAAAACAAATTACTAATTTCATTTTCATTGAGGATGTAATATATTACGATTAATAATTAATTTTCTATTATTACTGTATCTGTTAATACGTTTAATTGGTTTTAATTAAGCTTTCAACATATTTCGAATCCCCATTTCAATGACTTGTTTTCGTATTTATGGATACAAACTGATAAAAAATTTTATGTGTGGAGGTGGTCAGTATTACACAATACAATAAAAACTATTACAACTATCATTTAAGATAATCATTTATATCCAAATGAGTTTAAGAAATAGTTGGAAGATCGGCTTAGCTTGATGAAAAAGAGTTGTTAGGTTCTTATAAGGTTTATTAATGGTCATCGTTTCTGCATTATATGTACGTCGGCATGAAGTGCTAATAACAAGAAACGAATGTAAGTGGTAAACATGATTGCTAATAATTATTGACAAGGGCTACTTACGAATGATTACCAAACATAAAGGAGGTGGACAAAAGTGCAATGAATTGATGTTAATATGCAACAGTTGATAGGTTTAAATCACAAAGATATGTAAATAATAGATGAAACAAGTTGCTGGTTAAAATTTAAAGATTGTTGAATATCTATGCAAACTAAAGTAGGTAATAATTGTCAATAATAACTCGATACAAATGTGATGCTCCGTAGATATGATGGTAATAAAAGGGTTTCTTAATATAATAACAAAAATTATGACGTCGAATAGATGTGAGTGGAATTACTGTACACTCTTGCTAGTTAACATTTAAAGATAGTTGAATATCTATGCAAACTAAATTAGGTAATAATTGTCAATGATAACTCGATACAAATGTGATGTTCCGTAGATATAATGTTAATAAAGGGTTTCTTAATATAATAACAAAAATTATGACGTCAAATAGATGTGAGTGGAATTACTGTACACTGTTGCTAGTTAACATTTAAAGATAGTTGAATATCTATGCAAACTAAAGTAGGTAATAATTGTCAATGATAACTCGATACAAATGTGATGCTCCGTAGATATAATGTTAATAAAAGGGTTTCTTAATATAATAACAAAAATTATGACGTCAAATAGATGTGAGTGGAATTACTGTACACTGTTGCTAGTTAACATTTTAAGATAGTTGAAGAACTGATATCATTTGATGAAGGTGGCAGAGGGTTAATAGATGTGAAAGTAATTAGATTTACATATCTCTTGTGATACATAGGATGATGTCGACTGTATAGGACATTTAGAACTTGTGAAGACACAGAGAACAGGAAACAAAAGCTACCGCTTTGAGTATAAAAGGCCCGTACAGCACAAACATAGCTTAGGCGTGGAGTGGCTGGCTGGGGGCAGGGGTGAGATGAGTCGTACCGAAAAAAAACTGTTTCTTCTGTGTGGCTAACAATTTTACTATAGTATTTGTGCGTATGTGTTAGAAATTTATGGTTTGTCAATTTCATGGTTTACTAAACTGGATAATAAATAGTTGTGTATTGTTTCTGACAAATATCTAGGGTTGCTCATCAATGGTTTGGACATTGAAGAAGTAAAATTTACGGTTGTTAGTTAGGGAATGTTTCGAGAGCGCAGAACTATCGTTGTATTGTTGATAATATCTTGATTGTTTTGCTTGTTCGGCTTATAAATGATCTGTCTGGTCTCACCAGTAAAGCCTTAGTTCCATCGTTAATAAAGGCAAGGAATTTCATCCATAAAGTGCGTTAGAAAGTTGGAGGGTATCGGGTCATTGAGTCAGGAAAAAATACTTTTTGTTTTATTGTTGGTTTTTGGTGATAGAAGGTGGTATAAAGGTTTAAAGAATTTTTTTATTTGGTAGTAATTACGGGTTTGTAAGTGGGGAATTTAAATAAGTAGGAAGGCTGCTATGAGGTGTTGATAGGCTCAGATTGTGATAGGCTGGAAGAAAGTAATTTATGATTGTGTACTTTGGTTAGAGGGTTAAGGTTCAGGCATTGGTTGGATGGTGGTTAAGATGTAAGTGGATGTAGCATTGGAAACGTCCACATTCTTCATGTAATCCTTTTTTCTGACGATAACGGTTTGACGATAAAGGTTATGTCTTTTGGATGGCCCGTCAGCGTTGGTTACAACTAAGTCATTATGTGATTTGAGGAACACTTTTGTGATTTTGAGATCGGTATTAAAATGTTTATGGAAACTATGTGGTGGTTGGCGTTGTTGGAAGAAGTGTTGATATTCTTGTTATTTGATAGAGTCTGGTTGGTGGTTACCTCTTTATTCATTATGGAAGTAAAATTGTTTCCATATCTATTAAGTCTCTTTACGTTTCAAAGTCAGTTTTAGTGCATTTCTGGTGAATAGGGGAATATCAATTCATTAGCTACCCACATACATCTTTAAATGTTAACTAGCATCAGTGTACAGTAATTCCACTCACATCTATTTGACGTCATAACTTTTGTTATTATATTAAGAAACCCTTTATTAACATTATATCTACGGATCATCACATTTGTATCGAGTTATCATTGACAATTATTACCTAATTTAGTTTGCATACATATTTTATAACAACCTTGCAGAATCTGTTTACATTTTCATATTTTTAGTTGTATCTATGTCCTTTACATATACCTATTTCACCTACTATCTATATATATTTGTGATTTATACCTGTCAACTGTTACATATTATTAGATACATCCTTTAGGCTGTATTATGTTAAAACGTTGTCCATAATTAAAGTTGATGAAAGATTTGTTCCATCAACCTAAGCCGATCTTCCTACAAACAGTTTAGCTCAGTTGGATATAAATATTGTCTCACAGCTCTCAATGAACTATTTATAATAATGAAATTATTCTTCATTAACCTAAGCAAATTAATAACAAAGCAGCGTTAAATTATAATAATAACAGCAGTAACAACGAGATGAGTCTTTGCTCATGTATACCAGCGTTTAATGTTTCATTATCCCCTTCTAACGCGATAAATACCATCCCCACAACTATTAAGTTTATCATCGCCAGCTCGGTGACCGTCTGTTTTTGTTTCTTATACTAGGTAAAAAGTAAATGATGGCAAAGACAGGCTTGTACTACTTACAAGTATAAGTATTCTCCCTCCATGCTCTTCTATACTAAAGATTTTCAGCAGTTTTGGATACAACCCATCCCGGTCGCTAGTGGAAGTCCTGAAGAAGGAGCCATAATTAAGGAAGCCCGCATGAAGATGAAAATCCGTTTCGTGATTACAGAATGAAAAAGGGATTGTGAAGCTCGTGTAGAGAAGGAACCGGCTCTCACCATATGTGTCCCAACCCCAAAAGTTCACCAATCAAATACATCTCCGTTAATAATGAATTATTTAGTGTAGAATCGGAAATAGACTCCGTACAATTCAGGACAAACAACAGCTTTTCTTATACCAAGGGGAAATGCGAAAGATTCCGATGCGCACTTGATGGAAAAACAATAATAATCGTAGCTGCACATACAGCAATTATTGTTGATTTCTTTTGTTCCCTTCATCATAACCCAAAATCATATTGACCAGTTTATTCATCGTTTTAGTGACTTGAATGAGAGATCGCCAGTGATACTACCATACCGTGCTACCTCTGCCGAAGTTGGAGTTAATAGAATATGAGAAGTTTTCAATTTAAAATAATTTGTTCTTTGAAATGGCTCAAGTTTCTGATTTTGATAGATTACATGACTGGGCCCGGATTCTATCAAATCCCGACTTCCTATAAAGATTTTCTCAGATTATGGCCCATGTTTCCATTATGAATGCTTAATGAACCCAAATGTAATGTATTGCTCTTAAAATGCAGTTAGAAGCGCAAACAGAAATTCAAAAAGTCCTTTAAAATAAACTCCTCTGAAATCTTTAGTAGCGGGTAGGTCCCGTTTAAAAATGAACCTAGTTTAGGGACCTAGCGACCCTGCCCAGCCGAGCTCTTGATTTCCCATCGCCACCTTTACTGTGGTAAATCATCTCCCCGCTCCTTATCCAATATAGTCCGAATTTATCCCAACCGTATCCTAACCAGTGCAGAAGTAATGATCAATTGTAGAGGAACAGGTAAACTGACAAACCAATCCGAATCCAATTCCAATTTTTTATGCAACTGACGTGATAGGCAGATTTTAAGTGCTTGATTCTAATATAAACGAATGTGTCTCCTGTTCCCTTACCTGTGCACCTCTAGTTTAGATGACACTGGCTTCAGGACATGCGGCACTAACAAAAGGAAAGATATCTTAGAATTAGTTTTCATGTGCCAATCTTAATATTTTTCACTCCGACAATGGATATGGAAGAGGAACAATGGATATGAGACAATGGAAAAGGAGATGTGTTTTAGGATTGGAACTAGTGGAAATTCTGGTGATAACTTACAGGACAGCAACAAAGATACAATGAAAAAGATTGACAAAGAATACAATCTTACTTAAAAAAACCCGTCGACAGTAGTAAAATACGTCCAAAATTGGAGGATAAAGTTCATTGGGATGGTTATAACGCCACAGTGTTAAAAACACTGAAATGGATGGACGTATCGGTATGAAAAGTCTATGCGAAGGGACAAGTACTAATACCAAATGCCAATGCCATAAACCCGTCAGCTAGCCTATTTTATGTTTTATTGTTAATTTATTTCGAGTTTGTTCTATGTTTGTGCTTAATGGTTTACGTATATGACAGTGTTGCTCCACTACGCCATAGACAATACAATGTTCGCCTCATAGATTATATCCTGCTTCACTATTCCGTCCGTCCACCTTCACCACAAACCTCTTACCTGTTCCCGTATTCGTCGTACAGGTAATATATAGTAGGTACGATGATCTATGTCTACACCATGATGTCCCTCCCACGTGGTATATTGGTCAATAGTAGGGCTCAGTAAAGCATTTGGAGGTTTCTTCTCCTTGTGCGAATAAGCCTCCAATTGCCTATTGGGCGATGCCATAGGCAACGAGTCCAGGGTTGTGCCTCTTGGGCGGACATGGAAACCAACCCATTGCTTTAAAATTTCAGAGAAACATTGCAGTTTAATATGAATTGTAAGTATGAAATAGTATGTGTAGTCTTTATGAGCTTTGCTGCTGTTTATTTATGCATGTTCTAATGGTGGATGAGGGTTCATTTCCTTGCCACTGATCGCATTGAAGATATGCAGACATTATTTTACACAATCTTGTGATGCAAGTCAACACCAACGCTAGAAATCTACGAGCTTCGTACAGAGTGTCCTCACTCAAACCCATCCAGGTAAAATCAAGGAAAATTTAAGTCTTTAAAAACTCTGTAAGTACATCAGGATATCAATAAATATAGAATTCACTATATACAATTAAAATGATGAAACCTTTTCAAATACAAAGTAAAAAACGCGCTACCAATCGAAAAAACAGCACACGCATGATGACCTACATCGGATCCGTAACTTTAACTTGAACTCAAACAGATATGACGCACGCATGGTAGTTAAATTTAATGTTAAATTGATGCGAAAAATAAAATTAGCCAAACGAAAAGGAATATTAATAAATTAAATACATATATAAATTAAATTTGTTTCTATGATGTTGAGTAGGATAAAGATTAAATAATATTATTAATATATAATATTTGTATGTATATGTGGGCTATAAGTATGTGAATCTATTAATACTGCAATCAGAGGAGTGCATTAACATACTTTTTGTAACTTCAGTTTCAGATAGAGAAATGATATCTTCTTAAAACTTTTATTTGAGACCAAGAATGAACGGGCAATTATTATTTAATTACTTGTTATTAAAAATTATTATCTGTCATATTATATTAAGTAGGCTATCAAATTAATGGTGATCATTAAAATGATGTCCTTATTAATATCATTTATTTTGTCTTAAAACTTTTATTATAACTACAAGTCATTTATAGTTTCAATAAAATCGTTTTTTTGAACGAAGGTAAGTTTTATTTCCTTTAACTTGATTTTTTTTTCTATTTCTGATTATTTCATTTTAACTAAGAACTAATCAAATGGTGTATGGAGTAATGGAGGAAATCTATCAATTGGAGTATGTAAATATACAAATGATGGTAGCATGCACGATAAAAAGTAAATAAATACGACTTAGTCACTGGTATTTAAGGTTTTCTAAGTTTGAACATTTTTTGAAGGGATTTTACTGTCTTTACATAAAAAATATTTGAAGAGATTCATTGGAGATTTCTTATTTGTGCTAATTAGGATTTTTGTGATAAGTGTTATTTGTCTTCTAATTACAGGGGCTAACGCGAGGACTCCCACTGTCTTGTATATATAGCTGGTCACGACACTACTGACACTAGGAGGGAGGATTATAGGGAAGAGTGGTGCAGTGGAATGACTGCTAGGGGATTGGGTGGTTGGATAGGTTTCGATGGAATTTCCTGAACTTAGAAGGGATGAGGCAGATTTTAATTATAGCCCAATAAAGAGTATAAAAATAAAAAAAATAAAAAATAAAAAAAATAAGAAGGGATGAGTTCATGAACATAGGGTATATTTAGATCGTTATAAAGTGTTTTTTTGCTGACGTAATAAGGAGCATTTACTATTGTTCTCAGGCCTTTTGATTGAAAGCATTGGATACGCTTAATGTTCGACTTTTTTGCTGTCCCCCATAGCTCTATTCTATATGTCCAGGTTGGCTTAAATATAGCTTTGTAGATTAGTAATTTATTTTCTATTGAGAGATGGGACTCCTGCTTTTATGGGATAGTAGTTAGAATGCTCTAAGCCACAGCGGACTTGGAAGAAGCGGTTTGAAAGGTAGGAATTTAGGATTAGGAAAAGGGTCTGTGGTAAATATCTTTTGAGCTGGCAAAGCAAACCTGCGTGCCAGACCCTGCCAAAAGCTTGAGCTATGTCCAAAAAGGCAGCAGTGCAATACTATTTGGTTTCAAGGGCTGAGGAGATGTGATCAACAACGCGAAGACCATGTTGAGCAGTGGAATGTCGGTGGAAACCAAACTGGTGTGTGGGAAAAAGGTTTTTGGATTCAACAATGGGAAGTAGACGTTTTAATAGGACTTTTTCAAATATTTTGGAGAGGATAGGGAGTAGGCTAATTAGACGGTAAGATGAGGCGTCATTGGGTGGTTTACCGAATTGGACAATAATGGAATGTTTAAGGAAGAGGAAAGTGCGGTATGAAAGTATGGGAAAGATGCACAGTGAATTCTTCTGACCATTCCCCATCTGAAGAACCAAAAAAAGATTGTAAGTTAAGAAAAAATTAAGTAAACACAATATTTTTTCACCATTGGTTTGGCCAATGTGTTAGATAAATTAAAAATAAGTTATACCCTCATTAATGACATCCTAAGTTTTGTAGTGCTGTTTTTTTGTGTGTATAATGGATTAAAAAAAAAAAAGACACTAATAAAACATTACAATATGGAAATTTTTAATTGATACATACTCATTTTTAGTAATCACAATGTTGATTTCAAGTGTCTGATTAAATAATATTAAATATTTTCTGGGCATCTTTATCATGTTTAAACAATTACTATGATGAGTTAGTAGTTTTTAAGGTGCTATTAGGATAGTTAAGGCACCTAATTGCCTAACACAACAATGTGAACAGTTTCCATTATTGATTCTCAGCCGGCCCCTTTCACCTAACTAATCCTAAAGCTATTCGCATTTATATGCCAACTAACATTGCCAAACATTTTTTGTTGTAACTAAGTCCAATTGATTCGTTTTTTAAGATTTCACGACTTTGTTTATGTTGATTTTATTTAATAATTGCCTAAGGTTGCAGAAATTCACAAGAAAAAAACATATTAAAATGACATTTTTAACTTTAGTGCTTAGCACATTTGAAAGCACAGCGTTGCTAGACAGTTCTTTTCAAACTTATAGTAATGTAGCAGAAAAAATATTAACCGCCTCTTAGAGTGTGAATTTTAATCATTATACTATATCATAATTATCAGCAAAATTTATTTTGTGATGTAATGTCACCTACATCTAGATTTTTCAAGGAATAATTATTTCGTAATGAAATCTAACATATTTTACATATTTCTGATTGAAAATCAGCAATTTTATTTATTTTCTAGGAGCAAAAATAGAATATGGAGTTTGACTGTGAGGACTTCCGATAGATACTGCACACCATAGTCAAAAATAGCTAAAATTCATTTTTTTTTTTTGACCAATGTTTATCAACACATGATGTGCCCCGGCACTGGTAAGGATGGGCACTTTTTACATTCAAAATTTATTATTGATTAATTATTAAGTTTGTTTTTTGGAATTTGTCTATTAATTATTTAATTGTAGACTCAAAACCTTTTTAAACAAATAGAAGCTGATATAGAGGTAAAGGACTTGTTGATCACATGTATAGATAAAATGTTTTTAATCTTACTAGACAATGCAGTGCATTCTTTCACTACTCTGGTCCAGAGGTCGACTTGGGAGGCATCGACACACAAAAATCCACAATCATAATCGTTTACCTCAGCATCTCAAAGATCTAATCCAATCCAAACGCCGCTCCAGAACAGTGTGGTAAAGATCCCAGCATCCTGCTGATCGCCGCTCGTACAATCAGTACTGCCAATTGTCAAAGCGGCGATTGGCATCCTTCCGTTCCTATTCTTTCAATTCCTACCTCTCCTCTCTGTCTACCAGGGATAACTCCTTGTGGAATGTAACCAAAAAAATCCTAAAGTATCAACCTGTTTCACATCCACTCCGTCGTGATGATGGGTCCTGGGTGGCTTCGGATGGAGATAGGTCGGAGGAATTTGCTCTGCATCTTACCCATACTTTCACACCTCACCTTTCTCATCAAAACCATACTCACAGCACAACTGTGGAAGATTTTCGCACTTCACCTATTCCTCTCTCTCTTCCGTTAATCCACTTCACCAAAAGCCGTTAATCCCTCTGAGGTCAAATACCTTCTGAAAAACTTACCTTACAGAAAATCCCCTGGATATGATCTCCTTACTCCTCAAATTCTCAAACAACTTCCTCCTAAAGCCATAATCTTTTTAACCTATATATATATAATTGCATTATCCGAACGATGCACTTTTCTCTCCTCTGGAAACATTCCATTATTGTCCTATTCGCCAAACCCGGTAAACCACCCAATGACGCCTCATCTTACCGTCCAATTAGCCTACTCCCTATCCTCTCAAAAATATTTGAGAAACTCCTACTAAAACGTCTACTTCCAATTGTTGAATCCAAAAACCTTTTTCCCACACACCAGTTTGGTTTCCGCCAACATTCCACTGCTCAACATGGCCTTCGCGTTGTTGATCACATCTCCTTAGCCCTTGAAACCAAACAGTATTGCACTGCTGCCTTTCTGGGCATAGCTCAAGCTTTTAACAGGGTTTGGCACGCAGGTTTGCTCTACAAGCTCAAAAGATATTTACCACAGACCCTTTTCCTAATACTACAGTCCTACCTTTCAAACTGCTTTTTCCAAGTCCGCTGTGGTTTAGAATATTCTAACTAATATCCCATAAATGCAGGAGTTCCACAGGGCAGTGTCCTGGGTCCCATTCTCTATAACCTATACACCGCTGATGTCCCTTCTACTCCCAATACCTTCTTGGCAACATTTGCAGATGACACTGCAGGCTTGTCATCCCACCCAGACCCCGACATAGCATCCCATAACCTTCAAAAAAACCTTGACGAGATCGAGTATTGGTGCAACCAATGGCGGTTCAAAGTTAATGAAGAGAAATGTTCCCACATAACCTTCACCCTTTGTCGCAAGTCTTGTCCACTAGTTTATTTTAATTCTATTCCTCTCCCTGTGTCTGAGACAGTACGGTATTTAGGCTTCCATCTCGACAAAAGACTGACATGGAACCCACACACGAGGCTAAAAAGACAAGAACTAAACAGACGCTTTGGACAACTGTACAGACTACTTCAAAGAACATCCCGTCTCTCAATAGAAAATAAATTACTAATCTACAAAGTTATACTTAAGCCAATCTAGACATACGGAATAGACCTATGGTGGACAGCACAAAAGTCAAACATCAAGTGTACCCAATCCTTACAATTAAAAGTCCTGAGAACAATAGTAAATGCCCCTTATTACGTCAGCAACAAATCCCTTCATTACGATCTTAATATACCCCACATTATTGAACTCATCCTTTCCATGTTTATGAAATTCCATAGTAACATATCTAACCACCCTGGTGGCCTCTTGACCTGCTATAAACGCGTGACAGTGGGAGTCCTGGCAATGGCCAGTTTCTCCAATCATGGTCTTAACGTCTGTGGCTCTCGCGCTCTTGGTCAGCCTCCGCTGGCTCGTATCCGGTGACGCGGCTGACGGAGGAGCGGAAGTCCCCCTCCCAAGACTCCACTTTCTCTTTCGCATACATGTGGATTTGGGAGGCCTCTGGGCTGTTTGTAAATATTGTATGAATGAGCGAATGAATGATGAATTGTAAATATGGTATGAATGAGAGCATTTATCTTAATTACTTATTGCCTAATAAGGCAGATAGTAATTTTAGCACAATAAATGATTAATAATAATAATCTTATTTAGTGTTTTAGCATGATTTTTGTCCTCATCTCACATATTGGCCCCACTCTATCTAGCTCTGGCCATCCCTACAACCCTCCTCCAAGATTGAAGCGGCAATGGTCTGGGCATTTCCTATAATCAACCCGTTATTAGGAGTCCAGGTTCAACTACTCATCCCGTCGGAGATCTCTCCGATCCATGCTTTCTTCTCCTTTGCTAGGGAGGTGACAAGTGGTTTCAGAGGACTTTGTACATATTATGTCCCTATATATTGCACATAGAGTACGAATGAGAAAGTGGACGTAATATTCTAGTATGATATGAATGAGATCATTTCTCAGATTTACCCATTGCCCAATGAGGGAGATAGTATTTTATTTTGTCATCAAATGAACATTTTTTGAAGAAGAGCAGAAAACTTGGTGCCCGTTGGCTACACCTATCACTATTTCTAATCATTCGAAAATTCATTTAATTGTATTTTATCGTGGGTAGTAATCAAATTCCATAAATAGATAGACAAGTCATTTCTCACATGCTATGTTAGTATCGGAGAAACTAACCTATTACATATTGGGTTGACTTGATCAACATATATTTATAATTTGTGCTAATGTGAAGTATCAACTTTTTAAATTTTAATGAATTAAAATAATTTATTTTTTGCGATTTGCATATTAATATTTAATTGGAGACACAAAACACTTTATAAACAAATAGAAGCTTATTTAGAGGAGAGAGGCTTCTTGATCGCCCGTATTGACAGAATTTGTTCAATCTTACGTCGTGTCTTAGTACTTGATTTAAGACCAATCGATCTATACAGTATACGTGGTTTTATGTTTAAGCCACCTCGGTCATTGAAAGCTATGAACAGACTTTGCAATATAATAAAATTTAACTCTTAAAAAGTGTCTGAGCTGTGAAATGAGAAACCTTACAATTTACTTGAGACATTTTCCCCCTTTAATTGTTGTTTCACTCACTTTACGTTAGCACTTCAGACACACACCAAGTAATCCAGGGTATTGATGATTATTCTTCTAATCTTTCAAACCGATTAAATAATTTTTACGACCACCATCGCAGAACATACAGACAGATGAAAGATAATCGCTCCTTCCTTTTTGAAAATTAATTTGCTCTCCTTGAACCTTGCATTCAAGTTTAAAAAAAAAATAATGTTTTCAGGTTGTATGTCCCTTTCTATTGAGTTCATTCAAATTTAAATTGCCTCTAATCATTTTCCCATGAAGAGTTCTTTGGTAAATATATATTCTCTTCTGCTTGGTCAGTGTTTTATTTTATTTTTTTTCGTTAGTTCAGCATGAAAGCGAAACACTTTGATACTTGAGGAAACGACCTGAAAAACTACTGATGAAGTATCTTAATTTTTCCCAAAATTTATTTATTTGGGCTGACTATTTAGTGCTATTTTTCTTCTTAGTAAAACCATCGTTCCGGTCACTTAAAATTTTCTGTTCAACAAAGTCAAACAGCTAAACTGCGTACAAAACCCCTATTCCAATCGGCCGCTCAGACATTAAATAAAAAAATTCATAAAAACCGACACAATCAATCTTGTTACAAAATAAATCGATAAACACATAGTTGAAGCCTCAATTTCAATAATTGAAGGAGTAAATTTCATAAGTGAGACAAATCTAAAATATAATTGGAAAAGGAATTAAAGACAGAGAGTGAAAAAAATAATATCCAGAGGTACTCACCGAACACGACAAGCCTTATCCCAAAACCTATCAAATCATTTTGAAAAAAAAAACTACTCCTTATTGACAATTTAATTTGTCAACTATTTCATATGCTCAAACCGCTTCAAAAAATAATATAATTGGTTCAAACTATAATAAGTACACCATTGCTGCTGTAGTCTTGAAAGTTTGATCTTTGGATTATCTTTTTACATTACCATATTTTACGTGTTTTGTCTCATTTAGAAAAACACGGAGCGATAGTGATGCGGGCACGATTTATCACGTATATTATTTTTTTCCATTCTTGCGATTATATTTTTACATGAAAAAAAATAATGAGCATTACTGGTGGTGTTTGGGTATGTTCCTTTGGATGTTTCAGATAGATTGGATAATTTTCACGACGCTATCCTAGAACTTACAAGGAAGATAAAAAATTGCCCACTGCCACTGGGATTGAAAAAAAGGGAAGGTTTGAATTGAAAACCTAATTTATTTTTGCTGTACTTGCCCGTTAATATGTAGATTTCCGGAGTAGCTCCTAACGGCTTGTCAAGTTCTTCCGGCTCAGCGATTATATTGATTCGTTACAAGGTACAATTATAAGAAGGGCTGACAAAGGTAATGGATTCACCCTCGAAGACAATTAGAGGTAGTTAAAAGGGAGGAAAAAGTAAGGCTATGGCCCCATGGAGCACTAATCCATGGTTGGCACTTCCCACCCTAATCCAAACACCCGTCCAAATATTATTGGAACCAATTTCCCGTTGCCCTCAAAACTCTGCAAATATAATAAGGATAATGAATCAGCCCTAACTCGTTTACAAAGAACTCCCTCTGTTGTAGGGGGTCTCCTTTATGTATCGATTATCATTTTATAACTCATTTTGGTTTTTAGGTTAACGTCGGTTTTTTTGTTTTAAAATCAGAAGCCTTTATTTCACTCTTTGTGAGTATCCTATTGGCTTTACTCACATGACTTATCGGTTTTGTACCCAAGTTGGTTTTGGTCTTTTCCCTCTGCTTCTCTCTCCAATATTACCAACTGTCACACTTTACAACTAAAAAAATTTACCAATTTTAAATGAAATAAACATTCGTTCATTTTTAATAAATATATAAAATAATAATTTCATTTAAAAAAAAAAACTTTCCTTTTTAAAACATTTTAAAGTAATATCCCATAATTTTCTTCTTGAAACAGCCTCAAGTCCTTTACAAATGATAAGAATAAATTTTCATGAGGGTTATGGTTTCCCCAGATGAATTGAAGCAACTATTTTATTGAAGCCTCTTTTATATGCCCACTTAGCTTAATCCATGAACCGTTGTATTCTCTGATCATTTACAAGTGTAGTAGTAATGCTCACTTCCACCTCATTGCAACATGTCTTCTAACGCCTCTATTAAATGTAGGATCATATCATGTCCATTAGAGCACTAATAAAATTTCGCAGCAACTTAACTGGGAACTTAAAAAAACTGAAGGTTGAGTGGTCATATGTCACTTGATATGGGAGGCGAATGTATGAAGTGGTTAGATGTTTATTACAGCAGGTGGAAGGTAACAGTTGAAACCAGGGACCAAACAGACAAGTACAGAGGGGTCTCATTTGCTCCTGTGAATATAATCCATCGAATATAATTGAAAAAATCATTAAAATCCCACTATAACATAAAAGGTGTCATATTTGGTCCCAAAGGTGCTAAAAACTGAATTAATCTCGTAAAAAAGTTGTTTCTCTCTTTCTTTCGCTCTTTCATTCACTAAAGTATAAATAATTACATATTTAACTAGGTAAAGCTAAGATGGGTTTTATTTTATTTTTTCCAGTTTATTTTTACTCCAAAAGAATTTTGTAATTTTAGATGGGGTCGAATTAATTCCCTAAGGTTGAGGAAACACATGATGAGATACTTAGAAATAATGATATATAATGTATCATGTATCAAGTGTCCTTAACTACAGCCATGAATTTAGCGTTTGTTTAGAAAGATATTTTATTTCAACCTGTATTAAAAAGATTAATGTAGAAAAAAAGTCAATAATTTGAATAAAAAGGTCATTCCGTGACAAGAATATAAAACTAGATTACTTCAAGCTATTTAAAAGCGATTAATTACTTTCTAACATTACTTAAAAATATAAATTTAAAATTGATGAGGAGAAATTACTTGGTACTAACTAGAGTCAACAGGCCTCACTGTATTAAAAACTCTTCCTTTTACATAATTTATTGCCTAATATGAACTAAATTTAATTTCAAAAACACCTTGGCGTTCAAAACGTAACGGATAATACATATTATCAATCACACTTTTTTTTGTTTTTTCTTCATTGGCCCTTTAAATTTACAGATAATTATAAATAATTATAGATCATCAGTTTGAGACGAAGTGACAGGTTGGGTGAAGTTAGCAAGTGCGAAAGCCGGTAAGACCTGGGTCTTATTTTTTCTATTTTATTACTAAAATGAGTAGAGAAATTGAAATGCCTTTCCATTTTTATACCCAGATAGTACATTGAAAAAGCTGGTGAGTTCTCTTGCCCTCCTATACTATGTGATTTTGGCAAGGATTGTTCCCTTTTGGAGGGAGAAGATTACGCAGTCGGTCTTCCCGCCGTTTACACTGATGTTTAACATGCCCAGTCTGTTATTGATTACGTTACAAACTGACTCGGCCTGTTTAAGAGCTCTTTGTAAACTCATGCTGCTGCTGTAAACCGCAATGTCGTCGGCGAAAGCGATTATCGTAGCTTACTTATAGTTTGTCCAAACAATTTCAGATGTGTACGTGCTGTAAAGATCCGGAGACAAAACCGCTCCTCGAGAAACTCCACAAGTCAGAGGGAATGGGTAAGAGAGGGAATCACCCACCCATGCCCTCACCGATCTGTTCTTCAAAAAGGAAACCAACATTGTGTATAGCTGCTCTGGGCAATCCCAGTCGCAAAGCTGTCGCCATATCATCCCGTGGGACACTGAGTCGAAAGCCTGCGTTCAGTACAACGAGATCATAGCAGTTGCTTTATTCTTGTTGATACCGAGGGTGGCTTCCGTCTGTACCTGCACAAGCGGATGTTCTGTACTCGGATGAGCCTGGAACCTTGTCTCCTCGTACGGAATGATAGAATTTTCCAAACAGAACTCCTTCAGGTAGTTCAGTATTATCTTTTCGAGAATCATCCCCATGTGAGGGAGGAGACTGATCGGCTGATAGTGGGTTGGGTGGTCGCATCTTTTTGTGGGCTTCCGCAGTGGGAACAAGATAGCTTGTTTCCACGCTGTCGGGAAGTATCGCAACCTGACACATGAATTGTACAGGTTAACGAGTTGGGCAATCCCTCTCCTCCGCAGCTGTTTCAGCATTACCGCTTGCACCCAATACCTGTTGCTCGGTTTCCCTGACACCGGCGAAGAATCGCCTTGAGCTGCATCGGGGAGACAAACGTATAGTTCTGACTTGTCTCCAGCTGCCTAAGATCGTGGTAGTTACTTGTCCTAGCGGCGTTGTCTGCGGTATAGTGGTCGGCCAGTATTTTCGCCATCCACTGTGTAGAGGGTGTCTCCGTCATGAAGACGGTCACCTGAATCCTTCTTGGTAGTGGTCTTAAGGAGTTTCCAAAACTTACGGAAATCACCATGTAAGCCACGAAGCCGTTCGTGCCACATTGCCATCTTCCAATTCCTCATCAAGCCACGAATTTGCGTTTTGAGAGAGTTTAATACTTTCTTGGCTTGACGAGTCTTAGTCCTATACCAGTTATTCTTGGAATTATTGTTTACTAATTGCATATGTAATGCAATAAGTCGAGGAATATGACCTGGTGGTTTTTGTCGCATAGGCGGCTTCAGGATAAATTTAGGGATAGCAGTGTCAGCTGCATCGACGATAACCTCGGCCTGGAAAGCTACCTGTCGATCCACATCCTCTGTACTGTGGAGAACAGGAACCGTGTGCAATTGGCGGCAAAGTTGTGATCTATATAGGTACCAGTCGGCTCGACTATAGTTGTACTACTTGGGACGTGGGATCGCAACTCTACCGTCAATGGAATACAGGACTGGCAGGTGGTCGGTAGTCACTAAGTCCAGGGTCTCACAATTGTTTATCCTGTGCGGCTGTTTTGTGAGTAAGAGATCTAGAGTGGAGGTAATTGCACTGTCACGTCAATGGTGAAAGGTGTAGTTCTGGGGGTGAACGGCAGTAAAGGGCACCTTTACAAATTTTCTCCCCGCTGGGTTGACGGTGGCATTATTCCACATGGGATGCCGCGTATTTAAGTCTCCGACAACCCAGTGGTTGTTTTTCTTAGCGCACTATCTATGAAGGGCTGAGAGCTCGTGGAGAGACGCCCTTGGTCTCTTATACATGGCGGTGAGATAAATAGGTGTACCCAGGTTTATCTTCACCGTCAAGTGATGGACCCTGACATCAAATGTAGTAAGTGCCGCAGCCACTTTCATCCATGTGATGCCACGTCGTATAACCACCGGAACACCACCCTTGGTCCGTTTGATGACAACAGAGTAGCCCTGTCCCCTTACGCTTTGGTTCACAATTCTCGTGTCCGTGAACACGACGATGTCCGGCGTGGAGATCGTTTTACACGGTAGGAGCACGACGATGTCCGGCGTGGAGATCGTTTTACACGGTAGGAGCACGCACTGTACGAGGCTACGCGAGGTCTCCTACAGTTGGAGCACTTTGCTTCTTGTGCCTTGTCACACCCACCTGATGCGTGTTCTTGCGAGAAACCAACACAGACGACATTTTGGCTACAGCTGTGGCCAAACTCCTGGCACCTGTGGCATTGTGGCATGCCCTTTTGCTGTATATAGGGGACTACCCTAAAAAAGACATAATCGATACTCCGAATTTTCTGGAGGTCCTCTATTTTAGTAGTCGGCGTCCCTAAGATTGGTGAGATCTCGGTTTTCGTGCCATGGAAGTCCGTCTTTCGAAGATGCCAGACATCCAATACCCCCGGGGCAGTTCTTAAAGTTTCTTTTATTATTTTTATATCCTCGCCAACATCGATGACCATAATTAAGAACCTTTTTAACCATTTACCTCCTCTTGAGGCATAGGTGTGGTGGGGAGTGTGCTCTTGTTTCAGGGCAGATATCACTTTTTGTAGATCACCCTCGTTATCGAAAAACCACCGACCCCCTTTTCAAAGAGCCGAAAGGAGTACGCTAAAACCCCGATATGTGCCAACCTCCTAACTCTGGTGGTAGAGGGTGGCTCTGGCACAGTTATGACGACCGGTTGGGGTTATTTCACAGGGTGGTTGTCTTGGGTGCTGGGACCTGCTGTAGGTTTGGTTTTGGGAAGCAGGTAGTATCTATTACTCACGACTACTTCCTGGGTAGGTTTCGGCTGCACCACCCTAGTGGCTTTTTTCTTGGGGACAGGCACAAATTGGGTGGATTCTGATTCGACAGGGGCCGGGGAAGCCTAGCGGGTGCGCTTGTGGACCACTGTATGAACCTCCATGTTCAGCGGAGTAGCGTGCCTATGCCCGTGCATACGACTGTACTCCTTGGTAAGCCTTGCTCGTCTGTCTATTCCAGTGAATGGGGCACCAACCCCCTTGCATTGGTATGTGGCCCTGTGGAATATAATTTATTAATTGTTACCTGACCCGTGCTGTCCAGCGACGGGGTTAGTTATTCTGCAATTTTTAGTACTGGCAGCAACTTATCTGATAGTAGCAGTGTGACAAAAAAAAAAATGGCACTCTTACAAATACACTTTATCCTCTCCAACCAAACTTTATTAGAACTTCGGAAAATAAATAAAATTGTATAAGTGATTAGGTAAAATTAAAAAAAAAAAAAACCCTAGCACCTGCCTAATCTAAATGAAACATACATTAACGCACATACTGCCTCTAACTAATTTATACTTATCAAACTTAAAAATGTTAATCAAATTTCACTACATAATGTTTAGTGTACAAGCGCAGGTTGACAAAAATGGAAATTGAGCTTCTTAATCAAGTGTTAGTGCGATGATGTTAGTCTTTCGTTTTTAGACTATATAGATAGAGCATCAAATAATTTTTATTAAATCAATATTTGAAATAATTAGATTTGAATTTAAATTTAAAGTGGGTGTGGATATCGGAAGCTCCTTGTTGGGGGATCCCTTTTACACCTGCCCATTAGCCCTTGCCCCTCGCGGTTCCGACGGCACGTCCAGTCGGCCAATTCCTTCTCTCCAGCCCAACTTCCCAAACCGTTTGTCTCCAACTGCCCTTAATAAGCACGGTAGTAGAATTGGAAAAACGGAACTTACTGATCCCACTTTACCACCTATTAAAGCCTGACTCCAGAAATGAAGGAGCTGCCCACTGCTAAACCGAAATTGAGGTTTGTTTTTCCTTAGTTCCAACCTAGTCCAAACGTATCTTTATTTCACGAATTATTAGTTTTGGTGTTTAACCGAATGGATTGCATGTTAGTCCCTTGAGTCATACTCCACTCAATATTGGTCAGAGGTCTTGCAAGGCTAATAGAGGAACGCTTACAAGTTGAGCAACCGACCTAGGCATTCCGACAATGATCATTCCAGAGCTATATGTCAAGTGGTAAAAGTGATAGTCATGAGACATTCTACAGTTATTTGGTATTCTTTTTGTTAACTTAGGCTTTTCCTCTTACCGCTTAAAATTTCGTTACATCAGTTATATCTAAAATAATAAATTATGTATTTGATTTTAATAAACAGTTATAATTTTAAAAATTACAATAATTAAAAAGATAATTTTCTCATGATAGATATCAAATTTAATACGATGACCTCATTAACAAAAAGTCTTTCGTTACAAAAAGCCATTAAAATAGTCACTAAAATTGTTTTGCAACCGTAATAAAACTATTAATTGTGTGATGCATCACACTTCTTTACTTGAATTTATTCCCATTACAAAAACTGAAAAACACCCCACCACGTTTCTTTTGAGTCTTTCGTCTGATAATATGTAGTTATTCTTCAAGTCCTTTATTCAGAATCTATTTATGACTGGGTAATAGGATAAAAAATGAAAGTTGTCCAATATTTTATTTATGTTATTTTTCCTGGACCATGTTTGTTACATGTTTATAAAGTTGACCATTAGATTTCATTAAAACTTCCAGTGATTTCCTTTTTTCTTCTTCTCGTAGTTTAGGGACCAATTCCTAACATGTCCTCCATATCTCATCTTTATCATTATCGGTATCTTCATGTTTGGCAACAAACATTGTGCTCTCTCTCCAGTACTCCAACAAGTACAATTTAGCATCTCTGCGCATGCTTTTATCATCACGCTCGCTACCTGCAGCACCACCCATATAGTAAGTACATAGGCTACTTTTTTCAGCTACTTGGATAAAGTTTGAACTTTAGATTCCTTTAAATCTGGGTAGATTATCGAGACTGTCGTCCGTACCTAAGGGAAGAATGAATTCCTCTCCTGTCAAAGCTGAAACATCTAGTAAATTGTCAGTGTAGTGAATACTTGACCCATACAGGAATGCTGTTGGCTTTAGGGGGAAAGCGTCACCCGAATCGTGGCTAGTATCATGCAGCCATAGCAGGTGATTGGATCATTTAATAAGGCCAGGCCATTTATCATGGCTGATTAAAACAACAGCTCAGGTTAATTGTTTTTTTTTCGGTCCCCAATAACGTTCAGTTTTATCCTGTAAATGTTTTGCATTAACCATTGGTTGGTAATATTAATTGCAGATTTTTGCATATAACTTCACTGGTTTCATAATTATTAACCGAAGAAAAAAGGCATTGACTAAGCCGTGATTCGAACCCAGAACCGTTTTCCTTATCACCGCTCGGACTAAGAAAATGCTAATCATATCGAGTTCAACAGTAGTTCTCTTTTATAAGAAATATAACAAATTTGTCCATCTGGGGTTATAAGTTGTGCGAAGAAAGCTCGTTCACACAATACGTCAGCAGATCTCTAAATATATTATCGGCACAAGAATGTCTTGTTTATGGTGTTCATTTGGTTTTTTATAAGGGAGAATTTCATTTTATGTTACATCGGCTCATTACATATAGTTTCCACAAGCCAGAACGCCTCTCAACTAAAACTTTATAGTTAAATTCCTTTATTTTGCTATAATTACAATCTGCCTTTTATAAGGCAATAAGTAATTAAGATTAATGATCTCATTCATACAATATTTACAGTTCATCATTCACTCGCTCATTCATACAATATTTACAGACAGCCCAGAGACCCCCCAAATCCACCGCGAAGAGAAAGCGGAGTCTTGGGAAGTCCCCCACGCTCCTCCGTCAGCCGCGTCACCAGATACTAGCCAGTGGAGGCTGACCAAGAGCGCGAGAGCCACAGACACTCAGGACATGATTGGAGAAACTGACCATTGCCAGGACTCCCACTGTCACGCGTTTATAGCAGGTCACAAGGCCACTGCCGTTTCAGTCTCCGAGGAGGATTATAGGGATGAGTGGCGCAGTTCAATGACTGTGCTACAGGATTAGGGTGGTTGGAAAGGCTACTGTGGAATTTCGTAAACTTGGAAGGGATGAGTTCTAGAATGTAGGGTATATTAAGGTCGTTATGAAGGGTTTTGTTGCTGACAAAATAAGGGGCATTTACTATTGTTCTCAGGACTTTTGATTGAAAGGATTGGATACGCTTGATGTTCGACTTTTTTGCTGTCCCCCATAGCTCTATTCCGTATGTCCAGATTGGTTTAAGTATAACTTTGTAAATTAGTAGTTTATTTTCTATTGAGAGATGGGATGTCCTTTGAAGTAGTCTGTACAGTTGTCCAAAGCGTCTGTTTAGTTCTTGTCTTTTTAGTCTCGTATGTGGTTTCCAGGTCTGTCGTTTGTCAAGATGGAAGCCTAAGTACCGTACTGTCTCGGATACAGGGAGAGGAATAGAATTAAAATAAATTAGTGGACAAGACTTGCGACAAAGGGTGAAGGTAATGTGGGAGCATTTTGCTTCATTAACTTTGATCCGCCATTGATTGCACCAATACTCGATCTCGTCAAGGTGTTTTTGAAGGTTATGGGATGCTATGTCGGGGTCTGGGTGGGATGACAAGACTGCAGTGTCATCTGCAAATGTGGCCAAGAAGGTATTGGGAGTAGAGGGGACATCAGCGGTGTATAGGTTATAGAGGATGGGGCCCAGGACACTGCCCTGTGGACTCCTGCACTTATGGGATAGTAGTTAGAGTATTCTAAACCACAGCGGACTTGGAAGAAGCGGTTTGAAAGGTAGGACTGTAGGATTAGGAAAAGGGTCTGTGGTAAATATCTTTTGAGCTTGTAGAGCAAACCTGCACGCCAAACCCTGTCAAAAGCTTGAGCTATATCGAGAAAGGCAGCAGTGCAATACTGTTTGGTTTCAAGGGCTGAGGAGATGTGATCAACAACGCGAAGGCCTTGTTGAGCAGTGGAATGTCGTTGGCGGAAACCAAACCGGTGTGTGGGAAAAAGGTTTTTGGATTCAACAATTGGAAATAGACGTTTTAGTAGGAGTTTCTCAAAAAATTTTGAGAGGATAGGGAGTAGGCTAATTGAACGGTAAGATGAGGCGTCATTGGGTGGTTTACCGGGTTTGGCGAATAGGACAATAATGGAATGTTTCCAGAGGAGAGGAAAGTGCGTCGTTCGGATAATGCAATTATATATATAGGTTAAAAAGATTATGGCTTTAGGAGGAAGTTGTTTGAGAATTTGAGGAGTAAGGAGATCATATCCATGGGATTTTCGGTAAGGTAAGTTTTTCAGAAGATATTTGACCTCAGAGGGATTAACGGCTTTTGGTGGAAGAGAGAGAGGAATAGGTGAAGTGAGGAAATCTTCCACAGTTGTGCTGTGAGTATGGCTTTAATGAGAAAGGTGAGGTGTGAAAGTATGGGTAAGATGCAGAGCAAATTCCTCCGACCTATCCCCATCCGAAGCCGCCCAGGACCCATCATCACGACGGAGTGGATGTGAAACAGGTTGATACTTTAGGATTTTTTTGGTTACATTCCACAAGGAGTTATCCCTGGTAGACAGAGAGGAGAGGTAGGAATTGAAAGAATCGGAACGGAAGGATGCCAATCGCCGCTTTACCAATCGGGAGTACTGATTGTACGAGCGGCGATCAGCAGGATGCCGGGATCTTTGCCACACTGTTCTGGAGCGGCGTTTGGATTGGATTAGGTCTTTGAGATGCTGAGGTAAACGATTATGATTATGGATTTTTGGGTGACGATGCCTCCCAAGCCGACCTCTGGACCAAAGTAGTGAAAGAATGCACTGCATCGTCTAGGTCTTGGGATGTTTTCAGGGACACTTTGAGGTCAATGGAGCCTGTAAGAAACTGGCGGAAGTGGTCCCAATCGACTGGGCCCCTAATAAATGAAGGAGGTAGTTTGTGAATTGTTCTTAGGGAAATGGTTAATAATAAAGGGCTATGATCGGAGGAAAGGTCATCGAGGCGCTTGAGTGAATAGTTTAGTGTTCCTAAACTATTGTAGAAGAAGAAGTCTAGGAGATCTGGATTTCGGTAGGGATCTGATGGCCAATCAACTAAAACTAAAATACGATTAATACTTAAAACCAAAATAGCCTTTTATTTACAAAGAAGAAAACTGAAAGAAGTGAAAGCTGATTTCATTTGTTTTATACTGAAAACATGCCTTTGATATTTAAAGGTGCTTGTTGTTACTGCCCGTTAACATATATGTAATGTAAGATTATAGTTAGGCTAATTCTTTAGGGATTTTGTTAGTGGACTTAAACCTGAAGATAGGCGCAATAAAAATCAAATGAGCTCTTTGTAAATTAAAATAGACCACATTTTCTTATTTCAAATATTGAAGCTTTAGCAAAGTTGTAAAGTTTTACGATATTAGAAAATGACTGAACTAATGGTTTGATAAAAATGGTCAAGCTGGAAAGCGCGCCGGAGTGGAGATCAGTAGGCCTTTGCTACTACATTTTTTTATTTCGATAATAATTAAGAAGAGAGATGTTATGGTTTCGCGATATCGACAAATGCTGCTTTTGTATTGTGTAATGGAGAGAGAAATTCATTTTACCCATGCAGAGGAAAAGACCCTGCAAAGTACGACTATTTGCACATTTTTCACAACTAACTTATTATTCACTACATTATCAAACAGCTCATTCATGATCCGTATCGGTTTAGTCCTTATTGTTAGGTTTTTTATATTTTTTCCTTAATTAAAATTGATATGTACTTCAATGAAAACTTTAGTCATAATCAAGAGCGATGACGTTAGCATTTTGTTTTTAGATCTTTAGACTAGATGCATTACATCACAAAGAAAATTGTTATTACCGATTGATTTCTTTTTGTCAATCTGTTTACAAAAAGAAAAAGAAAACAAACTTGAGACGTTAAACCCTACAAAAAGACATCGCTAGCAGTGTGATAAAATACATGTTTCTTTTTGGCTTTTGGTCCTTTTAAAATACCTTGATAGTATTTTGTAAAGTAAAGTATATTACGACAGAGCCTCGGGGTCCTCCAAGGAATCATATTAGAAGGCACCCTGGTCTCTAGCTCTGTAGGCCGATGGCAACCTTAATAAAATGAAAAAAAACACAAAAGGGAAAAATCAGGGCCCAACTGTGTACGATTAACCCAATTTTTGGACGAGACCATTTCCGTTTTCTTTTACATGAGATCAAATATTAATATAATGCAATTTATCATTCCAAGTCGGATATAAACAAGTCAAAACTGAAGTCACGAAACATTATAAACAAGATTACGTTTGGTTTTTGTTTTTTGTTTTTTAGAGAAATTCATTCACTTCATTTTATGTTCCAAGGCACATTAAAAATATCTACCAGACTCCAGAGCGCCTCTGAACTAAAACTGAAATACACTTAATACTAAAACATCCTAACATTTGTTGGAAAACCGAAACAAAAAACCTACACCTTAAAGACTAATTTCTAGTGGCCCTTAAAGACAAAATAAATGTATTTTTTGTACGTTCTTCTTAATTGAAAAATTATAAACAACACTTTTTAAAAAATTATTGGAGCTACTCTTGCAATTTTAAAGAAACCTTTACTACCTTATTAATAAAGTCAAAGTCAGTGGTATCAGTTAGCCGGGAGATGGTAGAGGTGGCCTTGATGAATTTGTTACAATTCTTAAAAAAATATTCTGTATTCTCTCAGGTTTAAGGAAGTTACTAGTCCAGGATGGTGATGTATAGGTTAATAGAGGAAAGCAAGGACTTTTTAAACTATTCTTTTACATTCTATCCTCAGTTTAATGTTTTGTAAAGGAACGGAAACAGTAATGAGGTGGGACCTTTGCCTTTTTCTCTAATAAAATTTATATAAGGTGTGAAACCTTTATCGAAAATTACGCCTAAGTACCTTAGTCTGGGACCATTTAAAGTCACTATTCCCTATATTAATTTAAGCCACTGCTTAGTGACGAGAATTCTTCCCGTTTTTTCAATATTTAATTTTAATTTCTAACGGTGGAAGGACTTATTTAGATTAGGTTCTGCTAGGGCCTTCATATAATGTAGACGATAGAGTGTGATGGACGTGGAAACAGTATCGATAGTCCAAGTGAATTTCTTAAATGCTTACTAATTGTGAAAAAAAACTATTTCGTCTTATTTACCAAAAATACATCAGTTTTTTTAGATATTCGTTAGGAAAAACGAAAATTCGGAGGAAATACAGATGTAACATATTTCTTTTCTTTTTTTTCCGCATACTTCTCATTATTTGATCCTAAGCAAAACGTACACATTGAATTCGGCCTATTTTTGAATTCACCTTTAAAATTTTAGATCGATGGGCGAATTATTACGGCCACTAACAGTAGAACACATGCAGAAAAGGGACACCCCCCACTCTTATTCGAAAGTAGAGCCACTCCCTTTGGGCCCGAAATAAATTTCCAACAAAATCTAACACTTTCAGATCTAATGTAAAATCAACAAATTGTTCACTGTGGACTGGTTATTCACTTTTAAATCGTTGGTGCGTATTTGAAATGTTACCAGTAATAAGGATTACATTCGTTACTCTTAACCAAGTGAGGTTTTTAACAACCCAAAGGGGGAATTGCCAAAAGGAGAATAGAACAACAGAGCCTTGTAACCCGTACAACCATGAAACATCATCACACCCACATAGTATGACTTCTATAAAACAAAAATTACATTAAGATAAAAAAAGCAATTATTGCCATAATTTTCTTTTTTAAACATACTCAAGTCATTCATAAAACACAAAAATGTCTCTATCAAGCTAATAGTTGTTGTAGCGACCGCTAACTACATACGGTAAATCACCCTATACTCTATTGTATATATATAATATAAAATAACATGAACAAATATAAATCATTGTAAATGTGAAGCAATAATAGGCGTAAGCCAACTAAGTCACGCGAAAAGGGACCCGCAGGGCCTAAGCACCATATGAGTGAGGGTACCCGCAGGTCCTAAGCGACCCTTTTGCAGTCTCTCCCCAGGGGACAGGGCTGGCCGGATAATTAGGCGTCGGCCGCTGGTACCTCACCACATGTGTAGGAACCGACCGCAGGCCTAAGCAACCCTTTGCCAGCCTCTCCCAGTAGACAAGGCTGGTTAGGGTACTTAAGGCGGGCTCCGAGCCCTGTAAATTAGTCTCTCGTGACCATTACTCGTTGACGCTTGGTTTCCGCTCGAACTCTGAAAACTTGACTAATTCTTTATGAAAAACCTCTGTACCTCTTCTCTTGAACATAGTGCATTGTCGGGGCACATACCTATCAAAAATGGAGTCAGATAGTAACGCCGTCATGAAACGATTGTCCCGGTTAAACTCGAACAATCCTCGCTTGTCACCAGGGCTAGGGTGACCAGGCACCCCCCGGGCTAGGGTGACCAGGCACCCCCCTAGTGACGACCCGACAGTTGTCTTCTCAGAATTTTAACCAAGCCTGAAGCTAAAAGTTCTCTCCTCGTTTCTTCCTTTTTTTAGTATCAGTTACCTTTCCTAAAGCTCTCTTCCCTATTAAAAGATGTAACATCTCCATCTAGGGCTACGAATTAAATGTTTGACCATATCATCCATTGGAGCACATCGTCACTCTCAGTACAAGCTCTAAATTTTGAAGCAAATCAACAATAATTGCGAGATTTAAAAAAAATACAGAAGTGTAAACAGCGGGAAACTATGTTAAGAGGTCAACAGTAGGGCTAGTAAAGCATTTTGTGGGAATAGGCCTCCACATGGCTATTGGGCGATGCCAAAGGCAACAAGTCCAGGGTTGTGCCTCTTGGGCGTATATGGAAACCATTCCATTACATTAATATTTTAGAGAAAGTTTGTCCTTAAATATAGATTGTAACTGTAATATAGTACAAGTACACATTTGCTAATTTTTTTATCTTTATTTATGTAAATGTTCGTATAAACACATTTTCTAGTGGTAGATGAGGGATCATCTGCCTTCGGCTATGCTGCTAGAAGATATTATTTTACACCAATCATTTTTTAATAATATCTTAAGATCAGAAATTTAATACCTTAGGAATGAAGGAACATCAAAAAGCTTGGACATCGTATGACCAACTAAGCAATCAACCCCATCTCCAATTCTTATGGAATTAAAAAACAAAAAGCACTATTAGAAAACTTTTTGAGCAAAATGTGTTTTTACAGCATTATATATATATATAAGGTGGTTAGGTCTTCTTCTTATAACAATAAGTAATCTGTTTCTCTGTAAAACAAAAGTTTATTTTCTTTTAATTGATAATTAGTTTACAACTATTACAAATAAAATCTAAATTCATACCTGTAAAACAAAAGAAACAACAATTACAGTTTATTGTTATCACTGTTTGCACTTTACTTAATTGTTTCACACTGAAAACCTTTTGAAAACCTTCTGGTCATATGTCTCTAGCTCCACCTAGTGGCAGCCACCTGAAGCACGCGCGTGATATACAAAGCGCTGCTAATTTAATTGAAGAAAGCTTACTTTCTTTACATCTCCCCCTCCCACTGTGAAAAATCTCGTGAGAATTTTTCTTATATAATGTTTATTCTGCTGGTATCAGTTTTGTTATGTGGAATAATCCTGTGTCTTCGTTTCTTTTTTCAGTTTTAATTTTAAATATAGTATTTGATATTTTCTCTGCAATTTTGAATGGTCCAACCCTAAGTTCATCTAATTTTTTCCTATTTAATCTATGTCCGTTTTCAATATATACTAAATCACCTGTATTGAATTCCCTTTCCTTTCTGTTTTTGTCAAATAATTTCTTATTGTATTCATGTGATTTTATAGTGTAGTATCTATTCTTATCAGCTTAATCTCTGGTACGACTCCCATCGGGGGTCCAGAAGATTAAACTGATTTTTGGGAAATGACGGAGTGCTAGGGGCTTGCTCCACCTCTGTCGCGGGTTGACCCGGTATTGCAGTACCTCCGGGAACGGCCCATATAAATAAAACCACTATAATGTTGTTAGCTCAATTAATTAATTTAGTCAATAAACGAAACAAATGACTGTAATATGGGCCGTTATCTAGAGCTAATTTTCTATCTTCTTTCCAAACCTCTGCATGTGTTAGTTTCCTTAGTTCTTCAGGTAGCATACTTGTGTTAGTACCATCTAGTAAATATTTAGGTGTAAAACCTGTAACTGAGTGTTCTGTTATGTTATATTTGTCAACACATTCTCTTGCTATTGTTGTCCAAGCTTTCTTTTCTTTAGATTCATTGATTCTACATCTTATTTTATTAATTATTGTTTTATTTAATCTTTCATTTAGGCCATTTGAAAATGGTGCATTTAAGGCTATATAAGTGAGTCTGATATCTTGTTCTTTTAGGTAATTTTTGAATTCTTTAGAATTTAGTCCTTGATATTGGTCTGTTAATATTGTACCTATCTTGTTCATTTCTAATGTATTTTGGTCTATTTTTATAAAATCACTTGCAGCTTGAGTTTTTGAAGTTAATATATGTGCATATCATGTATAGTGATCAACTAGAAGATGGAGGTATCTTTTCGTTGATCTTTGACCACCAAATCCACCGATCGTATCAATCGACACGATCTCATACGGCTTTGTTGCTGGTCCTAATTGAAACATTAATCCATATTTTGCTTGACCTCTAGGTTTATTCTTTTTACAAAATTCGCAAGTTCTGCATATATTCTGAATGTTTTTTATTAATTTTTTTGAAGTGTAATAAGGACATATTCTGTTTATCATTTGCCTTATTCCGATGTGACACCAGTTTATATGTGTATCTCGTATTAATTTAATGCTTAATTTTTCTGATAAAACTATCTTCTTTTTGTTTTTAATTTGTTTATAGATTATACCATTTTTATCTGTACTTTTTTTTTTAAGTTCTCCTAATGCTGTATTTTCATTTTGATCTTTAATTATTTCTTGTAGTTGGATCATGTTTACTATTTTTAATATTTCTTGGGTATTATCTTTTGACTCTAATACCGGATTTCTACTAAGACAGTCTGCTTCAATATTGAATTTCCCTGGTATATATGTGTCGGGAAATGTCACTAGTGGTGCCTGATCACCTAGCACTGGTGACAAGTGTGGATTGTTCGAGTTAATAACATATCTGACTCCATTTACGATAGGTAGGTGCCCCGACAATGCACTATGTTCAAAAGGTACAGAGGATTCATAAAGAATAAGTCAAAGTTTCAGAGTTCGAACAGAAGCAAGTATCACTGAGTAACGGTCGCGAAGGACTGGTCGTCCGGGGCTAGCCTCCTCCGTTAAATATGTCCCACGCCTCCTCGGAGGGGCTGAAACAAAAAGGTTGCTTAGTGCCTGCGAGATCCTAACATGTGTTGAGGACCGTGCCGATTCTCAGTAATCGGTCAGACGGCTGACAGGACCACTTAGCCAGTGGTCTACATGTGTTAAGGGTCCCCGCAGGCCTGGGCTGTAAGGGTCTCTCTAATTTATGACTGACAGACGTATTCCCGTCTCGTGTTACTTGCTTCTGCGTTTTCTTTATTGCTAAAAGATTTATAATAATTTACTTTTGTTCATGTTATTTACCTTTGTCTATAATATATCTGCAATAGCGTATAGGGTGATTTCCTATATACTAAGAATCGCCACAATATGTAATTTTGAAGTCAAATTGAAACAAATAATATGTTAAGTCACCTAGTTCCTCGTCTGTTCTTGATTTTATATTAAGGTTTTCTAACGGTTTATGGTCTGAATAAACTTCAAATCTTCTTCCAATTAACCAGTATTCCCAATAATAGACCACTTCGTAAAATTCGACGAGATCATGGCTGAACTAGAGGCAGCTGATACAAAAATGGACGAGGACGATAAAGTTTGCCATTTACTTATGACGATGCCCCCAAAATACGACACGGTAATTACGGTATTGGAAACATTAGATAAAAAACTAACAATAGAGTTCGTCAAGAGCAAACTTCTGGATGCTGAGTTGAAGATTAATAATACTAACGCTGTTTCGTCTCCTTCGGAGGAGTTTTCGTTCGGAGCTAAAGTTAAACAGTGTTTCGGTTGTGGAAGTACGAATCATTTAAAAAATTCGTGTCCAAGAATTAAGAATAATGGAAGTCATAATTTCCCGCCAAGAGGGGGAAATTTCCCACCGAGAGAGAGAGGTTATTCGTCAAGAGGAGGCAGTTACCCGCCAAGAGGTGATTATCAACCGAGATATGACGATGGCTATTTGGCTGAGACCGAAATGAATCACAAAGACGTAACATTTATAGCATTATCTACGGAGCTTGCTGAGGAAAAACCAAGTAGACATAGTTATGTTAATTTCATACTGGACAGTGGAGCGAGTCATAATTTATTTCGAGGTGATGTATTGGATTTAATGTCAGAAGTGAAGTGTATTGAACCAGTTCCAATAAAAATTGCTGACGGCTCAAATATATTTGCTAAGAAAGAAGGTATCCTTGAAGTGTATTGCGATAAAACAGGCGTCAAGTTCAAAATAAAGGACTGATTGTGGACAACCTTCCGTATAACCTCTTATCAGTTAAGAAGATAAACAAAGCCGGTTACGATGTCGTATACAAACAATGTTGCAAAAATTATGATGAAACCCATAACCTCTGAGAATAAATAGTAGTCTCATACACTCAATAACCCAGGTCCATCAGTCCCTTTTAACACCTTTCCTCTCCTCATACCAGATAATACGAGATACCTTGGATTCCACTTTGACAAAAGACTAACTGGGATTCAAATACAAGACTTAAAAGACAGGAACTCAAAAGACATTTTCGATATGGGTATTGGGTACTTAACAGGAAATCCCACCTCTCAAAAAGCCACACTAAAACCAATCTGGATTTAAGGACTTGAAGCTTGGAGGGCTGGAAAACAGGATTCAACCATTTACTCCATACCCATGGTGTACAAGGTTTAGCCCAAGAAGATTCATATTGGAACGATCATCCACTCATGCCAGCTAGCTTGGTTGGTAGAACCCTTGACTATTGGGGAGATCCCGGGTTTGACTCCCAATCCTGGTAATAATATATAAATAATCCAGTTGTAGTATAATGACTTTCTGCTGTATGTATATAGTGTGTGTGTGAGAGTTAGTTTTCCTTTGCATATAATAATCATTAACACTTACACCAGTAGCATTACATACAATAATTAATGATCATGATCATTTACATATGTTTAATATTCAATGCATACATTTTTGTTAAAATCAACAGTGGTCCTGACAAACCATAATTTTAAAATACATAAAAAGTCTACATCATGGTATCTTGATTTTTTTAGAGCTAATGAGACTCAGTAAGACAACAGATATTGTTAAGGCTGGTATTATTAAACCAGAAGGTCCTGGGTTTGAATCTCAGCTCTGTCACTATTTTATTTTGTAAAAGACCGAACTGTTATGCAGTCTGCTTTAAAAGATATACACTTTGATAACTTCAAGATTCATTTAATTTTATCACTGGCCTTCGACCTCTCTCAAAAAAGATTAGGCTTTCTTCTACGCTTTCTTTGTTTTTCACCTATGATAATTGCTGTGTACACTTTTTTATAAGAACTTCGTTAAGTGTTGCACTAAACGCATATGTTAAAATTGACATTATTAGCCATTTTTTTTTTTTGCAGCAATAACTTGTATTGTGCTAGCAATCGTAACTCGTTCCTAAGGTGCATTAGAAGATTGTCTGATTGATACCTTTTTATTGGAAAAAGGCGTAACTCATATTAGGTCTGCTAGAAAATATAAGAAACTAAATCTAAATAATATTCACTTCAATAATATCAACGTTTGTCAATGGCCTTTGATATCTCTAACAAAAGATTCGGCCTTTTTTTATGAATTTTTATTTTTTTTTAAATATAATTGTTGTAAATACTATTTGATTCAACGATGAACTTAATTGATTTTAAAATTAAATCTATACAATAAAATTGACATTATTAGTATTTTTTTTTTTTGCACTATGAACTTATTTCTATTACTTCCTCCAATGGTTATTTCTATAACTTGTTGAATTGGCGCATAAATGGGTGGCTCGATAGCTATGTTTTCATTTGCGAAGGCTGAACTGTTATTACGCCTGCTATAAAACATTAAAAACTAAATTAAAATAATATTTACTTCAATAATTTCTACCTTTGTTAAATTATATCAATGAACTTCGATATCTCTGAAAAAATATTAGGCTTTTCTCGAACCCATTTTATTTTTTAAAACTAGGATAATTGTGTGTATACTTTTTTTTTATCTTTATTTGTTCTAAAATTGAACAAAACGTTAAATTGACTTTCTTACTAATTTTTTGCAGCAATAACTTTATATCTTAACTTGTTGAAATGGTGCATAAATAGATAGCACGATAGTTTACATTTTCATTCATGAAAGACCTAATTGTAATTCTATCTGCTTTAAAACCTTAAAAATTATATTTAAATAATATACACTTTGATAATTTCAACATTTTTTAAATTATATCAATGGCCTTTAGCATCTCTTACAATAAAAAGATTACGCCTTTTTCTATTATTTTCTACTTTTATTTATCTAAGATAGTTGTTTTAGTCAGTGATAAAAATAAAACTAATCTCATGGTAAACTACAACATATTTGATTAATTGTTTGGTAATCATATCGATAAGGGTATCAAATTATTGATCGTCGCACTGATTAATTAATAATTTATACATCGTAAGCTTTTCAGCATGAACAAATGTAACAGATCTGACAATAAGCCTGAAGAGGACACCATTTAATTTTTTTTTTTCTATTTAGGGGAATTAAACAGACCTGAAAATACTAGCCACCGAAGGCGCCTGTGTCACATTATTCATTAGCTAATATTTTCGTTCACATAAAAGCTGGGTTTTAAACCCAAGCATTTCATACTCTAACACTGGCATGCCAGTGGGTTCTGATTATGAAATATTATAATATGAAGTTTGAAGTCATTTCTTCGATACTTTGGATTGAAATATCTTAACAATTATACCGTTACAAAGCATTGTAAGCCATAGAAGTACTCAGAATACGTTTTGAAAATGGTAGAAAAACAAACACTGTGTTTTGGAGAATTGTTATCCAATCCTTCTGGTTTCGTTCCACGCCTTAACTCTCCTGTTCAGCAAATTAGTTCTATTTTAATGTTGAGAGTGATTTAAATCTATAAATTCCTCAGAGTTTGGATTATAGATGTGAACTCGTTTCAAAACATTGAAATCCCTATTTTTAATCACAACAAGGTTTGCTTTCGCAAATAACCAAATATCACAGTGATGAATTGTTCAAAATTTCAACGGCTTTACTGGCACCATTGAGAATTTAGTACATAAAAAAATAACTAACAGCAAATTATAACTATTAAGTCTTATTAATAATATCAATTCATATCTATGCACTACATTGTTCCAATTATTCTTAATATTTCAGTTACTTTATGGACAATAATCAAGTATGGCTTATTCCTTCTGGTCTGCGGTACTAATTGTTCCATGTGCAATATTATCTAATGCAAGTTTATAAATTATATTCATCGTTTTTTAAATGAAACATATGTTTTATCATAATCTCTTTAAACCAGTTACGCAATTTTGTTATTTGCTTTGTTAATATTCGGAACTAAAATTTCTTTTTTCTTACTTAGTATGATGTAACTTCAATGATACATTGATTGATATAGTCTTATGTACTATATAAATCTATGATCTATTAATGTTAATGATCAACATTGAGTACGGAAAGTAAGTTCAGTGTATTTTCTAACATTCTTTCGATGAAAGTTTTTATATTTTCCAAGCAAAACTACGCCACCGATATCCTTAATTCACTATCTTGGTTGGCTAGGGTATGGGAAAGTATTCTACTAAGACCAACTAACTCCTATTTTGATTGACATTTATTTGATCACACGTAGAATTCATTTTAACTGTTTTTTGCAACAATACTAATTGTGATCCATAGTTTGTTTATTTATTGCTTTATTAATTTATGTAAAAAATCTAATTCATTGGAAGTTACATATACTGGAAAGTGCTAGCCACCAAATGCACCTGTGTCACACTAAGGAAATTTAAGGTTAGGCAAATGTGAGAGCAAAATTTATGAGCTAATATTTTTGTTCCCATACTGTTATGAACCCAAATATTTCATCCTCTAGCACTGACAGCGGGTTCTGAGTATGAGATATTATTAGCTGAAGTTGGAAGTCATTTCTTTGATACTTTGGATTGAAATATCTTGACAACTATAACCGTTACAAATGCAGTGTAAGCCATAGTAATAGTTGGAATGCATTAGAAAATGGTAGAAAAACAAACACCATAACTTTATTTGAAGAAAAAAATATGTTTTATGCTGGGTTATTTGTCTCTTGTGTCGCCTCGAGGTCTTTTGAAACTACAACAGGTTGTACGGAGTGAACATTTCATACTATGTAACGTTCTCGGTTTCGATCTAAACGAGGTGTCTTTCATATATTTCGAACATCCACTCAGAACGATCTTGTATAAAAGTTAGTACGATTGAATTTTTTAAGGGGACTATTTCTATGTCTATTTTGTATTTAGGTAACTTTTTCATGCCTTTTCATCTTATAAATCAAAGATAATTGGTGTATATACCTTTTATTTTTATGATCATCATTTGTTTCAATGGTAAACAAAGCTATAAAATTGGCAATATTGGTATTTTTTGTCAGCATTAACTTGTTTTCATAACTTGTTGCAATATAGTTCCATTTTATAACACCTACTTTAGCCTAGAAATTAAATTTCAATAATATTCACTTTAATAATTTCAATGTTGGTTAAATGATATGAATGGACTTCAAAATCTCTGAAAGAAATATTTGATCTTTTTCCAACCCTTTTTATTTTATATATCTAAGATAATTGTGCGACTGCTATTTTTTTTTATCTTTATTTGTTTTAAAATTAAACAAGATGTTAAATTGACATTATTAGTATTTTTTTTTGGAGCATTAACTTATTTAAATGGTGCATAAGTAGATGCCACGATAGTTACATTTTCATTTGCCAAAGAACTTACTGTTTTAGTTTCTGCGTTAAAACTAAATTTGAATGATATTTAATTTGATAATTTCCACCTTCGTTAAATTATATCAATGGCCTTTGACATCTCTTACAAAAGATTTGGCCTTTTTCTACACTTTTTTATTTTATCTTAGATAAATATGCCATTTACTTTTTTTTTTTAAGAACTTTATTTATTTTATCATTAATGCCATACGTTTAAATTGACAATATTTTTATTTTTTTGCAGTATTAAATTTTTATCATAGCTTATTACAATGACAGGTTAGTAGAAGCCCTGATTTCATGTTACATTTATTTCAAATGACCAAATTGGTATTAAAACTGCTTTAAAACATTAATATCTAAATTTAAATGAAATTCATAATACCAATAACCTTAAATAACTCTGAACAAATATTAAGCATTATTTTATGGATTTTTATTGTTTATATCTGGGATAATTGTCATATATACTCTTTTTTTTGAACTTCATTTATTTTAACATTAACAAAAGTTACATTAGATTATTAGTATTTTTTTGCAGTATAAACTTATTTCCATAACCAGACGCACTAGCACACTAGTAGATGGTCAAACATCTTACTTTACGTTACGTTTTTGTTTGCCAAATTGTTATTACGTCTGATTTAAAATATTTAAACCTAAATTTTAATTACATTAACTTTGATAATTTACACCTTCATTTAATTATATCAATGGCCTTTAAAATCTCTCATAAAAGATTAAATATTTTTTACAGCAATAACTTGTTGAAATGGTGAGATAGTAACTTTTTCATTTGTGAAAATCCTGATTGTTATTACACCTGCTTTAAAGTATTAAAAACTAAATTTAAATAATATTCAGTTTTATAATTTCCACCTTTGTTTAATTATATCGATGGACTTCAACATCTCTTATAAAAGTTTAGGTTTTCTTCTAAAGTTTTTTTATTTTTATTTTTTTACCTAAGATAGTTGTTCTATACACCTTTTTTTAAAATAATTTCATTTATTTTAACACTAAACACATAGGTTAAAATTGACATTATTAGTATTTGTTTCCAGCAATAACTTTTCATCATAATTTGTTGAAATGGCCCGATAGTTACATTTTCATTTGGGAAAGTCCAAATTGTAATTCCATCTGCTTTAAAACATTAAAAAATAAATTTAAATAATTTACAATATGATAATTTCAACATTGCTTAAATTATATCAATGACCTTCCATATGTCTTACAAAAAAATGTTTAGGCCTTTTTTTCTTATTTATATTTTTTACCTAAGATAATCATTTTATACACTTTTTTATAAACACTTCATTTATTTTAACACTGAACCCATATGTTAAAATTGATATTATTTTTTTTTCAAAAATATCTTTTTATCATAACTCGTTGAAATAGCACAGAAGTAGATGACCCGATATTTACCTTTTAATGATCGAAAGTCCGAAATTTTATTCCATCTGCTATAAACATTAAAGATTGAATTTAAATGATGTACACTTTGGTTATTGCAAGTTTTGTTAAATTTGATCAATGGCCTTCGATATAGGCTTTCTATATGCTTTTTTATTTTTTTTACCAAGTTAACACAGGCCAACGGGTGTTTTGGTGCTGGAGTAATCGGAGCTGATTTGATATGAATTTGATGCCCTCATTCAAATATGGCTTTTAGGTTTTGCCTAGGAGCTCAAATTTATAAGATATAACGTTTTAGTGAAATATACATTACACTATTTTAAATTAAATCCATGGATCAAATAAAAAAAACTACACACAGAATTTTTATTAATATATTATACAAATATTATTATATAAAAATATAGAGGTAAAAATCAACAATAAAACCAACGAGTCACTGAACACTTTGGAAGCTTATTTTTTTTTTAAATTTATGGATGGATTTTGAAACAATCCCTTTTTAAACCCCAGCAGTAATCTGCAATTTTAACCATCATGTGCACATCCCATCTCCCTTGGTAGTTGTTGTGTACTCATTCTTTGTTTGATTTTGAGTTATAAACTTTAACCAAAGCAAACTATAAAATTTTAAGTTATGGTGCCTACAACTAGTACTTTTTATTGTTTGTTACCATTTATTACTTTAACATTAATTTTAGTCATGGAATAGTAGTATTAGTCGAAATCACGTATGTTGTAATTGATGGGGACCTATAATGGCGGTATATATAACATATTTTTTATGTTTCATAGATTGGAGGTATTTTTTTTGATTCCCCTAACACTGCAGGGATAAAATCAAGAAAGTTATTCTAATTAGAAATATCACTAGAATTATCAGTTATATGAGTTATTGTGTATTGCCATTATCACCATTGGAAAAACTATACCACAGTGACTTATTGTATTGCTTTACTGGCATGTTTGATAACTGGAGACGACTGGTGACATAAAAAAAAGTAATCATAGCCATTTATTACTATAAAGACTTTTTGCTGTACAATAGATGTTATTCTGGTGTGCGTCAGCAAGCCAGAACAAGCCTTATATTTGATTGAGTGACTCACAGGAGAACACAGGCCTAAATTCTTTCATGAGTCAGCTCGGACCAAATATCTGGGTACCTTCCCTCTATCTACTGTTTCACAATTATCGGAGTGTTCTTAATTATTAATAATATCAAACTATATCTATGCACTACATCATTCCACATATTCTTAATATTTCAGATACATTGTGGAAAAAAATTATGTATGGCATTTGTCCCCAAACCAGTTACTCCATTTGTCTTTTGTATTGTTAATATTCGGATTAAAAAGTTTTTTTAACTTCCATAGTAGGATGTACTTCAATATTACATTGTTTATCTCTTATGTATTATAGAAATCTATGATCTATTAATATTAACAACCTACATTGAGTGTGGAAAGTAAGTTCAGTGTATTTTCTCACAATATATTAATGAAAGCTTTTACATTTTACAAGCAAAATTATGCCACCAATGTTCTTACATAATAACTATCTTGGTTGGATCCGTTATGGAAGTGTGTTCTACTATGGTCAACACACTCCTTATTTGACCACACGCCCACAATTCATTTAAACTATTTTTTGCAACAATGCCAATTGTGATCGATATTTTGTTTATTTATTGCTTTTTTAATTTATGTAAAAAATCTAGTTAATTGGAATTTGCATATACTGGTAGCTGCTAGTCACCAAAACCACCTAAGCCACACTACGGAAATTTGAGGTTAGGCAAGAATGAAACATACTTAAAACAATATAAATAAACATCTTCAATAATTTTGACATTAAAATTGATATTATTAGTATATTTACTTAATATTTGGAACAAAATCATGGGTTTATTTTTTTCTACTTTGAATTATAGGTTTAACTTCGATGTTACATTAATAACGTTTTAAACCTAACATTTGTGAGATAAATATGATCTATATAAAGGAATAAAACGGAGTTACATCCCAGGTGTTACATTTATCAAGGAGGCGTACTACTATTTAATTCGATTTTTTTTTCATTTCAAGTATTTATTGCAATTTCATTATTTTAAAAGTCAAACCAACCACTTTAAGTCAAATGGTCCATTTACTTGTTGCAGTTAGTTTTAAAATTGAACAGGATGACCATATCACAGAAATAAATTTTATATGAAAGGTTAGAGTGCGGTTATTTTGTTTCATTGGTCAGCTTAGTTTTTAGATTTAACATATTAAATGATGGATGTTCATGTTACAAAAAAAGTAGTTTCTAAAATAGAAGAGCGTTTCGGTAGAGTTCGGCATCGTTCGGGGCATCTCGAAAAAATTCGCGCATCTCCGGCTAGAGATTACTTACATCTGACGTCATTCGATTCCGTATTCATCCCCCCTTCCTTGTGACCACAGCTACTTCAGTCCATCGCAATTTGTCTCTTGTGTCGCCTCAAGGTCTTCCGAAACTACAACAGGTTGTACGGAGTGAATATAAGTTAGTAATTTTTCTTTAATTTGTTTAAGTAGTTGCTTGAGTATGTATTGTAACGTGGAAAGTTGTTTGAAATACTGGTACAGAACAGAAGGAAATGCAAAAGGAACGATGTTAATTAATTAAAAAACCTAAACCATATTAATACTTCCTTAAAAGCCGTATATTGATGACAGTTTGGATTGAGTCATATTTTGGATTGAAATAACTTGACGACTATAACCTTTACAAATCCAGTGTAAGCCATAGGAATACTCGGAATACATTTTGAAATAGTAGACAAACAAACACCGTAATTTTATTTGATGAAAAACATATGTTGTATGCTGGGTTATTCTTCTAGTGTTAGATGCTGACGTTATACAGTATACATACTTAAAACAATATAAATAAACATCTTCAATTATTTTGACATTAAATTGATATTATTAGTATATTTACTTAATATTTGGTCAAAATCACGGGGTTTTATTCTTCTACTCTGAATTATAGGATTAACTTCGATGTTACATTTATAACGTTTTAAGCCTAACATTTGTGACATAAATATGATCTATATAAAGGAATAAAACGGAGTTACATCCCAGGTGTTACATTTATCACGGAGGCATACTACTATTTCATTCTATTTTATTATTTTCATTTCAAGTATTTATTTCAATTTCATTTTTTAAAAAGTCAAATAAACCACTTTAAGTGAAATGGTCCATTTACTTGTCGCAGTTAGTTTTAAAATTGAACAGGATGACCATATCACAGGAATAAATTTTATATAAAAGGTTAGTGTGCGGTTATTTTGTTTCATTGGTCAGCTTAGTTTTTAGGTTTAAAATATCAAATGATGGATGTTCATGTTACAAAAAAAGTAGTTCTTGAAATAGAAGAGCGTTTCGGTAAAGTTCGGGGTTCGTTCGGCGTCTCTCGGGGCTTCTCGGGGAAAATTTGCGCGTCTCTGTTTAGAAATGAATTACATCTGACGTCATTCGATTCCGTATTCATCCCCCCTTCCGTGTGACCACAGCTACTTCAGTCCATCGCAATTTGTCTCTTGTGTCGCCTCGAGGTCTTCTGAAACTACAACAGGTTGTACGGAGTAATCATAAGTTAGTAATTTTTCTTTTATTTTGTTTAAGAAGTTGCTTGAGTATGAATTGTAACGTGGAATGTTGTTTGATATACTGGTACAGAACAGAAGGAAATGCAAAAGGAACGATGTTAATTAATTTAAAAACCTAAACCATATTAATACTTCCTTAAAAGCCGTATATTGATGACAGTTTGGATTGAGTCATATTTTGGATTGAAATAACTTGACGACTATAACCTTTACAAATCCAGTGTAAGCCATAGGAATACTCGGAATACATTTTGAAATAGTAGACAAACAAACACCGTAATTTTATTTGATGAAAAACATATGTTGTATGCTGGGTTATTCTTCTAGTGTTAGATGCTGACGTTATACAGTATACATACTTAAAACAATATAAATAAACATCTTCAATTATTTTGACATTAAATTGATATTATTAGTATATTTACTTAATATTTGGTCAAAATCACGGGGTTTTATTCTTCTACTCTGAATTATAGGATTAACTTCGATGTTACATTTATAACGTTTTAAGCCTAACATTTGTGACATAAATATGATCTATATAAAGGAATAAAACGGAGTTACATCCCAGGTGTTACATTTATCACGGAGGCATACTACTATTTCATTCTATTTTATTATTTTCATTTCAAGTATTTATTTCAATTTCATTTTTTAAAAAGTCAAATAAACCACTTTAAGTGAAATGGTCCATTTACTTGTCGCAGTTAGTTTTAAAATTGAACAGGATGACCATATCACAGGAATAAATTTTATATAAAAGGTTAGTGTGCGGTTATTTTGTTTCATTGGTCAGCTTAGTTTTTAGGTTTAAAATATCAAATGATGGATGTTCATGTTACAAAAAAAGTAGTTCTTGAAATAGAAGAGCGTTTCGGTAAAGTTCGGGGTTCGTTCGGCGTCTCTCGGGGCTTCTCGGGGAAAATTTGCGCGTCTCTGTTTAGAAATGAATTACATCTGACGTCATTCGATTCCGTATTCATCCCCCCTTCCGTGTGACCACAGCTACTTCAGTCCATCGCAATTTGTCTCTTGTGTCGCCTCGAGGTCTTCTGAAACTACAACAGGTTGTACGGAGTAATCATAAGTTAGTAATTTTTCTTTTATTTTGTTTAAGAAGTTGCTTGAGTATGAATTGTAACGTGGAATGTTGTTTGATATACTGGTACAGAACAGAAGAAAATGTCTAAAAGAATGAAGTTATTTAATTAAAAAACTTAAACCATATTAATACTTCCGTAAAAGACGTATATTGATGACAGTTTTTACATTTTATAAGCAAACCTATGCTACCGATATCCTTACTTAATTATCCTGGTTGGCTAGGGGATGGAAATGTGTTCTACTAAGGTCAACACACTCCTATTTTGATTAACATTTATTCAACCGCACGGCTGCAATTTATTTTAAGAGTTTTATTGAAACAATGGTGATTTAACCATATTTTGTGTATTCATTGTTATATTAATTTATCTAAATTATTCAGTTAATTTGAAGTCGCATATAACGGAATTAAATAAACCTTAAAATGCTAGCCAAACGAAAGCACTAGTGTCACACGAAGGAAATATGTGGTTAGGCAAGTGCGAGAACAAAATTTATGAGCTGATATTTTTTTTCCTATAATGTTTTGAACCCAAGGATTTCATCGTCTAGCACTGACATGCCAGTGGGTTCTTAGTATGAGATATTATTAGCTAAAGTTGAAAGTCATATTTGGATTGAAATATCTTGACAACTATAACTAACCTTTACAAATCCAGTGTAGGCCATAGGAATACTCGGAATACATTTTGAAATAGTAGACAAACAAACACCGTAATTTTATTTGAAGAAAAACATATGTTGTATGCTGGGTTATTCTTCTAGTTTTAGATGCTGACGTTATACAGTATACATACTTAAAACAATATAAATAAACATCTTCAATTATTTTGACATTAAAATTGATATTATTAGTATATTTACTTAATATTTGGAACAAAATCATGGGTTTATTTTTTTCTACTTTGAATTATAGGTTTAACTTCGATGTTACATTTATTACACTTTAAACCTAACATTTGTGAGATAAATATGATCTATATAAAGGAATAAAACGGAGTTACATCCCGGGTGTTACATTTATCAAGGAGGCGTACTACTATTTAATTCGATTTTTTTTTCATTTCAAGTATTTATTGCAATTTCATTATTTTAAAAGTCAAACCAACCACTTTAAATCAAATGGTCCATTTACTTGTTGCAGTTAGTTTTAAAATTGAACAGGATGACCATATCACAGAAATAAATTTTATATGAAAGGTTAGAGTGCGGTTATTTTGTTTCATTGGTCAGCTTAGTTTTTAGATTTAACATATTAAATGATGGATGTTCATGTTACAAAAAAAGTAGTTTCTGAAATAGAAGAGCGTTTCGGTAGAGTTCGGCATCGTTCGGGGCATCTCGGAAAAATTCGCGCATCTCCGGCTAGAAATTACTTACATCTGACGTCATTCGATTCCGTATTCATCCCCCCTTCCTTGTGACCACAGCTACTTCAGTCCATCGCAATTTGTCTCTTGTGTCGCCTCAAGGTCTTCCGAAACTACAACAGGTTGTACGGAGTGAATATAAGTTAGTAATTTTTCTTTAATTTGTTTAAGTAGTTGCTTGAGTATGTATTGTAACGTGGAAAGTTGTTTGAAATACTGGTACAGAACAGAAGGAAATGCAAAAGGAACGATGTTAATTAATTTAAAAACCTAAACCATATTAATACTTCCTTAAAAGCCGTATATTGATGACAGTTTGGATTGAGTCATATTTTGGATTGAAATAACTTGACGACTATAACCTTTACAAATCCAGTGTAAGCCGTAGGAATACTCGGAATACATTTTGAAATAGTAGACAAACAAACACCGTAATTTTATTTGAAGAAAAACATATGTTGTATGCTGGGTTATTCTTCTAGTGTTAGATGCTGACGTTATACAGTATACATACTTAAAACAATATAAATAAACATCTTCAATTATTTTGACATTAAATTGATATTATTAGTATATTTACTTAATATTTGGATCAAAATCACGGGGTTTTATTCTTCTACTCTGAATTATAGGATTAACTTCGATGTTACATTTATAACGTTTTAAGCCTAACATTTGTGACATAAATACGATCTATATAAAGGAATAAAACGTAGTTACATCCCAGGTGTTACATTTATCACGGAGGCATACTACTATTTCATTCTATTTTATTATTTTCATTTCAAGTATTTATTTCAATTTCATTTTTTAAAAAGTCAAATAAACCACTTTAAGTGAAATGGTCCATTTACTTGTCGCAGTTAGTGTTAAAATTGAACAGGATGACCATATCACAGGAATAAATTTTATATAAAAGGTTAGTGTGCGGTTGTTTTGTTTCATTGGTCAGCTTAGTTTTTAGGTTTAAAATATCAAATGATGGATGTTCATGTTACAAAAAAAGTAGTTCTTGAAATAGAAGAGCGTTTCGGTAAAGTTCGGGGTTCGTTCGGCGTCTCTCGGGGCTTCTCGGGGAAAATTTGCGCGTCTCTGTTTAGAAATGAATTACATCTGACGTCATTCGATTCCGTATTCATCCCCCCTTCCGTGTGACCACAGCTACTTCAGTCCATCGCAATTTGTCTCTTGTGTCGCCTCGAGGTCTTCTGAAACTACAACAGGTTGTACGGAGTAATCATAAGTTAGTAATTTTTCTTTTATTTTGTTTAAGAAGTTGCTTGAGTATGAATTGTAACGTGGAATGTTGTTTGATATACTGGTACAGAACAGAAGAAAATGTCTAAAAGAATGAAGTTAATTAATTCAAAAACTTAAACCATATTAATACTTCCTTAAAAGACGTATATTGATGCCAGTTTTATATTTTATAAGCAAACCTATGCTACCGATATCCTTACTTAATTATCCTGGTTGGCTAGGGGATGGAAATGTGTTCTACTAAGGTCAACACACTCCTATTTTGATTAACATTTGTTCAACCGCACGGCTGCAATTTATTTTGAGAGTTTTATTGAAACAATGGTGATTTAACCATATTTTGTGTATTCATTGTTATATTAATTTATCTAAATTATTCAGTTAATTTGAAGTCGCATATAACGGAATTAAATAAACCTTAAAATGCTAGCCAAACGAAAGCACTAGTGTCACACGAAGGAAATATGTGGTTAGGCAAGTGCGAGAACAAAATTTATGAGCTGATATTTTTTTTCCTATAATGTTTTGAACCCAAGGATTTCATCGTCTAGCACTGACATGCCAGTGGGTTCTTAGTATGAGATATTATTAGCTAAAGTTGAAAGTCATATTTGGATTGAAATATCTTGACAACTATAACTAACCTTTACAAATCCAGTGTAGGCCATAGGAATACTCGGAATACATTTTGAAATAGTAGACAAACAAACACCGTAATTTTATTTGAAGAAAAACATATGTTGTATGCTGGGTTATTCTTCTAGTTTTAGATGCTGACGTTATACAGTATACATACTTAAAACAATATAAATAAACATCTTCAATTATTTTGACATTAAAATTGATATTATTAGTATATTTACTTAATATTTGGATCAAAATCACGGGGTTTTATTCTTCTACTCTGAATTATAGGATAAAGTTCGATGTTACATTTATTACACTTTAAACCTAACATTTGTGAGATAAATATGATCTAATATTTGGATCAAAATCACGGGGTTTTATTCTTCTACTCTGAATTATAGGATAAAGTTCGATGTTACATTTATTACACTTTAAACCTAACATTTGTGAGATAAATATGATCTATATAAAGGAATAAAACGGAGTTACATCCCGGGTGTTACATTTATCAAGGAGGCATACTACTATTTCATTTAATTTTTTTTTTTCATATCAAGTATTTATTGCAATTTCATTTTTTAAAAGTCATATCAACCACTTTAAATCAAATGGTCCATTTACTTGTTGCAGTTAGTTTTAAAATTTAACAGAATGACCATATCACAGAAATAAATTTTATATGAAAGGTTAGAGTGCGGTTATTTTGTTTCATTGGTCAGCTTAGTTTTTAGATTTAACATATTAAATGATGGATGTTCATGTTACAAAAAAAGTAGTTTCTGAAATAGAAGAGCGTTTCGGTAGAGTTCGGCATCGTTCGGGGCATCTCGGAAAAATTCGCGCATCTCCGGCTAGAAATTACTTACATCTGACGTCATTCGATTCCGTATTCATCCCCCCTTCCTTGTGACCACAGCTACTTCAGTCCATCGCAATTTGTCTCTTGTGTCGCCTCAAGGTCTTCCGAAACTACAACAGGTTGTACGGAGTGAATATAAGTTAGTAATTTTTCTTTAATTTTTTTAAGTAGTTGCTTGAGTATGTATTGTAACGTGGAAAGTTGTTTGAAATACTGGTACAGAACAGAAGGAAATGCAAAAGGAACGATGTTAATTAATTTAAAAACCTAAACCATATTAATACTTCCTTAAAAGCCGTATATTGATGACAGTTTGGATTGAGTCATATTTGGATTGAAATATCTTGACAACTATAACTAACCTTTACAAATCCAGTGTAGGCCATAGGAATACTCGGAATACATTTTGAAATAGTAGACAAACAAACACCGTAATTTTATTTGAAGAAAAACATATGTTGTATGCTGGGTTATTCTTCTAGTTTTAGATGCTGACGTTATACAGTATACATACTTAAAACAATATAAATAAACATCTTCAATTATTTTGACATTAAAATTGATATTATTAGTATATTTACTTAATATTTGGATCAAAATCACGGGGTTTTATTCTTCTACTCTGAATTATAGGATAAAGTTCGATGTTACATTTATTACACTTTAAACCTAACATTTGTGAGATAAATATGATCTATATAAAGGAATAAAACGGAGTTACATCCCGGGTGTTACATTTATCAAGGAGGCATACTACTATTTCATTTAATTTTTTTTTTTCATATCAAGTATTTATTGCAATTTCATTTTTTAAAAGTCATATCAACCACTTTAAATCAAATGGTCCATTTACTTGTTGCAGTTAGTTTTAAAATTTAACAGAATGACCATATCACAGAAATAAATTTTATATGAAAGGTTAGAGTGCGGTTATTTTGTTTCATTGGTCAGCTTAGTTTTTAGATTTAACATATTAAATGATGGATGTTCATGTTACAAAAAAAGTAGTTTCTGAAATAGAAGAGCGTTTCGGTAGAGTTCGGCATCGTTCGGGGCATCTCGGAAAAATTCGCGCATCTCCGGCTAGAAATTACTTACATCTGACGTCATTCGATTCCGTATTCATCCCCCCTTCCTTGTGACCACAGCTACTTCAGTCCATCGCAATTTGTCTCTTGTGTCGCCTCAAGGTCTTCCGAAACTACAACAGGTTGTACGGAGTGAATATAAGTTAGTAATTTTTCTTTAATTTTTTTAAGTAGTTGCTTGAGTATGTATTGTAACGTGGAAAGTTGTTTGAAATACTGGTACAGAACAGAAGGAAATGCAAAAGGAACGATGTTAATTAATTTAAAAACCTAAACCATATTAATACTTCCTTAAAAGCCGTATATTGATGACAGTTTGGATTGAGTCATATTTGGATTGAAATATCTTGACAACTATAACTAACCTTTACAAATCCAGTGTAGGCCATAGGAATACTCGGAATACATTTTGAAATAGTAGACAAACAAACACCGTAATTTTATTTGAAGAAAAACATATGTTGTATGCTGGGTTATTCTTCTAGTTTTAGATGCTGACGTTATACAGTATACATACTTAAAACAATATAAATAAACATCTTCAATTATTTTGACATTAAAATTGATATTATTAGTATATTTACTTAATATTTGGTCAAAATCACGGGGTTTTATTCTTCTACTCTGAATTATAGGATAAAGTTCGATGTTACATTTATTACACTTTAAACCTAACATTTGTGAGATAAATATGATCTATATAAAGGAATAAAACGGAGTTACATCCCGGGTGTTACATTTATCAAGGAGGCATACTACTATTTCATTTAATTTTTTTTTTTTCATATCAAGTATTTATTGCAATTTCATTTTTTAAAAGTCATATCAACCACTTTAAATCAAATGGTCCATTTACTTGTTGCAGTTAGTTTTAAAATTGAACAGAATGACCATATCACAGAAATAAATTTTATATGAAAGGTTAGAGTGCGGTTATTTTGTTTCATTGGTCAGCTTAGTTTTTAGATTTAACATATTAAATGATGGATGTACATGTTACAAAATAAGTAGTTTCTGAAATAGAAGAGCGTTTCGGTAGAGTTCGGCATCGTTCGGGGCATCTCGGAAAAATTCGCGCATCTCCGGCTAGAAATTACTTACATCTGACGTCATTCGATTCCGTATTCATCCCCCTTCCTTGTGACCACAGCTACTTCAGTCCATCGCAATTTGTCTCTTGTGTCGCCTCAAGGTCTTCCGAAACTACAACAGGTTGTACGGAGTGAATATAAGTTAGTAATTTTTCTTTAATTTGTTTAAGTAGTTGCTTGAGTATGTATTGTAACGTGGAAAGTTGTTTGAAATACTGGTACAGAACAGAAGGAAATGCAAAAGGAACGATGTTAATTAATTTAAAAACCTAAACCATATTAATACTTCCTTAAAAGCCGTATATTGATGACAGTTTGGATTGAGTCATATTTTGGATTGAAATAACTTGACGACTATAACCTTTACAAATCCAGTGTAAGCCATAGGAATACTCGGAATACATTTTGAAATAGTAGACAAACAAACACCGTAATTTTATTTGAAGAAAAACATATGTTGTATGCTGGGTTATTCTTCTAGTTTTAGATGCTGACGTTATACAGTATACATACTTAAAACAATATAAATAAACATCTTCAATTATTTTGACATTAAAATTGATATTATTAGTATATTTACTTAATATTTGGATCAAAATCACGGGGTTTTATTCTTCTACTCTGAATTATAGGATAAAGTTCGATGTTACATTTATTACACTTTAAACCTAACATTTGTGAGATAAATATGATCTATATAAAGGAATAAAACGGAGTTACATCCCGGGTGTTACATTTATCAAGGAGGCATACTACTATTTCATTTAATTTTTTTTTTTTCATATCAAGTATTTATTGCAATTTCATTTTTTAAAAGTCATATCAACCACTTTAAATCAAATGGTCCATTTACTTGTTGCAGTTAGTTTTAAAATTGAACAGAATGACCATATCACAGAAATAAATTTTATATGAAAGGTTAGAGTGCGGTTATTTTGTTTCATTGGTCAGCTTAGTTTTTAGATTTAACATATTAAATGATGGATGTACATGTTACAAAATAAGTAGTTTCTGAAATAGAAGAGCGTTTCGGTAGAGTTCGGCATCGTTCGGGGCATCTCGGAAAAATTCGCGCATCTCCGGCTAGAAATTACTTACATCTGACGTCATTCGATTCCGTATTCATCCCCCTTCCTTGTGACCACAGCTACTTCAGTCCATCGCAATTTGTCTCTTGTGTCGCCTCAAGGTCTTCCGAAACTACAACAGGTTGTACGGAGTGAATATAAGTTAGTAATTTTTCTTTAATTTGTTTAAGTAGTTGCTTGAGTATGTATTGTAACGTGGAAAGTTGTTTGAAATACTGGTACAGAACAGAAGGAAATGCAAAAGGAACGATGTTAATTAATTTAAAAACCTAAACCATATTAATACTTCCTTAAAAGCCGTATATTGATGACAGTTTGGATTGAGTCATATTTTGGATTGAAATAACTTGACGACTATAACCTTTACAAATCCAGTGTAAGCCATAGGAATACTCGGAATACATTTTGAAATAGTAGACAAACAAACACCGTAATTTTATTTGAAGAAAAACATATGTTGTATGCTGGGTTATTCTTCTAGTTTTAGATGCTGACGTTATACAGTATACATACTTAAAACAATATAAATAAACATCTTCAATTATTTTGACATTAAAATTGATATTATTAGTATATTTACTTAATATTTGGATCAAAATCACGGGGTTTTATTCTTCTACTCTGAATTATAGGATAAAGTTCGATGTTACATTTATTACACTTTAAACCTAACATTTGTGAGATAAATATGATCTATATAAAGGAATAAAACGGAGTTACATCCCGGGTGTTACATTTATCAAGGAGGCATACTACTATTTCATTTAATTTTTTTTTTTTTCATATCAAGTATTTATTGCAATTTCATTTTTTAAAAGTCATATCAACCACTTTAAATCAAATGGTCCATTTACTTGTTGCAGTTAGTTTTAAAATTGAACAGAATGACCATATCACAGAAATAAATTTTATATGAAAGGTTAGAGTGCGGTTATTTTGTTTCATTGGTCAGCTTAGTTTTTAGATTTAACATATTAAATGATGGATGTACATGTTACAAAATAAGTAGTTTCTGAAATAGAAGAGCGTTTCGGTAGAGTTCGGCATCGTTCGGGGCATCTCGGAAAAATTCGCGCATCTCCGGCTAGAAATTACTTACATCTGACGTCATTCGATTCCGTATTCATCCCCCTTCCTTGTGACCACAGCTACTTCAGTCCATCGCAATTTGTCTCTTGTGTCGCCTCAAGGTCTTCCGAAACTACAACAGGTTGTACGGAGTGAATATAAGTTAGTAATTTTTCTTTAATTTGTTTAAGTAGTTGCTTGAGTATGTATTGTAACGTGGAAAGTTGTTTGAAATACTGGTACAGAACAGAAGGAAATGCAAAAGGAACGATGTTAATTAATTTAAAAACCTAAACCATATTAATACTTCCTTAAAAGCCGTATATTGATGACAGTTTGGATTGAGTCATATTTTGGATTGAAATAACTTGACGACTATAACCTTTACAAATCCAGTGTAAGCCATAGGAATACTCGGAATACATTTTGAAATAGTAGACAAACAAACACCGTAATTTTATTTGAAGAAAAACATATGTTGTATGCTGGGTTATTCTTCTAGTTTTAGATGCTGACGTTATACAGTATACATACTTAAAACAATATAAATAAACATCTTCAATTATTTTGACATTAAAATTGATATTATTAGTATATTTACTTAATATTTGGATCAAAATCACGGGGTTTTATTCTTCTACTCTGAATTATAGGATAAAGTTCGATGTTACATTTATTACACTTTAAACCTAGCATTTGTGAGATAAATATGATCTATATAAAGGAATAAAACGGAGTTACATCCCGGGTGTTACATTTATCAAGGAGGCATACTACTATTTCATTTAATTTTTTTTTTTCATATCAAGTATTTATTGCAATTTCATTTTTTAAAAGTCATATCAACCACTTTAAATCAAATGGTCCATTTACTTGTTGCAGTTAGTTTTAAAATTGAACAGAATGACCATATCACAGAAATAAATTTTATATGAAAGGTTAGAGTGCGGTTATTTTGTTTCATTGGTCAGCTTAGTTTTTAGATTTAACATATTAAATGATGGATGTACATGTTACAAAATAAGTAGTTTCTGAAATAGAAGAGCGTTTCGGTAGAGTTCGGCATCGTTCGGGGCATCTCGGAAAAATTCGCGCATCTCCGGCTAGAAATTACTTACATCTGACGTCATTCGATTCCGTATTCATCCCCCTTCCTTGTGACCACAGCTACTTCAGTCCATCGCAATTTGTCTCTTGTGTCGCCTCAAGGTCTTCCGAAACTACAACAGGTTGTACGGAGTGAATATAAGTTAGTAATTTTTCTTTAATTTGTTTAAGTAGTTGCTTGAGTATGTATTGTAACGTGGAAAGTTGTTTGAAATACTGGTACAGAACAGAAGGAAATGCAAAAGGAACGATGTTAATTAATTTAAAAACCTAAACCATATTAATACTTCCTTAAAAGCCGTATATTGATGACAGTTTGGATTGAGTCATATTTTGGATTGAAATAACTTGACGACTATAACCTTTACAAATCCAGTGTAAGCCATAGGAATACTCGGAATACATTTTGAAATAGTAGACAAACAAACACCGTAATTTTATTTGAAGAAAAACATATGTTGTATGCTGGGTTATTCTTCTAGTTTTAGATGCTGACGTTATACAGTATACATACTTAAAACAATATAAATAAACATCTTCAATTATTTTGACATTAAAATTGATATTGTTAGTATATTTACTTAATATTTGGATCAAAATCACGGGGTTTTATTCTTCTACTCTGAATTATAGGATAAAGTTCGATGTTACATTTATTACACTTTAAACCTAACATTTGTGAGATAAATATGATCTATATAAAGGAATAAAACGGAGTTACATCCCGGGTGTTACATTTATCAAGGAGGCATACTACTATTTCATTTAATTTTTTTTTTTCATATCAAGTATTTATTGCAATTTCATTTTTTAAAAGTCATATCAACCACTTTAAATCAAATGGTCCATTTACTTGTTGCAGTTAGTTTTAAAATTGAACAGAATGACCATATCACAGAAATAAATTTTATATGAAAGGTTAGAGTGCGGTTATTTTGTTTCATTGGTCAGCTTAGTTTTTAGATTTAACATATTAAATGATGGATGTACATGTTACAAAAAAAGTAGTTCTTGAAATAGAAGAGCGTTTCGGTAAAGTTCGGGGTTCGTTCGGCGTCTCTCGGGGCTTCTCGGGGAAAATTTGCGCGTCTCTGTTTAGAAACGAATTACATCTGACGTCATTCGATTCCGTATTCATCCCCCCTTCCGTGTGACCACAGCTACTTCAGTCCATCGCAATTTGTCTCTTGTGTCGCCTCGAGGTCTTCTGAAACTACAACAGGTTGTACGGAGTAATCATAAGTTAGTAATTTTTCTTTTATTTTGTTTAAGAAGTTGCTTGAGTATGAATTGTAACGTGGAATGTTGTTTGATATACTGGTACAGAACAGAAGAAAATGTCTAAAAGAATGAAGTTATTTAATTAAAAAACTTAAACCATATTAATACTTCCGTAAAAGACGTATATTGATGACAGTTTTTACATTTTATAAGCAAACCTATGCTACCGATATCCTTACTTAATTATCCTGGTTGGCTAGGGGATGGAAATGTGTTCTACTAAGGTCAACACACTCCTATTTTGATTAACATTTATTCAACCGCACGGCTGCAATTTATTTTAAGAGTTTTATTGAAACAATGGTGATTTAACCATATTTTGTGTATTCATTGTTATATTAATTTATCTAAATTATTCAGTTAATTTGAAGTCGCATATAACGGAATTAAATAAACCTTAAAATGCTAGCCAAACGAAAGCACTAGTGTCACACGAAGGAAATATGTGGTTAGGCAAGTGCGAGAACAAAATTTATGAGCTGATATTTTTTTTCCTATAATGTTTTGAACCCAAGGATTTCATCGTCTAGCACTGACATGCCAGTGGGTTCTTAGTATGAGATATTATTAGCTAAAGTTGAAAGTCATATTTGGATTGAAATATCTTGACAACTATAACTAACCTTTACAAATCCAGTGTAGGCCATAGGAATACTCGGAATACATTTTGAAATAGTAGACAAACAAACACCGTAATTTTATTTGAAGAAAAACATATGTTGTATGCTGGGTTATTCTTCTAGTTTTAGATGCTGACGTTATACAGTATACATACTTAAAACAATATAAATAAACATCTTCAATTATTTTGACATTAAAATTGATATTATTAGTATATTTACTTAATATTTGGATCAAAATCACGGGGTTTTATTCTTCTACTCTGAATTATAGGATAAAGTTCGATGTTACATTTATTACACTTTAAACCTAACATTTGTGAGATAAATATGATTTATATAAAGGAATAAAACGGAGTTACATCCCGGGTGTTACATTTATCAAGGAGGCATACTACTATTTCATTTAATTTTTTTTTTTCATATCAAGTATTTATTGCAATTTCATTTTTTAAAAGTCATATCAACCACTTTAAATCAAATGGTCCATTTACTTGTTGCAGTTAGTTTTAAAATTGAACAGAATGACCATATCACAGAAATAAATTTTATATGAAAGGTTAGAGTGCGGTTATTTTGTTTCATTGGTCAGCTTAGTTTTTAGATTTAACATATTAAATGATGGATGTTCATGTTACAAAAAAAGTAGTTTCTGAAATAGAAGAGCGTTTCGGTAGAGTTCGGCATCGTTCGGGGCATCTCGGAAAAATTCGCGCATCTCCGGCTAGAAATTACTTACATCTGACGTCATTCGATTCCGTATTCATCCCCCCTTCCTTGTGACCACAGCTACTTCAGTCCATCGCAATTTGTCTCTTGTGTCGCCTCAAGGTCTTCCGAAACTACAACAGGTTGTACGGAGTGAATATAAGTTAGTAATTTTTCTTTAATTTTTTTAAGTAGTTGCTTGAGTATGTATTGTAACGTGGAAAGTTGTTTGAAATACTGGTACAGAACAGAAGGAAATGCAAAAGGAACGATGTTAATTAATTTAAAAACCTAAACCATATTAATACTTCCTTAAAAGCCGTATATTGATGACAGTTTGGATTGAGTCATATTTGGATTGAAATATCTTGACAACTATAACTAACCTTTACAAATCCAGTGTAGGCCATAGGAATACTCGGAATACATTTTGAAATAGTAGACAAACAAACACCGTAATTTTATTTGAAGAAAAACATATGTTGTATGCTGGGTTATTCTTCTAGTTTTAGATGCTGACGTTATACAGTATACATACTTAAAACAATATAAATAAACATCTTCAATTATTTTGACATTAAAATTGATATTATTAGTATATTTACTTAATATTTGGATCAAAATCACGGGGTTTTATTCTTCTACTCTGAATTATAGGATAAAGTTCGATGTTACATTTATTACACTTTAAACCTAACATTTGTGAGATAAATATGATCTAATATTTGGATCAAAATCACGGGGTTTTATTCTTCTACTCTGAATTATAGGATAAAGTTCGATGTTACATTTATTACACTTTAAACCTAACATTTGTGAGATAAATATGATCTATATAAAGGAATAAAACGGAGTTACATCCCGGGTGTTACATTTATCAAGGAGGCATACTACTATTTCATTTAATTTTTTTTTTTCATATCAAGTATTTATTGCAATTTCATTTTTTAAAAGTCATATCAACCACTTTAAATCAAATGGTCCATTTACTTGTTGCAGTTAGTTTTAAAATTTAACAGAATGACCATATCACAGAAATAAATTTTATATGAAAGGTTAGAGTGCGGTTATTTTGTTTCATTGGTCAGCTTAGTTTTTAGATTTAACATATTAAATGATGGATGTTCATGTTACAAAAAAAGTAGTTTCTGAAATAGAAGAGCGTTTCGGTAGAGTTCGGCATCGTTCGGGGCATCTCGGAAAAATTCGCGCATCTCCGGCTAGAAATTACTTACATCTGACGTCATTCGATTCCGTATTCATCCCCCCTTCCTTGTGACCACAGCTACTTCAGTCCATCGCAATTTGTCTCTTGTGTCGCCTCAAGGTCTTCCGAAACTACAACAGGTTGTACGGAGTGAATATAAGTTAGTAATTTTTCTTTAATTTGTTTAAGTAGTTGCTTGAGTATGTATTGTAACGTGGAAAGTTGTTTGAAATACTGGTACAGAACAGAAGGAAATGCAAAAGGAACGATGTTAATTAATTTAAAAACCTAAACCATATTAATACTTCCTTAAAAGCCGTATATTGATGACAGTTTGGATTGAGTCATATTTTGGATTGAAATAACTTGACGACTATAACCTTTACAAATCCAGTGTAAGCCATAGGAATACTCGGAATACATTTTGAAATAGTAGACAAACAAACACCGTAATTTTATTTGAAGAAAAACATATGTTGTATGCTGGGTTATTCTTCTAGTTTTAGATGCTGACGTTATACAGTATACATACTTAAAACAATATAAATAAACATCTTCAATTATTTTGACATTAAAATTGATATTATTAGTATATTTACTTAATATTTGGATCAAAATCACGGGGTTTTATTCTTCTACTCTGAATTATAGGATAAAGTTCGATGTTACATTTATTACACTTTAAACCTAACATTTGTGAGATAAATATGATCTATATAAAGGAATAAAACGGAGTTACATCCCGGGTGTTACATTTATCAAGGAGGCATACTACTATTTCATTTAATTTTTTTTTTTTCATATCAAGTATTTATTGCAATTTCATTTTTTAAAAGTCATATCAACCACTTTAAATCAAATGGTCCATTTACTTGTTGCAGTTAGTTTTAAAATTGAACAGAATGACCATATCACAGAAATAAATTTTATATGAAAGGTTAGAGTGCGGTTATTTTGTTTCATTGGTCAGCTTAGTTTTTAGATTTAACATATTAAATGATGGATGTACATGTTACAAAATAAGTAGTTTCTGAAATAGAAGAGCGTTTCGGTAGAGTTCGGCATCGTTCGGGGCATCTCGGAAAAATTCGCGCATCTCCGGCTAGAAATTACTTACATCTGACGTCATTCGATTCCGTATTCATCCCCCTTCCTTGTGACCACAGCTACTTCAGTCCATCGCAATTTGTCTCTTGTGTCGCCTCAAGGTCTTCCGAAACTACAACAGGTTGTACGGAGTGAATATAAGTTAGTAATTTTTCTTTAATTTGTTTAAGTAGTTGCTTGAGTATGTATTGTAACGTGGAAAGTTGTTTGAAATACTGGTACAGAACAGAAGGAAATGCAAAAGGAACGATGTTAATTAATTTAAAAACCTAAACCATATTAATACTTCCTTAAAAGCCGTATATTGATGACAGTTTGGATTGAGTCATATTTTGGATTGAAATAACTTGACGACTATAACCTTTACAAATCCAGTGTAAGCCATAGGAATACTCGGAATACATTTTGAAATAGTAGACAAACAAACACCGTAATTTTATTTGAAGAAAAACATATGTTGTATGCTGGGTTATTCTTCTAGTTTTAGATGCTGACGTTATACAGTATACATACTTAAAACAATATAAATAAACATCTTCAATTATTTTGACATTAAAATTGATATTATTAGTATATTTACTTAATATTTGGATCAAAATCACGGGGTTTTATTCTTCTACTCTGAATTATAGGATAAAGTTCGATGTTACATTTATTACACTTTAAACCTAACATTTGTGAGATAAATATGATCTATATAAAGGAATAAAACGGAGTTACATCCCGGGTGTTACATTTATCAAGGAGGCATACTACTATTTCATTTAATTTTTTTTTTTTTCATATCAAGTATTTATTGCAATTTCATTTTTTAAAAGTCATATCAACCACTTTAAATCAAATGGTCCATTTACTTGTTGCAGTTAGTTTTAAAATTGAACAGAATGACCATATCACAGAAATAAATTTTATATGAAAGGTTAGAGTGCGGTTATTTTGTTTCATTGGTCAGCTTAGTTTTTAGATTTAACATATTAAATGATGGATGTACATGTTACAAAATAAGTAGTTTCTGAAATAGAAGAGCGTTTCGGTAGAGTTCGGCATCGTTCGGGGCATCTCGGAAAAATTCGCGCATCTCCGGCTAGAAATTACTTACATCTGACGTCATTCGATTCCGTATTCATCCCCCTTCCTTGTGACCACAGCTACTTCAGTCCATCGCAATTTGTCTCTTGTGTCGCCTCAAGGTCTTCCGAAACTACAACAGGTTGTACGGAGTGAATATAAGTTAGTAATTTTTCTTTAATTTGTTTAAGTAGTTGCTTGAGTATGTATTGTAACGTGGAAAGTTGTTTGAAATACTGGTACAGAACAGAAGGAAATGCAAAAGGAACGATGTTAATTAATTTAAAAACCTAAACCATATTAATACTTCCTTAAAAGCCGTATATTGATGACAGTTTGGATTGAGTCATATTTTGGATTGAAATAACTTGACGACTATAACCTTTACAAATCCAGTGTAAGCCATAGGAATACTCGGAATACATTTTGAAATAGTAGACAAACAAACACCGTAATTTTATTTGAAGAAAAACATATGTTGTATGCTGGGTTATTCTTCTAGTTTTAGATGCTGACGTTATACAGTATACATACTTAAAACAATATAAATAAACATCTTCAATTATTTTGACATTAAAATTGATATTATTAGTATATTTACTTAATATTTGGATCAAAATCACGGGGTTTTATTCTTCTACTCTGAATTATAGGATAAAGTTCGATGTTACATTTATTACACTTTAAACCTAACATTTGTGAGATAAATATGATCTATATAAAGGAATAAAACGGAGTTACATCCCGGGTGTTACATTTATCAAGGAGGCATACTACTATTTCATTTAATTTTTTTTTTTTCATATCAAGTATTTATTGCAATTTCATTTTTTAAAAGTCATATCAACCACTTTAAATCAAATGGTCCATTTACTTGTTGCAGTTAGTTTTAAAATGGAACGGGATGACCATATCACAGGAATAAATTTTATATAAAAGGTTAGTGTGCGGTTATTTTGTTTCATTGGTCAGCTTAGTTTTTAGATTTAACATATTAAATGATGGATGTTCATGTTACAAAGAAAGTAGTTCTTGAAATAGAAGAGCGTTTCGGTAAAGTTTGGGGTTTGTTCGGCGTCTCTCGGGGCTTCTCGGGGAAAATTTGCGCGTCTCCGGTTAGAAACGAATTACATCTGACGTCATTCGATTCCGTATTCATCCCCCCTTCCGTGTGACCACAGCTACTTCAGTCCATCGCAATTTGTCTCTTGTGTCGCCTCGAGGTCTTCTGAAACTACAACAGGTTGTACGGAGTGATTATTAGTTAATAATTTTTCTGTTATTTTGCTTAAGTAGTTGCTTGAGTATGTATTTTAACGTGAAAAGTTGTTTGATATACTGGTACAGAACAAAAGAAAATGCCTAAAGCAATGATGTTAATTAATTAAATGACTTAAGCCATATTAATACTTCCTTAAAAGACATTCAAGATCACTATTAACAGCTAAAGCCTGAACTTACAATTTTCCTTTGAGACCTAGCTTGACATATTTATTTGATGTATGTGTATAGATACACAACATTGAAAAGTCTAAAAATGCACCACTACCTTACATTAGCAAGAGATCTCCCAAGTCCACTGTTTAATGTTATTACAAGTAGGTATTCTATGACCTCTAATTTTTATATTAAGTGAGTTAGTTCTTTGCTGATTTCCTTGGCTAGCCAAGTTTGTTACTTATTTTCATTTAGGTTATTCCTACGACACCATCTTTCCAGAATTTCTTTATTTATTTCTATTTCATTTCAAATATCTTTGAACAGTTTATTTATTGTTATATAAAAAATATTCTAGTATAATCTTTATAGCTATTTGGGATTTTTCTCTTTCAAGTCCATATCAAATCCTGTAAGCTGAATACTAAAAGGCCCGATAAAAATAAAAACGACCAATAATCCTGAAAAAACTTTGTTTTAGAAAAAAAATGCTTGAGTGACGGTGAATACATTAGGATCACTCTTCACTAGACAAATTAGACAGTAAAAATGGCGTGATGTCACATCGAAAAGGATTTTCCATTATCAAAATAGAAAATTATTTATTTATCTTTGGTGTAAATAAATATGCATGCACCAAAAAAATATTTTTATTAAGAAACAAAACACCTCACATTTTGTAAGTGATTATAGAATATGTTAGCAACGAAGTTATTACTAAACAAAAAATGGTGTTTTTAAGGAAAATATAAGTAATTGCAATTTGTGACCTTTTTATTTATTTAGAAGAGAAATTTCTGTATAATTGAATAGGGTGTTGAGATTAAATATCTCAACGTCACGATTAATAATATACGTGGTAGGGCTCTGCTGGATTGTAATTACAAAAACTGATATCAGAATCCTTTTCAGACATTAATTGTTTGTTGCATCACACTTCATTCGAACTTGTTTAAATACATTAAGTAAGTATTATGGGAACTGATGAGCAACACTCGGCCATATCCGTAGTACAAAATTATTTTTGTTATAGTCGGAAACGGAGAGATGGGGCGAACAGTCCCAGGATTAACTAGTTTTCCATTTATTTCATGATTATTATCTAAGGAACAATATTTATTTATTAAATATATAATATAATAAAATGACTGGGATTTGGACCTGACTCTGCCAAGTTTGCGATCCCTGTACCCCTAAATATTAGTTGATTGAGTAAGATGCTATAGCAATTGCGAATATCTCCAGAAATCTCTCCAGCTCCTTTGTGAATGGTGTTCATCTGATCTCCCGATGACTATTGTAAGCTAAAGATTGATTGGTTTTCGTGGAGCTTTCTCCTTTATCCTCTTAGCAGATCTCGCCAGCTTCATTCAGGTACTCCTCGCTAGCTCGGATTCTTGGAATCCTCAAGCCAACTGTGAATTTCATCTTTAATACAGGATTTCAGTTTACGGGGGTGGGAGATCCCACTCCAAGTGTAAGCTTACCCTAGGGCGTGTTGGGGAGGGGTGTTAAAAATGTAAGTGTTCGTTGAAAACGTTTACACCCACCCGGGTCTATTTCTCTTAACCCTTTATCGGCTTCATAATAGAATAATTTTTCGTTGATAATAACATTATGTGAAATAATGATTATCAAATGCTTCTAATAAACGTAAACTCACAAATTACTGAATCTATGTAATTTTTCTCTCTTTATGTGCTGTTAAATGAGACATGAAGGGTGTTTTTTTTCGGGGTGGACACCAAATTCTAATAAAGAAAAATTACTTACAGTTCACATGCAACATTTAAACTATTTTCTGTCATGTAATTAATCAAAAAGTCGCTGTTTGAAAATATTTCTATATTGACATTGTATATTACAATACATTCTTTTTAGGATTTTACTTGGACTGTGTTCTTTAAAAGTATACCACAGTGATGAATTGTTCCAAATTCGAATGGCTTTGTTGGGATCATTGAGAAATTGAGCCGGTTGTCGAAATAAAAAAGTCACTATCAACAAATGATAACTATAAAAACTTATTGTTATACAATAGATTCTGTTATTCTGCTGTGCGTCAGCGAATCAGAACAAGGCTTACATTTATATCGAATGACTCAGAGGCGACCATAGATTCTTCCATGAGTCAGCTCAGGACCAACTCTCTTGCTTCCTCCCTTTTAACCAATGTTTCACAATTATCGGAGTGTTCTTAATTATTAATAATATCAATTTATATCTATGCACTACATCGTTCCTAGCATTCCTCATTCTTCTATCCCGATATCTTACATTTAGTTTCTCGATTTTGTTAATATTCTTCATTAATTATAATTATGATATTCAAAATCAAATTTTTTCCTCTTGTAGGCTAAGATGTACGTAACTTCAATTGTACATTTATTGTTTTATCAACTTGGCATTTATGTGATTTGATTGATTATGTGATCACGGAAAGAATAACATACGGGACCTTACATGGAATTTTACTCCCTTATCTACAATTAAATGATTTATGAGGAACCACCAAATGTCCTTGTCCTCATAGAAAGGCACTTGCTAACTATTCAGCATTTTCCCTCAAAGAATGAATCATAAAGCCATCATTTGAAAATGTTCCTATGTTGATATTATATTTTGTAATACCAGACCCTGATATAGCATCCCAAAACCTTCAAAAACACCTTCATGAGATCGAGTATTGGTGCAACCAATGGCGAATCAAAGTCAATGAAGGAAAATGTTCCCACATAAACTTTACCCTTTGCCGCAAGTCCTGTCCGCCAGTCTTTTTAAATTCAATTCCTCTCTCTGTGTCTGAGACAGTACGGTATTTAGGCTTCCATCGCGACAAAAGACTGACATGGAACCCACACACGAGGCTGAAAGACAAGAACTAAACAGACGCTTTGGACAACTGTACATACTACTTCGAAGGACATCCCATCTCTCAATAGATATCTCTCAATAAACTACTTATTTACAAAGTTATACTTAAGCCAATCTGGACATACGGAATATAACTATGGGGGACAGCAAAAAAGTCGAACATCAAGCGTATCCAATCCTTTCAATCAAAAGTCCTGAGAACAATAGTAAATGCCCCTTATTACGTCAGCAACAAAACCCTTCATATTGATCTGAATATACCCTATATTCTTGAACTCATCCCTTCCAAGTTCATAAAATTCTATAGTCCACCCTAATCCCGTAGGACAGTCATTGCACTGCACCACTCATCCTTATAATCCTCCTCGGAGACTAAAACGGCAGTGGCCTTGTGACCTGCTATAAATAAGTGACAGTGGGAGTCCTGGCAATGGCCAGTTTCTATAATCATGTCCTGAGCGTCTGTGGCTCTCGCGCTCTTGCTCAGCCTCCACTGGCTCTTATCCAGTGACGCGGCTGATGTAGGAGCGTGGGGGACTTCCCAAGACTCCGTTCCTCCTTCGCTTACGAGGGAGGTGACAACCATGTGGACTTGGGGGGCCTCTGGGCTGTTTGTATATATAGTATGAATGAGCGAGTGATTGAAAATTGTAAATTGGTATGAACGAGATCATATAGGACAATTACTTACAGCCCAATCAGGCAGATTGTAATTTTATCATAATAAAGTTGTTATATAATATATTTTGTAATACATTTATTTCGATATTTGGACGTTTTACAGATTTTGAGATACACTTTTTAAAGTTTTATTCGTATTACTTTGGCCGCTCTAAGCCACTATTTTGACAAAAAAAAAAAGGCCTCAATGTTTATAAAATTTTCTATTTGACTACACCTTCTTCAGCGAACCATTCAGCGATGGAAAGCCTATCCTTTTGTAATTAGTGTTATGATGCAGTTGAGACACTTTAAGTTAAGGGGGTTTCCTGTCCAATTGTAGGCTGCTGTTGTCTGATACTTTTAATAAAACGTCAAAAAACTATGACTTGAATAAAATTTAAAGGTTACTTATAAATGCCAGGGGTTCAAGTAAAAAGGTCACATTATCACTGGTATTTAGATTCAAGCTATCAGTGCCCGGAACTTTGATTATAGATTAGTCATATCGTATGTAATTCATGAATAACTTATAGGATATTTTTTTGTGTGGCTATTATTGAATAATCAAAACTGTTAAATTTGTATTCACATTTATTTATCATAATTACATCATTACAGATCATGGCAGCTACGACTCTAAAAACACCGGGTCCATCAACAATAAATAAAACCATACAAGAGGTAACGACAGTGTTGCCACCTTATTACTCTTAAATATACCCAATAAAAAGTACAATATCCAACCAGGATAACGTCATAGATATACTCGATAAAAAAAGGTACTTCAAATAAGTATTCTTTATTTGAGACTTCATTTTTTCCGCCGTTGACACTAATGATGCACCTAGTTTATAGTTTAATGTTGAGGTAATGTTTCTTTAAGAATAGACTTGGTTCAATTCTCAACAGTGTATACAGCATTAAAATGAAGATACAGAATGTATAAATAACGATCGTTTAAAAGAATAGAATACAGGGAGAAGTAAGTTGATTTCAGAAAAGTTCAATACACACTTCAGGTTTTTTTTAGGGTTTTAGTTTTATTTATTTCTAAAATAGACCAACTCGGCAAGGCCCTGAAAACCCTGATCCGGTAATCCAGTGATTTCGACAGTTTGTAGTTTACTGTGCACGAATTATCAGGTACAAAACCCGACACTATCACTATGACACGCAAAAGAAAGGAAGGAAAAAAATCGTTAAAAAATGAATTTTAAACATTATGTTATTGTATTAGGTGTTCTGATGAAACCTATATAAAAGAGTCTAACTTCATATTTTAATTTAAATATAATACCAATTTCTCCATATAATTCCAATCATTAAATGAACATCAGTTATAATACTATTTAAATACCGAGCCATGTATTTTAAAGTTATAGTTTGTAGAATTGTTCATTCGTTTTGTCCATTATTAAAACGGTTCTGGTGAATAAACGCTGAGAAATTTAACTTTTCGTATAAAAGCGATTTTTTTCAATAATTTGTTTATTGTTTTAATTGTTTTTTGATTATTTAGAATAAGTTATGAAAAGGAAATGGATCCTGTTGATTTCATTACTTTAGGATTCCTTGAATAAAAATGTGTAAAAATAAAAACCTTGTACGTATATATAAAATTCCACCCATTTGCCTATTCAGTAAAACATAAATAATATTTCCCCCTCTAATTCTAAGGATTCTAAAATCCTTTAATAAGTTACAAAGTATATGGTTTAATTTTTTGACAATTTAACTTACTTAAAGCTTCTAATTCCTAGACAAAGTGGTTTTATAATAAAATTCCTGAATTCAGCAGAACGCCAACCTTACTAATTTATTTGCATAAAAGACCCTAACCCTATTAACAAATTGTTCTCTACTCAGAGTTATTCTGTCATCAAGGCTAACTTTTACCGTATCTATTTAACGCTTTCATACCCTTGTATTCCCTGCATTAGCTTTTTTAATTTTATTTGTTATGTTTTCTTTTGTATTTTATAGAATATGAGAAGATAAGATTAAAAGCTGGGAAAGGTCAACAAGACTGGGTAGGATAACTGCAACCACATAACATTTTCCAGAAAACTTCCAATGAGTGAGTAAAATATTTATTATTAAATGCAGCTGATACTTTCAGCATTAATGAGAACTTTTCACATGAAACCGCCACAGCTTACTTAAGTGCACATATTGAAAAACTGCAGTGGAGAAGTAGACATAAGAGTGGAATATCGTCTTTTAAATACATATAAATTGAATTTTAATCGATGAGTTTATCAAAGCAAATATTGTGGAAATAATAGTTTTTCTACCACGGACTTATGCACTGAAGCGCTTCAAAGATCCTTATTAAATGCTTTTCTTGGGCGATAATAGCCCTTGTGGTTGACATGACCTAAAACAAAACAAAGAGAAATGATATTATGTTCATAAGTTAATCTGACCCAACGTTCTAATTAAAATTTTATTGTTGAACTCATGTGCCAACTGAAAAACATACTCACAAATTTTACCAAAGGAAAACAAATTAAGTAGTGCTATCAAGAAAACTTTTAAACTGTTTATTTCTTTATCAATTTTTCACAGAGGTTATATTGCTTTTATCATCTCACTTATTCATATTTTTTTTTTCCAGCAACTGTTCTTATGTACTTGTATTATGGTGCCGCGGCCATTATAATTAACTTTTGATGAGAACACCACAGTTTAGGTTCCGTTCTCAACTGGGAGAGCAAGATTTTTTATCAAGCGGTAAATTCAGTATTCTTACACTTCGAATAAAAATTTGTTAGCCACTCATACCTTAGGTTGGAGTTTTTAAGATTTGAAAACACATAATACACTAATCATATTTGTAGGACGATTGAAACTATTCTACAATTTTATTCAACCGGGAAGACATGGTATAACTAAAATCCTACCTCAGCAAATGGTTTACTCACTGAAATGTTAGGGAACAAAAGAAAACAACCAAAACAATATATGAATCTAATTGTGATTAAATTTTTGAGGGAGAGAGAGAGGTTGATTTGGTGTGATTTTTATTCCTATATTTTATCTCCTAGAAAACGAACTAGAACTAGAAGGCACATACTATTTACAAAATTAGCTTTACTGAAAAACGATGTGATAATTAATAGTTAAAAAAAAATATACAATTCTATATTCCTAATTAAAACATTCGTATGAGCAGATGAATAAGGAAACTTACAGGAAACACTTACAAATTTATTTAGAATTTTCAAATGTTCAGTGATTTAAAAAATTATAATGAGTTTCTTGAAGCTAAGCATTTATTGCAGTTGTACAATGACTTAGAATCACTCAAAAACTTGGTATACAACAAATCATATATAAATAGAATTAGACACGAACTTGAAATTTCTCGTTGTGATACAATAATAAAAATATTAGACAATAATTCATTTTATTGGGAATAGTAGTAGGTAGATCAAATAAATTGTCATTACTTAAAAAGAATTCATTTTTGATATTGGTCATTCATATTTTTTGCATGGTGGTTTTGGGGGATAGAATCAAGCAGTTTGTTTTTTAATATGGTAAGATTTGTGTTGCTTTTTTTTTTAGGGAAGGGGCATTTTTGTTCAGGTAACGGTTTTTTTAAAGGCTAATAACTCCACCTGGCTGCACAAGGTGTTATTACAGGTGTAATTAAGTCCACTAGTTAAGAGGTGTAGGGTGCATAACTCCCGAAATAACATATTATTTTGCTTAGTTCTTAAGTATTTACGGGTTTCGGGTTTTTGTTTATTTTAGAACCACTTCATTGCACATAATTTCCAAAAACAATAATAGTTCTTCTGTGTATATGAATTTTATTTATTGTTTATTTTAGAACCACTTCATGTCGGACAATTTATGAAACCACATACAATTAATTCTGTTGCGTAGTTTTTAAGTATTTATGGATTTTAGTTTGTGTTTATTTTAGAGCCACTTCATGGTAAATAATTTCCGAAAACACTTACAATTCTTTTTGCTTATTTCTGAAGTGTTTATGAATTTTATTTATTATTAATTTTAGAGCCACTTCATGGCGATTAATTACCCAAAGAACTTACAATCCTTTTCCTTAGTTCTTAAGAGTATATGGATTTTAGTTTGTGTTCATTTTAGAGCCACTTCATAGCGATTAATTACCCAAAGAACTTACAATCCTTTTCCTTAGTTCTTAAGAGTATATGGATTTTAGTTTGTGTTCAGTTTAGAGTCACTTCATAGCGAATAATTTCCGAAAGAACTTACAATCCTTTTGCTTAGTTCTTAAGAGTATATGGATTTTAGTTTGTGTTCATTTTAGAGCCACTTCATAGCGATTAATTTCCGAAAGAACTTACAATCTTTTTCCTTAGTTCTTGAGTGTATATGGATTTTAGTTTATATTTATTTTAGAGCCACTTCATAGCCATTAATTTCCGAAAGAACTTACAATCTTTTTCCTTAGTTCTTAAGAGTATATGGATTTTAGTTTTTGTTTATTTTAGAGCCACTTCATGGCGATTAATTTCTGAAAGGAAATACAATTCTTTTTGCTTATTTCTGAAGTGTTGATGAATTTTATTTATTGTTTATTTTTATAGCCACTTCATGGCGATTAATTATCGAAAGCAAATACAATTTTTTTTGCTTAGTTCTTAAGTGTATATGGATTTTAGTTTGTGTTCATTTTAGAGCTACTTCATAGCGATTAATTTCCGAAAGCACTTACAATTATTATTCCTTATTTATGAAGTGTTGATGGATTTTATTTATTGTTTATTTTAGAGCCACTTCATGGCGATTAATTTCCGAAAGGAAATACAATTTTTTTTCCTTAGTTCTTAAGTGTATATGGATTTTAGTTTATATTTATTTTAGAGCCACTTCATGGTGAATAATTTACGAAAGCACTTGCAATTATTTTTGCTTATTTCTGAAGTGTTTATGAATTTTATTTATTATTAATTTTAGAGCCACTTCATGGCGATTAATTACCGAAAGAATTTACAATCCTTTTGCTTAGTTCTTAAGAGTATATGGATTTTAGTTTTTGTTTATTTTAGAGCCACTTCATGGCGATTAATTTCTGAAAGGAAATACAATTCTTTTTGCTTATTTCTGAAGTGTTTATGAATTTTATTTATTGTTTATTTTTATAGCCACTTCATGGCGATTAATTATCGAAAGCAAATACAATTTTTTTTGCTTAGTTCTTAAGTGTATATGGATTTTAGTTTGTGTTCATTTTAGAGCTACTTCATAGCGATTAATTTCCGAAAGCACTTACAATTATTATTCCTTATTTATGAAGTGTTGATGGATTTTATTTATTGTTTATTTTAGAGCCACTTCATGGCGATTAATTACCGAAAGAACTTACAATCCTTTTCCTTAGTTCTTAAGAGTATATGAATTTTATTTATTGTTTATTATAGAGCCACTTCATGGTGGTTAATTTCTGAAACCACTTACAATTATTTTGCTTAGTTCTTAAGTATTTGCGTGTTTTAGGTTTTTGTTTATTTTAGAGCCACTTAATGGCGGATATTTCCTGAAAACATACTTTTTCTTTAGTTTGTATAGCAGATTTTTTATTATCATCTTCTCTAATAGGATTAGCGTGTGTGTCCCCAGAGGTTCGTCTTGGGCCCTGCCCTTGGTAATTGGTATTTAACAATGTCATTGTAACACTTAATGAGCAAGGGATCTCTGCAGTGTTCTTTATTAATGATCTGGCCACTACCATCAAAGTGGTTTGCAAGGGCCTCTAAGACTGTGTCATTAGAAGTCGGTTAGATACTGGCGGCGGCATTTCCAGTGGACTCTGTGCTGTGGCGATGAGAGAACGACTGGAAGAGCTTCACAGGAAGATTGAAGAGGATCCTAGGAAGTGCACTGACCATCTTAGTGACTGGATAAACGATGAATGCAAAGTCAACCATTTCACAAAAGTACCCAGAGGAAGGTTATTCTGCTAAGGACAGGCTGGGTCTCTCCTGGCTATTGGAATCCCAGCAGCTTTTGGGTAATGTGGATTTTTAGATCTAAGCTATGCAAGCATAAAAAAGGCACCGTCACCTGTCAGGCTTTGGAACAGTCTAGAGCACAAATGCTCCGCTTGATCGGGCAGTATTGCTTTTAAGAGTCCGTAGACAAGTAATACAACTTCATGGACTTACTTTGTATCTTTGCACAGAAGTGGAAGGAGCTACAGGTGCCCTCGCACTTCACCATTTCTACGAAGACTACCCAAGACGACCAGCCTTGACCTAGGCGGGGACAACGAAGACATCGTTGTATCAAGATGGCGAGGAGGCGTTGTTAAATGAGTATATAAGTGTACATGTTGACACCAAAGAGAATAGGATAATACAACTTTTGTTTGTAGTATATAATAGTTTTAAAATGGAGAGTAAGGCAATCCTTATAAAAAAAAAAGTTGTGGTTTTAAGTCTTAACTCTGAATGTTTGCGGTTCTTATGGGGACGTAGTCTTTGTAGGCAGCTAATCCACTGGTGGACCCTAGGGGGGGAGTTTAGCAGATAGGTTTGACCCCCCCCCCCTCTAAAAAAAATCTGTACTTCTACATAACCTTAATATACCTTCTTTTATATTATAATTATCCTAGAATAGGTATTCATGTTTAATTATATTTTTGTTATAATCTCTACCCCATAAAAAACACACATGAACCCGGACTCAAAAAAAATACTGGGATACCCACTGGCTTAAAGGTGTACTCATAAAAAAATATCAAGTCATTATTTGTTGTTTGTGCACTGAAATATAATTTAGATGATCTTAAACACAGTATTAGTGCTGTAAATTTTTAGAATCTTAAAAGTTTAATCATCATGTAACAATATATCCTATTGTCACGAAGAGGTATGTAAATTATTTTAATTTTTTTATCAGTATTTATTTTAAATGTCAGATTCCAAGTTGTGCCTCTTTCTTACAAAATAAAAGTTTTCCGTGAACTAGTAAGCTGGATTCTAAGTTTTTGAGAAATTCTAATTTCTATAAAGATTTTCTTGAAGTGTATTCTCATTCAAGGTTTTTTTGTACATTATTTTGAGATGATGCTCCTTAATGCTGTATTTTAAACATGCAATTTATCACTAATTTATTTCATGACTAGTACAATTGTCTGGTAGGGATCCCACAAAATTATTCAAATATTTACATAATTACAATTTTGAGAAACAACAAATCCTTTCCGAATATATAATATACATGGAATAATACTCATATTGCAGTTGCAACACACAATGGTAATAAAGGTATACTTGCAAAAAAATCAGGATATTAATAATGAAATTAAATATTAGTTATTGTAATGAACAATTTCTTAGTTCTTTAAAATTGTTGGAGATTTTCAAATACCACCAAAACAACCTAGTCTCGAACCAGAATGTGAGAGTATATATTTAACTATTGTGTTATTATATTACTATATTAAACGATAATTTGGAATAGTCACTTTTTTTTGTTCAAAATTCCATCAGTTAGATTCTATTTTACTATGTGACTGTGAAGGGTACATCAGTCAAAGGGACTGAGGTAACTGGAGGCAGGAGTTCATCAGAACCTTCATTTCGGTTCAGTAGATTATTCTTAACCAACTAATTTTCCTTTATGAGGCTAGAAATGAACCTCATAAATCTTCATCAGAAAGCATCTCTGTAGTTACTACATTAACTATTACGATACCGAGACAATGATTAATCAATATTTGCCTTTTGATTATTTTTCATCATTGGGGCATCAAGTGGAACACCCATGCAATATTTGTCTCCGGGTCTATCTATTTTATCCAGAGATTTTATAGTTGACAGTTTTAACGTTGCTGATGTAAACTAAAGTCTTAAAACATAGCATATTTTCCAAATCTTAAAAGCCATCATACTTAAGGCTCCAGGGTAGAAAACCGGCATACTATGAGGATTTTTAACAGTCAGCAACATAAATTACATTCACATCTGTAAAAAACAGAATATGAAATCAATTAAAATATTTAATTTTTTTTAACTAAATATTCACTTGTACAAACAAATTTAAATATTTTTTACCAGCTTTTTGTTTTGGGTAAACAGACAAGAGAAAATTCAATGGTTTAATTTTTTTTTTAATGATTAAGTAACCTTTCTCTATTGAAGTCCCTATCTTTAACAACCATTAAGTTTTACACGTTTATTTTGCTACACTCTTTTCTCTGTACCATTAACTCAACAAATTTAAAATTATAATTTGTATCAACCAGGTTTCTTTTAATTATATATTTTTTTTAAACACAACTTTGACTGACATCAATAAATGTTTTTATTTATATAGCCTATTTTCACACTCACTTCATACTTTATATATTTGATTATGTGCAATTCATTAATTCATAAGTACTATTACTCTTCATTTTGTATCAGATCGGATTTTATGTGGGCTTTATTCTAAAATTGATAATGGTTTATTTAAAGTTTTTATTTTGGGATTTGACATTAAGAATGAATTCTAATTCAATGTACTTTTAAATCCCTTAGCCTCTAATGATTTTCTCAAACTTGTACCCCAAAACTAATTTTTTGATAGGATAATTAGTATAGTAAATCATTGGATGAATTCTGTTTACCCAAAACAAAAAGTATATAGTAACTCATTTAAGAATATCTATTTTCCTTAAGTAAAAATATTTTATTTGTGAAACTACATGCGGAATTATATTCAATGATGGAGTATAATACAAGTTGTTTAAACACCTTGTCATAGTTACTAATGTTTGTAATTAAAATTGATGGAAAAATAATTTCAAAGCGTATTAATCCCTTAAAAAGGTCAGTCCATCGTTTGATGTTTCGATTACAATCACGCATCCACATAAATAAATAATGGCTATATGAATGCAGACCTTATTAACATGCCAGGATGGTAAGAGTCTCAACATTTCCTTGGTGACACTAAAGACAGTTTGTGTTGTTCAGACAAGAGCCATGCGGTCTAATGTACTTTAGTTGGGAATTCGCTGTTAGCACCCGAACCACATTATCAGGGTACCCATCCTACCAAGTCCACCTAACCCATAACACATTAGATTTTTAATTTGGTCCCCTTATCTCAGTTATTTTGCACCCCCATCCCCTTCCGGCTGCCCATATCTTTCAGGGCACATGCTTATGTTTATTGTTGTCTAAACGTTCAGCTAAATAGCAACAAAGGGTAATGTGAGAGAATACTGAAGAAACCCCTTAAGTAATTGATCCAAATTACAAACTAAATTAAACATAATTAAATCCACACCATTTTTCCATATTAAATAAAAGAAATTGTATCAAAATTTAGTTTTAGTAAATATGTAAATAAAATTAAGGCCGTTTCTACATATCAGTTTTTTAAAAACTACTCTCTATTTACTCAGTATTTTAGAGCAAAACTACTTTTTTTTATTTGCTAAACCTTTATATAAGCTTTAAATAAAAAAATATATACAGGTTTAATGAGAATTAAAATTAATGTCTTCTAAATGACAGATTATTCAAAATTATAAGTCTAGAAATGATATAGAACCGAAAAGAAAGGCATGAAACAAACTAACTATGTATACTATTATTTAGAAAATTGAAAGTTTAGTTAATGTTAAAGGAAACGTAGATTTTATAGGTATCCAATTGCTCAAATTGAAGATATTTTATGAAATATCCTGAGTTTGATCAATAAGGAACTTTATGTTATAAACTTAAGAAGCTAAAAACAATTCTCAACTGAAAAATGAGAAATAATCTATGATAAATTAGTCCGAATTGAGCATAAATCTAAAGCGGACAACAGTGATAATGCTTGAAGACAGTGAAGATATAGGAAAGGTCGTGAAACATTTTGAAAAACTTGTGGGTCACTATATTGAAACTAAAAAATTTCTGGTTACTCCGTTTCGACAACGGTTGCACTTTGTATGGTGATTTAAATGGTCTCAAATGCAAACTTAAACGATAAATGAATTGATTTACACGATTTATTATTGGGATCTCAACCAATTAAGCTCCTACTCAAAGTTTTATATTGAGTTACAGTGGATACAACCTTGATATTGATGCAAGTATTTTCTACCAACCCTCATCTAACATGTTACTTGATTCCACCGTTCAACGTATATTTTAGAACTTGTTCAATTTGAATCATCGGTCCACTCACGTTGCACTCGTGCTCACCCGTTAAACTTGAATACTCCTGCTCAACGCGGTATGGCATTCGACAAACCTCTTCTGTGACTGTCCTCCTCCTCTTCTAATCCTATCCACCTCAACATCGTACATCCAGACATCTTATCGACATTTGAATATTGATCTTTTTCATTGATGCCTATGACCCCCCCTGTAGTCCTTCTCTTCAGAGCATATACAATAGCTGTATTTATGTTTTTGCCCAAAACCTTTTTAGGAAGCTAATATTTGACATTTTGGACGTCGTCTTTGAAGATCATAGTAAAGTTTCTACGCTTCTCTTAGCTCGTTCAGTATTTACTATACTCACAGATAGAGTAAAAAAAATAATTGTTCTTAAATGCAATAGTGAAATCCCATTCTACTGGTCAGCCTATTGATGTTATACATTATGCACATGGCTTAAGTCTTATAAGCCTTTTCATTTACATATGATCAACGTAATACATAATTATGATAAATATACAGGATTGTTGTAGAGTTGTTTATCCTCAATTAAAAAAGAATTCCTTGAAAGTCCTAGAAATATGAGCTTCGTAACATTCGAATTTGCTAATTAAACGGTTACGGAATAGTTTACAATATGTTTGGATATGCCAAAAACTCCCGTGAATCTGAGAGACGTATAACAGTGAAATTAGTTGTGTAGTATTGTGCCTGAACATTGCAAAGGCCATCAATACATCAAGCCAAAAGCCTTAAAGACGTACCCACGAATCTTCAAAAATTGTTATTATAATAATAAACTGGATCGTGTGCAGAGAGTTAAGTGAAAGGCTCGCTAAGCCGAAGTTATTGCACTATATGAAAAGGTATCAACCTGGAAAATCGTCCTTTGATCTCACTAACTATGTAGTTAGCCGGTCGTATTTTCTTTAATTTGCTTTGATTAAAGACTCCTGCCTCTCGCAAGTTACATTAGACCTAATATCCTGTCTAAGCTTTCTTCCTTTAAGATTGTGGAATTGGATCGACGAGAATGTTTGCACATTCATTGGATTTTTCAAAATCCACATCAATTGTACTCTTATTCTTTTAGTTTGTGACTAGACCTGCTACGCAGTTATTTTCGTTAATTATTGTCACATTTCACTCAAATGTTACTATATATCATGGTGTATAGAAGTCAATGCAGGCATTCGGTAGAATAGTTTGGAAACCGCTTTTTGTCTCCATCATGTGTCGTTGGTGCAAGCGATCACTCATAGATTGACAGGACTCCTTCTCTAGTTTTTAATACAAGGGAATAATCAGATCAGCAGAAATACATTTGCCTAAAAAAATGAAGTTTTATGTTTCATGCCTATCTCCGTTAATTTTGTTTGTGCTGTAAGAATGAATTGTTTATCACATTTCTAGACTTATAAATATACTATAATTTGTCAAGTATTTTTACGTTGAAATAACTACACGTTTCTTCACAGAAGACAAATCAATGCTTCGCCTAGGAAACCAGCTCTTGGGTGGGCTGTTGATTCCAAACTTGCTATGTTGAGGGGGTATAATTCCCGTACAATGCAACACAATAATCTGGATCCATATACTATTATTTTTTTTTTTATATTAATTTCAAGACCATCTGCATCATCAAAACTTCAAGTCTAAAGGAAGACTTAAGACTTGCTTTTTCTTAACACCTTGGGTTCTCCTTAATCCTGGAATTCAATTGAATAAATTATGATCCACCACTCAACTGGTTTAGTATTTCGCAACCCGTATACGACGTAGTGGCATATTTCGCAAGGTAGTTTCTGTTGGTGCTATGTTATGTTAAAAATTAACTCCAGTAAAAATAATGATGGGGGTATAGGGCAAATAAAACAATACATCAAATAATAAGTCAAAAGTTAAAGACTATATTGGTATAAGTCATTAAAATGGCATGCAACGTTTTGCAAAGCGCCAGTTTAGCTTTCTGGTCCGTTTTGCTTGCAAAGGAGTTCCACTTGATGTTTCAATAATCATAAAAACTATAGCAAATCATTGAAACATAAGTATGTAATTAAATAATTAGATGGCATTTTATTATTATAAATAATTTCTTTTTGAGGAAGATGAATTTTCTTCCGATTATTATATATTTCTAAACTATGTGAAAATGCAGAATTCATACAATTAGACCGCTTTTAAACAAAAATGTGCTGCTTTGGGTGTGAATCAAACTCAGGTCGGTTCGGTTCAAGGGAACTAACTGTAACCTACGCTCTTTGTTACGTGCTTCACCCTACACATATACTTGCAAAAGCCAAGTTCGTGAGGGAAGCTACTGGAAACTAGCTATACACAAATGGTCATGTAAGAATGTCGTGATTGACAAGATAAAATAACACGACTATTCTCTACATTCAATTCATCATAGCTGTGCAAGAATCCTGATGGCTAGAAATAGACAGGATAAACTAACAATTATTAGTGAGCATATGGTGTGTTTAAAATCAGGAACTGCAAATATAATTGTGATTGACCACATATCACAGTGTGTCCAAAAAACTTTTAAAACACTTTGAATTTAATGTGACGATCAACGAAAAACCACTCACTTTCCACTGCGGTCTTCGAATTACCAAGACCCGAAAACAATATGTTCTATCACATTTCTATTTCTATGTGGTTAATATTTGATTTGTTTTTTATTTCAGAATAAGCTACGGTTTTTTAACAAAATACAAATTCAATAAGATATTTTAAGAGGCGGATTTGTATAAATTTTAATGTAAGAGATATATATATTCATAATAAAAATAAATCAATCTATTTAGATTTTTGAGTACTTTCCGCTCACCTTCCTATCATCGGTATGTTGATTAATACTATAATTTATATATTTGCGATGAAACAATACATGAAGATTGTAAAATTATTGTATGAATTAGCTTTCTATAAATCCTAAATTCAAATCCATCATCTTAAAGGAAGAAAGCTTAGAAAGGATATTAGGTCTAATGTAACTTGTGAAAGGTAGGAGTCTTTAATCAAAGCAAATTAAAGAAAATACGACCGGCTAACTACATAGTTCGTGAGATACAAGGACAATTTTCCAGGTTAATACCTTTTTATATAGTGCCATAACTTCGGCTAAACGAGCATTCCACTTAACTCTCGGCACAAGATCTAGTTTATAATTATAAAATCAATTTTTGAAGGTTTGAGAGTAGGTCTTCAAAGGGTTTGCTTATTGGATTGATGGCCTTTTCAATGTTCAGGTACAATACTGCACAACTAATTTCACTGTTACACGTCTCTCAGATTCACGGGAGTTTTTGAATTATCCAAACATATTGTAAACTATTCCGTAACCGTTTAATTAGCAAATTCGAATGTTACGAAGCTCATATTTCAAGGACTTTTAAGGAATTGTTTTTTAATTAAGGATAAACAACTCTACAACAATCCTGTATGTTTATCATAATTATGTATTACGTTGATCATATGTAAATGAAATGGCTTATAAGACTTAAGCCATGTGCATAATGTATAACATCAATAGGCTGACCAGTAGAATGGGATTTCACTATTGCATTTAAGAACAATTATTTTTTTTACTCTATCTGTGAGTATAGTAAATACTGAACGAGCTAAGAGAAGCGTAGAAACTTTACTATGATCTTCAAAGACGACGTCCAAAATGTCAAATATTAGCTTCCTAAAAAGGTTTTGGGAAAATATTGAAATAAACAGATAAATACAGCTATTGTATATGCTCTGAAGAGTAGGACTACTGGGGGTCATAGACATCAATGGAAAATATCAATATTCAAATGCTGATAGGATGTCTGGATGTGGGATGTAGAAGTAGATAGGATTAGAAGAGGAGGAGGACAGTCTCAGAAGAGGCTTGTCGAATACCGCACTGTGTTGAGCAGGAGTATTCAAGTCTGGTGGGTGCGTACGAGCGTTACGCGAGTTGGCAGTCGATTCAATTCGATTAAGTTCGAAAATATATGATGACCGGTGAAATCGAATAACATGTTAGATGAGGGTTGGTAGAAAATACTTGCATCAATATCAAGGTTGTATCCACTGTAACTCAATATAAAACTTTGAGTAGGAGCTTAATTGGTTGAGATCCCAATAATAAATCGTGTAAATCAATTCATTTATCGTTTAAGTTTGCATTTGAGACCATTTAAATCACCATACAAAATGCAACCGTTGTCGAAACGGAGTAACCAGAAATTTTTTAGTTTCAATATAGTGACCTACAAGTTTTTCAAAATGTCTCACGACCTTCCCGATATCTTCGCTGTCTTGAAGCATTATCACTATTGTCCGCTTTAGTTGAACGTCCGGAGCAACAGAGCTATTGCTATGATCTGTTCGAAAGCCTTTGACTCTCGTCTCTCCAACGTCTGAGGGAATACAAATTCTACTGAACCTGATGACTTCATACCTCACAGGCAGAACTTTTTCGGTTCGGATAGGCACCACGTCTACGACCTGAAGAAAATACACTGTCGGTGTCCCCCAAGGATCAGTGCTAGGCCTCCTGCTGTTCAACATCTACACCGCCCACATCGTAGGAGCCTCGTGCCCCAATTGCGAGGTATTGGCGTATGCAGACGACATAGGTGTTTACAGCACTAGTATCAATTCCACCAGAGCCCTGAAATTTGCTGAGAGCGCCAGTCAACACATTGCTGAGAAACTCGATGCAGTCAACATCAAAGTCAACCCTGCCAAGACGCAAGGAATCATATTTAGTTTTAAATCTGCAAGAAAGAAGCTACCTAAATCCTTCATATTAGACGGCAAAGAGTGCCCTGTGAGCAACAAGCTATGCTACCTTGGGATTACCCTCGGTAGACACTTGTCGCTCACAACTCATCTCAGTAAGAAGTTAAAGAGTATTAGGAAAACTTCTACAGCCTTGGACACCTACTTTACAACCCGGCTCTATCAGTACGCCTTAAGCTGCTGATTTACCAGAGCATCCTGAGACCTGCTCTAATGTATGAGATCCCACTGTTCAAATACCTAAAACCTAACACTCTAAAAACGCTCCAGCAATTTCAGAACAGAGTTCTCCGAACCTCCCTTACGCACACCCCGTTCCACCAGATGAAGGCAAACGAGATCCACGAAAAATTTGAAGTGCTTACCATCCAAGATTTTATCAAGAGACGACACATCAAATTTTTCGATTCACTTCGACACAGCCACAACCCACTATTCTCCGACCTTCAACCACCAGCCATGTCCGTCCGATGGAAGCACTGCTGGACCGCCGAAGCCAGGAGACATATAGACGTGATCGAACCCGAGCCCCCTGACGGGGACTGAACGATCCACGACTCATCCGAAGAAAAAATGACCCCTTCTATCTGCTCAGGGTGGGTCGATCTCCCGGCCGATAGGCCGACTCAGTGCAGCCGCCTTCAGGGGCGGGGCTAGTTATGACCTGACCGACTTCAAACCAACGCCTAGTACCCCTAGACTCCACCATAGGTCGACTCTCACTACCTTCCCGAATCCACCGCCTCCTTTAGGCATCCCACACCCCATATCCTTCTCACACTTCCTTCAAATGGGACCCCCCTTAGTGAAAGGCACCCATCAATCCAAAATAATTTTCCTTTTATTTTTCCCACATCCTATTTTTATAAGTTTGAGAGCTATGGAAAAAAAAAGAAAAGTTTTATGCCCAATTCGGACTAATTTATCATAGATTATTTCTCATTTCAGTTGAGAATTGTCTCGAGTTGCATGAATAAAGGCCAAAACGGAGGAGGACTGGTTTTACAGGTGGTCTGTCGTATACCACAGTGCGTTGAATAGGAATATTCAAGTCTGATGGATGCAAACGTGGGTAACGCGAGTGGGTAGATGATTTAAATTGAACAAGTACGAAAATATATGATGACTGGTGGAATAGTATAGCATGTTAGAGGAGGGCTGGTAGAAAATGCTTACATTAATTAATATCAAGGGTATATCCACCGTAACTCAATATAAAACTGGGAGTAGGAGCCTAATCTGTTGAGGCCATCATAATGAATACGTACAAAAATATGTACGCTGAAATATGCTCATACTCCTTGGAGGCACACATTAAAATGTATGAACCTTCCTATAAACTGGGGAAACTACCCCTTTAAGTGAGCAAGAAACAAATTAATAATCCATTTGTTTCTTGGCAAGGTATACATCATCGTTAAAACCCGTCATTACGAAAAACAATATTTCAGATCTTTACCCAGTCTTCAATTCAGATGAGCCTCAATCATTGTTAAGCCATGATGGTAATAATTTAAAATATAATTCGTCTTATGAACCCAAATGTGATGTAGTGCTGATAAAATACAATGAGGAGTGCAAAAGGATTGAATGGGTTAATTCGATAGTTACTTAACTGTTGAATAGATTTTTACTTTATAAACCCCCCAAGTAGTACCGTGAGAATATTACCGCAATAATCACAATTAAATATGTATTATTCAAGAAATTTCATTGACCTCTGATATTTTTGGTAGCGGGTAGGTACTATTCAATGATGGGGTTTAAAAGCGACCCTGTCCACGCGAGCTCTTGATTTTCCCTCGCCACCTTCACTGAAGAAATCATGTCCCAACCCACTATCCTGCCTAGTCTAGCTTTATCCCAACCATATTCTATCCTCAAGAAGTCAAGTATCAGAAGTAAGGAGAATTGGGATTGAGAAATCACGGAGGAATAAGCAAACCATGGACTAAGTACACGCTTTACATTAAAATTAACTGGGGTTCGAATGGCCTAAAGCTATTCGATTAGTTATTTTTAACGCATTTAGTAATAATAATTGGCCGTGTTGAGACGGCTCAGGAGAATTGGGTTGCTAACTCCTGATTACAATATTAAAATTAAGAGCGACAAGTTATTCATGATGTGTCATGGGATGAAAGTACCAAGATAATAAGATGTATGAAGGGATCCGGTAACGCTTATGGGGGATTCGAAACTGCATTAAAATGCTAAACGAGTCCGCCTGCCCCTTCGCTGGTCCGACAGTATCGTCCCCACCGGCTAGTCTGAGATGGATTCATCAGTGGTTACGATCTAGGATGAGCTTGCGATGACCGGCAATCTAAAGCTATCAGTGACAGAGTTATCAAATTTGAGTTTCCGCAAATCCAATGATCGCACCTTTGGTACGTGAAGCGTCGTAGAAACACAATTTATAACCGGCGCTGAAGAATGTGGTATCCGGTCTAATGGCAATTGTATTCAATTAACCAAACTTGTTTTATTGTTGTTGTTTTTTATTTTTCAAATCAATTTATTTTCAATATTTACATAATTTTTTTTGTTAGTAATATGCAACAGATCCAATCTAAAAACAAATTACTAATTTCATTTTCATTGAGGATGTAATATATTACGATTAATAATTAATTTTCTATTATTACTGTATCTGTTAATACGTTTAATTGGTTTTAATTAAGCTTGCAACATATTTCGAATCCCCATTTCAATGACTTGTTTTCGTATTTATGGATACAAACTGATAAAAATTTTTATGTGTGGAGGTGGTCAGTATTACACAATACAATAAAAACTATTACAACTATCATTTAAGATAATCATTTATATCCAAATGAGTTTAAGAAATAGTTGGAAGATCGGCTTAGCTTGATGAAAAAGAGTTGTTAGGTTCTTATAAGGTTTATTAATGGTCATCGTTTCTGCATTCTATGTACGTCGGCATGAAGTGCTAATAACAAGAAACGAATGTAAGTGGTAAACATGATTGCTAATAATTAATGACAAGGGCTACTTACGAATGATTACCAAACATAAAGGAGGTGGACAAAAGTGCAATGAATTGATGTTAATATGCAACAGTTGATAGGTTTAAATCACAAAGATATGTAAATAATAGATGAAACAAGTTGCTGGTTAAAATTTAAAGATTGTTGAATATCTATGCAAACTAAAGTAGGTAATAATTGTCAATAATAACTCGATACAAATGTGATGCTCCGTAGATATAATGGTAATAAAAGAGTTTCTTAATATAATAACAAAAATTATGACGTCGAATAGATGTGAGTGGAATTACTGTACACTCTTGCTAGTTAACATTTAAAGATAGTTGAATATCTATGCAAACTAAATTAGGTAATAATTGTCAATGATAACTCGATACAAATGTGATGTCCCGTAGATATAATGTTAATAAAGGGTTTCTTAATATAATAACAAAAATTATGACGTCAAATAGATGTGAGTGGAATTACTGTACACTCTTGCTAGTTAACATTTAAAGATAGTTGAATATCTATGCAAACTAAATTAGGTAATAATTGTCAATGATAACTCGATACAAATGTGATGCTCCGTAGATATAATGTTAATAAAAGGGTTTCTTAATATAATAACAAAAGTTATGACGTCAAATAGATGTGAGTGGAATTACTGTACACTGTTGCTAGTTAACATTTTAAGATAGTTGAAGAACTGATATCATTTGATGAAGGTGGCAGAGGGTTAATAGATGTGAAAGTAATTAGATTTACATATCTCTTGTGATACATAGGATGATGTCGACTGTATAGGACATTTAGAACTTGTGAAGACACAGAGAACAGGAAACAAAAGCTACCACTTTGAGTATAAAAGGCCCGTACAGCACAAACATAGCTTAGGCGTGGAGTGGCTGGCTGGGGGCGGGGGTGAGATGAGTCGTACCGAAAAAAAACTGTTTCTTCTGTGTGGCTAACAATTTTATTATAGTATTTGTGCGTATGTGTTAGAAATTTATGGTTCGTCAGTTTCATGGTTTACTAAACTGGATAATAAATTGTTGTGTATTGTTTCTGACAAATATCTAGGGTTGCTCTTCAATGGTTTGGACATTGAAGAAGTAAAATTTACGGTCGTTAGTTAGGGAATGTTTCGAGAGCGCAGAACTATCGTTGTATTGTTGATAATATTTCAATAGTTTTGCTTGGTCGGTTTATAAATGATCTGTCTGGTCTCACCAGTAAAGCCTTAGTTCCATCGTTAATAAAGGCAAGGAATTTCATCCATAAAGTGCGTTAGAACGTTGGAGGGGATCGGGTCATTGAGTCAGGAAAAAATACTTTTTGTTTTATTGTTGGTTTTTGGTGATCGGAGGTGGTATGAAAGTTTAAAGAATTTTTTTATTTAGTAGTAATTACGGGTTTGTAAGTGGGGAATCTAAATAAGTAGGAAGGTTGCTATGAGGTGTTGATAGGTTCAAATTGTGATAGGCTGGAAGAAAGTAATTTATGATTGTGTACTTTGGTTAGAGGGTTAAGGTTCAGGCGTTGGTTGGTTGGTGGTTAAGATGTAAGTGGATGTAGCATTGGAAACGTCCACATTCTTCATGTAATCCTTTTTCCTGACGATAACGGTTTGACGATAAAGGTTATGTCTTTTGGTTGGTCCGTCAGCGTTGGTTACAACTAAGTCATTATGTGATTTGAGGAACACTTTTGTGATTTTGAGATCGGTATTAAAATGTTTATGGAAACTATGTGGTGGTTGGCGTTGTTGGAAGCAGTGTTGATATTCTTGTTATTTGATAGAGTCTGGTTGGTGGTTACTTCTTTATTCATTATGGAAGTAAAATTGTTTCCATATCTATTAAGTCTCTTTACGTTTCAAAGTCGGTTTTAGTGCATTTCTGGTGAATAGGGGAATATCAATTCATTAGCTACCCACATTGCACTTAAAATCTATCTTCTTTTTGTTTTTTATTTTTAGTACTTAGCTGAGGTAACTAATTATATTACCAATCATGCTGAACACCTACATTCATATTATTTTTTTCCATTAGTAAATTTTATCAAAACCTAATAAATCATTCTACGTTGTACAAGCGTCTTGAAAATAGATAAAAAACGTTATTGCTTCGAATCACGACTATTCATTTTTTTCACTTACATGACCAAAGATCTAGCACCTTGCATTATACTTCTTACATACTTAGCTCAATAAAACTGTTTTCAACATGCTTTGATCACTATTCCGTAATGCACTAAAACTGAGCTTAAAAACTTATCAACCCATGTGAAAAATATTTATATTTCTATAGCAAATAAACAGGTAACCACGAACCAGACCCGTTCTAAGATTACCAACATCATCACTATCTTCAAAAACACCAACCTCCACATAGTTTCCTTAAACATTTTAATACCGATCTCAAAATCACAAGAGTGTTCCTAAATTCACATACTGACTTAGTTGTAACCAACGCTGACGGACCAACCAAAAGACATGACAGTTATCGTCAACGACAGGATTACATCATGATTATTTAAAGCTACATCCACGTTCATCTTTACCACCAATCAATCGCCATTACTTTTTTATCCTTTATTTATTTATTTTCCTTTATTGTTAGCCTTTACACCAATAATACTAACTTTCATCCTATCACAATTTGAACCTATCAAAACCTCAAAGCAACCTACCTACTTGTTTAGATCCTGCACTTACAAAGCTGCCATCACTACCAACAAAAGAAAGCCTTTAAATTATCATACCTACCTTCCTTCTACGGTTACCTAAAAACCAACAATAAAACAAAAAGTATTTTTTCCTGACTCAATGACCCGATCCCCTCCAACGTTCTAACGCACTTTATGGATGAAATTCCTTGCCTTTATTAACGATGGAACTAAGGCTTTACTGGTGAGACCAGACAGATCATTTATAAACCGACCAAGCAAAACAATCAAGATATTATCAACAATACAACGATAGTTCTGCGCTCTCGAAACATTCCCTAACTAACAACCGTAAATTTCACTTCTTCAATGTTCAAACCATTGATGAACGGATGAGCAACCCTAGATTTTTGTCAGAAACAATACACAACAATTTATTATCCAGTTTAGTAAACCATAAAACTGGCGAACCATAAATTTCTAACACATACGCACAAATACTATAATAAAATTGTTAGCCACACAGAAGAAACATTTTTTTTTCGGTGCGACTCATCTCACCCCCGCCCCCAGCCAGCTACTCCACGCCTAAGCTATGTTTGTGCTGTACGGGCCTTTTATACTCAAAGTGGTAGCTTTTGTTTCCTGTTCTCTGTGTCTTCACAAGTTCTAAATGTCCTATACAGTCGACATCATCCTATGTATCACAAGAGATATGTAAATCTAATTACTTTCACATCTATTAACCCTCTGCCACCTTCATCAAATGATATCAGTTCTTCAACTATCTTAAAATGTTAACTAGCAACAGTGTACAGTAATTCCACTCACATCTATTTGACGTCATAACTTTTGTTATTATATTAAGAAACCCTTTTATTAACATTATATCTACGGAGCATCACATTTGTATCGAGTTATCATTGACAATTATTACCTAATTTAGTTTGCATACATATTTTATAACAACCTTGCAGAATCTGTTTACATTTTCATATTTTTAGTTGTATCCATGTCCTTTACATATACTTATTTCACTTACTATCTATATATATTTGTGATTTATACCTGTCAACTGTTACATATTATTAGATACATCCTTTAGGCTGTATTATGTTAAAACATTGTCCATAATTAAAGTTGATGAAAGATTTGTTCCATCAACCTAAGCCGATCTTCCTACAAACAGTTTAGCTCAGTTGGATATAAATATTGTCTCACAGCTCTCAATGAACTATTTATAATAATGAAATTATTCTTCATTAACCTAAGCAAATTAATAACAAAGCAGCGTTAAATTATAATAATAACAGCAGTAACAACGAGATGAGTCTTTGCTCATGTATACCAGCGTTTAATGTTTCATTATCCCCTTCTAACGCGATAAATACCATCCCCACAAATATTAAGTTTATCATCGCCAGCTCGGTGACCGTCTGTTTTTGTTTCTTATACTAGGTAAAAAGTAAATGATGGCAAAGACAGGCTTGTACTACTTACAAGTATAAGTATTCTCCCTCCATGCTCTTCTATACTAAAGATTTTCAGCAGTTTTGGATACAACCCATCCCGGTCGCTAGTGGAAGTCCTGAAGAAGGAGCCATAATTAAGGAAGCCCGCATGAAGATGAAAATCCGTTTCGTGATTACAGAATGAAAAAGGGATTGTGAAGCTCGTGTAGAGAAGGAACCGGCGCTCACCATATGTGTCCCAACCCCAAAAGTTCACCAATCAAATACATCTCCGTTAATAATGAATTATTTAGTGTAGAATCGGAAATAGACTCCGTACAATTCAGGATAAACAACAGATTTTCTTATACCAAGGGGAAATGCGAAAGATTCCGATGCGCACTTGATGAAAAAACAATAATAATCGTAGCTGCACATACAGCAATTATTGTTGATTTCTTTTGTTCCCTTCATCATAACCCAAAATCATATTGACCAGTTTATTCATCGTTTTAGTGACTTGAATGAGAGATCGCCAGTGATACTACCATACCGTGCTACCTCTGCCGAAGTTGGAGTTAATAGAATATGAGAAGTTTTCAATTTAAAATAATTTGTTCTTTGAAATGGCTCAAGTTTCTGATTCTGATAGATTACATGACTGGGCCCGGATTCTATCAAATCCCGACTTCCTATAAAGATTTTCTCAGATTATGGCCCATGTTTCCATTATGAATGCTTAATGAACCCAAATGTAATGTATTGCTCTTAAAATGCAGTTAGAAGCGCAAACAGAAATTCAAAAAGTCCTTTAAAATAAACTCCTCTGAAATCTTTAGTAGCGGGTAGGTCCCGTTTAAAAAAGAACCTAGTTTAGGGACCTAGCGACCCTGCCCAGCCGAGCTCTTGATTTCCCATCGCCACCTTTACTGTGGTAAATCATCTCCCCGCTCCTTATCCAATATAGTCCGAATTTATCCCAACCGTATCCTAACCAGTGCAGAAGTAATGATCAATTGTAGAGGAACAGGTAAACTGACAAACCAATCCGAATCCAATTCCAATTTTTTATGCAACTGACGTGATAGGCAGATTTTAAGTGCTTGATTCTAATATAAACGAATGTGTCTCCTGTTCCCTTACTTGTGCACCTCTAGTTTAGATGACACTGGCTTCAGGACATGCGGCACTAACAAAAGGAAAGATATCTTAGAATTAGTTTTCATGTGCCAATCTTAATATTTTTCACTCCGACAATGGATATGGAAGAGGAACAATGGATATGAGACAATGGAAAAGGAGATGTGTTTTAGGATTGGAACTAGTGGAAATTCTGGTGATAACTTACAGGACAGCAACAAAGATACAATGAAAAAGATTGACAAAGAATACAATCTTACTTAAAAAAACCCGTCGACAGTAGTAAAATACGTCCAAAATTGGAGGATAAAGTTCATTGGGATGGTTATAACGCCACAGTGTTAAAAACACTGAAATGGATGGACGTATCGGTATGAAAAGTCTATGCGAAGGGACAAGTACTAATACCAAATGCCAATGCCATAAACCCGTCAGCTAGCCTATTTTATGTTTTATTGTTAATTTATTTCGAGTTTGTTCTATGTTTGTGCTTAATGGTTTACGTACATGACAGTGTTGCTCCACTACGCCATAGACAATACAATGTTCGCCTCATAGATTATATCCTGCTTCACTATTCCGTCCGTCCACCTTCACCACAAACCTCTTACCTGTTCCCATATTCGTCGTACAGGTAATATATAGTAGGTACGATGATCTATGTCTACACCATGATGTCCCTCCCACGTGGTATATTGGTCAATAGTAGGGCTCAGTAAAGCATTTGGAGGTTTCTTCTCCTTGTGCGAATAAGCCTCCAATTGCCTATTGGGCGATGCCATAGGCAACGAGTCCAGGGTTGTGCCTCTTGGGCGGACATGGAAACCAACCCATTGCTTTAAAATTTCAGAGAAACATTGCAGTTTAATATGAATTGTAAGTATGAAATAGTATGTGTAGTCTTTATGAGCTTTGCTGCTGTTTATTTATGCATGTTCTAATGGTGGATGAGGGTTCATTTCCTTGCCACTGATCGCATTGAAGATATGCAAGACATTATTTTACACAATCTTGTGATGCAAGTCAACACCAACGCTAGAAATCTACGAGCTTCGTACAGAGTGTCCTCACTCAAACCCATCCAGGTAAAATCAAGGAAAATTTAAGTCTTTAAAAACTCTGTAAGTACATCAGGATATCGATAAATATAGAATTCACTATATACAATTAAAATGATGAAACCTTTTCAAATACAAAGTAAAAAACGCGCTACCAATCGAAAAAACAGCACACGCATGATGACCTACATCGGATCCGTAACTTTAACTTGAACTCAAACAGATATGACGCACGCATGGTAGTTAAATTTAATGTTAAATTGATGCGAAAAATAAAATTAGCCAAACGAAAAGGAATATTAATAAATTAAATACATATATAAACTAAATTTGTTTCTATGATGTTGAGTAGGATAAAGATTAAATAATATTATTAATATATAATATTTGTATGTATATGTGGGCTATAAGTATGTGAATCTATTAATACTGCAATCAGAGGAGTGCATTAACATACTTTTTGTAACTTCAGTTTCAGATAGAGAAATGATGAATGCTATAAAGATTTGATATTATCCAGACTTATTATCAGGGGTTGCTTCTTAGTAGATAGTGCACTTGTCACTAATAAATTCTAGGGTAGGAAATTGTAGATATTCTGAATAGGCCATGTCAGTAAAAATAATCAGTCGAGATGTTAATTTATTTATCTTTCTTCATATTTATTAATATTGTTTTAATATATAATGACGCAACATATTTTTTTATAGTCAATAATGGACGAATTAATTCTGCGACATCGCAACAAAAAATGATAATGGTATACTGAAGGATATTCTGCACATTTTTTTAAAAATGATCATCTACTTATACACTCGTCAAAAAAAGTTAAAGAGTCATGTAGTTTTTAAGTTATAACTTAATTGTTAAACTAACTTCAATATTGAATTTGATACAGAAAGTAAAGAAAGGTGAACTGTATAATTGAAACTGTTGATTTAATTATTTACATAGGTTCATTCTAAATATGCTCATTTCTATAACAAACGCTAAAAAGGCTCAGTTCAATAGCTTCTTTCCAATCATGATAATAAATCAATTCTGTTTTAATTTTCTCTAATAATAGAGTTCAATTATATAATAATTGAATGCAAATAGAGTTCAATTTAACCCATTTAAATGAAGTTGAAGTGTATATAGCTGTCACGCTGTTGGAGGAAGGACAATCTCAGCGTCAATTTGGAATACGTCTGGGGGTTTCACAGGCTGTGATGCGTTATTTAACGACTTGATGCCTCACTAGACGTCGTAGAAGGGTAAAAAATGCAAGAGAACACTACAACTCCTCGTAACCGTCTCAATGATTTAACAGCTGCTACTGGCTTACGTGTTTCGGATCAGACGGTGAGAAATAAACTACGGAAGGTGCAGTTGACTTGAAGAGATCTTAAAAAAGTTCCACCTCTAGTTAGGTGTCTCAAAATTGCCAGAAGTTTATTTACAAGGGAACGCCTGCTTTGGGATATGAGACAGAATAGCTCAATGTTAATCACTGATGAGTCCAATGATGGAGGCAGTCGAGTATGGAGGAGATAAAAGAAAAAGTAGAAAGGAAGTTAGATCCCCTTTTGGTGGTGCTCAGTCATCGTGTGGGACTCTCCCTCTGGTTCTTGGACAGCTGGCTGCTCCCCAAGCAGCTGGATGAGAGTTTTGTCCTAATGCAAGGCGGAGCATTTCCATGGAGTGTTTAGAGGGCAATGAAATTGAGTCTGCAATGGCTACCGCTTAGTCCGATCCAGTACCTATGGAACCACCTGCCAAGGACCGATTAAACCAGCCTCAGAATCTGAGCAGCTTGGAAAGAGTATTTATTACACGGAGAATGGTAACATCACATCCCAAATCTTACACGGGTATGTGAGGCCGTGTTACAGCCAAGCGGAGCTAGTAGTACTCCATACTAATCATCAATTTTCGAAATTAAATGGAAAGGTAAAAAAATTGAATTTTTGCCAGAAATAACTTTTTTTTTCTTTATTTTCTTGTTAGCATTTAATTCCTGTTCTGTTTATAAAGATCTTTCTGTGATTTTTCCATTAAATACATTTTTATTGAGCAATTAAATCCATTTTTATTTGAATCTATCAACCCATTAAAAAATAATCACTTAATAAAGGTTTGGCTCCTTCATTTTTTTTAGAGAATAGATCTTTCAATATAACAAATATTACTCTATTTCTCTGTTGATTCTCATATTTCTTATTCGTTTCCATCTCTTTGTTTATAGCATACAATATAAATCTCTAATTATTATATTAAGATTTCTATACAAGCTTTTGACAGGGTCTCGCACGCAGGTTTACTTTACAAGCTCAAAGGATATTTACCGCAAACCCTATTCCTAATCCTACAATCCTACCTTTCAAACCGTTTCTTCCAAGTCCACTGTGGTTTAGAATATTCTAACTACTATCCCATTAAAGCAGGAGTTCCACAGGGCAGCGTCCTGGGTCCCATCCTCTATAATCTATACACCGCTGATGTCCCCTCTACCACCAATACCTTCTTGGCAACATTCGCAGATGACACTGCAGTCCTGTCAACCCATCCAGACCCTGATATAGCATCCCAAAACCTTCAAAAACACCTTGACGAGATCGAGTATTGGTGCAACCAATGGCGAATCAAAGTCAATGAAGGAAAATGTTCCCACATAACCTTTACCCTCTGCCGCAAGTCCTGTCCGCCAGTCTTCTTAAATTCAATTCCTCTCCCTGTGTCTGAGACAGTACGGTATTTAGGCTTCCATCTCGACAAAAGACTGACATGGAACCCACACACGAGGCTAAAAAGACAAGAACTAAACAGACGCTTTGGACAACTGTACAGACTACTTCGAAGGACATCCCACCTCTCAATAGAAAACAAACTAGTTATTTACAAGGTTATACTCAAGCCAATCTGGACATACGGAATAGAGCTATGGGGGACAGCAAAAAAGTCGAACATCAAGCGCATCCAATCCTTTCAATCAAAAGTAAATGCCCCTTATTACGTCAGCAACAAAACCCTTCACAATGATCTGAATATACCCTATATTCTTGAACTCATCCCTTAAAATGGCAGTGGCCTCGTGACCTGCTATAACTAAGTGATAGTGGGAGTTCTGGCAATGGCCAGTTTCTCTAATCATGTCCTGAGCGTCTGTGGCTCTCGCGCTCTTGGTCAGCCTCCGCTGGTTCTTATCCAGTGACTCGGTTGACGTAGAAGCGTGGGGGACTCGCCAAGACTCCGCTTCCTCCTTCGCTCCTTCGCATGCGAGGGAGGTGACCACCTTGTGTACTTGGGGGGCCTCTGGGCTGTTTGTAAATATAGTATGAATGGGCGAGTGAATGATGAACTGTAAATATGGTATGAATGATAACATTAATCTCAATTACTTATTGCCTAATAAAAGGCAGATTGTAATTTTATCTTAATAAAATTAATTGAAACCGAAAAAAAAAAAAAAAAAAGATTTCTAGTAAGAAAAAATGGAAATGGGAATAAAAAAAAGTCAGTTGTAACAACGGATTTATTTCATTATGACTCAAGTCCGATTGACGTCACCACTCGCGCTCAACAATGACGCTATATCCACTTAAAAACTTTTACTCTTTTATCTTACTTCTCAGAACCCAACTTCATTTACAGTTATGATTCAAAAACAAATTTACAGTTGCAAGTCCCAGCCCACAAGATATTTAAAATTTGGCGTTTTGTTTTTTACCTAGGGAAAGGACACATTAAAGACACTGATTTAAGTTAATATCCAGATACTCCAAAAAATAAAGGTTTAAGAGACAATTGGATACGATCAAAGTCTGCTTTAATAAGTAGTTTTATGTCAATATTTTAGCTATTTACAATTTTTTTAATCTTTGAAAAATTAATTTATAGTGACCGAGATGGCTGTAACAATTTTAGTTGTATATATCTAGTATACATCGTTACTGTTTCTTTTTCAAGCTCATAATTTTAAAAAGCTACTCATAATTTCTTTACAAATATGGCATTTCTGCGTTACGTGGCTTGGAAGCAAATCCCCCCCCCCCTCAGAGCAGATAGCCTGATAGGAGGATCGTGACCTTCCTGGCGGTGCTTTCAAAATGGATCTTGGAATCCGAGATAAATCTCATTGCTCCTCCTCGTCTCTTATCCACTTCTAGCTTCATCAGGCATAGCTCCAGTGACGCACAGTTAATAAACAAGTCACTAAGCAGGAGGTGAGGAAAAAACGGAAGAGAATTGTTGGGCCTGAATATATATTATATAGTGTTCTATGTAAAAACAACCTATAATCCTCACCTAAAGTGGTGTTTAACGTAGAATGAGAAAAAAAGTTCAAAGAAGTAAAGTTAAATTGAAGAAATTGATGATTTCAACCATTTGGGATGTCTACTGTACTTATACTTTTGGTAGAGCAAATAAAACTAATGGATAACCCTTTATATTTTAAACCAATTATCACAATCCTAATAATAGCACGAGATTCAGCCAAAAGAAAGTCATTACAACTTATGTTAGCATACAGCCTCCTATATATTTACTGTACGCTAAACAAACACGCCTTCGTCACCATATGTAAATACTTATATAGTTATATTTGTGATATACGATACAAAATTATAAAGTAATTAGTTTATCCTAAATCATAAATTATTACTCCAACAGTTAAATAATCTTTGTAGAGGAGAGTATTTTAAAAGAAAAGAAAGAAAAGCTTTATTATGAAGTACAAGCAAAACACTGGTATATACAAATAATAAGAGTTATGATTACTACATACTGGGTCGGGGAGGTGTTTAGCGACTAGTGTCTGGGAAACTGACTGGTGGGGACTGGAAGTAAAGCTGAGACATATGTGAATATGAGAAGGAAGGGTTGTTTCAGGAACTGGGAGGGATGCGATCGCTTACTTAAAAAATAACAAGAAACACCAGTGAGTACCATTAAGTCCCGAGGCAGGTATACGCTAGAAGGGGCTTTTAGCCTTATATATAATATTAGGATTACAATATTCTTTGCATTATATAACTAACGATTTTTAGATCACCTTATTTTCGTTAAGTTGCTAAGGCCCATATAAATAAAAACTTTATTGTGCAATGCCACGTTATACGTGTTGGTTACTTAAAGCTTTCCAAATTCCTTTTGTAATCAATTAAGTAAAAGATCTTATCCAGTTTTTTTGGATCCATCGATTTGTAATCGTGTAGGCTGTTGGACTAAGGCGATTATTGTAGGATTTTGTTTTTCTTTCATAGCCCCTTTAAATTTACAGATAATTATAATATTTATATATCCTCAGGCGAATCTATTTACAAATTATTTTTGTATTTTCTGTAGCATCGCTACATTATATACAGGTTTTGTTATTTTATAAAAAATATATATTGAATAAACAAGTATAATGATACACATTATACGTGACTGAACTAAACTGACGAATAAAGGTGATGGGGCTCACCTTTTTGATCAAACTTAACACTAACTTACATACTAATTCTTAACCTAATTTCCCCCCGACGTCTGGGCCCATATTGTAGGATTATTTACGCTATCAACTTACAAATAAGAGCTGGTGAATAGGTTAGTAGTAAGGTAAATATATACGTGCCGTTTACGTTGGTACAAGGAAGGCTTCTATGAAATGTTGAGATGAGGGAGACCCCTTTCATGATATTAGTGGCCCCTTGTCTTTCAATAAGGGCCCAACTGGCCTCATTACTGCTACAGATATCTTCAGCCGTTCCTACCCACCAAACCTTTCTCTAATTGTGCTTTTTAATAACACCAACTCTCTTGCCTAATCAAAATCTACTTCTTATTTTCTAATTCTCTGGCGAAAGAACTCTTGGTGTAGTAATTCAATGGAGAATCCTGCTGTTTATATCATACCCAAGGTATCCAGAGCTACTTCTGCCCTTTTAAATCATCGGATCCCTACCATTCTTCTTATATGTTTAATAACCATCGAGTTTCTCTTACTTTCGATTAGTCCATGAAAAGTGGCGTGGGGGGGGGGGGATACACGTTTTCCTATCAAAATTAAACGTGGACTTTAATGCGTTTTTTTTTTTACAGAATTTGACTACACATCTTCCAATAATTTCTTTAAATAATCAGCGAAGAACAAATCTGCTTATTAGGAAGACAGGTAATTATTATGGTCATTTGTTTACTATTAAATAGTAATACATTAATGAGTCAATAACGATAAAATATTGTTTATATATATATATATGTAAGACAATTATTGAAGGTGGGGTGAATAAACTGAAATCAGTTTCTCTGTAAACAAAGTTAGCAATTTTATTCACTATATATTATATTATAACAATTATTAATATTGATTTACACAATCTTACCTGTAAACAAAGAAACGACAATTACAGTTTCTAACTATCAATTCTCTATTTACACTATTTTATTTTACACACTATTATATGTTCTGTTATCTCACATAACCTTCTCTATCTGATAACTGATGCTCCATCTGGTGGGGGCCAGTGGAAGCAGCACGGCAAATTCAAATGAAAGAGAGATCACTTTCATTACATCTCCCCTCTCTGAGGTGAAAATTCTTTGAAAATTTTCAGTCTGGTAATATCGGAAGTAATTTTGTTATGTGAAAGAATCCAGTTTCTTGCTTTCCTCTTCCGGTATTTATTTTATATATTGAATTTGATATCTTTTCTGTTATTTCAAAGGGACCAATTTTTAATTCATCTAGTTTATTCCTGTTCAATTTGTTGCCATTTTCTATATATACTGTATCTCCTTTGTTAAATTCCCAATGTTTTCTTGATTTATCAAATATTTTCTTGTTGTATTCATGAGACTTTTTTGTTCTTTCTAAGGCTAATTTACTGTCATTCATCCAGTTTTCTTTATTGTTTCTTTTTTTTAATTCTTCAGGTAAAATGCTAGTATCTGTGCCATCCAATAAATACTTGGGTGGAAAACCGGTTACTGTATGTTCTGTTTCATTATATTTATCCACACATTCTTTAGCGACTGTTGTCCAGGCTCTTTTCTTCCCTTTTTCGTTCATTTTACATCTGATTTTATTGACTAGAGTTTGATTTAGTCTCTCATTTAAACCATTGGAAAAGGGTGCATTAACTGCTGTAAATATCAATCGAACCTCCTTTTCCCTTAGGAAATCTTTGAATTCTCTTGAGTTGATTCCTGGATATTGATCTGTAAGTATTATACCTATTTTCTCTGTTTCCAGCACATTATTTACTAACTTGATGAAGTCAGTGGCACTCTGAGTTTTTGATGTTGAAATGAATGCATATCTTGTGAAGTGGTCAATAAGCAGGTGGAGGTATCTTTTTGTTGATCGTTGTCCTCCAAAACCTCCAATAGTGTCGATTGACATTATTTCGAATGGTTTTGTTGCTGGCCCTAGTTGTGACATTAGCCCATATTTTTCTTGCCCTCTGGATTTGTTTTTAATACATATTTCACAGGTTTTACATACTTTTTTTATATTTGCAGTTATATTTTTTGCTGTGTAATAAGGGCATACCCTATTCATCATTTGTTTAATTCCTATATGGCACCATTCAGAATGTATTTCTTTAATGAATTCTAAACTTAAGTTTTCAGATAAAATTATCTTTTCTTTATTTCTTACTTTTTTATAGAACACTCCATCTTTTTCTATTAATTTTGTTTTGGTGTTTTGTAATATTCTATTTTCCTCTTGATCTTTTTTAATTTCTTGTATTTTTATCAAATTAACTATTTTTAGGATTTCTTCTTTATTTTCAATTGGTTCTAATACCGGGTTTCTGCTCAAACTATCTGCTTCGGTATTATCCTTTCCCGGAATGTATTTAATTTCAAAATTGTATTGTGACAAATAGTAAGTTAATTCACCAAGTTCTTCATCCGTTCTTGCTCTTATGTTTAAATTTTCTAATGGTTTGTGATCTGAAAATACAGTGAATTTTCTTCCAATTAACCAGTCTTGCCAATATTTTAATGCCTCTTTGATTGCCAAACACTCTAAATAAATTGCTTTTTTCCTTTTTTGCGGTTCGCTTAATTTTTTTGAAAAGTATGCTACTGGCTTTTCTTTTCCATTGTTTTGTACTTGTTTCAAAACTGCACCAATACCTTCTAGAGATGCATCTGTATAAATTCTTATTGGTAAATCATTATCAAATATTTCTAACACTGGTTGGGAACATAGCAATTTCTTTACTTCTGCAAAGGATTTTTCACACTCTTCCGTCCATAAGAATTTTTCATTTTTCCTTAATAATTTATGCAGTGGATCTAGCAATATCGAGCTTTTTGGTATATACTCGTGATAAAAATTAATTTTTCCTAAAAATTGTCTGATGTTCTTTTGGGTTTTTGGAGTTGGAAAGTTTTTTATTGAAATTAAGTTGTCCTTTATTGGTCTTACTGTATTGTGTTGTATTATGTGTCCAAGGTATTTTGCTGATTCTGCTGCAAATGTACATTTTTTAAATTTTAATCGGAAACCTTCATTGACTATTGCTTTTATTACTTTTTCTATATGTTCTATATGTTCTGTGAATGATTTCGAAAAAATTAAGATGTCATCTATATAATTTTCTGAAAAGTCTTTTAAATTGTGCTTTCTTAAGATGTTGGATAAAATTCTTTGGAAAATAGCTGGTGATGTCTTTAAACCATAGGGTAGGCATGTCCATTGGAAGTGCCCTTCTTGTGTGACAAATCCTGTTTTCTGTCTATCTTCAATGCGTAATGGAATTGACCAAAAAGCGGAATTTATATCTAGTGTGGTGAAGTATTTGCAGTTTCTTGTTTGTATTATTAAATCATCTATTAATGGGAATGGTTGAGCTTGTGGTATAACTAGTTTGTTCAATTCACGAAAATCTATACATAATCTTGATCGCTTGTTTTCATCTCTTTTGAATGCTAAGGTTACGGGGGCTGCGAATGGACTATAGGACTCTTCAATTAGATCATTTTGTAATAATTTTGCCACCTGATCTTCTATTTCCTTCTTATCTGCTATAGTGCATCTATAAGGCCTTTTGCTGCAGAATCTGTCCACCAGTAAGTCAATTCTAGCTTCGTAATCCTTAACCGTGCCCACATCATATTTGTTCCTGGCAAATACTGTACTGTACTTTTCTATCAGTCTTTCTATCGTAATCTTTCTCATATTATCTAAGTAATCTAATTTTATTTTGAACCCGTCTTCTTCGATATGTTCATTAAAATTCACTTTAACTTCTTCATTTTTTTCTTTCTTTTTCTCAGTATTTCCTGTTTCATCTTCTTTCTTCTGTAATATTTGTAGATTCTCATTTTGAATTAATCTAAATTTTTTGATAATATCTAATCCTATAAGAAAATCTTCAAAATCATCTCTCTCTACAATGAACACATCAACATATTTTTCTATCTCAAAAATTTTCACTTTTATGGTTACTAAACCTTTTGTTTGTGTCACACCATTGACTGTTTTTAAATATATCTTATTAACATCTTCTGTTTTTTTCTTTATCTTAATTAATTTTGTATTTATTAGAGAGACTTGGGATCCTGGATCATATGTCCCATTTACCTGTAACTTCTCTTCTAATAATATTTTTACTTTAATCAATGGTGTGATTATTCGTTTTTTTGTTCTGTATTTAGATCTACTTCTAATACTGAGTTGCTTCCCAGTATTCTAGTTTCATATTTGTCTCTCTTTTTAAACCAGCATGAAGCTTCTGGATGATATCTGATGCCTTTGTTTAATTGTTCACAATTATTGCATGGCCTTTTTTCTTGAAATTTATTTTTACTAAAAAGTTTTTCATCTTTCTTTTTCATAAAATTATTTTTGTTCGCTAGACCCTCACATTTTCTAATTTCATGAAGTAATTTGGTCGAATTCTCACATTTTTCCTTATCTAACTTATTTCTAATGAACTCAGGTAAGCCTGCAGCTATAAGCATCACTAAAGTCTGTGAACTAATATTCTCATCCATATCTAACAATAATTTCTCTTTTTTCATGGCGTATTCCATCAGTAGACCTTCTTTAAACCTATATGATATAGCATGCATTCCTGTACTCCATCCTTGGTCTTCAAAAGTTTCCAAAAATTTTTCTTTCCACTCAGACCACACAGAGTCCATTGTTAATATTGTTTGGGTTGCTGAGTACCAGTCTAAGCATGACTTTTCCAAAAACAACCTTAATATCTCAATCATATTACTGTCTGCATTGATTCCACATCTTCTACATTCTTTCTCAAACATCTCTAGCCACTGTTTAGCATTTGAGTGTTTACATGTAAACTTCTCAACCATGAACTTCTCTGCTATATGTTTTAAATTTAGCTCATTCTCTTTATTTTGTGTGGATTCAACCATCTTATCTTTATTCACTACTTGTTCTAAATATAAATTATCAAACATTACATTACCTTCTTCATCAAAATATATTGTTTTCATTTTCTCGGTTAATGTAATCCACACACTCTTCTGTTGACCTCTTTGAGTAAAACTGTTCCTCAATCTTTTATAAATAAGTGTCTTAGTCAATTCTTCATGATCACTTATAAAGCTTTTCTCTAGGGGCAACACATATTCTTCATTTTCCTCTGTCTTAATTGTGGTAATTGAGAGAACATTTGTCTTCTTATCCTTTGGTGATCCCACAAAGTTAATGGTGAATTGCAGTCTTTTCGCCATTGTAACTCCTATTGTCGTTTTGTAAGACAATTATTGAAGGTGGGGTGAATAAACTGAAATCAGTTTCTCTGTAAACAAAGTTAGCAATTTTATTCACTATATATTATATTATAACAATTATTAATATTGATTTACACAATCTTACCTGTAAACAAAGAAACGACAATTACAGTTTCTAACTATCAATTCTCTATTTACACTATTTTATTTTACACACTATTATATGTTCTGTTATCTCACATAACCTTCTCTATCTGATAACTGATGCTCCATCTGGTGGGGGCCAGTGGAAGCAGCACGGCAAATTCAAATGAAAGAGAGATCACTTTCATTACATATATATATAAAAAACCTATGTTTTAGACATATTTTGATTTACAATATGATAATATTTGCTGACACTAAAAAACTATTGTGCAGCTTTCAGTCTTTGAGAGTGGAAACCAGCAAATGTCATGCTAGCCATACTTTGTTTTAGAACGTTCATTATTTGTAAAATTATTAGCATTACTAATTGTGATTTAAGAGCACACTCATGCTGTATACTCAATTCCACCCACTCAATATGAAAAGTTAACATTCGTTACATCACGCACGCAGTATGATCACATAAAATCTGTCCAGGCGCCCCTACGCCTGCAAGTATGAGCCAGTGAAGCTGATGAAGCTATCGAGGGCAACGTTTCGCTATTTGGGAACGGTATAATCTACTGTCAAGCTCAGATATCTGAGTCCCCAAGGTGGGATGGAGACGCCCGCCGCGGACTTGGGTCATTATAAATTATATCACTATAAATTTCATATTAACAATAACTAGTTAGTTGCATTAGAACACTATTGCATATTAATAATTGCAACCTAAAGAAAAACTACAGTAATGGAGGGGGGGGGGTTGAACCTCTGATATGCGATTAGGCGCTCTAATCACTATCCTGAAAGAGCCAAAATAAAATCTTGCTACACTCGTAAACTTCAGAAATCTTTCAAAGGAGATAGATTTTGTAATTCAGTCTTTTAATTTTGACTTTTCCGAGAGTTAGTGTGGGTTTTAGAACACTGTTTGTATCATATATTTCATTTTAAATACTGATCATATACCAACTTATTTATGATAAATGAAGGGATCAGGGTAAAATAGTATAACACCTTTTTTCCGGCCTAGCCGGCGGGCAGCCTAATTCGTTTTGATCTGACTCTTAGAAGGTGTGCCCCGACAGTGCACTATGTTCAGGAACAGAGGAACAGGGTAAGTTTATTGGTAGTTTATGTGGTCTTGGAATGACCACGAATTCACACTCGGTGTTTCAGGGTAGGCGAAAACCACCCTGATCCCAAAGGCGAGTGTGAACCGGAGTGAAGCAGACTGGATTTCTGTGGGAGACGATACTTGGTGAATTTGTAGGGCCATGGCAACCGTCGTCTGTGAGGGAGACGTCTCTCCCAACGAGGTGCAAGATTTAGCGAGACGAAGGCAGAGATTCTCACTAGGAAGGTGTGGGGTCTGACAACTCCGGACTAAATCATAGCGAGGTTAGGAGAGAGAGATGCAGAGGTAGTTGAATGAAACGACCATGGTTTGAGTAGAGCAGCAAGCGCCAGTGCAGAGAGAGAGGAGAGAGTAGTGTTCCAAGTGACAGTCCTGTTCGTTATACTAATTCGGTCTAATCCCGCTGCTTATATAGGCGGCCAGCCGTGGTGGGGATGGGTCCCTACCTGCGGCTGTTTCCCCGACTAGCTTCTCCCTCCACTCTCACTGACGTCATAGCCTTTATTAAACATATGGAAACAACGATGGATATTTTCTGACCAAGAAGAGGGGAACTTCTAATTATTCGTAATTAAAAGATGGCCACATCATCTATAATTAGTTATTATAGACAATATTTTTTTACTGGTTGTAATTTCTCTTCAATTTAACCCATCTTGTGGCCTTGTAGGCTTGATGTGAGAAAATGAAACTACTTCCATTTTGGATGAATTATCTTAAATAAATATTTCATATCCTTTGCCGACTTTTTTCAAAACTTATATGCAAGCAAATGGGAAACTTTACGTACATTTTAAATACCTTTACTAAAATGATTAGAGAATTATAAACTGCTTCAAAAAATACTATTACTAGCGAAACCAATTCCCTCTACTAAATATCTCTGGATGCAATTTGTTCACTTTTATGTCTTTTATTTTATTTATATATTCTTCAAAATATACAATTTTTTTTTTTAATTGCTTTTGGTTCTGGGTTTGACTTTTATTGATATGGCTAGGTTACTGATTACTTGATCTCTAGAATTAAAAAAAGAAAGTTAATTATTAGCTGGATGAGCGATTCATAACCTGGAGATATCCAGGCGTAATAGACAAAATACACTGCCCAACAAGTGATAGACTAACAATCGCTCGTTATAAAAGTTATTGAAAAATAAGCACACGGTAAAAAGTTCATTCATTAATAAAAAGAATATTCAAAATAATTTTTGAGAGGAATTGACTTGTTTTCTTTTCAATAAAAGGTTTGTTTACATTAATTAATCCTTTATGTTAATGAGAAAACATAACCTAAAACTGTTATCATCATTTATCTTCATTCGATATTGCGATTTTTTGTATAAATGATCTCTTAATATTTAGCAAAAGGTTTTTTTTTATTTAAAAAATGGTTTTGACAGTCGAGGAAGTAGCCCGTGTTGTTTCTTAGGCGGAAGACGGTCGAAAGTCACTGGTGTTTCTTCTTATTTTTTAAGTAAGCGACCGCATCCCTCCCAATTTCCGCAACTACCCTTCTCTTATACACATATGTCTCAGCTTTAGCCCCAGTCCCAACTTGTTTCCCAGACACTCGTTTCCCAACATCCGACCCAGTATGTAGTAACTCAACTCTTAATATTTGTATATACCAGTGTTTTGAATGTACTTCATAATAAAGCTTTTCTTTATTTTCTTTTAAAATACTCTCCTCTACAAAGATTATTTAACTGGAGATAACAAAACTAGAATCTGGCAGACACGTTATTCGAGTGATTTCATGGGAAGACTCACTCAATTGCGTACAAAGAGTATTCGCTGTAGCTCGAGCTTAATCCTTTAGAGACCTTGAACAGCCTACGAAAACGTAGGACGTAAGCCCGATAAAGTGAATTTCCAAATAATAATTACTCTAAATATTTCGAGTTTATACTCATTATACATAGTTTTTCAATTCTATTTTAAAATAATTAATTTATAAACTAAAAGAGGTTGGGAATGCAGGATAATTAAATAACTCTTGATAATGAATAAACTATTTCATACCCTAGTTTATAAAACACAAAAATAAATGGAAATAAGATATCATTATTATTAGTTAAATGGACTAAATTAAATTATAAAATGCTATAAATCATTAATAGTCTTCCAAGATCCTAAAACTGTGTTATATACGACATGCTTTACATAAATATAACACTGACAAAAAAAAACTTAATGAACTATTATCAAAATAATATGAAATCATTTCCTTACACATAATCATTTACGCAAATTTTAAGCGTTAACAATCATAATAAGAAACAATTGTGAAAGTGTTTATGTACCTTGTGCATTATAGCATAGCTGAGTAATTTTTTCAGCTTAAGATTCTAATTGAGTGCTGTTTGGGACTACTTTAAGAGTAACACGAGTCCCCTTTTATCGAAAACCGTTCCCTCTTGTCGTCAAAAGAAGCAGACTAAAGGTTGTGGTGTTTAGAAACTGCTTTGGCTTTTGAGAAAGAGTAAGTTTCTCTCGTAACCATCATGAAATATGTTGTTTTTTAATGCGATTTTCAGCCACAGCTCAAAATATTAAGTTTTAACCTCAAAATTTGTTGTCAACACATAAATTACAATTTAAAAAAAATCACCGTACTTGGAGGACCAACAATTTCCATTTTTACGACGACCACCATAGAACAAAGACACACAATGTCTTTCTAGAAAATGCTAATCGTATCCAGTTCGACAATAGTTCTCTTTTATTAGAAGTATAACTACAAATTTGTTCATTTGGTGTTAATAATTGTGCTGATGAAGCTAGTTCAAACAATATATACAATGCTATCCACACAATAATATCGTAAGCTAATTGTACCATCAGCAGATCTCTAAATGAATTATCGGCACAAGAATGTCTTGTTCGCGGTGTTCGTTTTTTATGAGAGAGAGAAAGAATTTCTTTATTTAATTTTATATTAGAGGATTTATCCCCGGAAAACGCCATGTTGTGCACCAATACTTCCGGATGTTTCTGAATCAATAAGTACTAATCACCATACCTTTAGCAAAGTTCATGGTATCGCCATGTGATACAGTATCAAATCTTTTTCCGTAACAAAAATGGGCACATTACACATAGTTGCTAGAGGTCAGAACGCCTTTAAATTAAAACTAAATTACAATTAATATTTAAAACTAAAATAGCCTCTTATTTAAAAAATCTCTCTTCTTCTGAGACTAAGAAAATGCTAATCATATCGAGTTCAACAGTAGTTCTCTTTTATAAGAAATATAACAAATTTGTCCATCTGGGGTTATAAGTTGTGCGAAGAAAGCTCGTTCATACAATACGTCAGCAGATCTCTAAATATATTATCAGCACAAGAATGCCTTGTTTGTGGTGTTCATTTTGTTTTTTATAAGGGAGAATTTCATTTTATGTTACATGGGCTCATTACATATAGTTTCCACAAGCCAGAACGCCTCTCAACTAAAACTAAAATACGATTAATACTTAAAACCAAAATAGCCTTTTATTTACAAAGAAGAAAACTGAAAGAAATAGAAGCTGATTTAATTTGTTTTATACTGGAGACATGCCTTTGATATTTAAACGTGCTTGTTGTTACTGCCCGTTAACATATATTGTAACATTCATGATATTTGAGAATATCATGACCAGCAACCCTTCCACCTCAGCATCGTCCCTTGTGCTCTTAGGAGAGGGGATGAGATAAAGGGTCAGTCTTAGCCTAACAGCCAGAGAGCGAACCAGAGCAAGCTCCCGATTTGGCGGTCACCAACAGAAGAAGAGGAGAAGAAGAAGAAGAAGGGATCAAAAGTAACGTTGATTGATTATACGGAGATCATCGATTGGGTGATATTGATATTGTTTTTTTATTATGGATCCATTAAAAGAGATTGAGCTCAATTTTCATGTTTTTTTTGTAATTAGTAGTAACTATCCTTGTTCAAAAGGAATTGAATATTTTTTATACAATTTTTGTCAGCACTCTATACAATTATAATTATTTGTTATAACCATTTTATTTGGAATATATTTCACAATTCCCAGTTTCTCAATTTATTAATAACTAGAACATTTGCCTTGAGATCGGGCGATTCAATCGGGATAAATTCCTATGTCAAGGACATAAAACAATTTCAATTAAAGATCTCATGACGGACCTGCCAAATTAGTTAAGGTAAAGTAATCAATAAAGTAGAAAAAGAAATGGTAAAAAATGAGGTAGGTTACAATGGGGGCCACTCCGGGATTAACAAAAATTCTAAAGAAACCAAAGGAATTGTGAGGTATTGCATGTTACCAACATATTGCAACTAACCACTAACAAATTATATTTTTCTCATAATTTTACATTTGTTACACAGACACGAACACAAATATGTCCGGGACAGATTCAGGTAAAACGACCTCAGTAGAAAAAGGGAGTACAAAGGAACTAAAATATACGCTAAGGCCGGGGGAACAGGGCAATAAAAACCGGCCCCTCAAGCCACCCGAGGGTGCCGAAACGAAACAAACAAATATTAACGATACCCTTACGGCAACGAATTGGGAATATACTACCCACGGTTGGGTCAAAAGACCCCCCAGCCCCCGACCCCGGACCCACCGTAAATCCGGGTGACATTACAACACAGATGTTACAACAGGTCCTTGCCCAATTAAACAGTCAATCAAACACACTTAAAGAAAATAATAAAGAGTTGAGCGGGAAGTTTGATCAATTAAGGGAAGAACTAAAATCGGAAATAGCGGCTAAATTCGAACAATGTTACACGGATGTAAACGATAAATTAGATAGACAGTTACAAATTTGTGAGGAGAGAATACTCCAAGTAAATGATAATTTAAATTCAAAATTAAATGAAGAAATCAATAAAACGGACCAGGAAATTCTTGAAGTCCAAACATCATATTCGAACCTCAACGATAAATTAGACCGAGAAGTCGAGAGGATCAATAGCCAATATAATTATTTTCGTACCGATTTCGATAGCAAAATAATGTCAATGCAACAGGAAATTTCATTGATTCCCAGGAAAATCGAAGATGGCATAAAAACAGTTGGGAAGCAAATTCAACCGAGTGGACCATATAAGCATGCCCCACCCCGTTTCGAAGGAACTCAGCAAAGACATCCGCCCATGTCGGAACACGTGGAACCCTCTCAAGATCAGTCAGTTACCCAAGATATAAAAAGGGACTTTGATGACAAATTTTATTTCCAAAATTTTAATAACGACTTACCACAAAGTTTTATAAACAATTTAACTCAAGCTTATTATCTGTACGGCAAATACCGAGATCTTCATACTTTTGTCTCGCAACACTTGAAAGGTATTGCCCTCGATTGGTTCATTACACAAAAACCTTTTATAGATAATTTTCAGAATTTTATAGAAACATTTAATAAACAATTCCACGGCAACAGCTATACACCCCCGTAGCTAGGGAGTTAGACTCAAAAAGATACGCGGATTTTCAACACATGAATTCAACTACGTATTTTGCAAACTAGTCGCTCGTGCCCAAGAATGCATCCGACCTTACGATGAAAGTTATTTATGCGACCGCCTATGTTATCACTTTGGGCCAACGGTCGAACTAAGCGTCAAAATTCAAGGAATCGCCACGATTTCATCATTTTTACCACTGTTAATGAATTTAGGAGAGGATTTCATTCGATCCGAAATTAGGCGAGAGAGTAACAAGAATAAAAATTTCAATTCGTATAGACCAGAAAATAAACGGATGCCTCCAGAATACCAACGAAGAAATACCAGTAAATCAAAGGATAAACCAACAACATATTATCCTCCTCCGAACAGTTACAATAGGGACAATAATAATTCAGGGTACAACCAAATAAATTACGGCCAAAACCCCAGATACAATCAAAATTACAACCAAGGAAATTATTTCAACTATCCGAAACAGATGTACGGGAATCAAAACCGGGAACCATCTCGACAACAAATCCGCAAAATCCTCCTAGAATGGGCAATAAAAAGAGGGAACATTTTGTTAGAACCATGCAGGTATTCCAAGACCGATTGGACGAGATATTCGCCACGGACCCCCCGGAAAGTGAAGAGGAAGAAACGAATGAATTTGAATAAAAAAAACGGCGAAGTTTGCGGGACTTTGGACCTGCAGCAACAACAATAAAAATCGACAGAAAACCAATAAAAACAATTACAACCACAGAGCACAAAGGAGAACAATATGACGAGACTTACACAATAGCATCATTAACCAAAGAATTTACTGAGCTTCTCACACATGACAATTTTTTAACTCCAAAAACGACAATGGACAATCTACAATGCCCCGAGATTATCATACAAATTAATCAACAACAGATCAAAGCACTAATTGATACCGGCTCAGAAATAAGTTGCATAAACGAAGAGTTATATTTAAACATAAAAAAAGACCTTAACCCTAAAAAAATCAGTGAATTGCCCGTACAAGGCATGAGAATTATCACAGCAATTAGCAAGAAATCAAAAAAGATTAATTGACAAATCATAATTCCGGTAAAGTTATCCGCGGATTACGAATATGACATCTCATTATATGTTGTGCAAGATCTAAAACAACAGTTAATCATAGGGATGAACTCACTGAGCGAATTAAACGCCAAAATCGATATCCGGAAAGGACAAATGGTCATTTTGTCGAACGATAATAAATTCCGAGTAAGCTTTGTTTCAACGACAGTTAAATAATCTCAAAAGAGGAAAGTCTTTTTAAAAAGCTTTATTATGAATAACACAAACACTGGTTAAATATATATTAAACGATCAAAATGACATACTAGATGGGATTACAGTTCACAAGTCTTGTGTACCCGTCGTGAGAGGGGTGCTTATATAGCTAGTTATCAATGGGTGTAGATTAGGCTGTTGATATTGACTAGGGTAGATATGAGGGTTATATGACTCTTCCCTTTTTTAGGTCCTGAACTCCTGGGCAGGATAATAAGATTTGATGGATGCCAAGTAGTTGTCAATGGCTGCTAGGTCATTGGATGTTGGTGGAGGAGCTTGGTAAACAACTGTGGGGATATCTATTGGGATAGTTTTTGAACAACAACCTTTACAATATTTGTGGTATATATATACAATAAAATTGTTTCAATGATTACAATAATAATGATAATATAGAATACATATAATTAGTTTCATTGGTTATTAAAGATATTAATTCTACTTGAGTTACATTTAATTGAGGTATAGTTGTTATATTATCGATTTGTATTTTAAAGGAGTTATCACATAATTGGTGATATTTATGAGGAACAATATGATTATGAATGGGAGGAATTTTTTTATAACAATCTACATTAGATACATTAATCAGAGCAGTGTCTGGAAGAAAAATAGTGTTATTATTGTAACCATTATCTAATTTAGGTGTTCTTATAGTTAGGTATACATTTAGTTCATCAATATATGTTAACATTAGGGTTAGTATATTTATTAAAATTACATTGAGATATTTTACCATTATAAAGGATATTAGAGGTAAGTAAATAGTATTATTTTTGTTGCAATTGTCTAACTTACGATTGTTAATTATAATATATGAATTTATATCGTCAATATAATTAATATTGGATAGCTTATGTTGAGTATAATTACATTGAACTGTAGAATCTAATAATATAATATTTTGTTTATACATTCATTAAGCAGTAAAGTAGGGTTAGTAAAACAATAGTTATTCATAAAATAGTTACAATTAATGTTATAAAGATTATCATTTTTTTCTTAGTACTAGTGGTTTTTGTATATCAATAGAATAATAAAGATTAGTTTTATTCACAGGAATTGGTATGAGCAAAGAGGTTCTTACATTTAGTTCTGCTAGTGGCAGGTCTATAAAAACATGGAGTATTTCCTCATGTATAATTCAATATATTTTGCTCATAAGCCATAATATTTCTGATTTACTTGGAGTTAATGTTACATTTTTTGTGTATGTCTTAGCGTTGAGTCATTTAGTTTGTTATATAAGTTGGTTAAAGTTATATAAATATCTTGAAAAGCTACTTCTTTGCCAATGCTTATCATATTGCCTCTACCCTTATTAAAATTTTCATTTATTAATTTAATATCCGTCTTAAAAGTCTCTATTATTTGTTTATTCATGTTTATTATCTGTTCAATATTATGTTTGGCATTAAAGTTGTTACGTTCTACTTTACTTATGACATTGTCATAATGTTGTTTGTCCGTAGCGTCCATAGTACCAGTTAGTCAGCTAATAGCCGTTCCTAGTCCATTTATCAATCCACGTCTTTGTCTTCTATTATGATTTCTCAGTAGGTCAATTTTATTCTTGGTGCCATGTATCATATCTACTATCAGAGGGTAGGTCAGAGCTTGATAAAAAATCTCGGAAATATACCGCGTTCATATTTAACGGAAGAACTTATCAATATAGAAAGGTCCCATTCGGACTAGAAATAAGTTCGGCCGCCTTGAGCAGAGCGTTAACCCCTATCTTAGACGAATTCCGACCTTACGTACAAATATATGTGGACGACATTATTTGTAATGACAAAGGACGTAAAACAACACATCCACTTACTAGCACGACTATTTAAGAAACTAAGAGAATTCAACGTGACAATTAATTTCGACAAATCGCACTTCTTCAAGGACAATATTGACTACGTGGGCTATGTTTTAACCCCCCAAGGGATCAAACCCCAACCGAACAAGGTTAAACTAATCCACGACTACCCTGCCCCTAAAAACAGAAAACAACAGTACTCACACTACTATGGACAATTAAACAGACTACTAAAACAACAGGGTAAATGGACATGGGCCGATGACGACACTACTACGTTCAACACAATCAAACAGCTGTTCTCAGAAAATCTCACACTATATCATCCTGATTTTTCAAAAACATTTTATCTCGAAACCGACGCTAGTGAATACGCTTTGGGCGCCCAATTATTCCAAATTCACGATGGAAACAAGAGAGTCATCCTATTGGCAAGCCGCGTATTGCAAGGTCCTGAATTCAGGTATACCACCACGGAAAAGGAACTCTTAGCTATTAATTGGTCCACGAAGAAATTCCAAGTATACTTACTGAACAAACCTTTCATCATACGAAGCGATCACAAAGCACTATCGTCATTGCATAGAAATTTAAAAGGACAAACACCACATCAAGGGAAAGGAAAACGCCATTGCAGATTTTTTAAGCCGCAACCCTAAGGAACCTCTGGAACCAACTTCATCGTTAACCACGTTTCCTTGGAGATAGACCCAATTGCAAATGAGATGTTTGAATCTTTTAGACGCTCATATCCAAGCGACGAAAACCTTTCATTAATGAAAAAAAAAACACAAGCGAATATTAAGAAAGGAGAAGTAATTTCATTTCAAAATCAAATTACAGACCATCAGCAGACAACAAGCGATAAGGTGAGAAAATTAAAGATAATTCAAAATAAAGTTTTGGATGTGAAGAAATTGGAATCTCAAATTCCAACTCATCTTGATGAAACTTCTCTTTGCGTGTTTCATTTGAACAACACTAAAATTAATGAATGGAGGAAAGTTAAAATTAATTACAGGGACGTTTTTTCTGCTATACCATATGACTACAAAAAAAAAGAAAAAAATATAGTTTTTTTATATATTATTATTATTATATTATTATTATATATTATTTCATTTTTAAATAAAAATAGTACTGATTGGATGACACATAAACTTTAGAAAGTTTATACAAACAAAAATAAAACTATTATTAGAAATGTTGACCCTAGTAAAGTCTATGGAATTATCGGCAAGTGAAGCTTTCTGATTTCATTATCACTTAATCTTTTCACTCAGGTAAAATATTCAAATCACACACAAAAATTTTTCTCTATTGTTACTAATTACCAGTAGAATTGTCTAGTATTTTAATTAAAAACCAATATGTATTACTAATCACACTCAACCGTCTTTTCAACAAATGTTTTCCAAATCGCGTTATGTTCCATAAAACAATGTACCTTCAAACTAATCCATAGTAATTAGCATAATAATTTAGTTAAGTAAAAAATTAAAACAACTTGTACGCTCTTCAAGCAATTTAAAACCTTGCAAAATTTGAACTGTTGTTATTATAAACTAATAAAATTTCAACACCCGTTATAAATAACCAATTCAATAAATCGAACGCAACAACAAAATATTGTGGATCCACTTAAAAAAAAAAAAATTCATAAATTTTTTTTATTTATAAGGGAAGGCAATTGTAACATTCATGATATTTGAGAATATCATGACCAGCAACCCTTCCACCTCAGCATCGTCCCTTGTGCTCTTAGGAGAGGGGATGAGATGGAGGGCCAGTCTGAGCCAGTCTTAGCCTAACAGCCAGAGAGCGAACAAGAGCAAGACCCCGACTTGGCGGTATCCAACAGAAGAAGAGGAGAAGAAGAAGAAGAAGAAGAAGAGATCAACAGTAACGTTGATTGGATTAAACGGAGATCATTGATTGGGTGATATTGATATTGTTTTTTTTATTATTATGGATCCATTAAAAGAGATTGAGCTCAATTTTCATTTTTTTATATAATTAATTAGTAGTAACTATCCTTGTTCAAAAGGAATTGAATATTTTTTATACAATTTTTGTCAGCACTCTATACAATTATAATTATTTGTTATAACCATTTTATTTGGAATATATTTCACAATTTCCCAGTTTCTCAATTTATTAATAACTAGAACATTAGCCTTGAGATCGGGCGATTCAATCGGGATAAATTCCTATGTCAAGGACATAAAACAATTTCAATTGAAGATCTCATGACGGACCTGCCAAATTAGTTAAGGTAAAGTAATCAATAAAGTAGAAAAAGAAATGGTAAAAAATGAGGTAGGTTACAATATGTAATGTAGGATTATAGTCAGGCTAATTCTTTAGGGATTTTGTTACTGTACTTAAACTTAAAGATAGGCGCAATAAAAATAGTTGTATTAATGATTAATTTTATCACAGGGGCGTCGAAGCTGCGTGGAAACGTAGTATCCTTTAAAGGAGCTTCCGAGATCAAAGCAGTGATTTTGAAAATAAAATGTGTTGATTAGAGACCCTATCTGTTTTAAAAAGGACAATTGTTGATTATTTGTCCTGTTTACCTAATGTGCTAATGAGTAGATGGAGGTATACCCTTTGATGAGGGGAAGTTAGCGCTTTAAATCAACATCACAATCAACCATAATAATCAGATTGTCCACAAAAAGAAGTGATATTAGTAATATTCATATTAGTAATATAATATTGCATAAGTATACAATAATTTTCAGAAACATATGGACAGTATCTTTCTGTAAAAAATTTGTTATTCATTCCTCATTCCTTGTTGCGACGGTTGCAAATTAAAACAATAATATTAAATATTACAACAGATAAATAAATTAACATCGTCACCGGTTACGTCAGTAATAATATCGTCACAGGGAAATTGTCAAGATATTTGGAATAGTCCAGGTGAGAAGAGCGATTAATAAAGCCTATTTGATCCCATTGGATTTATAATTGTGAGAGAGAGGGATACTAATCATTATGGAGGTCATTCATAATCCTTATCAATTTAACCCTTTACCGAAGTTCATGGTATCGCCATGTGATACAGTAAGAAATCTTTTTACGTAAGATGAATGTAGCTAAACTAAACATGAAATAAAACCTTTTATTATTCATATATTGTCTTGTGAAAAGCTTGATTAACCATCATTCAAAAACATTAATCCCACGCAACTCTGAAGAAACTAGAATAGGAGAATTTATATTAACTAGAGTTTTTGCTAAACAATCAATAACAAAAAGGGATTAACGAATCCCTTTAGATAAATTAATTTTTAATTATTCCTTGTAATAATATTTTTTAGTTTTTTTTTTTTTAGGTAGTTAAATTCCTTTATTGTGCTATAATTACAATCTGCCTTTTATAAGGCAATAAGTAATTAAGATAAATGCTCTCATTCATACCATATTTACAGTTCATCATTCACTCGCTCATTCATACAATATTTACAGACAGCCCAGAGACCCCCCAAATCCACTGCGAAGAGAAAGCGGAGTCTTGGGAAGTCCCCCACGCTCCTCCGTCAACCGCGTCACCGGATACTAGCCAGTGGAGGCTGACCAAGAGCGCGAGAGCCACAGACGCTCAGGACATGATTGGAGAAACTGGCCATTGCCAGGAATCCCACTGTCACGCGTTTATAGCAGGCCACGAGGCCACTGCCGTTTCAGTCTCCGAGGAGAATTATAGGGATGAGTGGCGCAGTGCAATGACTGTGCTACAGGATTAGGGTGGTTGGAAAGGCTACTGTGGAATTTCATAAACTTAAAAGGGATGAGTTCTAGAATGTAGGGTATGTTAAGGTCGTTATGAAGGGTTTTGTTGCTGACATATAAGGGGCTATTGTTTACTTTACTATTGGCTTTACTATTGTTCTCATGACTTTTGATTGAAAGGATTGGATACGCTTGATGTTCGACTTTTTTGCTGTACCCCATAGCTCTATTCCGTATGTCCAGATTGGTTTAAGTATAACATTGTAGATTAGTAGTTTATTTTTTATTGAAAGATGGGATGTCCTTTGAAGTAGTCTGTACAGTTGTCCAAAGCGTCTGTTTAGTTCTTGTCTTTTTAGCCCCGTGTGTGGGTTCCATGTCAGTCTTTTGTCGAGATGGAAGCCTAAATACCGTACTGTCTCAGACCCAGGGAGAGGAATTAAATTTAAAAAGACTGGCGGACAGGACTTGCGGCAGAGGGTAAAGGTTATGTGGGAACATTTTGATTCATTGACCTTGATTCGCCATTGGTTGCACCAATACTCGATCTCAACAAGGTGTTTTTGAAGGTTTTGGGATGCTATATCAGGGTCTGAGTGGAATGACAAGACTGCAGTGTCATCTGCAAAATGTGGCCAAGAAGGTATTGGGAGTAGAGGGGACATCAGCGGTGTATAGGTTATAGAGGATGGGGCCAAGGACACTGCCCTGTGGAACTCCTGCACTTATGGGATAGTAGTTAGAGGATTCTAAGCCACAGCGGACTTGGAAGAAGCGGTTTGAAAGGTAGGACTGTAGGATTAGGAAAAGGGTCTGTGTAAATATCTTTTGAGCTTGTAGAGCAAACCTGCGTGCCAAACCATGTCAAAAGCTTGAGCTATATCGAGAAAGGCAGCAGTGCAATACTGTTTGGTTTCAAGGGGTGAGGGGATGTGATCAACAGCGCGAAGGCCTTGTTGAGCAGTGGAATGTCGTTGGCGGAAACCAAACTGGTGTGTGGGAAAAAGGTTTTTGGATTCAACAATTAGAAATAGACGTTTTAGTAGGAGTTTCTCAAATATTTTTGAGAGGATAGGGAGTAGGCTAATTGGACGGTAAGATGAGGCTTCATTGGGTGGTTTACCGGGTTTGGCGAATAGAACAATAATGGAATGTTTCCAGAGGAGAGGAAAGTGCGTCGTTCGGATAATGCAATCATATATATAGGTTAAAAAGATTATGGCTTTAGGAGGAAGCTATTTGAGAATTTGAGGAGTAAGGAGATCATATCCAGGGGATTTTCGGTAAGGTAAGTTTTTCAGATGATATTTGACCTCAGAGGGATTAACGGCTTTTGGTGGAAGAGAGAGAGGAATAGGTGAAGTAAGGAAATCTTCCACAGTTGTGCTGTGAGTATGGCTTTGATGAGAAAGGTAAGGTGTGAAAGTATGGGTAAGACGCAGAGCAAATTCCTCCGACCTATCCCCATCCGAAGCCGCCCAGAACCCATCATCACGACGGAGTGGATGTGAAACAGGTTGATACTTTAGGATTTTTTTGGTTACATTCCACAAGGAGTTATCCCTGGTAGACAGAGAGGAGAGGTAGGAATTGAAAGAATTGGAACGGAAGGATGCCAATCGCCGCTTTACCAATCGGCAGTACTGATTGTACGAGCGGCGATCAGCAGGATGCCGGGATCTTTGCCACACTGTTCTGGAGTGGCGTTTGGATTGGATTAGGTCCTTGAGATGCTGAGGTAAACGATTATGATTATGGATTTTTAGGTGACGACGGGGTGACGATGCCTCCCAAGCCGACCTCTGGACCAGAGTAGTGAAAGAATGCACTGCATCGTCTAGGTCTTGGGATGTTTTCAGGGACAATTTGAGGTATACGGACTCTGTAACAAGCTGGCGGAAGTGGTCCCAGTCAACTGGGCCCCTAATAAATGAAGGAGGAGACAGTTTGTAAATTGGTCTTAGGGAAATGGTTAATAATAAAGATCAGAGGAGAGGTCATCGAGGCGCGTGAGTGAATAGTTAAGTGTTCCTAAACTATAACAATAAGTCAAGGAGATCAGGATTTCGCTCGAGATCAGATGGCCAATAGGTGGCTGTGTCAGGAGTGATAGTGGAGCAATGTTTCCGTGTGAGTGCAGACAGCAAAGCACGTCCTCGTGTATTAGTGGATCTTGAACCCCAGTGTTGGTGCTTCGCATTAGAGTCCCCACCCACAAATAAACGATGTCCGATGGAGTCTAGATAGGAGATGAATTGGGAGTCGGAAATGGATTTATTGGGAGGGCAGTACACTGATGCTAGTGTAAGGGGAAAAGTGAAGGTGGTGATTGACACTGCAGTGGATTGAAGGAAATCATGTGCTACCAGAGGAACTATGTGGTGGGATATGGAGTTATGGATAATGACAGTGGTACCTGCATGAGCTGTTCCATCTGGGTGATCAGTTCGATAAGTCTTGTACTGTCGAACAGTAAATGGTCGTTTACTCGTTAGTCTTGTTTCAGTAATGAGAGCTATGTCGATGTTTTTGTCGTGGAGTCGTGCTGTCAGTTCGTTAGTGCGGGTGCAAACACCATTCGCATTCCAAAGGAGAATGGATAAGGAGTCGGAAGGATCCACTTATGGATTTTGTTTAACGGGGATAAGGTAGGAGACAAGATTTGTAAGAAGGGAAATGAGAGGGGTAATCACGGTTCTGAACTCTGTAAGGAATGAGGTTTATAGACTAGTAAGATCCGAAGAACTTGAAGGTGGAGGAATATGCGAGATGTGTGGTTGAGGATGGGATCTTGCGGACAGGGAGTGGGCGGTGCCTCTGACTGCTCACTGTTGCGAACGGCATCGAAAAAAGAGACAAAAGGCCTCAAATTTCTGGATGGGCCGCTTCATGCTGCAAGTTTTTTTCTCTTCTGGCTGACGACGTTGTTCTGTCCTGGACTTCAGCGTTCTGTAGGCCTCGCAGCCCTTGTAGTTGGCCGGATGTCCTTGCTGGCAAATTTTTGCACAATTTGGTTTTCTGCTGCCCACTGCATTTAACACACCTGGGAGGGTGGTGGCAGTAAGATTTTGTATGCCCATACGCCTGACAGGCACTGGACGATATCGCAATTGGGATACGGTTTTTCAACCTGTACACTAGTGTAGTACAGGTTTGTTAAGTCGTATATCTTCTCGACTCCAGGTGTCCTCTCGAGATCAACAAAGAACAGTGGTAATGCCGTTTTTATTGTTTCATCCTGTTGCCTATCCTCGCGCAACACGTTTGTTATTTGGCGAATTTTGTATCCGATAGCTGAGAGTTCTTCTTCTATTTCGTCAGCTGGTGTGGTCGGGTGCAAATTTCTGATCAACACTCGGAGTGATCGTTCCTGCTTTAATTGCTGGAAAATGGTGGTAGTCTGTATTGGTTTCGTCTAAATATTTAACAATCGCTCGATAAGTATCGGGAGTGTCTGGAGAAATTTTCGTATTCCGAGAGCGATTGAGGCACGTATATTTTCCGGTACCTACAATTTTGCTCATTTGTGAGCATAGTAATTTGAAGTTTCTAATGTTGCGTACAAAAAGAGCAGGTGGTTTGGGCTGTGTTGGAGTTTTGTTGACTTCCATTTCTTCTGTTGGGATATTTTTTAAAGCCTCAAACGTGTTTGGCGTGAAAAAAGGCGACTCTAAGGCGGTTTCTTTTTTGGATGTGCAGGCCTGTGGAGGTATCTCCTCCATGGAACTAGCTGCAGAGGAGGTCATTTGTACGTTCCTATTCGACCTTCTTGGTTTTCGCTTTACAGGCGACGGTGTTGGAGTTGGACCTAGAGACCTAGATCTTTTTTTCTTATTTTGAGACATTAGTTGTTGATAAAATCTCATATTATCATAACAACGGTTTGTTTGTTAGTAGAAAAGAAGTACGTAGCGCCGGTGGGATTCAAGCTCACAACTCCCAGTGGCGAGTCACGGGTCTTGTCTCTGAGCCACCAGACCGAATGGCTCAGAGAACTATTGTTAGTGAACGATCGGTGAACGTCTGGTAAGGCGTTCCAATATGGCCGACTACTCAATCCGATATCACTTATTACACTTCACTCTAAATATAATAAGCAATTTACTCACTCTTGAGGGCTCCCTCGTGGCCAGCTCCCTCAAGTTGCCTGCTGGAACAATTTTGTAACTGAACTATGGCCTATAGACGGTAGTATATAGTGTTTAAATGACGAGCGAAGTTAAGAGGTGTTCTAGAAGGTAGCGCATGCGCAAAAACTTTGAATAATATTTTAGTTCATAAAAAAATGAAGAATGAATAATGACTAGGTTTTGCTGACAACGTCGGTAAATATATGAATTAGATAGAATCTACCATTTTATGACTGAAACAAATTTCTCCATCGCTCGGGGGCTGCTAGGTTCGAACGAAATGGAATAACTTTGAAATTAAAGTGAGGAGAACCGTGAAATCAAAACTTAATAATTCCAGATAAAATTATATTTCCCTTTAGGTGTTTTTTTTTTTTATTACACATTTTTGGTTTGATATACCTTACAAATTTATCTGAAGGAAACCGTAATTGGGGGGGGGGGGTTATATGCCCTGGGCACTGGATTTTAAAGAGGGGTGGAGCATCAAAAAGTATAGATTCCTTGAACAGCTTGGCTTGGTGGTTACAAAAGTTCTTGTGCATAATAAAAAAATAAAAAATAAAAAAATGACATGTGTCACAAATGTGAAGTTTAATACAAAATCAGCCATTTTTTTTTATTTAGAACTGGATCTTCATTTTCAGAAAGACGGGATATCTTGCTCCTTACTTCCCTTATTCCCTATTTCCAGAACTATCATTTTCTTATGCATATATGTCTCAGCTTTAGCCCCAGACCCCACTTGTACATTCCACTCAGTATGTAATAACGTAACTCTTAATATTTCTATATACCAGTGTTTTGCTTGTATTTCATAATAAAACTTTTCTTTCTTTTTTTTTTTAAATCTCTCCTCTACAAAGATTATTTAACTATACGATTAGTGATTACGTCTGGACTGGGATTATATCTTATATATATGTAAGTTTCAAATTCAGAAACTTAAAGGAGGTGGAGGTTCTCAGGTTATAAATCGAACACTTTCAGATGTAGTTTAGAACTGTAATATTAAACATATGTACACATTAGCTAGCGCTACAAATATAACAATAAACCAATAAAACTTATAACTAACCTGAATCAATACAATTGTCGATAATAAGTGTTGACCATTGTGTTAACAAGAGTACCCATATTCAGGAGGTTACAACTCAGAGCATCTTCGATCTTAGCGCGCTCTGTAGGGACCTAACATATGTGCCGAAGTTTGGCGGTAACGTTCAAACTTACATATATATTATATAATTAAATAATCTCTACGAATGAATCACTTTTTAAAAAGAACTTTATTGAATAATGAACAACGACTGATAGAAATCTACGTGATAAGGATTACAATGCAAATTATCTCTCTGGTCACACGCCGAGAGAGTATATATAGGAGAGGAATGCTTACATAAGTTATATATATAATATAGATAAATATAGAGAAAGTGATGACAATTAATGGTTTGGATAAGCTTTGAACCATAGAAATATTGTCTACAACAGGAGGATATGAGTCATCCATTCTCAACATAGAGATCCCATCTCTAAAGAAAGAAACCAATAGGATAATTAATTTAGACAACGTTAAAAAGCTGAAATGACGCTTTTGAAACCCTTAATTTTGAACAAAAATCGATTCACCTGTATTGGAGAGAAATAAGAATACTTCAAATGTTAACATTGGCACGTATAATGAACTAATAATAAGGTTATTACAGACAGTTTATAATATAGTTAAACTATTTGATCTATCAATCAATGATGTTAATGATGTGCCATTCGATCAGGCTGAAAGTTTGAAGACATGAAACCGAGTTGGTAAGATCGGAAACAACTGACTAGCATGACTCGTATATCTAGTGGGCGCCTGCAATTGTAATGAGTCGCAAATTTAATTTCGGAAATGCTAAAAAGCAGAATAGCAAATAAGAGAAGATAATAAAATGGTTCAATACTGTAAAATTAATTTGAATACATTTAATGGTTTAAGTCAGCTAGCTTGTTTAAGTCAAAGTTTGAACTTTGTATCACAATGTTTTAAGTTAAAATTTACATTTACGTATAAGCTAGTTAGCGTCACTCGCTTTCGTGATTCGCGCCACTAATGCAATTTTTCATACAAAATTTATTTAACATTTCGTCTATTATTTATAAAATAATAATCAAATAAGGATTGAATTATTTTAGTCAACAATTTGCACATGGACTGACATGCAAGTGACAACCGAGTAATTTGGTGAGTCAGTCATGGCTTACTTATCGATTCATTCATTTTCATAGATTTCCATTTATTTTTAGTATTTTTGGGGCATTAAATTAACTTTTATGCTTAAAAATCACCCCTCTATATGGATGGGTTATGGAAGATCTTCAGTCCAATTTTTATTGAAATCGCTTTGTCGGTATAATTTTTATTTAGAAGGTGGATGAATATGCCTATTCTTGTTAAAAGTTAATCAGTCCGTACTTTCCTTCAGGGTAAAATCACGAGAGGGATGAATAAGTTTTATGTAAGAAGGGCAAAAAAAAAAGATAGACAATGTGAAAAAACAGTTTGCATACATTCCAGAAAAATATAAGGAATTTGGAGCTAACTTCATGGCCTTCTATAGGGGGTATGTGTTATGAAGCCGAAACCTTCACGTGATGCATTTAGAGGATTATCATACCTACTTTATGGTTTTAAATAAGTTTTTTTGGTCTAACTTATAGTATTTGTGCAAAAAGCTGAGATTTTTTCATATTTGGATTCTTCTACTCGTTCATGGAAGAAGTCCACGCATTTTGAAAATTCACCAAAATTTAACAACAAATAATTGAATTCAAATCGATGACACATTTGGGTCTTGGTATATTATAAGCCTGATGTTTTTTTGCATCATTTAGAATTAAATATAGGACACTGTAATTATTATTATTTTTCACAAAAGTTTTGACCAGTGGACATACGCCCTTCTTAGATTCCATTCATATAAAACTGAGGTTTTGAAAAAAATACACTTTTGATGACACTTTTAATGATTTATATACTTTTAACTTATTATTTAATGATACTTCCTCATATTTTACAGGGATGGATATAATTTTTATGTCTTCCGTGTAAAATGTCCTATGTCAAGCTAAATGTCCTAGCTTGAAGAGAGACACTCAGAACACGTTGAGAACATAAGGGTTTCTAATTTTGGAAACAAACAAACAACGGAACCTCAAAAATAGAACTTGGGCCTGGAGGAAGGCAATTTATTCAGATTGTAAAAAAAAATATGAGATTAGGTTTTATATCGTGGAAGGATTAGCATTACAAAGGTGAGGAGGCACAATCAAACTTTCCGTGGACACTGCCATCTGTATAGAAGCTCCCTTTACTCATCGACACACTTTTCATAAATCCTTTTGAAAAATTAATTGGATCAAATTGAATATGAATTTTATCTCGTCACTATGAATAAACAAGCCGCGGTTGCTCACCCTAGGAAAACATTAGCCACCTCTTATAGAATGGAAACAAATTGAAGCGGCCGTTACAAAGTGAATAGCCTGGGTATAGGTTATTTTATAAAAAGAATTATCAAGTTTTCTTTTTGTTTCTCCTTCTCAACAGTGTGGAATTGAATGGGAAGCTTCCGCTCCTCTGATTAGTTATACCTTTAAGCCTTCAGCTGAGTATGTCGCAAAAGAGCATGGGATCTCGAAATAAGACATATTACCTAAGTCTTAACCAAAGAAAAAAACAGTTTTCATCGGGCTAGGGCTCTTCATATCTGAGCTATTCTTCCACTACACTCTCACAATCATACAAGACCTCTGAGCTGGAAGTGGAAGGGAGATGCTCTACTTTTAAATAGCTACCTTATTTACAATACACGTTCTAAAGAATGGAAGAAATTCGCTAAGTTACACTGTCTGCCTAAATCATATAACTAATAATAAATGTTTATTTGAAGAAAATTACAATGTGCCCTACAAGAGCAATATATAATTATGATAAAAGATCCTATTCATACCACATTTACATTTATTCGTTCATTGAGACCCTACTTAAAATATACATTCAAATCTAAAGTCTAAATTTAAGAAGTTATTTTGTTTTTTTCCTCAGGGCATTCGCTCTGGCTTGAACAAGTCTGGCTGACTAAAGACAATTACTTCACATCAAGTGCACCTGATTCCCCATGGTTAAAGACACAGTAAATAAATTAAAAAATACCCCTAGAACTAAAAACATTGGGAGCCAACTATATAAAGCAATTTTTGTGCTCATTTAAACAGCTTTCTTTTCTGTCAAAATTTATTAGTTTAAAAACCTATTTTCAGTGGCAGGGATGCTAACTTTTTTTGGACAAAAATAGCAAGCATATTTTTCAAAATCATTTAATAAATAATTAAAAGCCTTTAACAGCCGGCCCCCAGCTCGGGTACGGTGGAATATCACTGTTTTCGCCCGTTATTTTGTTCATGTAAATTTATTGATACTTAGTTCACAATCATATAAAAAAAAATTTATAATGTGTAAAGGTGGTAAAAATAATAATGTTTACAAAATGAAAATGAAACGTGGAAGCTAGTGATTGTTGGATAAAGCAAATAATTGGTGTTATACATTATTTCACATCCTATCGTCATTAACGCCATTGGCGGGTCCTTGCTGCTGTAATTGTCTTATTTTATTTCGCCCAATGTTTTCATCAAGTACATGGAGTATCTGGCTATTATAATAAAATGTCTATGTATATGCTAATTACTCATTTCTATTGTTTATATACATTTCATAATACACATAAATGCAGTTTAAATCATCATTGGCGTAAAAACAAGAAATAGCACCGTGCTCAGTAGGAGATCAACTAGTTCGTGTGTATTTTTATTCTGCCGGCTTTCTCATTTCAGTTTTGGTCCTAGGCGTCATAGTTGTTACCGTTTTCACGTTGCTGTACAATAGACTGAATGATTTTGAGCAATTCTTAGTGGCAAGTGATCCTGAGATATTAGAAAAAGGTGGTCTTCAAAATGAAATTTAGTAAACAGGAATATATTATTGATGAAGATAGAAAGAAGAGCCCAACCAAAATGAAATTAGCACTGCACTTATATCGGATACTTATTTGCACCTGGTACATTTAAGTTGATGCGCCTCCATTCCAAGCAATTGTTTATCTTTTGAGAACAGTGCGGTTACTAGCTCATTATTAAATTATAGGGCTGAAAATATTTCAATTTCCTCCGTGATGTTTTCATGTAATGAGTTGATTTGATAATTTTACTGTTATATAAAAAGGGTAATCTTTTAGTTGACATATAGTTCTGGTAACTTTTCTCTAATTTCGTACAATGCTTCAAAATTATCTACTTTTAACATTTGTAACTGATATTTTGTTAATTACGAATATAGAAGAATGTTGTTATTGATGAGCTATAAAAAAAAATGAACTTGTGAAAACGTTTATTATCACTTAAATAGCTTAATTAAAGCACAAAATTGGAACTTATCCCAATGTCTTGGATGGTTGTTAACTCAGGAAATATACATTGTCCGATTCACTGATCAGTTGAAAGTAACATATTTTTGTATTTTATAATTACCGCTTTTCGGCTTTTTATCAGATCTTTTAGATTAAGATCCGTGTTAGGAGATCACTCTCCTCATTTCACTTGTTATTGGGTAGAACGATCATTTTGTACATAAGGGTAAATTGTTTGGTTCAATCGAATGTAATTAAGTTGGAAAGTTGATTAAAATTTATATAGAGTTCATTTCATCTTAGACTTAAGTTAAGAGAAGAAAATAAATTGTTTCCTTTATAAGTTTTGTGGCCAGCAGATTTGTTTATCATGATCTAAACCTTTCAATTTCTTTACTCTTTTATTCATATTTGAAAAGTAAAAGATAGAATCTAAGAAAGAAATACTACTGTACTCATTCTTTATCAAAACTCAATAGAATATTCTCTTGACAGCAAATAAAATTTTAAAAATCTATATGACACATTATTTATCGCTTTACAATCCCATCCCATATATGACCCATTTAATGGGATTTAAAAAAATGAAACAAGTCCCATCCAATTAAAATGATCAAATAACCTGCCTATATACTTTCCCTCCTTCTTAGCCTTCCTTAGAATTTCCCTTATTTCAATCATAATTACTTTACATTGTACACATCATTTATATAAATTTATTTTATTTTAATGCGTAAAATGATATTATGTAAATGAAAATTCCAAGGGATGAAAAGGTATTTCTCCCATGTTTCTATGTTATGACAGTAATTAAAATAAATATTATGTTGAAAGTGAAATTTATGGAATATACAGGTGGAAAATGAAGCTTTTTATGTCCCCCTTTTAGCGCTCCCTCACGCCGTAATTTCGTTTTTCAATTCTCACTGAAGAGATTAAGAGACAGCCTAGTTGACAAGGTGTTTCCTATGTTGATAGCTGGCCACTCACAGACCGTTCATCAAATACCCTTGAGTGCTACTTAAGGCAGGGGCAACCCTAGTTTTAAGACGCACATCAACTGAATCACGCCCCGCAATACTCGTCAAACAAATACCATATCTCAAAATTCAGTATTGAATAATTGAAGAGCAGAACAATGATTTTTTAATGTAATATCATCTTAAGGTTTGTTTTCCTTTGAATTGTTGCCAATTTTATTACTTTATATGTATATTTTTTAAATATTTAGCTGTATTTACTTTGTAGATTATTAGTCCTCTGGATGGCTGAAACGTTTACTGATGATTGTAACAATACATAAAAGATTTTAGAAAAGACTCAAAAGCTTTTTGGAAAAATTTGATTTTCACATGGTGTGAATAATATCTTTAAAGAAACAATCGTCAATCGGACCAATAGTACTACATATTATTTATCAATTGCCCTTGATAAATTATTGATTGCAATTGTCTTCAAATAAAGATTTATAAAAAAATATTGCACTATCATTTATTTTTGTAACGATTCATGTATTTATTTAATGGAAATTTTTCTGGACTGTTTTCTTTTTTTTCTAATTGACTTAGCTCTTTATCCTCGTTCTGTACAGTCCATTTTTTCTTACTTAGAATTGAATATATTTATTTGTACCAGATTGTTATTTATAAGGGACATAGCCCAGATTTTTTATTATATTCAATTATATAGTTCGAAATGAATCAAGACATTTTGTTATGTTCCTTAGATTAGTGTACATGATTCAAAGACTGGTTTAAACGTATTATAAAATATTTCGTCTTAAGACAAAATGTGGCTCGGAATAAATTTTCATATATTTTTCTAATGAGCACGAAGCCAGTATATTTGCCCTTTGTAAATTTGGCAACATCGATAAAAATTTTGAAACGTCAATAGTATTCCTCTATGTATTTACAGATTACTTTTATCGACATCTCCTTCTTCACAGATGCAAGCTTACAATTATTAATATGACGTGTTTTAATTATTAAAAAGTTAAGTTATAATAATTAACACATATATTGAAACCCCTGGAAAATACGATCATGGCTCGCTGTACTTGTGGCAACTATTTATTTTTTACCCCTGACAACCATTTGTTTTTTCTCTTTGTAGTTGTTCTCTCTTCTTGATTATTACCAAAAAAAATTGTATGATATATATACATTACGTTTCGATAAATTTAAATTTTCTCATCCTGGACATTTTATATATATATCCCAAGAATAATGACACTATTTTAGTAATTATAATCTGAAATTATCAGAATATAATTAAGCTATAAACCAAATTTCAAATGAATCTTACAGACAAAATGTCGGATTTAACGGATTAACAACTCGAAAATAACGAAAACTGTTGTAAATCCATTAATTTTTGGTACAGCAGGTTTTAACTGCACAAAAGCTATGATCAATGTCGCGTAAATTAGGTAGCGTTAAATCGACTGGTCCATGCGAAAAATCAATAGCGAGAAATTGAGCGATTGATGAAACGTTACCTTGCTTCAATTTACTCTCTGTAAATGTAAATGTGTCATTATTTACGGCTCCTATAGAATGAGACCATTTGAAGCACGTGCCAACGTTCACAACTCCCATACCACCCACAATAAGTTTTTTTTGAAATAGTACTTATGCCTTGTTCAACTTGGACGCGAGATCTAGCTGGTTGAGTGAGTGGTCAGCAAACTAAATTGATCGGCTGGCAGGGAAACGTCTTAGAAGTGACAGGAAATAAGGTGGACCTTTGGGTGAGCCTAGGGTCTGATAAAGCGGATATTTGGGTACTAATTGCTCGCCTTCACAATAAGGGCAGCTCCCGACCCCTTCCTATGTCCATGCTCATCTGTCCAATATGTGACAGATTGCCATAATTAATCCAAAGCTGTTACAACTAAAAAAAATTATTATGCCTTGCAAGTCGAAGAGGAAAAATTCAAATGCAAAATATGCACGTTTGAGTATTCCCTACAACAATCAAATACTTAATATTGACTAAACGCATCCAGGATTGCGATATAATTAAAAAAATGGTGGCTTGGGGCTAAAAAGAACATGGATGACTTGGCCCGGACTTGACATTAGAACAGATCGTGAATGCAGATGCGGTGAGGAGGCTGTCAAGTAACCCACGATTCACTAATTAAGCTTCTAGTCGTGAAAAATGGGCTGGAAATCATCAAGAACAGAAATTATTTTTTTACTCAATTTAGAAATGATGTAAATTACTAGAAACATTTGAACCCTTTTAAGTTAATCCATTCAACCGAAATTTGTTTTTTGCTTCAGTTTTGGAAACGCACTCACCTGGGTCGTCTTACGCGATCGATTTTCACTCAACCGTGTTTAATATTTTAGAAGAAATTGCACCCATTTACCGTTTGGTTGAATATAACTTAAAACGACAAGTCCGAGCGTGCCAGTTTTGAAAACGCCGCTAAGGCTTATAACATACTAGGTATAATTTAACTTTTGTATGAATTACGGGTGTTTATCTTTTGATTGAATGGAACCTCAAAATTTGACCACATTAACTCAAAATTTTACAACAAATTCACCCCCTTTAGACAACAAGTCTTGATTACCCTAGTTAAACCCAATAACGAGTATCGATAGCTTTACGTTCATCCGTTGAATTAATGTGTCATTGGTTCCTAGGCTATGATCACATATTAAGGAGGGCTCGGTTCGTCTCCCGATAATGCTTGTATATTTTTTCTGTGACTAGTAATTAATAATAATAGAGGGGTCACTTGCAAAATCAAAATTTTCAACCGAAACAAATATAAATCACCAATCCAAAATATGGAAATAAGTTTGAGAAAAACATGAGTTCAAAGACAGATAATTGTGTTTAATACAAAATAAATACATATTTGGATATTTTACGATATATCTGTAATCAACCTTCCATTTATTATTCCTTTAATCTTCTTTCTTCTTAATAATTCTTCTATCTTAAGAATCTTCAATTTGACAAATTCTTTCTTCATTTCATTTAGCAATCTTGTTCTCAAAATTTTAAGCGTAGTAATGGAAATATCATAAATTAAGTACTTATGTGCCACATCTACTACATCAAGCAATAATCCTTTAACAATAAATACTTCTTTTTTTTTTGTGAGATGACTATTTTAGAATGAATTTCACACATTAATTTACCATTGGGTTTATGAAAAAATTAATTTATAAGCTTTAATTATTCAGTTACTTGCTTTGTTTTATAAAATTGACAATAAATTCATTCTGAAACATAAATACGACTATAATCAGATCAAAGAAACAAAATAAAATTGTTAAAAATGTAAAAAGTTTATTTTTGCTCAAATGGGAATTAGTAATAGATGGATAAAGATATACAGTGAAGGTATGCATTTGGAAGTGAGCGAGGTTTAGTTCGCAAACCAACTTAGATCACACTCACTCTCATCCGGCTAAATTAGAGTACTCTTCATAATTTTAATTCATTTCTTTTTTCCATCATTTTCACAACTAGAGCTTCGGGTAACCAAGAAAAAATTGCAACTGATATTGAAATTTTCACTCAAATCAATTATTTCAAGTTTATTTTGATACCATATATTAAATTATTTACTCTGATTTAATATTTATTATTTCAACAGTTTCAAAATGAATTAATTTATAAGTTTGTTTGTATTATACTCCAACAAAGCAAATAACGAATGAAAATGTACATAAAATAAAATAATAATTACTATGTGTCGACATTTCTTAAACTAAAACTGGCAACCTTCCAAATACACTGAACCACAAGAAGTATAAAAAACGAAAGTGGTGCACTTCGAAAATTCTCCTTTGTTTTAAGTTATTTTTTTTAAATTTCTACAAAATATTATAGGGTGAGTACAATGAAAAAACATGTAAAACAAAAAGCCCCTTTATTAATAAAAAAAACAAAACAAGAATACACTCCAATAAAATATTAACCAAAAAAAAAATTGAACTTTTTGAAAAAGGAATAATCCAAACTTTAATGTTGAGTAGCTAATAGCTTTAGGGTTTTTGCCTCCCTTTATTCATTAAGACGTGAATCACCTCTGCTATGGCCCTTGCATAGCTACACGTTCTTTAGCATCTCCCAAGCTCATCCCAGGTGTGCTCTAGTTGATTTAGGTCCGAGCAATGAGCCGGCCAGAATCCCAAATACTTAAAGATATTGAACAACCAAGGAAGTGACATGTGTTGCGTTGCAGTCGATAAAAATGTAAAATATTTCTGTTGTGAAATGAAACAGTCCGGTGGAAAGATGCGAAACATGACTCCTCTGAAAATAACATAGAACCGTGTGTAGCCTTTGCGCTGTTCCAGAGTCCGCATCATCATAAATGGATCACTTGGAGGTCCTGTCACTCTTCCAGACTGCCTTTCTGCCAACACTAGTGCCAGAAATCATTGTTTAAGGCAGTCACTGAGAGAAATGGATAACTTGCCTGTTATTTTTTAACAATAGCCTGTGAGGCACTGTGAGGTACGCCTGCAGAAACTTATTACACGTGTCTCACTACTCTTTGATATGATGTATCCCCCTTTCCTCTGCACAGGATTCAGCCATTGTTTTCTTGGACCTTCCAAAGGTTGTTTTCTTTCAGTCCTACCTTCTGTTATATTCTTTGGAAGCCGGTTCACTGCCAGCCTTTGGATGTCTACTCTATTTATTATTTCCTCAAGGGGTTCCTGCTTTATCTCCTCCCACACTCAACTGTCCCTCATTCCGTCAAATATAGTTTGCTAATTCTTCATTTATCTTAGCTGCCTCAATCCTACATTTCTTCCTATTTATTTATAATCCTTTATTGTGCTAAAATTACAATCTGCCTTTTATAAGGCAATAAGTAATTAAGATAAATGCTCTCATTCATACCATATTTACAGTTCATCATTCACTCGCTCATTCATACAATATTTACAGACAGCCCAGAGACCCCCCAAATCCACCGCGAAGAGAAAGCGGAGTCTTGGGAAGTCCCCCACGCTCCTCCGTCAGCCGTGTCACCGGATACTAGCCAGTGGAGGCTGACCAAGAGCGCGAGAGCCACAGACGCTCAGGACATGATTGGAGAAACTGGCCATTGCCAGGACTCCCACTGTCACGCGTTTATAGCAGGTCACGAGGCCACTGCCGTTTCAGTCTCCGAGGAGGATTATAGGGATGAGTGGCGCAGTGCAATGACTGTGCTACAGGATTAGGGTGGTTGGAAAGGCTACTGTGGAATTTCATAAACTTGGAAGGGATGAGTTCTAGAATGTAGGGTATGTTAAGGTCGTTATGAAGGGTTTTGTTGCTGACATAATAAGGGGCATTTACTATTGTTCTCAGGACTTTTGATTGAAAGGATTGGATACGCTTGATGTTCGACTTTTTTGCTGTCCCCCATAGCTCTATTCCGTATGTCCAGATTGGTTTAAGTATAACTTTGTAGATTAGTAGTTGATTTTCTATTGAGAGATGGGATGTCCTTTGAAGTAGTCTGTACAGTTGTCCAAAGCGTCTGTTTAGTTCTTGTCTTTTTAGTCTCGTATGTGGGTTCCAGGTCAGTCGTTTGTCAAGATGGAAGCCTAAGTACCGTACTGTCTCGGATACAGGGAGAGGAATAGAATTAAAATAAACTAGTGGACAAGACTTGCGACAAAGGGTGAAGGTAATGTGGGAGCATTCCTATTTATTCTTGGCCAATTCTGCTCCGTAGGTTAAAACCGGTAGACAGATTTTGTCTTAGACGACAATTTTTATTTTTGTTTCTACCTCTCTTTTCCTGTTTATCGTATTTCCCAATTAGAAATACACCCGGTGTTGAATATGTACTGAGTCGGATGGTGGTTCTGAATGGACACATCCACCTGTGATAGTGAATGCTATTATGTTGATGTTAGTTTAATATGTTAGACCGTGTATTTAATATTTCTAGATAGGGCATCAAACGGACAAGATAAATTAGACAAACATATATTCAATGAAAGAAACTATGATCTGTACAAATAGGACAAAGGAAGAAAAGGATATATATGATAAGGTTAATGAATCTAGTACATTTACAGGGGAGAATAAATTATTTTAGGTATTAATACACTGAAACTAAACTTTTCTTCACTGCAGTAGTGGGAAAACAGTATGGTCTATTGTCGAATCTGTGGTATTGCTTCCTCATTTCTTCAGGTAATTAATCGTTGGTGGTCCATGGTCTTTGCTTAATGTGTTAGATGAACTTACATATCAATTATTCTCTGCTGGTCAGTCATAATTTTCCTCATCGGGCTTCAAGCTCACACGTGGTATTTCTAGCCCCTTGTGTGGCGAAGGTAAGATGACCAGAGTAGTTGCAGGTTGATCATTCTCGTTGCTACTGGCTTCAGAAATGTTATTTTCTGAACACCTGTTTAGTGTTATGTTAAAAATTGGTTTTTCAATGAATAAAGGCTCACACAGTACAACCTGAGAGGATTAAAGAGTACAACTCCATTATTTACTAGGATATAAAATTATATATGTAAACACATACATAACATAACATGTAAAGTCATCAACAACATTTTCCTGCTATGTTTATCAAACACTAACTATAAAGCAATGTGCTAGATACAACACAAAAATTTTAAAGTGTGCCGCTTTTTTACGGCTCTTAAATCACCATTACAATCTATACAAAATGTAAATAATATGCTAGGGTGAGGAAAGTGTTATAATTAAGGGTTTATGCTTAATGAGCTCTGAACTATTAACTGAAGCTAAATTGTGAAAGATCCTTTACTTGTTATGAAATTTTTCGTACCCACGACTCTTCTTTGTTGTCTTCATGCTATTGTTTAATTGCCATGTCTGTGATATAGAAAATATTCTAACCAACAGCCCCAGTTACTCTGAAAAAAGTTGGAAGCTGAAGCTTTTAATGCTCAACAATTTATAGGTAAGGAGAACATATTTTGTTTGTATTGCAGTAATTTACAGGTACACACATGTTATTGTTTTTTTTTAAAAAATGTGTACCCTTCTTGCCATAACCCTCCCTACAAATAGGGAATTTCTTAATCTGCTCGTTTCGTGCTGTAAATTCATACTTCATGTATGTGAAAATGTCATAATAATGGAGTTAAAAAGTGGACAAAGATTTAGATAATTGGTTTATTTTGGGTTTTTATAAAGTGCAATAATACTCTTGTAGCTTTGACTTAAACAAAATAAAACGCCTTTCCCTAATTTTAGTTTTCTTTTTCATTAAATTATTACTGAAATAGTTGAGTCCGAGTCTATGTAGACCGGATGGATTGACAAAAGAAAAGACAAATAATGTAAACTTCTCACTAGCTCTCGCACAAATCATTCCCCGCCTCTTTACGCACTAATTCCTCTTCATTTCGCTAAAGCCTAACCCAGCAACAAAGAAAAAACCTTCAGGTCTTTGGTCGTCCCGATAGCTTAGTGGTTAGCACGCTTGAATACCAACTACGGAGGAGACCAAGACCCGATTCCCGGCATTCTCCACAAAGACTATTTCAATGCGGGGATCTATCTGGTCCCCGGCAAACTCTGTCTCCGGTATAGGCAAAGCGAGAAAAAAGCTATTACAACATTTTCAATAAAAAGTACCAAATGCAAAATTTAGGTGAAGAGAGGGAACAAGAGCCTAGTGAAAAGCACGAACCACACAAATACTCATAAGAAATGTTCATTGTTGATAGCTAACAATGGGCCACAGTAACTGATTCTTACTACCAAGCCCTCAATGTAAAAAAAGGCTTTTTATAATGTTAACCTAAATTATGGTTTATGGTTGTTCATTGGCTAATAATGTTAATTACCCAGTAATGGTCCAAGATATTTTATTTAATTTTGTCAAATATAGCCGCTCTCCATTGTATGCTTCGTTCCTATTGGCTTCAACTGCTAAATTTTGAATTCACGTTTGTTTGTTTTTATTTTCACCTTACCAATTTTTGAGGTGGAGTTAGCTTTTATAGATTGTTTTTAACGATTAAAGCTGCTAGTTCTGAAGAACTCATGACTAACTGTATGCAATCAATAATTTTTATCATTTTTATTTTATTATTTTGTGGTTAATGAAGTATTTTGTAATATTAAACTTTTTTTTATTTGATGTTAAATGTAAAATTTTGTTTGTTGAAAAGGCAATAGAAAAGGGAAAAACAAATAATAAAGAATTTCCATTGCCTGGTGTGGCTTCACAAAAGAATCGAAGTCTGCTTGGTCCTAAATAAATAATTTTTTTTTTTTAAATACATTTACTAAATACTTGGGAAAAGTCCCGTGTACGCCGAGATTCGTTATATGTATGTATTTAAAGAAATAAACTCTTTTATATGATGAAGAAGGTAATGGTTATGCCACTGGTCAATGGATCAACTTGAGTTTGCATAGAAAAGAAAAGTGTATAAATGTTTTTCCTGTCAAATTTTGATTGATTCAGGTATAAAACTTTCACAAAATAATCCCTGGTTTGTCTTCCATTTTAAGTATATTGGCTGAAATGAAGTCTACATGGTGGGGGGGGGGGGCTACAGCGAGAAATTATACTGAGAAAAAAGGAACCGGTGAATCATAGAGAATTTTTTCGGGTTTTCGCGTATGGAACATTTTAACTGGTAGGTGTTTGTTGTACAATAAAAAGTTGTCTGGGAGGAGTGTTTAAAAAAAAGAGAAAAGATTTTTTTTAACGAGGTACCTCCAGCGGGTTTGATAACGCAGCGAGGGCAAACAGTTGGCAGAAACGTCTTATCGGCTTCCAACAAATAGATTTCATCAGAGATCCATTTAGCTCCATCCCTCGCTTTCTCTACTGCTCTTCGCCTCTGAAACCATTTGAATTTACTACTTCACATTCACTGCCACCTCCATCGCTCCGTACTTTTATTTTAAATCTTTATTTCACTTGTTGTTGGAGTTGCAGCAGTGTGACGGACATGAACGATAGTACGGCTGCTTCTCTTGTACGAGAGCGCCAAAAGTTGGGTTTAGACTTCGGGGAGAGTTAAGTGATTTTTTTTTAATTAATTAATTTCCAAAAGGCATAGGTGAATGTATAGGTTACTTCCGTCGGTCTATATGATCGTAAATGTCATTCAATCCATTTGAAATTATTATTATTATTACTCTTTATTGGGCTATAATTACAATCTGCCTTTTATAAGGCAATAAATAATTAAGATAAACGTAATTGAGATAAGTGTCATCATTCATACCATATTTACAATTCATCATTCACTCGCTTATTCATACAATATTTACAGACAGCCCAGAGACCTCCCAAATCCACATGCGAAGAGGAAGCGAAGTCTTGGGAAGTCCCCCACGCTCCTCCATCAGCCACGTCACCGGATACTAGCCAGTGAAGGCTGACCAAGAGCGCGAGAGCCACAGACGCTCAGGACATGATTGGAGAAACTGGCCATTGCCAGGAATCCCACTGTCACGCGTTTATAGCAGGCCACGAGGTATAATTTAACAAATAAAATGATGTATTTTTGACAATAAAACGAAATAGTTTGTTTTGTTTTTTTTGTAATTGAATAAGCTTATATATTATTATTAAAAAAGATTATCCGGGAATACTCTTCCCGTAATTGTCCGGGATAATCAATGTTGTACTGTACATTTGATAGTATTCATATATTAAATTGGGCAATCTCAGCTTATTTCTGCAGTTCTACAACCTGTTGGAATCTATAACCACCAATATCAGGGAACCGGAGTTGTGGAGCCAGACTAGGTCTTAGATATAGTGGGGCACACCGTCTTATCATTTTAACGTACATAGTTTTACTCATATTGTGCCTTAGGCTCCTTCTGTCAGGAGTCTTACATTCTCGCTAAGTGTCCACGACCTATCAACTTCATCAAATCCGGCTCGGGTAAGTTTGCAAAGACCCTGATCTACTCTGCTCTTTTCTCCAACGTCACCAAGTGAATGATAGGATTCAGGACGATATCAAACTGTCCTTACACGTTCCATTAGCAATGGTGGACGAATGGCTGGAGCATACCAGAAAGTAGTTACTCCACTGGCGGTGTGAGTTGAGGCCAGAAACAATCTGATTCGGAACTGGTTGTCTACTGCACAGAAGACAGGTTGTCTACTGAATTTATACAGGAGGCCCAATAATGGGCTTCAGAGCAACTATGGTACAGTATCATATCTCATTTAACAATTGGTTAATACAATAGAAGTTCATTTGAAACCATGGTTTAATTTCGATTGCCCTCAGAATGCACGTTACAACGCAAATACAGAATCAATTCTGCTCCGTTGCAGTTAACGAAACGTTTTATGTATAGGCGTCAACCATTTTTCACGAGGGACATCTTGTTGGTTATTACAACTACATCATCAGCCCTTTTAAATTATAAAACTTTAATTTATAATTAAGGTTCAAGGTTGCAGAGATACAGAGATTTGAAACATATGATAATGAACTAATAATATGAGAAAATAAGCGAATTGAGATGTTGCCGATTGATAAGATACAATAATTTTCCACTAATTATTGTTGGGCTACTCGTATTAGCAGGTTATATATATATCTATACAACTATACATAATGATACAACGATTTGTTGTGCCCCAGTCACTAAAAATGAATTAAGTTTTTCACTTTATACAAACAGTTACACAAAATATCAAGACTCAAAATAATTTTAAATTGAAACATTTTTCTGCATCACAAACTCATCGCTTCATAATGATGTCAATTTCCTGGATCTTATAACATCAATATATAACAAATTCCATGAAAACATATCGGTACATCCAAATCACTCCTAATGCAGTGATTCTCAACCATGCATCTTCCTACTCGTCTAAAGCAGCGATCTATTGTGATGTACCCCAAGCACAGGATACCCATTCATGGTCCTGTGCGTCTAAAGCTCTCATGTTCTTTTACTGGTTTTCGCCCTATAGCGAAACGGCCGGAGAGTGAGTTGGAGGGAGCTTCGTTGGCGAGATCTGATACTAAAACAGCTTAACAGGAATAATTAAAATAAAAAGTTAAAAATTTTACATTCCTAAATATACTTATAAGCTTTATGATAGCTGATTTTTAATACCCCAGACAAATGACAATTCCTTGTTTAAAGGTAAAAAACTCTGCCTTGGAGTTGTTTAAAAATGGAATGGATATGTGATGCATACCGGGTCCCCGTTGTGTCCAGGTTCGGTTCTAGCTGTGGATTCACACTTGAATAGCTCGCTCTACCCATGTCAGTCCCTATTTCCTGCTTTCAGAGCATTTCCCTCAGGTGTAGCCTATTCAAGTAGATGTGATGGCATAAATCTCGATGAATAGAAATATCTAGAAGGCACTCGACGAAAGGCCATTCCATTTTAAAAGCTTGTTAAAAGCTTATTTACCATGCTTTCCAGCAGTAACTTCATACAATTACAAGCTGATGCATACATCATCCAGCGTGAACACAGTCGATAAGCAAAACATATTCTAAATTCATCTAATAAAAGTGTAGGATTGCAAAATCATACCATGATGTCCTTGTTCAAACAGTCGTTAGTCAATGTATGTATTTACATCATCGTTTCTGAGCTTAGCTTTGACATCTATTCTATGAAATTCTGGATCGCTTTAAACAGATAAATATCTTTAAATATTTTTATAAATGTCGGTAACATTTCAAATTTCTAGATTATTATTACTTATTTCACTATCATTGTATATTTTATTTTATTTCAAACATAATTGATGTGTCAATACTGGTTATGTTGCATCAGTAAAATCGGCTAAAACTGACATACAGACAAACTCAGTAGTCTGCATCATCTATTTTGGAGATTTCGTTTTTAACTGACGCGTTCAAAAACCCCTGGAAATATGAAACTAGATGAAATTGTAAGTGAGTTGACATTGAAGCCAACCAAATGAACATTGAAGGGGGGGGGGGGCACAAACATTGTTGAAGTTGTAATGTGAGTTCATATTTGTGAGTTGAAGCGCTCGTTGAGAAGAAATTTATACGTGGACAATTTATAACATAATATGTATCTCTACATGAGGTCCCAGTGAAAAGAAGTAGTAAGACGTATTACATTAAAATGCTCGATTGAAAGGGATAAATGAAACGAACTAAACTTTAAGACAATTATTATTGTGAGTTGATAACTATAAAGGAATTATTGTAATAATTATAAGGAGCGGCATTATTGTAGAATCGTACTGGCGTGACGATATGTAAATTTTAAGGCCTGCAACGCATTGCAATGCCCATCAACAACTGATTCCTCATAATAGTCTCTAGTCACCTGTCCCATTTACCTTAGGCCGTAAGAGCTTTTTTCTTTCCAATACATCATAAACGTATTTTAAGTTGAAACCACTGCGTTTTGGGCCGAGCACACTCTCATTGGGAAGAAAAACGTTGAGTTACCTATAAATTTCAACTATTTTCTAATTTGAAAGGTGCTGCTGTCAAAAATACAGGTGGCTCATGTAAGAGTTGTCGGGTCGTCACGAGGGGGGGGGGTGCCTAGTTACCCGAGCCCTACTGACGAAGTGAGGGTTGATTAGACTATGACCTGGACAATTGCTTCATGACGGGTCTTATCTTCTTACTGTGCTATCTGACTCCATATTCGATAGGTACGTGCCCCAACAATGCACTATGTTCAGGAAAAGAGGTATAGGGTAGGTATTGTAGGTAGTTTGTGTAGTCTTGGAATGGCCACGAAGTCACACTCGGTATCTAAGAGTAGGCGAAAACCGTCCGGATTCCAAAGGCGAGTGTGAACCGGAGAGAGGCAGACTGAATTGCCGTGGGAGACACGACTAGGTAAAGTTTGTAGGGCCACGGCAACCGCTGCTTGCGAGGGAGAGGTCTCTCCCAAGGAGGCGCTAGTTTTAGCGAGACGAAGGCAGAGAATCCCACTAGGAGAGTGTGGGGTCTGACAAGGCCGGACAAAACATAGTGAGGTTAGGAAGAGAAATCCAGAGGTTTTCATAGATGAGAAGGCCAAATCTTGAAACATCAGTGCAGCTGCAGGTCCACCAGTCAGAGAGCCGTTGTTTGGAATAATTTACAGGCCAAAACCCGGCTCTACTTATAGTCAGTGGCGGCTGTCAGTAGCCAATGATCTGGGGTGTTATTCTAACCAACCATACCGCAGAGTTGCGGTGACGCTTTGTTCTAGGCAGTGACCCAGGCCGCGGTCTGGGTCGCTTGCTACCTGCTTTCCCTTCCAGCCTCTGACTAGTTTTTTGCAGCTTCTTCTTTTATTGTTTACAATATTTACATTGGTATGACTTATGGTTTTTACATTTGTTTAAATTAATTTACAACATATTATAACCAATTTACAATATATATACAATAGAGTATAGGGTGATTTATCTTATGTAGTTAGCGGTCGCTACAAGAGTGGTTCCTTCGAAGTTCATTCAAAATACATTAAGTACAAAGGAGTTAACTATCAATTAATTATTAACGTATAGGAAACAAGAGCCTTGATGAAATATTCAGAGGATAGCTGATATTTGTATATTAATGGCATGTAAACGCTCATTGACGAGATGAATGGGCGGTGATAGGTCAGAAATTAGGGCCCCGCTGGGCAAAGCAAATCTAGCTTAATTTAATGTATTGATACTAATCCTTGTCAACTAAATAATCAGTGCTTATGTTTGCATTAGTGTTGTATGAATACTAAATGTCCCAACCATGCTCAATCAACAGGGATGATATTATCATGGACCCGGAGGTTCAACTCCCGTGCGTCCAAAAACGGCATTTCTCTTCAATAAACAGCTTAAAATATTAAGCTTGGGCTAAGATATCCATGATCCATTAAATATTTCCTATGGCTGCTAAATATTTGATGAAGAATATCTAAGGAAAGTCCCCTTCATTTTCAACTTTTCATCAACAGATCTACACTTGATCTGTTTTTCTTAACTTATCAACGTCATCCACCAGCTAGCTTTTCCTGTTTTATGACAATCTCTACCGCTTTGTAGCATAGTCATTTGAGATATTTCTCTTGTATTACACAGGCAGGACAATATCAACTCGTCATACTCATTCTATCCATGTTAAATCTAACCAGTAAGCTCATTCTATCCAAATATATTCAAAAGGACTGGCTAGAGGAAACCGCAGTTGAGAGGTATAATGTTGTGTAGATGCGTGGCCAGAACTTGAATAAGTTCTATTGTGCAATAATTACAATCTGCCTTTTATAAGGCAATAATAATACAGATAAATGATCTCATTCACACCATATTTACAGTTCATCATTCACTCGCTCATTCATACAATAGGATATGATTGAAGAAACTGGCCATTGCCAGGACTCCCACTGTCACGCAATTATAGCAGGTCATGTGGCCACTGCCGTTTCAGTCTCCGAGGAGGTTTATAGGGAAGAGTGGCGCAGTGCAAAGACTGTGCTACAGGATTAGGGTGGTTGGAAAGGCTACAGTGGAATTTCATAAACTTGGAAGGAATGAGTTCTAGAATGTAGGGTATATTATGGTCGTTATGAAGGGTTTTGTTGCTGACATAATAAGGGGCATTTACTGGGTCTGGGTGGGATGACAAGACTGCAGTGTAATCTGCAAATTTGGCCAAGAAGGTATTGGGAGTAGAGGGGACATCAGCGGTGTATAGGTTATAGAGGATGGGGCCTAGGACACTGCCCTGTGGAACTCCTGCGTTTATGAGATAGTAGTCAGAGTATTCTAAACCACAGCGGACTTGGAAGAAGCGGTTTGAAAGGTAGGACTGTAGGATTAGGAAAAGGGTCTGTAGTAAATGTCTTTTGAGCTTGTAGAGCAAACCTGCGTGCCAAACCCTGTCAAAAGCTTGAGCTATAGCAAGAAAGGTGTCAGAATGAAAGACATAGGTTGATTGAATATAAGTAATAATTTATTAACCATTAAATATGTACATTTTAATCACAAGTTATATAGGTTAGATTAATATTGTCAGCCGGCTTTGTTCATTTAATAGAGATAACCAAACCATATTACATCTCCGTTTTTTTTTTTTTTTTTTTTTTTTTTTTTATTGTAATACATAGTTTTCTTTTAGATATGCTGGCTGACGACTGATTCGTCCACTACGAGTTACATATGTGTCATTGTCATTATTGATATCTTCGCTCTGGCTTTGGTTCATTAATTGCTGATCTGCTGGATCGGCTGTATTATTAACCTTACCATTATTATTTGGATTTTCCGAAATTTGTGGTTTAATATTTTCATCAAGTCTATATTCGTTACTTTCTATTTCGAATGGTAGGCTAGTATCATTTCTTAAGTGTATTCTATTACGCGTCAATAAGGAGCCTCCCTCTGTCTTAAATTGATAAGCCCTATTGTTTATGTTTCTATCTATTATTACAGCCCGATCCCACATTCCTTGTTTGTTTCTAACTCTAACATTTTCTCCTTTTTCGTATTTTTTCAAATCTTTGGCTCGTTGATCATGAAAAATTTTTTGTTTCCTTTGTCTTTGTAACAATTCACCTTTTATATATGAATTTTCTTCACTTTTAAACTTTGGTATATCATATAGAACACCATTCACATTTTTACCTTGGATTATCACATTTGGAGAAGGTATTGTATTAGATATTGGTGTGTTGTTTAATTCTAGTATTGCTAAGTACACATCTTTTTTATCAAAATGAGCTTTTCTAATTACATTTTTCACAGTTTGTATGTGCCGCTCCACCATTCCGTTACTTTGTGGATATGTTGGACTCGACGTAACATGCTTAAATTTCCATTCTCTTGTAAACGTTTTAAATAGAAAACTCGAAAATTGTGGGCCATTATCTGATCTGAATTCTTCTGGTATACCCCAGTGTACAAAACAAGACTTTAATGCTTTTATAACTGTTACACTAGTTTCATCCTTCAATGGTAAAACATCTACATATTTAGAAAAATAATCCACAACTAACATGTTTGGTTTTCTATCAATGTAAAAAATATCAGCTCCTACTGTTGCCCATATTTTATCTGGTATTAATGTTGGTATTAGACTTTCTTTCTGATTTGATCGTTGGAACGTTAAGCATGTTTTACAGTTGTTTATTTTGTTTTCTATATCTTTATTCATATTGGGCCAAAATACTATTTCTCTCGCTCTCGCTTTTGTTTTTTCAATGCCTAAATTATTATAATGTAACTTACTCAAAACTTCTTCTCTTAATTTGTTTGGTACTATTACACAATTATTTTTAAACAGTAAGTCATCATATTCATAAATGTCGGCATGGTAAGTATGATAATATTTAACTAAATTTGGTACATCTTTTATTTCTTTTGGCCAACCTTTTTTTATTGTATTTTTCAATGTCTGCAATTCTATGTCATTTTTTGTTGCTTCTATATATTTTTGTTTCTTTTGATTACTCATCTCGCTTGCTAACGTAAGTTCTAATATATACATTCTGGAATCTCCATCCTCTTTAGTTTCTTTTAAATGAGCTCTCGATAGTAAATCTGCTATTATTAAATTTTTACCACTTGTATAAGTTACATTAATATCATATGGTTGTAACCGCATTCGCATTTTTTGTAGTCTCATTGGTATATCAGTTATCTTTCGTCTTAAAATAGGGATCAGCGGTTATGATCTGATTCTACTCCAAAAGGTTTACCGATTACATACTGTCTGAAACGCTCACATCCAAACACTATAGCATATAATTCTTTCTCTATTTGAGCCCACCATTTTTGACATTCAGTGAATGCTTGTGATGCATATGCTACTGGCAAATCACTTTGTAACAGAACTGCCCCTACTCCGGTACTACTAGCGTCTACACTAATTCTGCACTCCTTATTTACATCGTATAATTGTAGAATAGGAGTTTTGCTTAAACATATTTTTATCTTTTTAAAACAATTTTCATGTTCACTTGTCCAGTTGAAAATTGTACCTTTTTTAATTAGATTACGCAATGGTTCCGTTAACTGAGCTGAGTTTTCTACAAATTTACCCATGTAGGTTATCAATCCTAATAATCGTTCTACTGCTTTAACATCTTTTGGTCTTTCCATTTCACTAATTGCTTTGACTTTGTCATCATCAATTTCTATCCCTTTGCTACTGACGTAATGACCTAAAAATTTAATTCTTTCTTCTTTAAACTTACATTTGTTTTTATTAAATTTAATCCCATGCTCATAAGCTATTTTCATTACTAATTCTAAAATTTCTAATAATTCTTTTTCATTTTCTGCCCATATCATTATATCATCGATATACACAGCTACGTTTTTTATACCTTCAAAAATCTCTGAATAAGTTTTATGGAACACTTCTGGTGCAATACTAACCCCGAAAGGCATTCCTAAAAATCTAAATGGACCATACGGCGTTTGAAAAGCCGTCATTAACGAACTCCTATGTGTAAGTTCTAAATGCCAAAACCCATTTGATGCGTCTAGAACTGCAAACATTTTTGCCCCCACCATTTTACTAGATATTTCCTCAAATGTAGGTAAAGGACAATGTTCTCTTAGTAAACAAGTGTTAAGATGCTGTGGGTCTAAACAAATACGTAATGATTTATCAGGTTTACTGGTGATTACGATTGGGTTCATAAATTCAGTAGGTTCGTTAACCTCTGTAACAATTTTATTGTCTTTCATTCTGTATAATGTTTCTTTGAAAAGATCTAATAATTTAAAAGGTATTCTACGACATGGTTCAATTTTTCCTTCATATCCTTCTTTTAATTTGAAATCATATATTTTTGAGATTTTTCCTATACCTTCGAATAGTTCTTTATATCTGCTAAGCAATTTCGTGAGACTATTATTTGTATTCATATTTATATTTTCAACTCTGGTAATTAATTTCAGTTTTTTAATTGTATCTAATCCCAAAACAGAGCTTGAGCTATTACAGTTTACTAAATAAAATTTTATTGGTTCTATTTTACCCTTGATTACACAATCTAATATAACAGTTCCTATAACCGGTATTTCAGAACCACTGTAAGTTGCCAATTTGTTATCAGTTTTATTTATTTTCTCTTTAATTTTCAAATTTTCATAGTCGCTTATTTTTAAAACATTGCATTCCGCCCCTGTATCGAGCTTGACTGAAAGTGAAGTTTTGCTTTCCAATATATTTATAGATAATTCCCAACCCTTTTGAACATTATTTATTTTTAGAATTCTCCCTAAAGTGTACATTTCAGCATCCTCTCCCTCAATCATACTTACATTATTTATATTTCGAGTTATTCTACACATTTTTGCAAAATGATTTATCCTATTACATTTAATACAAATTTTACCGTAGGCTGGGCAATTTCTATACCCATGGACGTTGCCGCATTTATTGCACCTCAATCGCTGCTGGCTTCCATATTGCTGCTCTTGTTGCAGTGATGTCTTGCTGCTATCGCTGGTACTTGGTTTCGACGTCCACGGCTGCGTACTCAATCTCAGATTACTCGTCGCTGCTTTGGTTCTGCTCCTTTGCTGTACTATATTTATTTCCTCTTCTTCTGTACCTCGCAACGTCTTTATTCTTTGTTTTGTTAACTCCGCCACTTTGCATAAATTAGTACATTTATCTAGTGTTAGATCATCTTCCCGCAACAATCTATCTTTCACTTGTTCATCCTGTATACCACTTACAATTTGATCTTTTATAAGGCTATCCTTTAATGTTTCAAATGCACAATCAACACTTAACTTTTTCAAATCTGTAATGAAATCATCGAATGACTCACCCTTTCTCTGTTTACGTTGAAAAAAATTAAATCTTGCCACCGTCTCGTTTTTTTTAGGTATGCAATAATCTTCAAAAGCTTTAACTACAATTGCGTATTCCTTCTGTTCTTCTGCCGTTAAATTAAAGGTTTCATATTTATCTTGTGCATCTTCTCCTAATACGCTCAACAGTATACCAACTTTTACTTCATCTTTTTTATCTTGTGCTTCGATAGCCGACAAGTAATGATTAAACTTTCTATACCACCTTTTCCATGCTTCTGCTATATTTCCTTCAAAAATAAATTGTTCTGGCGGTTTCAAATTCACATGTCCTACCGACTGCGCCATGTCAGAATGAAGGACATAGGTTGATTGAATATAAGTAATAATTTATTAACCATTAAATAAGTACATTTTAATCACAAGTTATATAGGTTAGATTAATATTGTCAGCCGGCTTTGTTCATTTAATAGAGATAACCAAACCATATGACAAAAGGCAGCAGTGCAATACTTTTTGGTTTCATGGGTTAAGGAGATGGGATCAACAACGCGAAGGCCTTGTTGAGCAGTGGAATGTCGTTGGCGGAAACCAAACTGGTGTGTGGGAAAAAGGTTTTTAGATTAAACAATAGGAAGTAGACGTTTTAGTAGGAGTTTCTCAAATACTTTTGAGAGGATAGGGAGTTGGCTAATTGGACGATAAGATGAGGCGTCATTGGGTGGTTTACCGGGTTTGGCGAATAGGACAATAATGGAATGTTTCCAGAGGAGAGGAAAGTGCGTCGTTCGGATAATGCAATTATATATATAGGTTAGGAAGATTATGGCTTTAGGAGGAAATTGTTTGAGAATTTGAGGAGTTAGGAGATCATATCCAGTGGATTTTCTGTAAGGTAAGTTTTTCAGAAGGTATTTGACCTCGGAGGGGTTAACGGCTTTTGTTGGAAGAGAGAGAGGAATAGGTGAAGTGAGGAAATCTATGCTGTGAGTATGGCTTTGATGAGAAAGGTGAGGTGTGAAAGTATGGGTAAGATACAGAGAAAATTCCTCCAACCTATCCCCATCCGAAGCCGCCCAGAACCCATCATCACGACGGAGTGGGTGTGAAACAGGTTGATACTTTAGAATTTTTTTGGTTACATTCCACAAGGAGTTATCCCTGGCAGAAAGAGAGGAGAGGTGGATCGAAGGAATCGGAACGAAAGGATGCCAATCGCCGCTTTACCAATCGGGAGTACTGATTGTACGAGTGGTGATCAGCAGGATGCCAGGATCTTTGCCACACTGTTCTAGAGCGGCGTTTGGATTTGATTAGATCTTTGAGATGCTGAGGTAAACGATTATGATTGTGGATTTTTGGGTGACGATGGGGTGACGATGCCTCCCAAGCCGACCCATGGATCAGAGTAGTGAAGGAATGCACTGCATCATCTAGGTCTTGGGATGTTTTCAGAGGTACTTTAATAAATGAAGGAGGAGGCAGTTTGTGAATTGGATTTAGGGAAATGGTTAATAATAAGGGGCTATGGTTGGAGGAGAGGTCATCGAGGTGCTTGAGTGAATAGTTTAGTGTTCCTAAACTATTGTAGAAGAAAAAGTCAAGGAGATCTGGATTTCGGTTGGGATCTGATGGCCAATAGGTGGCTGTGTCAGAAGAGATAGTGGAGCAATGTCTCCGTGTGAGTGCAGACAGCAAAGCACGTTCTCGTGTATTTGTGGATCTTGAGCCCCAGTGTTGGTGCTTTGCGTTAAAGTCCCCACCCACAAGGAAACGATGCCCAATTTGAGTCTAGAAAGGAGATGAATGGGGAATCAGGAATGGATTTATTGGGAGGGCAGTACACTGATGCTAGAGTAAGGGGAAAAGTGAAGGTGGTGAATGACACTGCAGTGGATTGAAGGAAATCATGTGCTATTAAAGGAACTATGTGATGGGATATGGAGTTATGGACAATGACAGCGGTACCTGCATGAGCTCTTCCATCTGGGTGATCAGTTCGATAAGTCTGGTACTGTCGAACCGTAAATGGTCGTTTACTTGTTAAGTCTTGTTTCAGTAATAAGAGCTACATCGATGTTTTGTCATGGAGTAGTGCTGTCAGTTCGTTTATGTGGGTGTGAACACCATTCGCATTCCAAAGGAGAATGGATAAGGAGTCGGAAGGACCCACTTATGGATTTAGTTTAACGGGGATAAGGTAGGAGACAAGATTTGTAAGAAGGGAAATGAGAGGTGTAATTAGGTTTCTGAACTCTGTAAGGAATGAGGTTAAAAGGCTGGTGAGATCTGAAGAGCTTGAAGGTGGCGGGATATGCGAGATGTGTGGTTGAGGATGGGATTGAGTTTTCTGGTTGCTGGGATGAGCGGAGTGCTGGGAGAGAAGAACTTGCGGAGGAGGAGTGGGCAATGCCTGTGACTGCTCTCTGCTCCGAACGGCGTCAGCAAAAGAGACTGAAGGCCTCAAACTCCTGGCAGGGGCGCTTCTTGGGCTACCTGTGGCTCGCGTTTCTTCTTCTGGACGACGACGTTGTTCACTTCTGGACTTTAGAATTCTTTAAGCCTCACAGCCTTTATAGTTTGCCGGGTGGCCTTGCTGACAGAGCAGCCTGCTGACAGAGCAGCCTGCTGACAGAGCAGCCTGCTGACAGGCCTTGCATACAGCAGGTGATTTTAGGGGCTTCTTGCACAATTCACTTTTGTGCTGCCCACTGCACTTTACACACCTGGGATGGTGGTAGCAGTATGATTTTGTGTGCCCATATGCCTGGCAATTATGGCATTGGACGATGTCTCGTTTCGGGTAAGGCTTGTCGACCTGTACTCTTGTGTAGTATAAGTGGGTAAGCTCGTAGATTTTCTCCACTCCAGCTGTTCGCTCTAGATCCACAAAGAATAAGGGCAGTGGTGTCTTGATACTTGTATCATTTTCTTGTTTTTCCTCCCCGAGCACATTCGTAATTTGGCAAACCTTGTATCCTAAACTTATCAGCTCCTTTTCTATCTCGTCCGCTGGTGTTGTCGGATGTAGGTTTCTAATCACCACCCGCAGCGATCTTTCTTGCTTTAGTTGGTAGGTTGGTGGTTTCTTCTCAGTATTTTATAATTGCTCGGTATGTGTTGGGAGTATCCGTAGAAACTTTTGTGTCCCGAGATCGACTGAGGCAAGTTCATTTGCCTGTACCTACAATTTTGCTCAATTGAGTACATAGTAATTTGAAATTACTAATGTTGCGAACGAATATCGCTGGTGGTTTGGGCTGTGTGGGTGTTGTTGTAAAGTCCATGTCCTCTACCTCAATTTTTTTCAACACCTCGTAACTATTGGGTGTGAAAAAGGAAGACTCATGAGTTATTGTTGTTTGTTTTTATGTGCTGGATTGTGATGGTATCTCTTCCATAGAGCTGCTGGGTGCTGAAGAATTTACTGGGATATTTCGATTAGATCGCCGCGGCTTACGTTTGACTGGTGACATAGTGGGCGTAGGTCCCAATGATCTTGATCGTTTTTTCTTATTTTCTGATATAACCTGTTGATAGAAACGCATGTTTCATATTCAGCGGCACTTTTCAGAATAGTAAATAATTTTTAATTGAATAAATATTCAATATAATGTAGCCTCGAACGCAGGTATTTGTGTTGCGCAAGAGCTTGCGACGTTGCAAGGGGCCTGAATAGAGTGTACTGAGGGCCAGCTGGACTCCCCACTCCTATCCCCACTCTCAGCAGCTACTACCGTCGCAATATGGCCGCCCTCTGTATGAATTGTGAGATGAAAAACTTACGTTGGCAGTAATGCCACTGTTCCTCTTTCCACTCACCTGTAGACAGTCCACCGCGAACGGTTTACCCAAGGGTCGGTTGGAACAGTTTTATGAACTAGGCACTTCCTACGAACGGTAACAAAAAACAGTTTGTTGCAGAGCGATAGGAAAACGACTTCTATAGTTAGCGCAGGCGCAGTACTGTGGCCTATATTTACTATACAAGTAAATAAGACTTAGTCTACAATCTTATTCCAATGATTTTATTTACTTTATCTTCTTGTCTTCTTAAAATACCTACCTCCTGCTACCTCACTTTCATAAAATCCCTTCCTGGGCCTTTCCACCTTTTAAACTTATTCACTATTTACGTTACATAAAATATTATTTATTACCTATAAATGGTTAGTAAAATTATTACTTATTAATTCAAGTTTTAGAAGTAAAAAAACAGAAAATTCTTAGCAAAAACTAACATTTCATCCCCCTCTATCTCCTTAACAATGAAAAAATTAATAGAATCTTTCTGATACAAAATTTTATGTTCTTTCCTTTGTATACATAAATAACACCTTTTGCTAAAGTTGACATTTCCCGAGATATTAAAAAAAAAGAAAAAAAAAAGGTCTTTGAAACTGCCCCCCCCCCACCTTCCACGGCGGGGACTACTAGTATGTTGTACAGAGCTGGGCTTGGTGGACAGCGTGGCAGATGATCGGTTCCTGGTAAAGCCAACTGGAGAGCAGCTATATTAAACCAGGACCACTGATTACGGCAGTCAGTTGTTCCTCTCTGTACTGATGTTTTCCCCGTATCCTCCTGGGCGGCTAGCTATATTAGTAACCTTCATTGCAGGATTCCTTTCTATCACCCTTCTATCAAACACACAATGGAAACATATTATGGCAATCCACAATGGCGCAATAACAGTGACCCTAGCACACAGACAAAGGCTGCAAAAGCTGTTTGTTATTACAATTTATTTAAACATTCATCGTCCTATACCTTCTCATACTAAGAGCCGATTCTGACATACACAATTGTCCAATAATAAATTAACAACCTAACTTGTTCGTCAGTCTTGTCCTGTTTCCAAACAAAATATATTCATTTATATATCCACGGCTTTGAATCAGAGAATAAATGCAAAGCTGATTCTATAACAAACCAATATTGTCACTTCAATTGAATAAATAGATTTCTTGTAGTATAAGTGTATTGGCAGACCGTCAGGGTGTTCTCTTTCATCTATTTAAAGATCCATTCATTATATTGATATATTATTATAAAAAATGTAAATTATGCAAGGTTAAAGTATATGAAACATTTTTACTCTTGTATGGTTCCTTCTAATATTTAAAATTATTATTGATAATAATACCTTCAAATATTTCTAATATTGTCAAACTAGGTCCCGGAAAATTAAGTTAAGGGCCCACATCGCTGTCTGCCTTTGTGTCCATCGTGCGTACAGTCCTTGCGACAATTTGGCCTAAGAGAATTCATATTAGGGGGGGGGGGTCATCAATCGTAGGAGGGTAGACCCAGTTGGTGTAGTCCCTGACCAGGTTTTAGGGAGGTGCCGAGCTGCTCCTCCAACTTGTCACTAATTTTATCTCCGGCTGTTTGTTATAAAAGTATATTTCACATGTTTTATTTAATTTTTACTATCACGATTATTCACAAAATTATTAATATTAAATATAAAGGTATATATAATTATGGTTTTTACAGTTGAATTGAGTATGCTTTGTACTATTATCACCATTTGTACCAGTACCAAGTTGTGAACAAGTTATAGCCATTATTTCCACTCCTATTAATGAACGTTTAAATTTATTTTCATGAATATTTATTGGCTTCATTATACTAGAACTAAATAACATGAAGCGTTGTTTTTGGTTATTGAGTTTGGTACTCATTGAGATAGCTAGTGTTTGATGTAAAATTGTATTTTAAAAAAACTCTCTTTAGGGATTAAGGTCCATAGCCTATAATTTGTGTAATTTTATGTCTTGGTAAATATTTTTTGTTCTTTTGTCAACGTTTATATATTTATCTATTGTTGAAGAAAAATGTTCTCAATTGATCCAAAGGCACAAGTATATTTGTATTTATTTATATTGAAGGACGGCCAGGACGATGGTGGGTTTGAATAAAGTTAATAGGGAGAAGAAGTAATGTGTTTAGTGGATTTAGATGTGAGGGAGGGTTATAGGACTTTGAAGAAAGAGTGAGAATGAGGGAGAATACGAAACGAGGCAGTGGTAGCAAGTTTCCAGTTCCTCCCGTCTGCCCCTCCTCCTAATTCTTCCCCAAAGCGGAGTTAACATTCCCCGCCATCTCCCCTGTCTAAACGAAACTGGCCAGTTAGTCCCGGTCCCTCACTCAGTAATCCAAACTCCCCCGACCGAGTAAAATTGTCCCCTCTGTATCCTCTCCGTTTTCTTACTTTTTGTTTTCTTCTTCAAAACTCAAAGCAAACTTTTAATCGTATGCGAGTTTTAGAAGAGTCCAAACCGGCAACATTTCACAGGTGTAAATTGAAACGTTAAAAATCTTTGTTGCAGACATAACATAGACAACGCTATTTGTACGTAGTATGTAAAACATATAATATGATTTTTGTCTGTCTGGATAATCCGTTGATGTACCTAATTTTTTTCCTGTGAACAAAGACTCAATTGCGTTTCTCTGTAAACGAGAGAAACAACATTTAAAGCCTTTTATTTCAAATCTTTATTTCCTCCCTTTAACTTACACAACACGAAATTTCACTTTACACTTCACCGCTCTCTCTATAACCTCTTGTCACGACATTCAGTTGTCTGCTGCCGCCACCCAGGTCATGCGAGCGCGGTGGATTTTCAAATTAATAAAAAGGAAAAAGGTTATAAGACGTGTTCTTTACTTATATATATATATGGTATATATATATATATATATATATATATATATATATATATATATATATAAGTTACGTCTAGCGGTACGGCAATGTTAAGCCTAATACCTTGTAGCCTAGGGTAAACAAACCCGTAACGTGTGTACAGAGGATCAGAAGGCAAATAAAGCCAGTTATAAAACAAACCTTCTTATTATATCATATACCTCCTTATTCATTCCTTTTTCTCGATCGTCTACAGCTGGGAGAAAATCACTGGTGCCGAAACCCGGGAACTACGAGTATTCTGGTAAACAACTGTGAGTAAAATTTTAATTTTTTTTTCCTGTTGTTTTATTGGGAAAAAGTGACCTAGTTACATGGTAGAATTACGGCCTGCGGCTTTCGAAGTGCCCGAATTACCTAGGGAAACGATGCCCGAAGCTCATGCAAACTCCCTGGCTTGGATGAAGGTGCGAGCGGCGACGTCACAGGACCTGAGGAGAACAATATCGGACCTAGAGAAATTCTCAGGAGAGTTAGGCGAATTGAACCACTTCATCAAAGGGGGGGATAGGATTATGGAAAGAGTAGAGGCGAAGGCAAGTGAGGGTTTACTCGACTCTGGTGACGCAAAATCAATCAAAGCGGACCTAGTGTGTAGAATAAAACGGAGCGTACTAAACCTAATACAGGCCGACGAAGACACCCCATGGACCGTGGTAAAAGAAAGACTAAAGAAGGCATACGGGGGAGGCAGATGGACACCAGAAGAGGACATCTTCCAGATGTTCAGGGAGACCAGACGGCCCAATCAAACGAAAGGGCAGTACGCCGGAGAACTCTTGGCAAAGTTTAACAAAATAACGGAAAAAATGAGAGAAACGGTGAACCTAGCGGAAGTGGAAGGCCGGATGGCATTCCTATCGACCATTCTGAAGGTACAGTTGGCCAGGGATACCGGCAAGAAAGATAGTCTACCGGGAGACCAATCGTTCATTGAGTGCGCCCAAGATTTATTGGACACTAGTGCCCGTGAGGAAGAAGAAAAATTAGAGGCAGACGAGGCAGGGTGGTCCAAAGTGATGTACAGGAGGCCGAGAATGCCGCAACAGGCATGGAAGAGGAAGGATCAACGGTATGCGGAGAAAAAAGGGGCGGCGGTTGAAGGAAGGAGACTTAGCCAAAGGAGACAGAGACCCAGCGGGAGAAAGGAGGACAGAAAATGTCATGGATGTGGAAGAATTGGACATTTAGTGGCGCAGTGCCCGCGAACAAAATGTTTTGAATGCGGAATTGAGGGACACATCGCGAGGCAGTGTCCATACATTTTCCAGCGAACAGAGAGGTATAGGCCGGAACCGATGGAGGTAAACGCACAGAGGGTATGGAGAAGAACCAGAACCCCCTCCGAATCGTCAAAAACTACGGTAGCGTTGGAGACAGAAGAAGAAGAAGATGAACCCAGGAGCAGAAGAGGAGAGACTGGAGAGGACGACAGGGACTACGTAAGAAGCAGACGATATGGCACGGAAGGAGGAAGGAAACGGCAAGCGGTGGCCTGAGGAGCGGGCTGGCAGAGGGGTGGCCGCACGTTAATAAACTATAGCGTCAGAGGGAATTACGGTGGTATACCCATTATTGGAGTGGCGAGAGGAGTGAGATGCTTGATAGACACGGGGAGTTCCTGTACTATTCTCAGCAGGAAAGCGGCGGACATATTGTGTGTGGGCGAGGGGTCGTCGCGGATTCAGGCATCCGAGTGCAAGCTTATCACCCTGGGAGGGCCGTGTAAAATCGAAGGCGAATTGACGATGGGATTGGATAGGTGGGCGAAAAAGGGGGAATATTTGAAAATACACATGGTTAGGAAGATGCCGCGCGAGTACGATGGTATCATAGGGTGCGATCTCTTGGGAAGGGTAGGAGCAAGAGTGAAGTGCCGTAACGGAATATGGGATATTAGACTGGGAAGAATCTTATACCGGTGTACAGGAACCGTGGGGGACGGGAAGGAGCGAATCGGAGCGATCGATCGGGAGGACAACTGGGAACGCGCTATTCGGCGAGAGTATGCCGATATATTTTTCAACGAAGGGGACAAACTGGGAGTGACGGGGGAAACGGTCTATGAGATTCCACTGAAGCAGGAGAGAGTGATATATATCAAAGAGAGACGATACCCGCAGGCGCTGCGACAGCATATAAGGGACGAAATCGAGGAATTGAAACGACAGGGCATCATAGTAGATAGTACGTCTCCATACAACAGTCCCCTGTGGGCAGTGAAAAAGAAAGGGTCGTCCGGTGACGAAAAATACCGCGTAGTAATAGACTACAGGCAATTAAACGACAATACTATAGACGAAAAATACCCCATTCCTCGCTTTGAAGACATCCTGGACCGCCTAAGTGGAGCAAAGGTGCTCAGTACACTGGACCTGAAGGCGGGTTACCATCAAATTCGGATGCGTCGTGGAGACCAACACAAAACGGCATTCACGTTCGAGCGGGGACATTACGAATTCACCAGAATGCCGTTTGGGCTGAAAAACGCGCCAATAACGTTCCAGAGGCTGATGGATGAATTTTTAAGAGGGATTGGGGAGTCGTTTTGCCAGATATATATGGACGACCTCCTGGTTTTCAGTCGAGATGAGGTAGAACACCAGGACCATCTGCGACAGGTTTTTGACAGAATTAAGCAATTCGGGCTGAAATTGTCTGGGGAGAAGTCGCTTTTGGGATAAGAGCAGGTGAAATTTTTAGGCCACATAATTTCCAGAGAGGGAGTGCAACCCGATCGTGGGAAGGTGGAAGCCATCCAGCGGATGACTATCCCCAAAGACGTCAAAGGAATCCGGCGCTTACTCGGATCCCTGAACTACTACCGCAGATTCGTTCCAGAAATGGCGGAGTACCTCGTCCCTCTTAACAATCTCCTTAAAAAAGGACAAAAAGTCGTCATTACCCCGGTAATGGAGAACAATATAAGACGTTGCATGGAGCGGCTACAGGAAGAGCCTATACTAGCGTTTCCAGATTTTGCACTCCCCTTCATGATTACCACAGATGCAAGTGAATACGCGTTGGGGGCGGTACTCTCGCAGGATCGCGACGGGGGGGAGCGACCAATAGCATACGCTAGCAGACGCCTTACTGAATCCGAGAGTAGATATAGCGCGCTAGAACGCGAATTACTGGGTATCGTATGGGCGATAGAACACTTCCGGCCCTACGTATTCGGGAGGAAGTTTCGGGTTAAAACAGATCATCGACCCCTCCAATGGGTGGGAAAACTGAAAGTCATCAGCGCGGATTACCAGATGGAAGGAGTTCCTCAGTCAATACAACATCGACATTATTTACAAACCGGGGAAGGAGAACGTCGTGGCCGATTGGTTATCCCGCGCGTTGGTCGTGAATGCGATCGAAGAGGAGATTCCGGGACCATCACGTGACACCCACCAATTCGTCCAGGAATGGTCACCCGACGAGGAAGGGGAGCGGGAGGGGGCTCCAGCCAATGATGTTCCGAGTGACGGGAGTTCAGCGGGGGATTGGCCCTCGGACATTGAGGACCTCGATGCCATAATAAATGACAAGAGGCGCCAGATCATTTGGCTCACCAAAACTTCTGGGCTCTTCAAGATGGAATCTGAGAAGTACGGCCACTGCAACATCGTCAAGATCTGGTCGACACCGGGGATAAACGACGATACGATTTGCCGCGCCCTGAAGGACGCATCTACTCCAGGGAAAACGCACCACATGTACGTGGGAAATGCGACCATCTGGGGACGCATCAAACGCCTATGGAGGACGGAGAGGATCGGAGTCGATCGTACGTTCGTCCGATGTACCCTGAAGGTGGAGACAGTAAAAGAAGAAACGCGGCAGAGAGAAGTGACCCTTGCATTCCACCAAGGGAAGACAAACCACCGGGGAATCGACGCTACCCTGCAAGCATTAAAGAGGAAATATTTCTGGTTGGGCATGAAAGACACGATTGCGATAGTTATTGGTACCTGCGACACATGCCTCACTACGAAATATGATCGCCACCCCCCCCAGAGCAATACAGGAGGAGACGCCGACGGCAGACCAACCGTTGGAGGATTTGCAGGTGGACACGTTCACATGGAGGGGATACAAATGGGTCACCATTGTCGATAGGTTCAGCAAAACAGCGATGGCCCATCTGATAGCAGAACGATCAGCGGAAGCAGTCCTAAGGGCACTACGCACATGGTGCCAATTTTATGGCGTACCAGACACGATAGGTTCCGACGCTGGTCGGGAGTTTGATAATGCCGAAATAAGGTCTGAGGCAGCGGCCTTAGAGATCCGTTGGCATCTCAACACCCCAGGACACCCGAAGAGTCGAGGAGACGTAGAGCGGCTGCACAGCACGCTTAGCGACCACCTACGAATTTACCATGGAGAGAAGGGCTTAGAACCAAACGTGGCGATGGAAAAGGCAGTCATCGCGTATAACCACTCAATCCATTCTGCCACCGGTTTTTCTCCGGTCGAGACGCTGTTTGGACTTCGAAGATGCCGGCGCGATAGCAGGAGTACGGCGATCGATGAAGAACTGGCCGCACGGGTAGTCAGTAATCAGATAGCGCTAAAGAAACAGTGGGTGGCCGTTCGGGGAAGGCTCCAGGATAAGAAACGGCGACGGGTGGCGCGGGACAACCTCAAAGTCCGCGATATTCTGGGCAATCTTAAACTCGGTGCGCTCGTGTACCAGAGAAAAGGGTCGAACAGGGGTAAGGAACTAGTGCGGTACGAGGGTCCTTTCCGAGTGATCGCTCCCCCAAACACAACGTGGTCACGGTCGAAAGCATTACACCCCCGATCAAACGGCGGACGGTACATGTGGAACAGCTCAAGTTTCCCGCGGTGGAGCCTGGGAGCCCCGTCGTCGAAATATAACTCCGGTGTGTGTCACAGGTGACCAGTCCCGAGAGGCCTATATATATATTTTTTTTATTGGTTTATTATGTTTTTTTGTGTTATATGGGTCTGTGCTGTGATTTTAGATGGACCTGGAAGACATTTTTCTTTTCAAATTTTTTTATTAACAGAGTATGTTTTTTTTTTGTGTTGCTATAGATACATAGCTGATGTCGCATGTTAGGAGTTTACGGGGAATGTCCGTAAACTGGTAGGGGGGAGTTACGTCTAGCGGTACGGCAATGTTAAGCCTAATACCTTGTAGCCTAGGGTAAACAAACCCGTAACGTGTGTATAGAGGATCAGGAGGAAAATAAAGCCAGTTATAAAACTAACCTTCTTATTATATCATATACCTCCTTATTCATTCCTTTTTCTCGCTTGTCTACAGCTGGGAGACGATTACTTATATATAAGTTAACGATCGTCAACGAAAACGAGAAGAAAAAGGAAAGAGGTTGAATGTAGTTACAGAACGAGAGTTGTCACAAGACTCTTTTTATTTGAGCCTTTTAAAGCCTCTCTAAATACATTCGGGATGTTTACATCCCGATGACTTAAGGATTAGGCTGGCTGCCTACGACGTCCGAACCTTAACTCCCCCCTGCCAGTTTACGCATATCTCTTCGTAAACTCCAAGGTCCGCCGCACGCAGCACACAGCCTGTAATCCCTTACATCACGTTTACGGTCTAATATATTCATAGTCCACACAAAAAAACAGGACACAAAGAAAAGAGATAATACAGAAATAAAACAAAAATAATAATAACAAAAAATAATACATTCGCCCTGGACCCGGTGGCTGCCAGGTAAAAAAAAAATGGAACATCCACAATATAAATAATGAAAACAAAAACTCTCTCTGAGCAGCACATGTGAAGTATATGATTCCGGATCAGTTGCTCCGTATTGGATCGAGGGCACACCATCTTACGCACATTCAACACCCTCCCCCCTGTGTTGGGAGTTTCAACTGTTCAATGTGAACAGTTCGCCTCTTCTTTGGGGTGATAGTCTCGATGGTCACGAGATTATGTTCCCGAATTATGATGACCTTAAAGGGCCCCTCATACCGAACAAGTTCCTTACTACGATTTGACACGACTTTTCTGTACACAACGGTCCCAATCGATATTGCTCCTATGCGATCCCGCACCTTCAAATTTGCCCGTGCCACGCGCTTGGATTTTTCGCGCATAATCTTATCGCGTACTTTGTACTACATCTTTCCGAGCTGTATGTGGGTGTTATGGAGCTGTGCCACTATTCCCTCATCCGCCACCGTCTCTGGCCAGTTCCTCGGTCTCACTCGTAATCCGAACAAAATTTCGAAGGGTGCTAACCCCGTCGTAGCATGTATCGAGTGGTTGTATGCCGCCACCGCCATTGGCATCGCTACGTTCGCCGACAGGCCTTTATCCACCTGGTATACGCGTAAGTGGTCGCTGAGGGTGCTGTGTAACCTTTCGATGGTTCCCCTGCTCTTGGGATGCCCGAGGGTATTAAAATGCCATGCCACATCCCGTTTTTGCATTTCGGCTCTCACGGTTGCATTGTTAAACTCCCGTCCCCCGTCCGACGAGATCCTCTCTGGTATGCCGTAGAATTGAAACCATGTGTTGAGGGCTTGTAATATGGAATCTGATGACTTGTCTCCCACCGCGTAGGCCATAGCCACTTTCCTAAATGGGTCGATGATAGTGACCCACTTAAAACCCCGCCACGTGAAGGTGTCCACTTGAATCTCCGTCAGTGGTGCTTCTGCCGTGGGTGATTCCTCCTGGAGTCTCTGCGGGGGATGTCTATCATATTTCGTCTTCTGACAAACTTCGCATGCTCCGATTACCTCCTGAATAGTCCGCTGCATCCCCCACCAAAAATAGCGCCTTCGTAGTGCTTGTGCCGTCTCCTGCCCACCGCGGTGGTTGGTTTTTCCTTGGTGATACGCCAGTGTTAACTCGCGTTGCTGCTCCTCGTCCCGCAGGGTTTGGACCACGGAAAGACACCGAATGAACGAGCGATCCACCCCCAACAGCTCTTTCTTTTTGTCCCACACAGTCGCGTTGTCCACGAATAAATGGTGTGTTTTGCCGGGTTTGGACACGTCCTTGAGAGCCTGACAAATTTGATCTCCTCGAACTCCCGGTGGTGACCAAATCGTCGCGATCTGACTCCTGCCGTACGTACTATGAAGTATTTTCAGAGCACACGATGTTTGAGTTTTCCAAATGATCTGCCTCCGCTTAACATTGATAATTTCGTCCGTCGTCTCCATATCACGCGGTCTCTCTCCTATAGACTTGTCTGATGGTGTGTCCGCACTCCTGTCACTATCTTTCCGTGTGCTGCTCCTGCCCGCTTCTCCAGGCGTCCATTTCTCAATGAACTGCCTCATACCGCTCGATGTTTCCCCTTCTTCTATGGCGTTCACCATAATAGCGCGCGACAGCCAATCTGCCACGACGTTGTCTTTGCCTGGCTTATATACAATATCCAGATTGTATTGGGCTAAGAATTCCTTCCACCTTGTTACCCTTGAGGAGGATTCTTTGAGTTTTCCGACCCATTGAAGAGGTCGGTGATCCGTATGTATTCGAAACCTTCTGCCAAATACATACGGACGGAAGTGCCCAATGGCCCACACTATCCCGAGGAGTTCTCGTTCCAGAGCGCTGTACCGCGCCTCCGTGTCCGTCAGGCGTCTGCTCGCGTAAGCCACCGGTCTTTCCCCGTCTTCGCCTTCCTGTGACAATACTGCCCCCAAGGCATAGTCGCTTGCGTCGGTGGTGATCGTGAAATCCTTCTCGAAGTTAGGGAAAGCCAAAATCGGCGCCTCCTGCAAACGTGCCAAGCATTTGCGGATATTCTGCTCTATCAGCGGCGTGATCATTATCCGTGCTCCTTTCCGTAGTAAATTGTTAATGGGTACCATATATTCTGCCATGTCCGGCACGAAACGGCGGTAGTAATTGAGCGTGCCCAGTAATCTCCGAATCCCTTTTACATCTTTTGGCACCTCCATTCTCTGGATCGCTTCTACTTTCGTCGAGTCTGGCTGAACCCCTTCCTGTGAGATTGTGTGCCCTAAAAAACTAATCTGCTCCTGCCCCAGTGACGATTTGTCTATTGACAGTTTCAACCCGAAATCCCTTAATCTCTCAAATACGTTCCGGAGGTGTTGAATATGTTCCGATTCCGTTCGGCTGAAGATCAGCAGGTCATCCATGTAAATTTGGCACATATTTTCGTCCATTCCTCTCAGAAGTTCGTCCATGAGACGCTGAAAGGTTATTGGAGCATTTTTGAGACCGAACGGCATTCTCGTGAACTCAAAATGCCCTCTTTCAAACGAAAACGCCGTTTTATGTTGGTCATGCGCAGCTAGTTTGATCTGATGGTACCCTGCTTTTAGGTCCAATGTGCTAAAAATTTTTGCACCGTTTAGTCTGTCTAGGATGTCTTCGAACCGCGGGATTGGATATTTTTCGTCCAGGGTATTATCGTTAAGTTTCCGAAAATCCACCACGACTCGGTATTTTTCCTCACATTCTCCCGGTCGACTTTTCTTTTTCACTGCCCACAAAGGGCTATTATACGGAGACGTGCTATCTCTGATAATACCTTGGCGCTTGAGATCCTCGATCTCCTTTCTAATGTGTTGTCTGAGCGCTTGCGGATACCGCCTCTCCTTCACATACGTCACCCGCTCTACTTTTAACGGGATCTTATGTAGCGTTTTCCCCGTTGCTCCTAGCTTGTCCCCTTCAGCGAAAAAAATATCCCTAAACTCGCTCCTCAGACTCTCCCTCCAATCCTGCACTCTCTTAACCGCTCCTATTTGCTCCGTTTCGCCCCTTACGCCCCCCCGGCTTCGATAGGTTCGCTTCCCTATTTTTATCCTCCAGTTCTCACCCTCGTTTTCGATGCGCGCGCCTACTTTTCCCAGTAAATCACACCCCACTATTATCTGGTATTCCCGTGGCATGTCTTCCACGACGTGTACTTTTATGTCACCCATTACTTTCGCACATTCTTCCAGCCCCACGACCGCTTCTCCCATTACTTCGCAGGGTCCCCCAAGAGTAAGTAATTTACACTTACATACCTTGATCTGGTGTGCCCTCTCTCCTCCACGCAACCTCTCTAACGCACCACGAGATATTATTGTATTGGTGCTGCCAGTATCAATGAGGCACCTCTCCCCCTTCCCGAACTCGATAATTGGCAAACCACACATCCTTTCCCGCACTGTATTGCACCTTAGGATGCGGTCGCCTCTCTGCTGCCACTCTCCTCAGGCCTCCGTACGCCGCTCCCATCTGCTCGAGGGATTCTTCTGCCACTCTCGTCGTCTGCTCCCGCTGCGCTTCGACTCCTCTCCGTCTGTCTCCGACGTCCCTGATGACTCGTCGCCCGATGATCCAATTTCTCTTGGTGTCGCGCTCCGCCTCTCCCGGATTTCCTGGTTATTCACCTCCATTGGTTCTTCATTGTGAAATTCCCTTCTACGAAACAAGTATGGACATTGTCTTGCTATATGTCCTTCTTCCCCACACCCAAAGCACTTAGTGCGAGGGCACTGAGCTACCAGATGGCCCGTCTTTCCACAACCATGACATTTCCTTTCTTCTTTCCGAGGTGCGTACCTAGGCCTCGTCACTCCCAATCTTCTCTCTCTTTTCGCTCCCCTGTCTCTACCGGCAAATGGCGTTTCCTGTCTCCTCCACACTGCTTTTGGGGTCCTGTTTCTCCTATATGGGATCTGGCTCCAATCGTTTTCATCTTCGTTCATTTTTACTTCTTCTTCCCTTGCGCTAGCATCTATCATCGCCTGGGCGCATTCGAAGAACGATCGCTCATTAGGGAACCCTTCCTTCCTTCCCGTCTCCTTCGCTAATTGTACCTTTAAGATTGTAGACAGGAATCCCATCCTGCCCTCCACTTCATCGGCGCTAGTTGTCTCCCTCATTTTCTCATTTATTTTATTGTAGCGGACAACCAGGACTGCAGCATACTGTCCACTATTCTGTCTCGGAGATTTCATTTCTCGAAACATTTGGAATATATCCTCCTCTGGGGTCCATCGTCCCCCCCCCATATGCTTTTTTCAGTCTCGTCTTTACTATCTCCCATGGGGTTTCCTCGTCCGCCTGTATCAGGTTCAGCACCTTCCTTTTCACCCTGCACACCAGGTCTGCCTTTATTGACTTAGCGTCACCTGGGTCGAGTAACCCTTCGTCCATCTTGGCTTGTATCCTCTCCATAATCCTATCTCCACCTTTGAGAAAAAGATTTAACTCACCTATTTCCCCAGAAAATTTTTTGAGGTCTGAGATCATTTTCCTCATGTCCTGTGACGTCACTGCCCGCACCTTCATCCACGCCAGTGAGTTCGCATGGGCTTCAGCCATGGTTTCTTTAGGTAACTGTGGAACTTCAAACGCTGCCGGCCGCAATTCCACCATTACCTACTTTAATTAAATCACACGAAAGTGAATAAGAAGGAAAAAAAAAACAAAAACCAACTCGCACATTAATGACTCGAACCCACTCCGCTCCCGGGTTTCGGCACCAGTTAACGATCGTCAACGAAAACGAGAAGAAAAAGGAAAGAGGTTGAATGTAGTTACTGAACGAGAGTTGTCACAAGACTCTTTTTATTTGAGCCTTTTAAAGCCTCTCTAAATACATTCGGGATGTTTACATCCCGATGACTTAAGGATTAGGCTGGCTGCCTACGACGTCCGAACCTTAACTTATATATATATATATATAAGTTAATGTTTATTGAATTACAAGCTAAGAAAGGTTGGTAATAAGAACACGTAGAACGTTATAACAAGACTGCTTTATTTAGACCAAGATACCTCTATCTATAGGTATTACCTGTAAACATATACAGATAACATATGTTTGGGGATTAAGGCTGGGCACTAGCGGCGCCTGGACTTAACTCCCCCCCACCTAAACTTTGACTTACGAACACCCATTCGCAAACTTTGAAGTCCAACACTCGGACGTCTTAGTCCATCCAAATAATGCTCCGCTAATGTTACAAAGGAGCAAAGGCCAGCCCCGCCCGTACACAGCCTGTAATCCCTCACATTAAGCTCTAATCCTATAAAACGTAAAAACCAACTGTCACTTGTAAACAAAAAACATAAAAGAAAACTTTGACTTTTAAAAAAAAACAATACTTCTGTGGGAAAAATCACATAACTATAACTATTTACAATGTTCCTTGCGTGTATGCTGCGAGGACACGCCAGCTCATTCCTGATCTACAACCTCCCCCCCTGGTGGAAGCTTTAACTGTTCTATGTAGACATTTCGCCGCTTCTTAGGGGGTCGTATACTCTCAATTGTCACGACGTTGTGTTCCCTAATCACGACCACTTTAAATGGGCCCTCATATCGCACCAGCTCTTTGCTCCTATTTGACCCTAGTTTTTTATAGACGATAGTCCCGATTTTAAGTTCCCCCATTCGATCCCGGACTTTGAGGTTTTTCCGTTCCACTCGTCTCACTTTGTCCCTCGTTATCCTTTCTCGGACTTTGTCACATATTTTCCTCAAACCGACAGTATTACTCGCCATTTTCTCCGCCATTCCCTTGTCTGCTACCGTCTCTGCCCCATTTCTCCGTCTTTCGCGCAGCCCAAAGAGGATCTCGAACGGGGAGAACCCCTTCGCGGTGTGGATCGAATGATTGTAAGCGGCCACCGCCTTCGGCATTGCCTCATTTGCCGGCAGACCCTTTTCCGCGTGATATACCCGCAGGCGGTCACTCAGGGTGCTGTGCAATCTTTCTATCCCTCCTCTACTCTTAGGGTGCCCTGGGGTATTAAGATGCCAAGAGACATCGAGAGTCTTCATTTCTTTTCGGATGTTGGCATTGTCAAATTCTCTGCCCCTATCCGACGAGATCCGGTCTGGTACTCCGTAAAACTGGAACCAGGTATTTAATGCCAGCATTACCGCGTCTGATGACCGATCTTGCACCGGGTGCGCCATGGCCACTTTGCTAAAGCTGTCGATTGTGGTAACCCACTTATACCCCCTCCAAGTGAAGGTATCCACTTGTAAGACACTCAACGGTGTCTCGGCGGTGGGCGATTCTTCTTGTCGCCCCCGTGGCGGATGTCTGTCATACTTCGTAGTGAGACAAACTGCACATGCCCCTATCATTTCTTGTATGCTCTTTTTCATCCCCCACCAAAAGTACCTCCGCCGCAACGCTTGCAACGTTTCCTGAACTCCACGGTGGTTCGTTTTTCCTTGGTGATAGGCCAGCGTCACTTCCAGCTGCTGTTCTCTGTCTTTGAGTGTCTCCACCATCGACGTGCACCGAATAAATATCCTATCCACTCCAAGTTGTTCCGTTCGCCAGAGTCTACGAATTTTCTTCCAAATAGTGGCATTCCCTACAAATACATGATGGGTCTTTCCGGGTTCCGAGGCATCTTTCAATGCACGGCAAATTTGGTCGTTCCTAACCCCTGGTGGCGACCAAATCGTCGCGATTTTACTTCTCCCATAACTGTCATATGCGATCTGCAGCCGCCCTGAGGTCTTGGATTTCCAAATGATCTGCCGTCTTTTGTCGTTCACGATCCCTTCTGTTACTTCCATTTCAACAGGTCTTTCGCCGGCGGAACCTTCCTCTTCAAGGGTTTCCTCACCTTCGCTATCTCCTCGCGTACCGAGGCTTCCATCCTCCCCGGGTGTTGGTGCTTCCCGTGTCCACCAGACACATCTCTCCTCCTTTGACCCTAATTATTGGCAACGCACACATCCTCTCCCGAATTGCATTACATCTCAGGATGCGGTCGCCTCTCTGCCAACACGCTCCTCAGGCTTCATCACGTTGCTCCCATCTACGTGACTCGACCTTCTGCCCTGTCTGTCTCCTGTTTCTGCTGCGCCTCGCTTCTTCTCCTTCAGTTCCCGAAGTCCCTGATGACTCATCTTCTGATGATCCACTCTCCCCATGTGTCATGCTCCGTCTCTCTCTTACTTCTTGAGTGTTTACCTCCATTGGTTCTGGTCGTTGGTATTCTCTCCTCCGGAAGATATACGGGCAATGCCTCGCGATGTGTCCTTCCTCGCCACACTCAAAACATTTTGTTCGAGGACACTGTGCCACTAAATGTCCTGCCTTCCTACATCCGTGGCATTTTCTTTCTTCCCTGGGCGGGGCATACCTCGGTCTCGTTCCTCTCAATCTTCTTTCTCCTGTCGTTCCCTTGTCTCTGCCAATAACGGACGTTTCTGGTCTCCTCCAGGTTGGTTTCAGGGTCCGGGTTCTTTTGTATGCAACTCGGCTCCACTCATTGTCGACGTCTTGCACCCTCACTTCTTCCTCCTTGGCACTAGTGTCGATCATTGATTGTGCACACTCCGAGAACGAGCGCTCATCAGAGAATCCTTCCTTTCTTCCTGTCTCCTTGGCCAGTTGCACTTTTAGAATTGTGGATAAGAATCCCATTCTACCCTCCACCTCTTCTACGCTAATCGACTCTCTCATCTTCTCCGTTATCTTATTGAAACGGACTACTAACCCCGCAGCATATTGCCCGTTACTTTGTCTTGGGGACTTTGTCTCCCTAAACATTTGGAATATGTCCTCCTCGGGAGTCCATCGTCCTCCTCCGTACGCCTTCTTCAATCTCATCTTAATTAATTCCCACGGGGTTTCTTCATCTGCCTGAATTTGATTCAGTATACTTCTCTTGACCCGACATATCAGGGCCGCCTTCAACGATTCCGCGTCTCTGGGATCTATTAAATTTTCTTCTGCTTTAGCTCCAAGTAAAGCTGTGAGACGGTCTCCTCCTTTTAGGAAATGGTTCAGCTCACCCAGTTCCCCAGTGAATCTCTCCAGCTCCGCAACAGCCTTCCTCAGATCCTGGGTATTCATCGCTTTTACCCTCATCAGCGCGAGCGCCGTGGCATGAACTTCTGGCATAGTTCCCACTCTTCTAATATCTGCTCCCTCTACGAGATTCAAGACGGGCTGTCTCAAAATTCCTCCTTCAGTCATATTCTCTCTTTCGCGTATAGAAGAAAAAAAAAACAAAAAAAAATTACGCTCGCACTCGATAACTCTCTTTCTCCACGGTTCCCGGGTTTCGGCACCATTTAATGTTTATTGAATTACAAGCTAAGAAAGGTTGGTAATAAGAACACGTAGAACGTTATAACAAGACTGCTTTATTTAGATTAAGATACCTCTATCTATAGGTATTACCTGTAAACATATACAGATAACATATGTTTTGGGTTTAAGGCTGGGCACTAGCGGCGCCTGGACTTAACTTTTATATATATATATATATATATATGTATATTTTAGCAGTTTGTCTAGTAGGTTTAATAAACTTTATGTGCCGTTATGGGCTACAATTCTTCAACATGTTGTATTTTAGCTACGTTCAGTAGAAAAAAATGTGGATTTTACTCAAAGGATATAGAATATTAAATAAGGTCAAAACACAAGGGAATGGACAATCACTACCTTATGAGAAAAGGGTTAGTGGACCTTTCTAAAAGGTTTCTTGATAATGAAGAAGTGTAATAAAGATGGGTATAAAGAGGAAAGTTAGAGCGCTGGGGAAGAAGGTACAGGATGATATACCAGTTTACCAGACTGAGAGAGGCAGAGAGAGATCACAATTTCTCCTTTTTATAGGCAGGTAGCGTTCTGTGCGCAGCCAATGAAAGGCTAGTTTATTCCAGACAATCAGGAAGGACGTATTCTGACCAATCAGGGTTGGCTACCCCAGCGCTTGTCTGAGCTTTACCATTCCTCGCCATTGGAAGCAAGGCATTCTTTAACATCCACAATTTAGTATCAGTAAATTCAGAATTGGTATTTTTAACAAAAACTGCATAAAATATGTTGCAGCCAACAATCCGTGTTGGTATTCGGTAGGTATTGTTGCCAGCCGGATACTAGCTATAGGATTAGCTATATTACCGGGGCAATCCCGACACACGTCAGCGAGACATTGCCGTAGCCATACGGTCGCTCTCTCTCTCTCTCTCTCTCTCTCTCTCTCTCTCTCTCTCTCTCTCTCTCTCTCTCTCTCTCTCTCTCTCTCTCTCTCTCTCTCTCTCTCTCTCTCTCTCTCTCTCTCTCTCTCTCTATCTCTCTCTCTCTCTCTCGCTCTCGCTTCTCCAGAGCCATCTGCTTCATCGGACTGACGAGCCATCCGGTGAGCCTGTCCTGTATCTGGATGTAGACAAATTTTACCATTCAAGTTAACGTTTCATTATGTTGTTATGTGATCAAATTAATTTTATTTCATTTAGAGGATTTTGGTAGCCTCTGTAAAGACAGTGTTTAAGTTTATTTTCAATAGACCTCTGTAAAGATATTGTTTAATTTTAATTTTAATAGATGTTAGACTTATATCCTCAAGTTGTTATAACACAAGGTAATTTTCTTAACAATTATCTTTCTATTTCTTTTCTCTATGTCATTAGTTTTGTAGTTCAATTGTCACTTTCAGTGTATACTGTATAATAAAGTAATGTTCATGTTATATTCGGACTTCTGCAAAAAATTTATTAGAATTAGCCTGAGTTGCCATAACATTTGGTCATCCAGGGGCCGGATTTTTTTGGATTAAAACAGTCTGCTCTGCTAATTCCTTAGGTCCTCCGGCTTGCAGATTCCGGTTTATGAGTGTTGCTTTGTTGTATTGTATATTGAATTAATTTTAATTTTTTTCAGTGGCGTCTCTGTGACCACATTCCGCTTGCAGTAATTTCTATTCTTTCTCTATTTATAATTTTTTTGGCCCTTCCATACTAAATCAATATGGAAGGAGAAACAGTAATTAGAAAAAAATTCACCGCTGCTGGGGTAAAAATCAGGGGCATTGTAGAACAGGGCCGACTCGTAGACACAGATCATTCCAACTTGTTTCTTTTCAGGGGGATGTATAAAGGCTTACAGGGTCAGTATGATACCTTTGAAAAACATTATGATGAATTACTGGAGTTGTATGCTGCCAATGGTAAGGAATCAGAATTTCCGTCTTCACAAGACAAAAATCTACAAATGGCTGTAGACAGATATTTTTATGAAGCTCATGCAATTTATGAGAAACATGTTAATACAACCCTACCATCAAACATTAACGCAACACGACAAGGTGCTTCGTTCCTGAACGAAACTCGATTGGTCAGAGCCCGACTTCCACAAGTAAACTTGCCAACCTTTAATGGAAATAAAACCGATTGGCAAATATTCCATGATACATACAAGTCGCTAATTCATGACGAGTGCTCCATTTCGAACATAGAAAAATTCCATTTTTTAATGTCCTGTTTAAAAGGACCATCCCTCTCCTTAATTAAAAGTGTAAAATTTGTGGAATCGAATTACGACCAGGCGTGGAAACTACTCACCGACACTTACAATGACAAACGACGTCTGGCTGGTACCTATTTAAATTCGGTACTGAATATGACTCCATTCCGTAACAAGCCTTCAGCTCTTAATTTGAAAAATTTTCAAACAACGGTAATAGAAAACATTGCATCTTTTAAACATCTTGACATTCCAGAAACTGATGATTTTATTATTTGCTACCTTGCATTACGCTGCCTTGATCCCCAAACCCGGCGGGATTTTGAACTGAGATATGCTGATGTTGAGTTTCCGACCTTCGAAAATCTTAGAGGTTTCATCAAGTCAGAGCTTAGGTCACTGGAGCTTACGTATGATGTTGGACGAAATGAAGCCAAAGGTCCGGTTGGTAATGTCATGGCTGGAGCAAAGGGACATTCATTTCCTGATTACAGACGGACATTATTTTCTGATAATGACAATGAAAGAGAAAATTCATTTCGTTCTAGGAAGGAGGAATTTAAACAAAGGAGAGATAGTTGCCCCGTCTGCAAATCACTCCACACCCTTCATCAATGCAAACGATTCAAGACCGCATCTTGAATCTATCTTCGTTGTTGGAGTGGATGTAACAACTGCTTATCGTCCAGGCACAACACGAGGGGTTGTCCCTCAAGCAGATCTTGCCAAACTTGTAAACTTCGTCATCACAGCTGGCTTCATGTCAGTCCGTCTACCTCTGTCAATCCATCCAATTTAGGAACGGTACCTGACATGAACCCATCCACATCCAATCAAACAGGTGTGTGTGTCACCCTTAGTGGTACCTCCAGTTGTGGAGAGGTTATCCTTGGCACGGCTTTAGTTAGGGTCAAGGATGCTATGGACCGTTTTCAAACAATTCGCATTGTGACTGACTGTGGGAGTCAGAATTCCTTCATCACGGCTGCATGCGTGGAAAGGTTGGGATTGGTTCCAGATAACCATGACCTCACTATCTCCAGCATTGGGCAAGTGAGGGTCGCTGGTACTAAAGGTCGGGTTAATTGCACGCTTCGGTCCAGGTTTGGAGGAGGAGAATTCAGAGCGGAACCCGTAGTAGTGAATGAGATCACTGGTCACCTCCCTCATTCGCTCCTCCCCAGAGATTTCCACACCAGCTTAGGTGCTTATGAGTTGGCCGATCCCACCTATTGGAAACCTCAGCCCATTGACTTCCTTCTTGGAGCTGACTTGTATTTTGAGATCATTACTGGTGGGCCGTTTCAAGTCAGTCCTGGATATCCAAAACTAGTTCCATCGATATTAGGTCACATAGTCGCTGGTAAATGCCATCATGTACACCATCAACAGGATTATACTTCTCTTTTATGCAATCAGAACCAATATGTTGGCGAAATAATTTCCAAATTTTGGGAATCTGAAAACGTCCCAGCCGACCCCCCGGAATCAGACGAAGACAAGACGTGTGAACGCCTGTTTACGGCTACGCACTATCGCCTGCCATCAGGGCGTTTTGTTGTCTCGTTACCATTCAGGTCTACCATAGATACTCTTCAAAGTCCTACTGTCCAAGTGAAAAACCCTTAAAAAGGCTAGAATACCGTCTGCAACACAACCCTCCTCTTTTGAATGAATATGTGAATTTCATGAACGAATACATACCTCTTGGTCATATGACTATTACCTCCTCAATAGGAAAATACCTTATTCCACACCACTGTGTCTTCAAACGGTAGGATACTGCTAAGCTTCGGGTTGTATTTGATGGATCATGCAAAGGTCCACATGGTTCACTCAATTGCCACTTAATAGTTGGTCCTAAACTCCAAAGGGACATCAGTGATATAATTCTGAACTTCATCCATCACATAGCACTTGTCGCTGATATCGTAAAAATGTATCGACAGATCCTGATACGACCTGAAGACATATGGTAACATATGGACTTGCTTCAGCTCCTTACCTGGCTATGAGAGCTTTACAACAGCTAGCAAAACCTGATGGAGTTAGTTATCCCCAAGCAGCTCAAGTCATTCTCAATGACGTGTATGTTGATGATATAGTCTCCGGAGCTGACACCTTGCATGAAGTATTAGAGTTAAAATCACAGCTGATTTCATTGCTCAGGCAGGGAGGATTTGAGTTAAGTAAGTGGAGGAGTAATATCCCTCGCGCAATAAATGATGTAAACGACTCTAGTTGTGATACCTCTTTAACACTAAATCCGGAAGATGATCATGGCAGTTATAAAATCCAGTCCTAGCTCCGTCTTCATCATCTTCCTTTCTTGGACTGCTTCACTTTCAGTATTATTAGTACACTTTCATCATGCACTAAACGAGGTATCTTGTCCACAATAGCCAGGATTTATGACCCATTAGGCTTCTTGGCCCCAGTGGTCTTTCTGGCGAAAATTATACTTAAGGAGGTTTAGCTGGAAAACTGTGATTGGGATGACTTGGTTCCTTCCCACATTGGGAACCAATGGCACTCCTTTACCCAACAAATTAGTACATTGTCGGATATTAAAATTCCGCGACACCTCATCACCCTCAAAAGTTCCACATCATATCTGATAGGATTCTGCGATGCTTCTGAACGCGGTTATGCAGCAACTTTATACCTTCACTTACGCTCAAATGAGACTACGAAAACCTTTCTGTTAAGGCAAAAACCAAATTAGCCCCTAAAAAACTGATGACAATCCCTCGTCTCAAGCTCTGTGGGGCACTTCTCCTTACACGGTTGGTAACATCGTGTCAGCGCTTCATAGAAAAATTCAAGCCCAACCAAAAGTTATTCTTTACGGATTCGACGACTGTGCTGAGATGGCTTCGTACATCTTCTAATCACCATAAAGCTTTCGTTGCTCATCGGGTTGTTGAGATATTGGAGGCCACAGAATTCTTCCTGGCATCATGTGTCTTCTGAAGATAACCCCGCAGATTGTTCGTCTCAGGGAATTATGCCTCATCAACTAGCATCTCATCCTCTTTGGTGGTCCGGCCCACCCTGGCTTGCTGACTCTCCTCAAATGTGGTCTCTTTATCACGTCTTTCTGGAAACTGAAGAACTTCCAGAGCTCAAACCCGTACAGCAAATTGTTCTTCATTCCACCAGTTTTCCTGATATCCTGCATTGGATATCAAGATTTTCGTGTTATTCCAAACTGATCAATTCAATGTTTTTTGTTTTGCGATTTGTGTTGTTGACAAAGACCCGCATTAAAAAATTAGGAATTTTCAACTTGGCCGAAATCAATAAAGCTCGAATCACCTGTATTCGATTGGTCCAGGAACATCACTTCAACCAGAACAATATTATATTCGTATCAAAATTATGGAAATCGTTGAATCCCTTTCAGGATGCCCGTGGTATTTTCAGGGTGGGCGGTCGTCTAAGTCAGTCTTCACTTCCATTAGAAAGTAAACATCCTGTAATATTACCATCATCCCATTTTTCTCAATTGTTAGTCAACTATTACCATATCCTTCATCTTCATGTGGGCCCATCTACTCTCCAGTCATTGCTCCGTCAACGTTATTACCTTCTGTCAGCAAGGAAAATCGTGCGTTCTTGTGTGAGGAGGTGTCGAACATGCCAAATTATTTCCGCAAAGCCTCGCCCTCCATTTATGGGTGAATTACCGTGATGTCGCCTTCAAGAAGGACAGGTTTTTCAGCATGTGAGAGTGGATTTGGGTGGACCGTTTTTACTGAAATAATCCAACCGACGCAAAAATGCCTTAGGAAAGGCCTATTTGTGCCTCTTTGTGTGTATGGTCACCAAGGCTCTCCATCTAGAAGTTGTTACCAGCTGTTCAACTGAAGCTTTTCTAGCGGCACTCCATCGCTTTACGTAAAGACGCGGAAAACCCCAACACATATACTCCGATTGCGGAACTAATTTTGTGGGTGCGGCTTCAAAGCTAAAGGAACTCCAACTATTACTGAGGAATTCCGATTTCCAGGACGATGTCCATCAATTTGCCACGGACCAGGAGATAACTTGGCATTTCAATCCGCCGCACACACCCCACTTCGGGGGGCTATGGGAGGCTGGCATAAAGTCAGCTAAGACGTTACTTGCGAGGAACCTGCGTAATACACCGTTCACTTTCGAGGAGATGTCAACGCTGTTTTGTCGCATCGAGGCAGTGCTTAACTCCCGACCGCTGTGTCCTATTGAGTCCTCCACTGAGGCCATGGATTGCTTGACTCCTGGTCATTTCCTGATCGGGAGACCTATCATTTCGGCACCGGAAGACTCACTCATGGACGCCAAGGAACGTACACTGAATCGATGGCAGCTGATTTAACAGCGGGTACAGCACTTTTGGAAGCAGTGGCGAGCCAGCTACCTCAATCAACTCCAACAGCGCAGGAAATGGATATCCCATCATCCCAATCTGAAGGAGGGAGATTTGGTGATATTGAAAGACTCCAACTGCCCACCTACAACCTGGCCATTAGGCCGTGTATCTGCTACGCATCCTGGATTGGACGGAATTGCAAGAGTCGTTACCATACGCACCTCTAAGGGGGAATATAAGAGGCCTGTCGCCAAGTTGGTTCCCATTCTCTTCCCTGAACATTACAGTTCTAATTAAAATTTTTTATTAAAATTTTGGCGGGCGGAATTTTGCGGCCAACAAATGTAATCCGTGTTGGTATTCGGTAGGTATTGTTGCCAGCCGGATACTAGCTATAGGATTAGCTATATTACCGGGGCAATCCCGACACACGTCAGCGAGACATTGCCTTTCTCTATGTCATTAGTTTAGTAGTTCAATTGTCACTTTCAGTGTATACTGTATAATAAAGTATTGTTCATGTTATATTCGGACTTCTGCAAAAAATTTATTAGAATTAGCCTGAGTTGCCATAACAAAATGCATTGCATCGCAGTCAAAGCAGCCAATATCAGCTCATTTTATATTTAACGTATAGATTTAATTTAATTTTATTAAATTTAAACTAAGGGCTTAGAAAAAAAAGTTTCAGTAAATTAAGAGTGTTCACAGGTCAGTAATATTCTTACAATTTGTAAACCAAAAAATTATATATTGCCCATTTCTGTCCACACCAATTTCATTTCTAATTTCTAAAATAGCCTCATCGAGGCTCCGAACATTGTTAAAACTAACTAATTAAATGTGATGAGGGAAATATTAAGTTGTAGGCGTGCTCAAGGTGTAATCAGATTACTTATAAGCGTGCTACAATAAAATTGCGATAATAGTATCGAATCTACAGTTGTGCGTAGAAGCAATTTTTGTCGACTGAACTTGTACTCCAAGATGGAATTTCTCGAGGCTCAGTTTTTCAAACCATGACTTTTATTACAAAAGTTGGATGCCACATGAGCGCATAAAGGTGGTTTTGGTTTTCATCGCGTCGGAGTATGAATAATGGATAGGTTAGAGATTACGTCCTACCTCGCTAAAGGAATAAATGAACTGAAGCCATTTTAGAGGGTGGATGATTTTTTGTTCCCGATATTGATGCGTGAAAACGAGTTAACACTATATAATTTATATATCACGCGAGAGTATCGCCCACGGCTTTGCTTACATGGAAATCTGAACGAAATTAGACTATTTTCATTGCGCCCTTGTACAAGTTAAAAGTTCAGTAGTAACCAACCAGTAAAAGAAATAGTGAGTATACATCGCATACTTGTTAATGGAGCATATCAATTTTCAAAATGCGTTCACCAGTTTATCTTGCACACACAAACAAACTTGACTTACCCAGCCAGGCTATCTATTTACCCTAATCGTCTATTATCTATGAGAAAATATGAAGAAACTAGAGGATTTGGTTATTCAATATAACAATTTAATTTAAACCATAATTATAAACAGAAAAAGGAGCAAGAATATATAATTTGGTTTGTGTCGCACCGGAAGATAAGGTGTTTAGATAATATAATAAACAAATTATAAAGACAGCTGCCTGGTTCCTCATCTTTTGTGTTTTATGGGCACGTTCTCATAAAATGAGCATCAAAGTTTGTTTTTTGCGTTTTTGTCTTATTTACAGTATTACTGTATCAATGGTTGTGGCAACAGTACAAGCAGTCAACCAACCTTTCCTTCTTCCTTCCTTCTTATTTTCTCATTTTCTTCTTAAGGAACCATTTCAATCCTTCAATATAAGCTTCACCTTTTTATTCATTTCTTCTCATTCTAGGAGATACCCTTATTTTACCCTTTACTAACTTTTCATCGATCTATCAGAACCCACCCTTGATAATAATTGCATAAAGCAAGAAGAGAAACATGGCAATCCCAAATCCACTCCTAAAAGTGGAATTTCACTAAAATGTTTTCGTGTTATATAAGTATATTTTTGTGTACATGTTCCGGCCTGACTCCGGAATGCCTGTATCAATTTATTTATAAATTAAACGAACTTAGCGCACATGTGGCTTACAATATAGAAAAAACACTTAAGAGTACAAGTCCCTTAAAAGCGGTTGAGTAGGCAGGGCGTGTCATATAAATATCCTCCAAAACTACCGATAGTAGTGGTACACAAACATATACTTACATGCACACACACAAATAGATAATGTGTATACACATGTATTGTACAGTATATATCATAAGTAAATTTAGAAGTAGTTTGACGTGGTCCTGGTGGTCCGAAAGGACTTTTGGTTTCGGCCCCCTGTCCGTTGTAAGCTGTTATCAAAGGCGATTAAACAGCTATGAAGGCTAAAACTTGTTGAAATATCGGTTCATTTTAATCTCGAAACGATAACTATCCCGCCGAATAGCTGCCATAAGAAATTTCATCCCATGGCGGCTAGGTTGTTTGCTTAACTCGGGGCCTGTTTAAAATGTGTACCAAGTTGCAAGCTCTCAAGTATCTTGGTTTGCAAGTTAGGGGAGCCCCTCATTAATTTGTGTGCCTCACACAGGCTCATAACCAGCATAAATTAGCATACCTAATGTGTCCTATCTAATAAAGTAACCACTAATTCAATCCATTAAATCTTCAAGGATGACCTTTAATTGTTCACGAATAAACTTTTGAGAAAATTACAGACTCCTAATTAGTATAATTCAAAAATAGTTATTATTATAAGCACACAGGCTAGATCTATTTTCAAATAGGTACAAGGTATGGATGTATAAAGTACGGTGGTCATAAAAATGATTTAATACACCTGAAATTCTAAAGTATGAACAAGGGATTAAAGGTTATTTTGTTTTATTAACAGCTAAAATATTATAATGTTATGTTATAATAAATTGAATATGGGCTTGGAAGGAAATGGACAGGGGAGAAGATGCCTAATGGTGCTAGGACCTTTATGGCCACTGTCTCGGAATGAGTAGGGGTAAGGGCGCCGCAATCAAGGATACCCTTTACGGACCAGTGCGGCAGAACCTATGATAAAGGATAACGTATCGATTCCTCCTCCTTCCATTTATATGTAGCCGCTCCCTCTTCTTTGATGTCCCATCTCGCCCTCTTATTCCTTTCCGACTTAGGAAAACAGCGGATTCCTTTTTGGCAGAAATCAGATAAGATGAGAGGCCGCAAGGTACAAGCCCTCCCGAAAGGGACAGGGATATCGCTAAATATAACCTAATCAGGGATCATTTATATACTTAGGTATGTATGGGGTCCCACTGTGCCCTGGAAGAGGAGAACGTTTGATCGTTGACCTGCAGAAGCAGCTCAATCCCTCACTAATGTTTTTTTCATAACCAATAACCAAGGATCTGCCAAAGAGGGGCACGTGCGTCTAATATCCTCTCCCGGTTGCGAAGTTTAATTGTACTGTTAGGAACACATGGCGATACTTATTATGTGTTGAAATATTGCACTAGTTATAATTAATGGCGATATACCTTTATTTTGTCAATACTGGTACACCACAATGTTAATTACAGGTATTTATATAGTCGTACCATTACAACTTAAAACCGGGTCGCAAGAATTATAGTATTTTGAGATCATTGATCCATTATATGCTGGCCTTTTGTACCAACCATCAACTGGATAGTTCAACCTTCTCTGCCCTTCTTCCATATCATCCTTTCCATAACATCTTAATTAAGGAATGTTTTTATGGTATAAAATTTGGTAATAGGTGATTGATCACATATTTACTACAAATCAAAATATATTATTATTGTTTTCTTGTGATTCATAAATTCTCACATTTCTTAATTTTGTTGCTTCCACTGCGATTTGTTTAGTCGCACACGAATGAATAAACATTGATTAGCCAACCCTTGTATATCTTGGACTACTTTCGGTGTAACCCATTCATGGTTTCTTTATTAGGTTACATGAAAAAAATGCATGGCTTAACACTTCATGAAGAGGTAATCTTTTCACCGTGGTTAGTAGGTGGCGCTGATTCTCTAGTCTGATTAGTACGAGATGTTATTTCTCGACCTCAAATTCGGTTTTTGTATTATTATTCCCTGCTTTTATTCAAGTAGCTACTAATTTATTCTCACGCTTTTGGGTTAACGACATAACCCTAAATCTTAAGAGGAACAAGGATCAAACCCGCAATTAGATAAATGATCGATGAGTCTAAATCTAAATTGTATTTTTAGGGTTTCGTTAACTTTTTGACAAAATCAGAAAGCCGTATCTTTTCACCCCATTGTGGAAATTATAGCCATCTCCATAAAACAGAATTAATTAGTTACTATAGAAAAATATATTTATCTATAGTTGTGAGTGATGTAATTAATGATCTCGGTCTTGATTAACAATATGTCATTGTGGTTTCGTTTTTAAACTGTAATCATACGATTAAAACTGTCTTGGCCCTAGGCCATGTTTAACATAAAAGGTGATTTCGTTGTCCGGTATTTCTGTTTTATGCCCTCAACGTGCTATAAATAAAAGCTTAAAAATAAATTTTACCATAAGAAGATATCAAGTATTGATAAGTGTTAAGTATTGATAAGGGCTAATTAGTATAAAGTTATTATAGTAATAATAATGGAATCCTTAATTGTGTCACACTCCACTCCTAACTAACTTTGTCATTATCATTTAATGTATTTAAGGGGCACACGGGTCCGGATTGATAATATCTCCATTGTCTTTCCTTCTATGTGTCAATATCGGCAAATAGAATTTTAGTCGTTGCTAAAAAATATTTAAATAGTTATGTTATTATGCTTTAATAATGTGCACAATATCCTTCTTAAACTTAAAAAAATTTTGTTGCGGTGTCTTAGACTGACCGGAAAATATGTTAATGACTGTTTTTATTTATCCCTCTCTTTTTTTTTTGTCTGGAACGAAATAACATATATTTCCTTAGGCTGAACGTCACTACGAACAATTGAAAAATGAAGTTCAAGAAACATTATGCACATTTTATTTAACATAATCAACTTTCTATCCTTGAAAATTGCTCATATTAAAGCATTAGTTTTATATCCTATTCGGAATGGTAAAGAAAAACCGCTGAATCTTGATCGAGTCAAGTATCATTGACTGCTAAACAACCATTTAAGATGGTCTTGGAGGATTAGCTAAGTGATAAGTGGTCTTGGAGTATAGAAATAAAATATCAAGTAGGGAGAAAACTCCATAATGCCTGCATCTCCTTCCCTTTCTTACAGGCAACTTTTATCTTCGGCCCAGATAAAAGTTTGCTACCTCTACGAATCACCTTCATTTTAGCAATCATATTGCCAAGCCCGAAGGGAGAGCCTCTACTTTGTACCAGGAAGGCCTGTCCCCTCCATGCACCTCGGGTCGGATAATGATTTAATCAGCCTGAAACGTTAAAGAGGTATTCCACTACAGAACGCTATAGGCTGGACAGTTTTTCATTAATATACACTAAATGGAAGTGTGGGATAAATAAATAAAACGTGAATCGCAAATTTTTACGATTTCTCAAACCCCAGCTCAGGTGTTTTTTAACACTTCTCACTTTAAGGTCTAATGTTTTCCATATAAAGCAATATCATAAAAAGAGTAACGATGATATTACAAACAATAAAGTTTTTAATGACAAAAATAAAATTCCAAAAAATTTCCAGCTCAACGAGCAATCTTATCTTACAGCAACGATAATAAGGCGATGTCATTCCTTTTACCGGCTCAAGTCTTGGTAGTCAGGATCAGAAAAGTGACCAATCTTGGAACCATTAGATTAACGGAAGGTACTATGCGAACTCTTCCAGTCAAGCAGAGCAGAGATGGTTCAGAAGTCAGAGCTCCTCCAGGCAACATTGTGTGTGCGCTCAGTACATTTTAGACATTGGTGTTTATGTTAAAGTGGTTTTCAGACGTCAGAACGGTCGGTCCTCCATTCAATATTCACCACATTTTTACCCTAAATATTTTTCTATCCAATGATTGGCACATATAGGAGATTACACATCCGCATATGTTGAGGTAGGCGAATTAATTTTACATTGTCAAACTTTCTTTATTGTTAAAACATTAATTTCATATCGCAAAATTACTCTTCAAGTGTTTAAAGTAACTTTCAAAGATTGGATTATATCTCTCCCTCCCCCTCCCCCCTATCGAACAAGATCCAGACGAAAAACGATTACCAAGTACCCGTTTGAAAGAACAGCATCTCTTCGCGCTCAGCAGTATTGATTCCCTGATAAGTGAATTTTTTTTTAACTAAACACTTTTACGATACCAGTCGTAAAATTTGATCTTTAAAAAAATTATAATTAATGTTAATTTTTTTTTATGGAAAAGAGTTGTTAAATTTTTAAAGTATCCAAATAGCTTGTCGATAGAATATGCTAATTAGCGAAAATGATGACAAAAGGAGACCTCAGATGGCTTAGTCGGGGAAAAGGGAATTCCGAGAGGGCAAATACAATAGAAGACTTTACTTTATAAGTACGATGCGAAATTATTAAAAGCTCCCCTCAGAAATTTACCAAAATGCTCTAAGGGGATTTAGATAATTTTCAAACAGTTATCAGCATTTTCCCTTATGTTCGGCGAGAGACAGGAAAACCATCCCTTTGTGCAGTATAATATGTTTACAGAATTTAGTATGTAATACGATATTCTTGCTCATTAGCGAATATACTCAATATAAAACAAAGGATAAAATAAAAATTTATTCCCTCACCAATTATTGGTTTATATATTTTAATTGACTAAAATTGTTTTTTTTTTATACAATATTTAACTTTTTAAAATACGTGCTTATATATTATAATTATCTGCCAAAGGAGACATTAGGGAAATCGGGACTAGACTCCGGGTAAAAGTCCCGGGTTTTTTTCTTAGTCCAGTATTTTCTTCTTTGGGTGTTAATTATTAATATTCAAAAATAATAATGGGTGTAATACCACAATATAAATTTTAAAAGCAAAGTTAAGAATAAATATCTAAATTTCATTCATAGAACTAGAAGGCGACATGCCAGAGCTGCCTGCCTCTAGATGCAGGTACCTTGAGGCCAAGTTGGACCTCTACAAGCATCTCATCAAGACCGAGTTGCCCACAATAGCGCCCCTGAGACACACCTGGGATATCGATTACGCTATCTATCAGCTTCAAGACGTCATCGACCGAGCCGCCGATGCATCGATCCCGAAATTTTCTCCGAAGCCCCCTTCTCTGAGGAAACCTCCGGATCACATTCTACAGCTGATTAGACAGCGTAACAATATCAAGAATAGGTGGTTTAGAACCAAAAACAGGGACTTAAAACCGGTTTTGAATGCTTTTATAAACCAAGTTAAGTCCCTGATGTGCCAGTGGAAAAACTCGGTCTGGGAAGATCGCCTCAATAGTCTCCACGGTGACCACAAGCAATTTTGGGAGCCCGTGAAGACATGCAGGTCCAAAAAGAACGGTGTAAGGCTGGCCGTGAACGGGCAGTTCATCCCCACCACCGAACAGGCAGACAAACTGGCGGATCATTACGAAGCTGTGAGCCGTGGCCAAGGTGAGCCAATAGGAGCCCTCGACCCCCCCCCTCCCTCCCCACCTCTACCGAAATCTACACCTCCCACCGGCAGGTCGCTGGCTTCATTCGAAGAACGAACGGGAACAAGGCCCCAGGTGAAGACGGGATCCAGAATATCTTACTCAAGCAACTACCGAGGAAAGGAATCTCGTACATCACCAACGTGTTAAACTCCTGCTTCAGGCTGCACTATTTCCCTCAGAACTGGAAGGACGCTGTGGTCGTCCCCCTGCTCAAACCAGCGAAAAGCGGGTATGAGCCTTCTCATTACCGCCCCATCAGTCTGCTGACTCAACTCTCGAAGCTGTTCGAAAGAATCATCTACCTACATCTCTCCGAGCACTGCGAGACGCAAGAAGTCATCCCACCAGAGCAGACTGGTTTCAGCACAGGCTTAAGTGCGGACAACAACCTGGTGAGACTCCAACACCACGTCGCATCGAACGTCCGGAGCAACAGAGCTACCGCTATGATCTCACAGGACTGTTCAAAAGCTTTCGACTCTGTGGACCACTACACCTTACTCCAACGTCTGAGGGAATACGAATTCTCGGATCAGATAATGAACCTGATAACCTCCTACTTCACAGGCACAACTTTCTCGGTTTGGATAGGCACCACGTCTACGACCCGAAGAAAATACACTGCCGGTGTCCCCCAAGGGTCAGTGCTAGGCCCTCTGCTGTTCAACATCTACACCACCCACATCTTAAGAGCCTCGTACCCCAACGGTGAGGTATCGGCGTATGCAGACGACATAGGTGTCTACAGCACTAGCATCAATTTCACCAGAGCCCTGAAATTTGCCGAGAGCGCCAGTCAACATATTGCCGAGAAACTCGATGCCGTCAACATTAAAGTCAACCCGGCCAAGACCCAAGGAATTATATTCAGCTACAAATCCGGAAGAAAGAGAGAGAGAGAGAAAACAACAATTTATTAAGATAAAATTACAATCTGCCTTTTATTAGGCAATGAGTAATTGAGATAAGTGTCATCATTCATACCATATTTACAATTCATCATTCACTTGCTCATTCATACAATATTTACAAACAGCCCAGAGGCCCCCCAAGTCCACATGGTTGTCACCTCCCTCGCATGCGAAGGAGGAAGCGGAGTCTTGGGGAGTCCCCCACGCCCCTACCTCAGCCGCGTCACTGGATAAGAGCCAGCGGAGGCTGACCAAGAGCGCGAGAGCCACAGACGCTCAGGACATGATTGGAGATACTGGCCATTGCCAGGACTCCCACTGTCACTTATTTATAGCAGGTCACGAGGCCACTGCCGTTTAAGTCTCCGAGGAGGATTATAGGGATGAGTGGTGCAGTGCAATGACTGTGCTAGGGAATTAGGGTGGTTGGATAGGTTACCATGGAATTTAATGAACTTGGAAGGGATGAGTTCAAGAATATAGGGTATATTCAGATCATTGTGAAGGGTTTTGTTGCTGACGTAATAAGGGGCATTTACTATTGTTCTTAGGACTTTTGATTGAAAGGATTGGATGCGCTTGATGTTCGACTTTTTTGCTGTCCCCCATAGCTCTATTCCGTATGTCCAGATTGGCTTAAGTATAACCTTGTAGATAAGTAGTTTGTTTTCTATTGAGAGGTGGGATGTCCTTCGAAGTAGTCTGTACAGTTGGCCAAAGCGTCGGTTTAGTTCTTGTCTTTTTAGTCTCGTGTGTGGTTCCATGTCAGTCTCTTGTCAAGATGGAAGCCTAAATACCGTACTGTCTCAGACACAGGGATAGGAATTGAATTTAAAAAGACTGGCGGACAGGACTTGCGGCAGAGGGTAAAGGTTATGTGGGAACATTTTCCTTCGTTGACTTTGATTCGCCATTGGTTGCACCAATACTCGATCTCGTCAAGGTGTTTTTGAAGGTTTTGGGATGCTATATCAGGGTCTGAATGGGTTGACAGGACTGCAGTGTCGTCTGCGAATGTTGCCAAGAAGGTATTGGTAGTAGAGGGGACATCAGCAGTGTATAGATTATAGAGGATGGGACCCAGGACACTGCCATGTAGAACTCCTGCTTTAATGGGATAGTAGTTAGAATATTCCAAACCACAGCGGACTTGGAAGAAACGGTTCGAAAGGTAGGATTGTAGGATTAGGAATAGGGTTTGCGGTAAATTTCCTTTGAGTTTGTAAAGCAAACCTGCGTGCCAGACCCTGTCAAAAGCTTGAGCTATGTCCAGAAAGGCAGCAGTGCAATACTGTTTGGTTTCAAGGGCTGAGGATATGTGATCAACAACGCGAAGGCCTTGTTGAGCTGTGGAATGTCGTTGGCGGAAACCAAACTGTTGAGTAGGGTAAAGGTTTTTGGATTCAACGATTGGAAGTAGGCGTTTTAATAGGAGTTTTTCAAAAATTTTTGAGAGGATAGGGAGTAGACTAATTGGACGGTAAGATGAGGCGTCATTGGGTGGTTTGCCGGGTTTGGCGAATAGGACAATAATGGAATGTTTCCAGAGGAGAGGAAAGTGCGTCGTTCGGATAATGCAATTATATATATAGGTTAAGAAGATTATGGCTTTAAGAGGAAGTTGTTGGAGGATTCGAGGAGTAAGGAGATCATATCCTGGAGATTTTCGGTAAGGTAATTTTTTCAGAAGATATTTAACCTCAGAGGGGTTAACGGCTTTTGGTGGTAGTGAGAGAGGGATAGGGGAAGTGAGAAAATCTTCGACAGTTGGACGGTGATTATTGTTTTGAGGGGTAAGATGAGGAGTGAAAGTACGGGAAAGATGCAGTGCAAATTCCTCCGCCCTCTCGCCATCCGAAGCCGCCCAGGACCCGTCATCACGACGGAGTGGGTGTGAGACAGGATGATATTTTAGGATTTTCTTAGTTACATTCCACAGGGAGTTGTCCCTGGTAGACAGGGAGGAGAGATAGGAATTGAAAGAATCGGAACGGAAGGATGCCAATTGCCGCTTTACAAGCCTGCAGTACTGATTGTATGAGCGACGATCAGCAGGATGTCGGGATCTTTGCCACACTGTTCTGGAGTGGCGTTTGGATTTGATTAGGTCTTTGAGATACTGAGGTAAAGGATTGTGATTGTAAATTTTTAGGTGACGATGGGGTGACGATGCCTCCCAGGCCGACCTCTGGATCAGAGTAGTGAAGGAATGCACTGCATCATCTAGGTCTTGGGATGTTTTCAGTGGTACTTTGAGGTCTACAGAGTCTGTAAGAATCTGACGGAAGTGGTCCCAGTCAACTGGGCCCCTAATAAATGAAGGAGGAGGCAGTTTGTGAATTGGATTTAGGGAAATGGTTAATAATAAGGGACTATGGTCGGAGGAGAGGTCATCGAGGCGCTTGAGTGAATAGTTTAGTGTTCCTAAACTATTGCAGAAGAAAAAGTCAAGGAGATCTGGATTTCGGTTGGGGTCTGATGGCCAATAGGTAGCTGTGTCAGGAGAGATAGTGGAGCAATGTCTCCGTGTGAGTGCAGACAGCAAAGCACGTCCTCGTGTATTTGTGGATCTTGAGCCCCAGTGCTGGTGCTTTGCGTTAAAGTCCCCACCCACAAGGAAACGATGCCCGATGGAGTCAAGAAAGGAGATGAATTGGGAATCGGAAAAGGATTTATTGGGAGGGCAGTACACTGATGCTAGAGTAAGGGGAAAAGTGAGGGTGGTGATTGACACTGCAGTGGATTGAAGGAAATCATGTGCTACCAAAGGAACTATGTGATGGGATATGGTGTTATGGACAATGACAGCGGTGCCTGCATGAGCTCTTCCATCTGGGTGATCAGTTCGATAAGTCTGGTACTGTCGAACGGTAAATGATCGTTTACTTGTGAGTCTTGTTTCAGTAATAAGAGCTACATCGATGTTTTTGTCATGGAGTAATGCTGTCAGTTCGTTAGTGTGGGTGCGAACACCATTCGCATTCCAAAGGAGAATGGATAAGGAGTCGGAAGGATCCACTTATGGATTTTGTTTAACGGGGATAAGGTAGGAGACAAGATTTGTAAGAAGGGAAATAAGAGGGGTAATTAGGGTTCTGAACTCTGTTAGGAATGAGGTTAAGAGGCTGGTGAGATCTGAAGAGCTTGAAGGTGGCGGGATATGCGAGATGTGTGGTTGAGGATGGGATTGAGTTTGCTGGTTGCTGAGATGAATGGAGTGCTGGGGAAGAAGAACTTGCGGAGGAGGAGTAGGCAATGCCTGTGACTGCTCTATGTTCCGAACTGCGTCAGCAAAAGATACTGAAGGCCTCAAACTTCTGGCGGGGGCGCTTCTTGGGCTACCTGTGGCTGGCGTTTCTTCTTCTGGGCGACGACGTTGTTCGCTTCTGGACTTTAGAATTCTATAGGCCTCACAGCCTTTATAGTTTGCCGGGTGCCCTTGCTGACAGAGCACGCATACAGCTTTATGGGCTTCTTGCACAATTCGCTTTTGTGCTGCCCACTGCACTTTACACACTTGGGAGGGTGGTAGCAGTATGATTTGGTGTGCCCATATGCCTGACAATTATGGCATTGTACTATATCGCGTTTCGGGTAAGGCTTTTCGACCTGTACTCTTGTGTAATACAAGTGGGTGACCTCATAGATTTTTTCCACTCCAGGTGTTCGCTCTAGTTCCACAAAGAATAAGGGCAGTGGTATCTTGGTGCTTGCATTATTTTCTTTTCTTTCCTCACGGAGCACATTGGTAATTTGGCGAACCTTGTATCCTAGGCTTAATAGCTCCTTCTCTATCTCGTCCGCTGGTGTAGTGGGATGCAGGTTTCTAATCACTACCCGCAGTGATATTTCTTGCTTTAATTGGTATGTGTGAAAATCGGCCTTAGTTTCTTCTAAGTACTTAATTATTGTACGGTATGTTTCGGGAGTGTCCGGCGATACTTTTGTGTCCCGGGACCGATTGAGGCAAGTGTATTTTCCTGTACCTACAATTTTATTTAGTTGGGTGCATAGTAATTTAAAATTACTGATGTTTCGTATGAATATTGCTGGTGGCTTGGGCTGTGTGGGTGTTTGTGTAGAGTCCATGTCCTCTATTTTGATATTTGTCAACACCTCGTAGCTATTGGGCGTGAAAACGGAGACTCATGAGTGGTTGTTGCTGTTTTTTTCGATGTGCTAAGTAGTGATGGTAGTGATGGTAGTTCCTCCATAGAGCTGCTGGGAGCCGAAGAGTTTTCAGGTGCTATGTTTTGGTTAGATCGCCGCGGCTTACGTTTAACCGGCGACGGAGTGGGGGTAGGTCCCAACGACCTTGTACGTTTTTTTTTTATTATCTGCTGACATTAGCTGTTGATAGAAACGCATGTTTCATTCACGAGTCACGGGTCTTGGCTCTGAGCCACCAGAACGTAGCGGCTCAGAGATTATAATTGAGTGACGTTAGTGAACGATCCGATAGCGCTATGACAAATGCTTCTCAAAATGGCCGACTTTCCGATCCGATTTCACTTTTACTTTTGTTCTACACAAATGAAATAAGCGATTTACTTACGTCTTGAGGGCCCCCTCGTGACCAGCTCACGTAAGTTGCCTGGTAGAACAATTTTTTGGTTGTACTGTGGCCTAAAAATGGTAGAATAGAGTATTCGAAGGACGAGCGATGTTGAGAGGTGTTTCAGAAAGTAGCGCATGCGCAAAAACTCCCGGAAGAAAGAAGCTACCTAAATCCTTCGCCTTAGACGGCAAAGAGTGCCCTGTGAGCAACAAGCTATGCTACCTTGGGATTACCCTCGGTAGACACTTGTCGTTCACAACACATCTCGGTAAGAAGTTAAAGAGTGTTAGGAAGAAATTCTTCAGCCTTGGACACCTACTACATAGCCCGGCTTTATCGGTACGCCTCAAGCTGCTGATATACCAGAGCGTCCTGAGACCTGCCTTGATGTACGGGACCCCACTATTCAAGTATCTTAACTCCTAACACTCTAAAAACGCTCCAGCAATTCCAGAACAGAGTTCTCCGCACCTCCCTCAAACATACCCCGTTCGACCGAATGAAGGCAGACGAGATGCACAAAAAATTTGAAGTGCTCACCATTCAAGATTTCATCAAGAGAAGGCACATCAAATTTTTCGACTCACTCCGACACAGCCACAACCCACTATTCTCCGACCTTCAACCCTCACCACTACCCGTCCGATGGAAGCACTGCTGGACAGCCGAAGCCTGGAGGATGACAGACGTCATAGAACCCGAGGACTGAACGATCTACACCCAGCCGTGAGATCGAGGCCGATCTCCCGGCCGACTCAACCGAAGCCACAGTACCCCTACTACCTGATTAGGCAGGGTCGATCTTCCGGCCGAGAGGCCAACTTATTGCAGGCCCCTGCCGGGGTGGGCCAGGCTTGACCTGGCCGACTACAAACCAATGCCTAGGTACCCCTAGGCTCCACCCTCGGTAGACTCTCACTACCTTCCTGAATCCACCCGCCTTTTTAGGCATTCCACACCCTATATCCTTCTAATACATCCTTCAAATGGGGGACTCCCCTTAGTGAAAGGCACTCATCAGCCCAAAATAATTTTCCTTTTATTTTCCCACATCCTATTTTTTATAAGTTTAAGAGCTAAGGGAGGTTAAAAAAAAAAAAAAAAAACCATTCATGGCGTTTAAAAAAAACAAAACACAGGAGCACATAGTAATTATTGACTTTAATTTGAAATTAAAATTTTTCAAAAAAATTTTATGTTTAACTTTTAAAACTTAAAAAATAACGTTCATTTTAAAAATTTATTCGGTGGAAGTTTTAATAAATTTGTAAAACATGTTCAGAATTTCTTGAGCTTTCATTTCTTGAAATATAACAACATATATACATGCACGAAAAACGTACGGAAAAAACACTCCCACAAGCTTTAGTTGTTGATTGGTTTGTTTCTGTTTTCCTCCATATAAATAACTGGATATTTTAGCTGTGCCTATTAATTTTAGTTTTAGTTTTTGTTTAGTGACTGGCAACCATATGTAATGAGCCAACATAAAATATAAAAATAAATTAAAAAAACCCAAAATTTCAAATCAATAATTGCTATTATACTATTTATTATAGTATTATTATAGCCGTTTATTAGGAAGCCACACAGAAAGAATTAATTAAATACTTTTTAAATCGTCGACATTGCCCTCCAAAAAGTATTTGGCGAGAAGAAAAAAATATTTGGGGTGATGTGAATCCAGTTAGGAAAGAATAACAACAAAATTATGAATTCATGAATACCATTTTTTAACAATAAATGACAGTAAACGTTTAAATTATTTGACGGGTTGCAGCTATTAAAGAGAATCCCGCGAAGCTGTTTGTTTGCTGAAACAGAATCAGAGAGGAATGTAGTTGTTGGCAGCTATTAATGGTCTGGAAACAATTTCGCTGTTGAGTATACCCTACATTGCATACAGCATAACCCACATTGTAGCACCTTATTGCTGAGTTTGGAAGGAGAGGGTATACCTTTGAATAGCTACAATATTCTTTTGTCTATACCTATTATCATATACAAAAACGGTCCTGTCTATAACACATTGATTAGGTATCGTCTAAAATGCGAATATGGGAAATGTGAAGAAAACAAATTCAGAACAGTAATAGATCACACAATTTAAGGATTCATCACTACTGCGACAACGATTTTAATCACTGTTTGAAAAATTTTGATGGAAATTATCATAACTAAATATGAAAGTGGTGGGGTTGCGAAACAGTTGCAGATACACTTTTTAGGCCGGTTCACTTACCGTAATTATAGTTAACTTTAAAGCTATCGGGGAATCAAACACAACTTCTAAGTACGATGTTGTAGCTTAAAACAAGAGTAAAAGTAGTGAAAACAATATTGATAACATTTTTAAACTTTTGTAATTTTCCTTTGAAAATATTGTTGATAAGGATGTCCAGATCTTTTTTTTTTCTAAAATATAAGATGGAAAAGGAACAGTACAAAAAAATGCAACAAAAACCTACTAAATAAAACAAAAATAATAATAAAAGTAAATAAAATCCAGATCTTTATTTGCTAGCCTTCTTACCATTATAGAAAATATTATGTTTTTAATACCAAGTAATTATTTAATACCTTTAGTTTGATCAGGGGACTCACAAAGACCACCCTCAGACAAACACACTAACCACACTTGTTTCGCGAGCCTGTCTTTTAAATGTCCTAAACCATTGAAAAATGAAAGCTTATAGTCTTACATGACTTCAAAAGTTTGCCAAATGGCACCCAAGTTTTATGGATAATTTTTTTTTTCAGAAGTGCTGAGAAATTGTAAAGAAACATTTCTCACCAAACGGCTCATTTTTAGCACCGTTTGAGCGTTGCATACAGACAGACATACTTTTTAGATTTTTAATAAAAAAAAAAAAACTTCTTGTAATTAGAAAGTTTGAAAAATAAGTTGACAGCCGATACAAGCCAAAGGAGGGGAGGGACTGACAGATGCTGGTCTGCCCTCGGTCGGAACGAGTTGACAAGCTACAAATCAGTTTCAAGCCTTACCCCGTCATTCGTCAACGGAATTAAACCAGGGGAAAAAACCCACCACTTTATTTTTTTTCTCTTTTGTGTGTTGTTTTTTTTTTAATTTATGCGATATCAATTCAGATTTACGAGAGTTGGGGCAAAAGTGAAACCCTTACACCCTTACAATGAGCCAATAAGCCGAATTGGCGCTGATCGGTGCCCCATAGTACCACCAACATTTTTTTCTGCCTTGTTCCTCTTTGCATTTAGCCCCACTCCCCTTCTAGTTTGACATCCACTTGTGATAAATCGTTGCCGTTTTTTACCCACCGGTGGTAGGTCAACGTAAGAGAAAAGGTGTCATTCCGACAAAAAATGTAACCCATGTCGCCATTTATGTAATATATATTATTGTTATTCTCAAGAGTAACGCTCTAAAATAGACACTTTTATATTGATATTTATACTGTGTTAAAAAAAAAATTTAAAAAAAAAAAGAAGCTTAAAGTCTCTCCTAACAATAGCTTTTATTATTGATTTACATCAACAGACATCCTCAGGAGTGTGAATGGCTGTACCTTTAAATTCATTCATACCTAGAAAGGGTTACCAATTCCGTATGCAGGAATGAATGAATATGAATTTAAAGATGATTTCATTCACAGTCTGAATAGGTGAAGCGTTGACTCTTCATGTAGTATAATAAAAGATATTTTAGGAGAGATTTCAAGCTTTTTTCTAAAACTAATTTTCACATAACCTAAATATATTTAAACTGAAATCGAATCCCCGAACGGAGTTGATGTTCTACTTCTAATTAATAATTTAATTAGCATAAACAAAGCTCCTTTGTTTCTATTCATACTATCAGTTACGGGACATTTTACGAGTCCGTATTTGTTCTTACGTTTCAATTTATGTTTAAGAAACAGAATTTATAAACGTTTCTGTCTTTTTCTGTGGAACTTCCCTCATATTCAAGTTTCAAACTTATGGTTTTGAATATTAATGGTATGTAAGCATTTGATTATATCGATAATTTATTCATACTTATTAATAAGAGTGGGACCAACGCTACAATAACAATATTTGTTATATTTTTGGTTGTAATTTAATAAAGCGAACTTACAAAATAACGAAACCTGCAAGAAAATCTAGCAAAGACAGCAGCCCTTTAGTGCGGGGTGTCGAACATGGGACATCATGATCTCCGTTGAACATCGCCATTTGTGTGACTACTTACTTTTCTAATGCCTTAAACAGGGAGCTAGCTCTGGGGAAATTGACAACTAACTACATGGCAGTCATTGTTCTCTGGAAGACTTGGCTGTGAAAACATCTTTCTCATGTCGGTGAGGGCGCAGATAATGAGATTTGTTGTTATTTATTGGCTTAGCTCATGTTCCAGATGGGATAGCTCCTAGCCGGCAATGAGGTCCTTCTTATTACCCTTTTTATTTTTTTCCAACAAACTTGTTTCAAGTATGTTGTAGTATACCGTATTTTCTTTACCAATACTTAAATTAACGAATCAACTACTCAAATTATCATAAAAATTGCCTTAACCGATTCTGCTCGTACATGCAGCACAAATTAATATCAACAGTCAGACAGCATTAAAAAATATATTAATTCCAAATAATTATGGGCAGTTAACTTGCACCCTGTTAACTAGACAAAAGCTTATATTAGATGTTTTTTTATAGCGACCAAGCTTTATCTGAATTTATGGATAATTAACTTTTCTATCAATGTGTTGAAGGTTTTGTAGGGAGATCGGCTTGATTTGATGAAAAAGGGTTATGAAAACTGAAATCATTGAGTTTATTCATGGACAACGTTTCGACATACTGGTACTATTTGTGTCTGCATCAGGTCCGTGTGAGGAGGTAAATGCCGAGCCTTCGAAACATCAGTTATAGAAGCACATTCATCACAGGATAAAAGAGCTTCTATCCTCTATCACCCCAGCTTATTTAATTGTCGAAAAGTTCTCCATGAGTAAACATGAACTCTCATGATGTAATTGTATGTATCATGTTTCGAATATTCCAATTTCGAGTGTTGTGTCGAAGGACTACATCATGATGCATGATCAGCCGTTGAATGATATGTTTTCAATACAAGAATTATGAAGATTCTAAATCAAGCTTTAGTGCAAATATAAATGTGGCAAGCAGATAGTTGAATTCGTAATTTGCTCAGATTTCCAAAAATTGAGGATATGACTAGACACTTTATTGAGTGCATGGGCACTTGGTCAGGAGTCTAGGCACTTCTATAGTTTCAAAAGGGCACAAGGCAGCTAGTCAAAAATGTTTATTTATTTCATATAGACACATAATTATTTGCTGGTGTAGAGTATCGTAGCATTTCCAAGAACATTTTATTTTTTTCTCAAACATAACATTTTTGGCAAACTTACAATTGTATTTATCAAAACCCTCACCATCAAACAGAGAAAAAAAAAAAAAAAACTGCTTCCCGCATTGAAATAAGATGAGATCCCGTTAAAAGTAGAGCGGGTGACGTATGTGAAGGAGAGGCGGTATCCGCAAGCGCTCAGACAACACATTAGGAAGGAGATCGAGGATCTCAAGCACCAAGGGATCATCAGAGATAGCACGTCTCCGTATAATAGCCCTTTGTGGGCAGTGAAAAAGAAAAGTCGACCGGGAGAAAGTGAGGAAAAATACCGAGTCGTGGTGGATTTTCGGAAACTTAACGACAATACCCTGGACGAAAAATATCCCGCGGCTCGAAGAAATCAGACGAACGGAATCGGAACACATTCAACACTTCCGGGGCGTATTTAGGAGATTAAGGGAGTTCGGGTTGAAACTGTCAATAGACAAATCGTCACTGGGGCAGGAGCAGATTAGTTAGTTCAACCAGACTCGACGAAAGAAGAAGTGATCCAGAAAATGGAGGTGCCAAAAGACGTAAGATGGATTCGGAGATTACTGGGCACACTCAATTACTACCGCCGTTTCATGCAAGACATGGCAGAATATATGGTACACATTAACCACTTACTACGGAAAGGAGCACTGATAATGATCACGCCGCTGATAGAGCAGAATATCCGCAAATGCTTGCCGCGTTTGCAGGACGCGCCGATTTTGGCTTTCCCCAACTTCGAGAAGGAGTTCACGATCACCACCGACGCAAGCGACTATGCCTAGGGGGCAGTATTGTCACAGAAATGTGGGGATGGAGAAAGACCGGTGGCTTACGCGAGCAGACGTCTGACTGACGGACACGGAGGCGTGGTACAGCGCTCTGGAACGAGAACTCCTCGGGATTTTGACAATCCAACCGTGAGAGCCGAAATGCAAAAACGTGATGAGGCATGGCATTTTAATACCTCCGGGCATCCCTATAGCAGGGGAACTGTCGAAAGGTTACACAGTACCCAAAGTGACCACTCACGCGTGTATCAGGTGGATAAAGGCCTGTTGGCGAACGTATGGTCCCCATGGCAGTGGGGAGAGACAACCACTCAATACACGCCACGACGAGGTTCGCACCCTTTGAAATTTTGTTGGGATTACATACGAGTAAGACCGAGGAACTGGCCAGAGACGGTGGTGGATGTGGGGACACGGCTCCAAAACACCCACATACAGCTCGGGAAGATGTGGCACAAGGTACGTGATAGGATTATGCGTGGGAAATCCAGGCGTGGGCAAATTTGAAGGTGCGGGGTCCCATGGGGGCAATATCGATTGGGACCGTTGTGTACAGAAAAGTCGTGTCAAATCGTAGTAAGGAACTGGTTCGGTATGAGAGGCCCTTTAAGGTCATCATAATTCGGGAACATAATCTCGTGACCATCGAGAGCATGACGAAACGGAAAAAGAGGCGAACTGTTCACATTGAACAGGGGATACTCCTATCACAAGGGGGGGGGAGGGCGTTGAATGTGCGTAAGATGGTGTGCCCTCGATCCGATACGGATCAAATAATCTGGAATCATATACTTCTCATGTGCAGCTCAGAGAGAGTTTTTATTTTCATACCTTATATTGTAGATAAGTTCTATTATATATATATATATATATATATATATATATATCCTTCCCAAACCCATATGGTTGTCACCACCCTCAATCGCCTGTAAAAGAAGGAGTGTAGTCTTGGGAAGTCCTCCACTCACCTCCAGACACGTCACTAGTTCGGGACAGTGGAAGCTGACCAAGAGCCCCAGGCGCTCAAGACATGGTTGGAGAAACTGGGCATTGCCAGGACTCCCACTGTCTCGTATTTATAGCAGGTCATGAGGCCATGCCGCTTTAGTCTAGAGGAGGTTATAGGGATGTGTGGCACAGTGTAATGACTGTGCTATGGTGTTAAGGTGGTAGGTGGGAATCAAAGGAATCTGAGTGGAAGGATGTTAAATGCCACTGTACCAATCTGCAGTAATAATTGTACGAGCAGCGATCAGCAGGACGTTGTGTGCTTTACCACACTGTTCTCGAGTGGCGTTTGGATTGGGTTAGGTCTTTGAGTTGCGAAATTTTGTATGAGGGCCGGATGACGATCCCTCTAAGCTGACTTCATTATGCTCAGCAAAACTTTGCTATCCTCTATCTTTTCTACAAAATTTCACATGACCTTTTCAAAGACCTACTACAACCAAACTTCCAAAACAAGTGGGGAATTCGTGGGACAAAGAAAGACAAAGGGCAATATTTAAAATACTGAGAAATATATTCCAAACAAAAATGTACCTGTGGATTAAATGGTTGGAGGGTTTGGATAAAATCCATGGGGCTGATAACGAGGTAGCTCACTAAAATGGAAAAAGTTTCGGAGAGATAAAGATCCACTTTGGAACCAGCGATGTCATCTAAAGCACGAGTGCCCGCCCCATTTCTATTTGGTATGCTTTCATCAAGTCCAGCAAGTTGATCATTGAAAGGTCTTACCTCAGGCAGGCCAATACCACCTCTCTTGAGTGGCTCCAAGGCTGTACAATTTGATTTATTTATTTATGATGTGGTTTCATCCAAAATTGATTGCCAACCGCTAAGAAGGTATTTAAGAGTATGAGATAGTTATGTTTATTCAATATGGCGCGAGCTCGTCCTGGTAACTCAAGTCCCTCCTTTAACTAGAAGAGCCCATGTGGTGTGTGAGCCTCCCACACTGTCACTCTTAGTAGGATAAAAAAAAACTTGCAAGGGGTGGGTATAAATAATTGCCATGAGAGAGGAAATATAAATATATTAATAAAAAGTGCAAATAAATAATGAAGGAAGTAGTGACTATTAACCCTTAGATAATCCTCTAAAGGCGGCAAGCTAAGCCAAAGGGGAGAGTTATTATTGAATATTCGATACTTTATATAAAAAAAACATTACTTTTTCCCTCGGTGGTTTCCTTTCTAGACCACAACCTTTGGGAACAAAGACAAGCTTTTAAAGCTTCAAAATACTCTTTCTGTGAACTTTATATGTATAAAGTCTTCTGGAATGAAGGGGGGCATTTCTGTGTATTAATTATGTAACTTTACCCAATAGTCAGTTTTATTGTGCATCTACACCACTGTATAAATTAATATTAATTTTCAAATTTTAATATTTTCAAAAATTCAAATCAAAATTGAAAAATAGTATATTTATGGATCAGCTAATATTACTTTACATACATATATTAATGAAGACGTGGAAATTCTTTGATTTGATACCTTACTCAATAAAATTATATAATAACAGAACTTCCTTATTTTGATAAAATTACAATCTGCCTTAATGGGCTATACGTAATTGTGATAAATGATCTCATTCATGCCAATTTACAATTTTCATTCACTCGCTCATTCACACTATATATACAAACAGCCCAGAGGCCCCTCAAGTCCACATGGTTGTCACCTCCCTAGCGTGCGAAGGAGGAAGCGGAGTCTTGGGAACTTCCCCAACTGGGGGACTCCCCCACGCTCCTACGTCAGCCACGTCACTGGATAAGAGCCAGTCACAGGACTTGATGAGAGAAACTGGCCATTCCCAGGACTCCCACTGTCACTTATTTATAGCAGGTCACGAGGCCACTGCCGTTTTAGTCTTCGAAGAAAATTATAGGGATGAGTGGTGCACTGCAATGACTGTGCTAGGGAATCACGGTGGTTGGCTAGGTTACTACGAGATTTCATGAACTTGGAAGGGATGAGTTCAAGAATGTAAGGTTTATTAAGATCGTTATGAAATGTTTAGTTTCTGACGTAAAAAAGGGCATTTACTATTGTTCTCAGGACTTTTAATTAAAATGATTGGGTACGCTTGATATTCGACTTTTTTGTTGTGGGTTTCATGTCAGCCGTTTGTCGAGATGGAAGCCTAAGTACCATACTGTCTCGGACAGAGGAAGAGGAATGGAATTAAGAAAAACTAGTGGACAAGACTTGCGGGAGAGGGTGATGGTAATGTGAGAGCATTTTGTTCATTAACTTTGATCCACCATTGGTTGCACCAATACTCGATCTCATAAAGGTGAAGAGTGATAGTAGTTATCAAATAATGGCGCATGCACTCAACTCTCAATAAGATTAGGAGAAGGATAATATTGACTTTTTGATTATCCAGTAATTAATTTATTAAAAACCATTCATTATTTTCCGCAGTGTTGCTTGAATTTTAAGTACCTTTGTTGCAACAAGAAAAATTTCAATTCAAAATATTACCTCTTTCCGTGTGACTGGGGTTGCGAAAAAATAAATATCACGATTCTAATCCCAGTTTAAATGAATGATGTGGGTGTGTGGGTGATGATAAGAGTCAATAAAAGTTCCAGATCACCGTACATCTTGTTAATGAGGTCAAATAGACATCACGTGATATGAAAGTATTTATTTTTTAATTACCAAGTAATTTATTTTTCATGAGGATGCTTTCAATCTTTAGTAAATTTAAAATTGAAAAAATCTTTTCACCAATCATCAAAAGGATCTTAAAAAGATAGAATCAAAGAAAGGCATGAGTTCACTAAGTAGCTTTGAAGAAAACGTTATAATTATCTTGATTAGAACAGCATTCTTTAAAGGCTAAAACATACATCTACAAGCTTATGTTAAATGGATAAAGATCTGGGGGAAGCAGTAAAAATAAAATAGCAAATGTAAGAAAATGGACTAGTCCAAGAGTCCAAGCTCCTTCAGGGAGCGAATGAAAAGAGGAAAGAACAGTCTATGAGGTGTTCCAATATTACTATTAACTTATTAAGGTTATTTTTATTATGTAAATATTGGAAATATAATCAATTGATTGGAATACAATGAACGCACAAACGCCAAGTGTTATATTGACGTAAATAACCGTGAGAACAAGTTAAAAAAACTATTTAACGATACCAACGAACACGAACTTTTTTTTATGGAAATAAAAGTAGCAAGCCTGATGATTATGCAATCCATCGAAATCAAAACCGTTCAAAAAAACTACAAATCAGCTCTGAACCACGAGCCACTTCAACATGGCCGCTAAATCCTTATACACGAAGGTGGATTGATCATAATTGACATGTCTTGTTGGCAACCAATAACGTTGTACTCAATATTTCCGTACATTATTGAAACAGTTTTCGACTCAGTCAAACAAGTCAAATCTTATTTTCTCCAAAAAAAAACAAAAAACCACCCACTAAGGTCTCGAAATTAAATGTGAACACTTTGGAATTTAGATTTATGTCCCAAGTTGCCGGGAACAGATTTTATCTGAAATTGAAACAGGGATCCGTTGAAGGGCTCAAATCCACTTTGCTTTGTTCGGGTGGGATATGTCCTAGCTCGCTGACGAACACCAGTCTGAATGAATGCAACAATTAAAGGACACAACTCTACCACTGGAATCATTTGCATATCGGAATCTGAATGAGAGCGCCTTTTATCCAGAAGCAATTAAATCCAGGAGTTATTACGCTCTGACAACACTCACTCCCTGCACTTGTGAGTATTAATCAGGTCTTAGCTTTATTTAATAAGCAGCTCACAGGACCGCTTATTAAAATGAATGAAGCCACAAACCAACGCATACCGTTAACGGTCGATAATAGATAGTGCTTGTTTCGACACGAGGAAGGATGTACCAGATAGGAAGCTAAACCTTTCCCAATATATTCTTTATACCAAAAAAATATATCAATAACACTCTCTAGCACATGTTTGTAATTTATTTTTTTTATCTTCTTTATTCTAATATCTTCTTTATGTGGAGAGAAGCAATAACGTTAATTTGTAGCGATTTCTTTAGACACTTCAACTTCAATTTAAGCCATACAGTTCAAAAACCAATTACGTTTATGCTTTAAGAATCGGCTTGGATTATAAGGGTTGATTTATAGTTCTTATCCCATTTTATTGAAAATTATATTGAGTTATGACAATTATATTTTTTTTTTAAACTCAAGCTCCAGGACGTCCAGCCTTTTAATTTTAAACACTAAAACCATATCATCAATATCAAAATTATCTATATTTTTAAATACGAAATAATTAGCTGAGGAATGACAATCATGTTTTTTGGAGATGTTATAAGTTTTGATTTGGATATATAAGATGAGTCCTTGGATAATTGGATGTCCCGAAGTAGAACAAGCGCCTCAAGACAAACATGGGCAGGGGCGAAAATACACCATAAGGGTTTCTTAGTAGTACTTTTCTAACGATAATTCCTGCTATCAATTTATTTATCCATTATTATTTATTACTTATAACATAATAATATTTTTTGTGCGCATAAATTTAACTAGCCGTTTGTAAAATGGTTGTCTTCTTCCATTTATTACACTCATCATTAGATAAAGCTACGGCGTTTTACATAATTAATTTAAACAATGATAGTGAAGGTGGATTTTGATCGTTTGTAGGCTGGTTGGAGGTTGAAATTTCAAGCTAAACTCCCAAAAGGCAAGGTATTAAAAAACTTGATCCTTTATGGGCCCTTAATGAATTTTGAAAGAATATGGATTTGATAGATAGTTTACGAATGTAAGTAATAATTTTGTAACAATATGTAACTGATAATTGATTGAGCCATGAGAATGAGGCAACCTTGCATGAGAATTGTCCACAAAAGTTCTATGGTATAATTATGAAAGATTACCTTATAATGAGGTTCCTTTTAAGGTATCATTTTATACCAAGTACAAATAATGTAGGGAAAAAATTAACTGATGTGGAGATTCAAATACCTTAAATGAGAAGGGTGGGCACGGGGATGTGGACGCGGCCAGCTCATCTTAGGTACTGAATTTGGAGGCTGGCTCGGAGGTCTTTGCTCATCTGGTCTTTGCTAGTGCCATCTGGTGCAGAGGCAACAAAAAATTTGGACACGTTAAGGGAAGGACTAACCACTTAGTAAGTAAAAAAAGTGTTAACCTTTCGACTATAACTTCAGTTTTAGACACGCGTTTAACCATAAATTAGAACCATATGATTTTAGAACGTTCCTTGAAACGATCAAAAAAAAAGACTAGTTGTAAGGAATATAAACTTATTAAATAGAATTCGTTTATCCAATACAAAAGATAAACATTTTGTTTTACCAGAGTTCCGGAAGTTATAATTTAATTGTAAATTACAATTGTTATGTAATATTTATCACGATTACGCATTATATTTAATTGTGTGCTTAACCTTAATTATTTTGTATCATTAATTAAATTATAGAATTAATAGTTGCACGTAATTCCTAACTGTATTCAATGAACCTGTATTATAATTGTAACTCTTATGATTTGCCGAATTCTTCAGTTTGACTCCCATGCATTTAGGAAGTTATTAGCAAATCTAGTCCTTTATAACTTGAAAAATGATTTTAAGGCGTTCAACCACTATTCTGCTGTATATGAAACTTCGTTGATTTTTTTAACCATATAACTTGTAACTGATCAGTAGGTAGTCTCACCATTTTTTTCTGAATACATCACAAGCTTTTATTAACTTTTAGCTCCTAATATTTATGAAATCAATTGAATGATAACAATCGGAGGATGCTCCCTTTTAATGTTTTAAACACTAATCGATTGTTAAAGAAAAAATTGTTTTTTTTTTATCATTAATACCAAATTTTGTTTCCTAAATCCTCTAAAAATCGACCTTTCTACAAATTAAAACAAATTTAAGTAGTTACTTAAAGAGTAGACAAACCGTACAAGCCTTTTGAACCAACTCAAACCGCCTGGTTACGAAGAACCAGGCTCCAAAATGTATAAATAGTCTGAGGATGGAGCATAACGTTCCAGAGCCTTTGGGTAACAGCAGGACTAAGTGGAATCCATGTAAGTGTTCTCGAATGAGTGGACCATGCTCGATTGGCACATGGGTTTTGCCAACACCCATCCGATCAGTCCCCTTATCCAGGATATGGCGGTTACGCACCTGCATAACATAGAGACAACCTTGTTGTTTTTCTGACGAATGACGTTAACATCATAGTTTTAATTCTTCGAACGCCGTACCAGAACAGTATGGCAAAGATCCCGACATCCTGCTGATCGCCGCTCATACAATCAGTACTGCAGATTGGTAAAGCGGCAATTGGCGTCCTTCCGTTCCGATTCCTTCAATTCCCACCTCTCCTCTCTTTCTACCAGGGATAACTCTCTGTGGAATGTAACTAAAAAAATCCTAAAGCATCATCCTGTTTCACACCCACACCGTCGTGATGATGGGTCCTGGGCGGCTTCGGATGGGGATAGGTCGGAGGAATTTGCTCTGCATCTTACCCATACTTTCACACCTCACCTTTCTCATCAAAACCATACTCATAGCACAATTGTAGAAGATTACCTCACTTCACTTATACCTCTCTCACTTCCGCCAAAAGCCGTTAACCCCTCTGAGATCAAATACCTTCTGAAAAACTTACCTTACCGAAAATCCCCTGGATATGATCTTCTTACTCCTCAAATTCTCAAACAGCTTCCTCATAAAGCCATAATCTTCCTAACCTACATCTATAATTGCATTATCCGAACGACGCACTTTCCTCTCCTCTGGAAACACTCCATTATTGTCCTATTCGCCAAACCCGGAAAACCACCCAACGACGCCTCATCTTACCGGCCAATTAGCCTACTCCCTATAGGTCCAATACCTTCTTGGCAACATTTGGAGATGACACTGCAGTCTTGTCATCCCACTCAGACCCTGATATAGCATCCCAAAATCTTCAAAAACACCTTGATGAGATCGAGTATTGGTGCAACCAATGGCGAATCGAGGTCAATGAAGCAAAATGTTCCCACATAACCTTTACCCTCTGCCGCAAGTCCTGTCCGCTAGTATTTTTCAATTCGATTCCTCTCCCCGTGTCTGAGAGAGTAAGGTATTTAGGCTTCCATCTTGACAAAAGACTTACATGGAACCCACACACGAGGCTAAAAAGACAAGAACTAAACAGACGCTTTGGACTACTGTACAGACTACTTCGAAGGACATCCCATCTCTCAATAGAAAATAAACTACTTATTTACAAAGTTATACTTGAGCCAATCTGAACATACGGAATAGAGCTATGGGGGGACAGCAAAAAAGTCGAACATCAAGCGCATCCAATCCTTTCAATCAAAAGTCCTGAGAACAATAGTAAATGCCCCCTATTACGTCACCAACAAAACCCTTCATAATGATCTTAATATACCCTACATTCTTGAACTCATCCCTTCCAAATTCCATAGTAACCTATCCAACCTAAGTCATTGCACTGCTCCACTCATCCCTATAACCTCCCCGGAGACTGAAACGGCAGTGGCCTCGTGACCTACTATAAATGCGCACAGTGGGAGTCCTGGCAATGGCCAGTTTCTCCAATCATGTCCTGAGCGTATGTGGCTCTCGCGCTCTTCGTCAGCCTCCGCTGGCTCGTATCCGGTGACATGGCTGGTGGGGAGCGTGGGGGACTTCCCGTGACTCCGCTTCCTCTTTCGCTAGCGAGGGAGGCAACAACCGTGTGGACTTGGGGGGCCCCTGGGCTGTTTGTAAATATTGTATGAATGTGCGAACGAATGATGAATTGTAAATATGGTATGAATGAAAACACTTATCTCAATTATTTATTGCCTATTAAGTAGGCAGATTGTAATTTCATCATAATAAAGTTGTTATTGAATTGAATTCTATAAACACCAAAATCAATCTAAGGCCGAGAAATCATTGAGAGTTATTTCTTCCAGGCAAGCTCTTGAAGAACGAATGAAGCCCCTCTTCACCGAAAACGAACGAGCTAACAGTCTTGTCTCAGAATTTATAAGCAAACTAATCTGCTATACAAATTAGGATTTAAATTTACTTCTCGGAACATTTATCTTTAACATAATAAATTATTCAATAGTAGTAAGGATTTCAGTACTTTTGAGGGCTCGATTCCTGCAGGTAAAATTCCAAGCTCCGTCCAGAAATTTTGCCTGGGCAGGACAGCTCGATCTTCCGAAGAACAATTATAATATCAAACCTATTATTTTTGAAAATGGAAAAATAAGGGTGCAAGGAGAAAGAAGGATGTAAGTATTGCAGCTCGAAAATACTGAGTTGCTGCGGTTACAGCGTATCTATGATTTCCATGAACTAATGAAATCACTGGGGAAAAAATCGTGTTTCTTGCATATTAGATAATTTTGAATAAACTACTGGGTATTATTTATAAAAAATAATGAAAATGAGGCCATCCATAAACCACAGAAACTGGTTTGTAACTTTTTCGTCAGAAGTTAAAATTGTTTCATCGACCTAACATGGTGCCGCATTCTTTGAAGCCCTTGGTATCATGTTTGAGGGAAGGAATACGTAATCTTATGAAAGTGAATAATGTTTGGATTAGTAGGTGTCAGGCAGGGCTGATGGGAGGCGGTGAAAGACAACAGCCTATTATCAACTTTCCCGGAGGCTGACGTGCCACATAAACATTTTCCTTTGGGAAGCAAACTTAGAAAGGGTTCATTAGGATCGGGGCGAAGGAGCAAGAGGCCATCTACATAGGTAGATAGGACAACCTCAACTGTTATACGACGAATATATTATCGAAAATCTCAACTTCCTAAACGGAATTTAGTCCTCCTTTGAAGAGGTGTCCCTACAAAACATATAGCCCATTCTGTATGCCCATCCATAATGTGAGATCCTTATTTTATTCACAATGTCGTTTTTCTACTTGGGAAAATTAAATTTAACTGAAGATGCATCACACACATGAAGAATCCCTTTCAGTTTATTGACAGTATTACTAACATTTGGTAATAATAGTTCACCACAGCCCCAACGCATATTATATATTATTTAGCTATGTGTCAATATATTTAATATGATTGGAATATATAAATATTGTGACTAATTAATTTATTATCAACCCTGGTTAGGGTACATACATCAAGCGTTGATTTATAAGTTACAAATCTCACAATTAATTTTTTTTTTAATGTTAAAAGTGGTTAAGCTTACTTGCATTGGACTTGCATTTAGATATATATAGACTATAGTTACAAAGGAGTCATTTAAACCGACGTCAACATTTTTCAAACAAATTTTCCCTCAAGCAGTTTCATTAGACTCGTGATACTTTGCATAGAAGCCTTCCTTGATGTCCCAAAAATCGTAAAAATAAAAACGACCCCTGAAAAATAATGAAGGTTCATTAATTATTGAATTGCATTGGCATTAGTTCGTCGTCAAGATTAGTAATATGTTTGAAAGCAAACTCTATTTTAAATAGGAATAAAATTTGGCAAGAGAACTTATACTTAGCTCTCCTAGTCAATAAGGCAATTAAAGTAAATAATTAAAAGGAAGTTGTGTGGTGGCGTTGGTTCATTGGTTCATTACCTGTGCATGAGGTACAGGTAGGTAGAAACCAGCCAACACCATTAGTTCGGACAGCCATGCCTGGCTTACACACCCTCTAGATAATTCCATCGGGTACGAGTGCCCCGCAATGAAAACTGGATTGGCTATTAATGATCCCCGAGGAGGTTGTAGGCTAGCCAACTCGTCCCTGAATCTTATAATAGGGCTGGAAATGGCTTGTCATCTAACTGATTCCCCTTGATTAATGTGCTCGGATGACAAATGTCTTATCCGTAGGCAACTTATCTCATTTGAATACCGGCTACGTTTATCCGCCGGTGACAGCCCCCACCTAATGCCTCACCGAAGTCGGCATGATTGTTGGCAAGGAGTCCGCTACCCCTCCTATTCAGATGTCCTCTCTTCCAAATATTGCCGTTTCATCGCCTCAACCATCTTATCCACTTTTATTTATCACTTCTACCCTTCACGGATCACTGACAACATACAGGCAGCCATATTTTCGTTAGGCTACACCTTTCCTCAACTTACTAATGATACTAACTCTCCCCAAAAATAATTTTAATTATATAAAAACCAATAGCTCTTCAGATGAGATAAGGTCTACCGAGGTAGGCAGCGTAGTTCCTCGGCTAGTCTCGCTACTTGTTTAATGAAGCTGCGACAGCTATTACCTAACGAGGCTAAGTGGACCACAACTAGATTAATCAGAAAATATCCGTAGGGATAAACTACTTAATCCAAATTTTTTAATAAGCTTCCATTTTTTTTTATCACTTACATTTGTTTTACATTATTTATGAACTAAACTGTATTTATTAATGTATGCAAATGAAATAAATGAAATATCTTTGGCTATGGAAATTATATATTGTATAAATATTTTTCTCCAGATTTGAAACTAATATGTCTCAATTAAAATGCATCGTTATGAGTTGTATAACAGCTCTGTTGTACAGTATGTACTCAGTATCATATAAGGTATCATGATATACTTGGAAGTGGGCCCTTAGTAACGTGACTTTGTCTTCCTGGTCGGCGCAGGGTGGGGTGCCAATAAAAGCCCCCAGAACTTGTTCTACAACTTTGCCAAGATGAGTGTAATAAGTTGTGAAATTTCTATATCAAGCGTGCCATCTGTTCTGGCGCCTTATCACCGATAGAATGAAAGGTTATTATTCTCACTTTGTTGGCTCTAGCAACTGTCCAACGACACATTACTGTCTCGCCTTTAATATAAAAAGTAATTGAAAAAGGTCTCGGCTTTCATTGGAATCGACACAAGCCTTCGGCATTAATAAATAACTTGTATGGAGAAATGTGAACAGATGTGCAACTTTCTTATTAAAAAACTATTTACTTTATCCCGAGTATAGAGGAGCGATGATGTGACTGAAATGCCAAAGCATTTTTAAGTAGTTTATCCAAGAATTTTCTTTTCATTTTATAACGCCCGTGGGTGGTCTCCTAAGCCTCCGTTTCTTTATTCATATGCGTAGGAGGTGATAATCATGTTGATTGGGAGGTCCATATTTGTATACGTATAAATCGTATCAATGATGATCATTTTTAACTGCCAAGACCCGGCTCGCCTAAGGATTTTTCCTTGGGTCAACTTGAAGTTGACTCAGCCTGGAGAGGATAAACGAGTAGTTATTTGAATTAAAAATTATCCAATCTAATTATATAAAATCTAATTTAAGGTTGAAATATAAATGAACGACTAGAATCTACCAACTACCTTCGGCCTTCGGTCAGCCCTGCCTCTTCATCAGCTTTTTTATTATTATTATTAGGAACGAGTGAGAAAATGATAATTAATTATTACCCAATGGGGTTGATTTTAATTTTATTTTTATAAAAAGATTTTTTTCACTATCTTTCTTTCAATATATTGAAGATTTTTTTAAGAAGAATTCAAAACTTTATTGTGATAAAATTACAATCTGCCTTATTGGGCGATAAGTAATTGTGATAAATGTTTTCATTCGTACCATATTCACAATTTTCATTCATTCACACATTCGTTAAGTATTTACAACAGCCCAGACACCTCCCACAAATCCACATGGTTGTCGGTTCCCTGGCATGCGAAGAGGAAGCACACTCTTGGGAAGTGAAGATTATGTAACCTTAGTTTTACTTTTACTAAAACTCTGTTTCAAGTGTGATGTCTAATATATTGTGATATCTAATATCAATCATATTTTGTTAACTCCCATTCAAAAAATATTTATTTTTTAATCATCCATAATGGCACCAAATCATGACCAGACAGTATTTTTTTATGTAGTTGATCATCAAATGAAATCGTCATGTTGAATTGTATACATTTTGGAGGAATAAAGGAAACAATCACCTGACAAGACATACAGTCAGCCAAATGCAGGTTTTTGATTTTGAAAAACATGACGAATCGTAAAAATTTCATACACACAATATACACACACATATACATATATATATATCCATCCTTCGCAGTGCATGATTTTCACCAAACCTTTTCAACAGCCCTTGGCATATCAGACACAGTCTGTTAGATTCTATTTTAACGACTAGCCTCAAATGAGAAATTATACATGTATAGATAGATTACTTATCAGGAAATCTCACCTTAGCTATAATTAGTAAACCAAATCGAAATACCTTAATAATATCAAATTCCGGCATTTCCTATCCCCACAATGACTATCGGAGACTGTCATTGTGAGTTCCAGTAGCGGTCACATTCCCCCCCCCCTTACATTTTGAGCGCCCGTGCCTCACACTATTATAGTATCCACTTCTACAAAGTTGTTGCTCCAGGAGTAAGATGCAGGGTCACCCTCATTCCTACTACCTTAGCTAAGCAGGTCTCTGTTATGGGATTATTAGGATTCCTGGAATATTCATACATACTATTTATTACATTAATGAGAGAGACATTTTGTAAATATAATTAACCATTGCCTTATTAAGGGCGATTTAATTTTAATTCGAGTTTATAAAAATCCCACCGGTCATTGAAATTCTCAAACAAATTATTTACCTGTAAAAATCTATGAAAACGGGTTTAAAAGACCGAAAATAAGCTATTTCTATTTATACATCCTAATAGTTTAGAATTTATATAAAATCATTTTGGCCTAACGGTCCCTAGCGTGTCTTTAACTATGAAAAGAAGATCAATGTTTAATCTTTATTAAGTTCAATAATCCTCCTCGGAGACCTAAACGGCAGTGGACCCGTGACCTGCTACAAACGCGTAACAGTGGGAGTTCTGGCATTGGCCAGTTTCTCCAATCAAGTCCTCAGCGTATGTGGCTCTCGCGCTCTTGGTCAGCCCCCGCTGGCTTGTATCCGGTGACGCGTCCGCGGAGGAGCGTGGGAGACGTCCCAAGACTCCGCTTCCTTTCCTGCATGTGAGGGAGGGGACAACCACGTGGATTTGGGAGGTCTTTGGACTGTTTGTAGATACTGTATAAATGAGCGAGTGAGTGAAAAATTGTAAATATGGTATGAATGAGATCATTTATCACAATGACTTATTGCCCAGTAAGGAATATTTTATCATAACAAAGCTGTTTTTAACAATAATAAGTTCAGAGCTGTGACATGAGATTTAAAATTATTATAGATAGTACAAACAGTTATCATGATAATAAATTTATAATAAAAACAGTCACATCGTATGTGTATGTCTTAATTTTAATTATACTCCAACTCAACCACATCATAATTATATTTTAGGAGCCTATTTTCATTAAGTGTTGTCTTAATCGCGCCATTTCAACTGAAACTAGAACAATTAAGAAGACTTAACCATTCGTATATCAAAATAGAAGTTGAGGCAACAGTTTCTTGCATCTACTAGTAATAAAAAAAAATTAACCAAAAAAATAAGTAATTAATAACAAATTTAATTAATGACTACAGAGCCTCATTAATATCAGGAAATTGTATACTTTCATCCGCTCTATTTGAGATGGTGATAATTTGATATGATGTGATTTTTATCGTAAGTGGGATGTATAATTTATTTATTTTTTTTATTTATATTCTTATAATAGTTCTACGCATGCGCTATTATTAGACAACCACGTACAACTATCGCTCTCCAAATCAATACCGATAACTACCGTTTATACACCCTTTTTCGGCTTTGGGATTGTTTTAACTGGCAACTTAAGTGAGCTGGCCACGAGGGAGCCCTCAATAAGTGAGTAGATCGCTAGTTACATTAGTGTGAAGTGTAAATAGTGAAATCGGACTGAGTAGTCGGCCATCTTGACGCATTGCATTAGCCGTCGTTCACGATACATAGGCGTTCTGAGCCAGACCTGATAGGTGGCTCAGAGCCAAGACCGGTGACTCGCCACTGGAATCCCACTGGCGCTACGTATTTTATTTTTTTTTTTTTTAACTAACAAAAATCTTAGCTAATGATAAATGAGATTTTATCAGCAGCTAATATCACAAAATAAAAAAAAAAGATCTAGGTCCTTAGGTCCAACTCCGACAACGTCACCTGTAAAGCGAAAACCTAGACGCTCAAATAGGAACATCCCTATAGATTCATCTGCCGCCAGCTCTATGGAAGATCTACCACCACTTCAAAAGAAGAAACTGTAGCGTAATCTCCATTCTTCACACCGAATAGCTTCGAGGTACTGAGAAATAGCCAACCTGACGACATGGAAGTTATTCAAACACCAACACAGCCCAAACCGCCTGCTATATTCGTAAGGAATATTAGCAATTTTAAACTATTATGCTCACAAATGAGCAAAGTTGTAGGTACCGGAAAATAAACGTGCCTCAATCGCTCTCGGGATACAAAAATTTCCCCAGACACTCCCAATACTTATCGAGCGATCATCAAGTATTTGGAAGAAACCAATGCAGACTTCCATACATACCAGTTGAAACAAGAACGATCGCTTCGAGTAGTGATTAGAAATCTGCACCTGACCACACTAGCTGATGAAATTGAAGACGAACTGTCAGCTCTGGGATTCAAAGTTCGCCAAATAACCAACGTTTTACGTGAGGACAGACAACCAAAACGAATCCACCAAAACGGCATTACCGTTATTTTTTGTAGATCTCGAGCGGACATCTGGCGTGGAGAAAATTTATGAATTAACAACCCTGTATTACACAAGAATACAGGTCGAAAAACCTTACCCCAAAAGAGACATCGTCCAATGCCATAATTGCCAGGCATATATATAAAACGTACTGCCACCACCCTCCTAGGTGTGTAAAGTGTAGTGGGCAGCAAAAAGCGAATTGTGCAAAAAGCCCCTAAAATCGCCTGCTGTATGCGTGCTCTGCCAGCAAGAACATCCGGCCAACTACAAGGGCTGTGAGGTCTATAGAATCCTCAAGTACAGGAGCGAGCAACGTCGTCGGCCAGAAGAAGAGAAGCCAGTGACAGGTAGCTCAAGAAGCGCCCCCACCAGAAATTTGAGGCCTTCTGTCTCTTTTGCTGATGCCGTTAGGAACAGAGGGCAGTCACAGGCACTGCCCACTTCTCGTCCGCAAGTATCTCTTCCCCAACATTCCGCTCATACCACCAACCAGCAAACCCAATCCCATCCTCAACCACACATCTCGCATATTCCTTCACCTCTAAGCTCTTCAGATCTCACTAGCCTATTAACATCATTCCTTACAGAATTCAGAACCCTAGTTGCCCCTCTCATTTCCCTTCTTACAAATCTTGTCTCCTACCTTATCCCCGTTAAACAAAATCCATAAGTGAATCCTTCTGACTCCTTATCCATTCTCCTTTGGAATGCGAATGGTGTTCGCACCCACACTAACGAACTGACAGCACTACTCCACGACAAAAAGTCGACGTAGCTCTTATTACTGAAACAAAACTTACGAGTAAACGACCATTTACCGTTCGACAATACCAGACTTATCGAACTGATCACCCAGATGGAACAGCTCATGCAGGTACCGCTGTCATTGTCCATAACTCCATATCCCACCACATATTTCCTTTGGTATCACATGATTTCCTTCAATCCACTGCAGTGTCAATCACCACCTTCACTTTTCCTCTTACACTAGCATCAGCGTACTGCCCTCCCAATAAATCCATCTCCGACTCCCAATTCATCTCCTTTCTAGGCTCCATCGGACATCGTTTCTTTGTGGGTGGCGACTTTAAGGGGAAGCACCAACACTGGGGGTCAAGATCCACAAATACACGAGGACGTGCTTTGCTGTCTGCACTCACACGGAAACATTGCTCCACTATCACTCCTGACACAGCCACCTATTGGCCATCTGATCCCAACCAAAATCCTGATCTCCTTGACTTCTTTTTTTACAATAGTTTAGGAACACTAAACTATTCACTCACGGGCCTTGATGACCTCTCCTCTGATCATAGTCCTTTATTATTAACCATTCCCCTAAGACCAATTCACAAACTGCCTCCTCCTTCATTTATTAGGGGCCCAGTTGACTGGGACCACTTCCGCCAGCTTCTTACAGAGCCCGTAAACCTAAAATTGTCCTTGAAGAAATCCCAAGAACTAGACCATGCAGTGCATTCTTTCACTACTCTGGTCCAGAGGTTGGCTTGGGAGGCATCGTCACCCCATCGTCACCCAAAAATCCACAATCAAATCGTTTACCTCAGCATCTCAAAGATCTAATCAAATCCAAACGCCGCTCCAGAACAGTGTGGCAAAGATCCCGGCATCCTGTTGATCGCCGCACGTACAATCAGTACTGCCGATTGCTAAAGCGGCGATTGGCATCCTTCCATTCCGATTCTTTCAATTCCCACCTCTCCTCTCTGTCCACCTGGGATAACTCCTTGTGGAATGTAACCAAAAAAATCCTGAAGTATCAACCTGTTTCACACCCACTCCGTCGTGATAATGGGTCCTGGGCGGCTTCGGATGGGGATAGGTCGGAGGAATTTGCTCTGCATCTTACCCATACTTTCACACCTTACCTTTCTTATCAAAGCCATACTCACAGCACAACTGTGGAAGATTTCCTCACTTCACCTATTCCTCTCTCTCTTCCACCAAAAGCCGTTAATCCCTCTGAGGTCAAATATCATCTGAAAAACTTACCTTACCGAAAATCCCCTGGATATGATCTCCTTACTCCTCAAATTCTCAAATAGCTTCCTCCTAAAGCCATAATCTTTTTAACCTATATATATAATTGCATAATCCGAACGACGCACTTTCCTCTCCTCTGGAAACATTCCATTATCGTCCAATTAGCCTACTCCCTATCCTCTCAAAAATATTTGAGAAACTGCTACTAAAACGTCTACTTCCCATTGTTGAATCCAAAAACCTTTTTCCCACACACCAGTTTGGTTTCCGCCAACGACATTTCACTGCTCGACAAGGCCTTCGCGTTGTTGATCACATCTCCTCAGCCCTTGAAACCAAACAGTATTGCACTGCTGCCTTTCTTGACATAGCTCAAGACAGGGTTTGGGTACACATTTGACAGGGTTTGGCACGCAGGTTTGCTCTACAAGCTCAAAAGATATTTACCACAGACCCTTTTCCTAGTCCTACAGTCCTAGGTACTCTCTGTAGGACTAGTTGTACTGTCCCCTCTACTCCCAATACCTTCTTGGCCACATTTGCAGATGACACTGCAGTCTTGTCATCCCACCCAGACCCCGACATAGCATCCCATAACCTTCAAAAACACCTTGACGAGATCGAGTATTGGTGTAATCAATGGCGGATCAAAGTTAATGAAGCAAATTGTTCCCACATTACCTTCACCCTTTGTCGCATGACTTGTCCACTAGTTTATTTTAATTCTATTCCTCTCCCTGTATTCGAGACAGTACGATACTTAGGCTTCCATCTCGACAAACGACTGACCTGGAACCCACATACGAGACTAAAAAGACAAGAACTAAAAAGACGCTTTGGACAACTGTACAGACTACTTCAAAGGACATCCCATCTCTCAATAGAAAATAAACCACTTATTTACAAAGTTATACTTAAGCCAATCTGGACATACGGAATAGAGCTATGGGGGACAGCAAAAAAGTCGAACATTAAGCGCATCCAATCCTTTCAATCAAAAGTCCTGAGAACAATAGTATATTCCCCCTATTACGTCAGCAACAAACCCCTTCATAATGATCTTAATATACGCTACATTCTTGAACTCATCCCTTACAAATTCATAAAATTCTATAGTAACCTATCCAACCACCCTAATCCCGTAGCACAGTCATTGCACTGCTCCACTTATCCCTATAATCCTCCTCGGAGACTAAAACGGCAGTTGCTTTGTGACCTGCTATAAACGCGTGACAGCGGGGGTCCTGGCAATGGCCAGTTACTCCAATCATGTCCTGAGCGTCTGTGGCTCTCGCGCTCTTCGTCAGCCTCGATCATATTCGGTGGCGTGACTGGTGGGGGAGCGTGGGGGACTTCCCAAGACTTCGCTTGCTCTTTCGCATGCGAGGGAGGCAACAACCATGTGGACTTGGGGGCCCCTGGGCTGTTTGTAAATATTGTATGAATGTGCGAGCGAATGATGAATTTTAAATATGGTATAGATGAAAACATTTATCACAATTATGTATTGCCTATTAAGTATTAAGGCAGATTATAATTCCATCATAATAAAGTGGTTTATATATAAAATAAAAGTTAGATTTCTGTTTTATCTCGATATTTTTCGAGGATTCTCTAATACATGAACCCCGAAAACATAAAAAATGGAATGACGCATCACGCCCTAGCCCTTGAGTACCTTTCCGGTCCTAAAAACAAATAATACGTACGTGTTCAATGACCTGTCATCGTGACATTTAATTCAAACGACTACTTAATATGATGAGGAAATATTTATCTTAAACACAAATATTTCCATACTAATTGACTCTTCATTATTTTTCATTTTTTATTATATCAAAAAGGACCTCCATTTAAAGTTTAATATCTCCAGCTTGAAGAGAGGAATCACAAAGACCAGGAAATAGACACATGAGTGAAAACATGAGGGATTTTGCTTCTTAAGGGAACATTAGGGGACATCTTAACAAGTTACGACTGGACGAGAACATGAGCAAAACACAACCACTGTCTAAATTTGAGACACTCAACATTACATAGAAAAACGTTTAGGAGTTTAGGTCATAATGTTTTAAAAAGTTATCTGGATTTATAATTTAATTTAAAAAAAATACTATTCATCTGAGCGCATTACTCCGGCCTGTTGCAGCTACTAATTCAGATTTTTATTTTTTATTACTGATTCAGCACTCCCCACCCTCCTCTCTTTAAGTACCTTATTATGAGCCAGTTTAATTAATATGATTTATGGTACGATTTAGGATAACTCTCCAACCAACCACAAAGTGCAATGGAGGGGGAAACCACAATTATCTTCAGTTCTGTGTTCGCTAATTGCTCTTCTTTCATTTTGCACGATTTACAGCTAAAACTTATTGGTGTTATGTCAAGCCCAAAGGAATATGAATATGCCCCCAGTTTTTTATAGTGTTGCAAACCCTCTTCCAAAAATCTATAATAAAATAGGAAAAGAAAAAAGAGATGCCCTAGGACAGAGAATAATTTTATTGAGGAAGAAGAAAACCGTGGAGAAAGTGAGAACTGCAGAGTACCATTTTCCTATCACCACTATTACTATATATCGCCACTCTATCACTATTAGTACACTGATAGGCTAGAAAACGAAAGAATAAGCTTCAGAATAACGAACCTAACCACTAATCCCAATGATGCTAATAGTGCTCAATTGCGGAAAAACCTCGGAATACGTCCCACCAGTTCCAATCCAGCTTGAGAAACAGTTCAGTTCCATTTCGGAACGTAGCAGTTCAATAAGTCATCAACAGAGAGCACTTGAACGTGTCTGCCAGTTAAGAACAATTTCAATAGATGCCGCAACAACAGTAGTTCCTAAGTCAACCAACAGATGTGGCCATGAACGCAGTTAACCATCATTCCAAATGTATCACATATCATATATATATATATGATATATATATAGGGCTGGGAGGATGTCCCCGCTGGTATCTTCAGCTGCTCTGCATGCACGTTCCTGCGCTTCCGCGGTTCGCGAACACTCTGTATGGTTACGATATTGTGTTCGCGAATCGCGACCACCCTAAAGGAGCCCTCGTAACGGATCAGCTCTTAACCCCGGTTCGATGCAATCTTGCGGTATACGGTGGTCCCTATTGTGACGCGACCTTCGATGGGTTTGACGCCCACGTTCTCCCTCGCCACTCTCCTACGTTTTTCGGCCGTAATCCTTGCGTAGGCCTTCCCCCAGAGTTTCCCCAACTCCGCGCGGTTGTTGACGAGGAGTGTGGCCGTCTTGTCTCCCTCCCCCGTTCCTCTGGTGTCTCGGCGACGGCCCAAAAGAATCTCGAACGGTGAGAACCCCGTAGCCGTGTGTATCAAGTGATTTGTAAGCTATCACCGCTAGTGGCATAGCCTCAGCCGGCTTCAGCCCCTTTTCGGTATGATAGCCGCGGAGATGATCCCCCAGGGTACTGTGGAGACGCTCAATTCCGCCCCTGCTCTTTGGGTGTCCCGGGGTGTTGACATGCCATCTGACATCCAGCAACTTCATCTGCTCTCTTATGTCGGCGTTGCCAAATTCCCTTCCACTATCTGAATAGATCAACGACGGTTACCCACTTGTGGCCCTTCCAAGTAAAAGTGTCCGTTTGCAGGTCGGTCAGGGGTGTCTGTGCCGTGGGGGTCTCTTCTTGCGGTCCTATCGGTGGGTGTCGATCGTACTTCGTGCGATGACAGATCTCGCACACTCCTATCGTCTCCTGGATGGTTTTGCGCATTCCCCACCAGAAATACCTGCGCTTCAATGTCTGCGCTGTTTCCTGTTCCCCCCGATGATTCGATTTACCTTGGTGGTATGCAAGCGTAATTTCTTTTTTCATGGTATCATCCATGACCGTTTCCACCATCATCGTGCATTGCACGAACGTCCGGTCAATTCCGATCCGATCCGCTCGCCATAACCTCTTAGTTTTCTCCCAAATGGTCCCGTTCCCTACATAGATATGGTGCATTTTCCCCGGCTTGGAAGCTTCGTTGAGTAGGTGGCAGATCTGGTCCAGTTTTACTCCCGGCTGTGACCAGATGATCGTTGTTGTGGATCTGTTGTAATCGCTGCAAGCGATCTTCGTCAGTCCAGATTATCTGACGACGCTTATCGTTGACTATTTCCTGTAGCTCTTCCATGTCCGCGTATCTGTCACCTCCCGAGCTCCCTCCTCCTGTAGACTGCCCATCCTCCGCGGAACCAGATTCTCTTTGGTCACCCTCCTCCTCTGCCGTCCATTCCCGGAGGAACTGCCGGTCATCTCTGGATGATTCCCCTTGTTCTGGTTCTATGGCGTTGACTGTTATCGCCCGTGACAGCCAGTACGCAACGACCTTTTCCTTGCCGGGCTTATATACAATCTCCATGTTGTACTGGCTAAGGAATTCCTTCCACCTCGTGAGTAACGTACGGTGATCCGTGTGGACTTGGAATCTTCTCTCGAATACATAGGGCCGAAAATGGTCAATTGCCCAGACGATTCCTAGCAACTTCCGTTCTAGTGCGCTGTATCGGCTTTCTGCCTCCGTTAGGCGTCTACTGGCATACGCTACTGGTTGGTCTCCTTTCTCTCCCGCCTGCGATAGGGCCGCTCCCAACGCGTATTCGCTAGCATCCGTCGTAATTGCGAACTTCTTATTAAAATTGGGAAATGCCAACACCGGGTGTTCCTGCAAACGGCTCATGCACTTTCGGACGTTCGCCTCTATATCGGAAGTGATGATCACCTTCCGTCCCTTTTTCAGGAGGTCATTGAGAGGGACAAGATACGTCGCCATTTCGGGGACAAATCTTCTATAGAAGTTTAGCATTCCTAGAAGGCGTCGGAATCCCTTGACATCGGACGGGACCGCCATCTTTTGGATGGCTGCTAGCTTCCCAGCATCTGGTCACACTCCCTCCTTGGAGATTGTGTGTCCCAAGAAGGTAATAACTTCCTGGCCTAACCGGGACTTTTCCTCTGACAATTTCAATCCGAATTGCCTCACTCGGTTGAACACAGTTTTCAGGTGCACTTCGTGTTGGGCCTCATCCGCGCTAAATACTAGGAGGTCGTCCATATAAATTTGGCACATGGACTCATCGATACCCCTGAGTAACTCGTCCATAAGTCTCTGGAACGTGATAGGTGCGTTTTTGAGACCGAATGGCTTCCGTGTGAACTCATAATGCCCTCGTTCGAAGGTGAAGGCTGTTTTGTGGCGATCCTTTGGGTCCATCTGTATTTGGTGGTACCCCGCTTTGAGGTCTAACGTGCTAGAGATCCGCGCTCCACTCAGTCGGTCTAAGATGTCATCGAATCTGGGGATCGGGTATTTCTCGTCCACAGTGTTGTCGTTGAGTCGCCTATAGTCTACGACAACTCTATATGTTTCGGGTCACCCGTCTTCAGCACTCTTCTTCTTGACTGCCCACAAAGGGCTATTGTACGGTGACGTGCTGTCCTCAATGATCCCCTGCCTTCTTAAGTCGTCCAACTCTACTTTGATATGGTGCCTCAAAGCTTGCGGGTATCGGCGCTCCTTCACGTAACTTACTACCTCCCGTTTGAGCGGGATTTCATGCACTGTTCTACCAGTGACCCCCAATCTCTCGCCTTCTCTAAAGAATATATCCGCATATTCCCTTCGGAGCTCATCTCTCCAGTCCTGCGCTCACCTAATTGCTCCTATCCGCGCTCCGCCGTCGTTCCCGACATCACTCCCTCGTTTCGAGCACCTATATCTCTTCCCTCCTATACGAATGTCCCATTTTCCCTTTTCGTTCCTCACCCTTGCTCCTACCTTCACTAGCAGGTCACATCCGATGATCCCCCCGTATTCCTTGGGTATTTTCCCCACTATATGAACTCTGAGTTCCTCCCCGCTTCGACCCCATCTTTCTAGACCTATTACCGTTTCCCCTTCTACTTTACAGGGCCCCCCCAGGGTAAACAAGCTACAAGAATGATATGTTTAGGTAAATCATGGGGAAAAACGGGTAATAAAATAATTAATAACGTACACGTGGCTTGGAGCGAGAACATGGAGTATATTTATATAAAGGTTACAAATAATGGTTACATGATATAAGGGTCAATTATATTAAATAGTCATTAGTTTTAATTATACATAACAGTCTCCCCCACTATTCAAGAATTATTAACATTAAAATAGTACCATGAATCAAAAAGTATGTATCTTGTGAGGGGACATCAATACTGAAGTGAGTGTTAGGATCTCGAAACCTTTCTGGGAGTCTTCTCTGACGAACAGGTCTGTTGATGGGACATAGAGGAGTCTAAAGAAAAGGCTCGGTTGAAGATGAATCTGGAAGATCATGAGGTGCAAATTGAGTGTGAGGTTCCTGAGGTGGACTTGGAGCTCGAGGACTTTCATAAGACTGAGAAGGGCCAAATGAAACAGTCTTCTTTGCTTGCAAAAGGGTGTTTCTCAGTTGATTTATGTGACGCTTGAAAATTCTCCTTGATTCGTCCAGGTGGACAAGGTAATGTTGTTGACCCAACCTTTGCGTCACCTCACCAAACTCCCACTATGGTTTGTTATTTTTGAAGACACGGATTTGCACTCTCTCCCCCACATGAAAAAATCTTCTGGTAACTCGCGTTGACTGAGAAGAGTGTGGTTTGGTTGGTAACAAGGCATCCAGGCGGATTCGGAATTTTCTTTTCAAATATAACTCAGCAGGTGAGGAGCCATTAGCAAGGGGAGTTGTAATGAAATAGGATATTTGTGACTTTTTCTGGCATAGGGGTATCGTCATTTGACAAAGCCCGCAACTTATCCTTAAGTGTCCGCACATTGCGTTCAGCAAGGCCATTAGTTGCTGGATGGCCAGGGGCTATAAATTTTTGAAAAATTCCGTTTGTGCGGCAAAAAAGATGAAACTCTTCGCTCTGGAAAATGCTAGCGTTATCTGAAAAAAGCTGATTTGGGAATCCATGCGTTGAAAAAATCTTTCTGAGAAGATTTATGGTTGAGGACGTGGTAGGTGCTTCTTTGATAGGTCCAACTTCCACCCATTTTGACTTAGCGTCTATGCAAACAAGGAAATAATGGCCCTGGAACGGTCCAGCATAATCCATATGGACTCGTTCCCAATTCTCGGATGGTTCATCCCAAGGGTGAACTGGTACTTTTGGTGGAGCCGATCTTGTAAGGGCGCACTGCTCACAACTCTTGACAAGTCGCTCAATCTGACTGTCAATTCCAGCCAGTAAACATATTTTCGGGCTAATTGTTTCATTTTCATGATCCCTAGATGTGTTTCATGAAGTTCTGATATAACTTAACTTCGAAGGGATGTAGGGATGACAATACGATCTTGGCGGAAGATGACATCTTCATGTAGTGTAAATTCTGAGTCCACGCAGTCGTTTTTTAGTGACTTGATGATTTTCTTGAGTTCCGAATCCATCCTGGTTTCCTCTTGAATAGTCTCAAATGTAACTTTATTGCTTGAGATATGAACAATTTGTTCAGAAAAAATTTGGTGAACTTCTTCTCCCATCAAGGTGTCAGTTAATGTATGGACAGCATGAGCAGGAGCTCGTGAAAGGCAATCAACATTTTTATTTTCTTCGCCAGATTTGAATTTTACTTTATAATCAAATCCTGACAGGAATGAGGCGTTTCGCAACAATCGTGCGCTTGTTATGCGTAGCAATTGTTTATTATGCTGAAAAATTCTTGATAGTGGTTGATTGTCAGTTACTAGGGTGAACTGTTTGCCAAAAACATAATCATAAAAATTATTTACACCAAAAATAATAGCAAGAGCTTCCCTGTCTAGCTGGCTATAATTAGCTTCTGAAGATGAGAGTGAGCGGGAAGCTTAGGCAATAGGTCTTTCAGCATCATCTACGGGGTGGCTTAGAACTGCTGCAACGCATTCTGGGCTTGCATCGCATGTAAGCATGACTGGTAAAGTAGGATCAAATGGAATCAGAACGCGGTCACTACAAAGCTCTGCCTTTAATTTCAAAAAGGAGGCTTCACAATCACTTGTCCATGAAAGTCGTTGATTGTTCTGCAACAACCTGCGGAGGGGGAATGACAAGGTTGAAAATTGTGGAATGAATCGTGAGTAATATGTAAGAAGTCCCAGAAATCTACGAACTCCGTCAGCATCTTTAGGGCGTGGCATATTGTTGACAGCTCGAACTTTTTCAGGGGATTTTCGAATCTGGTTGTGCTCCACAACATGACCTAGGTACTCAATTTTTTCTTCAAAGAAAGAACACTTACTTTGGTTGACATGTAGGTCGTGGTCAGCAAGACGTTTGAGGCAGGCGCGCAAATTTTGAGTACATTCTTCCAAAGTTGCTCCATGGCATATTATGTTGTCAAAATATGCTTCTGATTTTGGCAACCCCTGAAGAACTCTAGACATTATGCGATTGAACTCGGCTGGTGCAGACTTGATGCCAAAACTGAGGCGGTTCATTCTATACATGCCACGGTGTGTTGCTATGGTTTGGATCATTGCACTATCTGGACAGACTTTTACATGCAAGTACGCCTTATATAAATCAATTTTAAAAAAATACCTTGAATTGCGTAGACTGTGTAACACATCTTCTATTTTTCGTATAGGAAAGTTAGCTGAAATTAATCTTTCATTGACACCTGATTTATAATCAACGCACAAGCGTACACCACCATCTGCTTTTGGGATAACAACTAATGGTGATCCCCAATCACTCGTTGTAACCGGCGAAATTATTCCAGCAGCTTCCAGGGAATCCAATTCTTTTTCAACGTGTTCTCGTAGAGCATAAGGTAAACGGCGTTCTCTTGTGAAACTAGGTTTTGCCCCTTGTCGTAACTGTAACTTAACTTCATAATCTGGAATGCAACCAACTTCCTCGGTAAAGACAGTTGGGAACTCAGCTATTATCTCGCCAGGCGCAGCGACACAGCCCACCGCAAGTACACTTGACATATGGTTTTTGGTGGTATCAATTTCTCTCAATTCAATCATTAAATCTCTAATCCATTGACGCCCAAGCAATGCTGTATGGCCAGACGGAACAATATACAGGTCACCACACGCATTTCTACCTTTATATGTGGCTGTTACCTCCACTTTTCCTCTCGGAAGAATTTCGTTGCCTGAGTACGCTCGAAAAATGGTATTTGTTGGTTGGATTTCTAGTCCCAAATTCAATTTCCTAAAATCATCCTCGTTTAGGAGAGAAAATCTTGCTCCTGAATCGACCTCCATGAGCTGGGGTTTTCCATTGATTTGGACGGTAACGATATATTTATCCGAGTCGGGGTTTACTTCGAAAAGGTCTACAAGATATGAAATGTCGTATTGATGTTCAGCGTTGACATGAAAAATTTCATTTGCAGATGATGCGTAACTAGGTTTTTTATTTTGTGACAGGGTGGTGATACAAACTCGTGAAACGTGTCCCTTACGGTTACATGACGTGCAATGAACTTTATCATAATCAACGCGACAGTCTGCTCGTCTATGATTATTTCTTGTACATAGGTCTTGAATCCCTAATGCTTTATAATCTATTCTACTTCGGCTGTGGGATCTATTTTTGGCTCCTGATGAATGAAATTTATTACGAGAATCAGGGCGGTTGGACGAACGGTCTTGGGATTTTCTTCGAAATTGAGACTTCCTGTCCCTTTGTGGATGATTTGATGACCCAGATAGGTGATACATGTCACTGGAGAAAGATGAAGTACCTGTATTAGACTGCTTTGACAATTCCGCACTCTCAATATGAGCGGCCACTAGTGCAGTGGCTTTGGCTAAAATTTGATCAAAACCAGTCACAGTTGACTGCAGAAGCTGTTCCCTTATCCAGTTATGACGTAACCCTCGAATGAACTGAGCTCTGAGGAAAATATCATTCACCGAGATACTTATTTTCTTCCCCTCTGAATTTTTACACGAGTCGGAATTACATTCTACTTTGAATTCACAATACCCTATGTCTCGCTGTAACGCAGCAACAAATTTGGAAATCGACTGGTTTCCTTTCTGGGTAACGTTCAAGAAATAGTGTTGGGTCACAATTGCGCTACGTTTAGGGGTCAGCATGGTCATGAGATTGGAAACAAGTGTCTTATAATCAAGGGACGTGACAGGTTTTTCTTGTCCAAGGAATACGGTGAGTGCATTGTAATGTATACTACCCACAGAACCACACAAGAGCTGAGCTTTCTTTGTGGGATCGACTAAATTTTTCATTGTACAATAATTCTCGAAACGTTCCATATAACATGAAAATTTCTCTTTTTTTGAATCAAAGATTTCAAAAATACTCACATTCGCGAGGTTGTTCGAGTCTGACTTGGGGTCTTGTTTACTTGGTGTTTGAGAGCTTAGAAGTGATGTAAGCACACCCGTGAATTCTTGAAATTGTTGTGCATCCATTCTTGATGATCTTGATAATTAATCCGAACGATAAATAAACAGAAAACGGATAAAACAGCGAAAAAGTACAACGGAAAAGCACTATTAATTACGATTTACCGCGTATACAAGGAATACGAACTGTCCGCAATGTCCGTGTAACACGTCGCGAACTTGAAACTCGGATAGTTTAATCAGTTTTTTCTTGTCGCCAATTGATATGTTTAGATAAATCATGGGGAAAAACGGGTAATAAAATAATTGATAACGTACACGTGGCTTGGAGCGAAAACATGGAGTATATTTATATAAAGGTTACAACAAGGTTACAAATAATGGTTACATGATATAAGGGTTTCAATTATATTAAATAGTCATTAGTTTTAATTATACATAACAAAGAACATACCTGTATTTGGGGTTTCCTCACTCCCACACACATCCTCTCCAGGGTCTCCCGACACACTATCGTGTTGGTACTCCCAGTATCCACCAGGCACTGCACTCCGCACGCTACTCAAATAATTGGCAGACCACTGTATGTACCATTTATTGTGTATTACTTATTAGTGCGCGGTCGCCTCGCCTCTGCCACTCTTCTCAGATCTCTCGTTCGTTCCTCTCTTCAGCCGCCTGTCGTCGACCGCTTCTTTTACCACTGCTGTTCCCCAGCCCGCTCCGCTTCCTGGTTCCTCCCTCTCATTGTCGGTATCGGATATTTCAGAGGTTTCTGACGCCTCTGACCGCGGCCTCTCCCTCCTCCGTACCCTCTGAGCGTTACCTCCATTGGCTCTGGTCGACTTCCATTTCGTCGACGGCTCATATACTACGGGCACTGCTTGGCTACGTGCCCCTCCATGCCACACTCGAAACACCTAGTGCGTGGTCACTGTGCTGCCAAGTGTCTTATTTTCCCGCACTCGTAGCATTTTCTTTCCTCGCGTCTCCTGGGACGGCCTGCAATTGCTCGGTTCCTGTCTCCCACCGCCGTTGCCTCTCTTCCACCGTACCCTGTCTCCTTTCTCCTCCAGGCGACCGGTGTGGTTTTGGGCCTTCTGTAAGATTCCCTCTTCCATCCCTCTTCTTCATAGCCTGTAACTTCCTCTTCTCTGGCACTAGTGTCCACCATCTCCTGGGCACATTCTAGGAACGTGCGCTCTCTAGGAATTCCCTCTTTTCTTCCTGTTTCCTTTGCCAACTGCACTTTTAAAATCGTCGACAGGAACGCCATCCTTGCCGCGCTCACGGACTCCCTCATCATCTCGGTAATACTATTGTATCTCGCTAAGAGTGTTCCCGCATACTGGCCGTTCGTCTGGTGGGGCTTCTTTATCTCCCAGAACATCTTGAAGATATCCTCTTTGGGTGTCAATCTTCCCCCTCCGAACGCTTTCTTTAACCGTTCTTTTACGGTACTCCATGGGGTCTCTTCGTCCACCTGAATCATATTGAGGATGTTTCGCTTCACCCTACACACGAGTGCTGCTCTCATTGACTCAGCGTCTCCTTCGGTGATAAGGTCTTCCGCTCGTTTTCCTTCTATTCGCGTCATCAGCCTGTCACCTCCCTTCAGGAAGTGGTTCAGTTCCCCGGTCTCTCCTGCAAATATCTCCAGATCGGAGATCGATTTTCTCACATCTGAGCCGTAATTGCCTGAATTTTCATCCAGGCCATAGTATTGGCATGAGCGGCTGCCATAGTTGTTTGGGAGAGCTGTGGTATATCCGCTGCTGCGTTGAGCACCCCTGGTCTAAGTACTCCCTAAGTAAAATAAGAGAACAAAAAAAAAGGAGAGAAAAAAAACGAGAGACGAAATAAGAGAGAGAAAAAAAACGATAGCTTCCCGGGTTTCGGCACCAGTTATTCGCCACCGGGTAGAATGTGATAAAGAGAAGGAAAACGGGAACGTAAGACTAACTTCAGCTCTCGAAATAGACTGTCTTTATTTCTCTTTGTAATCCGACATATACGGGATCATGGCATGTTTACGTCCCATGATCGCATTAGTTTACAATACAGAGCTACCTCTGACTAGATATATATATATATATATATATATATATATATATATATACTCTATATATACATAGAATATGACCCCCCCCCCCCCCGGCGACTAATGGATTTCAATATGTGCCATAATTCCAGCGCGGAGCTCTTACAATTTCAAAATGTTCACGATGTACTTAAATACTGTTAGTACCATTACATTGTACATAAGAGATAACCATAAATAAAAAATCCTAGCAATGAGATGTACGGGTGCTTTTCTACAGTAAAAGCAAAATTAAATACTATTGCACATAGTAAGCTAGATTTAAATTAATAATTGCTACATGGATATTTCTAAAAAAATATTCCAAATGATGAGAAATGTAGAAATCGCTCCAGTTTGAAGTAACATCGACTGCGATTGAGAAATAAATACTAGTTTAAAAAAATGATTCAATTTGTAATGTTTATTTTTATTACTAACAATTAAGAGGAAAATGAAGAATATAGAATGAGGTACGGAACCTACCCCACTCGCAAAATCTCTCATTGAGGTTTATTGTTTTCACCAGTAGATATCACTCTGCTTACTCTTGCTACTTGCTTAAGTAGACAACGCTCATCTGACTTCGCTATTATCCACCGGCACTGCTACTAACTGTTTTCGTTTCGTTCCGAGCCTGGAACCGGTTCTTTGGAGCAGGTCCACCAACAGTTGTATTGTCATAGCAGATTGAATAGACTGAGGTCAAGCAGCATTCAGTTTTGGGTGGCGTGCTTAAGGGCATACTGTCGTATTGGAAAAAGCCTGGGGAAAAGTTTTTATCATTCTATTAATGATATTATTTAAATGTTACCATCTAAAATTATTAATTAAACAGTATATATAATACATAAACTTAAACAAAATGAAGGAACACAACGAATATGTGATCAAGGTACAAATAGCCTGATTTCTGAGCTCTTGGGAACTATAAGTTATAAACGCATGTAACCTAAAATAAAATAAAGAATTTATCAAAAAAAAACTAGTTTTCCATTTTCATACTCTCGTTACTGCGTTATAACCATCACTTATTTAGTATTATATATTGTTGAGGAATGTAGCTTTAAAGGTCAGAGCCATTTAATCATTCCGAATTGATATAGAGAGAAAAGACAGCAAATTTCTCGGAAGCTCTAGGAAAGTAGAGCCTCGCTCTTAGGGATAGGTAATTGAAAGAAGAATAAACCTGTTGGTAGACGTATGCGATATTCATTGTGGCCGGTAAGGCAGGATGTCGGCACTGCTATAATAAAATCAAAAGGGCTTTAGCGGACTTGATGGCGGTCCATTAATCGCTAGAACAGAACTTGTCAGGAGGCGAGCGGACAATTTGTCATCGCTACAGTGGCCTGGGCTAATATGGGGGGCTCCAACCAACGCCCTTCATTCATGTTATTTTTAATTAACCATTTCTAATGTCCATTCATCTCAAAGCAGTCTCCTTAACATACTATCATTAAATAATTAGCAAAATTATCCATTTAAAAAAAGACTTTTATCCAGATCGATGTATCAAACAAGAAGTTTAAACACGATTCTAATGTTTTATTCATATTATAGACCTCACAGGCTCCAATAAATATCATATAATTAATGAATATGGTTTAATTCATTAATTTGAAATCCTAAATAATAAGATAGCTAAGCTTAATATTTCTTATTATATTTAATAATCATAATCTTCCATTTTTTTACTTTTCTAAATGTTCTTCAACCACCCTAATCCCCTAGCACAGTCACTACACTACGCCACACATCCCTATAATCCTCTCGGAAACTAAGGCGGCAGTGGCCTCGTGTCCTGCTATAAATAAGTGACAGTGGGAGTCCTGGCAATGGCCAATTTCTCCAATCATTACCTGAGCATCTGTGGCTCTCACGCTCTTGGTCAGCCTCCACTGATCACGTGGATGATGGCGTGGGGGACTTCCCAAGACTCCGCTTCCTCTTTCGCGTGACGGGGGTTGATAACCCTGTGGATTTTGGAGGTCTCTGAGCTGTTTATAAATAATCTATGAATGAGTGAATGAAGAATTGTAAATATGATTTGGGTGAGAGCATTCAAACTTACAATACGTAGAAGTAAAAAATGACACGTCTCATGTAACTCATAGGTGAAAATTGTTTTTTTAGAGAAGCAATATATAATAATGGAACATGGATAAAAGTGAAACAAATTTACTTACAGGAATGGTTGCATGTAGCCCACAAGTTAAATAATGCCTCCACGACCGGTGAAGTGGAAACCAAAGTTACAAATCTACCTAGAACATCCCCCAAGTCCTCCCTTCCTTGGACGGGGAGTGGAAGAAGCACATAGACACACAATTACAGTTGTGAAAAAATAGCGGTTTCTGTTTATGAGAAATGAAACCTGAAAAAAACTAAGGAGGCCGTAGGTAACAGTTATTTAAATTTATTAATGACTATTTTAATTTATTTTTTCCAAGATCCCACCAAAAACGTTTATCTGCGTCGAAGTTTATCGAACTGACGTTTATCTTTACAAAATAACATTAAATTACAATAGCATCAATACTCCCGACAAATTGACGATGGTAAACGCTTACCTTGTAAGTAGACAATAAAGTATCAATACAAATATTATTCATAAGTTTTAGTTTGTAATCATGGTATCTTACTTGTATTATAATTGTTAGTCCCTCCAACAGGTTGAAAGAGGCCTCGCCGGATATCAGAAATCCCTGGGTCCGATCCCGGCCCTGTCACTGTTTAATAAATAAAACAATAAAAATAATAAAACAGATTGACAAGATTGTGAAAAAGCCACATATATGTAATTTATTTGAAGAAAGAAGAAATAAAGTAAACTATCTTTCTCTAATTCTGGAAATTGTTGCACTATTTCCCAAGTTGTTTATTGATATAGTTTTTTAAAATATGTTCAATGTTTGACTAGTTGATAAAATAAAAACTTCGACGGGTGACACCAATATTTGGATCAACTATATTGGCTCATCCTGGTCAATTGGAATAATGGACTGGATCTGCCACTGTCTAGGACAATTGATTACAAATCCTTTAACAGTAATTGAATAGATAGCCGTTAATTAGCATATGGTACCTTGTGTGTGTGAATTCTACCTCTCCACGTCAGTTAACTTGGGCGTGGCCTTAATTAGTACTCACATTAAAACATTTCTTTTTATTGTAATTACCTTCCCGAAGAAAATTGTTAACTTGTTGGCACTTGCTCAAGTAGCGGGACTACTATCAAAAAAAAAGGAACATAAGGGTTGGGATTTGTCATATAGTCTCATTACTCAATTCTTCATAATAGATTTCGAGCCCTTCTTTCATTTCCAACCCCCAGAGAAGAAAAAACTCTTTTATCCCTGTCTCAGATGTTTTTCTTAAGGTCTACTACAAAATTAGCTCATTTATTTTTGGTTAAAATAGAATATTGGAGAAAAAAGTCCTCCACTTTCCAAAAATACTTCATTTTATTTTCACAAAAATTTTCATTTTCAACATTTTTTTATTTTAATGCACAACATAGAAAAATTCATCTTGGCATCCAAGTGTTTAAATAGCCGATCCTCCGATAGGTTCTTGATACTTTATCTTTTGGAACACCTTCGAATATTTTTTTTTGTTACCACCCCCTTAATCATATGAAATTAATCAGAACATTAAATCTTCATATCTTGAATAGCTTCTGAGATGGGGTTTGAGCAATGTTAAAAGATCTGCCCTAATAAGTCAATGGGTAATTGTGATAAATGATAAACATTGGCAATCTGCCCTAATAAGGCAATGGGTAATTGTGATAAATGATAAACAAAGACCCAAAGTATATATAATATTGTGTTTACTCTATCACTCATAGTGTATTTACAATATACACAGATACATTATAGACGGATATACAAATGGGAGGAATCAGCCAAAATAACCTGTCACCTGACCGGCAAAGCAGAGTGGGACGCTGCTCCTGCAGGCACGGCGTTGGAGCGTCAATCTTGGAGGAGATTGTAGGGATGTGTGCTAGATAGATTCAAATGGGATCTGGATTAGGACAAGGATGTAAGGATAATTTTGAATGGACATTTTTTTTTCAACTTACTTTATTTTAAAACTAAGCTTATTTCCAGGTGTTTTTGAAATGTACTTACACATTTTGACGACCCTTATCATAGAGGAAACATTGAGACAGAAAGAGGATTGTCCAGATGTATCAGCTTAAAGAGTATCTGAGGGCTCTTTTAAGCATGAAATTGCGAAATCTTGTGTGTATATTCCATAAGAATCAAAGGAGACTATAGATAAACATAGTCTTAGCTCATCTGCCTGCTTTAAAGACAACCATCCTCCACCTCTCGTTAGCATGTCAACGTTTATTCCCCACGTACCTCCTTGGCTTCCTCATCCTTTACTCAATTCCATTTAATTGCTAAAAGGTATTCCAATAGTGGCTTAGTGGCCCATTCATCCACAGCCTCTTGACTTAATTGGCCTTTTAATTGGCAGCGAACTGGAACGGAGAACAATATCTTTCTTAAGTCAGTTTTCGCTCTGGAAAGATTTCAAAATTAATCTTTTATTTATTTATTTTCCATAATTTAGGTAGCCGCCTTCTGTTTCGTCCTCATTTATCTTTTTAAAAGAAATACAACTAAATAGTTTTGTTCGTTCGAATTGATATAACCTAAATTTTTTTCATCTGCAAAATAAACAATTGATTGATTTCAATTCATGATTGAGGTTATACATCACATAAGCAGTGTTCTGTTTATCAAGTACTAAACGGGCTAAAAAAACTGAAGCACCATAGATAAACGTTAAAATAACAGCATATTTATCATGTATTTGTTTTTTTAGACAGAGAGTGAGAGAGAAGGTGGGAATGAGAAAGAGAGGGAGAGAGAGAGAGAGAGAGTGAGAGAGAAAGTTACTTATTCATTATTCGTCACTTTTATTTATTTGTTTATTTCCTCCTTTATTTGTTATTTTTATAAGTTATTTGATCAAATTTTCCAGGACAAGGAGAATAAATGTATTAAAGAAAACACAGGATAAATTTTATAAATACAAATAAATTTTGTTACAGTTAATAATCTGGTAACTTTCAATTAACTGTTAAAAAAAATCAACATATAATTTCAAAATAGAACCACTTTAGTTCTGAACGACTATGCACTCTAAAAGTAAGGGTTTCTACAAATAATACAAGTAATAAATCAGTTGTATTTATTTGACCCATTTGAACGTTGTTTCCCAACTCAAAATCCTACTACAAGTCTACGTTAATATTTGGGTTGGCTGAATTGAGCGGCTCCAGTTTCCAATTCTTCTTACTTTTATCTTCGTCTGCCTCATATATTTAATAACAATCTTACTATATTTTTAACTTTAATTTTTTTCCTTATGGTTGATAATACATTAAATACGCTAATACAAAAAATTATTCATTTTTGTGAGCAAACGGTAGTAGTTAAATGTTGCTCGTTCTTTTTCTTTTATCCATGTTTGAATTTTTTTACAATTATTATTATTTATTGAAAAGGCAATTTAAGTGAACAAGATGTTTAAGCAAATAAAATGAATTATTTAAAGTTAATATTTATTAAAAGTTATAATGCAATTACTGTCTGACTAATCAATATAACAGGGGCACAGGGCAGATGTCAAATAGAAGCAAGCACTGCTCTTTTTTTCAAACCAATTTATTTCCAATATTTACATAATAATAAAATTACGTAAAAAACAAAGACTGACATCATCGCTCTTGATTATGAGTAAAGCCTGCATTAAAGTAATAAATTTTAATTTAGATTAATTTATATAAAAACATTTGAGTAAAAAATTTATTAAAAGGAAGTAATATCCAATTATTACACGACCAATCAATATAAAATATGACTATGGTGCTATATTTTTACGATGCGCTTTTTACTTTTTTAACCCTAGGGCACTTGGATTTCTATTTAGGATCGATTACTGAATGTCAGGGCTTTTCTCTGAAGCCCGAGGTTCCAGGAATAGTTTGTCAGCTTGGTTATTCGACAAGTTTATTCTAGTAAGGGAACTGCTGTTTTTTAGGGTGGCATTGGTTACTTCAAAGCTTCCGACCCTCGCGTTTGTGCCCCCTGGCCGAGGACTGTCTACTATCAAACTAAGATCTTCATGTAATGCTTTATTAACAATATGCAATCTGTCTTTTGTTTCGGAGGGAAATTTTGCTTTGGATTTCTCATATTATGCAGTTCTTATTGATGTCATTATGAGTCAATTATAAATTACTAAGTAATTTAAAAACGATACAGGCAGTGAACAAATAAGAGCGCGAGGTACTTGCCGAGATCAATCCTGTCTGATAACCGGTTGAGTCAAACGCTCTCTTTAAGTCCACAAATATTAACAATAAGTCACATGTTTTATTAACATGTTTTGAATGTTAGACATACTTATTACCATTGTTATACCGTTATTTAACCTTAAACTAATAACTACTCAGCCTATGCCGAGGTCGTGATGAACATACCTTTAAAATTTCAGATGGAATAAATAATTAAACTGATTATCAATAATAGTAACAATTAAATAATTTAACAAAAACATAAAGAAGTAACAACCTAATTCATGATTTATGTAAAAAAAAAAAAGTGAATGAGTAAAATGATTATTTAAATAATGAAACAATGTCGAAGCTTCTGATCCAAAGATCATCTAGTTATCACTTGTAGTCGCGACTGAACATTGATTACTAGTATCCTTTTAGTAAGAAAATCCCTTCGTTTCTATTCTGCTTCAGTTCCCCCTTTTATTAATAATTATTAGTAATTAAGAACCAAAGACGAAATATACTGGCAGGGTCGGGAGAGACCTCTAGTGAAAAAAGGTTCATATTGGAAGATCTCTAACACAGCTGAGCTGCTGGAGATCCCGACTAAATATTGGCAAGATCCCGGCTCCAAGTACATCTCCTTTCATTGTATTTTGTATCAAATAAAACATTTACAGCTTTATTAATTATGGAACATCTTCGACAGACCACGGCCGTTGCTTGACTTCGTATTGTTAGTGGTGTGGTGTAGGTGGGCAGTGTGTTAGTTACCAAGTGAATCACCTCCCTCTCTATATCTGTATTAACCATTAAATAATGGCCATATGTTGCTTCCCACCCCTTGAGGATCAATTTGTCCTACTATAAATAGAAGCCAAATGATGTTTTAGGGTCATATTCTAAGACATTGGCATTTTTTCTAAGGCGTTTACCAGTAATTGAGGTAGGCTAATGTAATAAAGTATCTGGCTTAACCCAAACTTTCTTTTTTATTGCAACTTTTTGAGACCCACAAGTTCACTATCTAACAGTGTACAACAAAGCCTTTAACTGGGACGCAATCAAAAATTGAAAAAGGAATGATTATTTTGCACACAATTCGCCCTGAATAAGGATAGTGTCTTTCAAAATATCTATTAATTAGTAATAAGTATGTTTGGTGGGAAATACCAAGTAATATTTTATATATACACATTAGTACATTTTATTCTCTTGATTTTAATAATAAATATTTGTTTTGTTTTTTTTATTTGAACAGGTAGCCGGTAGATTTGTAGGAGTGAGGCGCTGACATGAGATAAGACTGAAAGATACATGGAGGCAATGTATAATAAATGTGGAAAGGGGGGTAGGGGGGATAAAGGCTTGTTGAAACCCTTGTAAAGCCGATCGGAGCAACAGGTCTGGCCCACTTAGCCACACCGAGCCACCGCAATAATTGTAACGTGCCACCTTTAAGTGCTTCTAAAACATTTACTTGCAAACTTCTTCCCTCTAATGAAAACGAGATAACTTTTATTTATTTCCCCTTTCACACCTACCACCGCCTCTTTGTCTCCTTCGCTCGTGGGAGTCTTTGAACCTCATACAGTGGCTGTTCCTTTTGAGGGCCTGGGTCAAGTATGAAACAAATCCAACCATTTCCAACCACTTCACAGCCCTTTATTTTAGCATTGGATACAAGTAGCCTCACCACAAATCAATTAAATACAATTTTCTAACACTGTTATAATATTTATGATTTTTTTTTAAAGTAAAATTACACTTGCAGCATAGGGTTCCGGTAGCGACCAGGCAAAACATGCTTCATTTATTCACTGTATTAGTTGGTGAGAAACGCTTAAGAAAAAATGTGCCTGACACGTTGACTAAAAAAACAGGCTTCTACTGTTGGATCCAAAAACTCTAGTTTGGTTTCCCCTCTTATATGATTCTGAGATATAAACAGAAAAATGTATGAATAAGAGAAAGGGGGTTAACTTTTTTGACATTTATTGTTTTATTTCTTACTTTTAACTAGTATAACATATAATCAAAATAATTTTCAGATCAATTGTATCTTTATTTTTGCCACTCATTTCCTTGTGTCTTTTTAAAGGATTTCCTCTCCCTCCTTGCCAAGAACATTTTAAATAAACCTATGTAAACAAGTGAACATAAAAACGTAAATAAGCTTCTTTCTTCTGAAAAGGTAACAAACCATTGATTTTTATACCATTAAATTGATGAGGTATCGCTTTGTTGCCATTTTGAATATATAATAAACTTTCGTTTCATTGACTGCGTATATTATTATTAATAATGCCAACCTTGGCAATTAATTTTGCATTAAACTCTAGTTCCAGAAATATCAAGCAGGTTTGCTTTGGTATCGTACCTTTAGAACCCTACATTTCGTCTCACACATTATTGACAAATCCTAGCCGCCACCCCCCTCCATATCAATTTAAATGTAAAGTTCATGCTTGACTATGGATAGTGTGTTAGCAGTAGGAAATACAAGACGACATAGCGCGCGGAAAAATCGTAGGACCGTGTCGGTAAGTCATCAGATGTGAGGGTCCCCCAGGTGGGGGGGAGGACGCCCACCGCGGGCTAGGGTCGCTACAACCTCTAGCCGCCATCCGGCGAGCGCCAAGAAAGAGATAATATGAGGTGAACCTGTGGTCTTTCACCTGTGCTGGCTGCCTAGTCGGCGGGCAGCTTAATTCGTTTTGATCTGACTCTATAAGATCTTAGAAGGTGTGTGCCCCGACAAAGCTCTATGTTCAGGAAAAGAGTAACAGGATAGGTTTATAGGTAGTTTATGTGGTCTCGGAATGACTACGAATTCACACTCGGTATCAAAAGGTAGGCGAAAACCGTCCGGATACCAAAGGCGAGTGTGAACCGGAGAGGAGCAGACTGGATTGCCGTGGGAGATGCTACTAGGTAAAGTTTGTAGGGCCACGGCAACCGTCGTTCGCGAGGGAGAGGTCTCTCCCAAGGAGCTGCTAGTTTTAGCGAGACGAAGGCAGTGATTCCCACTAGGAAGGTGGAACGCCGGACTAAAACACAGCGAGGTTAGGAGAGAGAGATGCAGAGGTAGTTGAATGAGAAGGCCATGGTTTGAGTAGAGCAGCAAGCGCCAGTGCAGAGAGAGAGAGGGAGAGAGAGAGAGAGAGAGAGAGAGAGAGAGAGAGAGAGAGAGAGAGAGAGAGAGAGAGAGAGAGAGAGAGAGAGAGAGAGAGAGAGAGAGAGAGAGAGAGAGAGAGAGAGAGAGAGCAGTGTTCCAAGTGCCAGTTCAGTAAGTTCTATTGTCCACCCTAAGACGCTCGGGTTATATAGGCAGGCCAGCCGTGGTGGGGATTATTCACCCACCTGTGGCTGTTTCCCCCACTAGCTAGAAGCTCCCTAGAAGAAGGGAGAGACCCCCTTCTCTGACTTACGTCATAAGCTTTATTATTAAAATATGGAAACATAGTTAGATATTTTCTGGGCCGAGAAGAGGGGAACTTCTAATTATTTGTAATTAAGAGGTAGCCACAACAGACGGATTTCCTTTTTAAACACCTTAAGTGAGCAACTTCATTGGTGATGACGTTGACCTCACAGACATTGTACCCTCACGAGGTCAAATTGTGTCGACACATAACTTATTGATCCCTCCATTGGGAATTTAAGAAACATTTTTAAATTGAGGAGAACACGACATACGCAGTTCACATCACGGCGCTCATGATGGAAGCCGAATACAATTGCACGACACCTTAATTACAAAAATCGTCTAGGAAACTTAATTACATTTCACATTAGCGCAAACACATATTAATTACCATGATTTTGAGCTCTTACATTCAACACTCCTGTTTGGTGGAGGTTAATTTGTATTTTTACCACTAATTAATTCATAAGTGAACCTTAACTAATTGTCACGGGCTGGTGTTATACAAGCATCACTGGGGTGCAATGACACTACCATAGAAAATATGATGTATTTATTTTTAAAACCAGAAACCCTTAAATGTATGTGAAGCTTTAAAACTTTATTTTATAACTCCCGGAATGTTAACATATTTTAACGAGATAAAAATCGTTATAAAAACATTGTCAAAGTGAAGGCCCGTAAATATTAACATACCCTTAATTCTTCACTTTAAGCTTTAATGTCCCGTCAACCAAAATAAAATTGGTTTCAAAAATCCAACGGTTGCAAAGGGAAGACTCGGCAATGAACCTATTAATTACCGTATTAAGCAATTTGTGAACCGTTCTAATGAAGCGTTTTGAAAGGATCTTGGAGGGATGGAGTAGCAAAACCGCACAAATCGGCGTGCTGCAACATGCTGCATGGCAGTAGTCTCTATGTACTTGTACCTTGTACATTGAAAAAAAATAATAACTAGTTCTTTCATGGAACATTTTTTGTCATTTTTAAAGACAAAAACTTGATTAACATCAATTATCAACTAAGTTTTAATTTTTAAACCCTATATAAATGAAATCGAGGACATGGAAACTAAGGAAAAATATCGAGGTTTACTTATGGTGGGGGGGGGGGGAGAGGGGACTCAGCTAGAGCTTGTTAAATTATTGTGAACAAACTACTTACCATCTTTTACCACAATGAATAGTTTTATTTGTTGAAATTTCGGCTGTGTTTTCTTTTTTAAACTTTATTCAAATGAATTGACAAAAAATCATTGAATAATTTTTTGCAACAAATCCTTAATGCTGCTGAAAATTTGACTTTTTTAACGGTCATGAACAAAACTGACTGCTCAAATATCACAAAAAAAAACTCTTTGTGGAGAAGAATAAGGTACATTTTTCGGTATAGAATTTTCTCTTTCTCGCACCGATAATATTCGAAAAACTATTAGACTAAATACTCTGTAGCTATTCAAAATGGAAACATTTTTTTAACAATAGAAATTTGTACTGTTTGAAAATTATTAAGACTGGTTCAAATTCAGCCACAAACATGAAGAATATTTTCTACTCAGTGGAAACAATTGAAACTGTCAAATTAGATTTTTCCAACCTGCAGGCCGCTACGTAACAATGGCTATAGCACCTTCAGTATAAAGAACATTTGTCAAGGTTGCATTATTGTCACTGAGATTGAGAGTTGTACAAGAGCTCAACTGAAAAGGTTGGCTAAAAGCATTAGAAATGTGGAGTTGAGAAAGGAGAAGAACAAGTTGGCTGTGGAACATGGACGGCCCCGGTGGGGGAAAGAGGGAATTAATTATATAAATGGAAAGGTTCAAGTGACGCAACAATTACTTATAAAAGATGATTGAGAGAAAGGATGTGATATGGATAGTCCTCTCCAATGACAGCACCTGGTCGGGATTAGAAAAAAGAAAATCTGGATATACCAGACAATAGCTTCGTAGTTTTGTTTTCTTTTTTTCTATGCTTTCATTAAATAGCTCAAAGGAGATTAAAACCACAAATGAGTATAATATTTTTGTACCTCAGTGATCTATAAAACAAATCCTTTCGCTTCAACTCCACCATTTAAAGCTTGAATGTATGGGGAAAGGGGTTGGTCGTTTTTAATATTTCAGGATCATGTTCATTGTAGCTGTTATGATAATTATTCCTTGTCGTCTAATTTTAATAAGATAAGGGCTAATATAGCTCCCTAAGTAACAACTCCTTCCCTAATAAAATATTCAAATTATGTTTTACATTTTGATGTATCCAAGTGAGTTATTATATACCTCAGATTTATAAATTGGTTTTTGTTTTATCAAGGTTATTTTTTCATGCAATTTCAATTTAACATCTTAAAATTATTTTATAGTAAGGTCACTAATGCGGTATGCACAACAATAGATTAATAAAAATAAGAAATTTTTTATTGTTCTCCAATAATAATAGTTATAATGTTATTATTTATTAAATTAAGTATTATTTTATTGCATTCCTTTATTATGTCCGTCACTCATCCTACCATCAGCTTTTGAACCAAGCCATTGCTGATAAATCTCAGACAACTTATGCAGGACTTGTAATAGACAAAGGACTTATTTAAAGCTCCCACGTCACATCCAAACGACAAGAATAGACGATTCAAATTATTTCCTCGCCTCAAGGAGAACAACAATAGAAAACAAGAGACTGATTTACACGATAGGCCTACCTACCTCACCCATATACATATCATTCAAGTAACTAAAGACAATTATTTTTACAATAACTTTATTATTGGTTATAGTTAGCAATAAAGTAGAATATGAACGGTGTCAAAATAAATTAATTTTAATAAGACACATTAAGTGTTTCCGCTGAAGTCGACAGTACAATAGCCTTCTTTTTTCAACATTTCGGCAATTTCAACGTGGAATTGTCATCCATGCATCGAGGTGTCGTTTGATTTCACTATCAACAATAAATTTTATTAATTCCTTTATTGTGCAATATTTACAATCTGCCTTTATAAGGCAATAAGTAATTAAGATATATGCTCTCATTCATACAATATTTACAGTTCATCATTCACTCGCTCATTCATACAATATTTACAGACAGCCCAGAGACCCCCCAAATCCACCGCAAAGAGAAAGCGGAGTCTTGGGAAGTCCCCCACGCTCCTCCGTCAGCCGCGTCACCGGATACTAGCCAGTGGATGCTGACCAAGAGCGCGAGAGCCACAGACGCTCAGGACATGATTGGAGAGACTGGCCATTGCCAGGACTCCCACTGTCACGCGTTTATAGCAGGTCACGAGGCCACTGCCGTTTCAGTCTCCGAGGAGGATTATAGGGATGAGTGGCGCAGTGCATTGACTGTGCTACAGGATTAGGGTGGTTGGAAAGGCTACTGTGGAATTTCGTAAACTTGGAAGGAATGAGTTCTAGAATGTAGGGTATATTAAGGTCGTTATGAAGGGTTTTGTTGCTGACATAATAAGGGGCATTTACTATTGTTCTCAGGACTTTTGATTGAAAGGATTGGATACGCTTGATGTTAGACTTTTTTGCTGTCCCCCATAGCTCTATTCCGTATGTCCAGATTGGTTTAAGTATAACTTTGTAGATTAGTAGTTTATTTTCTATTGAGAGATGGGATGTCCTTTGAAGTAGTCTGTACAGTTGTCCAAAGCGTCTGTTTAGTTCTTGTCTTTTTAGTCTCGTATGTGGGTTCCAGGTCAGTCGTTTGTCAAGATGGAAGCCTAAGTACCGTACTGTCTCGGATACAGGGAGAGGAATAGAATTAAAATAAACTAGTGGACCAGACTTGCGACAAAGGGTGAAGGTAATGTGGGAGCATTTTGCTTCATTAACTTTGATCCGCCATTGATTGCACCAATACTCGATCTCGTCAAGGTGTTTTTGAAGGTTATGGGATGCTATGTCGGGGTCTGGATGGGATGACAAGACTGCAGTGTCATCTGCAAATGTGGCCAAGAAGGTATTGAGAGTAGAGGGGACATCAGCGGTGTATAGGTTATAGAGGATGGGGCCCAGGACACTGCCCTGTGGAACTCCTGCACTTATGGGATAGTAGTTAGAGTATTCTAAACCACAGCGGACTTGGAAGAAGCGGTTTGAAAGGTAGGACTGTAGGATTAGGAAAAGGGTCTGTGGTAAATATCTTTTGAGCTTGTAGAGCAAACCTGCGTGCCAAACCCTGTCAAAAGCTTGAGCTATATCGAGAAAGGCAGCAGTGCAATACTGTTTGGTTTCAAGGGCTGAGGAGATGTGATCAACAACGCGAAGGCCTTGTTGAGCAGTGGAATGTCGTTGGCGGAAGCCAAACTGGTGTGTGGGAAAAAGGTTTTTGGATTCAACAATGGGAAGTAGACGTTTTAGTAGGAGTTTCTCAAATATTTTTGAGAGGATAGGGAGTAGGCTAATTGGACGATAAGATGAGGCGTCATTGGGTGGTTTACCGGGTTTGGCGAATAGGACAATAATGGAGTGTTTCCAGAGGAGAGGAAAGTGCGTCGTTCGGATTATGCAATTATATATGTAGGTTAGGAAGATTATGGCTTTAGGAGGAAGTTGTTTGAGAATTTGAGGAGTAAGGAGATCATATCCAGGGGATTTTCGGTAAGGTAAGTTTTTCAGAAGGTATTTAACCTCAGAGGGGTTAACGGCTTTTGGTGGAAGAGAGAGAGGAATAGGTGAAGTGAGGAAATCTTCCACAGTTGTGCTGTGAGTATGGCTTTGATGAGAAAGGTGAGGTGTGAAAGTATGGGTAAGATGCAGAGCAAATTCCTCCGACCTATCCCCATCCGAAGCCGCCCAGGACCCATCATCACGACGGAGTGGGTGTGAAACAGGTTGATACTTTAGGATTTTTTTGGTTACGTTCCACAAGGAGTTATCCCTGGTGGACAGAGAGGAGAGGTAGGAATTGAAAGAATCGGAACGGAAGGATGCCAATCGCCGCTTTACCAATCGGCAGTACTGATTGTACGTGCGACGATCAATAGGATGCCGGGATCTTTGCCACACTGTTCTGGAGCGGCGTTTGGATTGGATTAGATCTTTGAGATGCTGAGGTAAACGATTATGATTGTGGATTTTTGTGTGACGATGGGGTGACGATGCCTCCCAAGCCGACCTCTGGACCAGAGTAGTGAAAGAATGCACTGCATCGTCTAGGTCTTGGGATGTTTTCAGGGATAATTTGAGGTTTACGGACTCTGTAAGAAGCTGGCGGAAGTGGTCCCAGTCAACTGGGCCCCTAATAAATGAAGGAGGAGGCAGTTTGTGAATTGGTCTTAAGGAAATGGTTAATAATAAAGGGCTATGATCGGAGGAAAGGTCATCGAGGCGCTTGAGTGAATAGTTTAGTGTTCCTAAACTATTGTAAAAAAAGAAGTCAAGGAGATCAGGATTTCGGTTGGGATCTGGGATAGTGGAGCAATGTTTCCGTGTGAGTGCAGACAGCAAAGCACGTCCTCGTGTATTTGTGGATCTTGACCCCCAGTGTTGGTGCTTCGCATTAAAGTCCCCACCCACAAGGAAACGATGTCCGATGGAGTCTAGAAAGGAGATGAATTGGGAGTCGGAAATGGATTTATTGGGAGGGCAGTACGTTGATGCAAGTGTAAGAGGAAAAGTGAAGGTGGTGATTGACACTGCAGTGGATTGAAGGAAATCATGTGATACCAAAGGAACTATGTGGTGGGATATGGAGTTATGGACAATGACAGCGGTACCTGCATGAGCTGTTCCATCTGGGTGATCAGTACGATAAGTCTGGTACTGTCGAACGGTAAATGGTCGTTTGCTCGTAAGTCTTGTTTCAGTAATAAGAGCTACGTCGATCTTCTTGTCATGGAGTAGTGCTGTCAGTTCGTTAGTGTGGGTGCGAACACCATTCGCATTCCAAAGGAGAATGGATAAGGAGTCAGAAGGATCCACTTATGGATTTTGTTTAACGGGGATAAGGTAGGAGACAAGATTTGTAAGAAGGGAAATGAGAGGGGTAATTAGGGTTCTGAATTCTTTAAGGAATGATGTTAATAGGCTAGTGAGATCTGAAGAGCTTGAAGGTGAAGGAATATGCGAGATGTGTGGTTGAGGATGGGATTGGGTTTGCTGGTTGGCGGGATGAGCGGAATGCTGGGGAAGAGATACTTGCGGACGAGAAGTGGGCAGTGCCTGTGACTGCTCTCTGTTCCGGACGGCATCAGCAAAAGAGACAGAAGGCCTCAAATTTCTGGTGGGGGCGCTTCTTGAGCTACCTCTTACTGGCTTCTCTTCTTCCGGCCGGCGACGTTGCTCGCTCCTGGACTTGAGGATTCTATAGGCCTCACAGCCCTTGTAGTTGGCCGGATGGTCTTGCTGGCAGAGCACGCATACAGCAGGCGATTTTAGGGGCTTTTTGCACAATTCGCTTTTGTGCTGCCCACTACACTTTACACACCTAGGAGGGTGGTGGCAATACGATTTTGTGTGCCCATATGCTTGGCAATTATGGCATTGGACGATGTCTCTAATCAACAATAAATAACTAAATCTCACAAACTTTTTTTTTTTTAATTCTTTATTTGTAAAATTACAATTTCCTATGAGTGTGAAGCAAACATGTCAAGCGAGTGGAATTGTGTGTAAGGTTCGAATGAGCTCTTAAATCACAATTATTAATGCAGAATTATTTCTTTGTTTCTTAGAAGAAATTTATTCGGCCAAAATCTGACGAATGAAGGTGATTGTATTGTTTCACAACCTATTGCTATAATACTTGTATGATTTTATCGGAAATTAATTGCTAATAAATTAAGGAAATGATTACTTATCAATTAAACTTAGCTTTAATCCAAAAGAACGTAAGTAACTATTCACTCCATAGATGGAGTATATTGCCTTGTCCAGAAACATATTTTTTTAATTTTAAATCATGCTCTCAACACAAAATTGATTTGTTTTTATCGCGTACAAGACACCATGTGGAGCATAAAAGACATTCTGCAGATAAAACTAAAGATAAAACACCAAATGCCTAAAGATCCCTCACATTGGAAACAACAGAGTGCAGTGGCCCTCCAGAGACAGAAGTGCAAGGTGCAGCAAACTGCAGCTTAGGTCGGTGCCTACTCGAAGGGCAAAGGGCCATCCCTCACAACGCAGTGGCAGAACGTCTGTGTTAGTTATTTTATTTGTAAATTATCATTAAATAACACGGCTTTATTACTATCTACTGACAATATATTTGAGTAGAATCATTTTTACGCGATATAAACACTTTTTTTTTATACTTTTATGTTTATTGATATGTTCGCAAGTAGTGTTTAGAAGTTGATGTCGTAGCGTTGAGATGAGCGTAAAGAGTACGGTCGTGGACATATAAGGGAGTATTGGCGATCTTGCGGACGATTCTGCTGCCCAGCTACTGTATGTGAACAATATTCGAGTCCTTGCCACTTCCCCGCAATTCATCCATAGGACCAGGTAGCTTCTATCGTACTTTCTTCTTCTCTATTCTTATTATTGAGGAAATGTCCACGAAGAAAATAAGTTGTCTGCGTCGTCTCTTAGTTTCATGTCGTTTGGACAAAACGATATTTGCAAACGAAATTTGAAAGTATAGTTTCTTTTGCTGTACAAAGAAATTGTAATTCTTCAAATAACAATCTTTTCTATATGGTTCACTTTGATTTTTGATCGTTTTAAGACAGCTAAATACTAACACAACAAATAAAATAAAATACTTCTAACACAACATTAGTAATTTACACAATACGAAACTCGAAGGGAAAAACCGGGGCTAGAAACGTATAATGACAGTTTGTTTACAACTAGTATGCCACTGATAGTCGTTAACAATGGTCCCTCGTAGGAGTGAAGGAATCAGATTCCTCATCGGTCGAGCTGACGTGGTAAAGCCAAGATTAAACACTCGCGAGAAATGTTTAATTATCTCATGAGCAACAGTTGAAGCTAAGGTGAAAGGGAATGGAGGTAATATCACTTAGCAAGCGGGCTCAACAGGGCTGATACGCTACTAGGAAATGAGTTCCTATTGCCTTTCCACTAAATGAGATTTGAACATGTTTGCCCGTGGTGAGGACATATATATACCTCTTCGGCAAATTATTGCTTCCTTCGTCATCCTTATAGAAAGTTAACATAAACGCTGCTACCTTCAATCCGTGAAGAAATTCAAGGCATACTCTTTCACGCCAGGAAAATTACATTAGATGGGGAAAACAGCGGAAGATAGATGGCGCATCAAACATTTTACCCCCGTTCACCACTAAACTGTTATTATATCATATCGCAGCTCAATTATTTTCATTATACACAAATTGAAGGAAGTAGAATGTAAAAAAACTATATTGAGACGTAACTACGGAACCCCATGTAACTTTATTAAAACTTTATTGAATAATTTTGAAAAAAAATCGGCTGATGATACTTCATTAAATTTTTTAAAACCATTTCAGTCATTCAATTCAGTTTCAGACTCAAATTGCCGTTTAAAAAAAAATTTAAAACATTGTAATTGAATAAAACGCTTTAAAAATCTGATTTCTATTGTAGGCTGTTAAGAGGCACTAGATATAGACAGTACTACGCCTGCGCTAATATTGTATTCGTGTCGCTCTAGAAATAAACTGTTTTTGCTACTGTTCATAGGAAGTGTTCAGTGGTTGAACGAGTATTTTTTGATTGGGTATCATGTGTTAGTTTACGTGGAAAATTGTAATTTATATGTTTATGAACGAGCCAGTTGTGTAAAAGATTTAGTTTATAATTAGATAACCTTGCAAATTGTGTGGCCTAGAACAAAACCATCCATTAATTATTAAATTGTTATTGTCTCTGTGATATAGGATTCTTTCAAGTGTTAATTTTTATAATATTTTCGAGAATTACACTGTCAGTTCATTGTTAGCCGTGAGTATATTAATGAGTTGAAGAGTTTGGGGAGGGATATCGGCTTATATGGATCACAAAATTAGGGTTTTGAAAAGGAAACCAGTCTGTCTACTAACTCCAAAATCTATAATAATTAACGTAAATATTAATAATTAAAATAAGCAATTGTTTAACGCTCTACAACCCCATCTAAGACCCAGTTGATGGAATCACAATGAGCCAATAACCAACCTATCTACCATAGTTTCCACTAATTTCCTTCCTTAGCGTTTTTGTTTTATCTCCATTTACTTACATAGTGCAAATCACACAATTCATTCTTGTTTATATAAATTTACTTCATCTGTGTAAAAATTATTTTGCGTATTTGCGACTCTCACGGGAGAAAAACATACTTCACCTTTATTTCTATGTAATTACAAAAATCTTTATTTCCGTGTATTATTGATCGAGTCTTAGTTTGATGCCCTCCTCGGAAAATTATTTATTATTTTATTACAAGTAATGGATGCAGAATTTAGCCATCTACTCTATTCATCGAGAGTTTGCCCACGGCACTGTATTGTATTGTATGCAGCAGCCCTTTCAACAGCCCACGCTCTTCTCAAGGGCTAATGATGCGCATTTTCCGGTTTCGCCTTACCCATCATATTTTTCCAAAGATGGCTTTTATTTTTAGTATCTTATAATAGTCCACTTTAACCACAATGGAATATTTTGGCAAGATTCCCTATCCTATCTCTATGGAACTGGAGTGACAGACAAACTTTATGGTAGCTATCAACCTGACATTTGAAAGCAGAAGAAACATTATTCATTAATTTTTATTTGAGTTCCAAAATCCGTATACCGTACAATTTCATTCTACCTATACGGATTTGAACACAGACCCTTCAAATCACGAAACATTTACGATAAGCATTATTAGACCATATGAGAGCCCTAATTTATTGCTGCTAAAACAACTTTATTATGATAAAATTACAATCTACCTCATGGGGCAATAAGTAATTCTGATAAATGCTCTCATTCATACCATATTTACAATTCATCATTCATTCGTCCATTCATAGAATATTTACAGACAGCCCAGAGGCCTCCCAAATCCACCGCAAAGAGAAAGCGGAGTCTTGGAAAGTCCCCCACGCTCCTCCGTCAGCCGCGTCACCGGATACAAGCCAGTGGAGGCTGACGAAGAACGAGATCCACAGACGCTCAGGACATGATTGGAGCAACTGGCCACTGGCACGTATTTATAGCAGGTCACGAGGCCATTGCCGTTTCAGTCTCCGAGGAGGATTATAGGGATGAGTGATGCAGTGCAATGACTGTGCCACGGGATTAGGGTGGTTGGATAGGCTAGTATGGAATTTCATAAATTTGGAATGGATGAGTTCAAGAATGTAGGGTATGTAAAGATGGTTATGAAGAATTTCGTTGCTGACGCAATAAGGGGCATTTACTATTGTTCTCAGGATTTTTGATTGAAAGGATTGGATACGCTTGATGTTCGACTTTTTATCAGTCCCCCATAGCTCTATTCCGTATGTCCAGATTGGCTTGAGTATAACTTTGTTGATTAGTAATTTATTTTCTATTGAGAGATGGGATGTCCTTTGAAGTAATCTGTACAGTTGTCCAAAGCGTCTGTTTAGTTCTTGTCTTTTTAGCGTCGTATGTGGGTTCCAGGTCGTCGTTTGTCGAGATGGAAGCCTAAGTACCGTACTGTCCCGGATACAGGGAGAGGAATGGAATTAAAATGAACTAGTGGACAAGATTTGCGGCAGAGGGTGAAGGTAATGGGGGATTCGAAAGATGCTAATTCCTCGACAAGTATTATTTCAATATATTGGAAAAACGGAAATTGTATAAAAAAAATTAAGTGAATGAAATTGATTCTAAAAATTAACTGAATGTGGAAAGTCCACTCCTTCGATATTTCGACTATCATTGATTTCAGTGAAATAATTGTACAGATTTTAAATTACGTCAATTTTGTGTATAGTAATGTTTGCGATGGACCTCATAGTTTTTGAGATATTCACAAATAACTAATAAACAGAATGACCGGTCAACAGTTGACTAGTTATTTTCCAATGGTCACAATAGAGACAACGCTGACCAATCAAATATTAAAGGGAAAAAAACAAGTGTGGAAACAAGAGAAAACACCTCCAGCTCAGGCGTTCTCTCAGGCCGGAATGTTGTACAACCTCATAGACTTTGCCAGCACGTCCGTCAAAAAGGAAATAAAATATAAATGTATCTATATCTGTATATGCATGATAAAATTGGCAAACAGACATGAGACTAATTGGATTGGACAAAAAATACGGCCCTTTGGGTGTGTGTCTTCTGGTCGTGTTCAGTAATTAACAGAATCAATCACAGAAATGAGCGACGTGTATGTCCTATGAGTGCTCACTCAAAATTAAATGCCACAGGGAAGTGATCGGGTCACAGATTTGACAGACTTCAAATTAAATCAACACTCATTCGCTCCGTTTATGTTAGTGGATTTTCCAAAGCAAATTGACACTATATTAATATATTATGTGTGATCCTTTTGAGTATAATTTTTTCAAATACTTTTCATAAAATGTTAAAAAGACTGAGTATAGCTTCTTATGTTTGCATGGTCTTTGAATGGTGGCTTAGTGTTGGTCTTTGTTTTGTGAATACTATTGCGCCTGTTCCAAGTATGTCAGTTTAAATGTCTATTAATTGAAATAGGTGTTGAGTTTTTTTTTTCAATTGGGGTTGTAATATATTAGTTATTATGTATGACTGTGTAGATTGCGTGTTGTCAGCGTATATTGATCAATCGACTTTAGGGTGTGGAAGGATGTCGGAGAGGTATAGGTTAAACAGGGTGGGAGGTAGACAAAATCCTTGAGGGTCCTGGTGATATTAAATAATAACTGCCGCGAGTAAATTAACAGTCATCGTTTCTTTGCCTGTTAATTATTAGTTTACGTATTAAGTAAATGATGTTCGTTAAAATATTTAAAAAGGGCCGTAGTCACTGTGGTGGTCAGGTTGAGAACAATTTCATTTGCTCTTTTCCAGGAAGACGAAAATTTAGAATTTGGCAGCGACAATTGAATTCTTGGATCTCAGACAACTTATGCAGGACTTGTAATAGACAAAGGACTTATTTAAAGCTCCCACGTCACATCCAAACGACAAGAATAGACGATTCAAATTATTTCCTCGCCTCAAGGAGAACAACAATAGAAAACAAGAGACTGATTTACATGATAGGCCTACCTACCTCACCCATATACATATCATTCAAGTAACTAAAGACAATTATTTTTACAATAACTTTATTATTGGTTATAGTTAGCAATAAAGTAGAATATGAACGGTGTCAAAATAAATTAATTTTAATAAGACACATTAAGTGTTTCCGCTGAAGTCGACAGTACAATAGCCTTCCTTTTTCAACATTTCGGCAATTTCAACGTGGAATTGTCATCCATGCATCGAGGTGTCGTTTGATTTCACTATCAAAAATAAATAACTAAATCTCACAAACTTTTTTTTTTTAATCTTTATTTGTAAAATTACAATTTCCTATGAGTGTGAAGCAAACATATCAAGCGAGTGGAATTGTGTGTAAGGTTCGAATGAGCTCTTAAATCACAATTATTAATGCAGAATTATTTCTTTGTTTTTTAGAAGAAATTTATAATTTCAATAAGATCACATTTGCTCTTTTCCAGGAAGACGAAAATTTAGAATTTGGCAGAGACAATTGAATTCTAGGATCCCATTTAAAAGGCTCCACAAGCATATTGCAATTCTTAATAAATACAGATGTTAAAATTCCATTGAATCAAAATTAAAAGAATCGCACGGAGACATAAGATTTAGGAATTTTCCGGCGAAACTATCCAGACCTTCTGATTTTGTTTTCGATTTTATGATATAGGTTCTCTCACGCATGAACAAAGAAGTTTGGATCAAAATTTCTGATGAAATCCATTTGTGAGGAGGGAAGATTATGATAAAGTTGAGAAATGTGCATAAACAGGATTCCAGATCATTCATTGGGCGAAACACACCAAACAGGAAATGCGTTGGAATTTATTAATGACGATTTGTGGAAGGAGTTCTTTTGATGAGCGAGGGGATAGATGAAAGCCATCATATAAAGGATATTTCTGAAAAGAGAAAGTGGAACAATAAGATTGTGTGGTATGGAGATGAGATGGTGAGCCCATAGGAGTGGCACAGTTGGAATGAGATTTGTTTGAGTGTGTCAATAATAAGGAAGTTTAAGATAGTAGGATTGGTAGCGGAGATTGGAACAAGAAAGCGATTCAGAGCAAGATAGTTGAGAAAGCCCTGGTCTGTGGAATTGTGAGACAAATTAATCCTTAGGTCACGGCTAATATGCTATTATTAAAGCGATAAGAGAAGGTAGTGAAGGGTTCTTTTGGAAACAGGATCAAAGGCAGTTTGAAGAGGACGATAGATGACTGGAAAAATAAATTGAAAGATATCCCAATAAATACCGTTTTAGGAGGTAGCAGTAGATAATCCCATACTTAACCATGCTCTACCCCATTCCAAAATTACTTTTTATAATTAATTTTATTTCCTGAAATATTTTACTAAATTTCCGTTAAAATCTTCACATGTTGGGCATTATTAATGGACATTAATAGATAGAACGATAAAAACGTTATTTACATTTTCATTGAAAATTAAAATTTTATATACATGTTCTGTATATCTTTTCGTGTACATTTTTTTTTTTCTTTTCCTTCATAGCCCCTTTAAATTTCCAGATAATTATATATAATTATAGATAAACAAATATAATGATATACATTATACGGGACTGGACTAAACTGACTAATAAAGGTGATGGGGCTCACCTTTTTTATCAACCTTAAAACTAACTTACATACTAATTCTTGCCCTAACTTTTCCCCAACAGTCTGTTGCCATCGATGCGGGTGGGGTGGTGGGGTCATAGTGTTAAACACTGGGTTTGTCAGGTGCTGCAACGAGTCAAAAAACTTAATGTGTCTCCGGCGGATGAACTCACCCACCGACGGCACACCAAGCAACGGGTGCAGGTCAGCGTTATTCAACCTCTCGAAAGAGGAGACATTTGGCTTTATTGTCAGTCAAGTGGGTAAATAGCGGGGCACCGTACAGCAGAGCTGGCCGGAGGACACATTTATATATCATCAATTTGAGACGAAGCGACAGGTTAGGTGAAGTTAGCAATGGCGATAGCCGGTAAGACCTTTGTCGTACTTTTTCTATTTTATTACTAAAATGAGTAGAGAAATGGAGATGCCTATCCATTTTTATACCCAAATAGTCATGTACATACTTATATTTACTAACGTTTTCTAATAAATAAAAACCTAATCAACGAGATGCTTGTTTATAATTTAATAAACATAAGTACTGGGGCTACTATTCGCTCATATTTAAAATCACATTGTAATTTCTGGATTGTGAAACTTTGGCGGAATTTGAGGTCCATCACATTTCCGGGCGCTTTGTCATGACAGACACCATTGAGACCCCGCGTGGGATGAACCGCCCAAACAGGAGGACCGCGGGGACTAACTTCTTTTCAACATTACAGATTCTAAAACCGTGCTACCCCCTACCCCCTAGACCCCCTCTTACCTGCGCAGGCTGCCTTGTTAGCTGGATAGTTGTCAACCATTTTTTCTACTACATCATGAGGATCTAGGCCACAGTGCATCCCTGTTTCCTTATTATTGTGTACTGGTTGAATTTAAATAGAACAAATACTTATTGAGCACACTGCTTTATTACGTGATTGGTAACTAAAACAAAACATGAACATGAATAAGGTTATCCTTAGATAACAACAACTTCACCTAATCGATGAATCGATAAATACCATAGTTCGATAGACACAACAATTCTCCGCGACTTCGTTAAGCACATAATCAGAAAAGTGAGCCGGAACGCGACGTTGTCTCTGGGATCAACGTAGAGGCTGAAATTCAGGTTGTGCGGCCGGATGTGTAGTCTCTGTGGTTACTGGATCAGGAGCCGTGATGGTTGAAGGCTCAACTGGTGATGTGGGAGTTGCAGAATTCCTTGGCTGCCTAATTTCGTTGTCAGAGAAGGTAAATTTCTTCTTAGCATGCGAAGCTTTACTAGGAGTAATGTCATTCTTTATCTGCTCTGGAACGTACACGAGACGCAGTTGGTCGATGTGGCGCTTCAAGGTGTAGCCATCCCCATCTAAGGTGATTAAGTAGTGCAACTTGCCGAATTTCTTGATTACCGTACCAAATCTCCATGAAGATTTTCCATTTGCATACCACCTAGCTTGTACTCTGTCTCCTATCTGGAGTTGGCGAACTTTCTTATACTTATCTGGAGATATATCAGACTTGTTAATCGGTGGTTTAAGTGCATCTAGCTTTATATTAATTCTCCTATTGAGATACAGTTCTGCCGGAGATTTCCCACTGGCTAACGGCGTTAAACGTTAGCGCAGGAGTATCTCTTGAACTTTGGTCTGCAGAGGCATTGTCAATTTAGACATTGCTTTCAATTTGTTTTTGAGTGTCTGAACATTCCTCTCCGCCAATCCGTTCGTAGCCGGATGTCCCGGAGCTATAAATTTTTGTTTAATTCCATCCATATCACAGAATTCGGTGAATTTCTCACTCTTGAAAATGGTTGCATTATCAGAAACTAGTATTCGTGGAAATCCATGGATATAGAATATCGATTGTAATAATTTAATTGTTTCTTGCGAAGTAGGGGCTTCTTTTGATATACGCACTTCCACCCATCTGGATTTGGCGTCAACCAGTAACAAAAATGGTGATTTTCAAATGGTCCGGCATAGCCTATATGGACTCTCTCGAAATTTTCTGTTGGCTCTTCCCAGGAATGAATAGGAACTTTTTCTGGATTTTTCCTTATGGTGGCACATTCTTGACAGGATTTCACAAGATTTTCAATTTGTTGGTCAATATTTTTCCAATAAACATACCTTCTCGCTAACTGCTTCATTTTCACAATACCTATATGCGTGTGGTGTAACTCTTTTAATACATCTTCTTGAAGAGTTCGAGGTATTATAATTCTCTGACCCTTGAAAATTATTCCATTTTGTAAATAGTATTCAGAATCATAGCAATCATTATTTAGCTAGTCACATTTTATTTTAGATAATTCTTCGTCCCTAACTGTTTCCTCTGCTAAAGTTTTATAAATTAATGAGTTATTCGAAATACTGTAAACACATTCATTAGAAATTAGGTCAACTTCCATATTAATTTCATCTTCAATTATAGTAGTTTCTTCTTGTATTGGCGTTCTTGATAGGTAGTCTGCATGTACATTTTCTTCTGCAGGTCGATGCTGGATTTTATAATCAAAATTGGTAAGCCAAGCCGCATATCTCATTAACCTAGCGGATGTCATCGCTTGTAGGTTTGCACCTTCATGAAAAATTCTACTTAGTGGTTTGATGTCTGTAATCAACGTGAAGGTTCTTCCAAATAGAAAATAAAAAAAAAATTTCAAGGCGAATACAATGGCTAGAGCCTCTCTGTCTAACTGACTATAATTCATTTCCGATTTCGAAAGTGATCTTGAAGCATATGCAATTGGCTTTTCTATGCCATCGACTACATGAGACAACACACCTGCTATGCCGGTCGGCGAAGCGTCGCTAGCTACAACTACAGGTAATTCAGGGTTGAAAGGTGTTAGGACTCTTCTTCAGGCGATTTCACACTCCGAAGACCAGTGAAATTTTCTTTCCTTCTGGAGTAATAATCGAATTGGATGTGTAATTTTTGAAGCATTTGGAATGAATCTTGAATAATAAGAGATGATTATATATATATATATATATATGATAATATAAATTTTTGTTTAATTCCAGCCATATCACAGAATTCGGTGAATTTCTCACTCTTGAAAATGTGAATTGAATTGAAAACTATGATAAATACCATAGTTCGATAGACACAACACTTATCCTCATCCCACATTTTCCAATGAGAAACCATTCTTTCCCTAGCGTAGAACCATAATATGAAACATGGAAATAACTATCAAATATATCCGGATCACTGATTTTAATGAAATTTATTTTATTATTTAAACTGAGATAAAGTTAATTTTTCAAAAAGCTATAAGCCTCTCTTAATCTCTTTTATTTGTAATATTACATCAACAGTGGACTTTCCCCCTATTCAGGCATAACTAAAATTCAAACAAATTACATACAAAATAATATTTTAGCATTTAGAAAATTGTATAAAAAATAAAATTGGTAATAATCCAAAGAATAAAACCACACACCTAGTGATAGTATTTTCAAATTCATTATCCTATTCATTCATTATTTTAAAGCTAATTGTAATTCTTTCTGCATAAATTAGTAAACTGTATGAATGAGTGAGTGAATGAAACTTGTAAATATGGTATGAATGAGAACATTTATCACAATTATTTATTGCCCAATAAGGCAGATTGTAATTTTATAACAATAAAGAAGTTTCAATAATAAAAAAACATTTTTAAAAACCTTGGAATCGAACACATTGTTTATTTTAGTCAGTTACATCAAGTACACCAACAAGCATTACTGTTTGGGAGAGGGATTATAGACTTAGGAAGTAATATCAAACCTTCACCCCAAAGTAGTGAATTATATTGATTATTTTCAATAATTAGACAACAAACTGCAATTGTCAGAAAAATTCAAATCCCAAAAATCATAAATCACCTAGAAAGGTTTCTAAAAAAGTTCTTTTGGTAATATTAGGTCAAAAAATGTTTCACAGGTATCGGGGGGCTTTCTTCCTAATGTCCTATACTCGCAGTGCCGGGAAAAAATACTCCGTTTTTAAACAATGTTTTCTGTCCACTCTGTGTTCTCCTTTGTTTTTGTTTTTATAATTGTGATAAGAAAAAATAAGCTGCCTCAATGGGTCTCCATTTTAATCGTTAATTTTAAATTTAGAAAAATAAAGGGAATGGCGCAGACCTAGCTCAAGGATCACTATGAAGCTTAATGTTACTATCTGGGACATATTAAATGAATATAAAATAAAACATGCATTAAGAATAACAAATTAAATAATCTGCTAGGCAGGGTACGTGCCTTGGGTTGGCCACGCTTGTCCTAGATCAACAAATTAAATTCTAATTGACAATGAAATTTTAATAGACATGTGTCTAAAGTTCAAAACCTTGGAAAACTAAATGAATACCAACTCGAAGACGAGAAGAGTAAATGATGCAGGAGGCAATTTTAACAACTGGCTTTTTAAATTACCAATATTAGGCAGTTGTTACATGCGAACATATCAATAAACATAAAAGTAGAAAAAAAAAAGTGTTTATATCGCGTAAAAATGATTCTATTCAAATATATTGTTAGTAGATAGTAACAAAGCCATGTTATTTAATGATAATTTACAAATAAAATAACTAACACAGACGTTCTGCCACTGCGTTGTGAGGGATGGCCCATTGCCCTTCGAGTAGGTGTTTTATCTTTAGTTTTATCAGCAGAATGTCTTTTATTCTCCACATGGTGTCTTGTACGTGATAAAAACTTGCGTCAGGGGCACGGATTGGTGTTCTCGAATGCAGTGGACACACCTTATACGGTTGCACTTAGTTTTAAATTTTACTGTAGCTCGACGCCAATAGGAAATGTGGTTCAAACAATAGCATGCAATTCCTATAAACTACCACCTCTGTGTAACACAAGGTTATAATCTAACCATCATGTGCACGTGCCTGTCTTATATTATACCGAACAATTCCGATGGGACACTTTTCATTGATATGAAAAAAAATATATTTCTTTCCAAATCATTTTTTAAAAACAGTGACATTTGTGTCCTTCGCCAAAAATACTGATATTTTGTTTTGATAGTTGAAATAAAGAATTTTTTTTATATCTAAATACTTTTAATGAATATTTATTAGTGCTTAATCATTGACAGTTGAGACAGACTTAGCGGCTGACGGAAGACCATTTCCCCTTTTTATCACTTCTTTTCATTCCTCCGCCGAAAATGAGAGAGCTTCATGATAGCTCTGTATTATATAGATGAATTATTCATGATTATTTTAAATTTGACTGGGGCAGAGTATACACTCAAGAGTGGCGAGGCGTGTGGGAATCCCTATATTTTTTTCAAATAGTTATATTAAAATAATTTTAATTGAAATATGCACAATACTTAATAATTTTTTTTATTTTTATTTTAACCTTTCCCGTCAAAAGGGATTTCTAAACAGTTGAAAAATACAAAATGAAATAAAATGTTGAATTTTTAATGGCTGGTTCTGAAGCTTAGACATTGATTAACGGTCCTTTTTTTTTTTTAAGAATTACTACTAGCATGCCTATTTATTGTCAAGGATTCAAGCTTCTTAAGAACTTGTTAAATTATTATAAAAAAACTGCTGAGTATTTTTATCAAATAAAGATTATTTTGTTTTTCAAATCATCTTGATCACTAAAAACCTTCTTTTCCACAAATAAGAAAAAATCAAACAACTAGAATATTAATGTGAAAGAAATAAAACTTACCATAATAGAAATTTTCACGATGAGAAACCTGCGATTTCCATTGATGCCTCTCAAAATGCTATCGTTTGTAATATCTTCGAAACTTTAAATCTTAAATAGTTTCAGAACTGAGAGAAACGTGATGAAGTTTTGCGCAATTGATTTTTGTATTGTTTTCCATTATTTTATTTAGACAAAAAACTAATCTTTAGGTCTTTTTTTTATATTTTCCCTAAATTTAAATTTATGTATACTATAATGAAGACTTGATTCATGATTAAGAGCGATGGCGGTAGCTTTTTCTTTTGACTAGACTAGACCAGACACATTGGATATTAGTATACGATTATTTTTATTAAAATATTGATTTGAAAAAACAACAACTGTTAGATCAGTAAATTTCGAGGGGTATTGGAATATACCTTAGAAATTTCAAATGGATTGAATCACATTATGACTATTATCGTAGAACTACGTACATACGACCAGACAGAAGAAAGTACAGCCTCTCCCGTCAGGCTAGGGCAATCACAAACTTACTTGTTAGCCCTCTCCTTGACAAAAGTTTACTTTGCGTCAGTAGATTAGCAACAAAGTCTAAGATTTATACTTTCATTTGGATTTGGAAATGAAATGAAACCTCCCAGCAGTAATTAAGGTTATGGAGCAGAAAGGCAACCGAATTTAATTTTTCCTACCCCCCTCCCACCCTCCTCAAGCGGGCGGGTAATGGCTTTAAAAGGAGTCACTCTCTTTCTCTTACCAAGTCAATGAATTATAATTGCTATATTCTTTGACGATTTTGCCGAAAATGATTACTAATTAATTAAAAAGTAAATAAATTCATGATAATCAGTCGGTACGCCCATGCTGAGGATAGACTTTGTATATAAACCTTTTAAAAAATTACAGAAATATATATATATTGTAATTTGGATCTTTACTAATTTTAGAACATGCCAATCACAAATTGATGCCTGCCAATTTGGAGCTTTATTCCAACCGAAAATTAATCAGCATATTTGAAGGTTATGGGATGTTTCCTAAAAGTTTCAAGTGCTTTAATCAGTTTCACGTCCGGCAGTTGAACATCGGTGCATACAGAAATAAAGACAATTACATAGTACCTTAATGGAAGTAAAGCCTCTCCCTTCGAGCTTGGTGATTGTACATCAATTGTGTACCTGTTATTGTTATTTGGATACATTTAATTCATTTTATATTTTAAATACTCGATAAGAATATGTATATTTGTTATTATTTCTTTTCTGATACTCATTCCCCATGGCATTGTAAACTTTTACCAGGACTGATACTGTCAAAGAGCCCACTTTATGTTAATTAAGGGCAATTAAGCTATTATTATTACGGATATTTCACTTCATCTTGGAATACTCGAGGATTATTCACCTACCAGCAGACGGACATTAAACAGAATAACACTAAGGTGTGTTAACCGGTGCAAAAATCCCATTGCACCGGAATACGCACCACAGGCGACGAACCCCCAGGAGCACACTTCGTATGAGATTCGTCCTCAGGAAAAAAAATAAATAAATAAAAATAAGAAAAAGGTAAAATAGCTGTGTAAATGTCTGCTGCAATGATTGGATAAGATAAGGAGCTATTCAACCGATGATGGCTCAAGGACCCTACAGCGTGCCACAATCGGCAGGGCTCGAGTATGATAGAAGTGCCAAAATTCAGGTACGAAAACCTGGAACCAGACTCACGGAGTTCGAATCATGTATTTCATGTTGCTGAACATTCAAATTTGAATCAATTATAAGCACTGATAACGAGGTCTTTGTACTTGTTGTCCATCATTTGAAGGAGTTATCGAACTAAAACATCAAATTGTATTTGAGAGGCTGTAAAGAAAGAAAAATCGTGACTGCCATATATCAGTAGAAATATATCAGACTAAAAAACAAGCCTTAGCAATTTCTTATAGAAACTTTGTATTTGAGGTAGATTGGACGAAAGGGTAGAGAGCCCTCATCCTTAAAACTCCAAGAGGTAAACGGCCTTTGCAGACAAGCTCTGCCACAGATATTTGTGCCAGAAGGTGGGCTTTACAGTTAATATCCCCAGGATCATTTCCACTTCTCATGCCCATGCAGGATACTTCCTCCAACATAACTTTCTACTATACATTCATTTCTCAAATATTATTCTTAGTACATACTAGAAACATATTTTGGAATCTTTGCTAACATTGTTTTGACCAACTAACTGATGCGTAACTTAATATGGGCTTTACTAATTGATTATAAATAAGTAATTTAGTGTGGCTAAAGCTTTGAATATCTATAATAAATGAGAAAAGGGTGCATGTGGGCTTTGTATGTGATGTAAAGTGTCTTTGCCGAGTAGGATCCATCAAGGGATCATCTCGAGTACCATAGTGTGCCTTTTCCTTTTGTAACAACAGGCCAGTAGCTCTAAACAGTTATCCTAAATCTGAGCTGTAAAAATATTGATTGAAAATTCAGGTACGGCCAATCTTCCCAAAAACATTTCCCTTTTATGATATTGATTAGAAAAGCTTTTCTATTTCACTTGTCAGGTGATAATGACAGCCACTGTCAATTGGCTGTCAAGTACCGCACAGGGATGAGTTCTATTGCATCATGTGGAAGTCTGGCCACGAGCGGTTACATCAGTTGTCGATATTGGATAGATCTGACAATAACACATACTTGTTACATACAAAAAAAAAGAAATAAAAATAAACATTAAGACATCCGCCAGCTTGTATACGACAATATCTCAACTGCAGACGCCCGCCGGGAGAGAGTTGTACAAGTTTTTCATGTTTGTTATGTAATTGTATCGATTGAACCCAGCTCTCATTTTATCAGTATAGTTACTGGCCAACAATGTACCCACCCAGAATGTTTCACTTCTCACAATGTACACCAAGTATAATGAATGGCACAATTAAGGGTTTCATTGAACTTGTTGCAATAGCTACTACTTTATCGATACAACATATTATACACTTAGCAAAGATCGTACAAACGACAAGGGGATTGAAATGGACCATCCCTCCAACTCTTCTGTGACAAGGAAGTCCTTGTTAGTTCCGGGAAAGGCCAGTTTCCTCCACTTCCTATCCCGATCGTCTGTGACTCATCCTCTCTCTATCTCCTACTTTTCTTATTTGGCCGCAGGAGTTTCACTTTCTGTTTTGCCAATTGGAAGCTAATGGAAGAAGTAAAGAATCCCGTAACGAAGATCATCGGTACAACAGATCAAATCGTGCAGAACGTACGGTAGGTTACCAACGAGGATATGTTACACATAAGCTTCTCGTAAAATCAGCTCCTTATGGTACGTAAGCTTTCGGTTAAGCCGAAGAAATAAATATTAGAAGTTCATGAGGAATTCATTTATTGTATTAGGAAGTATATTATTTTACAATCAATAAATTGTATTACATTTTAAATTAATCATTTTGGCCTTTAGAAATAATTAGTTTTAAAAAAAAATAGTTTCCCTTTTATTTATTTCGGGTAAAAAACTGAAACTCCATCGTATTCAGTGCCTGATGATCTGGTACTCAACCCGAAATAAACTGCAAACTCTCCATATCCCCACAAAATCACAACATAGCACACAATTTAGTTTATAAAAGTAAGAAACAATTTCATATTTTCTATCCGGAATAGACATCTCACAATTTCGCCCTCTACATCAATGGTAAAAACTTTTTAAAGTATACATCTTGAAGCAAATTTTATTTTGATTAAGATATAATCAATAATAAACTCAATAAACAATAAAGATATAATTAAGAATACACTCTTGTTATTTGATTATTTTTGAAGAAACATCGAGTTATTTTTTTATTTATAAAACTTTATCATCATAAAATTACAATCTAAAGTAATTGTGCTATATCTCGTTCATACCAATTTACAATTTTCATTCACTCGCTCATTCATACTACATATACAAACAGCCCAGAGGCCCCCAAGTCCACATGGTTGTCACCTCCCTCGCGTGCGAAGGAGGAAGTGGAGTCTTGGGAAGTCCCCCACGATCCTACGTCAGCCGCGTCCCTGGATAAGAGCCAGCGGAGGCTGACAAGAGCGCGAGAGCCACAGACGCTCAGGACATGATTAGAGAAACTGGCCATTGCCAGGACTTGAAATGATTGGATGCGCTTGATATTTGACTTTTTTGCTGTCCCCCATAGCTCTATTCCGTATGTCCAGATTGGCTTCAGTATAACTTTGTAAATAAGTAGTTTATTTTCTATTGAGAGATGGGATGTCCTTTGAAGTAGTCTGTACAGTTGTCCAAAGCGTCTGTTTAGTTCTTGTCATTTTAGCCTTGTGTGTGGGATCGAGGTATTAAAAGTTATTTTTTTTTTTTAAAGAAATGATAATTCTATTTAATGTTTTGCTTATGATAAAAATAAGATCAACCCTGAGAAAAATGAAGGAGGATCATTTATAAATTTATTTAAAAAAAAAACTATTGTATTGCATAGACTATTGAATCAAACATCTCGATGTTCTAATAAATATGTAATATATGTTCGGGCTAAAGTGAGCTAAAATTCACTAAAAGTGTAACATCAAACCCAGTTTCATATAGTAATTATTTGTTTGCAGGTAACTTTAAAGTGATAGCCCTTGGATGCTCAAAATAAAGGCAAAGTTATAAAAATAATGAAGGGTCAATTATTAACCAATTACTTTTAAGTAAACAATAAATATTTTCCCATCATATTCTGCAGTTTATCAAATGTCCAGATTAATAATATGTACTATGTTGCTTTAGTGAAGTATTTTGACAAAAAGCCACTATAAGTGTCAATTTATTAATTTAATTAAGGTATGTAATTATATATATACTACTACATTCTTATATTATATGTTATTATAATAAATGTTTGGTTTTATAAACATTGTTTAAATTTTAATAAAACCTTACAGGATCAGCTTTTAGTATAATCAAGTTTCTTTTACATATTAAACATTTTATAATCTAATTACAGATACATCAGATCATCGAAAATATTGGGGGGGGGAGAATATAACCAAATGAAGTATTTTAATTTAAACTGAAAACAGTTTAACAATGTACCCTAGATTAAGTTAAATAAAAATAAAATTTCATCTAAATATGTATAGTTAATTTAAAAAAACCTGTTTCAAAAAGAGGCTTCTAGGGTTTGACACATCCATGTCTCTTCAGTGACATTCACGTCAGTTTACTAATTGTGTTTTTTGTTGTTTTTTTTTAGAAAACTAGTGGGTATTTGTATTTGAAATATTTCTATTATTTTCTTAGCTTCTTCGGTTTTTTGAAAACTTAGTGGCACAAGAAACCGGTTCAAACTGGAGAACTTTATTTTTTTATTAATTCCTTCAGTTTATTTTCGTGCCACGTTGACAAACGTGAAAAGATCCGGAAGTAACTTTTTTTCAGTTTGTGTTGAAGTAATTATCCCTCTCTGCCAAAAATAGACCCGGTGTGTGTTGAGCGGAGTTGATTAGACGCCGCTGTAGGTGGTCCATACATGATGAGGATACCAAGCAATCATGTATTCCATGCCCATTTGTGATTTCGGCTCGGATCATATCTGACAATTACCTCATTAGTCTTGGGAGTCCCGGTCCTCATTGACTCAGGGAACAGCGACATGGATCATAGCTTCAATAAAATATCATTACTGGCAATTATTGACATGACTGCTAACAGCCTACGGAACAAGCCATACGTCACCTTTATGAGATATGCGTTAAATAATAATCGCGTGGCGGTATGCATGAACAATGAGAACTATCAAGTGATCCCATTACTTTCCACCTTATATTATACTATGAAGCTTTTTAAAAATTGAAACAATGGACGGTCATTAAAAAATCAAATACTGTGTAATTGAAAAAAATATCCCTATCATAATGATTATGGTGAGTAATTATTGATCTCTAAGTGCTAGTTCACCTCATACCCATCCATCTTCATCCTGTGGCTTTGTTTTTGTCGATTTCGTTCAGGATAAGGAAATAATATTGAGCTACAGGTGGAACCTAGCTAGCTAGCATCGTGTCCGTACAAGCCTATCACTAATAGTGCCTTCCATTTGTGCAAAAATATTGACTAAAGACTCTAGAGCAATGTGAAACAGCAAATTGGTTCAAAGTTTTTTTGGACAAAATTCTGGGGAACAGGAATAAACTATCGGAAAAAATAGCATTATTACAACAATAAACTTTAATATCTGCTATTATGGCATTAAATACACCGCATAACAAAAACATTGTTTGTTATTGTCTTTGAAATTATTTTTGCCTTACCGTCCTTAAGCGGGAAAAATCGAACTTTAAATAGCTTCGGAACATGGACTTGAGAAATCTTGCATACAGTGAAAAGTTATATCATATTTCGTTAAGTTATATTTTTTACTCGTTTTGAAATTTACTTTGAGATTTGTTGGAGTAAATCAATCTGATGCCCTCTTCCTAAAACAATTGACAACAAATTATAGCACTGCTGCAATGAAGGGTATAGAACTGGAGGAAAGATCACTATAAGAAGAAAATGGTCACCGAAATTCATAGAGATACAAATAAAGCTTAAGGAATCCAGTGCTTAACCTCACTTATCGTTACATCTGCGGACTTAGCTCAATCTCCTATATGTGCCAATAATGGAATAGCAAGTAGGAAGTGAATATTAAAGAACTATCCTTGCTTCTCATGTCTCAAAACCAATAATGTCATATTTATCTTATTTATATCATATTTATTTTAAATATATATATATATATATATATATATATAAGTTAACGATCGTCAACGAAAAACGAGAAGAAAAAGGAAAGAGGTTAAATGTAGTTACTGAACGAGGGTTGTCACAAGACTGTTTTTATTTGAGCCTTTTAAAGCCCCTCTAAATACATTCGGGATGTTTACATCCCGATGACTTAAGGATTAGGCTGGCTGCCTACGACAGTTAAATAATAGATGACCAAAGGGGCCTTTTTAAAAAGTGGTTTATTAACTAGACAAACAAATAATACTTATATGATAATAGTGACAGAGTGATACGTCAGGGGTACAGTAACGAGATGAATGAGGGCTGGTGAGAGGAAAAGGAGGATTATATAAGGACAGATTAGATTAAGGAGTGCTGATATTTATGCTGACTTATGCGATGTGCAGGTGTCAGCTGGGTGTTGACTGTCGGTGTGCGTGTGTCAGCTGCTTCCATAACTCCTTCCGTCTTTAGGTTTCTTGTTCCATCAAGAAATTAAGTTGATGGCTGCAGGTGCATGAGGGCTGTTATTTGGGTGATAAACCCTTGTTACCAAAATGTTGATAGGCTCTTGTTGTCCGGGATGGTATACAACTGTTGGTGTAGGGTTTCGTAAGGAATTGGTAGTTTTACATTTTTTAAGGTAGTAGAGGATTACAATTATAATAGCGGCCCCTATAATTAAATAAAGATAAAAATAAGTATTGGATTGATTAAATATAAGTGGTTCTAAAACTATGTCTGTTATATTTAGGTTTTCTATTTCGCTTATATTTGCGATTACATCTATATCTATTTTATTGTACAATTTGTTTATGGTGGAGTCTATTACATGTCTTGAAATTTTGGGGAGTTCTTTATAACAATCATTTTGATCTAGGGTGAGTAAGCTAACGGGTGGTAGGTATACAGTATCATTAGTAAGGCAATTGTCTAATTTGGAGAGGTTAGTGGTTATAAAACTGTTTATATTATCTATATATCTAATGTTAGTATAGGCTAATTTATATTTGCATGCATTCATCGTTCCAGATGAAATAATATTATTTATACAGGTATTATTTAAAGTAAAAAGGTTCTTACAGTAATATTCATTGTTTAAAAATGTACAATTTGTTGTATATAATATATTAAGTTTTTTGATTATAATAATTTCGTCTATATCTAAAGTTACATATTGGTTGTTAATTTTTACAGGCGAAGGTATGATTAAATAAGTCTTTATATTTAGGGTTGCCTTAGGAAGGTCTACAAAGATATGGAGTTTTTCATTATGAGTAGTGCAGTGAATTTTACTCATTATCCACAGGATTTCAGGATTCCTAGAAGCTAGATTTACATTTTGGTTTATGTCATGTAGTATTTGGGACATTAATGATGAGTGTGTGATGCCAATTTTGCATAGTTCCAGTGTTAATGTAAGTTCATCTATTTTGTTGTGTAGGTGTGTCAGAATTATGTACATGTCAAATAATGTCATTTCCTTGTTTATCTTCATTATGTTGTCTTGTTCTGTTTTAAAATTGTTATTAATTAATTGTATGTCCTTTTGAAAGTTTTTAATTACGTGTTTATTAAGTTTTATGTCTTGTTCTATGTTGTGTTCTATATTATAGTTGTTCCGTCCTAACTCATTTATTACTTCGTCATAATGTGATTTGTCATCAGCTGTCATGGTGCCAGTAAGCCAGCTGAGAGCTGTTCCAAGTCCGTTTATTAGTCCTCTCTTAGTTCGTTTGTTGTGTGATTTTAATAGGTTTAATTTGTTTTGTGTTTGTATGATAAGGTTTTTGATTATAGGGTATGTCGGTAGGTCCCTATAAGATTGTACATTGTTCTGTATATTGTTTAGTTCCTTGTCAAGTAAGCTAATGTCATAAAAATGGTATGTCCTGTAGTAATTTTCTATTACCTTTGCGTTCTTTATAGTGTAATGTAGGACTCCGGGGTTATCACTTATATCAGTCACTGTCATAGTATATGTCAATGTCCATAGAAGTGTCTGGATTAGTACTGTCCGAGTAGGATTCATCTTCTCCTTCTGAAACAGTAATGTTTGGTCTCGGTCTCAAGTGTTGTTTACGTGGTCTTTTGATTCTATTAACGTGTGCTTTGTTTGTTTCGTTTCTGTCTTTGTACAATAGTACGGGTCTGTAGGGATTATTGTATTTGCGGTGATGGGTTGTTTTTATATATATCTGTTCGTCATTTATGTCAGGTGGGTCTTCGCGATTTGTATTTAATAACTCTGTTCTATTTTCTTTTTCTGTCACGATTTTATTCCGTATTAGTTCATGTATTATGTTCTTTTCGTCATGGTATTTTTGTACGTATTGTTCTTTTATTTCTATTTGTTTGTTAGGTCTTCTTGTTATTCCGAATGTTATTTCGTCCGGTGTCATGTTTAGTTTAGAGTTTAAGGTATTGTTGTATGCTATTGTTGCTAGCATTAGTCTGTTATTTAATGATGTGTTTGTTAGTTCTTTGTCGTTAAGTGTTCGTAATATTTCGATGAGTGTACTATGTGCTCTGTTTAGTGTTCCTAATGAATTAGGATTTCCTGGGGTCACGTAAATTGGTTCGATTTCGTTAGTTTGTAAGAAGTTGAGTACTAAATTATTTTTGTATTCTTTGCCGTTGTCCATTTTTATCGATACGGGTGTTGGATATAGTGTTAAGTAAAGTTTAATGGCTTCGCATATGTTAATTCCAGTTACGGCTGGTATCATGTGTGTAAATAGTCTTTTCGAGAATGTGTCAATTATAGTTATGATATATTTTCTGTCAAAATGTAATGTGTCTATCATTAATTCTTCGAACGGTCTATTTGGTGTTGGTGTTATCATGTACTTTGCTTTTATAGGGTTGCGTTCGTATTTAGTTTTCTTACATGTCTTGCAATTGTTAATAAAGTCATTTATCGTTTCTTTCATTAATGGGAAGTAGTATAATTTTCTAAGTTTGTCGTATGTTTCGACTGTGCCTCTGTGGGATGTTTTTCCTATGTGGTAGTCATTAATTATTTCAATTTGTCCTTCTTTGTCTAAGATATCGGTTACATAGTTTTTGTATCTTTTTAGTTTAACTGTTGGGTATGATTCTTGTATTAGTCTAGAAATGTCTTTAAATGTTTTATCGTACCATGGTTGGAGTAATGGGATATCTGGTTCACAGTAAATTCCATAAGTAATTTTGGGTCTAATAAATTGTTCGATTAGTGATTCTAAGTCGTCTAAGTTGTCAAATTTAATTTCATGTCTTTTTTTGTTAAATGGTTTAGTAAAGTTTATTTCTTTTATTCCCTTTTTTATTATTATCTGATGTTTCTCTATGTTAATATTCTTGTCATTGTCTACTATCCAAATTTGTTCGTTGGATGATCGTTGGGAGTGTATAGTCGCTATACATGTACTAAGTCTGTCTAATTCTATTTGGTCTAAGTCATTGAGTTCATTAAGTATTTCGTCTAGTGCTTGAGTATTGTCTATTGGTTGGTCAATTATGTTGTCTATATTGTCTTCTTCTGTTATGTGATTTAAAGGTAAATTTTCATTTTGTTGCAAAAGTAAGTCAGCTACTTTATTCGTTTTTCCGTCAATGTGAGTAACGTCAATATGGCCTGTTTGAATTAATTGTTTTATTGTTTGTTTGTCATCAATATAGTATAGTTCGTTCTTTTCTTTTGATTTATTATTATTATTGTTATTAAATTTATTATTATTAGATTTATTGTTATTATTACTTTTATTGTTTTCATTATTTTCCGGGTGTGTTTGGTTCCTTTTATTTTTGTTTATTTCCGGGTATGTTTGGTACCTTTTATTTTTGTTTATTTCCGGGTATGTTTGGTCCCTTTTATTTTTGTTTATTTCCAGGTATGTTTGGTCCCTTTTTTTTTTTAATTTATTATTATTATCTTCTAAATTTTCGTTTTCTAATTTAAATTTTATTTTATTTATTATTAATTCATTATTTTGACAGTTAATTTTTATGTTTAAATTTTGCATTGTCCTAATATCGTATCCTAATAAAATATCGAAACGATTGCTAAAGGGGTATATTAGCATTTTTACCTTTGCTTGAATTCCTAACAGGGGATAGAGATCGATTATGGCGCTTTGAGTGCCTTCGGCTCTGCCTGTAGGAGTTTTCATTACAAAGTCTTCCGAATTAATTTTTGTTCCCTCGGGTAAGGAATGGGGATTGATATAATTTTTAGAAGCTCCAGTGTCGATTAGCCATGTCTTGCCTTTTCTGTCTTTTATTTTTGGGAGACTGTCCGTGTAATTTAATTGGTATTCGGGTCTGGAGGTTCGTTGTTGTTGGGACCTACGTCTAAAAAATCCTCATAACGAGATTCTAATTGTTGTATTCTGTCTTGTAATTCATTTATTTGTTGGTCTTTGTCATTTTCCGTGTGGTGTACGCGATTGCTGACTGTGCGCATTGATACGGTCTGATTTTCTCTTTGTTCCGGTCTGGGGTTTGGTTTGTTAAAGTATTGTCTTTGTTCATAGGGTTTCCATGATTGATTATGTCTTTCGTTTTCGTCTCGGGGGTAGTTATTGTTAAAACGTGGTTGTTCTTGATTGTACTGTCTTGGTTGTTGGGATTGTTGTCTATTATTGTCATAAAATTCACGTTTTTTCTCGTGATAATGTGGGTCGTAATTCCTCCCTTTATAATTGCTAGTGGAGGGCGGTTGGTTTTGACTGCGTCTTTGTGTGGATTCGTTGTGTGTTAGTTTGTTACCGTATGCTCTTTCGACTACTCGTACTGCTGTGGTTTTTAATGCCTTTTTCAAATCCCTCAAATTTTTAATTCGTAGGTGTTGGAGGAAATTGTCCACTGAAGTTTCAAGTTGTCTTTGGCAATGGTCAACTATTTGTTCATCAAATACGTTTATTTCTGTGTGTTTTTGTAAGTCTGATTTTGTGTCGTCCGTATATAATCTACCTTCAAGGTCGTCTCGTAATAATATCAGTCTTTCTACATAGCTTGTGGGATGTTCGTTTCTTACGGGTTTAGTTTGATATATTTCTGCTATGGATTGGGGTATTGTTTTGTCGTCACGAAAGTTAAGTTTGAGTTCTTGGATCAGTTCTAGTAAAGAGTTATAGTTACGTCTTCCGCAATATTCGGCATGTCCTACTAATTTGTTTGTTGCATGTCCTATCAATTGTTTCGCGTTATATTCTTGATGTGGATTGTCAGTTGTGCAGACGTTATTTGCTACAAAATTTATTTTATTAATAAATCGTACTAGATGGCTGGGATTTCCGTCGAATTCTGGGATTAGTTTAAGGTCTGTAGTAGAAATTTTGTAATCGTTAGAAGTCATGTTTACGGTTTCTTCTAAGTTACGGTTTATATTAAGTCTGTCAGTAATGGGCATGTAAATGTGTACAAAAAATATATTTACCAATACAAGTGATGTCTTCTTCTAGATAATGTTGCCTTCTATCGGCTTCCTCTGGTCGCTAGATAACAGATTTTGTGGTTCTTGGAGCCTCGGTGAATGTATATTAAAATATACCAGTGCTCGATCAGTCCTGAAGTCCTGTTCAATATTGCATCGGCCTTCTCATGGAAAGAATCGAAAAGTTCTCAGGTCTAGCCTAGCCAAACGCGGGATCGCTGAATGGGGAGATTCTTCTGAAGTTATATAAACACTGCCAAGGTCCCTGTTCGGGCGCCAGTTAAATAATAGATGACCAAAGGGGCCTTTTTAAAAAGTGGTTTATTAACTAGACAAACAAATAATACTTATATGATAATAGTGACAGAGTGATACGTCAGGGGTACAGTAACGAGATGAATGAGGGCTAGTGAGAGGAAAAGGAGGATTATATAAGGACAGATTAGATTAAGGAGTGCTGATATTTATGCTGACTTATGCGATGTGCAGGTGTCAGCTGGGTGTTGACTGTCGGTGTGCGTGTGTCAGCTGCTTCCATAACTGACGTCCGAACCTTAACTCCCCCCTGCCAGTTTACGCATATCTCTTCGTAAACTCCAAGGTCCGCCGCACGCAGCACACAGCCTGTAATCCCTTACATCACGTTTACAGTCTAATATATTCATAGTCCACACAAAAAAACAGGACACAAAGAAAAGAGATAATACAGAAATAAAACAAAAATAATAATAACAAAAAATAATACATTCGCCCTGGACCCGGTGGCTGCCAGGTAAAAAAAAAATGGAACATCCACATTATAAATAATGAAAACAAAAACTCTCTCTGAGCAGCACATGTGAAGTATATGATTCCGGATCAGTTGCTCCGTATCGGATCGAGGGCACACCATCTTACGCATATTCAACACCCTCCCCCCTGTGTTGGGAGTTTCAACTGTTCAATGTGAACGGTTCGCCTCTTCTTTGGGGTGGTCATACTCTCGATGGTCACGAGATTATGTTCCCGAATTATGATGACCTTAAAGGGCCCCTCATACCGAACAAGTTCCTTACTACGATTTGACACGACTTTTCTGTACACAACGGTCCCAATCGATATTGCTCCTATGCGATCCCGCACCTTCAAATTTGCCCGTGCCACGCGCTTGGATTTTTCGCGCATAATCTTATCGCGTACTTTGTACCACATCTTTCCGAGCTGTATGTGGGTGTTATGGAGCTGTGCCACCATTCCCTCATCCGCCACCGTCTCTGGCCAGTTCCTCGGTCTCACTCGTAATCCGAACAAAATTTCGAAGGGTGCTAACCCCGTCGTGGCATGTATCGAGTGGTTGTATGCCGCCACCGCCATTGGCATCGCTACGTTCGCCGACAGGCCTTTATCCACCTGGTACACGCGTAAGTGGTCGCTGAGGGTGCTGTGTAACCTTTCGATGGTTCCCCTGCTCTTGGGATGCCCGGGGGTATTAAAATGCCATGCCACATCCCGTTTTTGCATTTCGGCTCTTACGGTTGCATTGTCAAACTCCCGTCCCCCGTCCAACGAGATCCTCTCTGGTATGCCGTAGAATTGAAACCATGTGTTGAGGGCTTGTAATATGAAATCTGATGACTTGTCTCCCACCGCGTAGGCCATAGCCACTTAGCTAAATGGGTCGATGATAGCGACCCACTTAAAACCCCGCCACGTGAAGGTGTCCACTTGAATCTCCGTCAATGGTGCTTCTGCCGTGGGTGATACCTCCTGGAGTCCCTGCGGGGGATGTCTATCATATTTCGTCTTCTGACAAACTTCGCATGCTCCGATTACCTCCTGAATAGTCCGCTGCATCCCCCACCAAAAATAGCACCTTCGTAGTGCTTGTGCCGTCTCCTGCCCACCGCGGTGGTTGGTTTTTCCTTGCTGATACTCCAGTGTTACCTCGCGTTGCTGCTCCTCGTCCCGCAGGGTTTGGACCACGGAAAGACAACGAATGAACGAGCGATCCACCCCCAACAGCTTTTTCTGCCACAGCTTTTTAATTTTGTCCCACACAGTCGCGTTGCCCACGAATAAATGGTGTGTTTTGCCGGGTTTGGACACGTCCTTGAGAGCCTGACAAATTTGATCTCCTCGAACTCCCGGTGGTGACCAAATCGTCGCGATCTGACTCCTGCCGTACGTACTATGGAGTATTTTCAGAGCACCCGATGTTTGAGTTTTCCAAATGATCTGCCTCCGCTTATCATTGATAATTTCGTCCGTCGTCTCCATATCACGCGGTCTCTCTCCTGTAGACTCGTCTGATGGTGTGTCCGCACTCCTGTCACTATCTTTCCACGTGCTGCTCCTGCCCGCTTCTCCAGGCGTCCATTCCTCAATGAACTGCCTCATACCGCTCGATGTTTCCCCTTCTTCTATGGCGTTCACCATAATAGCGCGCGACAGCCAATCTGCCACGACGTTGTCTTTGCCTGGCTTATATACAATATCCAGATTGTATTGGGCTAAGAATTCCTTCCACCTTGTTACCCTTGAGGAGGATTCTTTGAGTTTTCCGACCCATTGAAGAGGTCGGTGATCCGTATGTATTCGAAACCTTCTGCCAAATACATACGGACGGAAGTGCCCAATGGCCCACACTATCCCGAGGAGTTCTCGTTCCAGAGCGCTGTACCGCGCCTCCGTGTCCGTCAGGCATCTGCTCGCGTAAGCTACCGGTCTTTCCCCGTCCCCACCTTCCTGTGACAATACTGCCCCCAAGGCATAGTCGCTTGCGTCGGTGGTGATCGTGAAATCCTTCTCAAAGTTAGGGAAAGCCAAAATCGGCGCCTCCTGCAAACGTGCCAAGCATTTGCGGATATTCTGCTCTATCAGCGGCGTGATCATTATCCGTGCTCCTTTCCGTAGTAAATTGTTAATGGGTACCATATATTCTGCCATGTCCGGCACGAAACGGCGGTAGTAATTGAGCGTGCCCAGTAATCTCCGAATCCCTTTTACGTCTTTTGGCACCTCCATTCTCTGGATCGCTTCTACTTTCGTCGAGTCTGGTTGAACCCCTTCCTGTGAGATTGTGTGCCCTAAAAAACTAATCTGCTCCTGCCCCAGTGACGATTTGTCTATTGACAGTTTCAACCCGAAATCCCTTAATCTCTCAAATACGTTCCGGAGGTGTTGAATATGTTCCGATTCCGTTCGGCTGAAGATCAGCAGGTCATCCATATAAATTTGGCACATATTTTCGTCCATTCCACTCAGAAGTTCGTCCATGAGACGCTGAAAGGTTATTGGAGCATTTTTGAGACCGAACGGCATTCTCGTGAACTCAGAATGCCCTCTTTCAAACGAAAACGCCGTTTTATGTTGGTCATGCGCGGCTAGTTTGATCTGATGGTACCCTGCTTTTAGGTCCAATGTGCTAAAAATTTTTGCACCGTTTAGTCTGTGTAGGATGTCTTCGAACCGCGGGATCGGATATTTTTCGTCCAGGGTATTATCGTTAAGTTTCCGAAATGCCACCACGACTCGGTATTTTTCCTCACATTCTCCCGGTCGACTTTTCTTTTTCACTGCCCTCAAAGGGCTATTATACGGAGACGTGCTATCTCTGATAATACCTTGGCGCTTGAGATCCTCGATCTCCTTTCTAATGTGTTGTCTGAGCGCTTGCGGATACCGCCTCTCCTTCACATACGTCGCCCGCTCTACTTTTAACGGGATCTCATGTAGCGTTTTCCCTGTTGCTCCTAGCTTGTCCCCTTCAGTGAAAAAAATATCCCTAAACTCGCTCCGCAGACTCTCCCTCCAATCCTCCACTCTCTTAACCGCTCCTATTTGCTCCGTTTCGCCCCTTACGCCCCCCGGCTTCGATAGGTTCGCTTCCCTATTTTGATCCTCCAGTTCTCACCCTCGTTTTCGATGCGCGCGCCTACTTTTCCCAGTAAATCACACCCCACTATTATCTGGTATTCCCGTGGCATGTCTTCCACGACGTGTACTTTTATGTCACCCATTACTTTCGCCCATTCTTCCAGCCCCACGACCGCTTCTCCCATTACTTCGCAGGGTCCCCCAAGAGTAAGTAATTTACACTTACATACCTTGATCTGGTGTGCCCTCTCTCCTCCACGCAACCTCTCTAACGCACCACGAGATATTATTGTATTGGTGCTGCCAGTATCAATGAGGCACCTCTCCCCCTTCCCGAACTCGATAATTGGCAAACCACACATCCTTTCCCGCACTGTATTGCACCTTAGGATGCGGTCGCCTCTCTACTGCCACTCTCCTCAGGCCTCCGTACGCCGCTCCCATCTGCGCGAGGGATTCTTCTGCCACTCTCGTCGTCTGCTCCCGCTGCGCTTCGACTCCTCTCCGTCTGTCTCCGACGTCCCTGATGACTCGTCGCCCGATGATCCAATTTCTTTTGGTGTCGCGCTCCGCCTCTCCCGGATTTCCTGGTTGTTCACCTCCATTGGTTCTGCTTTGTAAAATTTCCTTCTACAAAACAAGTATGGACATTGTCTTGCTATGTGTCCTTCTTCCCCACACTCAAAGCACTTAGTGCGAGGGCACTGAGCTACCAGATGGCCCGTCTTTCCACAACCATGACATTTCCTTTCTTCTTTCCGAGGTGCGTACCTAGGCCTCGTCACTCCCAATCTTCTCTCTCTTGTCGCTCCCCTGTCTCTACCGGCAAACGGCGTTTCCTGTCTCTTCCACACTGCTTTTGGGGTCCTGTTTCTCCTATATGGGATCTGGCTCCAATCGTTGTCATCTTCGTTTATTTTTACTTCTTCTTCCCTTGCGCTAGCATCTATCATCGCCTGGGCGCATTCGAGGAACGATCGCTCATTAGGGAACCCTTCCTTCCTTCCCGTCTCCTTCGCTAATTGTACCTTTAAGATTGTAGACAGGAATCCCATCCTGCCCTTCACTTCATCGGCGCTAGTTGTCTCCCTCATTTTCTCATTTATTTTATTGTAGCGGACAACCAGGACTGCAGCATACTGTCCACTATTCTGTCTCGGAGATTTCATTTCTCGAAACATTTGGAATATATCCTCCTCTGGGGTCCATCGTCCCCCCCCCATATGCTTTTTTCAGTCTCGTCTTTACTATCTCCCATGGGGTTTCCTCGTCCGCCTGTATCAGGTTCAGCACCTTCCTTTTCACCCTGCACACCAGGTCTGCCTTTATTGACTTAGCGTCACCTGGGTCGAGTAACCCTTCGTCCATCTTGGCTTGTATCCTCTCCATAATCCTATCTCCACCTTTGAGAAAATGATTCAACTCACCTATTTCCCCAGAAAATTTTTCGAGGTCTGAGATCATTTTCCTCATGTCCTGTGACGTCACTGCCCGCACCTTCATCCATGCCAGTGAGTCCGCATGGGCTTCAGCCATGGTTTCTTTAGGTAACTGTGGAACTTCAAACGCTGCCGGCCGCAATTCCACCATTACCTACTTTAATTAAATCACACGAAAGTGAATGAGAAGGAAAAAAAAACAAAAACCAACTCGCACGGTAATGACTTGAACCCACTCCGCTCCCGGGTTTCGGCACCAGTTAACGATCGTCAACGAAAAACGAGAAGAAAAAGGAAAGAGGTTGAATGTAGTTACTGAACGAGGGTTGTCACAAGACTGTTTTTATTTGAGCCTTTTAAAGCCTCTCTAAATACATTCGGGATGTTTACATTTACAAGGATTAGGCTGGCTGCCTACGACGTCCGAACCTTAACTTATATATATATATAAACGAAAAATTACATACAATGTGAAGGGACAATACCGAGAAAGCCCTAACTTAACATCTTTCGAGCAGGGACTTTATGCCAAAAGGGCCCATTACTTTCATGCTTTTTTTTTTTTTTTTTCATATTTTCCGATGATATATTTTAACTAATCGACAGAATACAAGGTGCCGTCAAATATAGCTTTAAACTTAGCTTCTCAATTCAATCACGGCAGTCAAAACCGGCACATAAATTCATGGAACATAATGAAAGATATTTTAGGTGGAAAATACCATCCGAATCGTTGCGTTATAAATAATACGTACTCCCCCCCCCCTCAAACTTTTGGTAGAGGAAAAACATTTGTAGCCGATACGGCGGGGGTGAAATGTCATATAAAGGTCAAAGAGTGGCACATTTTCGAGGGGTCCATCATGGTGCATCATTAGGCCTCATTGCCTCCATGTCAATTTCTCAACCAAAATGCTATTTGAGTGTAATATTAGTTACTCTCCTCAAGTATGTCTCTGTTTACATTTTGTCGAAAGAAACAAGATATCCCTTTCAGAGGACAAACTCATAAATCCCCTATAGCACAGACAAATTCAGAAGCAGTTTCCTTAATCAGGAAATTAAAAGCAAAGTATTTATTACACACTAGATTTTTTATTTATTTTTTTTTTTTTTTGGTCACGGAAAGGCCTTAAAGGCGAATATCAATACTTACGGTTCTTTTCTTGTTTTTGTTTTTCCTTTCCTTCCATTTTCCCCTCATTATCTCTACGTGCTTTTGTTTTCTTTCTTCTGTCCACGCGACTCCCTTTTTCGATTTTTTCTTTCCCACAAGAACCTTGATTTCCCTCAGTCTTTCCCTACATCTTTCTCCGACCTGACAATCCTGGTCCGTTTTGTATTGTTATCATTTAATTAAAACAAAATACTCTCTTTTAGTTTTACAGACTATTTTTTCTTTCTTTGATCGATTATGAACTAAATTGTATTTATTTTAATTTCTATAAATGAGATAAAGAAGGCATAACGTAATGAAGCATTATCGAGTGATATTGACGGGATTCAGCGAGAGTTTCTTAAATAATTAATAAATTATTTTGAAAAAACTATCCACCAACAAAAAAAACAACTAATATGTTAATAATAATAATATGCTAAAATACTAATATAACAGTAACTATTGACACCGGCAGAAGCCGCATTAAATACCCGATTGGGATCGAGTTGGGACTCGAGATCTTACTTTTGAAGTGAGGATCTGACTTTTTTATGTCTAATTATTGTTTATTTATACTTCCCGTAACTTCATTTTGCCCAAAACCAAATCACTATGTTTATATGTGCTGTACGATAAAATTTCATACCGATTCCAACATTTTGGGGGGTTTTCTTGATTTTTGTTTTCATCATTTGTTTCCACCCCTATGTTTGTGTGTCTGATCTCGTCTTTATGACAACTGTTCAAGCTAGAGCCACGAAATTTTACATAGTTTGAGATTGGTACGAAATAAAAAATATAGCAATGTAACGCCCCCGTGCCTACCGGGAAATAGGAAATTTACCTTTGGATGTTAAGAAATCAGGGAACGGAAAGTTAGGAACCAGGAAAGAATTATGGAATACGTATTAGCTAGCATGCACAAATTTATAATCGGGAGAATTTTTGGGAAAGATACGAATAAGAACGACATATAAACCCCTTTTCTATTCAAAACTACTGGTTAATTAAATTTATTAACTCCTTGAACACTTTCTATAACAAACTAATACTAATTGAATAATAGAATAATAATTGGATAATTGAATAATAATAGAATAATAATTGAATACTCGAATAATAATTGAATACTAATTTAATAATTGAAATCTCCACAACGTCCTAAGCTCCACGGTGATTAATGTCCCACCCACCAATTGAATTTGTAAAAGTTACCTTGAATAAAGTCCGGTATCCGTATATCGTTCATCTTTTTGGAACACTAACAATTTTCTAACACCACTCACTCCTACAGACTCTCTAGCTCACACAACCTTTCCTTCCACTTTTTCCACACACTCTGACTCCTCCTTTTCCCAATTCTTCTCAAGAGGGGATTTCCTTCTGCCAGTTCTCTCTTGTTATTGGTCAAGGGGCGTGATCAATCTCAGAGCGGGGGAGCTGTTCCTCCAATCCCCTTTAGTTGCATGGGTTGTTATATTTTATTCCTAGAATCCCGATATGAAATCCACGTGTTTGTCGTCGTCTCCTCTCAGTTTTCAAGGAAGTGCAAGCACCAGTCGGCGCCGGTAATCTAATACCTCCTAAGCGTTGCGGGATAGTCTATACTAAATGCTGTTTTGTTACACCACCTCCCCCTTACAAAAAGAGTGAACCATAGGGGCCACTCTTTCACCCGTTGCACCGTGGAGCTTCGACGTTTATTTTGACTTAACCTACACTACACTTATTTTACACTATGACCACATCACACTTTCATCACTTCTCCTCGTCTTCTTTACTCCCGCTCGGTCGATGTACTGCTCTCTTCGCCAACTCCTCTAGGGCCCTTGCGTCTCCATTCCGTCTGCCGGCCATCCTCCTCCGTAGTCCCCAGGCTCCTAAGGCGCTTAGTACTAGGAGCGCTGAAGCCGTTGCCGCAATCCAGGTCCAACGTCTACGGCTGTCTCGATTTTCTTGGATTCGCTCCAAGGCGCTGGCCAGGGCGGAGATTCGTACTTCATCTGCCGCCCATTGACCTTCCCCTATTCCACCCTGCTTCTCTAGAGTCGCCCAAGCTTCTTCCAGGTCGGCTTGTCTCGTTGGTTCTCCTTGCATATTTAGCCGCAGCACGATAGGATCTAGAGTTCGTATCTCCTTTGTCAGCTTTACCCGGGTCGTACCTCTGGACCGAGGCAGCAACCAATAGTCAGCAGTCTTGATGGCACATGCTTCTGTCGCTTCCTATTCGCCGTCGCCTTCGAGTGTAATCTTCCGGGGCGCTGGTTTCTGCACTGTATGGTTGGTTCATTCATGCTGAACAACCACTTCTCCCCTCTCTCATCCCAAACCCAGGTGGCTAGTTGGGAGCCGTCCATCGGCACAGCGATTTATCGTTCTCTTCATCGCCGAGAGCTCAGGCAAGTCGCCCGTCTGCGTCCCACCAAGGGGCACTGCGCGGGGCACACCCATGGTTGAGATCTTCAGCAACGCGACAAGTCTCCCTCGTGCAATAGCGCGTAATATTGTCTGTCTACCGACACAAGGATGTTGTCCACTGACGTTTCTAACACAATTTTGTGTGGCCCGTTTAGGCTACGTACCGGCATCGGCTGCACCTTGTAGAGCTTGAAAGTCTGTCCCTGCATTGTCAAGGGTTGGTCTATAATGACATGCATAGAAGTTGGCGTCGCCACTCCGCGTACTTCCACCGCCTGGTAATAGCGGTGGGCATCTTCCGGGCTGGTACCTGTGAACAAACTCAATTCCGCTGGCAACACATTAACCACCGTCTGGAGAATCTCACTCAAGGACTGGGGGGACAAAAGGGCTTGACTTACCGCGCCCCATGCTACTTTCTCTAAACCCGAGTATAATTCCCTCAGATCACCCCTTGCTTTCAGAGCCGTAACTTCCATATTTCGGAGGTTGGACGTTAAGGATAAGGACAGGTTAGTGTAAAGGGAAAGCCGGTCTACTTGGGTCTCAAGAGAGGATAGCCACCGGTGTGTGGTTACTATTTCTTCCCTTAGTACCCCTGCCAGACGTACTAGTGTCCTAGTATTTTCTTCCGTCCTCTGTCCCAGTCTTCGCGTAATGGTGAGGTGTTGGGGCGGCCAGGTGAACTAAGTGTCCCTGAGTTGCAGACAGCTTCCCCAGATCGCTTCTAATCCCCTCTAGGTCATCCGCGTCTGGATTACCGAACACCACTTTAATCACCTTTCCACCGATATTTAGTAATCCTCTTCTTCCTCTCTGAATTGGTAACAGATTCCGCATGGACAACACAGTCGCATTCACTTCGGCCACCATCTCTCTGGTTCTCTCCAACTCATCCGAGTAGGCCTTCATTTCTGGAACGCGGTCTACCGTGCACCAATAGGCTACCTCTATCCCGTCCATTGCTTCCATCATCCGTAACGCCTCACCGTACAAGCGCGTTACGTTTACTTCCACTATCACCCTCCAGCATTCGCTGGTCGCTACCACATCTCTTTCATCCAGGTATCTCACTCCTTCGTGCCCTAGGGCCATATGCATCGCCAGCCAACCTGCGAACACTATTCCCACACCATTAGTTCTTTTCAGATCTGGGTCTCAAGGATATAGGGGAACGTGGAGCTACCATGGATTCACCCCCTACGGGGGCCCACGTGGCGTCTTGTGGGTCGTCCACCTGGCTATCTCCCGAGTCGTCCTCTCTATCTTCTCCGTATATCGCTTCTCGTCGAATATTGCGCCCGGCCCTCTCTCTCGCTCCCTTCCTCTTTTCCCATAGCCGTCCCGCCCTTTGTTCTTCCGGGTGCTCTCCTGCTTCCCCTTCTTCTTCTTCTGAACTGGTTCTGGGAGTCATTTCCCCAGCCCTTCCTTTTGGCTCTAGGCTACTTAGCTCGTCTTCCCGCATCCACGGCGGAGTAACCCAGTCGGGGAGACCGGGTGATCTTCTTAGCGAGGGTGGCGTTGAGGTCCACTTTCCTGGCTGGGTCCGGGTAACGCCTCTACTTCGGCGCCTTCCTTCCTTTCCTCCACTTCGTCGTCCCCGTCTTCATCGCTATATTCCTCCCAAGGCTCCGTCTCTTCCTCACTGACCTCCTCCATTTCTGGAGTCAATCGTTCTTCCAGTTCACTCTCCTCGTCGCTCTCCTCATCCTCTAGGTAATTAGTCCCACCACCTACCGCCGGTTTCAGACGGTTGATGTGGACAACCACCTGCCGTCCAAATTCTAATTGCAGCTTGTACGTGACCGGGGAAAACTTTTTGATCACCTCATATGGTCCGGTCTCCCACCTTCAATTCCCTGGGTTTCCGCGCCTTGTTGCATTGCACTGTCCGACGCGCCCAGGCCTTCTCTATCCTTTGGGATGCCTCCTCATAGGCCTGATTCAGCCTTTCTTGAAGCCGTATTACCGACTCTTCTACTGGAGCTTCCCTATCCACCGGCGCGATCTTACAATCCATCGGTGTATGTACTTCTCGCCCATACATCAGGTAATTCGGTGAGTATCCTGTTGACGAGTGCGGAATGGCCCGATAGGGTAAGGTACCCAACGATCCCAATCCCGTCCATCTTGTCGCACGTGATGAGCAACAGCCTCCGCTATTGTCCGGTGCAACCTCTCCACCATTCCATTTCCTTCCGGGTGGTATGGAGTGGTCTGTATCTTTTCAGTTCCCAGCAACCTACACGTGTTCTTCATCAAGGAAGATATGAAATTCCTTCCTTGATCCGTTACCAGCCTCTCCGGGGCTCCGTGCCGAGTCACTACTTCTTCCACGAAAGCCCTGGCCGTTTCTTCTGCCGTAATCTCTTTCAGAGGAATGGCCTCGGCATACCTAGTGAAATTATCTATTATGGTCAGCAGGTATTTATACCCGCGTCCGCTTCTTGGTAGAGGACCAACAATATCCATCGAGATTTGCTCGAATGGTCGGGTAGGGAAGAAAGGAGCTTCCAGTGGAACTTTCAAGCCCGTGGGAGACTTCCTTCGCTGCTAGCTGTCACACTGGGTTACGAACTCTTTTATATCCGTATTCATGTTTGGCCAGTAAAATCCCTCTTTTACCAACAACGTCGTTCTCTCAATACCCGGATGTCCAGCCCACCGGGCCTCATGACACTGGCGCATCACGGCTTTTCTTAACTCCTCCGGTACAGCCAACTTCCAAGTTCCCACGTCGGGGCTGCCGTTGGTCCAGTATAACACCCCCCTCGCATCTCTAGACCCCTGGCCTGGCTGTTGTGCAAGGTCCTTGCACCAGGCATCCTTTTGTTGCGCTGCCCGCAACCGTACCTCGCTGAAACCCGGGGTCCTCGTCTTCACACCTCGTACCGCCCTACTCAAGGCATCTGCATTGGTATGCTTTTTACCCGCCTTATGTTCTACCTCGTAGCTAAACTCTTGGAGTTTCAAGGTCCACCGCATCAACCTGGATGAGGGTTCTCTTAAGCTCAACATCCATCTCAGGGCCGAGTGATCTGTTATTAACTTGAACTCTCGTCCCAGTAGATAACACCTGAACTGTCGGGTGGCCCATATCACCGCCAATAACTCCAGTTCCGTGGATGAGTAGTTTTTTTCCGGTCCTCTCAACTGCCGGCTGGCGTAACATATCGGTCTTTCTACCCCGTCGCGGACTTGCGACAGCACTGCCCCAAGGGCGATCGAGGACGCGTCGGTTGCTAAGATGAACGGATCCCGAAAGTCCGGGTATATCAGGACACGATCTGACATTAAGTTCGTCTTCAATTCGTTGAACGCATCTTCCGCTTCTTGCGTCCACTTGTATGTGGCATTCTTTTTAGTGAGTACCGTCATTGGTTGCGCAATCTCTGCGAACTTATCCACAAACCGTCGGTAATATCCCGCCAGCCCAAGGAATGATCTTACCTCCTTCACATTCCTTGGTCTGGGATAACTCTTCACGGCCTCTACCTTTGCCGGGTCCGTCCTTACTCCGTCCTCGCTTACTACGTGGCCCAAGTAGGCAACTTCATTTCGCACGAATCGACATTTTTCTCGGTTAATTTTCAAGTTCACCTCATGTAATTTGCTGAACACGTTCCCGATCCTCTGTGCCTGCTCTTCGATCGTCGCGCTGTACACAATTACATCGTCGAGATACACATAGCATTCCACTCCCTTTATCCTGCTTAACAGGCAATCCATCAGCTTCTGAAAGGTCGCGGGCGCCCCCGCTAGCCCAAAGGCCATCCTTCTATATTCATAATGGCCGTCGCCAGTAGTGAATGCCGTTTTTTCCCGGTCTTTCTCTGCTACAGATATCTGGTGGTACCCACTGGCTAAGTCGATAGTCGTGAAATAACGATTCCTCCCCAACTGTTCCAACGTCTCCTGGATTAGTGGTAGCGGGTACACTTCCACCTTGGTGACCGCGTTAAGACCCCGAAAATCAGTGCAAAACCAAAATTTGGTTTCTCCGTTTTCCGATTTTTTCTTGACCAGTACAATGGGTGCCGACCACGGGCTAGACGACTGTTGGATCACGCCGTTGTCCAGCATCTCCTGTATATGTTGTTTCACTACTGGCCTCTGGTGGAAGGGTACCGGATATGGTCTTTTTGCCACCGGCACTGCCTCGCCTGTCTCGATCGTGTGCTCCACTCCCAGGGTGCATCCTCTCTCGTCCGGTGGATCGAACAGTGCCCCATACTGGTTAAGCACTTCCTCAATCATCTCTCGGTCGCTCGGCTGCAAGTGGCTGAGTTCTTCGTCCCAATTACGCTTCCCATGGGCTTCCTCCTTGCTGTTGCTTTACCGCTCCTACCACCGTCACAACCTGGTCATTCACCTGAGCCCTCGAGGCCATTCCTAGCGTTTGACCCCGATCGATCACAATTCGCTCCCCTGCTAGATTCACTACTCTAACCTTCACTCTTCCGTCGCTCACTCTGTCCACTACTCTGCCGGTTCTCAGTCCCTTTTGTGGTTGAACCTCGGGTTCTATAATCACTTCTTAATCATCTACCACGTCCACTACCCCTGCTACAATTGCTTCCGCGTACTTCGGAATCACATATCTTTTCGCGGCTTTTACTCGGCATTCCCCTGGCTCTCCCGGATCCGGCTCTCGCTCTGTCAGTCCTTGGTCCCTCCGGTACTCTTTCCTTCGGTTTGGTCTCCCCTTTCGTCGCTTGGGGGTGCCCCGCCCTTCTTCTTCTCCCTCTTCTTCCCCATTTATACTACCAGCTTTCTCCCTTGACATTCTGATCTCTGCCTGAGGGCCTGCTTTCTGCGGAACCCTATGCGCCTCCGTTCGCTCGTGGCCTACGCACCTAACGTTCGCTCGTTCACCGATCCGTACCGCCCCAGTCTCTGTATTTAATTGTACCGCTAGTTTCTTCATCAAGTCTAGCCCTAGTAACCCATCGAAGGATGTATCCAAGGCAGCGATTGTGAAGGTATGCTCTATTGTCTGATACTCTACCCGGCACGTTAGCCGTTGTTCGCCCAATATCTGTAGAGACTGACCGGTCACCCCTCTGGCCCTTACTCCCGATTGTGCTATCCTCACGCCCGGTATTGCCTCCTTGAGTACGGAAATCCGGGCTCCCGTGTCGACTAGCAACCACCGTATCCACCCCGATAATTCTATTTCCAGACTCAACCCGTCTCCCCCTTGCCGCGTTATACTCAGAAATAGCCACTGGCCACCCTCGTTGTTCAACAACGGTCCATCCCGGGTTTTTGGGAAGGACCTAGGCCTTTTGGGTCGCTCTCTTTCACAGCGGGAGATTTGCAATGGGACGAGTAGTGTCCAGGTTGCCCACAACGGTAGCAAACCCTAGGGCCGTCCGGTCTTCGTCCAGTCTTTGGAGGCAGGCTTCGTTGGTCAGGACAAGTCCTTGCTATGTGCCCCTTTTTGGCACAACGATAGCATTGTATTTCTGCCAATGTCGGTCGGGTCTCGCCTTCTCTTCCTCGGTTATTTGGTTGTCGGTACGCCGCGCATACACACGCCGGGCTTTGCGCTTCTCGTTGAATTCCGGCTTGTTCTAACTCTAAAGCCATTCGCACAGCTTCCTTTAACGTCCTTGGCCGGCCGAACAGGACTTGTTTGCCTACTTCCCCCAGCAGTCCCCTTTTGAACGTCTCTAATACCTTTCGGTCCACCTCATCCGTCCACCATACCTTCTCTTCCACAGTCAGGGCCGGTCTGCTCATTTTCCCGCCCACCACAATGCATCTGTCTGCGAACTCCTGTATTTTCTCCTTAGAATGTTGGCTCATGTCTTGCAACACCCTTCCATAATACTCTTTTAATGCTTTGCAGAGATCCCCGAAAGTCACCCCCCCCCCTTTTAGCTCCTCCGTCCCTCGTACGAAAGTAGCCGCTTGGCCCTGTAGCTTTAACCGGCATATCCGTACTCTGTCTACATCATCCCATGACCCGCAATCCGCTACTTCCACCAGGTATTCTAAAAACTCTACCAGCCTGGCTGTGGCCTCGGCCCCCCAAGGCTTAACTAATGACTGTAAGGATAGGTCCTTCCGAGTCGGTTTAATAACAGGTTTCGTTTCACTCCCCTGCTGAGCCCGCAGCTCTTCAATCCTTTGTTGAAGCTCGGCCTCTTTTAATTTAAATTCGTCATTCCTAACCAGCGCCTCTTCAAGCTTCCTTTTTATCTCTTCTGTAGCCATTTTGGAGCGTAAATTGAATTTGTGGTTTTATTGCACCCACCCCACACCTGACACCACTGTAACGCCCCCGTGCCTACCGGGAAATAGGAAATTTACCTTTGGATGTTGAGAAATCAGAGAACGGAAAGTTAGGAACCAGGAAAGAATTATGGAATACGTATTAGCTAGCATGCACAAATTTATAATCGGGAGAATTTTTGGGAAAGATACGAATAAGAACGACATATAAACCCCTTTTCTATTCAAAACTACTGGTTAATTAAATTTATTAACTCCTTGAACACTTTCTATAACAAAATAATACTAATTGAATAATAGAATAATAATTGAATAATATAATAATAATTGAATACTAGAATAATAATTGAATAATAATTTAATAATTGAAATCTCCACAACGTCCTAAGCTCCACGGTGATTAATGTCCCACCCACCAATTGAATTTGTAAAAGTTACCTTGAATAAAGTCTGGTATCCGTATATCGTTCATCTTTTTGGATCATTAACAATTTTCTAACACCACTCACTCCTACAGACTCTCTAGCTCACACAACCTTTCCTTCCACTTTTTCCACACACTCTGACTCCTCCTTTTCCCAATTCTTCTCAAGAGGGGATTTCCTTCTGCCAGTTCTCTCTTGTTATTGGTCAAGGGGCGTGATCAATCTCAGAGCGGGGGAGCTGTTCCTCCAATCCCCTTTAGTTGCATGGGTTGTTATATTTTATTCCTAGAATCCCGATGTGAAATCCACGTGTTTGTCGTCGTCTCATCTCAGTTTTCAAGGAAGTGCAAGCACCAGTCGGCGCCGGTAATCTAATACCTCCTAAGCGTTGCGGGATAGTCTATACTAAATGCTGTTTTGTTACAGCAGCATCCATAAAATATGAGTAAGTGTCATTAATTAATTAGTTTGTAATAGAAAAGAATGTTTTTTTAAAAATATCTCAAAGCTCAATCTCATTATTATGAAATTACTCCATCGAATGCCCACATGATGCTATAATGTATATTTGCAATTTTATTACAGCCCCAGTTTCACATATGGAGATATGCTGAAAATTTGTTAATTAAAATACGATAATGAAAAGTAGCAACAAAAATTAAACTTGAGAAAAGTTGATCACTTTCACTAACTTTGAAACTTTCTGAGCTGAAGATTTATAGTTTTGATTTTTATCCTTGCTTACGGACAAATGAAACACTAATGCAAAATCAATCTTGAATGAAGTTCTGGCAGCCAACAATAGGTTCGCGCACTTAATTAATCTCGTACATCTCATCTCAATTATTAATGTATTTTTTTTTTTTTATTGACAATTTTAATATTAGTAGTAGTAGGTGATTTTCAGAGTAGTTGGTTCGGAGTACATGTTAGCATATATGTACATGAAAATTAAAATACAATTAATATGTAAAACTAAAATATTAACTGATTTATATATAAGAAAAGATATACCAAAACACTAATTTCTAGTGACCCTTAACAATGAAATGAATCTTCTTCCTAGTTGAAACATTATTACATACAACACTTTTTACTAAATTACTATGGAAACCCTTGAGGGCATTATTTCAATACATATGATTGAAATAACGAGGTTACTGGTCCTTGATGAATCTAGTAGTTACTTCATCGTATGCTTACAAGTTCACCGCCTATACATGAGTTGGGGAAAACATGGCGATTACAGCGTAATATTGACCGCATGGCTTCCCTAAGATCAACATACAGCCAATGTTTAAGGCGTGAATTTCATTTAAATTAATAAATCATAATTACACTAGGCGAAAAATTGTTTTCTACTGTTCCTCGATAGGGATGAAATGAGATTGTTGTGCCATCAGTAAATCACTTTTCCGAAGAAATGTTGTACTCAACAAAGTCCCACGTGCACTTTCGCTTCACACCCTGTTCCTGTAATTATCCCTCCATATTATAATCCCTCCCCCAATCAATGTAATGGACTGCCTGGAGGAGTTGCCTGACGAGAATTAATCGTCTCACACACACCTACCACACGGAGTCAAATTTTCCCACCCATTCATTCTCCCACACCTGATGTGGGACATTCAGGTACCGAGCAGTGTAGTTCATCTGTATTTCTGTCTAAATCAATTTCTATACATCTATTTAAATCTATTCACACACTATAATAATGTTGTGCCAATATGCAATGCATCTAGTCTAAAACAAAAGCTAACACTTTTGATTATAAATAAAATCTAGAATGAAGTACATTTAATATTAAATGTAGGAAAAAATAAAAATAAGAAAACCTACTAAAACTCACACTAATATAGTAGTAGTATTGCATTATCTTCCATAGGGTTACTCTATATTTAGCATTTCCAAGTCAAATTCAAAATTTTCCAAATGAAATTCCGAATTTTTCAAATCAAATTTTTTAGTACCGCAACGATTGTATTGTAAAACAGATAAATAAACCCAACAGTTTCAATATTATAAACAATATTCATTCAATTCAATGTTCACACTATAAAAAATCATATATGTAATAGCATCATATTATATAACATTTTACAATTAATTAATTGATACATAATTAAAAGAATACAAAAAGTCTTTCACTAATGAATACACAGACCCATTTTAAAAGTTGATGCAATTGTAAATTAAAAATATTGAATATATGAATATTCCGATTTCCACAATATGAAATTTGATTCTTTTATAAAGGAAGTTAATGATTTAATAAAAAATAAAAAAAAAACATTTCAATTATTAAATGATCGTACTGTAGCAGCCGTTAATTGCCAAATCCGTGAATGAGTAACGTATCCGTGTTACAGTAGCAGATCCAGCCTCCCACACACATTTGATATAATAACTTAAAACCTTATTTTACTTTTTGCAATTTTCATTTGTATATTTTGTGTTACAACGAGATCGAGAAAAATAATTTTGATTCACCCTCACTTAATAAGCTATTAGAAAAAAGGAATGAATGCGAAGGTGGCAGTTGAGGAAATTTGTTCGGTGAAGGGTGAAGTGGTGGTGCCTGATCTTCCGGGGGAACGTCGATCAAGTTGTCGGAGATGATAAATTACTTGAAAGCGTAAGCAAGGATTGGAATCAATGGATTGCATCCAAACTCAATCAGCAGTTATATTAGAGTCTTGTATTCATTTTTGAAATGAACTAGTTTCATGGATAAGAAGTCTTGTAACAATCTGGTATGGTGGCTAATCAGATAAAGATCTCAATCCATGTACTCCAATAATTATGGTAGATAAGCTTGAGTATCTACATCCTCCATTCCACCAGTAGATGTATCGCTAACTATATGTATGTAGTTGAAAGCTAAAAGGTATTTTCTAAATATATGACAACTAAATAAAGCCTGTAGGAAGTGAAGAAACATTGCCAAAACATACATACAAACTTATTTTCATTAAACTTTTCTCAATTGCTACAAAATAAGTCATTTTAAATTTGCTAGCAAAAACTGCATTTTTATGGAATACCTTCAATTTCTGTTACCATAATATTTCCTTGGCTAAAATATGAGAACAAAGTCTTAAATAACTTCTGAGCTGTGACTAGATACTTTAAGGTTATCGTTACAAATAAATACTTTCAACCGATAAAAAATACATACAAGTGTAAAGCATCATCGATATATATATTATAGTTTTGTTATAGATAACCTTGTCAGGAACTCCCACTGCGCAGGACAGTCTCAATTGACATAGTAGAGTCTGTCTTACTTGAGTTTGCCGGTGAGGTTGTGGGGAGAGAGATGCGCACTAGCCCAAAATTCTTCGCGCCAATCCCCTCCACTCTTGCTCTCCCTTTCCAATATTGTACTTTAGTTAGAAAATAGTTCTAAATCTCTTAACACGTGGAAATCTCACCTCTTATTTTAGTTGGATAAAACAGTTTTTAAACGATTTTTCCAGCAGGAGAGATTTTAAATTCTTGGTAGAACCTCTCTACTTCTTTTCTTCTATTGTAGATTTATGGAGGGGGCAAATGACTGGAAAAAGGCTGCGCAAGCTCCCTTCCGGCAAACTCAACTTAAACATACTCTACCATCAAACGGCTATAGTGAAATGATGTTTCTCAGCTGCAAGCGGATAGTGATTTTTTAATTCTGGCCATTGCGTTGTTTATTTAATTACACTTGAACAAAAAATGAATATTGCCATCGGTTGTTGTTGTATTAAGGCACGTATTTAATAGAACTAATAAAAATGCAATGAAGCTGTGAAAGGAGGTACATTCCCATGGTCATGTATTGAATACATCAGGAGATTTATTTGAGCTGAATAATCTATGAAATTGAACAATATAATACACCTGACGTCATTTCGTCCTAACCTGCCATATATTCAACTATGAATATCTTTTTATGAAATAATCAAAGCAAACAGAATAATTATAAGACATAACTATCAATAATTATTCTCAATATAATGCACATTTGGCACTTACTATTTTTATTAAATACTTCTTTGTATATAGTATACAATGAATAAGAATAAATCTTTGATTGTCTTTCCAGGTTTCATCTGACTCTCAGCAGGTTCCAGTGAAACTTTAACTTTATTTGGGGCTATTTTCGTTCAAAGGTGACTTAAAGTGTTCTACCCCAAGCCCCCACGTTTACTCCGTTCTTAAAAGACATTTTTTCTTTTGTTTTTAATTGTTTTTTTAATAATGGGACCCTCTCATGTCAAGGGTGTTATGACACATAAAGATCAGAAGAGAGTAACCGGGGAAGGGGGGGGGGGTTGACGGAGCTTCGACAACAAGTCCATCCTGAATTGTTAACCGGCAAAGAGGAGGATCCAGGAAAGATTAAACTGTCAAAAGGACATTATCCCGGGATTAGGGATGACGCCCAAGTCCCCATAAGCTCACGCCGATAATCTTCTCATCGGTGGATCATTTTTGTTTTTTCTTGTTTTTTTTTGTACTCATCTCGTGTCGAAGCGTGCGAAATGAAATTCTACCTTGTTTCCCTTCTATCGGCCCTTTATTCGATCAAAATAAGGCCAGTGTCAATGTCAAAACCTTTTTTCAAAAGCGGCATTAATTAAATTAGATCCCTAGCTCCCTATCGATAAATACAAATTATTTCTGAGCTGTGATGAAACCGTTTTTCTTCATCTCCTGATTCTTAATGATATTATTTTATTTAGAGTCTTCGATAATACTTAATAAAATAAATAAATGTGAAAAATAATTGAGGAAGTTATATTCTTTTCTTCGTTGGTGGTTTTTGTGATCAATTTCAGTTTGTTGTATAGTTTATAACAATAAAAAATATCATTTATTGTCCAGGGGTAAAAGGTTAACATCCCTCCTCAAGTCCAGACAAGCACCCCCAACAGAGAATAGCTAACCTTGGATGTAATATGAGTTATCGTTTTAAATTTTCAGTATTTTGGAGAAATGTTAACATTTTAGTACATCACATTGAATTAATTGGACAATGAATCAAACAAACTACTATTCACGGGTGTTTTGTTTTATTATTTTGAATTGTTACCGATTACATTATTTTATAAAAAAAAATTAAATATTCAAATGTAGTTTTGTATGTAATTTATTTGAATTACGGACTGAATAGGTGAAACGTTGATTGTTGATGTAATATCGTAACTAAAAGAAGAAATTTGGAGAGACTTAAAGCTTTTTGAAAAATTAAATTTCACTCAGTGTAAATATTATTACAAAGGTGTATCTTTTTTATTGCAGCTCTTCAGGCTATTGATATTATTTTATTTATTGATAACTTTTATTACATTAACCGAGCATCCAAGCAAGGAAAATTCTAATATCACCAGCATTATATAAAATGCGCATATCTACCAACGCTCACTCAACAGGGTTTTATCAAAACAGATTCATTCTTTATGTGTACAATCTTACTGTCTTATAAATTTTTTTTACACAATTTTCTTGAACTTGTTTTATTTAGATTCTACATTCCAACAGTTAGTGGTTAATTCTTTCGTTTGTCTGTATGTGTCCATATGTATAATTGCCTTTCAATTGAAATCGTAAATATTATCATAATAACTTAAACATACAAAGGCATATTCTACAATATATCGTCATTTGCCAAATAATGGGGGAATCATGGCGGAAAAAAGTAATAAAAAGAACCAAAAAATCAGACCCGATCGGTCAACTTTCTTTCTCTCAAATTTCTTATCGTAGTTCACAGCTATTCAACAGTCAAAATTTTGATTTTTTTTTCTTTAAGTAGAGTTCAGTGAGCATCCATCGATACTTTCTGTTCATTTTCTACTGCTTATATATTATTTATGCACGTGACTTCTTCCTACATTCAGACTTTGATCCAAAAAAAAAAAAAATTGACAAACTTAACGAGTACAGAAGTACAATTTTATGTACTCCTGTATCTTGTTGTACTTTATACAATTTATTTTTGTTATGTTATTTATATATTTCAAATTTATTTATGTTGAAAAACATTCTTTCCAGTAAATTTGTATTGAATTGACATTAATTACTTCCAATGATACATTTTAGCCCGGGATTTGGAATTTAGAAATTACTATTTTGAAAATGTTAATTTTGAATGATAAGCCATAGTTTTCAATAGTAGTCAGTAGTCAATATTGGTTGGTTGAGAAATGCAATTGTACCATCTCTTTATTTTTTTCTTTAGAGCGTCTTTATTTACTCAGTCGCCTCAAATATGTTTGGAGTAATGAAACAACTTTATTATTCGATTAAAATTCCTTCAAGAAGAGGCAGAACCACCTTAGCCGAGAAGGCTCCAACAGAACGGAACCAGAAAGGGATTTCTAGCCACGTTTCATCTAAACTTTTTCACCGAGGCGCCGAGAAAGAGAGAGAGAGAGAGAGTGAGAAAGGGAGAGAACACACACAAGTTAATTTCAACTCTAAAGAAGCGAGAGAAGTTGCTAATATAGTATTGACTTGTGGGAACAACTTCCCCATACAGTCATACATATTCTAATTCCCATGTCAACAAGATCCTTACCTCGACCACTGCTGAGGCTACTTCACCCCTTACACGTTAGACCCTACACCACTCGGCAGGTAATCAGTAAAATATCCACCTAGCTCATCTGAGGATAATTAGCCTAGTATTTCATTTAACCAACTACAAATTCCTCCACAACAATTATAAATAAAACTTGTAGGAAATTAGTTACACTTATTTATTTATTCTACATTGCTTTCAGAGACAATTTCTCTCTCAAAGCCAGGGGGTGATCAATTGAAATTAGGATTAGTAATTTTCAACTTAAAGCAATGAAGTAAACTCAATAATACAATACAACAAATAAAAATTGCTAGCATTCTGACTAAAATTATAAACACACCGACAAGTTGAATAAAGGCAGTTACTAAAATTAATATTGCTTAATAGTAAGGAGTAAAAAATCAGAAATAAAATAAGCTAAAGTTAATTATTTTTATAAAACATAAAATTTTAAAATAATTGTTGGGTTTTGGATATTTCCAAGGGGGGAGGACGCCCGCCACGGGCTAGGGTCACTACAACCCTAGCCGCTGTCCGGCGAGCGCCGAGAAAGAGATAAAATGGGTGGACCTGACGTCTTTGACCTTTGTTGGTGGCCTAGTCGGCAGGCAGTTAATTCGTATTGATCTGGCTCCATAAGCTTAGAAGGTGTACCCCGACAAAGCGCTATGTTCAGGAGAAGAGGAACAGGGTAGGTTTATAGGTAGTTTATGTGGTCTTGGAATGACTACGAATTCACAATCGGTACCTAAGGGTAGGCGAAAACCGTCCGTATCCCAAAAGCGAGTGTGAACTGGAGAGAAACAGACTGGATCGCCGTGGAAGACGCTACTGGTAAGTTTGTAGGGCCACGGCAACCGTCGTCCGCGAGGGAGAGGTCCCTCCCAAGGAGGTGCTAGGTTTTAGCGAGAGGAAGGCAGTGATTCCCACTAGAAAGGTGAGGGATCTGACAACACCGGACTAAAACATAGCGAGGCTAGGAGAGAAAGATGCAGAGGTATTTCAATAAGAAAGCCATGGTAGAGTAGGAAGCGCCAGTGCAGAGAGAGTGAGAGAGCAGTGTTCTTCAGGTGCCGGGTTCTGAGAGTCTGTCGAATGCTTTTTTTTTCTTTTTATTTTATACATTTTTACAAACTGATGAACAAAATTCAATGAACAAGATTTTACAACTTGCTGCATACGCACATGCATTTGAAGGAGGTAAGATAAACAATTAAAAATTTATTTTTTAAGTTAATAAGTCAATAGAGAATATACAGGACTAGGTGATGGGGCTCATCTTCGGTTTACATTGTGGGAAACTTACAAACTAAACCGTCAAATGCTTCTTTTTTTTTCTTAGCTCTCAAATTTTTAAGATTATGGATATGGGAAATATAAAGAAAATTTTTTTGGGGTGAGCGGGTCCTTTTACTAGGAGTACCTGTTTGAAGGTGGAGTGAGGGAATTAAGGAGTGTAGGAAGCCTCGGTAGAGGTGGAAATGTTGCGGTACTGTGGTGAGAGTCCACTGAAGGCTGAGCCCAGAGTCTCTCTAGGCATGTAGTGCAGTCTCATTCAGTTGGATATCAGTGATGGGTGCCCATCAGAGGCTTGTTGTTGGTGGCCAAGCACCGTAATGTCCACCATTTCGTCTGCTTTACCAGATCTGGAGAGTTGCCATCATGCCGGTAGTGGTGGGGGTGTCAGGTCTCGGAATAGGGGGTTTTGACAATTTTTTATCGAGTCAAAGAACTTGATGTGTCTTCTTCTAATGGCTTCGGTGATGGTGGGGACCTCGAACTTTTCGTGAATGTCGGGAGCTTCCATTTCACGAAAAGGGGTATACCATACTGCCGTGCGCAGGATGTTGTTCTGGAAGCTCTGGATTCGAGTTATGGTGCTGGTGTGTAGGAATCGGAAGAGTGGTGTCCCAAACAGTAGAGCTTGCCTCAAGACGCTCTTATATATTAATAGTTTCAGCCGAAGGGATATAGCCGGACTTATGATGAGATGCTGGAGAGAATAGTAACTCCTACGTACTCTTTTCATCTTCTTCTGCAGGTGTGTGCCGAACGTCATGTCTGCCTAGGTAGCATATACTGTTGGCAAGTTTGCAATTAGTCCCGTCTATGTTGAAGCTGGGTGGAAGCTTTCTTTTCCCATGCTGGGACGAGAAAACGATCCCTGGAGTTTTGGCTGGGTTAAGCTGAATGTGAACAGCTCATAGCCTGTCGGTGATTAACTGACTGGCGCCCTCTGCAGCCTTAAGAGCTTTCGCTGGGTTGAGGCTGGTGCTGTAGACCCCTATATCGTCCGCATATGCCGCTACCTCACAATTGGAGTATGATGCTCCTACTATGTGCGTGGTGTAGATGTTGAAAAGTAGGGGTCCAAGCACCGACCCTTGAGGAACTCCGACGACGAAATCTCTTTAGGTGGTTGATATGACTCCTTTTCGCACAGAAAAGATTCTACCTGCGAGATAGGAAGCCATTATGTTCTGGAGTTGCGTAGGAAATTCGTGCTCGTTCAGGCGTCGTAGGGGTGTGCGATGATCTACAGAGTCGAATGCTTTCGTACAGTCAAGGGAGATCATCGCAGTGACTCAGTTCTTTCACATGGTCGTTGCAACGTGCCACTGCAGTTTCACTAGATTGCAGTCCGAGCTGAGTCCTTTACTGAAGCCGGTCTGTTGAGGTGGTATAATGTCCTGAGCGTTACAGTGTCTGATGAGATGGTCGTAGAGAATCCTCTCGTATATTTTTGACAATTGGGTCAGCATACTGATGGGCCTGTAGTGAGCTGGCTCATATCCACTCTTGGCCGGTTTCAATAGAGGGACGACGACGGCGTGCTTCCACGTCTGGGGAATCGGGCTGGGACGTCTGGGGAAATAGTGTAGTCTCAGAGAAGAGTTGAGGATGTTCACTATGTGGGATATCCCCTTCCGTGGTAGCTGCTTCTGAAGGATGTTTTGGATGTTAACTCTTAACTGACGCTCTAAGGTTTTAATTAATAAAATATGGAAACATAGGTATATATTTTCTGGGCCGAGAAGATTGGAACTTCTAATTATTCGTGATAAAGAGGTTGACACAACAATAATTATATTTATTTTTTCTCATGTCCTGTTATTTAACTGTTTATTTAATCGATTCACAGATAAACATACACCCAATGCACAGTTTTCGTTATTTATATTGATAAATAATTGTAACACATTGAAAATATTGTGATCATAATGCTGCAAATATAAGATAAAGAAAGTATAATAGCCAGTGAAATAAAACTTTCTTAGTAACAAACAAAATGTAATATATTTTGTAAGACATGAAATTTTAAATTGAGGCCCTACTTGATGTAATAGACATGAAAAATTTTGAAGAGCCCATTATTTAACAATTACGTGTACTTGTAAAATAAATATTTATACTTGTCGATTAATAACATTATGTGTTGCTGCTTTAGCAGACCGTGATTAAAAATAGTTACTAAAATTGTCAATAAAATACAGAGCAACGAAATTTTGTGATTAATCACACTTGACTTCATTTTTTTCATAACACACAAACATACGATAACCCTAATCCTATTTATAAGTACAGCCTCTGGCTTCGGGTTCCAAAATCACAAGCACAGGAGGGGATTTACAGTTAGGAGAGGAATTCAAGTTATGAGAGAGGGGCTTGTAAGGGGCATGTTGGGAATCAAACCAACCCGATTCCCAATAAATACCTCCAATTTTTAATTACGGAAATGTTTACTTAACGATATGATGCAATGTTAATAAATAGAAACACAATCAAAAACGGAAAATTGCCTCAATATGGTAAAGGTATTTCTTCATGTTATAAATTACTACTTCATAAAAATATACACTCATGGTCAATTTTAATTACTACGTACAATCGCGTTAATTCTTCATTCCAATGGACCAAGGGTTTATTACGGATTATCCAGATTTTCGAAATACCAGGATTATTGAGGGTTAAAAAAAAGCAATAATTCAAATTAAGGGGATTATCAGTTTTTATTAAAATTCCATATGTGTACAGTATAAAATACAAAACAACAAACTAAAACATGTTTGCACTTGATTAAAAACATACCTCAAGTGGAAAAAAAAAATTTCTGAGGGAGGGATTGTTGGCCCGCTTGATAATTGCATTTTCCAGGCTTACAAAAACAGAGAAAACATCATCATAGCCATGCGACAAGTGATCCTTCAAGCACAGCTTTTTTGCCGTTTCATTCCACTGCTTCAAGGTACTTGAGCGATAATTTTCTTCTTTAAAATCGACGTAACTGTAGATGGAGAAATATTAAATCGTTATGCTTCCAATACCGATTTTTTTCTGCCCATCGGCAATGGATTTTACTATCTCCTTTTTTCACAAGTGAACTGGGAAAATTAAAGGATATTTAATCGAATCCAAACATAAAAAAAATGTAAACCAACGTGATCAACAGAATTGAATAGTGGGAAGGAGGTTTCTTTTCAAATTAATAGGCTTGTCGAAAGAGACTTGGTTACTTGGGAACGAAAATAATTAAGAAATAACCTGATGGTACCAAAATGCATTGATTTTTTTACGAATTACTGCAATTTTTCTAAGGGACCAGCAGTTTTTTTATGGATAATTGGGATTTACGAACCAACGGGATACGAATAACCGAGAATGTACTTATTATATTGAAAGGGTCGTTGTGGGGGTTATTCCTATTACTAATTACACACTCCTTCTGGTCTACTCACAATTTATTAAATTAGACTAGAACGAATGTATATTTTTTTAATTTAACTACTCTACAGTTATTTTAAAATAAAAGGAATAATTGTTTTCCACGTTTAATAAACATCTGTCAGGGAGAATATACAATAAAATCTAATATACATAAAATGCAGTTATACACCCAGAAAATAATATATGGAAACGAATATGGTAATCATTCACTCAAAATAAAATTTCTGAACTTTAAACTATTCGTATCGTTAGAAAAATAGATTTTTTTTAAGTTGTCAGGATTTTCAGTTTTTGGAATGTCAGCCGCCTTGATATATGCTGCATTGGTAACAAATTTATTTTGGGCTACATAACATATGGGACAAGTGGCTATCAAGTCACATGTTCTTTACTGTACAACTGTATGTAATCCATGTTGAATTTACACTTACATCTTAAACATTTATTAGCCGGCCACCACTTAGTTACAACAGTTAAGCAGCTGTTCCCTAGCCACTCTTGAGCAATCACTTCTACTTTTCCTTCTTTTTGATTTTTTAAAACTAATCCGTATTCAATCTTGGGTTTAGTTTTTATCTTATAAAATGACAGATTTTTAAATATATGACCATCGTATCATTTAAGAAATTAAAGACTGCATATATATATTTAAATTCTGAAAATTATTAGAATGAGAAAATCATCTAAAGGTGATAAGGATAGGTGGAAATATTCAACCATTTTAAAAATGAACATATTCCATGTAAAAATTTATTTTTTCTTGTTCAATTTATGTTGTGCTGCCCTGGAACTAATGCATCAGTTAAAGAGTTTTTTCAATTGCTAAAGATTTTTGAACAAGGGAGAAATTGAGATTGAATATTAATACTCTAGATGCAGCACTTACTGTAAAATTCAAAATGAAGGATATTTCTGGTATATATGTAAAGAAAGTAAGCTTTCTTCAATTAAATTAGCAGCGCTTTGTTATCACGCGCGTGCTTCAGTTGGCTGCCACTAGGTGGAGCTAGAGACATATGACCAGGAGGTTCTTATAAGGTGTTCAGTGTAAACAATTAAGTAAAGTGAAACAGTGATAACAATAAACTGTAATTGTTGTTTCTTTTGTTTTACAGGTATGAATTTAGATTTTATTTGTAATAGTTGTAACCTAATTATCAATTAAATAAACCTTTTGTTTTACAGAGAAACAGATTACTTATTGTTATAATAAGAAGACCTAGCAACCCTTATAAAACAACAATTTGTTTATGATGTCAAAACTGCAGTTTGAATTTACGGTAGTGACTTCACCAAAAGACAGTAAAGCAAATGCAATTGCCATCACCTCAATTGGTACAGAAGATGGAAGAAGATATACATTGCCAGAAGAATTCAAATATATGGAAGATCATGTGGAGTTGAAAAAGACAAGTAAGTACACAAAGTTAGTTAATTCATTAAACAGAAGAAATCAGATAAGAAGAGTGTGGATTACAATGACAAAAGAATTAGAGGGCACATACATAGATGAAGATGGAAATCTGCAATTTAAAGATCAATATTTAGAGGAAATAAATGAAGAAAGTACAAACAAAACACAAGATCATAGTCTAAAGGAAATACTAGAGAAACTGATAGAAACAACACAGAAGAAAGATAACGAGAAAGACTTAAAAAAAATATCAGAAAAACTTCTCATAGAAACATTTTCAAGCAAAAATACTAATGCTAAACAGTGGATAGAAAGCTTTGAAAAAGAGTGTTCTAGATTTCAAATAGATAAAAGTGAGGAAAAAATTGAACTAATGAAACTATTTTTTGATAAACCAAGTTTAGACTGGCACTCTTCCACACTCATAAGACTAACAATAAATGCTGGTTGGTCTGAATGGAAAACAAGATTCTTAAAATGTTTCACAGATAATGGATGGAATAATATAACCTATGCACTATCATTTAAATATCGAGAAGGTTCGTTAACGGATTATGCTATGAGGAAAGAGAAACTTTTGATAGATTTTAACAAAGATATGGATATAAAGTCACTTATAGCATTAATAGCAGTAGGGTTACCAGAATTTATATTGAATAGAATAAACAAGGAAAAATTAAAAGAAACTACAGACTTATTTAATGAATTGAGACAACTTGAATGTTTAGTAAATAAAAGAAATTTTCAAAAAAAACCTACATTAGATTCTCAAAAGAAATATGAAGTAAAGATACCTTGTAAAACGTGTGGAGATTTAGGTAAAGGTGTGAGATACCACCCAAAAGATAAATGCTGGTTCCAAAAACATGAAGAAAGTAGAGAAAAGAACACTACACCAAAAAAAGTAAATAACAATTCTATCCTAGATGTAGAAATATATAATGAATCAAAAAACGAGTAAACACACCACTAATTAAATTAAACATTGTATTGGAAGATAAGATAAAAATAGAAGGGATCTATGACTCAGGATCTCAAGTTTCATTAATTAATAAAAGATTAATAAAAACTATAAAAAATAATAATATAGATAAGAACAAAATACAATTAAAAACAATTAGTGGTGTGGCACTCACAAAGGGATTAGCAAGAATAAAATTAAAAATTTTCAATATTGAAAAAGAAGTAGATGTATTTATGGTAGAAAATGAGACTTTTCATGATTTTTTGATAGGCCTAGACATAATAAAGGAATTTAAATTAAGGCAAGACGAAAATCTAAATATAAGCCAAAAACAATCGCAAAGAAAAGATATAATAGAAATAAATTTTAATGAACATATTAAAGAGAAAGATTTTAAAATAAATTTAGATCATTTAGATAATGAAAAAAAATTCAAAATAGAACAATTGATAGAAGAATATAAAACAATATTTGCCAAAGACAAGTATGATATAGGGACTGTAAAAGATTATGAAGCAAGAATAGATCTCTTGATGGAAAAATTTTGTAGTAAAAGACCATATAGATGCACAATCGAAGACAGAAAAGAAATAGAACAGCAAGTGGCAAAACTATTAGAAAAAAATTTAATTGAAGAATCGTATAGTCCATTTGCTGCACCGGTAACCCTAGCATTAAAAAAAGGTGAAGGAAAAACCAGATTATGTGTCGATTTTAGAGATCTGAACAAGATTGTCACAACCCAGGCCCAACCTTTTCCGCTAATTGATGATTTAATAATTAAAGCTAGAAATTGTAAATATATTACATCACTGGACATCAATTCAGCATTTTGGTCAATACCACTAAGGATAGAAGATAGAAAAAAAACAGGCTTTATAACCCAAGAAGGACACTATCAATGGACTTGCCTACCATTCGGTTTAAAAACAGCACCAGCAATCTTCCAAAGAATTTTATCAAGTATACTAAGAAAAAATAATCTAAAGAACTTTACAGAAAATTATATAGATGACATATTAATATTTTCAGAGACTTTTGAAGATCATATCATGCATATCAAACAAGTTTTAGAAGCCATAATAAAAGAAGGATTCAGATTAAAATTAAAAAAATGCACGTTCGCATCTAAATCAATTAAATATCTCGGACATATAATAGAAAATAATACAGTAAGACCAATTAAAGACAATTTAGTATCAATACTCAATTTTCCGACTCCAAAAACGCAGAAGAACGTTAGACAATTTCTAGGTAAAATAAATTTCTATCACAAATATATACCAAAAATCTCAACAATACTAGATCCACTACATAGATTGTTAAGAAAAGATGTAAAATATAATTGGTCTGAAGATTGTGAAAAATCATTCACAGAGATAAAAAAATTATTGTGCTCTCAACCAGTCCTAGAAATATTTGATAAAGATTTACCTATTAAGATATTTACAGATGCTTCAATAGAAGGTATAGGTGCAATACTGAAACAAACCCAACTAGATGGAAAAGAAAAGCCAGTAGCCTATTTCTCAAAAAAATTAAATGAGTCGCAAAAAAGAAAAAAAGCTATATACTTGGAATGCTTAGCAATAAAGGAAGCGATAAATTATTGGGAATACTGGTTAATTGGAAGAAGATTTGAAGTTTATTCAGACCATAAACCGTTAGAAAACCTTAATATAAAATCAAGAACAGACGAGGAACTAGGTGACTTAACATATTATTTGTCTCAATTTGACTTCAAAATTACATATATACCAGGGAAATTCAATATTGAAGCAGACTGTCTTAGTAGAAATCCGGTATTAGAGTCAAAAGATAATACCCAAGAAATATTAAAAATAGTAAACATGATCCAACTACAAGAAATAATTAAAGATCAAAATGAAAATACAGCATTAGGAGAACTTAAGAAAAAAAGTACGGATAAAAATGGTATAATCTATAAACATATTAAAAACAAAAAGAAGATAGTTTTATCAGAAAAATTAAGCATTAAATTAATACGAGATACACATATAGACTGGTGTCACATCGGAATAAGGCAAATGATGAACAGAATATGTCCTTATTACACTTCAAAAAAATTAATAAAAAACATTCAGAATATATGCAGAACTTGCGAAATTTGTAAAAAGAATAAATCTAGAGGTCAAGCAAAATATGGATTAATGTCTCAATTAGGACCAGCAACAAAGCCGTATGAGATAGTGTCGATTGATACGATCGGTGGATTTGGTGGTCAAAGATCAACGAAAAGATACCTCCATCTTCTAGTTGATCACTATACAAGATACGCACATATATTAACTTCAAAAACTCAAGCTGCAAGTGATTTTATAAAAATAGTCCAAAATACATTAGAAATGAACAAGATAGGTACAATATTAACAGACCAATATCCAGGACTAAATTCTAAAGAATTCAAAAATTACCTAAAAGAACAAGATATCAGACTCATTTATACAGCCTTAAATGCACCATTTTCAAATGGCATAAATGAAAGATTAAATCAAACAATAATTAATAAAATAAGATGTAGAATCAATGAATCTAAAGAAAAGAAAGCTTGGACAACAATAGCAAGAGAATGTGTTGACAAATATAACATAACAGAACACTCAGTTACAGGTTTTACACCTAAATATTTACTAGATGGTACTAACACAAGTATGCTACCTGAAGAACTAAGGAAACTAACACATGCAGAGGTTTGGAAAGAAGATAGAAAATTAGCTCTAGATAACACTATAAAATCACATGAATACAATAAGAAATTATTTGACAAAAACAGAAAGGAAAGGGAATTCAATACAGGTGATTTGGTATATATCGAAAACGGACATAGATTAAATAGAAAAAAATTAGATGAACTTAGGGTTGGACCATTCAAAATTGCAGAGAAAATATCAAATACTATATTTAAAATCAAAACTGAAAAAAGAAACGAAGACACAGGATTATTCCACATAACAAAACTGATACCAGCAGAATAAACATTATATAATAAAAATTCTCACGAGAATTTTCACAGTGGGAGGGGGAGATGTAAAGAAAGTAAGCTTTCTTCAATTAAATTAGCAGCGCTTTGTTATCACGCGCGTGCTTCAGTTGGCTGCCACTAGGTGGAGCTAGAGACATATGACCAGGAGGTTCTTATAAGGTGTTCAGTGTAAACAATTAAGTAAAGTGAAACAGTGATAACAATAAACTGTAATTGTTGTTTCTTTTGTTTTACAGGTATGAATTTAGATTTTATTTGTAATAGTTGTAACCTAATTATCAATTAAATAAACCTTTTGTTTTACAGAGAAACAGATTACTTATTGTTATAATAAGAAGACCTAGCAACCCTTATATATATATTTTCAATATATTGTTAGAAGATGATAAATTGACAAAAAATATAAATTCACTGGAAAAGTAATCTTTTAAATAATAATTAATAGTCATGTAAACATAATTACAATATACAATGTTACACATTATTATACTTAGATGTATTATCTGATTTTACATCCTGAAGAAACTAGCACATTTGGTAAAGCCTCCGAGTAGATAATGAGGAGGTCACGGGTTTCATTCCCGACCCTCCCTCTATATTTTGTCTTTGGCTCTTAATTAATAATGATTATAAATATCAGTGGTTTTTATGATGAGTGAGTGAAAAAGTGACCTACACTACATGTATCATAGTATACAGTAGAGAACACTCAAATGATCCATCAGCGGGCATACATGTGAGAGATCCCGTAGCTTGCTTTCTTCTTTAAATCTGTAGAGGTATAGCTTTTTTTCTGGGCCGTGGACACTCAATGCTTGAGTTAGTGGGTAAGTGTAGTATGACTACTCTCTGAGTGTTCTTCAACCTACGAGAGTATCAGTAGACTAACAAAACCACAAGTCTCGAGTATAAATAGAACAACATAGCCTGCTGCCTTACTAAAAGAGGATGTTTGACCTTGTACAACCCAATCCTTTTTCACTTTCTGAATCAAAAAGATAAAGTAGAACTATATTAGCGACGAATTGGGGAATGAGTTCTCAACTGGGGAACCCGCAGGCGCAAAAAGAGGAAGACCCAAACCACTTGGAGGTCCCCTCGAGGATGGAAAGGGTTAGTTGGAGATTACTCTGGAGCATCACTGAATTAAATACCACCTTGCCAGATTAATGTTTTACAGCTCCATAGTTTGGCTTATTTATGGCCATGGAGTGAATAGGAAGTATCTTCTCCCCACGCTTTCAGTTTATCTCCATCCTCATATCACCATTTTCCCTAGCTCTACCCAAAATATTTACACCCATAAAGTCCCTTCACTGTGAGTACATTATCCTCATTGTTATGTACAGTGTAGTGAAGAACCGATATAATAACTATAAGTTTGGTTCACTGTTATAAATAACAGTGTGTTACGACAAACCTGGCATGTGTTCAGAAGGCTTCAGTTTGAGCGTATGCGTACTGTTTTCAATATCTATGTCTCATGTATTGTGTAAATAAATTATATCGCGTTATTCAATTAGATATGAAAATGTGTCTCATTATTCGGTCCCTTGTCACAACAAGTTGGCGACGAGGATAAAAGTACAAAACATTGGGAAAATTGAGTGCCGCTAACAATACTATAACCGCTAGGTTATAAAAAGGTATTTTATTTTTTTTTACTAATCGTTATATGCCTGGTTTAAACCAGCAAGTCAAGTCACAATGAATTCAGAACAGTTTGAGAAGTTGATGTTAGTTTTTTCATCTGCTCTGGGAAGTCAACAAACCACACCAGCATTACCACTAATACCATTTTAAACTATGACTCCAAAACTGAACAGTTTTCGTCATATATGGAGCGTTTTGACAACTATTGTGATCTCAAAAACGTCATATAACTCTGACCCAACAACTCCCAAACAACTTAAGTCCAATCCTCCTGAAAATGCCTCTGAGTAGTGGGGGCAGGACTATCCAACGTTCCCCTACACTTTACCCCCACCCGCCTTACATTTTTTTTCCAAATTTATTTTGCCTCCTTTCAGTATGAGTATTCCTAATAGTTAAGGAAGCAAATTATTGATATTATAAAGATTTGTAATCGAAATTTAAATAAATAGGTAAACAAATAGAAAAAAAATAGTTTCCTATATTATTAACCAATGATTAAAACCCCAACGCCAATGGCCCTTGTGGTTAAAATGCCCTAAAGCATACAAAATAAAAAAAAAAAGAGATGTAAAACAGGCATGTGGAGTTATGCCAAGAAACCGAAGGCATATTTTTTTGTGTTAGCGACAATTATTATTATTCATAGGTGGGACTTGGTCCCACAAACAAATTTTTGTTTCTGTCTGGTTTTACATAAATAAATAAATGTTCTGACTGAAATGTATTAGTATGTTAAAACTGTCTCCGGTTACAGAAGATCAGATGAGGTTGCTATTGAGGGTAGCAGTTGAAGGCAGTGTAAATAATTCATGATAATTTTCTTTCCTCACCATCTAGCTAAATTTATAATAAAACTGGTTTCCCCTTTGCTTTGGCAAGCAAACTGAGCACAAAATAAATACAATTTAAGTTCAAGGAATGCAGGAGTTCAAACTCTGTATGTGGTTTGAAGATCTGTCGTTGACGCAGCAAAAGGAAATGGAAATTACCAATGCGTTCAGGATAGCTGATTTTAAGATGTCTAAGAGTAGGGTCGACGGAATTAAAATTTAAATACTGTTTACATTACCTTCACCCTTTGTCGCAAGTCTTGTCCACTAGTTTAGTTTAATTCTATTCCTCTCCCTGTATCCGAGACAGTACGGTACTTAGGCTTCCATCTCGACAAACGACTGACCTGGAATCCACATACGAGACTAAAAAGACAAGAACTAAACAGACGCTTTGAACAACTGTACATACTACTTCAAAGGACATCCCATCTCTCAATAGAAAATAAACTACTAATCTACAAAGTTATACTTAAACCAATCTGGACATACGGAATAGAGCTATGGGGGACAGCAAAAAAGTCGAACATCAAGCGTATCCAATCCTTTCAATCAAAAGTCCTGAGAACAATAGTAAATGCCCCTTATTATGTCAGCAACAAAACCCTTCATAACGACCTTAATAAACCCTACATTCTAGAACTCATCCCTTCCAAGTTTATGAAATTCCACAGTAGCCTTTCCAACCACCCTAATCCTGTAGCACAGTCATTGCACTGCGGCACTCATCCCTATAGTCCTCCTCGGAAACTGAAACGGCAATGGCCTCGTGACCTGCTATAATTGCGGGACAGTGGGAGTCCTGGCAATGGCCAGTCTCTCCAATCATGTCCTGAGCGTGTGTGGCTCTCGCACTCTTGGTCAGTCTCCACTGGCTAGTATCTGGTGACGCGGCTGACGGAGGAGCGTGGGGGACTTCCCAAGACTCCCGCTTTCTCTTCGCATGTGGACTTGGGAGGCCTCTGGGCTGTCTGTAAATATTGTATGAATGAGCGAGTGAATGATGAATTGTTAATATGGTATGAATGATAGTATATCTTAATTACTTATTGCCTAGCAAGGCAGATTGTAATTTTAGCACAACAAAGGAATTATACAATAAAATATAAAAAAATACTGTTTGAGTACATAACTTCAATGAGAAGTTCAAAAAGCTCCATGGGGCTCTAAGCTGGAGCATATTTGTGCTGGATATTAGTCTTCGCGTAGTGAAAAACTCCATTATTTACTAAAGCACATTTCTTTCATTCAAAATGAAATTAGTCTTATCCATTGTAGCAATATGCTATTGTTAAACCGAAATATACTAGGAAACGTAATATTACTATCATTTTTTAATTAATTAATTTTATTATTAATGATTTTGTAGGTATCGTGAACTTTTGGCAATTGACATCACCATTAAAGTGGCCTCGTGATGAAAATTAAAAGCCAGAAATACTTAAAATGAGCAATAAGCTCAAAACTCTCACTGTGTGTGTTACATATGTATGCAATCAATTATTTCCTAATTAATTGTCTACTAATTAACACTAGTTAATTAACTTACTTAAATATTAATACAAGGCGAGTATATCATATAATATAGAGGCAGAGGTTGATGATGCTCTGTGATGGCATACAATTACCTCCTGTAAATCATTTACTCCTATGTCATACTGTATCATTAAAGTCCCACATTTAATAGAATAAAGTAAGGTTTCACCAAATTATTTTTAGTTAATAAGAATAATATAATATATTATTGAAGAGAACTACTTTCATTCGCCACGGAGTGCTTTTCTTTCCTGCCTATCTGTATGAATATAAACAATACCGCTCATATAAATGTTTTAAAGTGAAGTTCACCTTTAAAAATATATTTTAATTTTATAATTTTATAAATAATTTTAAAGAAGTGATAGCACCTCTAAATATGCTCGTAAAGCGTTAGTAATAGGTTCCAAGTAGTCCGTCAATAATATATATGTATAAGTTTATTATTGTTAAAATATAAACCACTCAGCGATGCTACTTATATATATAGCTAGCCAGGTGACCTTTTAACACCTATTCGAAATAGTGCAGAAGCGGCTTTGTACTGGCCAGTGGACCGACCTAGGGGCCTTTTACGACACACGCGAACGTGACTTTCCCGAGCATCAAATAGTCCCTAATATCCGGGAAGATGGTCTCCTCTAATTCATCCCTCTCTGCGCCCTACCTCCTACCCCTGCTTCCCTTTATAGCCCATAATTCAATCAAGCTGCACTTTCTTACCTTTTCTCTCTAATGTATATATATTTATTTGGAAAATTACAATTGTACAGCTTTATTAATTTGGTTGTAAGAATTCATCCATACTTATCTACAATTTTCATTCGTACAATATGTATATACACATTCTGCCCGTGAGCTCCCCCCCCCCCCCCACCCACTTTCCAAGGTAATTCCCCTGCAAGTTGATCGAAAAGCTGAAAGCAGCAGGGTTCCACCCGCTACCCACCATCCGACCGTCATGTGGTGAAGACCAGAGAAAGGCAAAGAGAGACAAAGATGCTGACCAGGAGGACGTGTGGAGATGGTGACCAGTACCAGGACCCCATGTCATTCTCGTGTATTTAAAATATATCGCGAGACCGCCGCCGTTGTAAGCGACGAGGAGCATTGAATGAGTTGACAGGATTCGGATGAGTGCATAAGTTTACATATTAGACTTGAACATTACTCTAGATCACTTTAAATTTTAGAAGAAGCCAATAAAACAACGTATTGGTTGATTGAAACGTAGACAATTCTTATTGTTTATTGTTATCCTTGATTCAAAAAGTTAAAAGGAAATAAACTTCAAAAGTAATACACGTATCCTTTTTCATTGGAGTCACATATACCTTACAAAAATATACATGAAAATGGTGTTCGACAAAATTGATAACAAAGTAAGAACAAAACAAACAGTTGGCACATGGAGATCTCTGTGAAGGGATGAGTTTGTAATGTAAAAGGGTGCGTTGACTGCAGTACTGAGGACTTTGTATTTGAATGTGTGGATTCGTTTGATGTACAACGGTTTGACTTTCTACCGCACAGTTCTACTCCGTAAGTCCAAATTTGTAAAACAACTGGGCATAAAGCATCAAATACGGTAACACTAAAATAAATGTAGAGATATGCCAAAAAGTAAGGTTTAAAACCCAACAATAGATTCGCCTAATGTCGTTCGGCCAGACTTAATTCTAGTAATTTCTAAAAAAAAAAAAAAAAAAAAAATCTGATTTGTTGCAAAGGCATACCTACGGATAGTTTAAACATAAGTATTTTGGGTCAAAAATATTCAGTGCTTTTATCACGATAATTTATTGCTTCCAGATTAAAAAAACAAAACAATTTATTTCATGATTGATGTCACCATATTCTATTCAGTAAAAAATATATATATTTAAAGTAATTTAAATAAGATTTCCCTTGATGGTTAAATCAACTAATATATTTTAGTTAGTGATATAGAAAGCAAATTACGGAACGTCTGATATATTCCGTTATTGTATTGATTTTATTTTAATGTTAGTTAAGGTAGGAGAATAAAGTGAGTGTTGGAAAAATCATTTTTCATATTTGTTAGTCACTGTGTTGACTATGATCCTTACTTGGCCCATGTCATAGCCAAGTACTACTTTGCCTCTCCCTTGTCTTACCCTATCCTCAAAGTACCAACCCCTTCATTTATCACAGTTCCCCTTAACTGGGAACCTTTCCATGAGCTCCTTTTAGATCCCCTCTACTTCAGAGCATCCTTCAAAATAATTCAGGGCTCTCCTTTACTACCGTCGTTCAGGTATACGTTCCAGACCTCAGTATTCTATCACCCCCCCTTCTTTAAGATTGGTCCCATTAAAACGCAAATCCCGAGCTATGTTGCCAAGAGCCCGCTATGAAGATCACCATGTCTGCAATCAACTCTGCGTTTTTTAGAGCATACAAATTTGGACCTTACTTCTGTTACACCTTTAAAGCCCATCCCCACCATGAAAACTAAGGCAATCATCCGTCTACATTATTTCTCTGGCCTTAGCAATTAATCCCTCTGAGGTCAAACACCTACTATACTATTCACCTGGGCACAAATGTCCTGGAATAAGGCCTTGGACACTGATGTACACAGATGAAGTTGTCCTTTATGTAATTAAGGAAACTTAGAAGATGTCACAGGAAATTTGGTACACAAATCTCAAACTGCAAGGATACATTAATGAAACCTTTCTGTGAGCTCCTTTTAGATCCAAATTACCGCAGGGCATCCTTGAGCTAAATAGATTTTGCTGTAGTTGTATTATTCTAAACAAAACATGTTTATCTTAGCAACATCACCATTTACCAATTGTTTTGTCACGACCCCCTGCCCTGACCAGTGTACAGAAGTCATGTACAGGTTTTGGTGGACTTTGGTACCTCTGTTGTAGACTTTCCCTTTCCATAATTCCTTTTCCAACCCAAAAACAACATGATTAATCAATGTACAAGGTATAACATTAATAAAATAAATACAACAAACAGGACCAAATAAAACAACATATGCGACAGATATTAAAAGGAAATATTTATTTGACTTTTGTTATATGTTCAAACCCCGACATGGGGGAGGTAGTGTACAATTGTTAAATAACGTTAAGTAACTGAGGCCAGATGTCTTTTTATGTAGGCCGACCGGTGTACCCCATCTGTTGGGATATGGGTGGTCCGAAGTGCAAGATGGGGTAGAATTGGCATGCACGGTCACAAAGGGCCATAATGAAAAAAAACTTCTAAATATCGGTAGATTCGGTCCATGACGAGAACGTATATACTTCGGGACGAGATTTTGTGGGTGCAGTAGGTAGTCGTCTTGAGGACAGTCGCAGGAGTCGCGCTGAAGGTAGTTGGAGTCTCTCAAGCGGTCTTGCGGTGGTTTGAGACGATTGTTATCTCTTTGACCTCTTGGATTTGAGGCTGCTTCTACATCAGATTGAAGACATCGATGTACACCAGTAAAATTTAAGCTTTATTTGTAGCTAGTAGAATAGATGTAATCTGTCCGTAATTTTGAGTTAATAGTAAAATCAGTCATTCCTCTTGAAAACATTTTAACCTTTTGTTGTTTTTGGTGAATAGAACATTTGTTTAGTAAATTCTATTTTACCATTGAATTCCTTCCATTTGCTCAGCACGTTAATATATTAAGGTAAATTACTTTGGGTTTAGAACCAATTGGGACCGACTGTAAGTGGATTGAATCTATGAATTATGTATAATTTTGTACAGCTTTACGCTAATGCAATACGCTCAAGATTTGAGGAATCAAATATGTCATTAGTTGAATAGTTAGATGGCATCCCTAAAAATTAAATATTCTAATTACTCAACTAGAGCGTAACTGTGTGGTGTTGGTGGGTAAGTGGGGTGAATAGATAAACGGGTACATGAATCCTTAGAAAAGATACATCCTTTTTTCATTTAAAGTTTTATGTATTCGGATACAGTTGTGTATTGGATAGATACAGGATCCCTAAATAAATAAATATATAAAATAAAAGGTTGTTTTCTTTCCCCATCCGCTTATATTAAGACAAAATTATTTATTTTTTCTGGTTTTGAATTATTAAATGTATTGTTAAGTCTTCACGGTGGTAAAGTACCCATGAACACATTTTCAACATAATCTATAAATATAAATAATGCAAGGCATTAAATTGTGAATGGAATACATCCCTACCATAAAATATATTGGTTGATCCATGGATCATCATGGGTAATGTTTTAGATATTATTATGTCTTTACTGACTCAAAATTTACATCGATTATGAATAAAATAATATATTATAAATACATATAAAGGAACCAAAGGGTTTAGCAAGTGATAACTTTATGGTAAAATTTCTGTTAAACATGTATCTCATCAAAACCCAATCATAATATTTCCAAGTGTTGTGAACCTTTCAAAATTAAGATATGTCCCCAATCCTCTCGAATAAAGGACCCGCAGAAAGACGAACAGTGAGGCGAAAGTAGAAATCGGTGCTTGAGAATAAAAAGAGTATTTTGATGATACAACTTTAACGTTGATAGGGACTCATCTACACAGAAGGGAGAAGCCAAGCCGCACAATTCTATTAGAGTGTTCGTGACAGTTAATTTTAGTTAATATGAACAACTATGAGTTCTATCATACAGTGCATTGAACATTTAATGTGAGGCAGTCAACGGTAGTGGGGGGGGGGTGATATTACATGGTTTGGTCTGTTTGTTCACTGTTGAGACATAACATAAAGTAAAATTGTGGCTCTCACAGTTTCTTTCTCGTTCTCATGTGAAACTATGGTCGTGGGATGATAAAACAAAATACAAATTTTGGAAAAAATCCAAAAGTTTTCGCATCCCATTTTCTCCTTTTTTTTTGAGAACCCCAAAATTGGCTATAACTCCTGGACGACTTCACCCATTCACATGGAACTGTACGGGGATCTGAAGGCCTATTACGTTTACGTTATGACACCAAACCGTCCTCGTAAATAGGTACATTAAAAACGGAGATATGAAATAAAACGTTTTATGTTTTCCTCTCAATGCCATCGTTATTTTTCTTATTTCTAAAGACATCAAACCTGATTCCTGTTTCCTTATAGTGAATGAGAAGATATTAAACTTTCCAATGATGGATTTCAATAAACTTTAGGCGGGTTACGAAGGATCAAGGGAAATAAAAAGCAGCAAAACTTTTTTATTTTTTAGGGGCGCTCAAAACGAATACAATCTTGAGGAATAAATAATGAACAAAAAATGGAAACTTTATAATTCAGTACAATCACGAATAATCGAGGTGATTATGGGGAGTGTATTCCCGGATAATCAAAATACATGGATTATCGAAAATCACGTTTTTTAAGGTTATGTCTATCAGTGATATAAATAAACAAAAAACGCCAATTTTCGAATCACAAATATCATTTTTATGCTGTAAGTCATCGTTCCTCGATTTTTTTTTCGAAGAATAAAATGAAGAAAGTCTTTCTGTGTCTTTTTTTTTAAGTGACTATCACATCTTGACACATGGGCTGAATTAAGGAAGTTACATTTGGTGATAGACAGTAGACGAAAATTTGTGCATCACCTGTTTTTAAAACGGACTCAATTGAGTGAGATAGGTCATTGTCCCGTAAGATAATAGTCATATTAGTAAGTCCTTTTTCGCACTGATAGTCGTGGACATATGGAAAAACTTTCTTACAAAAACTAATCTTTAAATACACTTTGATTCAACCAAAAAAAAAAAGAGGATAGTGGAGTACCCGGATAACGAATATAGTACTGAAATATTATATGCTTTTAAAGATAAGAGATATGGTATTTCGGATCCGGTCACACAAGAGGGAAATACTAATAAGCTTAGCTATTGTGATCATATTAAAGTAAGTTATTTTGCTATTCCTACAACAATACAGATCCTTAAAATGGGTCCCCCATACTCGAATGTGTTAAGTAAAAAAAGATGAAATTTTTGAGATGGTGAAATATCTACAATCCTGACGTTGAAAATATGAGCCAAAACGGGATAGGAGATAGTATTGAACGGTCGTTTGGGTGACAATTAGATTGAAGAAAATTATTGAAGACACCATGACTTAATAAAGAGAAAGGGTCGGATACTGAAGGTACAAGGTGCCTCATTGATATTTCACAAGGTCGGTAGTCCAATCACAGGTATAACCCCGATTCGTTGTCAAAGCAGAACAGACTTTCACCTATATCCCAGCAATAACTTAATCGACACCCTCATGCTTTGAACATATTACACTCCCTCTTTGACTACGCGGATTATACGAAATATCTAGACTTGCAAGAGCTAGGTAAAATTTATTACTAACCAAAGAAAAAGGAAATTGCAAGGACGGGATACTCGGAATGTACCCGGGACATTTTCATAACGGATTCCGTTCATATTATTTTTTTAGGACTAGTCACGTCAAATGAAATTTTTTTTTCGGCTCCTAAGCTGCATTGACAAGAAAACTAGGACTAGTGTGTAAATTTTTCAACCTAATATCACCAAAAAAAGTTTCATTTGAAATCGGTGACCCACGACCGGGACCTCCCCTTCCCCTCCACACTTAGATAAACTTTCGATAGTTTTCCTTCCTTGCATAATTTTATGTAAAATAATTTTAAAAACATTTCATATAAAACAATTAATAAATGGCATAAATGTGGAGCATTAAGTTGACATGCCCTAAAACAAAGCTAAAAACAATGTTTAGAAAATTGTCGTTGAAGGCCCGTCGAGTAGTTGCTATATATTTCCTATTGATTCCATGACATTAGATAGTTTTATTTCTTAGCTGTTTGTATTAATGTCTCAACTCCGATTCGTTGTCAAAACAGAACAGATTTTCACCTTTTTCTGAGCAATAACTACCCGGCCCCTTATGCTTTCATGTCCATTGACACTTTTTCCATGAGAATACAAAGTCTATGAAATAAACTGATGCAGGTTAGCGCTATGGCAAGTTTATTATTAATCATATAAATATATGGAATAGAAAAAATCTTTATCCTGGAACGATGCCCCCTGTGAATAAATACTTAGTACCAATAAAATAAATCCAACAATAAATTTCATGGTGGGGGAGGGGGGAATAAAAATAAATAATGGCTGCTCAGTATAGAAAATATCATCCAAGAGTTTCTTTAAATTCCGAGAATTCAAAAAATGTACTATACCAAATTAAATTTAAATAAGAAGAAGAGGCAACAAATAAAACATTATAAATAAATATTAGTAGTTACTGCTGTACATGGTCGGGTTCATAAAGAGTATAGTAAAATATAAAATATCCTGAAATAAAAAACAGATTAATGTATGTATAGAAAGTAAAGATTAATAATCAAGATAATTGGAGGAAATCTACTAATTGAACCCGTAGCCTAATCAATTTCTAATCTCTTCAGCTCATTTCGTATTAGGTTTGAGAAATCAGACGTCAAGAAACAATCAATCAAAGGAGACAAACGCAACTGAAGAAGTGACGTCTGGCAATGCCATGTTGATCAGAAGGGCCCCACTAGAGATTTGCCAAACCACGCGCCGTGGGAACGCTTCCCTGTGCGGGCCCCAAGTACGGAAGTATGAAGCTCGCATCCACCTCAAGATTCACCGAACCAAGCATCACGGGAGCGGTGGTTAAGAGCGAGTCTATCTAAAGTCATCGAGAATTGTTTGCTTTTTACGGCATTATGTTACCACATAATCAAGTGTTTCGTTAGGTCTACGGAAAATTTTCCTAATAGTTTGTTCACGTTTTCCTAATGGTTCTGGCGGGAGGAAAGGTAAGGGTTTGAGGAAACCGTGAAAAAGCGACTAGCTTAGAAACTAGAAAGGCGGAAAAAGCCTAGGTTATTAGAGAACGATAATAGGAATAATAAATTATCCCAGAGATAAATATGGTGCACACCTCCCGATGTAATTAATTACCTACTACATTACCCAAATCCCTGCTGTAGGATTAGATTCCTTTTTCAGCTGATTAATTGTTTGCATTCCGCATCTTTTTGTCTCCTATACAGTTCCGGACTACCTCTGACAAATTACATTAAAAAAATAATTAAAACAAGGCAATAAAACTAAATGATCTTTAAATAACTGCTACTCGGGTTTTCAGCCCTTTAATTCGTCAGTAACCGACCAGCTTGAAGCGAATAATTTATCTATATCCTTAATGTAAGATGCAGTTTGCGAGCAATGGTTTTATTATGATGGGTCATAAAAACTACAGAAAAATATATATTAATACCAAGTAATTCTTTAATGGTATTTAATCAAGTGACGCCGGCCTGAAGAGACAGGCACAGGGGAATGTGGTTAAAAAAAAAAAACCAATGAAATCCAAAAAAGAGAATTTACATTTATCATGAACATACTCACACTAAGTAGATATTGATAACAACATATATCAATTACATTCCAAAAATGTAGAACATCAAGAACGGTGAAAATTACGTTCACGGTTCCGAAAATTAAATTGAAAAAATTATGGGATAGATTCGATCAAAAACAAATGTTAACCTTCCCAGTTCAAGGTTAACATTTGTTAAATGTTTAAAATTCGAGAGCGTTTGGATCATTTTTACGGGCGTTATCGGGCGGCTATTGTACGCACGGACAGACTGACAAAACAAGATTCCACTGTAGCTTTTTAAAGCTATAACCTCTCATTTGGGATTAGGTAATGCCAAAGCCCCATTATTCGCTGTGAAAAATCCTTCTTGTCCCCTGGGAAAATTATAACATTGTGTCATAAATAGCTATAAAGGCATTATTTGGATGAGCTACTTAGAAAGTACTTCTAAGTTCCCTTACTTTATTAATAATAAAATAAATGTGGAGGATAGGACTGGAGGAAATGATGGGACTTCTATGATAAACCCTCCTAAAAAACAGTACACCCTTCCTTCAACCTTGCCGAGAATCCCATTATAGTTGTTTTATTTTTTAACCATTTCTAAGATATTTTCTTTAGTTCAATTTTTATAAGTGATTTTAGCTCGAGGTAAAATTACCTAGCAGTGCCATAGGTGTTAGAAAAGGGCGATAGCCAACCTTTGGTTCAATATTGAAAACTAGCCACTCCTTTTTTTAATGGATCTTGTTTACCACAAATCAAATGTCTGTTAATGGATTAAAAAAAAAACAAGTATTCTAAAAACAAAAACATGATATCAATTGCCTTAATGTCTTTAAAACATTTCTCACTACTGGCTCAAGGCAATTTGAAGCAGCACCACTTTGAGGTGATGTGGAAAAGTAAACATAGGTCTTGATATGTTCCATTCGGCACTTGTTTTCACATTGTAGAAAACTGTAAAACGTCGTTTAAATTAATCTTAAAATATTTCGAGAGAGTTAGACCCAATTTATATCAGGAATGAATATATTTAGATGGACCCCCTCTTAAAAGCAGAATGCAAAAAGTTGTGTTTTAACAGTTCATTTTAACTTTGATATTTTGTTAACTGATTAAAGAAAACTTTTATTTATAATTTGTTTAGAAGTTTTAGAGCTACTTAAATTTATTGGATCATAATATAAAGTTGTAAGTGATTACTGGTATCACTTGGGTAGGTTTTAAAATTCCCTGATTTCGCGGGATGGCGGAACTCGTCGTTCCTGGCACATCCCCCTTGAACCTTTCATTTTCATTCTTACATGTTCTAGTATTCCATAGTGATTTCAAGGTTTGTTGTAAAGTACACGGTTTTCGTCCGCATCCCTTGTCTGTTCTTGATAGACCTAGCCTTGGATCTGCGGGACTCCATATCATAGTGAACCAGGTCACTATCTCGTTCCATAATTAACGGAAACTAGGATTAATTTCATTATCATCCTATTAAAAAATAGCGTTAATCAGTCATACCTCACCTGACAAGTCTCAGTGGAACAATAATAGGTCAATGGGTTGACTCCCTCGAAAGCAAGAAATAAACCACCAGGGTCATTAATAAATGCACACTCCCCAATGTAATGGTAGTTGGTAGTTTTGAAAATACCACCCATTTTATTGTCTTCAGAAAAATTCAGTGGTGAAAGAGTGATCTCCCATTAGTACGATTAGGTGTGGAGGAAACGTCATAGTGGGTGGACCTAAGCATTACGGCTACTTTTGTAATTTTCTAATTATGATCTGTGTTGGCTAGAGATATGGTGGCGTATTCAAAGCGGTCAGTGCTAAGCACACAATTGTCCAAGGGTACAGCCATGACACACAAAGCTGCTGAACCAAGGGAGGCTAACAAAGGGCCAGCCAAATCCCTCCGATAATAACTCTAGCCTCCCATTGCCTTTTGAATCGCCCCAGCGGTAGTGAGAACAAATCGAATATTTAGTCACTTCATCGACCCCGCCGTAATCACGTTCCCTTGTTGCATCTACTATAGGCCCCACCCAGCAGCGTCCTCACAAAAATACACAAGGACCAAAAACCAGCTAACCGAATCATTAATGATTCTTCTAAAGCCATGTGGAAGGGCACTTCGGAACAATGGTAATTCGACTGGCCTCTTTTACAATAATAGTCATGTTACAAAGTGCCCATAAGTTGTATTCCAATTATTTCACTCATGTGAGTGAGGCTAACTACTCACTGAGCAGAACCTGTGAAAAAGCAAATGGCTCAATGTGGGCAACTTGGCTGTGCAGCATATCCCACGTCCCTGTATACCCACAGAGAGTTAAGATGCAACAAATAACCTCAACTTACCATATGTATCATGCCCAGTTTTATTGTAAATGAGCCAGTAAAAAGTTTTTTATGGTGAAATTTTCACTAAAAGAATAAAATGTGTTTTTGGGTGTGAGTTATTGTAGTCAAATTATAGATGGATTTCCAAATAATCATAATTTTACAAAATTGACATCCTTTTTCTGTGTTGGCCATTATAACTGGTCTTATTTTAAATTATCATCATCATCCTACGGACATCAATCGACCCAATACCAATCCTCCGCCGAATGTTCATGTTCTTCGCTGCATTTGCATCTGACACCGATCCCCCTTACGTCTTAAGTCATTTCTTATGTACGGTCGACCACCTCCAGGATGAGCATGCCCAAAGACCATGTGCCACTATGTTCAAGTTTTGCACTGTTTTCAAGTTGAAACCTTACTAACCCTATTATTTTTTTTGGGACTCCAAGACCAAAGAGAGCATTTCAACATATGCAAGTAAGCTTATCTGGAGTCTTTGAACAGGTGGTGAAGGTTCAGTTTGAATTGGCTAATCTTCTCAAGCGTTGAGGCAGATGAATGAGAAGATAAATTCATTGAGCGGTCAACCTCCCCTCCTTAAACCAAACCCTCTCTACATAATTCAATCAGTCGCTCTTTAATAACTATTGCTAAAACTCTCAAGTCTGAGTACTAAGCAGTGAGGTGTCCCTATTCAAGTCTGTTCCCTTTTGTGTTTTAATTGAACACCGGACCAATGCGTCTTGTTTTCCCACTGAGAAGTACAATATAATTGTTTTATTTACTGTGAACAGTTATTTTGACGTGTCAACAATCGCGGAGGATAAAGGAAAGGACTAAAAAGAATTTAGCCTGGTGGGTTATAAACGTTCTATAGTGGCTCGAGCGTTTAAGCGACAATTGCCCTAATATCATCAAGTACTTTTCAAAACTCTTTCACAAATCGTGTTTATCCAACCATATTGGTTTTACCATCAAATAAAATACTCTAGTCAAGTGTGTAAACCCACTTGCCCATCAGCATATTACAAATAAATTATAGTTACTTAAGAATAGCAAAGTTGGATACTTAGTATTGTGAATGGGGTTTCGCCTTTATATTATAGAAATCCCGGAGTTTTATATTTTATTTAAGGCGACAGAAATAATATATAACTCTTTGGTAATAAGGTTCTTGCCTGAGCGAAATAGGAATCAAACAGGAAGAAGTTTAGTTATTCAAATTGAATCTGATATGGTGGCTGAATGTGAAAGTATTAGCGAATGAGCATTAAAAAACAATGCTACCTAAAGCTGCTCAATCTTTCATGAAATTCGTCTTAATTTGCTTTGTGAACTAAATTAAAAGTTTTTAACTTTACTTGGCTTTAACCTATTCCATGGTTATCTACAGTTCGGAGAGAGAGGCTTTACTCTATAACAGGTAGAAATGAATTGTATTTCTTCAGTCTGTTAAAAAATGGATCCCATCAATCTAGACTTACAAGGTATCTTGATTCAAAAGGTTATAGTTTAAAAAAATATCAAAAATAAACGTTTTGGGGGGGGGGGATAAATTTAAACGAATAAAAAACAATATCAACTTAAGTTCACCACCGGCTGCGATCATACTTGAAAGACAAGAACGCTGTCTTAGCAAGTCATTAACTATTCATTCAACGCTACACTACTGAAAAATATACGTGTTCCGAAAATCTATTGAGAATCGTGATTATGAATCGCGTATGACAGTAAGAATTTATATTTTAATGGTTTAGCTAATTTTTTTTTTTCATAGGTTGGAAATGATTTTTTGACGAGTATCGCTTGATATTAATTATTCAATTTTTAAATCACAATTTAACTCTGATGCGATATAATTTTAGTTAGTAAAAATTAAAGAAAAGTCTTTGAACTAGTTTAATAGTTTGCAATTGTACTATGAATAAGCGATAGGGGATGATAGGGGGAAAACAGCTCAAGTGGGGAAATCCTTGTCAATGTATTCCGCTTTTCTTTCCCTGCATTCATATTCATAATCAAATGGGGATCATGTTTGAGGTCCGCGAATAAAATTATAAGGGTCATGCATTTAAATGATCTGATGAAAATTTAATATTTTCCGACCATAACGCCGAGTTTGTACAGGCTCTGACAGCCCCTTCCAGACCCCTGTGTCATTATTACTTGCCCATTCTTCTCTCTGCCCCCTCCAACAACTCCAGCCCAACTTCGAAAAATTAATTTCTATCTTTTTCGGATTCCCCAACTTACCTAATCGTCTTAATTCGCCGAGAAGGGAAAGGAGTAAGTGGAATTAATAAACATAAATATCTAGTCGATCCGCCGATCAGTAGACTCGCCATTTCTGTGGTTTCTTTGTTGTTTTTTTTCAAAATGAGAAACCCCCTGTGTCTGTCTGTCTGTTTTGGTCCCAACCACTTTCATGCTACGAAATTATAGATAAACATTCCATTGGACATTGAAGCTATGGACAAATATAGCTATATCCGTAAATTTATTATTTTTTCATATAATAGATATATTTATAAAAATAAAATCTAAACTACATAATTATTGATTATTCTAACTTTAAAATAATAAATTTTAGCACAATAAAGAAGTTTCTATAAAATAATAAAAAATATTTATACAAAAATTTTATTTTAATTAATTTATTTATATAATAAGTTTATTTATTATTTATGACTGAAGTTCACTAATTAGTCTATAAGTTGATATTAAAAAAAAATGTTGCCTAGAATTATGAGTAGGGTATCAAATATAACATGTTGACGTATCGACTACAAATATAAAATTGTCCTGTTTTCTCCAGCTACAACTAACTATCATTAACGTCGCGTTTGCAACTTTAAATCACTACTGCTGTTTCATTTAATTCGATGACGCTAAAAATAACCAGAGGGCATTTACTTATTTATGAGTAGTTTTATTATTATATTTCTTTATTGTGCTATAATTACAATCTGCCTTTCATAAGGCAATAAGTAATTAAGATAAATGCTCTCATTCATACCATATTTACAGTTCATCATTCACTCGCTCATTCATACAATATTTACAGACAGCCCAGAGACCTCCCAAATCCACATGCAAAGAGAAAGCGGAGTCTTGGGAAGTCCCCCACGCTCCTCCGTCAGCCGTGTCACCGGATACTAGCCAGTGGAGACTGGCCAGGAGCGCGAGAGCCACAGACGCTCAGGACATGATTAGAGAAACTGGCCATTGCCAGGACTCCCACTGTCATGCGTTTATAGCAGGTCATGAGGTCACAGCCGTTTCAGTTTCCGAGGAGGATTATAGGGATGAGTGCCGCAGTGCAATGACTGTGCTACAGGATTAGGGTGGTTGGAAAGGCTACTGTGGAATTTCATGAACTTGGAAGGGATGAGTTCTAGAATGTAGGGTATATTAAGGTCGTTATGAAGGATTTTGTTGCTGACATAATAAGGGGCATTTGCTATTGTTCTCAGGACTTTTGATTGAAAGGATTGGATACGCTTGATGTTCGACTTTTTTGCTGTCCCCCATAGCTCTATTCCGTATGTCCAGATTAGTTTAAGTATAACTTTGTAGATTAGTAGTTTATTTTCTATTGAGAGATGGGATGTCCTTTGAAGTAGTCTGTACAGTTGTCCAAAGCATCTGTTTAGTTCTTGTCTTTTTAGTCTCGTATGTGGGTTCCAGGTCAGTCGCTTGTCAAGATGGAAGCCTAAGTACCGTACTGTCGCGGATACAGAGAGAGGAATAGAATTAAAATAAACTAGTGGACAAGACTTGCGACAAAGGGTGAAGGTAATGTGGGAGCATTTTGCTTAATTTGGCTGTGCAGCATATATCACGTCCCTGTATACCCACAGAGAGTTAAGACGCAACAAATAACCTCAACTTACCATATGTATCATGCCCAGTTTTATTGTAAATGAGCCAGTAAAAAGTTTTTTATGGTGAAATTTTCACTAAAAGAATAAAATGTGTTTTTGGGTGTGAGTTATTGTAGTCAAATTATAGATGGATTTCCAAATAATCATAATTTTACAAAATTGACATCCTTTTTCTGTGTTGGCCATTATAACTGGTCTTATTTTAAATTATCATCATCATCCTACGGACATCAATCGACCCTTGATCCGCCGTTGATTGCACCAATACTTGATCTCGTCAAGGTGTTTTTGAAGGTTATGGGATGCCATGTCGGGGTCTGGGTGGGATGACAAGACTGCAGTGTCATCTGAAAATGTGGCCAAGAAGGTATTGGGAGTAGAGGGGACATAAGCGGTGTATAGGTTATAGAGGATGGGGCCCAGGACACTGCCCTGTGGAACTCCTGCACTTATGGGATAGTAGTTAGAGTATTCTAAACCACAGCGGACTTGGAAGAAGCGGTTTGAAAGATAGGACTGTAGGATTAGGAAAAGGGTCTGTGGTAAATATCTTTTGAGCTTGTAGAGCAAACCTGTGTGCCAAACCCTGTCAAAAGCTTGAGCTATATCGAGAAAGGCAGCAGTGCAATACTGTTTGGTTTCAAGGGCTGAGGAGATGTGATCAACAACGCGAAGGCCTTGTTGAGCAGTGGAATGTCGTTGGTTTTTGGATTCAACAATTGGAAGTACACGTTTTAGTAGGAGTTTCTGAAATATTTTTTAAAGGATAGGGAGTAGGCTAATTGGACGGTAAGATGAGGCGTCATTGGGTGGTTTACCGGGTTTGGCGAATAGGACAATAATGGAATGTTTCCAGAGGAGAGGAAAGTGCGTCGTTCTAATAATGCAATTATATATATAGGGTAAAAAGATTATGGCTTTAGAAGGAAGTTGTTTGAGAATTTGAGGAGTAAGGAGATCCTATCCAGGGGATTTTCGGTAAGGTAAGTTTTTCAGAAGATAAATGACCTCAGAGGGATTAACGGCTTTTGGTGGAAGAGAGAGAGGAATAGGTGAAGTGAGGAAATCTTCCACAGTTGTGCTGTGAGTATGGCTTTGATGAGAAAGGTAAGGTGTGAAAGTATGGGTAAGATGCAGAGCAAATTCCTCCGACCTATCCCCATCCGAAGCCACCCAGGACCCATCATCACGACGGGGTGGATGTGAAACAGGTTGATACTTTAGGATTTTTTTTGGTTACATTCCACAAGGAGTTATCCCTGGTAGACAGAGAGGAGAGGTAGGAAAGAATCGGAACGGAAGGATGCCAATCGCCGCTTTACCAATCGGCAGTACTGATTGTACGAGCGGCGATCAGCAGGATGCCGGGATCATTGCCACACTGTTCTGGAGCGGCGTTTGGATTGGATTAGATCTTTGAGATGCTGAGGTAAACGATTATGGTTGTGGATTTTTGGGTGACGATGCCTCCCAAGCCGACCTCTGGACCAGAGTTGTGAAAGAATGCACTGCACCACCTAGGTCTTGGGATGTTTTCAGGGACAATTTGAGGTTTACGGACTCTGTAAGAAGCTGGCGAGACAGTTTGTGAATTGGTCTTAGGGAAATTGTTAATAATAAAGGACTATGATCAGAGGAGAGGTCATCGAGGCGCGTGAGTGAATAGTTTAGTGTTCCTAAACTATTGTAAAAAAAAAAGTCAAGGAGATCAGGATTTCGGTTGGGATCAGATGGCCAATAGGTGGCTGTGTCAGGAGTGATAGTGGAGCAATGTTTCCGTGTGAGTGCAGACAGCAAAGCACGTCCTCGTGTATTAGTGGATCTTGACCCCCCCGTGTTGGTGCTTCTCATTTAAGTCCCCACCCACAAGGAAACGATGATCTGGGTGATCAGTTCGATAAGTCTTGTACTGGCGAACAGTAAATGGTCGTTTACTCGTTAGTCTTGTTTCAGTAATGAGAGCTACGTCGATGTTTTTGTCGTGGAGTAGTGCTGTCAGTTCGTTAGTGTGGGTGCGAACACCATTCGCATTCCAAAGGAGAATGGATAAGGAGTCGGAAGGATCCACTTATGGATTTTGTTTAACAGGGATAAGGTAGGAGACAAGATTTGTAAGAAGGAAAATGAGAGGGGTAATTAGAGTTCTGAACTCTGTAAGGAATGAGGTTAATAGGCTGGTGAGATCCGAAGAACTTGAAGGTGGAGGAATATGCGAGATGTGTAGTTGAGGATGGGATTGAGCTTGAGGGTTAACGGGATGAATCGAATGCTGGGAAAGGTGATCTTGCGGACAGGGAGTGGGCGGTGCCTGTTACTGCTCTCTGTTGCGAACGGCATCGGCGAAAGAGACAGAAGGCCTCAAGTTTTTGGCTGGACCGCTTCTTGTTACTAGTTTTTCCTCTTCTGGCTGACGTCGTTGTTCTGTCCTGGACTTCAGCGTTCTGTATGCCTCGCAGCCCTTGTAGTTGGCTGGATGTCCTTGCTGGCAAAGCACGCATACAGCAGGTGATTTTAGGGGCTTCTTGCACAGTTCACTTTTGTGCTGCCGACTGCACTTTACCCACCTGGGAGGGTGGTAGCAGTATGATTATGTGTCCCCATATGCCTGGCAATTATGGCATTGAACTATATCGCGTTTCGGGTAAGGCTTTTCGACCTGTACTCTTGTGTAATACAAGTGGGTAACCTCGTAGATTTTTTCCACTCCAGGTGTTCGCTCTAGATCCACAAAGAATAAGGGCAGTGGTGTCTTGATGCTTGCATTATTTTCTTGCCTTTCCTCACGGAGCACATTCGTGATTTGGTGAACCTTGTATCCTAAGCTTAAGAGCTCCTTCTCTATCTCGTCCGATGGTGTAGTTGGATGCAGGTTTCTAATCACTACCCACAGAGATCTTTCTTGCTTTAGTTGGTATGTATGAAAGCCGGCCTTAGTTTCTTCTAAGTATTTAACAATCGCTCGATAAGTATCGGGAGCGTCTGGGGAAATTTTCGTATCCCGAGAGCAATTGAGGCACGTATATTTTCCGGTACCTACAATTTTGCTCATTTGTGAGCATAGGAATTTAAAGTTGCTAATGTTGCGTACAAATATAGCAGGCGGCTTGGGCTGTGTTGGAGTTTTGTTGACTTCCATTTCTTCTGCTGGGATATTTTTTAAAGCCTCAAAGGCGTTTGGCGTGAAGAAAGGCGACTCTATGGCGGTTTCTTTTTTTGATGTGCTGGCCTGTGGAGGTATCTCCTCCATGGAACTAGCTGCAGAGGAGGTCATTTGTACCTTCCTATTCGACCTTCTTGGTTTTCGCTTTACAGGCGACGGTATCGGAGTTGGACCTAGAGACCTAGATCTTTTTCTCTTATTTTGAGACATTAGTTGTTGATAAAATATCATTTTATCATAACAACGGTTTGTTTGTTAGTAAAAAAGAAGTACGTAGCGCCGGTGGGATTCAACTCACAACTTTCAGTGGCGAGTCACGGGTCTTGGCTCTGAGCCACCAGACCGACTGGCTCAGAGACCTATTGCTTGGTGTTATCTCCGATCCGTGAACGGCCAATGGCAAGGCGTTCCAATATGGCCGACTACTCAGTCCGATATCACTAATTACACTTCACCCAAATATAATAAGCAATTTACTCACGTCTTGAGGGCTCCCTCGTGGCCAGCTCCCGCAAGTTGCCTGCTGGAACAATTTTGTAACGGAACAATGGCCTATAGACGGTAGTATATAGTATTTGAATGACGAGCGAAGTAGAGTGATGTTCTAAAAGGTCGCGCATGCGCAAAAACTATTTATTAGTAGTAACGAAATATCATGAAAACCAACAACAAGGAAATAGGACCTGGTGTGGACATAATTGGATGTCTAAACGTTGTTTGTTAATAAATTTGACGAATATGATTTGATGAAGATATGACTCAAAAAGAACGGCGGGAAGGCTGCTACATTCTGTCAAATTGCTGTCATGGAATTTAGAACCCGCAATACATGGCCACTTCTTCTCTTTTATCCACGTGATGTCTTAACTTCTATCATGTCAATCATCAAGCAATAAGCAAATTAGTGATTAGTCCCAAACCACTCGCATATGTCTAATTTGATGACGGTGATTATAGTTACGCGAACGATGAACAGTAAAATGGACATGGTCGGATCTAGGCACCACAATCCTATGGGGGCTGCCAAAAGGGGCCCCATTGGACAATCGAAAGTTAGAGCAAAGTTTTGCAGAAATGAAAGCTAGAAGGATTTGAAAAACAAGCCCATTCCAAGAATGCGTCAAAGTTTAATATAATACTTTCTATCCGTAATACGTTTTTTCCCTCAATTTTGACAACAGTACTATTGAAATAGAAGAAAGTTTAGTAAACTACACTCACAAATTGTAATAAGGTTAGAATAATCAATAATTGTGTAGTTTGGTTTCTAAAACAATTAGAGGCCACCGAGACGGGAACACGACGCACAAGTATTTGACCTGCGACAAATGATATTATCAGTCAAGTGCTTAGATAAGGGCTATAAACCATGCAGAAGTCTCAGAATTGGACAATCAGAAGTTAGTGCAATGTTTTGAAGAAATTAAAGCAAGAAGGTAAGACCTAACCTGAATGTATTCTTCCACCGCTTCCCATACTGTTAGATACTTAGCTTTTCACCTAGAGAAAAGGCTGACTTTGAACTTGGAACCCTCACACAACACTTAATAGACAAGAATTGAGTTTGGGAAGTTATACAGACTACTTAACAGAAAATCTAGCTTTTCACTAGAAAACAAACGGTTGTTAAAAGCAATTGGGACTTATGAAATAGAGCTATGAATACAGCCGAACCGTCCAACGCACACTTCACATAGATCCCCATGTGCCACTGTCTTTGACCTTATACCCTCAACATTTTCCCAATTCCACAAAAACCTACCCACTCATACAAAACCTTTTGTCAACTCATTATCCAGTAACACTTATTTATACAATACTCATCGTCGCCTAAAACGCCGGGGGCCTCGCGATCAATTTAAATAGAAATGTAAGTGATGGGGTCATGGTACTGGACATCATCCCCACTCGTCCACTGAGCGTATGTGGCTCTCTGGTCTTCGCCAAATAGCGAAACGGTAGGAGTGGGAGGGGGGGGGGTGGGCGGGAGCTCCGCTGTTTCCGGCCCTTCCGACAGCTTGTTGGGGGAATCGCTTTGCGAGCGGGGGGTCTCCTGGGCAGAATTTGTAGGAATATATTTATTTGAATGGCGGTATGGATGGAATTGTACATATGTATGAATGAATTCTTACATCACGATTAATAATGATGTATAAGTAAATTGTAAATTTCTAATAAAGATATTCTAATAATTTATAAAAAAATATAAAAAAAATTTTTTTTTTTAGTATAACAACCATTTTTATTAAGATAAATTTACAATCTGCCTTATTAGGCAAAAAGTAATTGAGATAAATGTTCCCCCTAACGACATACAAAATAAAATAAAAAATTAGTTGCTAAAAGAAAAACATTTCTTCGTAATAAATGATGCCCTGTTTGGGTAATTTATCTATTTTAGAAATCTTAGAAAAAGAATTCATTACTTCTCACTATTTTACATTGATCAATAAATTTTGTGGCTATCGCTTTCAAAATATAAAGTATATAATGAGGTTTGGATACTTGGTGCAACTTAACTATTGTAGTGTGACTTAGTTTGTCAAATATTGTTCTTAGAAACTTATTTTAGATTATTGAGGTTTGCTGCTTTTGGTAGTGACGTATGCAAGATCAGCATAAGAAGCATTAAATTTTAGGTTTATTATTTTTATACATTTCTACAAGCGTGATAATGCAATAAACAATAACCAATGACACAAAAGTGCACAATATACTTCTTTATCGAGTTTTGTAATATATTCATCAGAATTCAGAATTTTTCTGATTGTGTAGGGATTGCCAGATGACATAGTGAATGAGAAACTTCACATTGAATGAATATATAGTTAAAATTGATAAAGGAGGGTATTGTGCACATTGGTGATGTTATTATGCATAAATATATCCTTCAAAATAACACATATATGTAATGAAAAATTGACGCATAAGGATATAAATATCTTTACGAAAAAATATGTTTTAACACCCACCAGCATAAGGTTTGTATTCATTTGCTGATTTATTACCACCCCTCTCAATATGTTGTATTGTGGAACATACTCCCATTTATGTGCATTGGAGGACCGAAGTTTTGTATTTGATAAGTGCAGGAAGAATTTAAGGCTAATTAGAAAAATAAATTATATGAATCTCAAAAAACAAACAGATGGGAACACTTACGGCATTAAATTTACCTCCGGGGGATTCCAATCGCTAATAAAGTGAAAAATATTTTGACAACGGATTTTCACACAAAAATAACGTAAATTTGATCCAATTCCCATGTTTTTCCTTAAAAAATGTACACCCAATTAGGCGAAAGACATTTAGGTTGGATATTCTGAACCCACATGGATGGTATTAAATTGCAGATACAATTAATAGATCCGTAATCAACAGTGCTTATCTGTCTTCTTCGTATTAATTCCCCCCCCCATAAAAAAATCTGCGTAGGGTCCTGAAGCTAGGTGCTGCGTAAATTCTGTTGAAGCAATCCAATATAGAGGTTAATATGCGTGATTTGATACTCATAGCTCCAATAATTGAAAAGATTTGCGACGCTACCCCAAGCCGTTTCCATTGCCTCCGAACCAATGACAGGTACAGTGAGGCTATGGCTGCCTAAAGCTTAAAATCGGTACGGAGGGACGGGCGATCGTGGGGGCAGTGATTCCAATAGTAGTGTGTCCATGCAAATGTATATTTGCATGCGACCAACAGAGAGCAGATTCGAGAGCGGGCTCAATCATGCTCCCCTATGAGTTTACAACGTCCGACAGGCGAGTCCGGTTGTGATTAACCTCGCGAGGGCATCCGGGACCGCTTAGGACCCAGTTTGCCCTTTGGTCGGTCCAACAAAATACTTAGATACTCCCTCACATTGTATGTCATAATGTCTCAAAATAATAGCGGTTCATAATGATTGATGGTAGTATATTATGTATGGTAGAATTTATTAGAACTCTTCACACGGGCTCAGTGTATATAGTTGTCAGATGCCAGAGCACCTACAGCCAAAAATTATTAATTAATACATTAAACTAAAATATAAATATCCTCCTTTTGTTCTACAAATAAATATGTGATCTTTACATTGCAGTATATGGTCCTTTTAGGGTAGTTGATAAACTATTGTTGCATAGGCCGCACACACAATATTACATCCCCAATTAATAATTCTAACGAATTTTTATTTCAAAGAGTGAGGTTTATGAGTTAAAAATATTAAGGAAATAACTTGGGTATAAAAAATGTACATAATATAGGTAAATACAAAAGTAACAATCATAGCAGTATTATTGGAATAAATACATTAATTCAAAAATAATGAGAGTCTGTCTGAATATTAGGGGTTGAAATAGGATGGTTTTTATGGCACTTAAGGGGTGGCAGGAATAGAGGGGTGAGAAAGAAGGGATGGGTCAAGTGCTGGAGGTGTTTGGTGTAAATATACTATTTATTGTATTTGGTCAATTTAGTATTACTCCGATTATTCATGATTATAATACGATAATCGTGTAAAATCACTAGCCATATTGTGGTTTTCATAAAATGCAATAAATCATGAACATTTGTCATTTCTGCATAGGTTTTTACCTAAAAAAAAAAAACCTTGTTATTATTATGTCACTGTCAGATGCGTACCCATGTATGTTTATTCAAAGCTAAAACTAATTGTAAAAATATATACCTCACCTTTTCTTTGAATGATTATTCGATTTTTCTGGAAAAAAAAAATCTATTTTTCTTAAAAAATGCTTTTTTAAACTAACTCCGTCACTGTAGCATTTTCAATGCATAAATAACATTTTAGACCCCCCTTCAAGAAAATAATAACATAAATTTAAATCGAATCTAAAAAAATGAAATACATGTTCTTTATTGTTGTACATTTTTAAAAATATCTTTCAGTTACTGTACCTCGATTTTCGGTACCTCATCCGGGCTTCTTTGGAATAAATAAAGTATTTTTAAAGATTCCTTTTTATTGAGAAGTTTGACTTACTCGTAAGGCTGTCCGTTTACTGGACTAGCAGCCATCTCACCCAATTGAATCCATGTCAAAAACAAATTTTCGTCTACTGTCTACCACCAAATGTAACATCCATGGATCAAGGAGTGATAGTCACTTTAAAAAGAAGCTACACAAGTACTTTTTTTCGTTTTATTCTTGAAGAAAAAATGTGAGAAATCAATTAAGGAAGTCTTGAAATGTTTTAATTGTATTTTTACGACTACTCCCGTCAGCTAAATAATCTTTGTAGATAAAAGCCTTTTTTTAAAAAATACTTCATAATGAATAAGAAGCAAAACACTGCTATACACAAAGATTAAGAGATCAGAGTAACAACATACCGGTTTGAATTTCTATGAGCAAGTGAAGTTTGTTTGTTTTGTTTTTTTTCTTAACCCCTTGGGTAATTATTTTTTTACTAATAAATAAATACAAAATTATAATAGGATATAATATGAACTGAAGCTTTCTCCTTTTACTGCATTGCATGCATTTTAAGGAGTGCATGTCTTAAAAAACTAACAATCTTTTTGTGTTTGAAAGTTAAAAACATTGCAAGGAAACTAGATTATGGGACTCACCTTCGGGTTACAATAAAGGGAAACTAAAACTAAACTTACAAACTAAAACGTTCCTGCCACGACCTCTTGTTGCCATGGATGGGGTAACGGGGCGGGGGTAATCGTGTTGAATACGGGGTTTGTCATGTGTTATATGGAGTCAAAGAATTTGATAGGTCTACGGCGAATGAACTCATCCACCGTAGGCAGCTCATAGTCCTCGTGGAGTTAACTGTTTCTCCGCTGCTGGAATGAATTATGTCTGACCACTTTCGTGTGGATTCCGTTCTGAAATAGTTGGAGTCGCCTCGCTATCGCTTCAGTCAAATGAAAAGCGGTGCACCGTACAGCAGAGCAGGCCTGAGTACACTCTTATAGATCCTGAGCTTGAGGCGCGAGTGATAGATTGGGGGAAGTCAATAAATGCGTAAGCCAGTAAGACTTCGTGAGAGTCTGTTTCAACTTCCTCGCGAAATGGCCACTAAAGCGGAGGTGACGGTCCATTTTAATCCCCAGATATAAGAGGCTGTTTACAGGAGAGTTTTGCTGCGTTCCTACAGTGTATATTGTAGGCAGTGGACTTTTTCCCCTTTGGAAGGAGAAAATTACGTCAGTCAGTTTTACCCGCGTTTACAGAGATATTATGTTTCCCCAATATCTCACTGATCTGGTTACAGGCTGCTTCTGCCTTCCTGAAAGCTACCTTGGCGCTCGTGCTGCTACTGTACACCGTTATCGTCAGCGAAAGCAGCGACTTTCGTGTTTTTGTACCGGGCTCTGACAATTTCAGACGTATACACGTTGAAAAGTACTGGGGATAGCACAGCTCCTTGTGGGACTCAACAGGTCAGTGGCACGGCTTCCGAGAAGCTATCACCCCCTCACCCGCAGCGATGGAGTTTTCAGGAAACTAGTCGTAATTGAATAGAGCTGCTCCGGGCACTCCCCATTCATCAGAGTCCCGTGGGACACCGAGTCAAGGGTCTGGGGCTAAAGCTGAGACATATATATATATATATGTATGTTTGTATATGAAAATGATAAGATTGTGGGAAGCAGGGAGATATGGGAAAAGAAGTGAGAATACTGTGTGTACTTTGTAGCTTTTCTCTCACAGATTCAAAGTGTATTTCCATTTCAATGAGTAGTATCAATCTAATCATCTAACCATCAGCTTGCCCTCGTTTAGTACGCCTTTCATTTCATTTATATACATTTCACAAATGTAAATTTGTTCAAAGTTCTTGCCAAAGAACTTTTTGCGTCAAAAATGTAACGATAAGAACAATAATGTTGTATGTAATGAGAAAACAAAACGACCTGGCTATTTATTTTTAGATCTACGAGTAATATATATAATTACTCATATTAAAAATAAATGTCCAATGTCAGTGCCTCTGTAATCACACTTACTACTTTTTTTCTCCTTATTCTCAAATAATGAGGATACAGATTAAATGATTATTCGCATTATTAATAATTATCTTCAGAACGTAATACTGAATACATAGAAATGTTTAAGAACTAGCTATGTCCCGCAGGACTCCCTTAGTAATAATTAAATGTCAGTTATGTTAATTGATAAATACATGCATTATTTATTTATATCATACATAAATAACAAATAGATAATTTCCCACATTGTGAATAATGACCCGGGATAATTGATCCGACACAATATATATTACCAGCCCATTAAAAATACATCTTTCTATTTAGTCGTTTTCAAATAAGTTTTATAAATAACTACTGTAACTTTAATCGTGTTCCCTCTTTGACATTATTGATGATTTTAAATTGTTTGCACAGTTTCTTTCATGCTCAACACCTAAACTACACATTATATTTAATTAAATTATTGCTACAAGCGCTTCAATTAAATATTCTAAGCCCTCTATGTCCTGAAGGATTTTGACAACTCATTTAATGGTCGACATTCGTTCTTTTGTTAGTAAGGAGAGAGATCGCTCTTAAACTTTTAATGGTCCAAGTTTTTAGTAATTAATATGCACTTAAGAGCTGGAGAACTTTAAATACATTTCATGAAAAATTAATTCTTAAAAAAGTGAGAATGCTACAGTTAAACAAGAAAAAATAAAAACTCGTCTGATATAAACGTTTCAACTGGATTAATTAAGTCATAAAATATTAAATGAAAATAAAATCATATTTATTTAGGTTTTTTAGTAAGTATATGTTTAAAAACAAGTATATTCAAAGTAGTTGATCCAATGATCAACGGATATTTATATTTATAAACAAAATAAAGAAGGCAGATAATCACAAGGAATTATCACAGAAATTTTAAAAATAAGTATATTCAAAGTAGTTGATCCAATAATCAACGGATATTTATATTTATAAACAAAATAAAGAAGGCAGATAATCACAAGGAATTATCACAGAAATTTTAAAAATAAGTATATTCAAAGTAGTTGATCCAATAATCAACGGATATTTATATTTATAAACAAAATAAAGAAGGCAGATAATCACAAGGAATTATCACAGAAATTTTAAAAATAAGTATATTCAAAGTAGTTGATCCAATAATCAACGGATATTTATATTTATAAACAAAATAAAGAAGGCAGATAATCACAAGGAATTATCACAGAAATTTTAAAAATAAGTATATTCAAAGTAGTTGATCCAATAATCAACGGATATTTATATTTATAAACAAAATAAAGAAGGCAGATAATCACAAGGAATTATCACAGAAATTTTAAAAATAAGTATATTCAAAGTAGTTGATCCAATAATCAACGGATATTTATATTTATAAACAAAATAAAGAAGGCAGATAATCACAAGGAATTATCACAGAAATTTTAAAAATAAGTATATTCAAAGTAGTTGATCCAATAATCAACGGATATTTATATTTATAAACAAAATAAAGAAGGCAGATAATCACAAGGAATTATCACAGAAATTTTAAAAATAAGTATATTCAAAGTAGTTGATCCAATAATCAACGGATATTTATATTTATAAACAAAATAAAGAAGGCAGATAATCACAAGGAATTATCACAGAAATTTTAAAAATAAGTATATTCAAAGTAGTTGATCCAATAATCAACGGATATTTATATTTATAAACAAAATAAAGAAGGCAGATAATCACAAGGAATTATCACAGAAATTTTAAAAATAAGTATATTCAAAGTAGTTGATCCAATAATCAACGGATATTTATATTTATAAACAAAATAAAGAAGGCAGATAATCACAAGGAATTATCACAGAAATTTTAAAAATAAGTATATTCAAAGTAGTTGATCCAATAATCAACGGATATTTATATTTATAAACAAAATAAAGAAGGCAGATAATCACAAGGAATTATCACAGAAATTTTAAAAATAAGTATATTCAAAGTAGTTGATCCAATAATCAACGGATATTTATATTTATAAACAAAATAAAGAAGGCAGATAATCACAAGGAATTATCACAGAAATTTTAAAAATAAGTATATTCAAAGTAGTTGATCCAATAATCAACGGATATTTATATTTATAAACAAAATAAAGAAGGCAGATAATCACAAGGAATTATCACAGAAATTTTAAAAATAAGCCCTATATCTCTCAAAAATTATTATCTCTAATTAATACATATTCCTGACGTCATTCTTCGTCTTCTCAAGACACTTCAAGTTTCTTGACTCGTTGCATCGCCCAATGTTTAACACTATGACACCACCCTTCCCGCATCGATAGCAACAGACTATCGGGTACGAACTAATGTCTTACCTTTATTTAAAGTTTTTTTTTCTCAATACAATGCATGTACAAGGAAATTTATATAGTTATTTATGTTTATTAATAAATTAACAACTTGTTAAAATCAGACTAAAACACTAATGATTCGAGAAATGTCAATCACATTATTTATAAACATATAACTAAGGTTTATTATTTTACTAAATTTGTTGTATCAGTTATTCATATCTTAATATTTAAGATATATTGTATCTTATAACACTCTCTATTATATTATTTAATGGTTATAAATCTGGCTGGCGGAGGAGCGTGTGGGACATCCCAAGACTCCACTTCCTCTTTCGCATGGGAGGGAGGTGACAACCATGTGGATTTGGGAGGTCTCTGGGCTGTTTGTAAATACTGCATGAATGAGCGAGTGAATGAAAATAGTAAATATTGTATGAATGAGAACATTTATCACAATTACTTATTGCCCAATAAGGCAGATTGTAATTTTATCAAAATAAAGAAGTTTGTATAAAAAAAAAAAATGGTTATAAATCTGTTTTGTCTTCAACGCACATAATTAGTTTTCGTTAATGTAAGATATATATCTTGTTTTTCATAATTTTAGTTTAATAATTATAGATTGAAAAAAGGAACAACTACCTACGCTTTTTATTTAGCCGCATGTTGGCTGACAAAAACATAAGAAAAGCAATTCTGCCCCCCTGGCCTCAGATTGTTTCGTTGTTGAATAATTAATTTTCCTTACTGACGACCCTAGTACGCACACATATTAATTTGTGAGGATACAGATTTTGGATACAGAATTTGGTACGTGAAAAGGCTTCTGTCAAAATCCCTAGGAATGAAACCAGGTGTAAAAGAGAACTATCGATACATCGATAGCACTGTCGATTATCTGCCAAACCCCCCCGTGGGACCAAACGGGGGCGTAACAATAATTCCGAAGTGGATGTACTTAAATATTATTCCTGGAAGAAGGGATTGCAAGAAAAATATTTAAATTATAATTAAACCTATATACTTGGTAATCGTTGCTGATTCCGATGGATTGGTTAAAATTTTAAAGGTATACCTTACAACACTTCAAAATTAAAGATCAGTTTTTTTTTTTAATGCAAGTGGAAATTAAACAAAAAAAAACATGAAAAAGGTTAATCCCGTTTCCTAAAAATTTCTCATAAATTTTTAATATTTCTCAAGTGACAGCTCAAAATTTATTTAAGGTAAGAAGTTGTGAAATGTTCTCCACTGTGAAGAACATATTACAGTCAAGCAAAACGCATGTAAAATGTAACAAATAAAATATATTTGGGAGCTAAGAATACAAATAGCTTTCCATATTAATATTTTAATTATTTACAAAAATTTGTATTTGTTGAAAAGGCAATTTAGTGGCAATGATCGTTTAACCATTAACCATTTGGGATCGAAACAGCGAGAATTCTTTTTACAATCATTAAAACAGTCAATAATATTGCATTCGCAACCACTGTAATTTGTAGGCCATATTGTTGTTCATGGGGTTCCATTTGATACCCCTACTAAAAATAATAGCAACTCCACAAATTATTAACGTTATTAAAAAATTACTTAATATTTAATAGTAAATATATTCCTTCTATAGCGAGTAGGGTGTGGAATTAAAGCTCGTGACTTGATAAATAATATTTATTACGTCCCAGGACTTTAATCTGGGGCACAAGTATTCTCCGATACGTTTAATCGTAAATAAACTTGCAATAGAAAATAACTTGCTTCCGGAGCAAGTTTATAACATAGACGAAACCGGCCTAAATTATAAACTTTTCCCCAATAAAACTTTGCGTCGAAAAAAGAATAGATTTCAGAATATAAACCATCAAAACGCCTGACCATTGTTTTGTGTTATAATTCGAGTGGGGATCACAAACATCATATGTAAAACAAATAAAAATAATTATAAATAACTATAAAATAAAATATTTAGCCAACTCCACCAACGGTCTCAAGACCATGTTGTTTAAGTTATATATTATTTTGTTTCATTCAACTGTATACTATCCTCTAAAGCAAGACACTCGAATTTTCTGTTATAAGGGCTCTCATGGCGTTGTACTTAAGAAGTGCCGTATGAAAACTGATGAAACAATAAAAAATCATTTTTCTCATGACGTTTTATTTTCTATCGCGTTTCGAATAATCTGATTTCGGGTTTCTAGTGATGCATACATTATTTGAGAATATTTCAATTGTGAACATTATTTTATAAGTTAACTTTATGTCTTAATGAATGATGCAAAACGGTGAAATTTAGAAAGTCCGTTGATAACATCTTTCAATTTGGTTTGATTATCAAATTTGTTCAACATTCTTTTATAATTTGTTATTTTTATAAGCATTCGATTGATATTTAGAAGTATATTCTGAAGCATGATGCTATAATCGTTGAATCTCTTGTTATGATATTTATCCAAGGTTCTAACGTTTTCGAGAAAATGCCTTGCCAATCATATTAGCAGATTTTTTTTTCGAAAGAATTTTTTTGAGAATCAGGAATTATCTTTAAAAAAAACCCATTACATACAACTTTGTCAGAAATCATACACAACTGTATAAGTATGTACTTAGCAAAATCCTACATTGGATAAACACCAGTCTAGGAGATAAAAATTATCGCTAGCTTCATATACACGAATTTAAACTATAACTTTAAAAACAGGATACAATTACATTATATACTTCTTAAATTGTATTTTATGGGTACAAACATGAAAACTGGTGTAGAAATTTTCCAAGTAAACTTTAATATGGAAATAAGGATTTCAAAATTTTCATTGGTTGGCTATTTTTCAAGTTCTAATTCTAGATGGAAAATATTATCCCGGAAGAAATAAACTGCCTTTGGATTAGCAAGAAGCAGAGGATTATTTAAATGGTAAATGTTACATTTCAGTAAAAAATATTGGATTTTCCTAATAAATAAACTTAATACTTAAATCAATTCTACTTTATGACTTGATAGATAATTTTGGCAATGCTGTTACGACCTCAGAGTGTTAGTGATATAGTAAATACCTGCAAATATAATTCATTTATTTTACTGGATAGGTTCTTTCGAGACTTTTCATTCCACGTATATTTTTTTCATTAAAATACATTGAAAGAGTTTTTTTTTAACGTTTGTGACAGGTACCTCACAATTGGTGGTGGTACTATGTTGGGTCGAGTTTTGTTTGTACATTTGAAATATTTTTGTAGTTCTGGATCTTATGAAAAAGAACAAACTTTATGGTGAAGAAGTCTTCTTTCTTTGATAATTATAGTAATTATAATAACAGGATAAACTGGAGCGACTTTATAGCTTTAAAAACTTACCTTTAACCTTATATACCTTTAAAAACCTGAACCTATAAGAGTTTGCCAATATTTTTTAATTAATTGAAACGAAAACACAAATATCTGATAGGTAGTCATACCATTTTGAAAAAATATAAAACGGCTAAAGGTTTTTTTTAATAATATCATTTGTATCACTTACTTCTTTTATATTTAATGGATTAATGTTTCACTATTCAAAAATAAATTTTATTGAGAGTTACTGCTTTTGTTCATGAAAAGTGTCGGTGAAATGACGTCCGTAGCTTGAGAAGCAACAACCCCAATTTCCCTGCATTGAGAAATATGTCAGGTCCCAATAGCAGAAATAATGTGTAATAGCTGAGCATTAAGATGTGGAGATGAATAGAAAAATCTTTTAAATGGAAGCACATCGGCTAATCAGATTGTTTGTTTTAAGCAGAACAAATTCTGGTAAGACGTCAATTAAACTGCAAACCAATATATAATCATAAAAAGTGTACTTTTTTTGCGTTTAAGACTTCTTCATTTAAAGCGGTACTAAATAGCAAAAGATTTTAATGCCAGATGAAAGAATAGTTGTTATGCTCTTCCGGTCATCACAACGTTTTTTGGCCTAATGATCACTGTACATTTCAATTTATGGTTGAATCTTTCGGATCTTGAGCCCGGTTTCCACTAAATATTTTTATTTAACCATTGGTCTGTTTTATTTTCTGAAATTTAATAAATTCAATCCCTTTAGTGAATAAATTTAATTTCAAATTATGGAAACTGAGATTTCTAAGCTCGACTGATTATTCTGCAAATGCATGTCAGGGCGATTTCAATTCCTCATGTTCTGATTTTCGTAATTATAATTCCTAATGAGATTTTTTTTTAATTATGATTATACATTTATTGATCAGATACGTAAGGGTTGTTTATTGTTTGTTTAAATACAACCACTTCTAGATATTTTTCAGTTATAAGACACTATTCAAAATTCATAAAACGTTTTTTCGTGCGACTTCGTAATGCACTATATTTACTTAAGTTTGAAATTAAAATGAAATAACCAAAACTTGTAAGTTCCTTCCCATTTCAATTTTATCATTAAACAAATCTTGCGCACCGTATTGTTTCTATTCATAGAAAATAGGAAATCTAGCGATGGAATTTATATCATTATTATTACCTTTTTATTCGCTAATTCATGAGTAACGGATCTTTAAGGGTTTATATTGAGACCCTACCTTAGAGAAAGATTTCAATTCCTCCCATAAATTTTCCTGGGGGTTTTCCATGAAATAAATCTCTTCACTGATTGAATTGGGTGGTTGAAGATTGAAAAAAACAAGAAAGCACATGGATGAAAAATTCATATTTTTTTTAAAACTTTTAATATTTTTCATTGTGGTATGGTGGCTATCCGTTCCCATGTATACCAAGGATATTATATGCACTACAATGGGAACATTAACCAACTCTAGTTTATATTTTCTTTCTGCCATTTCAAATCCACAAATTTTATCTGGTACAAAAAAAAAGAAGAAAAATGTGAGAACTCGACCGCAAACTCAGTTAAGGAATTAACAGAAGTACTCACTGAATAGCTGTCACTTGATCACTATTGAAATAAATACTTAGAAAAAACAATAAATAAAATTTGCATTTGGTATGTAAATTGTCATTTTATATGGTAGAGGTTGTAGCTTGATTGTGGCCACTTACCCAGAGGGGAGTATGGGCCCACCGCCGAAATTAGCGGCAAGTACGTAAGGACAAAGAGAAGAGCCGACATAGCGACCTCTAGCGCACCGCTGGAGCTACTGTCTGGCCACCTGTAGCTGGTGCCTTTTATAGTGTCCCCCCCCCCTGGGCCCCCATTCGCCCCCCCCCCCTGATATCCCCCTCCACCTCAACCCTCCTCCCTTCCCGCAGGTAGGCCGATCACGACTAAATAAATGACTATTTGTCACCGCTCGACTAATTTACACTTCTCGTTGAACGTGTCCCCGGCTCGAGTGTTGCCAACGCCGGTGACAACATGACACGCGTGTCTGTGGATTCCCGTATCGACTAAAGCATATATTGAGATAACATCACGAAATTATATTACCATCAACTACTATCCATCCCTACATACCAAAACTACAACCACACCAACCTACAGCCACAACTACTTACCCTCATGCCCATATATGGTCATCACAAGCCCTATTTCTAATATCCCCAGCTCAGCGTGCTAAATACTCTATATAAGACCTTCCTCCCTAGACACCACCAATTGCCTCACAGTCCCGTAGCAATTAAGTTGTTATTAATTTTAAGTTTTGTTTTAAATGTAAATGTAATGTAAACAAACAAAGTTTTTTTTTTCTATCATTACTTTTGGAGATGTAACTGGCGCCCGAACAGAGACCCTGGGCGCTTTTAGCGAGATGATAAGATAGAACGGATGAACAGCTACTCAGCGGAAGCTCACTATACCCAAGGTACCCCCAGCGTATTGCTCAGGTCTCCTAGCTGACTCACTCACTTCAGGTATCCTCTTCATCTAAACTATACCCAAGGTATTCCCAGGGTATTGCTCAGGTCTCCTTGCTGACTAATTCACTTCAGGTATCCTCGTCATCTTCACTATACCCAGCGTATTGCTCAGGTCTCCTTGCTGACTCACTCACTTCAGGTATCCTCTTCATCTTCACTATACCCAGCGTATTGCTCAGGTCTCCTAGCTGACTCACTCACTTCAGGTATCCTCGTCATCTTCACTATACCCAAGGTATTCCCAGCGTATTGCTCAGGTCTCCTTGCTGACTCGCTCACTTTAGGTATCCTCTTCATCTTCACTATACCCAGCGTATTGCTCAGGTCTCCTTGCTGACTCACTCACTTCAGGTATCCTCGTCATCTTTACTATACCCAAGGTATTCCCAGCGTATTGCTCAGGTCTCCTAGCTGACTCACTCACTTCAGGCATCCTCCTCATCTTCACTATACCCAAGGTATTCCCAGCGTATTGCTCAGGTCTCCTAGCTGACTCACTCACTTCAGGCATCCTCCTCATCTTCACTATACCCAAGGTATTCCCAGCGTATTGCTCAGGTCTCCTAGCTGACTCACTCACTTCAGGCATCCTCCTCATCTTCACTATACCCAAGGTATTCCCAGCGTATTGCTCAGGTCTCCTTGCTGACTCACTCACTTCAGGTATCCTCTTCATCTAAACTATACCCAAGGTATTCCCAGGGTATTGCTCAGGTCTCCTTGCTGACTAATTCACTTCAGGCATCCTCCTCATCTTCACTATACCCAAGGTATTCCCAGCGTATTGCTCAGGTCTCCTTGCTGACTAATTCACTTCAGGCATCCTCCTCATCTTCACTATACCCAAGGTATTCCCAGCGTATTGCTCAGGTCTCGTTGCTGACTCACTCACTTCAGGTATCCTCTTCATCTAAACTATACCCAAGGTATTCCCAGGGTATTGCTCAGGTCTCCTTGCTGACTAATTCACTTCAGGTATCCTCTGATTATTGGCTACTGTAGGGCAGCCTTGGTGCTCTTAAAAATGCCATCTGCTTCACTGGTCTGTACAACATTAGGCACGAGTGAAAAACTGAGTTTCAATTTTCAAATGAAATTGTGTTGAGTATCAAATCAAATAAGTAGACGAGGCCTTTAATAATATGTAATATGATATTGAGGACTATAATTACGTCAACTTATTTAAACTTTAAACTGTCACCAAATGCGCATTCACAATTATTTGCTGCTCAGTTTCATATGAAATATTTTCCATGAAAGTTTAACTTCAAGTCCCAAAATTAAGCTTATGAAAATAATGAAGGGTCACAATTACTAATCAATAAGTTGTAATTTAACAATAAGTTGTAATTTTAAAAATAAATATTGTCCTACTTAATTAATTAAGGCATCAAATTAAAATCTCCTCGTCCTAATTGATGGGATGTGCTGATGCTTTGGTGAGGTATTATTATTGATATCTGTCAATAAAATTGTTTTTCCAACCCTCACTAATCCCTTGTTGAGCGCTGCATCACACATCACTTGAATTTTAATATTAGTTATAAATGTTTGGAATTACTGTTAATTTTGATTATAGCTTTTTTCGAAATTGACTAATTTTAACAAGATTAAGCTCAATAGGAAGCTAATATTACACATGCCATTTATTCGTGGGTTTGGCGGTCCGAAGGTTTCAATAGAGCTTTCTGTGCGTGACCCGCCTACTGAAAATGTTCTATCAGTCAAATTACAGGCTACTCACTGATTGCACTATTGTCTCAGATCCACTATTTATTTTTAGTTAATAAAAACAAGGTGGGCGTCATGGTGAGCACAGGCGATAGTACCCTAATCCATGATCGTAAATGGATAAACGATTTATTAGTTTTGAAAAGCCTGCTGCGTTTGGCGGACGGCGACTGAACAATACCTTTATATTTATTTATTTAGGGATCCTGTGTCTATCCAATACACAATTGTATCCGAATACATAAAACTTTAAATGAAAAAAGGATGTATCTTTTCTAAGGATACATGTACCCGTTTATCTGTTCACCCCACTTACCCACCAACACCACACAGTTACGCTCTAGTTGAGTAATTACAATATTTAATTTTTAGGGATGCCATCTAACTATTCAACTAATGACATATTTGATTCCTCAAATCTTGAGCGTATTGCATTAGCGTAAAGCCGTACAAAATTATACCTAATTCATAGATTCAATTCACTTACAGTCGGTCCCAATTGATTCTAAACACAAAGTAATTTACCTTAATATATTAACGTGGTGATCAAATGGAAGGAATTCAATGGTAAAATAGAATTTACTAAACAAATGTTCTATTCACCAAAAACAACAAAAGGTTAAAATGTTTTCAAGAGGAATGACTGATCTTACTATTAACTCAAAATGACGAACATATGACATCTATTCTACTAGCTACAAATAAAGCTTAAACTTTACTGGTGTACATCGATGTCTTCAATCTGATGTAGAAGCAGCCTCAAATCCAAGAGGTCAAAGAGAAAACAATCGTCTCAAACCACCGCAAGACCGCTTGAGAGACTACAACTCCCTTCAGCGCGACTCTGCAGAACTCCAGACTGAGCTAGTGTATGTGACTTTCCTTCAACTTACTTCAAGTAAAGACTTTTTTCTTTCTGACCCTTTGTGACCGTGCATCCTTTCTCGCACCATCTTGGACTTTGGAGTTCGGACCACCCTTATCCCAACAGATGGCGTTGGGTACATCCGTCGGCCTACATCAAAAGAATGGTTTATGGCCTACTGACACTCGGCCTTCGACCCTCTGGCTTCAGTTCCTTAACGTTATTTAACAATTGTACACTACCTTCCTCATGGGGGTTGAACATATAACCAGCTATTGAGTAATAAAAACCAAACATAGCCAAATAAATATATATTTGTATTTAACAGCACTATTACATACTATATGGTTAGTGCCAGTTGGATATAAATCAAATAACCAATCTTCTGTCTCTCTACAATATCGTTTAGCCAACAAATACGCTTTCAACAGCTCTAAGCTGTCATCTTCAGTTGGCATGAAAAATTAAAATCTTGTTTAATAACATATAATAAGACAAGAACTAAACAGACGCTTTGGACAACTGTACAGACTACTTCGAAGGACATCCCATCTCTCAATAGAAAATAAACTACTTATTTACAAAGTTATACTTAAACCAATCTGGACATACGGAATAGAGCTATGAGGGACAAGAAAAAAGTCATCAAAAAAAAACATCAAGCGCATCCAATCCTTTCAATCAAAAGTGCTGAGAACAATAGTAAATGCCCCTTATTACGTCAGCAAAAAAACCCTTCGTAATGATCTGATTATACCCTACATTCTTTAACTCATCCCTTCCAAGTTCATAAAATTCCATAGTAACCTATCCAACCTAATTCCCTAGCACAGTCATTGCACTCATTGCACCACTCATCCCTATAATCCTCCTCGGAGACTAAAACGGCAGTGGCTTCGTGACCTGCTATAAATAAGGGACAGTCTTGGCAATGGCCAGTTTCTCTAATCATGTACTGAGCGTCTGTGGCTCTCGCGCTCTTGGTCAGCCTCCGCTCACTCTTATCCAGTGACGCGGCTGACGTAGGAGCGTGGGGGACTTCCCAAGACTCCGCTTCCTCCTTTTTACGCGAGGAAGGTGACAACCAGGTGGACTTGGGAGGCCTCTGGGCTGTTTGTAAATATTGTATGAATGAGCGAGTGAATGAAAATTGTAAATTGGTATGAACGAGATCATTTATCACAATTACTTACAGCCCAATCAGGCAGACTGTAATTTTATCAAAATAAAGTTGTTGCTGTAAAAAAAATATAATATATAATAATTAATAATTCTTGTTCTTCTGTGTGTTTTGTTAGTTTATTTCTACAGACTCAATGACTCCATGTCGTGAAGATGACAGCTTAGCACTGTCAAAACCGGTTTTGTTGAATAAACGATATTATGGAGAGACGGAAGATTGGTTATTTGATAAATATTATAGATAATATACTGCCATATTGCCTTCACGCGTTAAATTGACACCTCAAATATATTTATTAGTGCTAACAAAATTTCAGATGTAATAATGTCGAACAAATTGGCAAAAATCATGATAAAAAATTAAATCTTCTCTAATGAAGAAATCACTCAAGGTTATTGGAACGAGAAAATTTTGCTGGGGAGTTCTTATATGGTCATGAAAATATCAAAAAATCATTAAAACATTATGAAATAAATACTCATAATTAACAGTGAAAGATAAAATTTACGAGTAGAGGACGACCTTCCTTTCCAATATGAATCTTTGGCTAAGCTCTGGAAGTGACCATAACCATCGTGAACGGCACAGGGCATACAGCAGGGGCACAGTGTGAGCCCTAAATTTGTTTTTTTCAGAGCTATTTGCCTAAAGTTAATGGACCATATGAAAATGTAAGATGTGCTTTAATCGATCATTTTTAAGTAAACAAATTTCGTTGTGGTACTATTTATAAATATTACTAATTAACAGACGAAGAAAAAATATACTGGGAGATCAAGTCTGGTGGTGATTCGCGTGCAGTGGTGCCAGGATATTGTTTCTGTTAACTATGAATAATTATAAATGATAGTGGGACCTATACCACAACAAAAATTGCTTATTTAATTCAGGAAAGCCCAACGATATGAATAAATTTAAATTTTGCTAAATATAACGGAGGTCTGATTCATTAGCGTCCCATGTAATACTTCGGAAACTGAAAACACATTCTGTTTCCTGCTGTGCGCCAATTTAGATTTGAATGCTTTAAGAAATCACAACAACAAATTATATTGAAATGGGATGGGGGTTTACGCTTCTAATTAAACTTCTTTTGGTTATTCTAGGTCAAAAAATATTAAACATGTTGTCGGGCTCAGATAACTGAGTATCCCCAAAGTGGGGAGGAGACGCCCGCCGCGGGCTAGGGTCACTACAACATCCTAGCCGCCGTCCGGCGAGCGCCAAGAGAGCGATAAGGCGGGCGGACCTGTAGTCTTTCACCCTGGCTGCCGACCTAGTCGGCGGGCAGCTTTAGTTCGCTTTGATCTGACTCCATAAGATCTTTAGAAGGTGTGTGCCCCGACAATGCACTATGAGAAGATATACAGGGTAGGTTTATAGGTAGTTTATGTGGTCTTGTAATGACCACGAATTCACACTCGGTGTCTAAAGGTAGGCGAACACCGTCAGGATCCCAAAGGCGAGTGTGAACTGGAGAGAAGCAGACTGGATTGCCGTGGGAGACGCTACTGGTAAGTTTGTAGGGCCACGGCAACCGTCGTCCGTGAGGAAGAGGTCTCTCCCAAGGAGGTGTTAGATTTAGCGAGACGAAGGCAGAGATTCCCACTAGGAACGTGTAGGGTCTGATAACGCCGGACTAAAACATAGCGAGGTTAGGAGAGAGAGATGCAGAGGTAGTTGAATGAGAAGACCATGGTTTCAGTAGAGCAGCAAACGCCAGTCCAGAGAGAGTGAGAGCAGTGTTCTAGGTGCCGGTTTGTTTCTTTCTGCCCTCTGTTTTTTTTTTTTTTTTTTTTTTTTTATTTCAAAACCTCAACAAAACAATACAATGTACAAAAAGAAAAATAACAAAATATTTGGATTACATATTTCTCCTCTTACTGCATTCTGCCCTCTGTCTGAGGACGCGCGGTTTATATAGCCGACTCGCCCGGGAGGGGATGGGCCCCCACTCCCCTAGCTCCTCCCCTACTCTCACTGACGTCCTATTCTTTATTAACAACAAATATGGAAACATAGACAGGTATAATATGATTCGAGAAGAGGGGAACTGGTCAACCTGTGTGCCACAACACATGTGTTCCAAAATTCTTGCCAAACGGTCCAATCGGAAAAAAAAATTAAAATATCAAAACCACAGTTTTTAAACATCGTTTTCTGCCTTTTTTCTGCGAGTGCAATACGGCAATTGGGCACCATCCAATTGTTTTGTTTTTTTTACGTATAATAACGAAAAAATATGCAATATTGAGTTAAATCAGCTTACATTATTGAAAAGTTAAAAAAATCTGGATCCGCTTCAAGTAATCTATATTGAAAAACATTTTTAGAAAAAAAAAAAAATTCTTATTCTTTTTCACGGTCCCCTAGATAGGAATTCACCTTCGTAGGTGAATTTGTGTTGCAATAAAACAAAAAAAATTGTTTCGCTTTAAGTACCATCAAACAGAAATTAGGTTTGCTGTCTTCATAATTAAGAAAAGTAAGAATTAAATTAATTTTTAAAAACAAATCAACTCGAACTTGTAACAGAAAACAATATTTTTTTTTCATTTTCATTTTGTTCACTTACTAAGCGACTTATTAAGCGAGCAAAGCTAATTTCTGCTTGACGGTACTGAAATTTGAGAAGTTAAGGTTCCCAACGTTGGATCTGGACAATATTTAGACTAGTTCTGATGTTTTAAGTGGAATACAAGACATTGCGAAACAATTTTGCTCCCCTGGTGAATATTCTGAAAAAAAAGTATATTTTTTTTTATTTCAGAGCAAATTAGCAATTAGGGATGTTGAAGAATACAATATTTTTGATGTTTTTTTCTCGAAGCACCCCCTGGTGTTTTTAACTTTTATCCTGCATATTTTTTGTTTCATACCTAACAGAGTATATGGAATTATATATGATAACCTTATTGTGCACTCAGAATAAATACACAAAGCGATAATCATGAAATGGAAATGTAAAATTGCATGTATTTTTATTTGGTAAAGCAAAGAACTAAAACAACGTATTATTGGCAAGTAAGTAGAAAAAAAGCCATACCCTGCTTAGCGCCATTTTGGTTTTATGCAAATTGCCAAGTAAGGGATCTGTGGCGTTAAGCGGAGTATGAGGTATAATGATCTTTTTAGTTGTGGCACAGAGGAATTTATCGACGGTAGTTTCATTAAGTTTTATTCGTAAACAAATCAATGAATTTTCATGTTCTATATAGGTAGTTTTCAAGTGGATCTGTTTCGAGTGGGAGACCAAGTTTTTTTTCGGATCAGCTAAGCCAGAATAATCTGATACAGGTTTTATTGGTAACGTTCATTTTTCATTTTTTTCCTTTGAAAGAGGGCAAATTGCTCTACAACATGTCTAAAACGGTAGAGCCATGGTTTCATGTACATTAAAGTGCTTCCGAACAATGTTTTTTAGCGAGATTTTTCAACGAATCAGTGGCGTTTTTGAGGCCTGGCTCCCGGACTATCAGTGCATCTGTTGCAATTTTTCTGACTCCACTCTTACCTGAAATGATTTCATTATCAACTCTTTCTACAGCTTCAGCGTTTCATTTCAATTCCACAGTTCATTCCTAGTTTTTTCACAGTAACTTTGAATTTCTTTACTGAGTACACAGTTTCATTGCCAATTTTTTTATGACTTCCCACTGTATTCTCGGAATCTTTGAACTAACACTTGTAAATAGCATTTAACTTTGTTTTAAATTGTCTTCATTATTAAACTCCGTATGATAGATTGATAAAAACTTCATCTTCATACCTATTTACAAACATTAAATTTAAATAACATAATTCATAATGTAATTCAAGGAATAACTTACGAGGGTTAATATCGCCTCCTGCAGTACTTCAAGGATTGAGAGCCCTCTTAGCTGTTCCCTGCTGGACACCTGGCAATAAATTCTAGTATTTTAGCAATGAGGCCACCTCCTTTTCATGCATCTCAAACTCCTTTGTCCCCATGGTTTCTTTAAGCTGTATAATAAGCTAAAATAAGCGTTAATTTGTAAAATATTATTAAATTACAATATTTTGTTCCTAATTTGTACTAATTTTCTAATCATGTTTTTCTGATAAGTTTAATTGTTAATAATTACATTCGATTATTTTATTTATTTCTGATGATTAGGATAAAAATGAAAATGAAATAAATCTCTAGTATAAATTACAATAGAACCTCACTAATCCGACCATTTCGTGCCGTCCTCTCAGTACTCAATATTCTCGGGGTACCATGACCAAACCGGTGAGTTCACGATGAGAATTTCTCTGAAAATGTCAATTCAATTGAAACTCTCTCCTATCCACACGATTATCTCAGTTTAATTTCGAACTTGGTCTGGTGCAGTTAAGTGTTCTAAACTACATATGTACATACTGTTTTTTTAATATTCTTAAAGGATTTCGGCACAATGAAACATTTGTTGAATTAATAACACACGTTTATTTTACTTGTATACACAAGGTACATGTTCATAAACAACATTCTTAATTAATAATAATAACAAAACGTAGAGGATCCAACACTGTTATCCCTCAGGTTGGACAACACAACACAATTTATCTTTCAATATACCACATCTTTCCCCCTCTATTAAAATAAATTCTACAAAAACAATACAAGAAACAATTTTAACAAAAAACCCTTTTTTTTTTCTTAATAAGACATTAAAGCTCATTAATTAGACATTACAGCTCCTCAATTAGACGGCGAGGAGCAGTTCGATTGCGCTGAGGTCGCCCCCCAGATTCAACAGAGAGTGGAGGCCTGTCCTTGTCCTTTGACGGACTGGTCCCTGGTTTAACCTGCTGATGATCAGTCGGTTGTTCAGCTGGACTTTGCTGCACTGGTACTGACTCGGTGTCCTGACTTGTAACTTTGTTCTTTGGTGAGGGAGTAGGTCATCCCAGCCAATCAGATGATTCATCGCTGCCCGATGAGTTGTTGTATTCCGGAGTATCCACGTTGTCTTCCGGTCTGTTAGGCCCTTGTAAAGATATTCGGAGTTGATCTATGTGACGTATCCATATCTTATCTATATCAGGGATGTAAACTCTTCTTCTTCTGGGACCCAAGCAGTTGATAACTGTTCCTTTAACCCATTTCTTCTCCCCTTTCTAAAAATTCTTCACCCAAACATCTTTTGATTCAGCAAATTTGTCTGACGGCAGTGCCTTTCCCGATTGCAATTTAATTTGTTGTTTTTGTTTCGCTTCAACTCTAGTAGCCGTTTTTGAAGGATTTGGGCGGAGGAGATCCAATCTGGTCCTCAAACTGTGACCCAGCAGAGCTTGTGCCGGTGACACATTTGTGGTGGCATGAGGAATATTCCTATACTGTAACAGAAAACTGTTCAGAGCTTTGTTGAGGTCTGTACTAGTTGATTCAGCTAATACGGTTTTTAACAACCGTTTGATTGTTCTGACACTGTTTTCTGCCGCTCCATTTGTAGCAGGGTAATAAGGTCCCCCTCTCTTGTGTTCAATCCCATTCCTTTTCATAAAAAGTTGAAATTCTTCTGATTCAAATGATGCGTAATTATCAGACACCAATACCTCGGGGAGCCCAAATCTGGCAAAAATTTGGCGTAAAATTTTTATTGTCACTTCCGTTGACATTGATTTCGTAGGAAAAGCTTCCACCCATTTCGAATGGCTGTCCACTACTACTAGGTAATACTGACCCGCAACTGGTCCCAAGTAGTCCATATGAAGCCTTTGCCATGGTTTTGTTGGCCATTCCCATGGAATAAAGCAGCTTTCTGGGGATTGTCCTTCACCGAATTACAGGGTATGCAAGACTTCACCGTATCCTCTATATCCGCATCAATTTTTGGCCACCACACATATGATCGTGCTATTGCCTTGCTTTTCACTATCCCCATGTGTGTCTCATGCAATTCGTAAAGCACTGAGGATCGAAGTTTTGTCGGCACAATCACTCGATTTCCCCATAGGAGTACCCCTTCCTCTTCATGGAGCTCATCACGGCGAAGAGAAAACGGGAGGAGTTCTTCCGGGATGGTATGTGGCCATACGATTTTCAGATATGTTGATATTTTCTTCAGGATGCCATCTTTCTTTGTCCACAACAAGATGTCTTTACACTGTAGAGGTAGAGTTTAGTTTTCTTCGAAGATGTAAAACAGCGCTGGGTCCAAACTTTCTCCTATTTCCGGATCAGTCTTTAGTGGTGCTCTCGATAGCCAATCTGCGCTGTTTTTATTTGACTGGACCCATTCCACGTCATAGTTATAATTTGCTAGAAGTTTTTTTTTTTTTTTTGTATCAAACAATTTTATTAAGATAAAATTACAATCTGCCTTTTATTAGGCAATGAGTAATTGAGATAAATGTCATCATTCATACTATATTTACAATTCATCATTCACTCGCTCATTCATACAATATTTACAAACAGCCCAGAGGCCCCCCAAGTCCACAAGGGTCACCTCCCTCGCATGCGAAGGAGGAAGCGGAGTCTTGGGGAGTCCCCCACGCTCCTACGTCAGCCGCGTCACTGGATAAGCAAGCGGAGGCTGACCAAGAGCGCGAGAGCCACAGACGCTCAGGACATGATTAGAGGAACTGGCCATTGCCAGAACTCCCACTATCACTTAGTTATAGCAGGTCACGAGGCCACTGCCGTTTTAATCTCCGAAGAGGATTATAGGGGTGAGTGGTGCAGTGCAATGACTGTGCTAGGGAATTAGGGTGGTTGGATAGGTTACTATGGAATTTTATGAACTTGGAAGGGATGAGTTCAAGAATATAGGGTATATTCAGATCATTGTGAAGGGTTTTGTTGCTGACGTAATAAGGGGCATTTACTATTGTTCTTAGGACTTTTGATTGAAAGGATTGGATGCGCTTGATGTTCGACTTTTTTGCTGTCCCCCATAGCTCTATTCCGTATGTCCAGATTGGCTTAAGTATAACCTTGTAAATAAGTAGTTTGTTTTCTATTGAGAGGTGGGATGTCCTTCGAAGTAGTCTGTACAGTTGTCCAAAGCGTCTGTTTAGTTCTTGTCTTTTTAGCCTCGTGTGTGGGTTCCATGTCAGTCTTTTGTCGAGATGGAAGCCTAAATACCGTACTGTCTCAGACACAGGGAGAGGAATTGAATTTAAAAAGACTGGTGGACAGGACTTGCGGCAGAGGGTAAAGGTTATGTGGGAACATTTTCCTTCATTGACTTTGATTCGCCATTGGTTGCACCAATACTCGATCTCGCCGAGGTGTTTTTGAAGGTTTTGGGATGCTATATTAGGGTCTGGATGGGTTGACAGGACTGCAGTGTCGTCTGCGAATGTTGCCAAGAAGGTATTGGTGGTAGAGGGGACATCAGCGGTGTATAGATATAGAGGGTGGGACCCAGGACGCTGCCCTGTGGAACTCCTGATTTAATGGGATAGTAGTTAGAATATTCTAAACCACAGCGGACTTGGAAGAAACGGTTTGAAAGGTAGGATTGTAGGATTAGGAATAGGGTTTGCGGTAAATATCCTTTGAGCTTGTAAAGCAAGCCTGCGTGCCAGACCCTGTCAAAAGCTTGAGCTATGTCCAGAAAGGCAGCAGTGTAATACTGTTTGGTTTCAAGGGCTGAGGATATGTGATCAACAACGCGAAGGCCTTGTTGAGCTGTGGAATGTCGTTGGCGGAAACCAAACTGATGAGTAGGGTAAAGGTTTTTGAATTCAACAATTGGAAGTAGGCGTTTTAATAGGAGTTTTTCAAATATTTTTGAGAGGATAGGGAGTAGTCTAATTGGACGGTTAGATGAGGCGTCATTGGGTGGTTTACCGGGTTTGGCGAATAAGACAATAATGGAATGTTTCCAGAGGAGAGGAAAGTGCGTCGTTCGGATAATGCAATTATATATATAGGTTAGGAAGATTATGGCTTTAGGAGGAAGTTGTTGGAGGATTCGAGGAGTAAGGAGATCATATCCTGGTGATTTTCGGTAAGGTAGTTTTTTCAGAAGATATTTAACCTCGGAGGGGTTAACGGCTTTTGGTGGTAGTGAGAGAGGGATAGGTGAAGTGAGGAAATCTTCAACAGTTGGACGGTGATTATTGTTTTGAGGAGTAAGATGAGGAGTGAAAGTATGGGAAAGATGCAGTGCAAATTCTTCCGCCCTCTCGCCATCCGAAGCCGCCCAGGACCCATCATCACGACGGAGTGGGTGTGAAACAGGATGGTATTTTAGGATTTTCTTAGTTAGATTCCATAAGGAGTTGTCCCTGGTAGACAGGGAGGAGAGATAGGAATTGAAAGAATCGGAACGGAAGGATGCCAATTGCCACTTTACCAGCCTGCAGTACTGATTGTATGAGCGACGATCAGCAGGATGTCGGGATCTTTGCCACACTGTTCTTGAGTGGCGTTTGGATTTGATTAGGTCTTTGAGATACTGAGGTAAAGGATTTTGATTGTGAATTTTTAGGTGACGGTGGGGTGACGATGCCTCCCAGGCCGACCTCTGGATCAGAGTAGTGAAGGAATGCACTGCATCGTCTAGGTCTTGGGATGTTTTCAGAGGTACTTTGAGGTCTACAGAGTCTGTAAGAATCTGGCGGAAGTGGTCCCAGTCCACTGGGCCTCTAATAAATGAAGGAGGAGGCAGTTTGTGAATTGGATTTAGGGAAATGGTTAATAATAAGGGGCTATTGTCGGAGGAGAGGTCATCGAGGCGCTTGAGTGAATAGTTTAGTGTTCCTAAACTATTGTAAAAAAGGAAGTCAAGGAGATCAGGATTTCGGTTGGGATCAGATGGCCAATAGGTGGCTGTGTCAGGAGAGATAGTGGAGCAATGTCTCCGTGTGAGTGCAGACAGCAAAGCACGTCCTCGTGTATTTGTGGATCTTGAGCCCCAGTGCTGGTGCTTTGCGTTAAAGTCCCCACCCACAAGGAAACGATGCCCGATGGAGTCTAGAAAGGAGATGAATTGGGAATCGGTAATGGATTTATTGGGAGGGCAGTACACTGATGCTAGAGTAAGGGGAAAAGTGAGGGTGGTGATTGACACTGCAGTGGATTGAAGGAAATCATGTGCTACCAAAGGAACTATGTGGTGGGATATGGAGTTATGGACAATGACAGCGGTACCTGCATGAGCTCTTCCATCAGGGTGATCAGTTCGATAAGTCTGGTACTGTCGAACGGTAAATGGTCGTTTACTTGTAAGTCTTGTTTCAGTAATTAGAGCTACGTCGATGTTTTTGTCATGGAGTAATGCTGTCAGTTCGTTAGTGTGGGTGCGAACACCATTCGCATTCCAAAGGAGAATGGATAAGGAGTCAGAAGGATCCACTTATGGATTTTGTTTAACGGGGATAAGGTAGGAGACAAGATTTGTAAGAAGGGAAATGAGAGGGGTAATTAGGGTTCTGAACTCTGTAAGGAATGAGGTTAGAAGGCTGGTGAGATCTGAAGAGCTTGAAGGTGGTGGGATATGCGAGATGTGTGGTTGAGGATGGGATTGAGTTTGCTGGTTAACGGGATGAACGGAGTGCTGGGGAAGAAGAACTTGCGGAGGAGGAGTGGGCAATGCCTGTGACTGCTCTCTGTTCCGAACAGCGTCAGCAAAAGATACTGAAGGCCTCAAACTTCTGGCGGGGGCGCTTCTTGGGCTGCCTGTGGCTGGCGTTTCTTCTTCAGGACGACTACGTTGTTCGCTTCTGGACTTCAAAATTCTATATGCCGCACAGCCTTTATAGTTTGCCGGGTGGCCTTGTTGACAGAGCACGCATACAGCAGGTGATTTTAGGGGCTTCTTGCACAATTCGCTTTTGTGCTGCCCACTGCACTTTACACACCTGGGAGGGTGGTAGCAGTATGATTTTGTATGCCCATATGCTTGACAATTATGACATTGAACTATATCGCGTTTCGGGTAAGGCTTTTCGACCTGGACTCTTGTGTAATACAAGTGGGTGACCTCGTAGATTTTTTCCACTCCAGGTGTTCGCTCTAGTTCCACAAAGAATAAGGGCAGTGGTGTCTTGATTTTTGCATATTTTTCTTGTGTTTCCTCACGGAGCACATTTGTAATTTGGCGAACCTTGTATCCTAGGCTTAAGAGCTCCTTCTCTATCTCGTCCGCTGGTGTAGTGGGATGCAGGTTTCTAATCACCACCCGCAGCGATCTTTCTTGCTTTAATTGGTAGGTATGAAAGTCGGCCTTTGTCTCATCTAAGTATTTGATTATTGTACGGTATGTGTCCGGAGTGTCCGGGGAAACCTTTGTGTCTCGGGCCCGATTGAGGCAAGTGTATTTCCCTGTACCTAAAATTTTATTTAGTTGGGTACAGAGTAATTTAAAATTACCAATGTTTCGTACGAATATTGCCGGTGGCTTGGGCTGTGTGGGTGTTTGTGTAGAGTCCATGTCCTCTACCTCAATATTTTTCAACACCTCATAACTATTGGGCGTGAAAAACGGAGACTCATGAGTTGTTGTTGTTGTTTGTTTAGATGTGCTTGGTAGTGATGGTAGTTCCTCCATAGAGCTGCTGGGAGCTGAAGAATTGACAGGAGCTATGTTTCGGTTAGATCGCCGCGGCTTACGTTTGACCGGCGACGAAGTGGGGGTAGGTCCCAACGACCTTGTGCGTTTTTTCTTATTTTCTGCAGACATTAACTGCTGATAGAAACGCATGTTTCATCAGCAGTATTTTTCTGAATTATTCAGTATTTTTAAAAAAAAAAATAAATAAAAAAAATATATGCCAAGTTGTAGCCGCGAACGCACGTAACTAAGTTGAGAGCCTCCTTCGCTAGCACCTGGCTGAGATGCTATGAGGGTTTTGCGGACTCCCCACTCTTATCTCTACTACGGCTGACAGTTGGCCTAGGCAATATGGCCGCCTTTGCTGTGTTATGTGAGGTGAATCTTGCTATTGGCAATCTAGTCCACAACTCCACTATCCACTCACCTGTAGATAGCTCCTCCGGGGACCGTTCACCCAGTAGTCGGTTGAGACGGTTTGACGAACTGGACACTTCCTATGAACGGTAACAAAACAGTTGGTTTATAGAGCGATACGAAAACGTTATGCAGTGGTTTAGCGCAGGCGCAGTACTCAATTTGCTAGAAGTAGCGCCCAACGTTGCAAACGGTTTGCCGCACAAATTGGCACTCCCTTTTTTGGTCCAAAAATTGATAACAAGGGTCGATTATCATTAGCCAATATCCATTTCCTTCCAAAAAGATACAAATGGAACTTTTTCACACCAAACACCAATGCAGCGCCTTCCTTATGCAATTGACTATAGTTCGTTTCCGCTATAGTCAACGTTCTGCTAGCAAAAGCTAATGGCTTTTCTTCTCCATTTGGATAGACTTGTGAAATTATAGCTCCCAGTCCTTGGTCCGAACCATCAACGGTTAACTTGATAGGCAAATCTGGATTATAATGTGCTAAAGAGCGATTTTCCTCGACTATCCTCTTGATTTTTGTGAAAGCGGTTTGACAACTGGCATTCCAATCCCATCGAATGTTTTTCTTCAGAAGCTGGTGAAGAGGGTGGAGGGTCGGTGACAGTGCAGGTAGAAATCTTGCCAGATAGTTCACGAACCCCAAAAAAGCTTGCAGCTCTTTAATATTTTTAGGATTTGGTGCCATTACTATAGATTTTATTTTCTCATCAGTCGAATGCAAACCTGAAGCGTCAATTCTGAATCTAAGATATTCAATGGATGTTTTTCCAAATTCGCACTTTTTTGCAGAAAGAGTTAACCCCGCTTTCTTGAATCTTTCAAGAACCTCTATGACTCGTTTTCTTAATGTCCCAAAATCCGGTGCGCCAACCACAACATCATCCAGTAGGGCTACCACCCCCTCAGTTCCTGCTAACACATTGTCTACCAATTTCTGAAATTTGGAAGGTCCAACACAAATACCATAGGGCATACGGGTATATTGGAATAAGCCTTTCTGCGTGGTAATAGCTACCAGTTTGCGCGATTCGAGATCCAACTCACACTGTTGGTAAGCATGGCTCAAATCCATTTTGGCCCAAACCATATTTCGCCCCAATCTCTGGAACAAATCTTCAATTCTAGGCAACGGATAAGGATCCATTTTCAAGCAAGGGTTGAGGGTCAATTTATAATCTCCACAAATCCTAGTTTGGCCATTTCGCTTCATAACTGGAACAATAGGGGAACCAAAATCACTATACTCAATGGGCTCCAAAATTCCTTCCTGCACCAGGTGGTCAATTTCCTGATCAACCTTGTGTCTTATGGCGTACGGTACCGGCCTTTGTTTTATAAATTTTGGTTTGACTTCCGGTAAAAGATCTAATTTGATTTGTCCTTTGGTATATTTGCCAAGTTTTTCCGTAAAACCTTCTTGATACAAACTCTTGAGTTCCTCCTCCAACTTTTCTGCCTCAATGCCATGTTCCACATTTTGATAAAAAATTGAGTGGGCTGAATCTTCAGCAAAAATGGTGAATCCCAGAGCTTTGAACCACGATCTACCCAAAAACGGTGGTCCCTCTGTTTCAACCACATAAAATATCAAATTTGGCACCTTTCTATCTTGATATTCTACGTCCACTGTGACATAGCCCACCGGAGAAAATTTTTCTTTGAGATATGTAGTAAACGTCTTTTTACATGGAAATGGGGTGACCTGAGGGAATTATTGTTCATGAAATAATTTTCTCGGAACAATAGTGCTATGGCACCATGTGTCAACATCAAAACAAATAACCTGGGAATTTAGCTTAAGTTCAATTTGATACTCACTTGCGCTACCTTCAAGTATTTTATAAAGATATTCTTCATCTGAGCTTTCCTGGACGAAATGTGTTTGTTCAGTTTTGCCGGTCTTCTTATCTGGAGCAGGTAACTTGATTTTATTTGGGCAAACTTTTTGTAAATGCCCCTTTATTTTGCAAACTTTACATTTATAATCTTTGAATCAACATTTATTTGCATCATGCCATGTCGCCCCACAAACTTTACAAAGATTGGTATTTACCTGTTGATTTGGTGTTTTTTGTGCTCTAACATAATTTACGGGCTCTTGATTGGACCACTACATAAAAACTCATTTAAATCATAATTTGTGTAAGAAGCTTCTTTCGATGTTGCTATCTTGACAACATTGTCCCACTGGGCCTTTTCCGCATCCTCCTCAAATAAACGATCTCTACTCGGCCCTTTGTTCATGCCGACAACAAAACGATCTAACAAATTTCCGTCGAATCGAGCTCCAAAAGCACAGTTAGCTGCCAATGACCGCAGTCTGGCAATCCAGTCGTTAACCGTTTCCGTAGGATCTTTCGTGGCGTTATAAAATTTGTATCTAGCGGCAAAAACTGATTCCTACATACTTGTTATCCTCCGGTTTCTTGGGAACCGCCAGGTTGGAAATCAGTTTATACGCTGAGTCATCCAACGAAATTAACAAAAGAGCCCTCTTTCTCTCGTCATTCTTTATCCCGTTTGTAATAAAGAAATTTTCTGTTTTCGACTTGGCGATGCCCCAATCTTTATCGAGTGTAAATTCTCTCAAAGTTCCGACTAAACTCTTGGTTTCTTCTTCGGCCATTTCTGTCTTCAATTTAAATAAATTCGAGACCTTTTGAATGTCGTCCACGATGTAACGTCACCGAAAACACGAATTGTAGAAACTCGAAATTCACTCCGTTAACGCGTAAACACGAACGAATCATGTGGACGGCAATCCCATCCTCGTCGCCACTAAAGGATTTCGGCACAATGAAACATTTGTCGAATTAATAAAACACGTTTATTTTACTTTTATACACAAGGTACATGTTCATAAACAACATTCTTAATTAATAATAATAACAAACGTAGAGGATCCAACACTGTTTTCCCTCAGGTTGGACAACACAACACAATTTATCTTTCAATATCCCACAATTCTTTTTTTCAAAAAATGGATAAACAAGGTAGTAAAAGAAACCACAAGAAAATGATGATGAAAGAAAAGATTGACGTCCTGACAACGACTGGACAACGGTGAGATTTTCATTTGAACTTTTATTCCTCGACTCTTGATTATGGATTGTTTTTATTTTTGACAAAAGCCTCAAGATATTCACGCAATAAACAGGAGTATATATAATTGTGATAGGAAAATAAAATAAAAATAACTACAAACAATAATAACTAAATGAATAAAATAAAATATTTAGCCAACTACACCAACGGTCTCAAGACCATGTTGTAAACAAGCTATGTATTATTTTGTATAATTCAACTGTATACTATCCTCTAAGGCAAGAAGCACGTTGTTTAAGTTATATATATTTTGTTTCATTCAACTGTATACTATCCTCTAAGGCAAGAAGCATGTTGTTTAAGTTATATATTATTTTGTTTCATTCAACTGTATACTATCCTCTAAAGCAAGAAGCATGTTGTTTAAGTTATATATATTTTGTTTAATTCAACTGTATACTATCCTCTAAAGCAAGACCATGTTGTTTAAGTTATATATTATTTTCTACTGAATGTGCACAATATTTGTTTTCCTACCAACCAGTTCTAACTACAACCCCACGTACTTGTACAAACAAACTTATCTATAAATATCGTGGGAGTAAAAAATTAAAAAAAAAGTTTTATGGAGATACCGATACAGCTAAGGTTTTTCAAAATGAGAACCCCTAGTAAGGTGTAAACTTATAATAGACCAATGGCATACTTATCATTTGCCTATTAAATACTAACTGTTTTGAGATATTTTTAGATAGCTGATAGCAACTTTTCTCATTTATGTGACTCACAAACAGAAGCCACGTTTGTGGGGTGACTGATTTCATTGAAACTTTCTTGGTGATGCTAGGTCGAAAAATATTTGACACTTGTCCGAGCCCTCTTACCAATGCCTAGGAGACAAGAAAAAGATATCTTTAATAATCTTCACAGCTATTTTACTATATATTAAAAAAGTCAATGGAAGTAGATCAATATCAATTAAAAGTTAAGAATGTTTCTTATTATTTATTTTCTTAAGTATTTTTCCTATAGATCCAATAAATTGTTATATAACCTGTCTGAAATGACTGTCGCGCGTTTTCATGTTGAGAGAAGTGCTTGGGATATTATTTCATAGTGAAATTTTAAACATACTTTTTTTTAGGCTTGCTTTCTGGCCTGTTAGCATGGAAAAGTTTTTAGTTTTTTTTACGGTGAAAACAAAGTGACAGTGAACAAAATATATACACATTGGGTTAAAATATTTTTGGGTCTTTACCGGTGGGTCGGGTGTGCTCCATGAATGTAAAGTTGTCTTATCAAATGGGGTGGATGAAAAATGGCGTGTCTGACTCCAAAGATTTTATCTTGAAGTAAGCACCTTCTTATCCATGTTGGCGGCATCATGGCCCCTTGAAATATGCTCTAGTTCATCCACTCTTTGACAAATGGATAATATCATCTTAATGTTATAAATAATTTTTAGTAAACCATCAATTTTTTTTTTTAAATCTCAACATTCCTCAAATAATTTGCCATTCTTCTAGTACAAAAACAAAAGTATAACATCATGGTTCTTGATTATGAATAAATTCTTCATTGAACTACAATTTCAGTTTTCAAACAATTTTATTAAGATAAAATTACAATCTGCCTTTTATTAGGCAATGAGTAATTGAGATAAATGTCATCATGAACTACAATTAAATTTTAATATAGGAATAATATAAATAAAAAACAAGAAACTAAAAACTAGATGATAGTATAAAAACATTTGTTCATATTATGCCCTGAGCCCTTATGGTTGGCTAATTTATCAATTTTGAAGCTATAGATTCTCGCTAAGTTTACATTTCTCTATACATTTTGTGTAGTTCAAAACCAGAAACCCTTATATATTATAGAAACCCTCCTTCTCCCTCCCCCCCCCCGTCGTAGATTATGTTCGAAGACATGAAATTCCATATGACGGTTTCATTTAAGGCGCCGAAGACACGAAAAGTTGTTTAGTTATTAAAAAAAAAACTATTTTTTATATACTCTCGCGCTCTTCGTCAGCCTCCGCTGGCTCGTATCCGGTGACGTGGCTGGTGGGAAGCGTGGGGGACTTCCCGAGACTCCGCTTCCTCTTTCGCTTGCGAGGGAGGCAACAACCGTGTGGACTTGGGGGGCCCCTGGGCTGTTTGTAAATATTGTATGAATGTGCGAACGAATGATCAATTGTAAATATGGTATGAATGAAAACACTTATCTCAATTATTTATTGCCTATTAAGTAGGCAGATTGTAATTTCATCATAATAAAGTTGTTATTGATTAAAAAATTGATTTTTTATATAAATTTAATGTGATAGCAAATTGAAGACCTCGATGCTCTGATTAATATTATTTAACCTGTGATTCCTCTTTTTTTAATTTTAATCACAAAAATCCATAAAAACTTACATTAACTTGTGTTCTATTAACTCGACCCGTGTTTGATTCAGTCGTGATATTTTGCATAGTAGTTCTGTTTTAATATCTCAATGATGTTAACAATTTTCAATAAAAATATACAATAGTCAGTTACATTAAAACGATATTTAAACAATTAAAAATTTCGGCGTCTTGACTTATTAAGTGTATTATACGCTGGTACTTGAATGGATAATAATTAGAAAAAATGATTAAAACTAGCACTAAATTGCAACTTTTTTGCGATGATATTTAGCATAAAAGTATTACTTACTTGATGCCCCGAAAAGGTAAAATTATAATCAAGTGCTAATAACGACATTTCATTGAACAGCTAAATACGTAAAACAATAAATATTTTTCTATTGATATTCAACTTACCAAATACAAATCTCACAGATATTTAATATTTGATTTTTTTTTTTGTGGTTTCAATGCATAATAAAATTGTGTTCACAACTACTCCTGACTTTTTTTTTTGGTTTGATGTAGTTAATTCACATATTCATGAAATTCATAAAAAAGAAAAAGTGTTTATAATTTTCTATAAATGATAGATTATAAACTAGGCCATAATGAAGTAATTACATAATTACAGCGGGATCTCATGGACCGTTTCCCCCGTCACTCCCAATTTGCATTTCCAGTTGTTCTCCCGATTGATCGCTCCGATTCGCTCTTTCCAGTCTTCCACGGTCCCCGTGGAAAATCATCATTAATTTGGAAAAAAAATTGATTAGTTATTTTTGCAGAATTGAAATTTCATAAAACAATTAAATATTTTTCTTTATTGCACACAGTCAATTCACAATTAGATAATTATTGAACATCAGAGCTAAAGAAGAAAACTTGAATGATGACATTTTTTTTTAATAAAATATTTTAGGGGAGCCTACCTAGACTAATAAACTGGATAGGAGAACTTTTCCCTGAGTATTCCTAAGAAGTGTGAAGGTACGTTTTCATTTGAACTGCCCACCATAGTGGTTGGAAGTTACTCCCAGGAGTCACTCCCAACCGCTACGGTAGGAGTTCAATCGAAAGCTTATCTTTAAATTCAACATTAGAATAAGAATAACAAATAAGTTTAAACAGATAATATTGTAATATTTTGTCAATTTACTTACTAATATAAAAAAAAATTAATGAAACTTTTAAACTTGTGAATGGAAGTAGCAAAGTTGCATGTAGGATGTCATGTTTTTTTGTTTATGAAATTATTTTTCAGTGTATTTTCAGGCTCAGCTTGTAATACCGGTAGTGATAATGCTTATTGTATCAGTAGAAAGATATGATTTAGTATTTTGTAATTTAGAACCCGGAATTAAAATGCCCTTTTATGGTAGTGTTTATTTTTAGCTGTGTCAGCTGTTCGATTAACGACATTGCTGCTTATAACAAGGAATAGATAAGCTTGAAATAAGTAAACCACTTTTCTATTTTTATTTTTTTGTTAACTAATTTATTATTTACACTACGTCTTGAGTTCTTTCTTTATCAGTAAAAGTCTTAAGTTGATTTAAAAAAAAATTAGGGGCTTGCTTCTGTTAATAATAATTTCACAAACAAAAAAGTCAACATGCAACAGGCAAGTAACAAATAAGGGACTTGCTTGCGTTCAAAAATTTGTTTATTGAGTAGTTCAAGGAAAGCACAAGATAAATTACAAAAGTATTAAGTGTGATGAAAACCACAGTCCATTAATTTAAAATTATAATATTGTTTTATCAATAAGAAAATGTGAAATAAACTGTTAAGGCAATAAGTAAAATAAATAAAATACAAACTTTGTTGACATAGAAACTAATTTTTTGTAAAGTAAGATTTAAAATAAATATTTATTAATTTTTTTTCAGGTGACAATTATCACTCTAGGTGAGAGGTAAGATGCTTTTTTTCTTGTTTTATTTAAATTACATATCTTCAGAATTCCAGCTCACACTTGTTAAACAAACACCATGTCACAAATTCTTAATTTATAAAATTTTCTTTTCAGTTACAGGAAATCATTCTTTTAAAAAAAATATATATATATATATATATATATATATAGTTAAATATCTTCAAAGCACACAAGACTTTTTAAAAAGATTTATTTTGAATAACAAACATAAATGACATGGTAATATACAGATCTAATCTAGCATAGTGACGGGCTTATGAGATACAATAGACTGACCTCCTTCTCTGATTCTCACGGGGTTTAAATAAGAGTCAGCAAAGGGGTGATTCATAGTTCTTAGAATGTTAGCACGGGTGCACTATAACTCCCCGCAGCCTTAAGTTTTGAACTCTGGTCAAAACAAACATTTAATTTTTACATTTTAAAAACTTGATTTATACAATTTACTTAAAATTACTTTATGATCATCAATAGTAATAGGTGTTGTTGAAACCTTTACATTATTTAAAGGTAAATTTGAATTTTGGATCTTTTTACAATTTCTTTTATAAATAAAAATGTTAATTAGTACAATGATTAGAATAATACATAATACAAAAGAATAATGATAAATATTAGCGTTGTCTACAAAGGACAATATTTCTAATTCTGGTATAGTATAATTATTTGTTTCTAACATAGTTGTATTTAATATTACATTTTCATAAAATGGTTGTAAAATAGTGTTAAAATCATGAGTATAAATTTTATTAAATTCTGGAAAGCAATCCTCCTTACTAATATTAATTAATCCTACATTTGGTAAAAATACAGTGTTATTATGACAATCTGTTATTTTTTTAATATTTACAGTGATATATTGCTTAATATGATCTAAATATCTTATATTATTTTGATTACTTAATACTAGTTTACATTCTTTTAAATTTCCGTTATGTACAATAGATGAAACACATTTTGATTCTGTTTTATTAAGATTTATACAGTAATAATTGTCAATAAAAATACAACTTCCTTGATAGAGAGTGGCTCCTTTTTGTAAGTAAAGATCAGTTTTTAAATCAATTTCGTAAATTGTCTGGTTTATAATTCTTGGTACTGATATCACAAAATATCCTTTATAGGATTCATCATGAATTGGTAATTTGATAAAAGTATGGATTATATTGTGATGAGTTGAACAAAAGATTTTACTATTTGTCCATAGAATTTCAGTATTATCTGAGATTAGTTTTATGTTACTTGGTAGATTTTTTATTACATCAATCATTAAATTGGTGTGAACAATGCCAAGCTTACAAAATTCTAAAGATAAAGTTAAATCTTTAATTTTATTTAATAAATGCATGATGTGAATATATAAGTCATAAGCTTTTTCATTTTGTCCTAGCGATTCGAAATTTTGTCTATTAATTATGAAATTTTTATTAATTGTTTTGATTTCATTCTGGTAATCCTCAATCAGACGTTTATTAATATTGACAGAATTTTCGATGTTATGTTCAATCTTATAATTATTTTGTTCTACATTTGAAATTATTTTATCGTAGTATTCCTTGTCGTCATTATTCATATTACCTGTTATCCAACTAATAACATTACCTAGACCATTTATCAAGCCTCGTCTATGACGATTTTTAATATCTCTTTGTTGCATTAATTGAAATTGTTCAAAAACTTCGTTTGTTAAATCTTTTAGCAAATGATACATTTTATGTGATCTAAAGTTAGTAACATGATCTTCAATATTTATTATTTCTACTTCTAATAAACTTAAATTATAAAAATGATAAGTTTCATAATATTGATTAACTACTCTAATATTATTTACAGAATAATGGAGAATTCCTGGAGAGTTAGTGAGATCTACTACTTTTATCGTCAGAATCTTCTGAAGATGAAGTATCAGAATTATTGACATGTAGTGAATCTTCATCTGAAACAAAATGTTTCCTCTTTTTACGTTTGTTGGGTCTCCTAACGTTATCAACATGTGTTGTTAATTGCCTAGCGCCTTGGATTAACACATTTACTTTTCTGAATTTGTCTCTACTTTTAATCTTCGATTGAGTATCTTTGATAAATTCTTGATTTATTAATTCAGGTGGATCTTCCCGATTTTTATTTAATTTTTCTGTACGCTTTATCTTTTCTTCATTAATTTTTGTGTGAGCTAATTCATGCAAAAGTTGTAAATCTTTATGATACTTTTGTACGTATAGTTCTGTTATACTAATATTTTTGTTGTTGTTATTTTCTTTTATAAATCCGAAAGTGATTTCATTGGGTGTTAATTTTAGATTGTTATTTAAGGTATTATTGTACGCAATAATTGCAAGTTTTAATTTTTGTTCAAATGAATAAGATTTTCTCTCATGCGAGATAAGTCTTAGTAATTCGCTTAGTGTTAAATGAACTCTATTTAATAATCCCAAAGAATTTGAGTGATTAGTGGATGTATAATGTAATAAAATATCATTGTGGTCACAAAATTGTTTAACTAAATTGTTTTTCATTTCTGTGCCTTGATCTAATGAGATCTGTACTGGCGTAGGATAATGAGATAAATAATTTTGTAAACAATCACAAATATTGATTGCATTGTGTGTTGGAATAACTTGTGCGAACAATCTTTTTGAGAAAGTATCAACAGCAGTAAATATTATTTTCCTTTCATACTTCAAAATGTCAATCATTAATTCTCGAAAAGGTTTTTCTGGTGTTGGGGTTTGTTGAAATTTAGTTTTGATAGGTTTTCTATCATACTTTGATTTTTTACAAATTTCACATTTATTAATGTATTCTGTAATTTTGTCTTTCATATTGGGGAAATAAACTTGTTTTTTTTAATTTTTCAAAAGTTTCTAATATTCCACGATGTTTAGTTTTTCCTAAATGATAGTTTTCAATAGTTTCGCGTTGTTCATTTACATTTTCTACGTCATTGATAAAGTTAAAATAACGTTTTATTCTTACAGAAGGGAATTCGTTTTCTATTATATTTTGAATCTCTTTAAAGTATTCATCGTAAGTTTTTTCTAAAGTTTTTATGTTCGGTGAACAGAAAATTCCGTAAGTCTTGTCCGGTTCTACGATCTGGTAGAGTAGAGTTTGCAAGTCATCTTTCCTGTTAATGATGAGTTCGTATCTTCTCTTGTTTCCAAATGGCTTAGAGAACTTCATGTCTTCTTTGTTTCCTCTAATGATAATAATTTGATTTTTTTCTACATTTATACATTTATCTGGTTCACATATCCAAGTTTGTTCATTGCTGGATTCTTGTGAATGAATAGTTTCTAGATCTGATTGATTTTCTGCATTTTCCGCTGTAGATGGAATATTTATTAATTCCTCCATAATTGCTTCATATTCTGTTGTTTTTTCAGCAGCTTCTTCTTGATTTTGTAATATGTCATCAATAAATACATCAATATCAATATCTACATCATCAATATCCATATCCTCTGGTTCCGTTATCTCCGAATTTATGTGTTCGTGTCTTATAACATTTTTAATTTCATTAGTATCTTCGATATGAAACATTTCGTCTCTTTCAAGTTTGTATTTTATTCCCATTATTTTTATTTCCATGTCTTCTAAATTTATATTAGTTTTTAACATTTTCATTGTTTCGTACCCAAGTAAAATATCAAACCGTGAACTAATAGGATAAACTAAGAACTTTACTTCTTGATTAATTCCTATCAGATTTTGCAGGTTGAGGTTTACACTTTGTGTTCCTTCTGCTCGTCCTGTAGGGGTTTTTATCGCGAAGTTTTCTATGTTTATTTTAGCATCTTTCGGAATTGCTTGGGGACAAATATAATTTTTTGTTGCTCCTGTGTCAATTAACCATTTATTATTTTCTTTATCCAAGAGCTGTGGTAAATTATTTAAAAAATTAACTTCGTCACTTATTTTAATTACATTCGATCCGGTGGTTCTCCTTTGTTCGGACCTTGGTCTAAAAAATTATCTTTATTAGTTTCAAGTTGTTTTACTCTTTCAGTTAATATTCTAATTTGTTCATCTCTCTCATCCTCGGCGTAATGTACGCGATTAGAAACAGTTCTCATCGAAACCGTATTTGAATCATTTTGTTGTGGTGGATCTACTTTTTGTTGATTATTTCTCCAATTTCCGGATGGAGGTTTATTAAAGAATCTATGTTGAGATTTTGGATCCCATGATTGATTATGAATAGGTTTTTGATAATTTTGTTGATTATTTGGGTAATTGTGATAATTTGGTTGTGCATTTTGATAACTTTTATAATTTTGGTTTTGTTGATGTTGATAATCTTGTTTTTGTTCATGAGGTTGTTTTTGAAATTGTTTTTCATATTTATGTTTGTAATTTGGATCGAAATTTTTGCCTTTATAATTCGATTGGTGTGGTTGGTGGTGTTTGTCTTTTCGACTACCCGGACCGTACACCCGATGCACAATGTGCGCAGCGTTATTTCTTAAGATTTCGTCAATATCTTCGATTGTCTCGAATTTAATATGATAAATAAAATCAGTAAGCGAGGGATGTAAATTATGAACGGTGTGATGTGATATCTGTTTGTCGTATCTTTCCATTTCCGACTGTTTATTCACTATTTCCGAGTCGGCATACACGCGAGCATATAAATCGCATCTTTTCTTACCTAATCTTTCTAAGTAATCATGTGGGTTTTCGTTATGGTACGATTTAGTATTGAGTATTTCTGATATTAATTGCTCTCTCGTTCGCGTATCTTGATATTTACGTTTAAGGAATGTTAAAATTTCTGTCACACTAGTGAATTCCTTATCATAGGTTGCAATTTTTGCTTTTCCTTTTAGCTTAGTTAATAAAGTTAATACTAATTTTGAATGGTTTATATCTTTATATTGGTTATTATCTTCACAATATAAGTCATACACAAATTTTGTATTTCTAATAAAATCTACTAATTGTAATGGATCACCATCATATTCCGGAATTAATTTAAAATCATGATCTTTTATTTCCATAGCCATCTCTGAATTTGTATTTTCTAATAGTAATTGATCAATATTATCTAGATTAAAAGTTGTATATACTTGTCTTAATTGGTTTAATCTATCCTGTAAATTTGACATACAATAAACTTATAATTACTTATAATTACCATCAAGTATGTTGTCTTCAGTGGAAAAATCTTCTTCCTTGGTGCTGCGAAGTCTCAACAAATAGTTTTGAAACTCGGGTGATAAGATTTGAAAATCTTCAGAAAGTTGAAAGATACCTCTGTAGTCGTGGAGAATGCTTGCTATACTTGTATACGCAGTGGCAATCTTCCTCAAGACGGAGAGAAGTAGTTATGCTGCTTGATTTCGGTATTACACACGATTCTAAGCTCCGCAAAGTTACTTTAAATACCTTCAAAATTCCTCCCAAGCCCCACGTTCGGGCGCCAGTTAAATATCTTCAAAGCACACAAGACTTTTTAAAAAGATTTATTTTGAATAACAAACATAAATGACATGGTAATATACAGATCTAATCTAGCATAGTGACGGGCTAATGAGATACAATAGACTGACCTCCTTCTCTGATTCTCACGGGGTTTAAATAAGAGTCAGCAAAGGGGTGATTCATAGTTCTTAGAATGTTAGCACGGGTGCACTATAACTATATATATATATATATATATATATATATAAATATATAAGTTAACTGGAGAGGCTGCTATGAGAAGATAACATAGAGAGGTCTCCCTAGTTAATCCCCTCATAGGATTAACAAACCTATATATAGTTCACAGAGCATAAGTAAAGTCATTCTTAGTCCAACCACTGTCTAGTCATTTAACCTATTCCCTTTTTATGTCCACGTTGATAATTGCAAACGTTGACGGTTAGAAAAGGAAATGGAACTTGAGTTCGCGAAGCTGGAGCGGACTTGGCCATCAAATACTCAGTCTACTCCCAGGACACAAGATCCCGTCTCTCTCATCTTTATATTCCTGCAGATCGTTCCTTCCTCACTTGCTCTACTACCCTCTGGAATATATTCTCTACCTCCTAAAATCCTTCATGCTTCATCCCTACAAACCTTCAAACCCCTCCTATCCCAACACCTCATCACCACCTAGGCTGTCACTGATTACGTTACAAACTGATTCGTCCTGCCTAAGAGCTCTTTGTGCACTCATGCTGCTGCGGTAAACCGCAATGTCATCGGCGAAAGCGATTACCGCAGCTTTCTTAGTAGTTTGCCCCAACAATCTGAGACGTGTACATGCTAAAAAGCACCGGAGATAAAACCGCTCCTTGAGGAACTCTACAAGTTAGAGGGAATAAGTACGAGTGGCAAACACTCACCCGTACCTTCACGGTTCTGTCCTTAAGGAAGGAAAACATTATGGTATATAATTGTTCTTGGCATTCCCAGTCACAAAGCTGTAGGCACAGCATCCCGTTGGACACTGAGTCGAAAGCCTGCGTCCAGTCCAACGAGATCATAGCAGCTGCTGTGTTTCTATTACTGAAGGTGGCTTCCGCCTGTACCTGCACAAATGGGCGTTCTGTACTCAGATGAGCCTGTAAGCCTGCTTACTCGTACGGAACGATAGAATTTTCCGAACAGAACTCCTTCAGGTAGTTCAGTATTATCTTTTCAAGAATCTTCCCCATGTGAGGGAGGATGCTAATTGAACGACAGTGGGTGGGTGGTCGCCTCTTAAATAATAAGATCCGTAGCGGGAACAAGATAGCTTGTTTTCGCACTGTCGGGAAGTTTTGCTACCTGATACATGAATTGTATAGGTTAACGAGTTGTGTATTCCCTCTCCTCGGCAGCTGCACAAGCAAAAGAATTTGCACCCCGTCGTGCCATGGTGCTCGGTTTCCCTGTCACCGTTATGAAGATGGACACCTGAGCCCTTCTTGGTAGTGGTACTAAGAAGCTTCCAAAACTTGCAGTGATCGCCTTGCAGCCTCGAAGCCGTTCGTGCCTCGTCGATATCTTCCAATTTCTTATCAAGTCACGAATTTGTGTTGTAAGAGAGTTTACTACTTTCGTGGCTTCACGATTTCTTGTTTTGTACCAGTCTGGTATACCATTAGTATACTGGTATACCTTTGAGTGTTATGTGATTTGGTCGATGTGGTTGAGTCGAGGGTAATTTATCTGATGTAGTTAGCGGTCACTACATAGGGGTTACGAATTTCATATTGAAAAAACAACCTACATATTCATATGAATGAAATGAAAAAAAAAATATTCAGGGACATAGTCCCCATTGAATAATACGATGAACAACAAGGAACAAAATCTGAATGTCTAGTGGACAAAAACAACACAAAAAATTCATAACATTCACTAGGTTGCTAAGCCTATAAATACTTTGTGCTATGGTACATATGAGATGGCTGCAAATAACCAGCAGAAAACAAATTGCAACAAAAAAAAAACATGAGTATAGACGAGAAAAAAAAATAAGGAAGTGATTTGACCGATGGCATGAGTTATGTTGGCTTTGAGGACCGCTGTGATTTGTGGCTTATTCGCATAGACCTGCAAATTATGAAAACCCCACAAGAAAAAGTCTAACGGGGTCAAATCTCACGATCTTGGTTGCCAGTTGACAACACCTCCACGTGAGATGACCATGCCCTCAAATCGCTCGTGCAGAATGTCCAATGTGACATAAGCTGTGTGGCACGTAGCACCGTCCTGTTGAAACCACATGTCGTTGGTGTCCATATCATCCAATTCAGACCAAAATAAGCTGGTAATCATAGACCTATAGCGCTCGCCGTTGACGGTAATGGCCTGGCCAACGTTGTTCTCAAAGAAATATGGACCGATGACACCGCCAGCCCAAAATCCACACCAAACAGTGACTTTTTCGGGATGCATTGGACGCTTTTGAATCTCATGTGCATTGGTATCGTCTCAAATTCGACAATTTTGTTTATTAACGTGCCCATTCATCCCGAAATGGGCCTCACCGCTGAAGATGATTTTTCTTTGAAAATTAGGGTCAGTTTCCAACTGCTCCAAGGCCCATTCAGCGAACTCACGTCGTTGTCTATGGTCGTTTACCTTCAGCTCCTGGGTCAATTGAATTTTGTACGGGTACAGGCCCAAGTCACGACGCAAAATTTGCCAAGTTGTGGTGTGCGAAAGACCAAGTTCTTGTGAGCGACGCGAAAACAACGGCCTTGGATTCTTCTGCACACTCTCACGGACAGCAGCGATGTTTTCGGCAGATCTTGTATTTCGTCGACGTACGGGTATTGGTTGATTGTTTACTAAGCCAGTGGACTCAAATTTATCCACCACACTGTGAATATTCCTCTCGGTAGGACAGTTAAGGCGACCGTAAAATGGGTGAAGTGCGCGGAACGTTTCCCCAACAGAACACCCATATTGATAAAACGATTTTATCATTTGCACGTGTTGTTGAACGCTATATCCGTCCTTGGTGATTTGGCAAAATAGACTGAATAAATGACAGATGCAGCTTCAACAATATGGTCGCTATCAACTGTCAAAGTTTGGAAGACGCTTTACTATCCCTTAAGGCTTGTTAATAACTGTAACTATGTTCGTAATATTTTTAGGCACGACGAGGATGCGAAGTTTGAAAAGCTATCAGAAGTATCTGCAGAACGGAAGAAACTGAACACTGGATTTAGCTATCTGTCTCCTACTAATGAAATCCTTCAAGACGGTCCATTAATCAGGCAATCGTTGAGGCTTGGCAAGAGTCCACCAGTCCAATTACTACCCACACCCTCCTCCTACCTCCCCCCCCCAAATGCTGTCTTCACATCATTACATTTATTTTCTCAATCAAACTTATAATCACTCAAGCTTCTTTTGGGCTATAATTTCATAAATCTTTTCTGTATTAATTAAAATGCTTATTTTTATGAACAATGTGACAACTCGCTTTTTTTACAAACGATTAGTTGTATAAAAAATCACTGCTTTCTATTTTTTGTGGATAAGAATATTTGATAGGCTTCTTAAAATATTATCTCAGGATTCAGTCAACCATATTCGAAATATTTTAATCCGAATAAATTCTGATATCTAAAATCAAAATGTAAAATTGTTAATATCTCTCTCGTGTAGATCATACAGTACCAACAAATTTTGTTGTTAAAGAATCAATTAACCCTACCAAAGATCGAAGTTTTTTATTAAAGAAAATTTATAGCCAATTGAAGGACCAAACAAAATAAAAAATAAAGGGGAAGTTTGTCAAACGTAGAAAAACTGTAGTATAGAGGAGAGGGGTCTAGATTTATATAAAGATAGTGACTCTAATAATTATGATTTTATATCATTATATAACTGAGGAGGAATAACTAAAAACCTAGCAAAATGGTTGGTTTAAAATGTGTATAATCTGAGCAATGGGTAGATACTAGTTTATATTAAAATCCAAGAGTTTATTGGGAGATTGGCTTAGGTTGATTAAAGGGAATTGTAAGGTTTTCATTGAGTTTATTAATGAACAACGTTGTCTGCATCAGACAGGCAGATCATTTGTGAGAAGGAATCTGGTTGGTTGACTGCTTAAAACTCTTTTTCATCAACCTAAGACGTTCTCTTCAACTCAAAATAGTTCTTCAGGTGACTTATTATTTACAAAATTATATGTCCTTAGCAAGAGAGGTGCCAAGTTTTAACAGCTAACATCCCTAGTGTTTTTATCGCCTAAAATAACTCCTAGTGGTCCAGTCACTACTTACAGCTGCGTTTAACTTCAAAGAGGTAGCGATAATTAGTTCCTTATAAATTTGAGAGAAAACAAAACTTTGTACAGCCTTGGTTTGAACCATTTTTCCTTAACCCTCTATTAAGCGGAATACACCTTTACAAAGTTGCACAACATTTTACATATTTCCCACCATGTCACAACAACAACGAATGCCACCTTCTATCCTGCTCTACTTGCATTTAATCACATGACATATATTCGTATATACAATGTATTATCATTGTATTCAACTCAAATATTGTATTCAATACAAATTATCATTGGGTACAAACTCGTTCTCTAATAAAAATATACTATATACTTATAAGTTACTATTGAAAGTATTGGGACTCTTGAAAAATAACACATTTTTATCGTTTAATGTGTTTTTTTGGATACTTATGAGTTAATCATGAAAGAGTATAGTACAAACTGGATTAATCAACAAGTTCACTATTATTTATTTATATTTTCATATAATAAAAATAATAGACTAAAATTCCACGGATATATGGTAAGAATGGCCCCGGAAAGACTAAACAAGGAAATATTCCGAGGATACAAAAGCTCAAGGGGATACACCAAGCAGATGTAGGAAGAAAATGAAAGACTAGGAATAATGGACCAGGATTGTCAGGACGGAAAAAGATATAGGAAAAACTGAAGGAAAACAAGGTTCTTGTGGGAAAGAAAAAATCGAAAAAGGGAGTCGCGTGGACAGAAGAAAGAAAACAAAAGCACGTAGAAATAATGAGGGGAAAATGGAAAGAAAGGAAAAACAAGAAAAGAACCGAAAGTATTGATATTCGCGTGGTCTTTAAGGCCTTTCCGTGACAAAAAATAAAAATATTAGAACAATTTAATTTTGAATGAATGCAACACATGAAAGTTTGACATGAAATAATATTTACAATATATGTATATATCGGTATGTTATGTGAAGAACAATGCCATTAGCAATGTAAAAACACGAATTAGGTTGTTTTTTATTTGATCTAGAACATGGGACACTAAATTTTTTAATGCCTAAATCAAATTATTTATACACTTTGATAATATCTTGTTAAGCGCATGCTTGGATTCAAACGGATTTTCAAACGCTCCGCTTACTAAAATTGTTATAAATATTTTGTAGCGATTATGTAAAAAATAATTAATCACATAAAATATAATATATTCATGAATAAATGTATAGAATTTAAATGTATACAAAAATGATAATTAATAATAGTGGGTTCCATATCACAACTAAATTTCACTATAAAAAAATAATTATATTTTTCTTGTAATGATAATATTATTTGGTACTGCTGAGAAGATGATGGTTTTAATTTCTAGCTCCACTACTCACTAACATTAGCTAATGATACAGAAGGCTCTGGTCGAAGTTTACTCATAAGAGTTAATTAATAGCAACTTGAATTAATAAGCAAATAAGCATTGAATCCTTCTCTAGAAAATTGAAGTCAAGGGTACGAGGTAATGCAGCCAGCCCGTTGCGCACACTAGTGCCCCCAACACCATCTACCAACGGCGGTGGCAACCTCCGAAGCAGATTAATCTTATGTCAAGAAAAATATCACTGCCATTGAAAACTACAAATTAGCCTCTTATAGAACTTCGGTCACTCAATGACTAAATCAAATTATTACAAATTACACTTTTGTAAAGATGCTATGAATGAGAACATTTATCACAATTACTTATTGCCTAATAAGGCAGATTGTAATTTTAGCACAATAAAGAAGTTTCGATATAAAAAAAAAAAAAATACACTTTGAACGTGTTTATGGTTTTCTTGTTAATAACCAAAGCGTCAAATGTCAGTGAAAATATTTTATTGTGACACTTAGAGAATTATTTGAAAAAAGTATTTTGTTATGTGCTTTAGATATTTCTAAACTATTTAACCAGTATATCACTTTTTTGTTGCTTTAAAAAAAAAATATTTTTTCGCAGTTTCAATGACGTTTTGAAATTATAGTCCCATTATACTATATATATTATTGTAAAAAATAATATTGATGTGGCATTGGCCTCTACTTTGTACTTACATCAAGATCATTATATACATATGTAACATATGGCCTCATTGTAACTAAAACAAGTATGGTGGAATACACGAGTTAACCTAGCGTCTGTGTTTTATCTATGTAATCCTAATATATTTCTACAGGTTATGGGCCCAGTCATGTTCAAAAAGTACTTTGTGTGAGTAAAGGGAATTTTACCGGTTGTTTGTTTTTGGATAGTGACGTGTTTTGTGTTGGAAAAGAAAAATTAACGTGAGAGACAGTCATGGCTACGGGACACACGTTAACATACCCTCAGTTGACGGACAATAATTTTCACAACTGGAAATTCAGAGTGTTAATGTTATTAGATGAAAAAGGTGTAAAATCAGTACTGGATAAAGATGTGGAAATCACTAGCAGCAACAAGGTATTGGACAAGAAAGCCAAAAACATTATTATCAACTGTATTACCGATCGCCATATTGATTACGTGAGAAGTTGTGGAACGGCAAACGACATGATGTCTGCTTTAAGCAACATTTTTGAAAGAAAAAGTGCTATATCAAAACTAATGGTACGTAAAAAACTTTTAATTTTAAATTGTACGACTTCTCTACAAGAACATTTTAATAAATTTGACAATCTCGTGAGGGACCTCGAGTCAATGGGCTCTAAACTCGAACAAGACGATCTCGTTTGTCACCTACTATTGACAATCCCAAACGAATACGAAAAAGTAGTTACTGTTTTGGAAGCAATGGATACCGAATTAACTCTCGATTTTGTTAAATTTCGATTACTAGATGCTGAACTAAAAATTAATCACATACAAAATGGTAGTGATGAAACTGATACATCATTCAAAGCATTTAGTCAAATTAAGAAATGCTATGAGTGTGGTGATAGTAGACATTTGTCATATAATTGTCCTAAAAAGTCAAATAATAATTTCAGGAAGAATGATAAGAATTTTTCACCGCAGAGACATTTTTCAAAACAATCGAGAAATTTCAATGAAAATCGTTGGAATGAAAACAGAAGAAGTCAGATGACCAGCAATGTTTGTCAACAAGATGAGGATATATCCGTTATTGCCTCAAGTGATCTAGAAACATCTGGGAGTCTTCGAGACGTATCGTTTGTGGCATTTTCGGCAGATGTTGGACCACCAAGAGATGGCTACATGAATTTTGTCCTCGACTCTGGAGCTACGAGTCATATGGTTACCACGGAAACAGCTGATTTTGTCACGAATATTGTGAGTATTCCGCCTTTAAACATTAAAGTTGCTAACGGTGAAACATTATTGGCAAATAAACGTGGCATTTTAAGGGTTCGACCCGATAACTGTGATGACATTGTTTTCAGTATTCATGTAATTATAGTAAAACATAGTAATCTACTTTCAGTCAAAAAATTGCTTGATTCGAATTTCAAAATTATTTTTAAAGACAAAAAGGCTTTTGTCGTAAGAAATGATTCTATCCTATTTATGTGTGAGTTAATAAGAAACCTATTTATAGTAAAATTTAGATATGTCAATAATGAAATAAATACATTTAATGTAAGCAGTGAAACTTCCAATATTTGGCACTTAAGATTAGGCCACTTGAACAGAGGAGGTTTACGCTTAATGGGTTTGCCTTATAGTCAAGATCCGTGTGATTCGTGTCAAAAAGGAAAGGCTACTAGAGCACCTTTTAAAGATGTTATTAAACCCAGGTCAAGTCGCGTAGGTAATTTGTTACATTGTGATGTATGGGGTCCTACAAATCACACTAGCATTAACGGGGAACGATACTACCTTGCAGTAGTAGATGATTTTTCACATTTTACGATGTTGTATTTGCTTAAACAAAAATCCGAAGCTACTCAACGGGTTATAGATCATATTAAACAGTTAAGAGCGTCTGATATTTATGTTTCACGGCTGCGTGTCGATAATGGTACCGAATTTACTTGTAATAATTTGAGAAATTTTTGTAGTAATAACGGTATAAGGATGGAGTTTAATACTACATATTCACCCCAAAATTGTGGAGTGTCTGAGAGACTCAATAGGACTTTATTAAATAAAGCACGAGCTATGTTTGCTGATAGTAATCTGCCCAAATATCTATGGGGGGAGGCAGTGAGATGCGCTGCATATCAACTTAATCGTTCCCCAACTAGAGCGCTTGATGGCAAAATTCCAGCAGATATATATCTTGGTAAGACAAATTTAGGGAAACTAAGAGTTTTTGGTTGTAAGGCTTGGTATTATAAGTTACCTAAAGGGAATAAATTAGATCAACGAGCTAATGAAGCTAGAATGGTAGGCTATGCTTCAAATGGGTATCGTTTATGGGACCCTCAATTAAATAAAATCATTATTTCACGTGACGTTAAATTTGACGAAAATAATTATTACTTTGACAGTAAAAATTTTACTCAAGAAACAAATGACAATGTATCTTTTAAACATGGTTTCCCAATTCATGACGATATAAATGTTGGACCAACTGTACCTGAACTAAATTCTAATAACGAAAGGAGATCAACTCGGGAGACAAAGCTTCCTTCTCACTTAAAGGAATATGAACTCTATTCAGCTTATTGTCTTATGTCTTACGATGGTAATCCTAAAACTTTTCAAGAAGCCGTTAAAGCTGGACCGGAGTGGAGGAAAGCTATCGATGATGAATTGACAGCACATAAAAAATTCGAAACATGGCCTCCGACAACAATACCTGAAGGTGAAAAGGCCATAGACACAAAATGGGTATTTACCACAAAGCAAAATGGTGCAAAGAAAGTGAGACTAGTGGCTAGAGGCTTTCAGGAAAAGTGCACGTATGATGTATACTCACCTGTCGCTAAGATGAGTAGTATCAGGACTTTATTTTCATTTGCGCTTAATCATGACTACGAGATTAAACAATTAGATGTACCGACAGCATTTTTAAATGGGTTTTTAGAAAATGATATTTATACAAGGACACCTGAAGGTGTCAATAGTGATTCTAATATTCAAAAGTTAAATCGCTCACTGTACGGTTTAAAAGTGGCTTCCAAAAGGTGGAATGAACGTTTCAATGATTTTTTAATTGAATTGGGGTTTAAAAGATCCGAAAGAGATGTGTGTTTGTACTATAAAAATATTATTTGGCTTTTAATTTTTGTGGACGACATTCTTTTAGTTGGATTACAGGAGGAAATAAATGAAATGGTAAATCTATTAAAAAAGGAAGTTGATATTAAAGATCTAGGAGTTGCGAATCATTTTCTCGGAATGGATATTAAAAGGGATTCTCAAACAATAAAGATATCGCAGCAGGGTTTCATAGACATAATTTTGAAAAAGTTTGACATGGAGAATTGTAAAAAGGCAATAACTCCAATGGCTCATGATGCTGATCCTAATACCTCTGAATTTACAATCGATGTCCCATACAGATAACTTATAGGTAGTCTGATGTATTTATGCCTGGTGAGCAGACCTGACATTACGTATGCTGTTGCATATCTTAGTCGCTACTTGGATAAACCCACTAAAAGTTTATGGAATGCAGGCAAGCGGATTCTAAAATATTTGAACGGGACTAAAAATTTTGGGTTGGTCTATAGAAAGGGTAAAAACGATTTGGTGGCTTATACGGATGCTGACTGGGCAGGAGATAAAAAGGACAGAAAAAGTACAAGTGGATCTGCCATATTTTATGGAGATAATTTAATTTCATGGGCATCAGTTAAGCAGCAGTCAGTAGCATTATCAACAGCCGAAGCAGAGTACTATGCTGCATCTCAGACTTCGTCTGAACTTATTGGTTTATACGATTTAGTTAAAGATCTATATGTAAATGACTCCATCCCTATATTATATTGCGATAATCAGAGCGCCATTCATATGATTAACAATTATGAGAACTCAAAGCGTTGTAGGCATATAGACATAAAGGCGAATTTTATAAAAGATTTAGTTTCTAAAAATTTGATAAAGCTAGAATATATCGAATCGGATCTGAATAAGGCAGACATCTTTACTAAACCTTTGCCCACTCAAAAATTTCAAATTGGTTGTGAAATGTTAGCTGTTTTATCTATTGATGAGAATTAATGAAGTTTCACTGCATTGACTCAATATTTTTGTTTTATTTACTTAATTAATCTATTTTTTTTTACTGGGACATGATTGTAAGCAATTTAAAGTACTTTTGTAAAGATACTTTAAATTGAGGGGGGTGTAAAAAATAATATTGATGTGGCATTGGCCTCTACTTTGTACTTACATCAAGATCATTATATACATATGTAACATATGGCCTCATTGTAACTAAAACAACTATGGTGGAATACACGAGTTAACCTAGCGTCTGTGTTTTATCTATGTAATCCTAATATATTTCTACAATTATTAATCAGTTTTTCAAGGTCTTTACAACCTCAATACCCTACTCAATACGATAGGAAAAGGTAGATTTTTTATTACTAAGTAACTTATTATATTATATTATAATTATATTATATTATATATAATTAATGACCTCTAATTACATTTCATATGATTACTTTTACTTTGCGCATCATCGAGGGATCAAGGAATGCAAATGATCACAGTCTGACAGCGATTGAGTTGGGCACTCAATGTCAATTACACTTTTAATTTAAACGGTTTATTCACGAGTTTCATAAAACTAACCTTAATATTATTATTAATTATTTGATAAAATCTGATCAAAAAAATTTGATCAAAAAATACACTCATTTTCGTTCGTTAAACCATCTCGGTCACAGAACACCGCTTTTATAAACAAAATACAAACAGTTAAAATAATAATAATGTAATTATAGGTTAAAAAGATAAAACACAAATTATTTACTATTAATCGGGAAGATAACCCTACTAAAAATTATATAAAACAATTATTTATTCATCACGTTTTATGGAAATGTGATGATTTGTCATGTATCATTGTGTGTCATGTATCTCGTAAAAGTTCGTGCCTGTGGTTCAACCAAGACCCGAACTGACAAATATATGTACTGGCGAGTACGTAACGTTTTCTGCTTAGTAACAAAAACTCAAACAAACTCTAAAAATGACCAGTATTTTTTGATACAATTATTTTTTTTTTAAATAAAATGACACTGGTACTTTTATTATTAAAAGTTTATACTACTATACTTTATTTATACTAGTACATTTACGTGTGTAAAAATATTGTTAAATTGTGTATTTAAAAGGAGAACGTACTGTCATAGGGTACTGAAATACAATGAAAGGTTATATGCGGGCGTGATTGACGCAGATCCCATCTGGACGTAGACGGTAGATAAGTGATGATTATAACTGATGATTATAATTAGATCTTATTGATTCACACAAGATACATTATTTGTTTATAAATTCCATTGTTTTGGCCACTACTTGCTTAGCTAAGGGCTGTTGTGAAGCGATAACCCCTGCCTGCTTAACTTTATTCTCCCTGTCACAAGTCTACCTTAAGTTAAGCATTAAGTTAAGCAGTTACTCTTGTTTGTATTCATTTACTCTTTGTACTTCTCATGGACAATTAAAATAGTTTTTTTAGCCATCCTTTAAAGATCGTTTTTACAATCATTGCTGAGCCCGAAGGGAGACGCTCACGCTCTACTTTCAAACGGGTTCAGGCGGTTCTCATTCTGTAATCGTGTCCTTCCAAAGTGCTTGTAAAAATTATTGCATCGATTTGAAATGTAAACTAAACGACGCTGAATATTTTTTTGTTAAGATGTTATGTTAAAAAAAGTAACATGAAAAAACCTTTCTCGTTTCTTTCTGGCTTTTGAGTTATAATTACAAGATATTTAGTGTCGTTGAACTGGTGTTTTTGATCTATATTTCAACGGTTTGTATTTTTTTAGTTTAAATAAGCGGTGTTCTGTGACCGAGATGGTCTAACGAACGGAAATTAGTGTATATTTTTATCAAATTAATAGTAAAGATTTATGAAACTTGTGAACGGGGTCCTGCCATTCAGTCGTCTTCCCTACTGTGCAGCCGAGCCCAGGTAGTCCTTGCGCGGTGGATTTTAAATTAATAAATACGATGACTGAGGACGTGTATATATATATAAATTTACTTGATAGTATATTTGTATGTTGTAGAGAATGGATGAAGATGAAACTGATTCACTCGAACTGAAGTTGAAGGGGTTGCTGGAAAAAGGATCTAGCTCCATCGTACACCCTCTGGACTTACATAGATGGTTTAGTGGTAAGAAAAATTTTTTTCGTTTGGTACAAGAAAGATGTAGCTCCAACCATTAGTTCTCTTGTTGTTCAAGAGATGGAGCTACTGTCACGTTAGTCCGTTCCAACAAAAAGGTAGCTCCATGAGTATAGAGTTACCACTTAGTTTTCTCTAACAACCGACCTAGTTTGTTTGGAGGAAGGTTCCACAAAACCTAACTGTTTTTATCATTTCGATCCGTGAAACATCTTTTTGGTAGTAATAACTATTTTTTCAAGAATAATGAGTGATTCGGAACAGGAAAGACTATTTAGCTGATTTGTACGAGCCTACTGAAGGAGAGGGAAATATTTCCAGCAAAGATGATGCAAACAACAACTCAATTCCCGTTTTGAAAGTTTCGAATTAAAGCGAATGGAAGCGAAATGTAAGGAAACGATGAACGAATGAAGGCAAGACTTACAAAACTGTAAATGGACTAGAGGAATGAGGTCGTGTTACTGGTTCTGATTGGACGTGTAAGTACCGATGTTTCCCTAAACTCTGCAATGATGAAAAAGTATCCCTACTTGATTCGTTCAATAAACTGGCTCCAAAGCGAACGCGATATGTGTATTTATGAGGGTTCATTAATATCCAATATCTTAAAATAACTTCTTTATTGTGATAAAATTACAATCTGCCTTATTGGGCAATAAGTAATTGTGATAAATGTTCTCATTCATATTGACAATGTTCATTCATTCGCTTATTCAATCGGTATTTACAAACACTCCAGAGACCTCCCAAATCCACATGGTTGTCACCCCCCTCGCATGCGAAAGAGGAGGCTTGGGAAGTCCCCCACGCTCCTCCGCCAGCTGCGTCAGTGGGTAAGAGCCAGTGGAAGTAGACCAAGAGCGTGGAGAGCCACAGGCACTCAAGACATGATTGGAGAAACTAGCTATTGCCAGGACAAATTATTAATATTTACATCAATGGAGGTAAGTGGATAAGAGAGGAGATTGGACAAGGTCGACACAAGGGATTTCTCAAGTGTCTATTCTGTTCGTGATGGAGACAAAAAAGAACGAGTATGTTAGGAGCCATTTGTGTCAATTGACGGTGTTTCTGGCAAACGCGTTGAAAATTTGGTGAGTCACATTTATCAAAATAAAGCGGTGCCACCAAAGCCTGATGGCCGAGGGAAACATAAAAATGGACGAAAACAAGTTGGTGAAGAAACAACAAAAATAGTGCATGAGCACCTCCCCATTTTCCCTACAAGAGAATTTCACTATAGTGACAAAGATAATGTTGGAAGACAATACTTATCGGCGGATCTTCACATTATGCAAATGCACAGGGTGTACCTAAAAACCATCACGGATTTTTCTTTCGATATTTCAAGGCGAATTTCAATCTTGCTTTCGGCAACGCTAGGTCGGATACCTTACGAAAATGTGACAGTATTAGAAAGGAACTTCGTTCACCATCCATCAGCAAGGATAGACGCAAAAGTAAGGAACAATTTTTCTACGATGAACTCAAAGAAAAACAAGCACTTGCACTAAACGAGAAAAATGTATATATGTTATGTTTTGACTATCAACAAAATATGGCACTACCAAACGTCCCCTCAGGTGATGCTTTTTATAAAAAGCTTCGTATACAACTTTGCCATTTGGTCAGCCATTATTTCTACATTTACGATGAGTCTGTTGGCAAAAAGGCACCAAACAAGCCAATCGTCACAAAGAAAATCAGCTTTTTAAAGCATAACATAGACAGTGTTGATTGAAGGTGTAAAAGTACTATATTTGTTCTCAGACAACTACGTCTCCCAAAATAAAAATCACTCTTTAACCCAATACTTATTTTTTCTTGTGAAATTTATGCGTTAAAAAAAATCGTCCATACGTACCCACAACAGCATCACAGCGTCTATGCCCTGTGGTGGTGACTTTGGAAATATTGAAAAACGAACGAGGAAAGTAGAAAGAGTTTTTTTACCGAATGAATACACTCACATTATAGAGAAGACAAGTAAAAAAATTTCTATAACTGAAGTTACTCAAAGGTTGATTTTCAACTTCGTGGGCCTATTAAAGGATTCTTAATCAATCTTATAAAGCAACCGGGAAAACTTTTACATAAAGAAATGTAGAGTCTCTTCACTTATGAAACATCGCAAATAAACGCAAGAAACATCTTATGTAGTGAGAGTGTTGGACTACTTTGAAACAAAAAAGCAAGAATGTTCAACATCCAAGGCAGTCCCTTTGATGCTAAACAATCTGGAGGAAGCATATTCCTACTTGCTACCACTTAAGACCACGAAGTATAAATATGTGATGGAACTAGCACGTAAATATGACGATGGACTAAAACCAAACAACGCACCAAATGAGCCAGACGTTACAGCCGATGAGTGTGACGATTGAAAAATTATTGTTAATTTTCTTTACTAATTTAATATTGTAATGGTAATTTTTGTTTAAATAATTTTTTTTCCTAGAAGTACATCTATTTTGTGGAAAAAAAGAGGTAGCTCCAACAGTCAGTTATATTTTTGGCTAATATGTAGGAACAATTAAGGAAATTGATCAAAAATATTTTTTTTCACGTAACATAGAATTTTAAATTTTCATATTTTTTCAGTTTTTCGAAAATTTTAAAAATGGGAGCTACCTCATATTTGCAGCAAACCCTTCAGTTTTAAGAGTGTGTTGCCCATGTAAATGCGTGTAACCTTAAGAAAACAACCCCTTTTTAACCTAAGATATATATAATAGTATTGTTCAAAGTAAAACGTAAATAGATACCTGCTTGTTGATATTTATTTATATTGTGTGAAAAATAGAAGTTTAAGTCGCTGGAAATAACTTTTATGATATTACATCAACAGTCGGTAGGTGTTGGCCTATTTAGGAATCCTCAGAACTGCAATTCAGACAAAAACCTTATATTTACATACACAGAAAACAATTGCACACAAAAAACATAAAATAATAAATAAGAAGATTGGCAACAACACACCTGTGAATGATAATATATTTAAATTTATATTTATTCAAGTTATATACCGAAGTTTATTTTGAAAAACTAGTTTTCACACAATACAAATATAAAGATTTTTGTAAGTCCTTACCATATAGTATACAATAGAGGCAGTAACGCAAAATAAATTAAAGATAATCCAAAAATAAAATTATGTGCCAACAATAAAAATGGCTTATTTAAACAAACTTTTATTTTTATTAAAAATACCAACGATTTAATTCATAATTGATGCAAAATATAGATGTTAAGTCAACTGATCCTTGGATCGACTAGTATTTCACAATCCGTAATTATAATATAAATGAAGACAATAGATGAAATATAAAAAAAACTACCAGTTGTAGCTGGACACTGATGCACTTAGCTTTTGCGTTGAAAGCTCCAATTATAATAACTTATAGCTACACTATCACCGATGATGTATCCTTAATTACATTGTTTCTTGTATTAGAGTCCTTCTTTGAAACAAATATTTAAGTTTAATGAACAGTTAATAGTTGCAATCCTTGTTTTAAACGGTGACTACTCTCGTTAGGGATTCTGTTTCACCACCACCGAAGTCAAATTAAGGAGAGGCAATAATATTTATTTCTCAACTTCTATGACACGGAATTTATTCCATACCGACGCCTCAAGAATCGATTGGTGACGAAACCTTCTTTTATCAATTCTTCAGTGGCTTTCGGTCAATTACAGTCCAATAATGGGTAAAAAATACTATCGATTCAACATGTGCATGAAAATGTAATTAATTCCACAAGGAAATATGTGGAACTTGTGAAACGGAGCATACTTAATAATAATCTGAATCCAATATTAGTACTTTTAATGAAAATATTAAACAATAAATTTCGAATCAAATTCCGTTGGAGATGAGAGATTATGTAGTAAGTAGCATCCACGAAGTACAGAATTAACTAGAGATGATACGGCTAGTAAGACAGTCGGGTTGGGGTATACTCTCTTCCCCCCACCCCTAGAGGCCCAACAGTCCCAGTACAGCAAGCTCTCATCTATTTAGATTTTTTGCATCATTTGGTTCTGTTTGATTTTTTAACTTTGGAAATAAGGTTGGGTATTAATAAAACTAACAATCAGTGTAATTAACATTATAATGTTTATTTTTATTACATTTAAATAACAATATAGAAGATAAAGTCTGTAGAACTACTGACCTTTGAAATGAATCATTTTAGTTAATATTTGATGAATTTTATTTTGTTCAATTGATTGATTCTTGTCAGAAATTTGTTTTTTAATTTTTATATTAAAAATTCTGGACCAGAGAACATTGGGAGTTCTTTTGTACTTTGTTAGGGAACACCTTAGGTGGATTGAAAATGATTTGAGCAGCGCGCTATTTCAGATGAGTCACGCATCTCTCTTTATGCATCAGCTGAACAGATGCCTAGCCAGTTCGTTATACTAAATAACAATACTAGTGCCCCGACGTACTCAAGGTCCCAAGGAAGCACTTGGATTGACGTCATTATGTCTTTAATCCAGCAGAGAACAGCAGTTACCATAACTTCATCTCGTTCTACAGAGTTACCTACATCAGAGGGTTCCGTCCGAGGATATGTAACAAGAGGGGTTGGTAGGTCCACGTACCAGACTGCGCTAGAGGCGAGACTCGTGGACGATGAGTGGCCTCTCGAAGAAAATAATCTACAGGAAGAGGAGAACATCAACACCAAAGTGGCGTCCCTAACTTCAGTGGAAGACGCAGTGGAACTCACCATCCAGCAAAGAAATTCTCGGAAGAACTGCAACCCGTAGTAGACGCCTGCCCTAATGGAAGCCAAAAAAATAAGTCTACACGGCAAGATGTGAGTGGATTGAGCTGGTCCATGAAAACCTCTCGGCTTGGCACAGTAGCCTCAGAGGAGAGTACATGAAGAAGGTCGAGACCACCCGGAGGAAAACCTGGCAGGTCCAGCACGAGTCGGAGAATAACCCCGGGGCTACTTCCCCTGAGAAGGTGGCTTAGATATACCTCATGGAAACATACGCCAGGGACGTCACAGGGAACGACTCCCGCAAGGATTCCCTCCTAAGGGATCTGACTGAAGCCCCCCCCCCCCAAGGTGCTGACCTGCATCCACCATGAGATATTAGGGAGCTACGCCTTGTCGTTGAGAGACAGAAGACCGGCCGAGCACTAGGCATGGACGTGCTGGACGCCACAGTTATTAAGGCCTCGTGGCTCCTCATTGAAGGGAGGCTTCTCACAATCGGTAATGAGTGCCTTGACCACGGCTACTTCCAGAGGGGCGCAGACTGGGATCCCACAGCTACCAAAAGCTACAGGCCCTCATCAGCCTACTCCCAGCCCTAATTAAAGCCTCGGAACGTCTGATGTATTCCGCCCTTCAGCAGGTACTCAATAGAGCAGATCACCCAAGGCAGTATGGCTCGAGTAAAGCTAGGTGCTCGGGGGACTCTCTGGATAGGTTGCGGGGGAACATAATGAAGACTCGCTTGAAGTATGCCATAGTCATTTGGTATGACATCTCCTCTGCCTACGACAGAGTGTGGTGGCCCTTTCTGATGAGGGAGTTGCAGGAACTAGAAACACCCAGCAACCTCTATGACCTTGTGGGCAGTTGAGCGAGGATGCCCGCATGGGTTAGTACTGGGCCCTGGTATTTGGAATCTTGGTATTTAACCAGGTTCTCGTGACCCTTAATGGCCACGGATCCCTGCGGTAGTCTATTTGGGCGGTCTGGTGACAACAATGGCTGTTGCCTCCCGAGCCTAGGTCGTCAGAAGAGCCTGTGCGTGTACTACCATTGTGGAAGGGTGGTTGGATTAAATCCTATCCCCTCTACTTAGTTACTAGTACTTAGACTTCTGTAGACATGGGAGGATATGAATTAAGAGGTTGCAGCAAACTTGATACGAAGGGTGCCTCAAAGACTTTAAGCTGTGATTTAAGCCAGAGGAAGAATTATCCAGTATTAAAACGTAATTTATTTTTATTAATCAAATATTTTTTTTCAAGTTCAGCAATTTCCGTATAAGTTTTTTAAATATTCATTGTTTTGTTTTTTTCATATTAATAGCTCATATTCCACAAAAAACTTTTCTATTATTTTCAAAAGAATTGGAAGCCGAAATAATTTTATCAGGAAGGAAATATTTGAGATTTTCGAAGTGTGCCCCTTTTTTGTGGAGCAGTTTAGTTTACTGTTCTAATGTTTTTCTCAGTTGCATTTGTTGCTGCTGCTCTACAATGGTTATCACCACCTCCTTCAATATTTCAAGTTCAGAACTTTATTGTGAAATAATTACAATCTGCCTTTTATAAGGCAATAATAATACAGATAAATGATCTCATTCATACCATATTTACAGTCATCATTCACTCGCTCATTCATACAATAGGACATGATTGGAGAAACTGGCCATTGCCAGGACTCCCACTGTCACGCGATTATATGAGGTCACGAGGCCACTGCCGTTTCAGTCTCCGAGGAGGATTATAGGGATGAGTGGCGCAGTGCAAAGACTGTGCTACAGGATTAGGGTGGTTGGAAAGGCTACTGTGGAATTTCATAAACTTGGAAGGGATGAGTTCTAGAATGTAGGGTATATTAAGGTCGTTATGAAGGGTTTTGTTGCTGACATAATAAGGGGCATTTACTATTGTTCTCAGGACTTTGGATTGAAAGGATTGGATACGCTTGATGTTCGACTTTTTTGCTGTCCCCCATAGCTCTATTCCGTATGTCCAGATTGGTTTAAGTATAACTTTGTAGATTAGTAGTTTATTTTCTATTGAGAGATGGGATGTCCTTTGAAGTAGTCTGTACAGTTGTCCAAAGCGTCTGTTTAGTTCTTGTCTTTTTAGTCTCGTATGTGGGTTCCAGGTCAGTCGTTTGTCGAGATGGAAGCCTAAGTACCGTACTGTCTCGGTTACTGGGAGAGGAATAGAATTAAAATAAACTAATGGACAAGTCTTGCGACAAAGGGTGAAGGTAATGTGGGAGCATTTTGCTTCATTAACTTTGATCCGCCATTGATTGCACCAATACTCGATCTCGTCAAGGTGTTTTTGAAGGTTATGGGATGCTATGTCGGGGTCTGGGTGGGATGACAAGACTGCAGTGTCATCTGCAAATGTAGCCAAGAAGGTGTTGGAAGTAGAAGGGACATCAGCGGTGTATAGGTTATAGAGGATGGGGCCTAGGACACTACCCTGTGGAACTCCTGCATTTATGGGATAGTAGTTAGAGTATTCTAAGCCACAGCGGACTTGGAAGAAGCGGTTTGAAAGGTAGGACTGTAGGATTAGGAAAAGGGTCTGTGGTAAATGTCTTTTGAGCTTGTAGAGCAAACCTGCGTGCCAAACCCTGTCAAAAGCTTGAGCTATATCGAGAAAGGCAGCAGTGCAATACTTTTTGGTTTCAAGGGCTGAGGAGATGTGATCAACAACGCGAAGCCCTTGTTGAGCAGTGGAATGTCGTTGGCGGAAACCAAACTGGTGTGTGGGAAAAAGGTTTTTGGATTCAACAATGGGAAGTAGACGTTTTAGTAGGAGTTTCTCAAATATTTTTGAGAGGATAGGGAGTAGGCTAATTGGACGGTAAGATGAGGCGTCATTGGGTGGTTTACCGGGTTTGGCGAATAGGACAATAATGGAATGTTTCCAGAGGAGAGGAAAGTGTGTCGTTCGGATAATGCAATTATATATGTAGGTTAGGAAGGTTATGGCTTTAGGAGGAAGTTGTTTGAGAATTTGAGGAGTTAGGAGATCATATCCAGGGGATTTTCTGTAAGGTAAGTTTTTCAGAAGGTATTTGACCTCAGAGGGATTAACGGCTTTTGGTGGAAGAGAGAGAGGAATAGGTGAAGTGAGGAAATCTTCCACAGTTTTGCTGTGAGTATGGCTTTGATGAGAAAGGTGAGGTGTGAAAGTATGGGTAAGATGCAGAGCAAATTCCTCCGACCTATCTCCATCCGAGGCCGCCCAGGACCCATCATCACGACGGAGTGGATGTGAAACAGGTTGATACTTTAGGATTTTTTTGGTTACATTCCACAAGGAGTTATCCCTGGTAGACAGAGAGGAGAGGTAGGAATTGAAAGAATCGGAACGGAAGGATGCCAATCGCCGCTTTACCAATCGGCAGTACTGATTGTACGAGCGGCGATCAGCAGGATGCCGGGATCTTTGCCACACTGTTCTAGAGCGGCGTTTGGATTTGATTAGATCTTTGAGATGTTGAGGTAAACGATTATGATTGTGGATCCTTGGGTGACGGTGGGGTGACGATGCCTCCCAAGCCGACCTCTGGACCAGAGTAGTGAAAGAATGCACTGCATCGTCTAGGTCTTGGGATGTTTTCAGGGATAATTTGAGGTTTACGGACTCTGTAAGAAGCTGACGGAAGTGGTCCCAGTCAACTGGGCCCCTAATAAATGAAGGAGGAGGCAGTTTGTGAATTGGTCTTAGGGAAATGGTTAATAATAAAGGACTATGATCAGAGGAGAGGTCATCGAGGCGCTTGAGTGAATAGTTTAGTGTTCCTAAACTATTGTAGAAGAAGAAGTCAAGGAGATCTGGATTTCGGTTGGGATCTGATGGCCAATAGGTGGCTGTGTCAGGAGAGATAGTGGAGCAATGTCTCCGTGTGAGTGCAGACAGCAAAGCACGTCCCCGTGTATTTGTGGATCTTGAGCCCCAGTGTTGGTGCTTTGCGTTAAAGTCCCCACCCACAAGGAAACGATGCCCGATGGAGTCTAGAAAGGAGATGAATTGGGAATCGGGAATGGATTTATTGGGAGGGCAGTACACTGATGCTAGAGTAAGGGGAAAAGTGAGGGTGGTGATTGACACTGCAGTGGATTGAAGGAAATCATGTGCTACCAAAGGAACTATGTGATGGGATATGGAGTTATGGACAATGACAGCGGTACCTGCACGAGCTCTTCCATCTGGGTGATCAGTTCGATAAGTCTGGTACTGTCGAACGGTAAATGGTCGTTTACTTGTAAGTCTTGTTTCAGTAATAAGAGCTACATCGATATTTTTGTCATGGAGTAGTGCTGTCAGTTCGTTAGTGTGGGTGCGAACACCATTCGCATTCCAAAGGAGAATGGATAAGGAGTCGGAAGGATCCACTTATGGATTTTGTTTAACGGGGATAAGGTAGGAGACAAGATTTGTAAGAAGGGAAATGAGAGGTGTAATTAGGTTTCTGAACTCTGTAAGGAATGAGGTTAAAAGGCTGGTGAGATCTGAAGAGCTTGAAGGTGGCGGGATATGCGAGATGTGTGGTTGAGGATGGGATAGAGTTTGCTGGTTGCTGGGATGAGCGGAGTGCTGGGAAAGAAGAACTTGCGGAGGAGGAGTGGGCAGTGCCTGTGGCTGCTCTCTGTTCCTAACTGCGTCAGCGAAAGAGACTGAAGGCCTCAAACTTCTGGTGGGGGCGCTTCTTGGGCTACCTGTGGCTGATGTTTCTTCTTCAGGACGACGACGTTGTTCACTTCTGGACTTAAGAATTCTATAAGCCTCACAGCCTTTATAGTTTGCCGGGTGGCCTTGCTGACAGAGCACGCATACAGCAGGTGATTTTAGGGGCTTCTTGCACAATTCACTTTTGTGCTGCCCACTGCACTTTACACACCTGGGAGGGTGGTAGCAGTATGATTTTGTGTGCCCATATGCCTGGCAATTATGGCATTGGGCGATGTCTCGTTTCGGGTAAGGCTTTTCGACCTGTACTCTTGTGTAGTATAAGTGGTTAAGCTCGTAGATTTTCTCCACTCCAGCTGTTCGCTCTAGATCGACAAAGAATAAGGGCATTGGTTTCTTGATACTTGTATCATTTTCTTGTCTCTCCTCACGGAGGACATTCGTGATTTGGCGAACCTTGTACCCTAAACTTATCAGCTCCTTTTCTATCTCGTCCGCTGGTGTTGTGGGATGCAGGTTTCTAATCACCACCCGCAGCGATCTTTCTTGCTTTAGTTGGTAGGTATGAAAATCAGCCTTGGATTCTTCTAGGTATTTTATAATTCCTCGGTATGTTTCAGGAGTGTCCGGAGAAACCTTTGTGTCCCGAGATCGATTGAGGCAAGTATATTTGCCTGTACCTACAACTTTGCTCAATTGAGTACATAGTAATTTGAAATTACTAATGTTGCGAACGAATATCGCTGGTGGCTTGGGCTGTGTGGGTGTTGTTGTAGAGTCCATGTCCTCTACCTCAATATTTTTCAACACCTCGTAACTATTGGGCGTGAAAAAGGGAGACTCATGAGTTATTGTTGTTTGTTTTGATGTGGTGGGTTGTGGTGGTATCTCTTCCATAGAGCTGCTAGGTGCTGAGGAATTTATTGGGATATTCCGATTAGATCGCCGTGGCTTGCGTTTGACTGGTGACATAGTGGGCGTAGGTCCCAATGATCTTGAGCGTTTTTTTTTTATTTTCTGATATAACTTGTTGATAGAAACGCATGTTTCATATTCTTGTAAATAGTTTTTAATTGAATAAAAAAAAAAAAAAAAAAAAAAATTTCAATATAATGAGAGGCCTGAACAGTGTACTGAGAGGGCCAGCTGGACTCCCCACTCCTATCCCCACTCTCAGCACGGCTGACTGATATCTTGCAATATGGCCGCCCTCTGTATGAATTGTGAGATGAAAAACTTACGTTAGCAATAATAATGTTCCTCTTCCACTGACCTGTAGACAGTCCACCGCGAACGGTTCACCCAAGGGTCGGTTGGAACAGTTTTGCGAACTAGGCACTTCCTACGAACGGTAACAAGAAACAGTTTGTTGCAGAGCGATGTGAAAAACGACTTCTATAGTTAGCGCAGGCGCAGTACTCCTTCAATATTTAAAAACCATAACCGTTCACCTTAATATAATCTGCGTAATGCGGGATATTTTGTAATATTCAAGTTTAAAATTGTAATCCTTAAGAATATTTTAACGACCACTATCGCAATTTAGTTTGCCTATTTGATGGCAGACTTGATGATCTACATGCATCAATTTAAAAAAACTGCTTCTTTCCATTATTTAATTGGCCCCATAACTCTGTATGTGGGACAGGCCAGGCCATATTAGCTCTTTGTTGCCATCGGCCGTATCAATGGTGGCCCATGGCATATATGGAAGTTATAAAGAGGGGCGTTCGGGAAAACGTTCAGGTGGAAAATTATTTGTTTCATTCCAAAAAGAAGGTCAACGCTTTTAGTTTTTTAGTTTTTTTTTTATTATTTGTTCCGGCATTTGTGCACCGCGGCCTCACTGAGACCTATTGTGCGCCGTCCATGTCTCTGTCCTAAATATGTGACAGGCCCACGGCCTTTGCAAATCTGAGGATACTGAATGGATCGATCAGTTCACATAGTTTGGGGTCTACAATGCGATCACTACCAAAGTGAAAGTATCGCCTTCTAGCTAAGTTATCACAGTCACATATTATATGACGTGCCGTTTCTCCCTCTTTCTTACAGAATCTGCAGATTGGTGATCCCACTATCGCCAAGTTAAAGAGGTGTTTATTTAACCGACAGTGACCTGTATAGAGTCCTGTCACACTTTTGAGTGTCCACCTGTCCATTGATAGAAGTGCTGAGCTTCTTTTCTTACAGGGTCCATTAAGAAACAGTTTCGAGTGTTCCTGTTTCTTAGTTTCTCTCCAAGAGAGTCTTGCCTTGTCCTCTATAGCTAATTTTATACGCCTTTTGGCGTAGCTGAGGTTGATACCACATATGGGTTCAGGTGCAAGAGGTGTCTGTTCTGAGCCCACCCTTGCAAGGCCATCTGCCTTCTCATTGCCTGTGATGCCTGTATATCCTGGCACCCAGTCGATTCTAACCTTATTGGCTAGCGAGAGTGTGTTTAGGTTGTTTTTACACTCCTCAACCAAATAAGATCTGGTCGTATAGCTTCTCAGGGCGCCAATGGCTGCCTGGCTATCCGTGAAAATTGTGATCAGTCTGTTTCTTACACCCTCCCCAATTAAGGTTTGGGTACAGACATTGATCGCCATCACTTCGGCCTGAAAGACCGAGGTGTGTCTACCTAAAGGAATAGAAATCCCAGATTCTGGTTTATCTTTCCTCCATATGCCGGCCCCTGATCCGTTTTCTGTTAGTGAGCCGTCTGTATAGCAGTTAATCCCATTACACAGTTTATGTGGTTTGGTCTTTGTGTTTTCCGCACTGTATAAAACGTCTGTGTGTTTCTTAACTTGTAGGTCAGAGTGCATTGACAGCACCTCGTCCTCATCAATTCTTCTGAACAAGTTCACATGTCCCATGTGAGTCATGACTTTGGATCTTGTTCCTGATTTCGCAAGTCTGTAAGCCACGTTCAAGGCTTGCGCTTCTACTTCTATGTGCAGTGGATTCAAGTTCAATGTGACTTCCATTGCAGCAGTAGGAGTTGTACTCATGGCACCAGTAATCATGAGACATGAAAGCCTCTGTAATTTGCCAAGCAAAGTTCTATTTTCACTAATACTACCTCTGTGCCACCACACCATAGAGGCATAGAGCACCATTGGTCTCACTGCTGCGGTATATAGCCAGAATAACATTCTGGGTTGTAGTCCCCAGGTCCTACCCACAGTCCTTTTACATGCATAGAGGCACTTCGATCCTTCATAGTAGTATTCCTGATGTGTTTAGACCAGTCCAATTTACTATCCAGAGTAACCCCTAGATGCTTTACCTCACTACAAATGCTTAGCTGTGTCCTCCCTATATAGGGTGGTCTAACTATAGCATTTCTTTTGTTAGTGAAGATACAGAGATTTATCTTCTGGGGATTGATTCCTAAGCCATTCTTTTCACACCAATCCCCCAAAAGATCCATCGATGTGGAAAGCAACTGAGAAATGGTTTCTGGGAACTTGCCCCCTATGAGCACAGCACAGGTTTGTTAACAATGAGTCAATGACCAAACACCACAGTAATGGAGATAACACCCCTCCCTGTGGACATCCTCCCACTGGCTTCATCCACAGTTTGGTTTGTCCCAATTGTGATTGTAAAATCCTATTCTCTAGCATGGTATTTATCCAGCTAGAGACTAAGGAACTAATCCCCTTTCTTTCTAAGGCTGATGCCATAGTGTTATAGGGTGTGCGATCAAAGGCACCTTCTATATCAACAAAGATGCCTGCCATCATTTCTTTATGAACTAGGGATCTCTCAATCCTGGAAACCAGGTGGTGGAGAGCAATTTCACAGGATTTTCCTCCCTGGTATGCGAATTGAGCGCTATGGAGCGGTCGTTCTACCAGTATACGCTTTTAGTTTAGGCTACACCTGTCAAAGTTGTATTTACACCATGTTCCGAGCTGAGCCTAAATCCACATGACTGGCGAAAGACGATTTTTTTTTACCTGTTTGAAAGTAAAATATCTTCAAAGAAAGTCGTCTCCCTCCAAGTTCGGCATCTTTACTAATATTTAAGTTAATTAATTAAAATATGTTATATTTATAACAGTGCAATGGCAAATAATGCAATCCTAATGACTCATGTTTTAAGGAAATCCCAATTATGGAATGCAAACGTCAGCCGGTGGCCTGGCCCCGATAACACTTAATCAGCTGAGACGAGACCTATTATCACTGACCCAGGGCTTGTTTTGCAAACAATACACTGCTTCCTACTGACTGCTTGGTACCGATGACGACCACCCGTGTGAGGCAATCTTCACCTATTTCCCCATCCATGATCCCATGATATTCCAGGCATGATCCATTTCCCTCTCTATATATACCTTCCCAAAATTCTACTCCCTCTCACTCAGTCAGACTCGCTTCACGCAGTAACACTCTCTCTTCCCGACTAGACGTAAGGACAGTAGTTAGTAAAACCGTTACCTCGTTGTACTTTTGAAATAAATTCTTGTAAAAAAAAAAAAAAAAGAGAAAAAAAAAAAAGTCTATCTGTGTAAAACATTCTTTAACTTCCCTATATTTGTCATGTCTGTTATTTGATAAACATGGAACCTCCATGTATAAATGTATGTTTCTAGTTTGCACAAGGGCCTCACAAAGACCTGGACAGGCAGTCGGATAGAGGAGTGAAAACAAGTATTTCTGGTGAAAAAAAAAAAATGAAACCCTTCAAATTATTAATAGTAGATCAAAGTTATATATTTGAAATTATCATTTTAATTAGTAACAATGATAGTATAATTCAAACCAGCTGAAATGCTAAATATAAACTATTTTCTATATATATTGATGTATTTTAATTTTTTATATGGATATCTTTTCAAGACAAGGAAACTTGACTAATTCCATTAAAGAAATATCATGTCATAGATAAATATACTAAAATGCTTAAAGTTTATAATAAGTTTACTATATGATTAGATAATGAAATTTGCTAAAATTTCACAATTTTTAAAGGATTTTTATTATAAAAATAATTATAATATTACAAAATAAATAAATTTAATTTTTCTTAATGGTTACAATCAAGGTTTATTTATACACAAATTGTCAGATAAACCGTCAATAGCTGTTCAAATAAACTTATGTTCAATAAAATAAACTTCACACCCATTCAGAACAAATATAATATAACTAACAAATATAAATAAATAACATGATAATTTAGAAAATATCAATAATAACATTATGTGATATATATATATATATTACTTTAACATGCACTGTCATTTCAAACAATGTTATATTAGCCCTATTTTAATATATTTAAACCCATGTTTTATTCCACAATAACTATGACTAGGAGGGGCACGTCAAAACGCCGTTTTAAAATAAATTGGATGAAAACATAAAATCTTATTTTTTTCATAAAAGAGTTCGATTCCCAACTAGCACTTGTCTACTTGTGGTTAACGCTTCTAAATAAGTAAAATAAAGCATTCTACTGTACTACTGATAACAATTTATTACAGTAACAGCTCAAGCGTATTAACACATAGCCAATAGTTCATTTATTATGTTTCTTTATTTGTTATTGAAAAAAAAAAAAAAAAAGTTGCATTATTTTAAACATGAAATTCATACTTAAAATATGATTTGTAAAAAATACGGAAGATATCATTCATTTAAAATTTTATTTAAATAAACTTAATTTAGTGTTTCATGTAAAATGCAATAAAAATTACTGAAAACGGTAGAAGTAGTGTACTTATTTGAATTGAAGTCGCCAGCGATTTTTCTTCATCATCGCCAGGAATTTTAGTTGCATCAGAGCCAGGACCCATTGGGGTCTTTGTTGTGCTTCTCATTGGAGTCGGAACTTGTTTAGTAGTAGTTGTGGCATGTGTGGTTACAGCTGCTGGAGTAGTTGTGGCATGTGTGGTTACAGCTGCTGGAGTAGTTGTAAGTTTCGGCTGTAAAGGTATAGTAGGCTGACGTGTTGTCGTGGGTGGTTGGCTCACTTCTTTCGCGGGTAAAGGAACCTGAGTATTTTCTGCGCTTACGGGAACTGCCGTGGATGTGGTCAGGGCTTCTTCGGTAATTTTGGAGAAGGTGTGAGAAGTAAATGGTTGAGTGGTGGGTTCTTCAGGGAGTGTGCTGGGTCCTCGATAGGTGCTACTCAGCTCGGCAATTGTGACTGGTGCTGGAGGATTGCTAGCAGGGGTATGTCCTGGAGAGGAAGGATCACTGGTACTCCCCATGAGCTGCACGCTTGGTAGGCCTTCCGTGGTCGATGGATCATTTGCCGAGGCGAATAAGACACAGGCGAAGAAGATAACGGAGCAAAGAACCTTCATGGCTGAGTTGTAGGCACACACTAACGACTATTTATCTAGTGCGATAGCTATAAGCATATTCGGCGATAGCAGACTTGGCCCCGCCTCCCGTTTCCCAATGTCCCATTTAGACTGTCACTGGCTGACTGAACATTTCATCTCTAAGGGCAGGCCTTACTTGATTATTTATTAGCCTGTCGCCAGGTAACCTTTCCAAACAACTTGACTACCCTAATAGAACGAGAAGTTCCATGATCGATATGGTATTAAACTAAAAGCCTTAGCCAACAGGTGTCTCTCCTCACCCACATCACTTTTATCAGATCCACCTGTACAGATTGACACTTTTACTCAGATAATCTGTATTTAATATTTATGGACAAACTATTATACATTTTGTGAAGTAATAATATATCATTGAGTAGAAGAGTTCGTTACCTGATTTGTTTACAAAGAGAAGATATTTCTTTTATGTATCATATCAAAATAAATCATATTGTTATTATTTTTTTTTTTTCAAACATATTTACATTTCCTAACAGTAATTGATGTTGCTAAGAGCACAGTGCTGTATCCTGCATACTTAGGCACATCCAATTCCTATCTTATGTTAAGTATCGTTGAGTATCAATTAAATAGCCAAGACATAGCTCCTCTTCGAGCTACAGCACTCTTTCAAATCTTTTCCAATTCATGTTACTTTACTTTGTTTTTTCAAATTTGTCAATGGATTACGTTTTGTCATCCTATGTATTTCTGCTGAAAACAAGAAAAGAAAGTAGGTTTTAAACATAATTTGAAACTTCTTTATTGTGATAAAATTACAATCTGCTTTATTGGGCAATAATTAATTGTGATAAATGTTTTCATTCATACCATATTTACAATTTTCATTCACAAACATAATTAGCAACTTAGTAACTAACGTATACCGACGTCCCAACAAACTCTTTCTATTTTCACATCTAACAATGAGCTCACGGTGTAACAATATATAATTTAAGTATACTGAACCTGGTCACTTAAAATCGCCTTTTTACAAAAAAAAAAAAAATAACCAAAGCTTCAGAAATTGATTTGAGTAACATTATTATTTTTATAACTCTTTTTGCGTGTCTTTGATATGTTTTAACATATCCAAAATCAAAACTACCTTCTTTTTTTTATATATAATGTGTATTTGTGTTAAATTACCTATTCAAATTTTATTGCCAAGTTGTCCTACACTGAGAAAAAGGTTTTGTGTTGGAAAGGAAGCAATCTTCCTGAAGAGACTAACATATAATCGCCGTCCATTACAGGACTGTATAATTGTAAAGCCTTTATTATTACTAGGTAGGCAAATGTTTTATTTACAAAATAATATCATAAACATAATATAAACAAAACAAAATCTGTCTGCCAAGTCTTAGTCTTTTAGCAATAATAAAACAAGTATATTATATATCCTCCTTTTACACAAAACGAAAACACTGTCACAAAATATGATATAAAAAAAGGTCGGTTATCTGATATATTTGTAATTACTTCACCGTGTATTTCCAGGTAGGCTCCTGAGAAATTCTGCTAAAGGCGGGTCTCTGTGCTAGAACCTTTTAATTAGCATAAAATAATTAACATCAAGCTTAAGCATTATTCTGCTGGAAGTAAAAACATTTTTGAGTGTTATGGGGTGGGGTCCAACTGCCACCAATACAGACTGCGATGAACAGATTCTTGTGGTTTTGTAAATTGGGTTCTTTCTTAATTGTTTTTTATACTTTTTAATATTAATCATAACTTTTCTGTTAAGATCTAAAGGTTATTCTAATAGCAAAATGGATAATCAATTGCAATATTATGTATTATTGATACTTTTCACCTGCTTGCTTGCTTGAAATGAGAATATCTCATTTTTAATTATTTTGTTAGCTAGTATGTAATACAGTTTGTTATTCCCCAAATGAGATATACTTATATAACGAGTCATTATTTTTTCATTACTTCTGTTCATATTATCGTTATATAGTTATTTCTATTATATCACACAGAATAGATTATGAGCTGTGAATTCTTATAATATATTTTAAATGTAAATTTTTTTCATGGTTCCTGGTATTGGATTTTATCAGTACTAATCATCATTATTCCAGGTGTTAAGTTGGGTTATATAATATATAAGGTGATAGATTGTATTATTTTAACGAGCGTTATTGAATGTACAGTCGGACAGGATGAGTGAGATGGAAGACAATCGATCCAACCTTTTTTTGAAAACGGAACCTCTTTCCTTTGGCTAGGCTAAGCAGACTACAGCGATCTTTTCCTTGAATAGGGTTGTCACTTCAACAGTTCCTTTGTGAGGTCAAACTGTTTCTTCATTATTAAGTCAATCGCTTAAAAAATAAAAAAAAAGAACTCCATGGCTTGGTTGTCTTTGGCCCTCCCATCCTCAAGATTCCAATAACTTGACTTACTGTCTTGTCGTTGTCTTTGGCCCTCCCATCCTCAAGATCCCAATAACTTGACTTACTGTCTTGTCGTTGTCTTTGGCCCTCCCATCCTCAAGATTCCAATAATTTGACTTACTGTCTTGTCGTTGACTTTGGCCCTCCCATCCTCAAGATTCCAATAACTTGATTTACTGTCTTGAGTTGAGATATTCATCATTAGTACTTAAGCGCGCTTAATCAGTTGCTTATGGAGACGGCCTCGGGATAAACAATAAAATAGAAGATATTTTTAGTTTGAAATGAATCTATGGTATTAAAACGGTTATGTACAAGTTTCGTAAATGAATTCCATCATATAGTTTTAGTGAGAAATAATTGGTTCACACTTTCATTGATATTTTCTACATTGAATATTTACTTTTAAATTACAACAATAACTTTATTATGATAAAATTACAATCTGCCTTATCGGGCAATAAGTAATTGTGATAAATGTTTTCATTCATACCATATTTATAATTTTTATTCACTCGTTCATTCATAGAGTATTTACAAACAGCCCAGAGACCCCCCAAGTCTACGTGGATGTCACCTCCCCCGCATGCGAAAGAGGAAGTGGAGTCTTGGGAACACAAATACAAAAATACCCACGCAAAAAGCTAAAATTGTACAGTTCGGCCTGCTGTCGAACAAATTTGTTCTCTCTAACAACTTATAAGAACATAAAGACAGAACCGTATCTCCAGCAAATAACCCTAGTATCTATAATATATTCAATGAGTAAGCTATTAGCGTCCAACGACATACTTAGCAATACAAATGATAGTATCAGTAGCAACTACTGTACCAAGGACAAATGAGCAGTTACAGAGAAGATACTGATATGGTTTTGTATTAATACTTAATACTATTTACAAACGATATCTAAAATTCAATAATTAACAATATGCGAACAAAATCCATTTGCAGATACTATTATTTAAAATTGGAAAGGATCATTTCACTCCTCACAGACCTTGTTCCAACCTCATTACGTCACAACAAAGTCGATAAATTTCACCTACTAGTATTTAAACGCCAAAACCTTCTATCCCACGATTTGGTAGACCCATTCCATTGCTCTGCAAGATTTTGTGTTGTTATACATTTCAATTAAACAGGAGTTCCACAGTGCCATAGGTATACACCCTCTTCTATCATTCGTTGACGACACACCATTACTTCCCCCCTCCTCATTAAATTCTTAAACGGAATCCCACAATTTTCAATGGTGGATCCAACCATGGATTAAAGGGAACCCATCGATTCAACCTAGAAAATTAACATTTGAAAAGCATTATGAAAATATTTTTAATAAACGCAGATTAAAATATACATTGCATCCCACGTTGCAAGTACACACTAATCTTTCAACCAATAACATTTCAATCGTTGTACGGACGTATGCAGAAGTCGGCTTTGTTAGGGATTTCTTTCAACAACAGGGAATAACAGTTCGGTATTTAATGATCGTAAAGTTGCTAATTTGACTAATTGTTATATATGCCTATATAAATAAGTATGCATCAATTATCATTAGAAAACTTTGCCACAAACACGTAAGTCAGAAAATGTACTAATAGGTCATGCCAAATCAACTAGTCGATAAACCTGACCATTTTAGATTTTAATGAAAGACTTACGGATCGTTCTTTTCAATGATAAAATGAGAATGTATAGTTACATTTATTTTATTGTTTTCTAAGGTGATTAAGTTTTAAATTTTATTTTTTTAGCTTGCATAAACTTTTTAAATTTTGGATTACTCAAGTTTTTAAAGGGGTAGCGAGTCTTTTGTCCCTTCATTTGAAGAGAAATTTATAGGTTTAAACTTGGTATTCTACTTGTTTGGTAAAAACCCCTCACCAATTCACCAATGTGAGTGATAAGACAATATGATAAGACTGAGTACTCTACCCTATACCATAAGGAAAAAAACTAGACTTAAAATCGTCTGACCTGTGATAATCTTAGAAAGTGAGAGGAACCATACAAACTTTTTTACATTTAATTTGATTTTTTTGCGTGTCTTTGCCAAAGCTATCACCGTAATCCACTTTAACATTTGAGAGTCATTGAATTTTTACAAGCACCGCTGTCGTACGTACAGACACCCTCACTCACATTAATTATTACTAGACATGCGGAACGACCTGTTTCAAATTCTTTTTTTCCTTTCCAATAAGATTCACATAATTTTCATAAGATTCACATAACCAATAAGATCCTATTTTTTTTTAAATAATATATTTACGAGGCATTATTCCTATTATTATAAATGTTTTTTTCCTGGTATCCGTCCAAGTACATAGATACTGTTACTAACTAAATGTATTAACATAAAATCACACTGATTATTTTTCCGATTTGGAATGAAGCCGCTGAGCCGTTGTTGTCATTCATTGGCACCAAAAACGGTATTAACTTTTGTTTTCCTTAACTTTCTTATCTGATTTTATCCCTTTCCTAGCATCTCAGTCGACTGAGTAAACCCCGGTCCTTCAAGTTGCAGTTCAATTATAAACAAGTTCATTTCGTCTTCATTGAGCAACTAAGATATTTTTATCGGCACATCAAAGATTTTCAGCACGAACTATAACATTTGAGTAAGTAGTACTTGAGTCACTTTTTTTTTTTTCACAATACCTAAAATTCCGTTTGGTTTTTTTTTTTTATTTCAAAACCATTCACCGAATAATTAATTACTAACTTTTCAATGTTAATTAAACAAAGTTTCTGGCTATTCAACTCATATCTTCCTGACGTTTTTATTCTTTACTTCAGGCCGTCCTGTGGAGATAAGATTTTAGTTATAATGACGGATTTGTTCATTTCAACAAATAATTTATCGTTATGAAACTTCATTTTTATTTTCTGATGTCTGAAAGTGATGGGTTCGTAAATTTTTCCACGCAACAATTTATTTGAGCTTGCGTACCCGAAGTCAAAGATTACTCTTTGTTAGAAATTGTAGCAGTTATTGGGACTTTTTATCGAGTGCATTAAATTAACTTGGGCTGGTCTATAAACCATTACTGTCTCCATCGAGGACATTATATGGTGCAAGTCTTTAATGTTTTTTTGCATCTTCACAGTACTTGTGGGATTGAGCTGCTATAAAATATGTAGACCTATTTAGTCGTTAATAGCATAACAAACTCTATGAAGGTAGAGGGGAGGGGGTCAGAGGTGAAAACATTAACTAATCTTAAATAAATAAGTTGATTCAATTTAAAAAGTTTTCTGTTGTACTTCATTCAGTAATGTTAAGAAACATACATCAAACGAAATGGTTTTTTTTTTTTAAGGTACAGTTTAGGGTTGCCACATTTTTCAAAAAAAAAATAAGCGACTCTTACGATAATTATTTTTATTTTATTTTATCCCACAACTTACTATGTATATAATGACCATAAACCAAAAATAAATGTTTTCGGCGCTGTTTATTATTTTAATTATCAATTCCTGGTGATATGATAAATCAAAGTCAATATAATTTTATATTATAGTTCGCTTCTTTCGAGTTTCTGTTGAGCAGCAGTATAGAGCAATAAGAAGAGTTTCACCCGGCATTTCTTTATTTAATCCTCAATCAAACATAAACCCAGTAGTCATGTTCAATAGTATTCTACCAAGTCACTCTCAATGTGAATTTAATTGATTTGTATGAGTACAACCAATACTAATCACCTTATTTACAGTAACTACTTTTGAACTCCAGTAACTTGAAGATTTCCTATTTCAGTAATATATTTAATGAGATTTTATATATTTCCTCGTTCCAGAAATGTAGCATGAAAAGAAAAAGAAAAATTTATTCTGGGAAATTGTCCTCTAAGAATAAGACGAAGAAACAGAAACTTAATCTCTAGCTGACAAAATATATTAGATGACACAGATTTGATAAGCTTGTGAATTTTACTATGTACATATGTATAATACCATGTTATATGGCTATGTACATACGGTATTACTACAAAGAATCAACTGAAAAAATTGGAGCAAGAAACAAGAATGAATTGAAATTAAAAAAATAAATAAATAAACAGAATAATAACGAAGAATTATGAATTGTTAGATTGGAGGGAGATATGGAACTGATAAAGTCTAGATTTAAAGATTGGGAGTGTTGATAAACGACGAATATCAATGGGAATAGAATTGCAAATGTGTGTGGCACGGACAGTCAAAGGAAGCAGATCTGTGAGAAGGGAAATACAAGTCGGAAGGGTGAAATATAGTGTAGTGGGATTTGATTGACCTGGATTTGATCGCTGATTTGAACTGGAGGAAGTCGTGGAGATAAAATGGCTTTTTGGTCATGATAGTATTGAAGAGGAGAGATCCAAGGAAGAATTGGTGACGGGCAGAAGGGTGCAGCCATACCAACTACTGAGACTACTAGCGTGAACTAGCGAAATACGACAGTCTCTGGAAAAACCCGAGTATGAAGGCCAGAGAGGCCGCCATATACCACAGACCCGTGGTCGTAATACGGGAAGATAAAAGAGGGAACCAGGAGTTAGCGTGTATGTGATGAGAGGAGATGCCGGGATCGATTGAGCAGTTTACGGCTGGAAATGGTTCAGATGGGAAGAATTGAGTAGGTCCACTATCCACGGTGAAGGTGGAAATATTATTTACGGGAAGTGGACCAATGATATTGCTTTAGGCTTCTCCCCATTCAATTGAACATTATGGAGAGAGACCTAGACCCCAATTCGGTCCAGGTCCTCCTGAATAAATAGGGAGGAAGATTGGAGCTAACTAGGAGAGTAGTACAGGTGAATGTGGATGTTGTCGGATTATGCAGTCCTGTGAAAAAATATAAAATCAATAGACAAAATTGAAATATTGTTAAAATCTGTAAAAAAAATATGTACCCAAACAATTATTTTAAACGAGATTTCATATTATTATATTGGCACAAAGCATCTAAGGTGATTGCTTTACTTGATAGTGTAACAACAACAAAACATGTAAACAAACCTTTTTTGTTCCATACCCCCTTGTTACAAATTTATATATGTTTAAAATATAGATTCTACAAACGAATTCTAACGGATTCTACTTACAATTGCTTTATTGCATTTCCTGCCGTTTGGCTACATTTTATACAAATTCTAGTAATATAATTCTAGTAATAGTAATAGTAATATAAAATGGGTAAACCTGTGGTCTTTGACCTTTGCTGGCGGCCTAGTCGGTGGGCAGCTTTATTAGTATTGATCTGACTCCATAGTATCTTAGAAGATGTGCCCCGACGATGTGCGCTATGTTCAGGAGAAGATAGGGTAGGTATTATAGGTAGTTTATGTGGTCTTGGAATAACACCCAATATCTAAGGGTAAGCGAAAAGCGTTCGGATCCCAATGGTAAGTGTGAATCCGTGAGAGGCAGACTGGATCGCTGGGGGAACTACTAGATAAGGTTTGTAGGGCCCCAGAGACCGCCGTTCGCATGAAAAAATCCCTTTCAAGGAGGTGCTAGCGAGACGAAGGCAGAGAATCCCACTAGGAAGATGTGGGGTCTGACAACGCCGGACTAAAACATAGCTAGGCCAGAATAAAAGTGTAGAGGTTTTCATAAATGATAAGGCCAAATATTGAAACATCAGTGCAGCTGCAAGTACCAATCCAGAGGCGAGCTATAGTTTGAATGAATTGTCGGTTTTTTTGGCGGTTATTCCCCCTTATCTATCAAAATAATAAAAAGGATGTAGGAAAAATAAAAGGAAAATTATTTGGAATGATGGGTGCCCTTGACTAGGGGGAGTCCCATTTGAAGGATATATGTGAAGGATGAGGAGTGTGGAGGGCCTCGGGTGAGGGTGGGTGGTGTCGGGACGGTGGCGAGAGTCTACCGATGATGGAGCCTACGGGTCCTAGGCCTTGGGTCTGAAATCGGCCAGGTCAATCCTGGCCTCTTGGCCCCGTGCAGGGGGCTGGGCTAAGTTGGCCTTTCGGCCGTGGAATAGACCTGCCCTGGGCAGGTAGAGAGGCCATTTTGCTTCAGTTGAGTCGGCCGGGAGATCGACCTCTATTTCTTGGCTGGTTGCGGGTCGTTCAGTCCCCGTGAGGAGACTTGGGTTCGATGAGGTCCATCTGTCTCCAGGCTTCGGCGGTCCAGCATTGCTTCCATCGGACGGCTAGTGGTGAGGGTTGAAGGTCGGAGAAGAGTGGATTGTGGCAGTGTCGTAATGATTCGAAAAATTTGATGTGCCTTTTCTTGATGAAATATTGAATGGTGAGCACTTCATATTTTTCATGGATTTCGGCTGCCTTCATCCTGTGGAATGGGGTGTGTGTGAGGGCGGTACGGAGAACTCTGTTCTGAAATTGTCGGAGCCTTATTAGAGTGTTAGGGGTTAGATACTTGTACAACGGGGTCCCGTACATTAGAGTAGGTCTCAGGACGCTTTGGCATATCAGCAGTTTGAGACGTACTGATATGGCTGGGCTGTAGAGTAGGTGACCTAGGGTGTAGAAGGTTTTCCTAACACTCTTTTACTTCTTGCTGAGATGCGTTGTGAAAGACGAAGAAGTGTTTACCGAGGGTAATCCCAAGGTAGCAGAGTTTGTTGCTCACTGTGCACTCTTTCCCATCTAAGACGAAGGATCTTGGTAGTTTCTTATGTCCAGATTTGAAGCTGAAGAGAATCCCTTGCGTCTTAGCCGGGTTCGCCTTGATGTTGACGGCGTTGAGTTTCTCAGCAATGTGTTGACTGGCGCTCTCAGCTAATTTTAGTGCTCTGGTGGGATTAATGCTAGTGCTGTACACACCGATGTCGTCAGCGTACGCCAATACCTCACCGTTGGGGTACGAGGCTCTTAAGATGTGGGTGGTGTAGATATTGAACAGCAGAGGGCCTAGCACTGACCCTTGGGGAACACCGGCAGTGTATTTTCTTCGGGTAGTAGCCGTGGTGCCTATCCGAACCGAGAAAGTTCTGCCTGCGAGATAGGATGTCATCAGGTTCTGTAGCTGTTCCGAGAAATCGTATTCCCTCAGACGTTGTAGTAGGGTGTAGTGGTCCACTGAGTCGAAGGCTTTCGAACAGTCCAGCGAGATCATTACGGTAGCTCTGTTGCTCCGGATGTTCGACGTGACGTGGTGTTGCAGTCTTACCAAGTTGTTGTTCGCACTTAAGCCTGTGCTGAAACCGGTATGCTCTGGTCGGATGACTTCTTGTGCCTCGCAGTGCTTGGAGAGATGCAGGTGGATGATTCTCTCGAACAACTTCGAGAGCTGAGTCAGCAGACTGATAGGGTGGTAATGAGATGGCTCATAACCGCTTTTCGCTGGTTTCAGGAGAGGGACGACCACAGCGGGCTACCAATTCTGCGGAAAATAATGAAGCCTGAAGATGGAGTTCATTACGTTGGTGATGTAAGAGGTTCCTTTCCTCGGTAACTGCTTGAGCAAGATGTTCTGGATCCCATCGGCGGCGGTGCCTTCTTCCCGTTCGTTCTTCGAATGAAGGCAGCCACTTGCCTGTGAGAGATATAGATTTTAGTCGTGGTGGGGAGGGAGAGGAAGGGGGGGGTCGAGGGCTCCTATTGGTTTGCCTTGGCTCAGAGCCCCGTAGTGGTCCACCAATATGTACCTGTTCGGTGGGGGGGATGAACTGCCCGTTTACAGCCAGCCTTACACTGCTCTTCTTGGATCGGCAGGTCTTCACCAGTTTCCACATTTGCTTGTGATCATCGAGCGGACTCATGAGGTGGTCTTCCCAAACCGAGTTTTTCCACTGAGCCATCAGGGACTTTACTTGTGTTATGAGAGCATTCAACACTGGTTTTAAGTCCCTTTTTCTAGTTCCAAACCACCTGTTCTTGATATTGCTGCGCTGTCTAATCAGTTGTAGGATATGTTCCGGAGGTTTCCTCAGAGAAGGGGGTGTCGGAGAAAATTTCGGAATCAAAGCTTCGGCGGTTCGGTCGATGACATCTTGAAGCTGATAGACAGCGTAGTCGATATCCCAGGTATGTCTTAGATGCGCACTTGTGAGCAGCTCGGTCTTGATCAGATGCTTGTAGAGGTCCCACTGGGCCTCATCGTACCTGTGTCTAGAAGCAGGTGGCTCTGGCATGTCGCCTTCAAGGTCGTAGAGCACAGGCCGATGGTTGGAGGTGACGACGTCCAAGACGGAGCACCCGGTGACTCGGTGTGGCTGCTGTGTCAGTAGTAGGTCGGCCGTAGAGGTCCTGTTGGGGTTAACAAAATAACGGAAGGTCGGCAGGCCTGGGTGGATGACCGTGAATCGCGTCTTGGTGATGTAGTGGCCGAGAGCGTTAGCTACCGTGCTGCTGCTCAACCAGCTGTGGTTGGCATTTAGGTCACCCACGATTGCGTATCTTCGGTATTGGGCTATGCTAGTGAGCAGGAGCTTGTCTGAGTCACAATTGGCTCGCGGTCTTCTGCAGACTCCTGACACTATTATGTTGTTGCTGAGCCGTAATTGGAGCAAAACGATGTAGTGGGCGGGGCCTAGGGTCACCGGTGGGGGTATTCTTCTGCAGGGCACTCCGTGCTTCACTAAGACTGCTACTCCTCCAGAGATGGTCTCGGTGTCGTGGCTGTAGGTGGTGTAACCCGGGAATCGGCAGAAATGAATCTTCTTTAGCCGGGTGTCTGTGAGGACAGCGACGTCTGGTGAATGGCCCCGTAGAAGTCACTCTACGTCGGCTAGTTTGGGCCAAAGGCCGCAAACGTTGTAATTTAAAATTACGTGGCCGATCAGTTGGATGCCCTGTCGAGCCGTGCTAACACTCTCTCCACCAGCCCGGTGACCTGGGAGGTCAGCTGATTCATCGCTGTAAGCATGGCGCTCATCATGTTAAACATGGCATCCGTGTGGTTGAGGCAGGGGTGCTGGGAGAACTTCTTCCGGAGCCCTGGTTTGTCCGGAAGCCACCTGGGAGTAAGAGGCAGTCTGGCAGTCTGTCGTGGTGGAGGGGGTGCAGGCATGAATGTGTCCTTTTTCGGCCTGGCTGTTATATTTTGAGCCTGTTTTCTAAGTTCTGTGGCCTACAATAATTTTAGCCGGTATTGGCACTGTTGGCAGGAGGCTAAATGGCCTTCCCTGCAATCGGCGCATCTTAGGGGAATTGAGGCGTCCCCTTGAGCAGTATTTTGTCTAGTGAGGTAGACTGCACCTCACGCACTTTGCTTGTTTAAAGCAATACCTTCTAGTGTGGCTGAATTCTTGACAGTTAAGGCACATAGGAATGCCCCTTCTATCATGGAATGTGCACACTCTGAAGAGCACATTATTAATATGGCGGACCTGCCTGATTTTATCCGTCGTCAATGTATGGTCTCCGATAACTAGGATCTGCTCGATTTCTGTTTTAGCGCCATTTTGGTCGGAGTGCCTCAATCGATAGACATCGATTATTCCACCGATGGTAATAATATGTCCCTTTATCTCATCAATCGGGTGAGTGAGATCAAAACCGTGAAGTAGGAAATTTTTATTTGCCTTGGTTCCTCGGGGGGCGAATGTGTGGAACGGGATATTTAATGCCCGTGTTGCAGTGATGGTTTGCTGCTGGTCATGAAAGCTGTGGCAGAACACTTTTGTGTCCTGCTGGGTTTGAACTACTCTGTAGTTCCAGACTTTAAATTCAGCTAGTAGCCTTGTTAGGTCGTAGCTGTTGATTCGCCCTGGAATAAGGAGGGTGGCGATTTGGGGGCTGCGGGGGCAGAGGAGTTGCTAGACTCTGTCTGGGCTGCCGAGTTGAGGGGGGTGAATGAATTGGAGGTTTTAACTCCTGGAGCCTGTGGGAGAGTACGCTTGCGGCATACTCTCTTGGGGTGGTGAAAATCTTCAACTTGGTTGGGTTCTGGAGCAGGGCTTTCCGGAGATTCCAGCTCCTCGTGGGGAATCTCCATAATTTGAGTTCTGGGGTTTGTGGTCTTCCCCATATCGGGACTGTGGTCCAAATATTCACTTATTCACTTATTGTCTTTGTTCTTTACCTTATGACGTAGCAGCAGATTCATCCCACTCCTCTACTGGTACGGTCTTCTAACAGCATCTTTTCTCACCACACAGCTTCACTTAGTTTAAACACTGTATTGTGTTAAAAAGTTAATGTACACTTCCACTTTTGAAAATAGCTAAAATTTAAACAAATTCAAAAGCGCACACAAAAATACGTCCTTCCTCCAAGAAGGCTAGAACGCAACTGAGACTGAGAATGGTCGGCTAAAACTAGGGGGTATATATACCCCAAAGGAGCCAATCGCATTGCAGACCTCGATGTGGCTGGAAAGTTCCAGAACAGGACCTAGCCCTTCCAGGAGTAGGCTAGGGACCCCTGGCTGCCTCTGAACTCGTCTGCAGATACTTCATTTATTGTTTACCATATTTACACTGATATGAATTGCGGTTTGGTAATATTATTTACAACATATTATAACTAATTTATAAAATATACAATAGTGATTTATCTCATGTAGTTAGCAGTCGCTACATTCCTATTTTGATTTTGTTTGCCTCGGGTGATCGGGAGGTGTGCCTTTCCTAGGTTGTTCTTGTCAATTTCTTTCTGTCTTGGCTGAGTTTGCTTTTACGAGTTCTGAATTTTGCTTCTAAATTGTTTGTTCAATTTTTCATAGCACTCTATTTTTGACCATCTAATGAGTGCTTTCTATTTTTTTCTTTGCCACTGTTTATTCTAGGTGTATAGCTCAGGTGAAGGAAATTCTATAATACAGCTAAACACATCTGTTCCAGCATTTATTTCCTTAGAACCTCTTACAAAATTAGTGATGCAACTATTCACGTACGGCTGAACACCTATTTGTAGATGAACATACGAGAGTGGTCTGAAAAGTTTACAACCTAACAAAGCTTTTATTTTAGCTTTTATTTCACTAGCTTTTATTTATTTTATTATCATCTTCATGTTGAGGTCGGAAACTTTTCAGACCACCTGTGTAATACAATACTAATGAATATAATATCAGCAATATTATATATTTATAAAATGATATTTTTGTTTTTTTGTTAAATTGTTAAGAACAATAACAATATATTTTAGTAATAACACCACAACAAATCACTTCAGAATTACGCCCCCACACACACACATATATAGAAACAATATCCGAGGTATAAAGATATTGTGCATTGTTACAACTTTCCTTAGTCAGCCAAGTTTCACATAAAACAACAAATTACTCCTGTTCAATTTTCTAGATCCATTAAAGTTTTCAAAATTGTAAACATTCAAAAATCCAATTTAATTGCTTTTACATCTTTAGTTTGTTTGGTTTTAACTGTTTTTTTTTTTATTTTTCTGACATACAAAGATGGTGTTCTATTGCTTTATTTAAATGAGAAATAGTTCTAGAAGATTAAAATTTCTTGGATTCTAAGCAACTAATTTTATTAACTCCTTCAATCCTATTATATTATTGACTATATTGCATATAATTCATAACTTCTTTGTTACACACAATAGCTAAATTCAGCTTTTATAATTGTTAATAAAATGAACTTTTGCAACATTTTAATTTATTTAAGAATTAACTTGACATAAATTATTTTTTTAATAATCTCAAGTGGATTTCAGGCATTCTAAATACTCGTACATTTAACCTAATTTTATTTTACTATTCTTACACATTAAAAACCCTTAAAATCTGAAATTACACAGGGAGTTGTTTTGGTCATAACTGTTCCTATCTTCGAAGAAATGTAATTAATTCTGATACTCGCAGTTATCATTTTTACAATTCTTTGTACAACAAGATACAATTTTTCCATCCGTTTCGATGTTCTTCTCTTGATCCTCTTTAACACAAGCTGTTCAACATTCTTCAGGAATATAAGATGGAAGCTTCTCACACCTTGTGTCTCAATCCTTCTTGTTCATTAATACACACATTGATCGCACAACAGCCCACTAAGAATTCTGGACCTACTCGAGTTGACTCACTCCTGTGGTGCTGCCTAGCAATTTTGATATTGAGGAGATATCATGCTTCTACAGTTACTCTACCCTTACCATCCTGCCTTTGGCGACCTTACTCTCCTTGCCTTTTTGCAAAATCTCTACGGTTAGTTTCTTTGGATCTCATAATTGTTCCTCTGGGCTACATGCCCAATCAAACAGAATCTGCATATCTTAAAGAACCTCACATCAATATCATTATACAAATCCTGCAGCTCTCTGTTCTTCCATCTTCTCCAGGCTAATGCTATCCTAACCATTGATAGTAATCACTGCTCTATAGATTCTTCTGAGGATAGCGCTCTCAAAGCTGAGGAGGAAGTTTTAATTTGCTTTTGTCATGGCCCAAGCTTCGAATTCATATGTGAGTATGGGACTTATCAGTATTTTATAAAACTTTGCCCTTGTCACATTGGAGATATATTTACTTTTAATTTGCCTGTCAATTCCAAGCAAGCAGAGGTTGGCTGCCACAATCCTCCTACTTATATCAAAAACTGAATTATTCTATATGTTAACCTCAGATCCCAAGTACAGATCTACTGGAATCTGTATGGCCCAACTTCAAATTTGGGACTTTTGGGAAAAGAGTAGCCCACGGATTAGGATTTTAGTTTAAATGAAGTATGACATTAAGAGACTGCCAGCCCTATTATAAACCACAGAAAAGCAAACAAGGTTACTAGTTTCCAAATGTTTACCATTAATTTATAAATCATTAAGTAAATAATAATTATTAAAAATAAATTGAGTGAATTTGAAACTATAAATGAACCATTCACTACTTATGACAGCAAATCAGAAACAAAAAGTGTTTTAGCTTAAAAAAATCACAGTAAAACAAAGATAAAACCACAATATAACAATGTTATTATTTGAATTATACTTGTATACCTCAAATAGTAAACAAGTACCAGTATTGAATAAGATATTAATTGATTGATGGAGATATCTTTGATGAAACTATCTAATTTTGTGCTTCAAATTTCTGTGGAATTCAATTTAAATATTATTTTATAAGTGAATTAACTTAATAAAAATTGTGTGATACTGTGCTTATTTAAAATAATGAAGTAAAATGTAATTTTATAAATAAGGTAACAATACATAACATATTTTAGTTGGTTTACAGTTAAGATATTTGTTCTTATTGCACAATTAGTAGTTTCTTTTAAAATAATTACTTATTCCTAACTACTTAAATAAAATTATAAAACATAATTTTATTTTATTTCTATGATCTCTAATACAACTTGTTCAAGACCAACAAATATATCTTTAATGATAGTAATAACCATAAGAAACTACTATTTGAATTTTCTCTTCCTTCTTATTAATTTAAAGAATAGAAACTATTCTCTTCCAAATTTAAGCAAATTTATGCCACACAATGGGTCCGATTTATTTAATATAACCTAAGGTATGAGCAGAATATATTCTTTCTTCAAGATATTCTGGTTGTTGAGCACCTGGCTATATTTAGCCTAAATTTGTAATAATAATAATAAAATATAAAAATGAAATCACATACTTTAGCTATAATATATAAAGGAAATATAAGCTAAGTTCAGGGATACTTGTTCCTTCCTTCAAGCAATAGGTAATTAAGCTTTATATACATTTATCTGTTTACACAAATACTTACAGCTATTAGAAGGGAAATACTAAAGATTTCTTAGACTATACATACATCTGAACTACTAAAATGGATGAGAATAATAACACAACTATATACAAACCTACTTGAGCTAAAGGCATAATGATAATATAAGTTATAATATTATATGATAATATAAGTTATAATATTATATGATAATATAAAGGAAATTATATTATATGATAATATAAAGGAAATTATATTATATGATAATATAAATGAAATTATATTATATGATAGTATAAAGGAAATTATATTATATGATAATATAAAGGAAATTATATTATATGATAATATAAAGGAAATTATATTATATGATAATATAAAGGAAATTATATTATATGATAATATAAAGGAAATTATATTATATGATAATATAAAGGAAATCATATTATATGATAATATAAAGGAAATTATATTATATGATAATATAAAGGAAATTATATTTGGAAAGAAAAGATACAAAACATAAAGACATATTAGATATAATAGAAATAAAATACAATTATAACATTTAGTACACGTCCTATCCCATTGTTTAACCTAAAAACTTGGGGATCACCATGGATAAGACCCTCTCCTGGAGATCTCGTATTTCAAAAATTTCCATACGGGCAATAGCTACTCATAAACCATAAACCATTATAACTATAAGGATACACAATTATAACGGCAAGTATTTAGGAATGTTTCTGAAAGGTGAATGACAAAATTTCTGGCCTATACAGTTAGCAACTATTGAGTATTTCATTAATCAAACCTATAGTCCATTATCCAGTAAAATCTTTTAGCTTACAAGACAATATTTACAGCATGTCATTAATTGATACACTATGAATTGAGTAGAAACCAAACTGAGAATTAAGCTATCAGACCAACAGGAAATGGAATAGGCCATTAACAACAATATTATAAAAGCAAGGAAAATATAGAAAGATAAATTTGACCATGATAAAATATTTATGAGATTTAATATAGAAGGCCTTGTTTTTGTTTAAGCTTTATGAGTTTCTGAACCAGGAATAACTACTAAGCTATTGCCAATTTTTAGGTCCTTCATCATGATCTCAGACTCATGTTGTAAAAATAAACCAAGGATTATTTCACAACAATCATTTTAAAAAGATAGACTACAAATTAGAATTAAAATAGTAATTTTTTTTAATTTAATGTAAATGGAATCAGGTCATTTGCATAAACATAATGTAAGTGAATTAAAAAGAAATATTGTAATTTACTATATTTAATACATAGTATTTTAAACAATGCTTAGAACTTCAGTTTGCCACTTTTTTTGGGGGGGGGGGGAAGAATCATTAGCCAAAACCACTTAACATGTCACTTTAGTAATCACAAGTCTCTAGACCTCACTGTAAACAAAATGCTACGTGGTTTGGAGGAGGTCACGAGGCAGGCCACCTCTGGCTTAGAAGTTGCTTTAGATCGCCGGGGATGAAATGGGAGTATAGAGCATTAGCATAAGGATTAGGGTTGGCCAAAGAGATGGGAATAGAAGTCCTGGTAGTGGGAGGTGGCTAGATCTTGAATGAATGGGATGTTGAGCTTTTATCAAATCATCTGTTAGCTGCTTGTTATTTGGACGTGGGCCCCAAGAGGGTCGCTTGTCTAGTATAAGTGTTTTAAAATTATTCTTGGTCAAGAGTGTCTGTGTTTTCATTTTGTCTCTTATATTCTGTACAGCCCCATCGTTGGACAAATCATTTTCTAAACAATTGAAACATACCCATTGAGTTACTTCAAGATCGTATTTCATAGTTCCATGTTTATTGTGGCACTTCATGCAAACTGGGCTTAATAATGCATGAGCTGCATAGTTCAATTATGCATTTAACAACACTAAAAAGTTCTCCATTTTCCTACATTTTTATTTTGAGATCAATAAATTATGTTTCAAAAGCAGTCAAGACTGCATTGACAGCTACAATGGGTGGGATATGGTCTGAAGTTGATTCAGTTTTGTAGCCATCTTGTTCATCTGAGCCTTTATCTCATTGTTATACTGGATCTTATTCTTCTTGTTTTCTCTTTTACACAATGTTCTTGCCTTGCACATTAAATCTAACTTATATACTAATATAACTAATATACATTGGTTAAAATTTAAATAGGGGATGTAGAACAAGGATCACTAGAAACAGAACCTTATTCAACAACTACCCGAGGGCTGTTGTGACAAGCTTGCCAGAAATCATTTGAATAAATTGTTATTTTTAAATGGATGTAATCTTAATGAATTTTTTTATTAAAATTGTGAGGTATCTTGGGTTAAACTGACACATGTTATCATATATTTTTATAAATAACTTCTATCTTTGATTATCTATTATTTTCTGGGTTTTTTTTTCTAAATTGTATGTAAATATAATAATTATCTGAGGCATGTAATCCCATTGGTGCTAATTTTAATCATTATTAGTGGATATTTATCACAGCCATGGTTCTAACATGATACCTACTACTTTAAGTCCAGTGACTCTTCCAAGTATCAGTTATCGCCTAGGAGTCACTACAAACAGGGAGGTCTAGCATAGTTGAATAAAAATCTCAGTTTTAGTACTCTTAAATGTTTTTTTTATTTTACCCCTCCAATATGATGTTTGATGTTTCATTGCAGTATATTTATTTTCATGATTTGAATTAAAATGACATAGCTTATTAGTTATATCTTCACATTTACATATAAAGACATTTAAACATGAACTATGTTTAAATAAAATATATTTAATATCAAAATTGCAATGAAACATTTAGAAATTAGTGAAAATATATTTAAATGATATATATTTAGTATAAAGATTGCAAAGAAACATATTGACATTAAACAGATTTCAAATACTAAATATTTATACAATGGCTTTCAAAACCTCTAAAATATTTATTGAGTTGTGATGAAGGAACCATTTATCCGTCAACTTGATTTTTGTTTAATAATTTTTTCTGTGTATTATTATTATTATTATTACAGATTTTATTTTCACAAAAATTCATCTCTATAAAAGTAATCACTGTTGTAAGAGAACAAATATTTAAGTGATAAAAACAACAAGCTTTAGAACAAATTCATTTTTAATTAAAATAAATTCTACAATATTTGATACAGCTTGAAAGTAAGATGGAAGTGCGTTAATTGAGGCTGATTTTAATGATACAAAAACGCATATAACGCTAAACGCTATCCACTGTGTCGAAGGATATTCATTTATATACTTTTATGTTGATAAAAAGACAGACAAATAGAAGAGACGTTTGCCATTTATTTGTTTGGAAAAAGACCACTCTCCTTTCAGCATTTTTTTTTAAAGCAAAATTAAATGGGATACCTTGGCACAATGATTCCTATAGAAAAAAGGTCTTATTAAGGTAGCTCCTACAGTTGTTTTGTTTGTTTTTTGGGGGTTCATTTTGATGAAAAACCCTCAGGCTATCAACTCTGTTGTTTGTATATTCAAACTTATTTGGGGAGACCGCCGATGTGAGTTTGAGGGAGTACAAGGACCAAGGCAGTGCCCAAACTTCCTGAAGTCAATAACAGTGGCCTAGGGAAAAAAACAAGTCAGTGGGCACTCATCATTTAAGGTTTAGTGACTTATACTTGACACAAATGAGACCCCCACATCACGTCTATATAGACAAGAAACTATTGGACGATTCAAACTACTTCTTTGGACAATCGTCCTAAAATAACAATAGAAAACAAACCAACAAGCATTTTCTTTATAGAGAGAGCTGTGGTGATCAGTAAAGTGGTGTGCCTTTCCCCCTAAAAAAAATAACAAGATGGAACACTGAATTCCTAAGCTGGAACAGCAGAAGCTGAAAATTCACTAAAATCTCAGGAATGATTTGGGTGTGAGTGTGTGTTCTTTCACTGTTACAGGACCTTGAAGCTTTTTTTAGGGAAACTGAAACATCACATTCTTAAATCAACGCTTAAAAAACTGACACAGTTCACTATGTTTTTTTTATTTTAAATAAAAAATATTATTTATTGTTGCTTATAATCTTTTCTCAGTATTTTTTTTATGGTTGTGAATAGGAAATAGTTTACCTTTTATTTTAAAGAAAAATTAATTCGTTCATGTGTGCTTTCTTGAATTCTCTTAAAAAATTTGTCTAGTAGTACTTTTATAAGTCTCAGAAATCAGTCCATAATTTCTTTTTGTTTTTTTTTAATGAACAGAAACAGGAAACCCTGTATGAGCAAGTACACTTTATGCTTTAGTTGTCTTTGGTAGAATTTTTATTTTATCTTTTAATATCCTTTTGCTTAAAATAAAAATGTATTTGTGTCTAAATGATTTTTCTTTGATTCTTCTCTTGATATTTTGCTTCTTAGAAATTGACTGTTGCAACAGTTTTGAGAGTCGCTATATACAAGGCTGATGAGAAGAGAGGATGATGTTGCAAATTTCTCCAGACATCGCCCCACAATTTATTTGTTGCACATAAATGAAACATTACTGGTAAATCTTCATAACCACAAAAAAACATAGTGTATTCCATTGGCCTTGTGTAGAATTGTCGACTCCACCACCTCAACTGAAGATCCTGCTCAGAATCTGGTTTCTTTATCATAGTACTTTTTAATGGCACTGTACCAATCTAATATCACTGTATCCAATCTGTTTTATAAAAAGGTAAACATATAGCCTTTCTGAACAGTGAGCCCTGATGTTCTTGCCATGGCTTTGGAAATTAAGAGCTAAATATTGTACTTGGATGGGGAAGGAGATAGACATTTGCTGACAGGAATTAAATTTTAAATTTAGTAGCTCATATTTTAGTTTTTGTGTTTTAGTTTATTTTTGCCACTAATACAGTAAGTGTATAAATAGTGTGTGTTTGTATGAGGAAATTTTTTATTTAATTTTAGTATTTCTTATCCCATCTGGTTTTGATCACTCATCAATAGTTTCCAATAAGCGCCTATGAGGAAGCCTAAGCACTTCACAGATTAAGGAATATAGTGTTCAATAAGAAGAGTTCCAGGATCTTCCCCTCTCTCTCCTAACATATTTATGGTCAAAGATATTGTAAAACCACATTTTTATAAATAATTAATATACATTGAGAACATAGTGAAAGGAGATAAAGTAAATAATATATTCTGTATTTAGTTTATTAGAAATATTTTTTGAATATCGTTAAATAAATTTAATGCATAAACTTTGGTCTGTGCCAACGGGAACTTTTTGAGAAGGTATTTATGTATTGTATCATATCAAAATCAACTGCATTATTATTTATTCATTTCTCACAAATTGCGGTTACGCATATACTTTGAGGAACAAATTTATAAACCAAAAACTTTACATTTATTTGTAACATGTCTAAATTTTCTGATGTATTGATCAGATTATTTATTGGATTGATCAGTACTCCATGCCACAATTTTTCTAATACATTCTTGGTAGGTATAATTATTGCAGAGAGGATTAAGTATTCTCAAGTATCAAACCATTTTATAAGGGATTATACCAAAACCACGGCTCCTCTTTAAGCTCACATTGTTTCACATCTTTTGCAACTCATGTTACTTCCCTAACATGATCCCTAACATAGATAGGAGCACCTATCTCAATTATATGCAATATTTCTTTTCGGATGTATTTTTGGGATATCTGTGTAGGTTGATGAAAGACAGATATCAGATTTACCTCAAGTTTACACAGGTGGTCTGAAAAGTTTCCGACCTCAACATGAAGATGATAATAAAATAAATAAAAGCTTAGTTAGGTCGGAAACTTTTCAGACCACCCTTGTACCTATGGACATTGTTATTACATAATATGCATGTCTGTATCTGGTCCTGATAACAATAAAAGAAAGCAAAATGTTAAAAATAGTGTAAGGGTGTTTTTGATAAAAATTAAAATAAGAGGTAGGTACAAATGAAATATTAATAACTTTAAAAAATAGTACATACACGAAACGAAACTGTTGCTTAGTTATAAGTTACAAAATAACTATAATTTAATGTACAGATATTAAAACAATATAAGTTGGATATAAATAAGGATCCAAAAGTTTGTGAAGGAGTACAATATCTATAAAATGAATATACCTATAGTTATAAAATAGAACAAATATCTAAAAGCAATAATATACATATTATACAAATATGTAGGATTCATACATATATAGCATATCAAAACGTAGGCTATAATAAAGTTGAAGGGCAGGTACAGTCTTGGTACAGTACTAAGGACTTGAGATGTCATTTTCTTAGAAGCATCATCTAAACACTAATAAGGCAGTCCATTCTTTCAAGATGTGTGCTTGTTTATCTTAGTTCTTGAAAGGAGGTAGCTAAATTAAATTGCTTCTACATAAATTAGACTTGAGTATTAATTTAATATAATATTTTTAATTATTTTCTATGAATTTCTTTATGTTGATCTGAAGTTTTAGCAGTTGATGCATTCTGAGTTATTTAAAGGAATCAGCGTATTTCAGCTGGTTAATAATGATGTTATTTCATAACTATATTATTTTGTTCTCTATTTTAATTTTTTTCTTTTAACATACAATACTAAGCATTTATTCATACTGAGATCCATTTTGATGAAAAGGCTTTAAACAATTTCTAGAAGGGTTCTTATCACTGGTATGAGCTTGTAGATGATATGCAACATAGCTTAAGGTAATGTATGTAGAATGAGTGAGAGGTTTTTTTCTGTGTTGAGAAGGTATTCTTTGCTTGTATCTTTTATTAATTTACCGAGGGGGTAGAGCATCAAACAGGCTGCCAACCCCTCCACATAAATAAAAGGGGACTAAGGGAGTCACCTTGGAAGATAGAACTATTTATAGGTATTTGATCATTGAAGTTTAGTCCATTCCCAGTAAGTGTAGTGCATAAGCTGATTATTAAATATTTTATTCCCTAGCCTACTCAGAAGATCTTCTAAACTTCCAAGAACCAATCAGTGAAATACTGAATCATTTTCCTTATACTCGACTATCCCTGAGACCACAATGCTGCAAGATTTTTTGGTAACTTGGGTAGCAATAATAAAAAATTCTTTGTCTCCTCTTAAATTATTCTTATTGCCCAACTGCGCTGCTGCTATTACCTTCTCTTTATGGAGGTTTTCCATGAGTTTATTATGTATTACAGATTTTAGTAAGGTGTGCACACTATTAAAACATTTTATGGGTCTGAAATCTTTTGGCTCTGATGTTTCCTAGTTTCCTCTTCTTATCAAATAGGATATATACATTGAAACATTCACATTCCAAAACACATTTATGGGGATTTATCAATACAGATATTTCCTGATCTAAAAGTCCATTTGAGGTTGTATGTTCACACCAAATATAATTTAAAATAGTTAATAATACATTATATACCTAGAGGGTTACCTGGTTAAATAATATACACTAAGCCATCTGTGTATAGTGAAATGATTTATTAATAGATAAAATAAATGTTAATAAAAGAATAATTAAAAGTAAATGCATACAATTGTTTCACTGCAGTGTATGTGAATACCTAAATGTTATATTACCCTAAGGTTGAATAAATCTTCGATGTTAAATGTTAATTGAAGACAAAATATGACAGAATTCTTGACTGGAGACAAACTTGCATGGTCTGCCGGTGCGACTGCTAAAACAAGGTGTCTCCAAGTCCAGTCGCTAGGGGCTGGTCCAGTAGTCAATCCAGGCTTGCTGGATCGAGGACTGGACGGGAACTGAGAGAGAGCCAATCACTGGCTTATATCAAAACCTCTGGAAGAAGAAGAAGGGAGAGGTTATAATGGTTTTGGGGTGTTCCCAGTTCTAAATTGTCCCTTGGGTTATCCTGAAGTAGTAGCTGTCCATTGCGTCTAGAAAAAATTGTTTTATTATCTTTTCCAGTTTGGTTAAAAAAAACCTCTGTGTAAAATATCTTTTTACTAAGTACAGAAAGGTCTAGGAGTAGGACCTTACTCTGCAGGTATGGTCATAAAAAAAAAGGTTGCTCTTTGTTCACCCTCCTTTGTATAGCTCTTTAATATTTTTATTTAATATAATATCGTGAGATGAGGCTTTGAACACAACATATTATAAAAATAAATCACTCATACCTGTGCAAAGGTCTGGAGGAGGCCCAGTCACATTAGTTATGAGTTTCTGATACCATGTGGCCAGATAAGAGAGGGAGGGCATTACTAAAATTCTTCAGCTTTTAGTTAAAAGTTCATTATGCATCTGTCTTGCCTCTCTCTCTCTCTCTGAATTTGAGGCCAAAATATATGCTATGGATATATTATAATATATACCTGCTAGTTATAGGCACTGTTCATTCCAGTGACTGTTAATTCTATGGTATCCTGTGTTTTTTTTGTTATCTTGAAGTGCAGCGTAGAAATATACTTGGATTGCTGTAAAATTGTTCATATTGTGGTTCACCCTACATTTCTTGCTACTTTGTGGTGCCTTTTCTCTCGGGGAAACAGCTCGGCAGCTTGGCTCAGGAGGGAGACTCGCCACCCTCCCACCATGCGGTGATACATTTTTATGGACTTTGGATAATCTTGAGGGTATAAGATCAAGTCCATAACATCTTTGTGTTAACATGTATAGTGTTATGTTTAAAAGTATGCTAAATTAAATTTGCAGTCAAAAATTTTTAAATTAGTTGAAAATTATATACAATGAAATTAATTTTTTCAGCATTTTTCTATTGACTTCTTACTGAAGATTTTTCAACAATGGAGATGGAATTCATAGCCAGACAAATTGAAGATAGCAGGGGAAGGGCAAGATACACAGCCCGTTTGGCTTCTTCAGCTGACTCATTAAGGCCTCCTGGTAATTATGATGAAAACAGTGCATTTAGAAAAGTAATGTCTATATTAGTTACCATCGCAATCTCTTTACTACTATGTTTCCTTGTAGCGCTTTATATTTGGTCATTCTATGTGATGATGTGAAATGTTGGGTAATCTACAGTTATTAATTTGTAACAATTATAGGTAAAATTAACTATATATTTTATTTTCATTCTTATTGATAAATTATCTAATATAAATAATAAAGTATTTAAGATAAATGTTATTCATATTGAAATATAATTTTACTAGCATGCTTTCTTAAAGATAATTAAAGTAACTAAAATAGATTTTTTTTAGATAATAATTATACTAAAAATTATTATTATTATGACTATTTGTGTTAATATACTTATAATTATTTGTAACAATGTTATGTAGGGTTTTAAAATATAATACAGATATGGTATTTCATCATACTTTTCAACCAAGTCATTTCTTAGCTAGAAAAAGGAAACAGATATCAGACTTTTAAAACATTTTAGTATTAATCCAATGTTTATGATATGAAATATCTAAACTTTTGATCTGCTGGTTGGTGTCTCAGCATTTGGACATTGGCCATTTTCCCAATGCAAAGGGATGATGACTTATTTTCACTGGTGAATTAGATTTTAAAAACTGTTTGAAATTATAGTTATTAATAAATAGTGAGTGACTAGTACATTCAATTTTAAGAATTTCAGATATGTAATGTAATTCTTTTACAATGAACAATCTTTGTTTCTTAATACTGCTTTTATCTACTGAAACAACATATGTATATATATTTACAGGGCATTCCAATACTAAGGGTCAATTCCCCCTTTCCTCTGTTTGACTTGGGTTTTTCAAATTTTATAATTTCTAGTATATAAAACGATCATTTACCAAATAAATGAAAATGTTGGCTTAAAAACGTACTCTGTTGACTCCACGTTTTTATTTCAGATCCTTGTTTAATAATTATTTTTTTCTTCAAAATTACTTGTTTTGGGAAGTTGACCCCAGGTATTGGGGCTTTATAGGGACCATAGTAATGACTCTGCATACAGATGGACTCATTGAATAACTATAAAGTTTTCGTTGATATAAGTAAGTGCATTATTCATATGATTAAGCAATGCATAAATTTAAAACTTATTGTTAATTTCTTTGTTTGATAACAATTATAATTATAAACACTACTTAACATCAAAATTCTAAATTCTAAAATATATTTATTTAAAAAAAAGTTATGCATTTTTATAATAATCATATCCTGCAATGTGTTTGCTGCCAATCATATGTTTAGACTTTTCATAAGATTAGACTCATAAGGTTTGACATTAATATTAATATTTTTCATAAGGTCTTTAAGGTTGCACCCCCCAAAAAAAAAGTTGGTTGGGATGCAATGGAAATAATTTGGTTATAACGTTGTTTAAAAAAAAAATAATAATACATGCCTGGTAGACCTAACTAGAAGTTTGATTAAATTTTTTATTAAACTGATTGTAATTGTACTATTTACAAAAAAAAAACCAAAATGAATGTGTTATGCATTTATAAAATTGCCTGTTTTTAGGGTTTCATTAATTTTTTTTTCAAAATCAGAAACCCTTATAATTATTAATAGTAATACCAGCACAAAAGCAATAACACTATTAAAAATTTCTCATTAAGGAAAATGTTTTCACCATAGTGTCTGTCAGTCTGTTCTTGCGATTATGAGTTCTCTGTTTAACCAATAAACAAAAAATATTATATTGAGATTTATTCATTATTACATTATACATTAATGTCATTAAAACTTCCATCAATATTCTGTTTGTAATTTTAACTCATTTTGCACGTTAGTTTCATGTAATATCCTAATTATGGTAAAAATAAATCTAGTCCTATGACTAATTACAGCCTGTCATAATTAATTAATTACTTGGTAACAAAAAATAAATATTTTCCTATCATATTGAGCAGGGTATCAAATCAAACATCAATGCCCTGATTAATAATTTGTAATTTTTGTTTTGTTGATAACGTTTGTATCTTTAACTCCTTGGTTGATTGACTGAAGTTATTGGTTGATTAAGAGACAGGATATTTAGGATATATGCATCCTATAAAGAAAAAGTGTCACTAATCAGCTAATTGTTGTGCAATGAAAAAAAAAGTTTCTGTAGTGTATTGTGTAGGGTAGCAAATTAAATATCTCGCTTTGGGTGATTAACAATATGTATATGTTGGGAGTTTAGTAAAAAATACAAAAAGATCAAAACATACAGAGCTGTGACCATGGTAACAAATTCTCACGCACAGTGTCGATCAATGGGCCGTATTAGAATGTATATGCTTGTAAAAATAATTCAATAAAATTTAGGACATCAATAAAGATGGAGTAATTAGTAAGATGCTTGAAACCCTTGATTGTATAATATTGCACACTGAACTATTTTTTTTAAATAATATTATTCTTCATAGTAACTCGTGCAAGGAGACACTTGTATATTGTTTACATTGTGATAATTGGTTCTTTTTTTTTTTTTTTTTTTTTTTTTTTTAATATTTCAAAACCTCAAACAATATAATACAATGTACAAAAAATAATAATTGGATTACATATTTCTCCTCTTTCTGCATTTACATGTATTTGGCGGAGTCTCTCCCAAAATATCTTTTATTATTAATATTACATGAACTGAAGACCTTTCCTCTAGCCAGGCACCCCAGGCTAAAATTCAAACATATAACAAAAGTTTACATACATGGATTTTTTTTTTTTTCTCATCTTTACACTTTTTGTTTCTTGCTTCAATCTTTTGCTGTTGGATCTTTGTAGTCATCGCATATGTACGCAGCCTCTATATCATTTATACGCTTATCAAATCTGTGCAATGTTATGTATTTTTTCTTTTTTTTTTGTCTGCTACAAATTCATATTTTTCTCCTTCTTGTTATTTTTAAGGGACAATATCCCAGAATCAAGTGTTCATTTTTTTCATTCATATAAGACAATGACATACAAAACACTTAAAAAAAAAAAAATAATATTGGTAACAATCAAAAGAATAAAACAACTCACCAGCAAATGACAACTTTAAATACATATTACTGCATTTTTATATACCAGCTTGGTAAACTTTCTGAAAAAAAAATTAAAATGGTAAATCAATTTTACATTAAAATTTACATTTTTTATTATTGGCCTAATTGCAATTAACGGTATTATTTTGTAAATCAATTCATCCTATGCCAGAATCCAGTTCTCCTTTCGAAGGTAAAACCGCTCTGATTCCGTTGAGAGATGTAATGTGGTAGTCGGGCGAAGTAGGGTCGCGCCGGCCGCTACGGGGGTGGTTAGGTGGTTGGACCACCCTCCTCCCTACCGTGATAGATGCAGGCCGACATCCGGTTGGATGCTGCTCCCCAGACAAGGTCAGAGCCCGCTACACTGTTGCCAGCGGCATTCCTTCCAGCGTTGCCGCCAACACTTCCAGCCACTTCCTCCATTCCTTTGCCTCTCTCATCTTTATTTATTCCCTCCTCTCTCTATCATCGCTCTGTCCCCCCCTTCCCCGCGCTTCCTTCCACCGGACATTTCGGAAATCCCTCCTACCACCGCATTCCTCCGCTTGTTTACCTTTTCCCTGCCCCTATCGGAGCCGGAACGGATTCCCGCCCCATTTGTAAGCGCCTTACACATTATAGACTAAAATTCACCTGCTAATTAATTGCATTTATTTATTTTTAATGAGACATTAGTTATTATCAATTGATCCAAAATATATATCGGTCGGGACTCGAACCCGACAGACAATTTATTCTTCGGGGAATAATCAATAATTAATTAATAATAATAGTGGGTTCCATAATCGTTCTTACTGTTTTGCCCTGCTCTACATTGTGTTTAATCTACATAGTATAACGTATATATTAGTGTGATGAAGGATTGTGTGTCTGTGCGTATAATAATAATATCATCATTAGCCTGGGACTATGTCCCTTAAGAACAGCTTTTATTTAACATAAAGTGAGATCTTTAAAAGTATCAATACTCGCTAATATTTTGAATGAACTGGCTGAAAAATAAATAAGAAAAGTTAAAATAAATTCATACTGATAAAAGAAACATATTCTTGGACCATTACAAATATAAAATGAAAAGGAAAACAGATACATATATAAGTATGCGACTTCGTGGATATGTATATAAAGATAATAATTTCATTTCTAACCAAATTTGAGATTAAATTTTTCTTTTATATAATTTTTATCGTGTTCCTCTTTTATATTTTGTTTTATTATTTTAAATACCAGAATAAGCATATCAGACGTCATTATAATTATTCTGAGGGGACTTAGTCCCGGAATAAAGTTTTTTTCATTCATTCATCCGTACCACAACTGAAATGACACCATAAAAATGATTTATTAAAATATTTTCAAATAATGCCGTCCCACAGGGAAACTAGCTCTTGGCAACCAAAATGAGGGGCACACTGTGTCCCTGGCGTCCGCCTTTCGTGCCCATCGCGTTGTACTGCTTCTCAGTCTTTTGTCAAAGAATTTGTCCAAACAGAATTTATAATTAGAATACCGTCACTCGATCGGTAGACCCCCCTCCCCCCGACTGGGAATTAAGAAGGTCCTAACTCTAGTTCCCTATATTTTTTCTAGGGATAATAATTAATTATTGATAATATTGGGTTCCCCACTTGAACTAAATTGACTGTATTTGTTATTTAACATATCCAGTTTTAATTTATTTTATGATAGGAGAGAATGGGGTCTGAAAATCGGGAAAAAAATTAACCAAACAGTTAATTACTAAATTATTTTTACAAAGACTACTAGTTTTGGCATTTAATGTCATTATTTTATCTCAAAAATCGATATTATTAAATTATCACGTTTCTTTGTTTTTGTTTGGTTGTTGTCAGAGAACCCTGATGCAGACTTACGCTTAATATCAAAACTTCGTCCACAAATAAATTCGATGGTATGGTCGATGAAAAAACTATTTTGGATATTCATCACAATTCACGTTTTGGCATACCGTGTATGTCTGCGTCAGGTCCTAATAACAAGAAAATAAAAAGATAACACAAATGGATAATACGAAAGGATATAACTAAACACCTACTAGTTTTGGGGGTTTGAATTATTTAATGATTTTTTTTTATTAAGCACGTAAATGACTTTTTCATCATGTTCTTAGTCCTACTCCTTTCTCACAACCATTCAATTTCCCATTGTCATAAAATAATACATTTTTGATAAAGTTTAAAGCTATTAACAGATTCATATATGTACGTTGTTTTGTTCAACAAATTATTAGCTGTTCATATACGAGGGTGGGCTGAAAAGTTTCCGACCTAACCAAGCTTTTATTTATTTTATTATCATCTTCATGTTGAGGTCGGAAACTTTTCAGACCACCTGTATAAATTATACTTCTTATGTATTGTTAGTACCTACCAATTTTACTCTATTTACAACATATCCTTTTTCTTTCTTGTAATCAAGAGCTGATCCAGAGTAAGTCTCTCTGATGTAATGTTTGTTTATCAATCAATACTGTGTTGAAAATACATTTTTTGTTATGAGAATAGTGATACTAAACTGTTCAGTATAAGATTATTATTAATTAAACTATTTATCTATCCCCATCTAATAATGTAAATAGTTGGTAGACAAACATAGACAAATAAATTATTTTTTGAATCATTCGTCCTAATTATTAATAAAAGTATTCTGTTGTGATTCTGACGCAATATCGCACCGATGTCTTACGAAATATTTAAGCAGTCGTACATACATGGTTTATGCCGCTTCCAAGAAAGTATTGCATACAGTTTATACCGTGACAGATTGGAGATATTTCAAAATTGATACATCTCGATAATAATTATTCATTGGATAAATGGTATAGGCTTATATACAGTATCTATGCCTATCCCAGTATTGCTAGTATTAAGACATTTAAGCGTGTGCTTCTTGGGGTTAATGGGAAATCCCAGGTGGGTGGGATTTTTCAATTAGCTTACAAAAACAACAAACATCAGCCAAGTGTGATGTGATAAAAAAAATTCTCCAAGTACAATAAGTAAGTAACAATTAATTGTCATGTGATTGTTATTAGTTTGCACCATAAAAATATATTTCATGTAGGCCAGACACTCCTCAAAAAACCGATAGTAGTTTGAATGACTTTTTCAACATGTCCTAGTCCCAACATCCATTAAATATTCTTATAAGGTCGTCATGACTTTTTCCAATCTTAAAAAAAATGACGATAACACAACTACTTTTTAATTAAAAATGGTTATTTATTCAATAAATGCATTGTTTTAAATAGTAGGTATCGTATTTTATAATTGAAATCAATTATTATTTACTTTTTGGCCAGAACCATTTTTTTTTTTTTTTTTATGGTTATTACAGGTAAAGCTACTGGTGGCGTTTTATAAAATGAAACTATAATTATTACAATTGCATGAAACTTTTTGATAATTCTTAAGTTAATTAAAAAACGCAACACCTTGGGGATGCCTACGACTCACCATGTCCTAACAAGGAGTTTTGAGTTGATTTCTGCATTTCAACGAATTTTAGTTGAAAAGAAAATATTTATATGTCAAGAATATCTGTCTGCACTCAATATTTTTCAACCCACTCGAACAAATGAGAAAAAAAATTTATTTATAGAATCTAAATTCTCATACTTTTTTTTATGAGTTATTTATTAGGAAACTTACAATTTGGTTCTTCAACATTATTAATTGGGATGTAAGAATTCATCCATACTTATGTACAATTTCCCTTCATACAATATATAAATACACATTCTGCCCAGGAGCCCCCCCTTACTCCCAAGCCAATCCCCCCCAGCAAGATGGTGGATGGACCGGAAGCAGTGGAGCTTCCTCTGCCTCACTTTCTGACCTATTCAAGACCAGATAGAGGGCAAGAGAGCCACAGATGCTCAGGACATGAGTGGGGATAATGGGCAGTGCCATGACCCCATCACTTCATTTCATTTCATTTCTATTTACAATAGATGGCGAGGACACCACTGTTTAAGGTGACGAGGAGGATTTTAAGGATGAGTGTTACTGGATAAGGAGTTGACAAGAGGACTCTTAAATATTTTAAGTTTAAAAGACTCGATAGAGCACAAGGTATTGTGCAATTTTTATTGTACTAAAAAATAGTCTCATGTCTCTCCGATATGTGTATAGTTAGTCAAAGATTGTCCAATGTCTACGTTTAGGACACCTGGGCAACTTGTTAATTGATGTAACATTTAAATTGGCAAAAATGCATGTACTCATCCTTGTTGACATTGTATCAATGAGTGAGTTAATACGGAATTGTAATTAGGTTATGACTGAAATCATTGATCACAATTGTTTATGGACGGACCTCTAGGGCACATAGTAGTTTTAAAAGACTGATGGTCATTTAATTTGTTACTGTGCAGATATTTTTGGAAATTAACACAAATTAAATTTTTTTCTGAATGTTATATATTCTAAAATTAATTGGACTTATGCTTTTATAAAAATATTGTTTCATATTATCCAATGACTTAACTAAATTAATAAAAATATTATCAAGCGGTAATACATCCGTTTTTCTAATCTATGTAACCTTCTTCAGAATTAAACTTCCTTCTCCTACTAGGAATAGATTGATGATTTATTGTGTTTCTGATTAATTAATTTTTATTACTTTATATCTAGCAATATTTGTTATAATCGAGATTATTTATCTACTAGATTAAAATTATTAGCTAATAATTGCCGAAGTCTGTCAATTCAGTGACGATAAATTTCATAATTAAACCATGCAAAGGTTAGTGTACTATCCGTTTAGTATAAAAATTTCTGATTTCTAAATATTTATACATTTTTTTTTTTGGTTATGATTTATTAAATCTAGGTCCAGAAGGTGCCTGAAGGGTAGGTTAACTGGTTGATGTGATTGTATGAATACAAAATAATAAATGATAGTCTATCTAAGAAAATTTGTCTACAATTGTATCCTTTTTGTATTTAAGTGTCGGTCTCAGGATTTCACGGTTGGAATACGTCTGTATATTTGATAGAAATGGCACTTAAGGGCCCTACACCAGAAACTAAGATGTCTAAACGGACGAGATATTGATAGTATAATATCTTGAAAATGATCATGAAATCGAATCTGTGATGACGCGAGTTTTGGCAGTAAAATATGGTCTCTCGTAAGAAATAAAGTGGAACTCGGCATATTTGGGTTGAGCTCAAAATAACCGGACCCTTTTTAGAGATTAAGATCCCGGTACAATGGTAGGGATTAGGCGCGGTCTCATGAAAGAAGGATGTTCCATTTTTATCGATCTTTATTAACGTACAGCATTTCGACAGAGCATATCTGCATCAGGGTCTTGATGACAAAAGACAAAAGTGTGCCAATAGCTATTAACGAGGATACAGGTTAGAGGTAATACATAAGTGTATCATAAATAGTATAAGTAGTAAATGTACCTTTTTCATTATTAATAACTATTGTCACACTACCTTTCGCATCGAAGGACTCAATAAGAGTTGTAGATCGGCTTACGTTGGTGAAAGAGAGTTGTTAGATTTTCAGCAGACTTATTTTTAAAAATCCTATGTACCATTATCACACCTTTTGTCTACTACTTTCTTGGAATTAAGTTAAACACACATTTTTTGACTTTCTCACGTCTGTATCAATTCCCCATTTGTAGAATTTTATTATTTATACATATTTTATAACAAAACATTGTATCTTATATTTTGTTGCAATGGCCAGTTTCTCCAGTGACGCGGCTGACGGAGTAGCGTGTGGGACTTCCCAAGATTCTACTTCCTCTTTCGCATGGGAGGGAGGTGACAGCCACGTGGATATGGGAGGTCTCTGGGCTGTTTGTAAATAATGTATGAATGAGATAGTAGCAATATGGTATGAATGAGAACATCTATCACAATTACACACTCCCCAATAAGGCAGATTGTAATTTAATCATAATAAACTTTATATATATATATTACATATATATATGTAATTTTTTTTTAATTATTATTATTTGCCAGATGTGAATTTGCTATCTAAACACATTAATGTTATTCACAGGGAACTTTGTTCCGGAATATTTTATTTTCTATTCTACTATTTTGGATTAACTAATTTAACATTGAACTACTACCTGAAAATCATTCGACATCAGTGGTATCCCCTGGTCTCTCGGACCCAATAAAAAAATAAATAATTAACATACATAAATGCTAATCAAAGATTGAAAATGGGTTTAGAAAATCAAACAAAGTGTAAGTGTGAAACTAAATAAATCAATTTAATTTTTTTTGTTTTTACTTAATTAAAAACTCAATTTAAAATTTTAATAATTAAAGGATATGAACATATATGTGATATAAGCTTGTAAAAATAAATATTGCGCTCAGTAAAAGCGAGATTTGGAGTCTTTCTCACCGGAACGCTTATTTATGCCCTGGCTGCAGCTTTATTCTGAATGGCTCTTGATCCAACCCTGAATATTTCTGAGCGACCATCCTAGTCTCCCTATAAATACATTTCATTTTCGCTGTTTCTAGCATCATCATTATAATCATCCACTAAACTCTTTCCTATAACGAGAGAGATGAATTGTTTCATCCAACTCTTCTTCACTATCCCAAACATCACTATGTGAAAATTAGGATCTGTGTCGTCGGCATCACTGTCAGGCACCTTCCAAACATTCTTGTTGAAGAAGTTGATGATCCAGGTCAAGATATTTTCGACAATTTAGTTTTAAAACTTTTTTCAAAGAAGGCTTCATGATGAAAAAAAGTAACGGGGGTTGTAACCTTGGGTCTATGAGGTCCAGAGGCTTCTTATCATTTTACTTTTCTTAGCTGAATTAAGAGAGAATGAAGGAATGCCACCGACAGGCTTTGACAGGAAGGTACTCTAGGGGTGAACCTGTTAACTAGAGTCTATATGGCAGATACAGTAATAAATGTTGACCCCTGGGTTTCACTGACCCAAGGTTACCACCCAAGGGTTAATATTCATTTAGAATATTAGATCGAATGGATCTGTAACCATTGCTCCGTAATTCTTTGCAAGTAGTCTCTCTTTGGGGTCGGCAATCATTCAGGTTGTAATAATAATAATGAATAATAGAACTTTATTGTGCAATAATTACAATCTGCCTTTTATAAGGCAATAATAATACAGATAAATGATCTCATTCGTACCATATTACAGTCATCATTCACTCGCTCATTCATACAATAGTTGTAATAAAATACGTAATTTGGTTAATCGTTAATTTGTCTCAGTATCAGTTCATTAAACCGAACTGGAATGGATGTCGGTTGAGGTACGAGGGAACACGTGTTAGCCCATTTTAATTATCCATTTTGTATCGGAGGGAGTATCATGATGGTATCTGAAAGGGACAGAGTGGATACACAATGAGACATGACTGAGGAGAGGGCGCAGGTAGTTGGGGGAGATTAGTCGTGGGTAAGGACGGACGCCCTGTCGGCTCCTAAGACATTTTCGGCGTTTAGGCTTTCGGCTGGAGGGGGGCTTTCTTTTTTTCCTAAGGCCCACCTTCCACCTATACAGGAACCCCATGCCTCGGCTATATATCCAAATCAGCATCTCCAGACTTAATCACTCAATAGAAATTCTAGGCGTATCTGATAGCATCTTCCCCATTTGTGATTCCGGCTCGCGTACATTGCCGAGGGCTGAAATCGTAAATCGTTCACTGTCGGTATTCGGACCGTTTATACTGAGGACCCATTAACCTGTAATAAATAAAGCTAACACAACAGGCCACTAACTAAAAGTTTCCAAATCAAATTAATTAATTTCCAATATTTAGATAATAAAAAAAATCTAGTGAAGAAAAAAAAACCCTAGCATCATTCCCCTTAATTATGAATTAAGACTTCATTGACGTACACATGAGTCAGGAATAAATATAATTTAAAAACCTTACTTCAAAAACTGATTCAGTTGGCAGAGCAGCTGACCGGAAATCGGGATACCGGCCTTGTCATTATCTTTTTTTCCTTTTGTTAATAATTAATTATACAAGCAGTGGGATTACAAAGTACAACTAAACAGTATTAAAATATGGACTATATTTCAGAATATATATTATTCTGAAAAAAATCAGAATTTTTAATCAAAAATAAGTTTTTGTCTAACCATCCCGTTCACAAAAAATGTTCATACTGAGTTCATTGTTACCCGTGGGTACCTGCCACCTGGGGGTGTCCCTAAATTTGCGCCCTGAGTCAATAATAATCAAGAGTGGTTATTAACAATTACTGAACATTAAAAAAAAGATTTATTTTGTTTACCGGATTATACGCGTAATGATTAAAATAAAAGTATTTATATTTTTTTCTTGGTTTTTATCAAAAAGTTCTTGAATGAAATTTTTCGATCCTACTTGTGAATGGGAACCAAATACATAGGTGTTGGTCTACTTTCCAAATTGCAATCATTTTCTTGAAACAAGTGACCTTTATTTTCCAGTTCTATGTTTTACCACCAGGCGACGTATTTTATATATGGTCATCACCAATTCCAAATTTGCGGTGCACGTCTTTTATTTTTTCACCGATTAAGCCTAAAAATCTTTACGTTGGGGGCCGCTGGGGTCAGCACGTTTTTGTTTTTTTTAATTGCATACTTTTTATAATTATTGATTATTTCGATTCCCACATTATTATATTATTTATTTTTATTTTTAGATAACTTAAAATATTGAAAAAATCCCGCCACAAAATATGCGCCGATCGGGGCATACCCCCTACGGGCGTTAGTCGCCAAAGTACTGACACCAAGTGATACATTGGGGAAAAAAATAAGGCTAAGATACTGATCATTCGATCAATTAGTAAATCAGATTGCAATAACAAGGAGTGTAAGAGGAAAATAGTGTAGGTATTAAAAAGATTGGTATCAATTAGTGACAATAGGTGTAAAAATATTTAAATACAAAAACCTGTTCAAATTGGCTGGAACGACATTAAATACCCGATTTTCCAAAAAAATTACTTTTGTAGTATCTATACATTTATTTCGTTGGTGTTATCTCCTTTCTAGTAGACCTTGTTGGTGTTTTGTGTCGGGTCATCCTAATTCTCGGGTGAAGTGGCCAAGATGGAACGTTGGCAGAAGAGATAAAAGGAAACGAAAAAGTTGAGAGGGAAGCAGGTAGATATGTGACCGCTAGCAGGGAAGACAACTTGCTCAAGGCCACAACAATCCATTGATGGCACAACTACATTAAGTATATTTCAATACAGTTATTCCAATGTCTTATGTAATATCCTCAGTGGTAAACACGAGAATTCATTTTTGTACAATTAAGAAAAACTACTGGATGGTGTATCAAGTCGTGTAATCAGTATCTATGTAAAGTAAAGAGGAAACAAGCTTCACTGCTTTTAACGTTGTGAGCAGTGAAGACTATAACAGAATCCACCCTTTGTAGGTTAGGAGAAGTTAGTTCTTACCTGAAAACCGTTCAAAGCTATTGGAGCAACACCATAGGACTAAACCATGGAAGAGGAATTTTTTCATATTTGTGAGACTAAGGTGCCAAATAAAAAACGAATAGCCAACATAGGCGACTAAAAATATGCCATTTCTTTTCTTGTTTCCAAAATTTCCTATTTTTGTTTAATATTGTAACTATAATTAATTGAAAATCTTTGTAACACAGAAATAAAGGCTGATTCGTGTGAACTGCTTCAGGTGAAGTGATCAATGAATAATTGAAGTACATAAAGTATTAATAGCTATTCAAATCATAAATACATGATTTAGGAAGGGGTCTAATTTTTCAATTAATCTGCCTGATATGCAACATAATTGTGAGTTTAATACAATACAACGGTTTCCATAACTAAATGTGACCTTATCCAAGAGACTACTTGCAAAATTAGCGGTTTCTTTCGTCCCGAATCCGAACCAGATCCCTGCTTTAGTTCCAAGATAGTTTTGCAGCTATTCTTCCTTGCAAGGGCTGGAAATAGCAAAGGAGACGGGAGGTAGCTTTTGGTCAAAAGCAGAATGGGCAGGCGCATTACTGTTTTGTAAACGGTATTCGGCTGGAGTGGGTGGCGAAGAAACTGGGAAGGTTTCCTGGTAGGAGGCAAACATCGTCCGGGAACTCCATTCTTCTGGACCATCCAAGTGCTAACTGGAGGAGGGCACAGGTAGGGCAAGATGACACCTAGCCCAGGTAGCTGGTCCTTTGTCCCTCCGCATCTTCTCACTCTCCCTTTACATAAAAAAATGAAAATAAATAAAATCCCTAACAGAAAACTTCCCCTTGCCATTCTTTGAAGACAGCCGAATCCATTTTTCTTTTCGGCTGAATCGGATACTGGGAGCAGCCCAGCACGAATGTTTCCCAGCTAATGTTCTACACAACCACTTATATCATCTAATCCTGAAGGGACTGAAATACTAGTTTGTTACAAAAGTACTTGTGCTTGAAAACATTGTTGGAATGAAATGAAAAATAAACTATATTCTGGAACATTTGTCCCGATAAGAATAAAAAAAATGACACCTATGTGCATAGGACACATTATGGCCCCATCATACCATCATAATGATAGCTGATGACCATTTAGGTGAACAAAAAAGAAAAAACGAACAAAAAGTTTTTCAATCCTATTGGGATAGCTCTGAACATTGTTAGATTGCGGTGGATTGGATAGGAAATAAGACAATTGTAAAGACAGGATTTGGAAACTGAGAGGGAAGAAGAATGAGGAGGTTATATATCTGTGATGAACTTACTTTGACAGAGGATGGTCCCCAGGAAGTATCACCATTGACTAGATTACACTGTTGTCTTAAAATAACATATTAAATCTTTATTTGACCCTTTGTATATATAATTGTTTACATTGACCAATCCTATAAGCAAACATGTAGCCCAACAATGTTTGGCTTTTATTTACTCTTATATATTGCACCGAGAATATTCGACGAAAAATTCACGATTATTGGTATTTTAAGACACTAAAAGAAAAAGGTATTGAGATTGAAGGCGACAACGGAAATAATTTACTGGTGGGTGAAGGGTGCTTCATCGTAAAACAGTAGGCGGAATCGGAAATGCAGGTGGACAAAATACCCCACCTCCGATTGATACCATAACTCCGTACTTTATGTTTTATAGGCTGTACATTACAAAGTTCAACTTCAAAAAGTAGTAGTACGTAGAATCGAGAATTTATTTAATTTAATATGCAAATGAAATGAGTGCATTTTTTCATATCAAATTCCTAAGCTACAATCAAAAAAACGTAGGAACTTGTTTAGATAATAAAACAGAGACTATCTTGGGTTAAAATGTAAGGCTTTTATTTGCTTATGTAACATTACATAAGATATGTTATCATTTTATGAAATTAAATTAAAATTAATGAATAAGCTCCAATAACAAACGCTGCTAGATCGGGTAAGTTAATTAATAGTTATTGAACACGAATAAGCACACAGTTATTGAAGCACATAGCATAACGCTTACTTTGTATGGCGATAAATGAATTGATTACTAACTCTGAAATGTCCGGTGTTATCTGAGAATGAATAAAAATGTAAATGAGCTGCATAAACCTGGACGAATAAACGGAGGACGGTAATTCGTCAAGGAGGTTTGTTGGCAACACAAGTTTTGCTGGTGCAAGTGAAATAACTGGTGTCAGCCAAGATTTGATTCATCAGTTCTCAGTAATGTTGCGTACTATATCATCTCCTTATTCAATTGATGAAGAAAAGTATGATCATCACTCATCAGCCACTGCAAACTTTTACATTTCATTGTATAAATGCTATTATACGCATCTATAAACATAGTAATTGTTCTGGAATCAAGAAACAGGTCTTGTTACGATTGATCAACTATCTTAAGAAGTCAAGGATAAGGACTGTAATAGGTTCTCTAAGTCAATCTTTTTGGTTGTATATTACGAATTTGAATTAAAAAAAAACCCAAGTATTTGCATAACGCTCTACTATTACTTGAAATTCAAATTTGACTTCATATACGTAATTTACACCCCATCAAAGATAAATTGCCCAATTTCGAGGCCAACCGGACAGTTCTCAAATTAGATACGACTATTGTCCACCTAGATTTGGGATTCCGCACACTGTATAGGGCTTCAGTTCAAGTTTGGGAATGCTAGTAAACGAAACGATCTAGTCTTTCACATTCCCTTCAGTGTTCGAAGATGATCAATTACTTAGCGGTTACAATATGAGTTTAGGATCCCAACTGCCTGGTCTTTTATGCGCAAGAGCTTTAGTAAACTATGATACTACTTAGCGTACATTTATTTATTGTATTCCACATGAAACTATTAAATGTCAATAGCCCTTTTTTTTTTATGTTACCTTATTCCTTCACTATCCAAACTACATATGCATTAGAAAAACTGATTTGTCATGTTCCATTATAAAATTAAAATTTCTATACTGCTGTGAAAGCGATAATTAATCGTCAATAATATATACATATTATTTATACATTATATTACTATTATTATTATAGGCTGGAGCATCAAGAAAACCTTCAGTGGAAAATATCATCCCCCTATATGAAAGTGGGCTTCAATGAAAAACAACCAACACGATTTTAGGGACTTTTTTCAATAATAGTCCGCCCACTAAAGTCCAAACACACGTTATGTACAATTAATTCTAATCTCAAGATCATTCTTTTAAAACCGTACTAAATAGGATTTACTAAGCACAACCATTTAATAAACATTTATTTTTTTAGTATGGATGGAGATGGGAATTTCTGAATCTTTAACTTTGTTGAACTGTGGTGGAAATATGTGGTGCCCTTTTGGTGAAAATTATCTTCTTCGTCTTGATTTTTTCAATGTTTATTTTTAAGCACCTAGATTTAAACAAGTGCAAAATTTAGCTGAAAGGGTTTTGTATATTTCTTATTATTGGGATAATCCGAAGGTAATGAAAGCGATTTCTTCGGCAAAAATTTTGACTTAATATTATGCATTAGCATCTGAAGCTAAGGTACTAACAGCTTATATAGCATTCTCTAGGGCAGTGAAATGCTTTATGTATTTTTTAGGCTGTTCTGCCTGTGTGACTTGCTTGTTAATGAAGCCCAATAGAAACAATGGAGATGTGAAAAATCAAACTAAGATTGTCGGCCGGGCGAACAAAGAAGCAAGCTGTCCCTATTTTTCGTCAATATTGTCAATGTGGAAAACTCACGACATATTTCACTGGCATATTGGCATGACCACAATTGAACATTCAGCTGTAGATAATATTTGACAGAGACAATAATTTTATTTTTGTAGGTATTTGTCAATATTTTACATACCTTCACTGAACTTGTGTACGCTTGTTTGTTAGTCCGGAATTTTTTTATTACTTAAAAATTGATTAAGTTTTTATATAAAAATCTCTGCCAGAATTTTATTTCCTTTAAAAGCCCGAAGTGGGACCAGAAAAACCTTTTTGAAATTATTTGAATGTGAATATAAACAGAATAAATTGAAAATATTCTACAATAATAATTCGAGATCATTAGAAATTAGAACATAATCATAAAGCATATTCTAGGTTCAACTCAACAATATATTTTTCAAAATATCATTTTCCCCAGAAGACTCTTTCAGGCTATTAACCCCATAAATGATTTGATAGGTTGAACCACAGGCTAATAGTTTAGTCTTTATTTGAAATATTTTTTGCTTTATTGGACTGAATTTTTTGAAATGAAACGACCCATTATATAGTGTTTTTTAAATATGTATAAATGGAACAAAGGATTTAGAAACTAATAAAACAATATGTCAAGAGATACTCGCGGGACTTCGTGCCAATTTGTTGAACGATACATAGTGTATGTGAAAAAACTATTTTTTTTACTAAATAAGAATCGACTTGAGCGCTTATAAAAATAGCCTATTTCTATTGTCCATCGTAACATTATTTTTTTTGAAAATTGTTAAAATTCTATACCTAAAAAATATATATATTGCGTTATTATTAATGGTATAAAATCATAAGTTAAGTCACAAACAACTTCTGAACTTGGATTGGAGAAATTGTAAAAGTTAACAAAACGGAACAATTTTTTTTTCAATACCAGTGCTGACCATAACTTGGGACCCATAGATTAGTAGCCTCAGCATTTTGTTGCATACATTGTTGCATACATATCCTAATTAGGACGTATAGATTAATCTGATTCTCTACTGAATATTAAGGACGATTTTTTTCTAATACCATCTTTGAATAACATCGGAACATTTAACTGGATACCCTACTCGATATGATGGTAAATTATGATCTTTTAATTTTCATGTAATTGAGTAATTGAAGAACCTTCTTCTTTCTGAATCTTTCACTTTTACCATTTTGTGGGCATCAGGTGAAACTTCCACGTGTAAGACTGGGACTGCCAATACTATTTTCATGAATTTTTGTAACTATATAAATTTACTCAGTATAAATATTTTTTGAATACTAAGTAATTTTGTTTGGATCAAAACAAAAGTAGTAAAAACGAGTAAAGCAGAGGAAATGGTGGACATCACGGCACTAGGCCTGCCAACAACAAGCCTCTAAGGGGCATCTATCACTGAAATCAGACTAAATAAGAATACACTACATGCCTAGAGAGACTCTAGGCCCAGCCACCAGTGGACTCTCACCACTGTACCAAAACAACCAACCTCCACCGAGGCTTCCCACACCCCTTAATCCTCTCACACCACCTTCAAGCAGGTACTCCTAGTATAAGGATCCGATTACCCTAAATATTCTATATTTTTCCCTCATCCTGAATATCTAAGTTTCTGCGCATGCGCTACTATTAACAACCACGTAAAACTATTGGTCTCCAAATCAATACCGATAACTACCTTTTATAGACCCTTTTTCGGCTTTGGGATTGTTTCAACTGGCAACTTAAGTGAGCTGGCCACGAGGGAGCCCTCAATAAGTGAGTAGATCGCTAGTTACATTGGTGTGAAGTGTAAATAGTGAAATCGGACTGAGTAGTCGGCCATCTTGACGCATTGCATTAGCCGTCGTTCACGATACATAGATGTTCTGAGCCAGACCTGATAGGTGGCTCAGAGCCAAGACCGGTGACTCGCCACTGGAATCCCACTGGCGCTACGTATTTTATTTTATTTATTTATTTTTTTTTTCTTTTAACTAACAAAAATCTTAGCTAATGATAAAATGAGATTTTATCAGCAGCTAATATCACAAAATAAAAAAAAAAGATCTAGGTCCTTAGGTCCAACTCCGACAACGTCGCCTGTAAAGCGAAAACCTTGACGCTCAAATAGGAACATCCCTATAAATTCATCTACTGAATAGCAGACTGTAGCAGAATCTCCATTCTTCACACCGAATAGCTTCGAGGTACTGAGAATTAGTCATCCTGACGACATGGAAGTTATTCAAATACCAACACAGCCCAAGCCGCCTGCTATATTCGTAAGGAATATTAGCAATTTTAAACTATTATGCTCACAAATGAGCAAAGTTGTAGGTACCGGAAAATATACGTGCTTCAATCGCTCTCGGGATACAAAAATTTCCCCAGACACTCCCGATACTTATTGAGCGATCATCAAGTATTTGGAAGAAACCGATGCAGACTTTCATACATATCAGTTGAAACAAGAACGATCGCTTCGAGTAGTGATAAGAAATCTGCACCCGACCACACCAGCTGATGAAATTGAAGACGAACTATCAGCTCTGGGATTCAAAGTTCGGCAAATAACCAACGTTTTACGTGAGGACAGACAACAAAACGAATCCACCAAAACGGCATTACCGTTATTTTTTGTAGATCTCGAGCGGACACCTGGCGTGGAGAAAATTTATGACTTAACAACCCTGTATTACACAAGGATATAGGTCGAAAAACCTTACCCCAAAAGAGACATCGTCCAATGTCATAATTGCCAGGCATATGGGCACACAAAATCGTACTGCCACCACCCTCCTAGGTGTGTAAAGTGTAGTGGGCAGCACAAAAGCGAATTGTGCAAAAAGCCCCTAAAATCGCCTGCTGTATGCGTGCTCTGCTAGCAAGACCATCCGGCCAACTACAAGGGCTGTGAGGCCTATAGAATCCTCAAGTCCAGGAGCGAGCAACGTCGTCGTCCAGAAGAAGAGAAGCCAGTAACAGGTAGCTCAAGAAGCGCCCCCACCAGAAGTTTGAGGCCTTCTGCCTCTTTTACTGATGCCGTTCGGAACAAAGAGCAGTCACAGGCACTGCCCACTTCTCGTCCGCAAGTATCTCTTCCCCAGCATTCCACTCATCCCGCCAACCAGCAAACCCAATTCCATCCTCAACCACACATCTCGCATATTCCTTTCCCTCCAAGCTCTTCAGATCTCACTAGCCTATTAACATCATTCCTTACAGAATTCAGAACCCTAATTACCCCTCTCATTTCCCTTCTTACAAATCTTGTCTCCTACCTTATCCCCGTTAAACAAAATCCATAAGTGGATCCTTCTGACTCCTTATCCATTCTCCTTTGGAATGCGAATGGTGTTCGCACCCACACTAACGAACGTACAGCACTACTCCACGACAAGAAGATCGACGTAGCTCTTATTACTGAAACAAGACTTACGAGCGAATGACCATTTACCGTTCGACAGTACCAGACTTATCGCACTGATCACCCAGATGGAACAGCTCATGCAGGTACCGCTGTCATTGTTCATAACTCCATATCCCATCACATAGTTCCTTTAATAGCACATGATTTCCTTCAATCCACTGCAGTGTCATTCACCACCTTCACTTTTCCCCTTACTCTAGCATCAGTGTACTGCCCTCCCAATAAATCCATTTCCGACTCCCAATTCATCTTCTTTCTAGACTCCATCGGACATCATTTCCTTGTGGGTGGGGACTTTAATGCGAAGCACCAACACTGGGCTCAAGATCCACAAATACACGAGGACGTGCTTTGCTGTCTGCACTCACACGGAAACATTGCTCCACTATCACTCCTGACACAGCCACCTATTTGCCATAAGATCCCAACCGAAATCCTGTTCTCCTTGACTTCTTTTTTTACAATAGTTTAGGAACACTAAACTACTCACTCACGCGCCTTGATGACCTCTCCTATGATCATAGTCCTTTATTATTAACCATTTCCCTAAGACCAATTCACAAACTGCCTCCTCCTTCATTTATTAGAGGCCCAGGTAACTGGGACCACTTCCGCCAGCTTCTTACAGAGCCCGTAAACCTAAAATTGTCCTTGAAAACATCCCAAGACCTAGACGATGCAGTGCATTTTTTCACTACTCTGGTCCAGAGGTCGGCTTGGGAGGCATCGTCACCCCATCGTCACACAAAAATCCACAATCATAATCGTTTACCTCAGCATCTCAAAGATCTAATCCAATCCAAGCACCGCTCCAGAACAGTGTGGCGAAGATCCCGGCATCCTGTTGATCGCCGCACGTACAATCAGTACTGCCGATTGGTAAAGCGGCGATTGGCATCCTTCCGTTCCGATTCTTTCAATTCCTACCTCTCCCCTCTGTCCACCAGGGATAACTCCTTGTGGAATGTAACCAAAAAAATCCTAAAGTATCAACCTGTTTCACACCCACTCCGTCGTGATGATAGGTCCTGGGCGGCTTCGGATGGGGATAGGTTGGAGGAATTTGCTCTGCATCTTACCCATACTTTCACACCTCACCTTTCTCATCAAAGCCATACTCACAGCACAACTGTTGAAGATTTCCTCATATGCATTACATTTAATGCAGAGCAAAAGAAGGAGAGTAAGAGGAAGATTTCCTCACTTCACCTATTCCTCTCTCTCTTCCACCAAAAGCCGTTAACCCCTCTGAGGTTAAATACCTTCTGAAAAACTTGGCTTACCGAAAATCCCCTGGATATGATCTCCTTACTCCTCAAATTCTTAAACAACTTCCTCCTAAAGCCATAATCTTCCTAACCTACATATACAATTGCATAATCCGAACGACGCACTTTCCTCTCCTCTGGAAACATTCCATTATTGTCCTATTCGCCAAACCCGGTAAACCACCCAATAACGCCTCATCTTATCGTCCAATTAGCCTACTCCGTATCCTCTAAAAAATATTTGAGAAACTCCTACTAAAACGTCTACTTCCCATTGTTGAATCCAAAAACCTTTTTCCCACTCACCAGTTTGGTTTCCGCCAACGACATTCCACTGCTCAACAAGGCCTTCACGTTTTTGATCACATCTCCTCAGCCCTTGAAACCAAACAGTATTGCACTGCTGCCTTTCTTGACATAGCTCAAGCTTTTGACAGGGTTTGGCACGCAGGTTTGCTCTACAAGCTCAAAAGATATTTACCACAGACCCTTTTCTTAGTCTTACAGTCCTACCTTTCAAACCGCTTCTTCCAAGTCCGCTGTGGTTTAGAATACTCTAACTACTATCCCATAAATGCAGGAATTCCACAGGGCAGTGTCCTGGGCCCCATTCTCTATAACCTATACACCGCTGATGTCCCCTCTACTCCCAATACCTTCTTGGCCACATTTGCAGATGACACTGCAGTCTTGTTATCCCACCCAGACCCCGACATAGCTTCCCATAACCTTCAAAAACACCTTGACGAGTTCGAGTATTGGTGTAATCAATGGCGGATCAAAGTTAATGAAGCAAAATGTTCCCACATTACCTTCACCCTTTGTCGCAAGAGTTGTCCACTAGTTTATTTTAATTCTATTCCTCTCCCTGTATTCGAGACAGTACTAAGTATCGTACGAACAATAGTAAATGCCCCTTATTATGTCAGCAACAAAACCCTTCATAACGACCTTAATATACCCTACATTCTAGAACTCATCCCTTCCAAGTTTATGAAATTGGACTCGTGACCTGCTATAAACGCGTGACAGCGGGGGTCCTGGCAATGGCCAGTTACTTCAATCATGTCCCGAGCGTCTGTGGCTCTCGCGCTCTTGGTCAGCCTCCACTGGCTAGTATCCGGTGACGCGGCTGACGGAGGAGCGTGGGGGACTTCCCAAGACTCCACTTTCTCTTCGCAGGTGGATTTGGGAGGTGAATGATGAATTGTAAATATGGTATGAATGAGAGCGTTTATTGCAATCACTGATTGCCTTATAAAAGGCAGGTTGTAATTATAGCCCAATAAAGAGTATAAAGACAGAAAAAAAGACATCCTGAATATCTAACTAGAGAGCTTAGGATTAAAAAAAAAAAAAGTAATTTTGTGTGCCCTATCATTCTTTTCCAGGGGGTTGTTTTTATTTTTAGTAGGTAATCGATTAGAACAACTGTGGAAAATATCATATTTCTAATAGAATCAATCGTCGAATTAATGTAGTTAACAAAAAGTTAATGATTCATTATTATAGTTTTTAAAAAAATACATATCCTAATCAGGGAGTCGAGATTAATCTGATACCCTACTGAAAAACAAGGATAATTGTTTTAAATACCAAGTAATTAGTTAATTAATGGCGCTTAATTACACTTTTGGATATGGGTATATTTCTCATGTCTTCCTTTATAAATGTCTCATGCTTGAACACTAAAACAAATAAATAAATTTGTTTCCCATATGTAGATAATAAAAAAATAATCTTATGCTAATATTCAATGCACTTAGTCTAAAAACAAAAGACTAACGTCATCGATCTTGGCTATGCTTAAAGTCTTCATCGAAGTACTTATAAATTAGAACAGATACACACACGGATGAAAATACAATGGTTTCTGGTTATGAAAGCCTAAGGAAACTATAAAAATAAAAACAGTTGCAAAGATGATAAGCGCCCGCCACGGTGGGGAGGGGGGATGTGCGCTCGAGAACAGTTTCGTAATTCTCCGCTTAGCATTTAATTCTGATTCAAGTCACTCTTCGACAAGGACCTCCTTAAATCCCACCTCTTTAAAACGATTAAGGATTTTTTTTGTTTGTGGGCTCAGCTGACTCACGGGGAGGCACTCCTGCCCTCCTCGCCAACATTCACCGCTCACCTATCAAGTTACCTTGGGCAGATATTCCTCCTTAATTATCCTCTATTTCAGTCAGGATCTTCTCTCGTAACAATTTTTCTGTGTTCTACCACAGCACAATTAGAAATTATTCAATCTACCTGAAATTTTAGTAATAATAACGACATCTTTATTACTTCTTAAGAACAATATATATATTTATTAAATTAGAACAGATAATTGCAATGGTGGATTGGCTAACCACCAGTACACTCTTCATTATTATATTAATCATCCGTCTACCATCAATATGTTTCACGTTGGGAAAACTACTCAAACCAAAATAATGATTATAAACATAAAGTGATGCATGTAAGATATTATTTGTAGAGATTTTAGTGGAGCATGATAGCAAAACGTAATGTATGTTAAGATTGCATATAATTACATAACAGGACATGCACTTTAATTTAATTACGATGAGGAGTGTAATAATATTTTTTGAACAGTAAATAAACAGATTCGACAACATTGATAAATGAATTTCATGAGAGCTGCCACTGGTTTCTACGAGAAATAAGAACGTGAAAGTGTTTGTTTTCAATTTACAATGTATTTATTATTTATACTGTATCATATTTATATTCGTAAATATTCAGTCTTATTGTCATTTTACCAGCGTACTCATTAATTCGCTAATTCCATTTTAAAATAAAGGTCAATATATAATTTATTTTTTGTACTTCGGTAACAGAATTGTATGAACGCTGGTGTGAATATGAACTTTATATATTGTTTGAGCAGAATTGTACATGAAGTGGACTAAGGTATGAATAACTCTTACATCACAGTTGCTGGATGAGCAAATTGTAATTTTTTAAGCAAAGGGGATCAATGAAAATTTGACCAGATGGATTAATACTCCTGTTGAGATAGTGGCAACACTGTTTCTGATAACCTCCCCGTTAGGTTACATTTTATATTTCATATGTTATTTGATCATGTTAATTACACAGGCCTTTAATTATTATGTTTTATTATTAATCTTTCCTTTGAGTTATGACAGTAAGTGGGCGATGAAGATAAAGTGGTAACAATATGGATCCAACACAGTTCAAAACATTTCTGGACGCCTTCACCCAGGCTCAACAATATCTTGCCGACCAAGTCATTTCAAAATTGGACAAATCATCAATTAATCTGGTAAGTCCAACCATAACCTTAAATATACCATCATTGAAAAGTTTTGACAGGAAACAAGAAAAAATTCAAAGCTATTTGGAACGCTTGGAAAGCTATTTGGAACGCTTGGAAAGCTACCTGGCAACAAGAAATGTGGCTGATAAAACAAAAAAAGCACAACTTTTATCTGTACCTATTGGACTTGTGAATTATCGTACTCTTTAGGACCTCACAACCCAATCAACCAGTTAGCATCTCATCACCTAAAAGCACTTCATACAAATGTTGGCCCCTCCACATAACATTGTTGTATCTCAACATTATTTCTTCAATACATATCAAAAAGAAAACCGATCGATGACAGAATACTTAGCATTACTTAAAAGGGATCTTTCTGATTGTCAATTTCCGTTACATATAAATGTGATTGTTGTAGCCACCTCTTAATTACGAATAATTAGAAGTTCCCCTCTTCTCGGACCAGAAAATATCTATCTATGTTTCCATATATTTATAATAAAGCTTATGACGTCAGTCGGAGAGGGGAGAGAAGCTAGTGGGGGAAACAACCGCAGGTTGGGAGCCATTCCAAACACGGCTGGCCTGCCTATATTACCCGAGCGTCGTAGGGCGGACGATAGAACTTACTGAACCGGCCCTAGAACACTTGAATGAGAAAGCCATGGTAGAGCAGCAAGCGCCAGTGCAGAGAGATAGAGAGTGAGAGAGAGAGAGAGAGAGAGAGAGAGAGAGAGAGAGAGAGAGAGAGAGAGAGAGAGAGAGAGAGAGAGAGAGAGAGAGAGAGAGAGAGAGAGAGAGAGAGAGAGAGAGCATTGTTCACTTCAGGTGCCGGGTTCTGAATGAATGGAAAAACGTTCTTTTTTTTTTCATAGCTCTCAAACTTATAAAAATAGGATGTGGGAAAAATAAAAGGAAAATTATTTTGGACTGATGGGTGCCTTTCACTAAGGGTAGTCCCATTTGAAGGATGTATGAGAAGGATATAGGGCGTGGAATGCCTAAAGGAGGCAGGTGGATTCAGGAAGGTAGTGAGAGTCTACCGATGGTGAAAATGGAAAAACTTTTTTTCTTTTTTTTTTTCATAGCTCTCAAACTTATAAAAAAAGGATGTGGGAAAAATAAAAGGAAAATAATGGAAAAAGTTCCGAAGTTGGGCCTTATCGGCCTGCGTATGCAGGCTATGCCCGCGCCCTCTAGCGGACTTCTAGTACGTGAACTAGTTCCCTCTCTCTAACTGACGCCTAAGGTTTTTATTATTAAAATATGGATACGTAGTTGGGTGTTTTCTGGGCCGGGAAGAGGGCAACTTCTATTTATTCGTGGCGAAGAAGTTGGTACAACCCACCCAAATTCCAAAAAAGGCGACAGCTTTGGAGACTGCCCGATTTGAATGAGCAGTGTATAAATATAATAAAACGGGTGTAAATAAACTTAATACAAGTCATTCACACCTATACACTACAATAGTCGAAGACCATTTGACAATAATTATTCTTGTTGAGGATTTAAACACCGTTAGCGAACTAGATCTCACTTACAACTCCGTACACCTTCAAACAGAGACAAAACCTAAATTACAAACATTTAGGAATCGATAAACTATACATTGGCTGTTGAAGTAGCTCTCATAAGGCTAGTCAATGTTCGGTAGATTATTGGAAACTATTTTGCTCAGCTTGCAGCAAACCTGGCCACGTAAGTAAGGTATGCTTCAACACAACCCAATTTCTTCAACGATAATTAATAGAAAAACCATTGTCGATCATAACGAGACTTCAAAAGAGCATAACTTCCACAACTTAAGGCTCCATTATACACGGCTCTTTAATTATTATGTTTTATCATTAATCTTTCCTATGAGCTATGGCAAATCCATTGTCATTGTAATTGTATAATTTATATTTACAAATAAATATGTTCGTTTATTAATATTATTATACCCTTCTGGTATAATTCCCACTATTACAAATAATTACTACAGCGATAATTACTACTTTCCCTATTTATTTTTTTTTGGCTCTTAACTATTAATAACCATTAAACTAGCTTTCACGGCGAGATCGAAACCATGAAATCTGTGATTTTTATCAAGCGTTGGTTTGAATATTTTGGTTAGTTCAAGCCGAAATTGGGGCTGAAAGGTCTCACATCATCTTTTAATATTTAAGCAGCAAATTATTCAAAATAATTTTTTGAAGCTAATCTATACCACCAACCTTCTATGCACGCAACCAGTTAGAACCAAGGCTATGTGGCCAAGCCATATTATTTTTTTCGAGATATTATCGAATTTTATTATTTATAAATCTATCAGATCAAAATTTTGTAATTTTAAATATGAATGAAATATGCTTGTGCGTTTGATTGCTTAGCAAAGAACTAGTTTTAGCAATAGTTTTGATTAAAATATGGAAACATCTTGTATGTTAATTACATTGGGTGTCCTGTTTTTTTATTGCTATTCTCTGTAAAATTAAATGCTTTATTAACATTTTGTTTTCAATACTACGTAAAACAACTGCCTCAGTTTTAATTGGGTTTGTTTTGACCTTACAGCTATTGAAATATTTTGTTTGGTTATATGTAATATAGCACTAAATAATGTATCATTGACGATGAGGTTTTGGAAAATTAACTTTAAACAATATTTAAAAATAGCACTGTTTGCATGGGCACAAGGCAGGCGACCATTCATGTCAACTTGTTAACGCCTTGTGTCAACACACAAAGCTTCTAGCTTCTAATTACTTTTGTTAGGAGAATTCTTACACTAAGTATTTATAACAACTAAAGGTAGATTTTTTGTGAAAAAACTATCTCTTCATGGTCGCAGTTTGGATAAATATTTTTATGTATGTGTTCTGAAAATAACTGATGTCTGTACTAAACGTAAATATTATTTGAATAATTATGGTGTTTGCCGGGCCCCATGTACACAGGTGGTCTGAAAAATTTCCGACCTCAACATGAAGATGATAATAAAATAAATAAAAGCTAAAATAAAAGCTTTGTTAGGTCGGAAACTTTTCAGACCACATGGTGTCTGCGTATGCATATGTTTATCCCACCGTATCGTGTCATTTTGACAGTTGTGTATGTTAGGGAATAACAATGTGTAATTGTTGATTACGCCCTTTACTTTCAAACAAGTTTAGCAAAATGGTATTTCATCTGCTGTTAGTCTGTATATTTTCCAATATACATTTGTTATGATCCAATCTTTAAATGATACAATGTTTAGTTCAATGTTATATTGAGCACCATATCACAACATGTGCTGATTCCCTGCTGTTTAAAATATTACAAATCAATTGACGATAACCTTCGGGCATCAACCGTATCCAATCTATACAATCTTAAGTCCTAAGATGATCAATTAATGCACTTTTTTATGTCACAAATACCCATAGTGATTTTAAAATTATCTGGCGATCCAAATCCTCTAGCAAGGGTACAAGCATCACCCATCCGAAACAATCTCCTCGGAGATTGAAGTGGAATTCCTCGTGATCTTTTGTAAATGTTAAGACACTGGGACTTCTGGTATTGATCACTTTTCTCCCCTCATGCTCTGAGTGTCTGCGGCTCTCCTTGAGCCCCCAGTGGTACGTTGCGATGATAGAGCTTCAGGAGTTGTTGCGTGAGGGATCTGCCTCCTTATCCGTATCTAGGAAGGAGACTATTCTGCGGGGGATTTGAGGGGATCTCTGGGCTATGCCTTTATGTGTATATGGTATGTATGCATATTGTAAATATTATATGAATGTAACTTCGTAATGTGCTACGATCTTTCATCACAATTACCACCCTTTTAGGGAACATTGTCATTTTTTTCAAATAAAGATTTAGAAAAAACAACTATTGTTTTACTGACTAATACACTTTTCCAGCATTCTCAAATCACAGTTGACAAGATATTCTAGAGTATGAAGTTTTGAGAGCCATGAGCATAAAACAGGAGGCGCGGTTGATGAATTTTCCTTTATTGACTTTGATTCGCCATTGGTTGGACTCTTTCTTCAACTTGAGCTGAGCAAACCACTCAAACAGAGATATTGATTGAGGTAAAAACAGTTAAGCTATCCCATTATCCTTTAGTATAGTGCACACTGCTCCGGTATCCAATCACACAATTAGTTTTCCTATTCCACCTTTTCCGGGATCTGAACAACCCAGTTGGATAGCCGGCAAAACAAAACTTCCAATTCAAGTCCAATGTCTATCGTATCAGATCAGTGGAATGGTCACCAAGTAATTATTATTTAATGATCCTTTATTATTTTTTATTAATTTATTATTTTTATCGTCATTGAGACATCCAATGAAAATAGCTCTCAAAATTTCCAGTTTTTTGTGGTGAAGACGATTTTAGTGAATGTTTCTATGATTTTTTTAAATAATTATGTTCCACCAAACAAATCTCGAGAAAAGTAAAAATTGTTGATCCCAACGCCGTAATCTTCAATTTGATTCCCTACTCAATATGATAGGAAATTATTACTTTTAATTACCAACTAATTGATTAATTAGTGGGCCTTCGTATTTCTGAATGGGTTTGCTTTTATTTATTAGGATTTTTTGGCATTAAATAAAACTTCCAAGCAAAGTATCACCTCTCTACGTGAAGTACAGCGAATACAATCTTCAAAGTACTTTTGTAATTAAGGTTTGTAGTCTACAAAAGTCCCAACACATAATTTATATTATTAATCAAGAGGTGTTTGATTTGATGCCTGAAGTTAATCTTCTATGTAATATATCATGTCCCCAATAAAACAACACTAGTTGAGTTTAATATTTATTTAAATTAGCAGCGAATGAAATGAATTTCCATGTAAAATCATGCCTCTAGGTCAAACATAGGACCTATGACCAACAAAGGAGACGCTCAGAGAAGTAAATATAAAAGAGTTTTTGGCATGGGAAAAACAACAATGAATCTTTGAAATTTAGTAAAAATAAATATTTTTAATCAATAGTTTTTTTTAGCTTTAATATAGTTTTGGAATAGTGCAACATAAGCAAAAATTTTAATTTTTCTTCCATTATTAAACCACCCAAAACGAAAGTGAAACTTTGTCAGATTATAACTCAACCTGAGCGTCTGTGGCTCTCGCGCTCTTGGTCAGTCTCCACTGGCTAGTATCCGGTGACACGGCTGACGGAGAAGCGTGGGGGATTTCCCAAGACTGCGCTTTCTCTTCGCATGTGGACTTGGGAGGCCTGTGGGCTGTCTGTAAATATTGTATGAATGAGCGAGTGAATGATAAATTGTAAATATGGTATGAATGAGAGCATTTATTTTAATTACTTATACCCTAGTAAGGCAGATTGTAATTTTAGCACAATAAAGGATTTTTATATAGAATATCACTCAATTGTCAAACACGAAGTGGCATACATAACGGTGGAGGAAAATCGCCTTCATCTGTCAATCTGTCTGTTCAAATGTTGAAATAGGCTGTGAAAATTGCCTTCATCTGTCTGTTCAAATGTTGAAATTGGCTGTAAAAATTGCCTTCATATGTCAATCTGTCTGTTCAAATGTTGAAATTGGCTGTAAAAATTGTCTTCATCTGTCAATCAGTCTGTTCAAATGCTGAAATTGGCTGTAAAAATCGCCTTTATCTTTCAATCTGTCTGTTCAAATGTTGAAATTGGCTGTGAAAATTGCCTTCATCTGTCAATCTATCTGTTCAAATGTTGAAATTGGCTGTGAAAATTGCCTTCATCAGTCTGTTCAAATGCTGAAATTGGCTGTAAAAATTGCCTTTATCTTTCAATCTGTCTGTTCAAATGTTAAAATTGGCTGTGAAAATTGCCTTCATCTGTCAATCTGTCTGTTCAAATGTTGAAATTGGCTGTGGAAATTGCCTTCATCTGTCAATCTGTCTGTTCAAATGTTGAAATTGGCTGTGAAAATTGCCTTCATCTGTCTGTGCAAATGTTGAAAATGGCTGTAAAAATTGCCTTCATATGTCTGTTCAAATGTTGTAATTGGCTGTGAAAATTGCCTTCATCTGTCAATCTGTCTGTTCAAATGTTGAAATTCGCTGTGAAAATTACCTTCATCTGTCTGTGCAAATGTTGAAAATGGCTGTAAAAATTGCCTTCATATGTCTGTTCAAATGTTGAAATTGGCTGTGAAAATTGCCTTCATCTGTCTGTGCAAATGTTGAAATTGGCTGTGAAAATTGCCTTCATCAGTCTGTTCAAATGCTGAAATTGGCTGTAAAAATTGCCTTTATCTTTCAATCTGTCTGTTCAAATGTTAAAATTGGCTGTGAAAATTGCCTTCATCTGTCAATCTGTCTGTTCAAATGTTGAAATTGGCTGTGGAAATTGCCTTCATCTGTCAATCTGTCTGTTCAAATGTTGAAATTGGCTGTGAAAATTGCCTTCATCTGTCTGTGCAAATGTTGAAAATGGCTGTAAAAATTGCCTTCATATGTCTGTTCAAATGTTGTAATTGGCTGTGAAAATTGCCTTCATCTGTCAATCTGTCTGTTCAAATGTTGAAATTCGCTGTGAAAATTACCTTCATCTGTCTGTGCAAATGTTGAAAATGGCTGTAAAAATTGCCTTCATATGTCTGTTCAAATGTTGAAATTGGCTGTGAAAATTGCCTTCATCTGTCTGTGCAAATGTTGAAAATGGCTGTAAAAATTGCCTTCATATGTCTGTTCAAATGTTGAAATTGGCTGTAAAAATTGCCTTCATCTGTCAATCAGTCTGTTCAAATGCTGAAATTGGCTGTAAAAATTGCCTTTATCTTTCAATCTGTCTGTTCAAATGTTAAAATTGGCTGTGAAAATTGCCTTCATCTTTCAATCTGTCTGTTCAAATGTTGAAATTGGCTGTGAAAATTGCCTTCATCTGTCAATCTGTCTGTTCAAATGTTGAAATTGGCTGTGAAAATTGCCTTCATCTGTCTGTGCAAATGTTGAAAATGGCTGTAAAAATTGCCTTCATCTGTCTGTTCAAATGTTGAAATTGGCTGTAAAAATTGCCTTCATATGTCTGTTCAAATGTTGAAATTGGCTGTAAAAATTGCCTTCATCTGTCAATCTGCCTGTTCAAATGCTGAAATTGGCTGTAAAAATCGCCTTATTTATCGGAAATATCAAAGGCGTATTCCCCATCCAACGCTGGACATCTCTTGGTTAAGATATGAATCGTTTATTTTGTAAGTGGCCTAAGTTTATTTTCCAAACAAATCAAGCTAACGTTTTAATATTTACATTTCTACGTTATATTTTTATTTACGGCAGCGAGGCCTAATATATTATATTAGTTGCAATTTGTATAAAAATTAAAAGATTGCTTAAATATTAAACAAGTTAGCTCAATTTTTTGGGGGAAATTGACTTTCAAAATAAAGGACTCATAAAGTAAAGGGAAGTAGCAACTAAGAGATCTACTCACTTGAGATGAGATTTCTCAAGTGACAACTCAAAAACTATTTAAAGCTACAGAACTTATAAGGATTAGGGACACCTGAGAGAGGGAAGGTTGCATGTAAAAAGCAGAACTCCCCTATTTAATAACCTTCAAGCCGATGTCAAAAGCTTTTCCTAAATATTTTAAATTTGTTTTAATTGTGGAAAAGGCGGTTTCTAGGTCGTTAGGCAGGTAGAATTAATTAATTTTTCTCTAACACATAGTAAAAAAAGTAATTTATCCATAATGATTGTTGAGGATACAGCGTACTTTGAAGTGATGTGTATTTCCCGCGTCTTTCAATCAACCACCGTCTAGTAGCGCGTTCTCTCTGTGATCCTGACCAACTTAGACCCGCGCAAATTGAAATTTACAATATGACCCTTGATGACTGCGAGTATTAGTAATAACATTTAACATATACACTATGAACCTTTCATGTCACTAGTAATTAGATGACTAATTACCAAACCAATGACATAAAGTCATAGACCATGTTATGTTTCCAACAAATCCATTCTACAGTTCAAGCACAATAATTTTATTTTCATTGTATCTACACTGCAAAAAGATGAAACCCCAAAAGATATTCGAAAAATTATACATAATTTTCTGATCACGAAACCAAATTCTTCTGATTAATAAAAAATAAATACGTTTTAGTGCCAGATAATTATTCCTACAAGCTAGCCACCTCAAAGTCAGTATACCCACTTCATTGCCGAAGAAACCTTGCACATGTGGTCATGCATTATGCTGTATGAAAACGAAATTTTCGCCAATAAATGGTGCAAAGGGGTCATGCATTCCTAGATAATTTCCCTCACATACAAATCGGCATTAAGAGAAGGCCTGCGAGACACGCGGAGAAATTTCTTTTTCAAGTTCGCTTTTGAAGAAATTCTAACCTTCCCCCCCCCCTCACTGAAACACCTCCGATTTGAACTCTCATTGTGACACTACACTCAGTAGCGCTCACCACTTCGGTAAACTCTCATCCGTCCGTCTAGTGTGTAAAGAGGAGCGTGGCAAACAGTACCTTGTTCCATTTCCTCGCTGCTAGTTTTATATAATAGCCAGAGAATAAGCTTGGGGTCTCATCCTCTCAGTCAACGCATATCCAGGCATCATGAGCACTACAATTTAGGACAAGATTAATAAATTTACATCTTTGGAAGAAAGATAATAGCAGAAATACAAAGCAACAAGACTTTATTGAATAAACAATAATATTGGAAAGAATAAAAAGAGTATAATAACAGCTTATTGTGAAACATATGTGAATAAATACCAATGTAAAATCTCTCTGTTTTAGCACTGCTACTCCGAAAAATAATATTACCTATAAGGTTTTATTGTTAAGTAGATAAGTTACGCGAGTCTCAAGGTTTGTGGAAAGTTGCGCCACGATAAATATAAAATGAATGAGTTATGACATGGCCGGGGCAGTAAACAGTTAAACGGCAAAAGCTGAACAGGACCGAGCAGAAAATAAAAAGAAGGTGCAAGGACAACGTCCAGGAAACGTCGGGAGACTCCTGTTTGTGTGGATCTGTCGGCCGTGGTTCCTGACCAGGATCTAGCCAAGAAGGGTCAGTGATTTCTCTCCCTCGAGGATAGAAGCAGGAGAAGAAGAAATAAAAATTAGTTGAGTGTGCCCGTTGCTCCCTGTGGAGCTGTCAGGCCAATTTCTCCCATTCCTGATCTTAGTAAATACTCTATCAATGAGGGAGGGAACGCAATATTGAATCAGATCATTTATCACAATTACCCATTTCCCAACCAGTGCACATTCTAACTTATTTATCCAATAAAATAGTTTTCAACCGTGTGCTGTATCTAACTATTTTTTTGTCATTACTCACCAATGAGCTGATGAATAAGAAACAATCATTATCTTTTATAGGATTACTTTTACTTTTAGCTTCATCGGGGCATGACATGTAACTAGCATGCAAAATATCATGCATATGCATCCCACCTAAAAAGCTGCATTAACTAATACTCAATACCATAGTTCAAGTCCACACTTTTTAGCATCACTTTGTATATGAGTATTTTCTTTTATACTGTGAGGTGGTACTTCTTCTGAGCACTATATACTCGTACAGTTTCTCAATCCTTCTGTTCAGTTTCTGTATCGCACTATGTCTCATTAAGAGAGGAACTCTTGGTCAGCCTCCACTGGCTCTTATCCAGTGACGTGGCTGACGGAGGAGCGTGTGGGACTTCCCAAGACTCCGCTACCTCTTTCACATGCGAGGAAGGTGACAACCATGTGGATTTGGGAGGTCTCTGGGCTGTCTGTAAATATTGCACGAATGAGCGAGTGAATGAAAATTGTAAATATGGTATGAATGAGACCGTTTATCACAATTACTTATTGCCCAATAAGGCAGATTGTATTTTTTTCATAATAGTTGTAATGGAAGAGGGCTAATGGGCAGGACAGTGACAATCTCTGTACATTGAGTTAACCTGAGGTTGCAAACCGACCCGAGCGTTTGCTCAGGTATCTACCTAAGACCCCGGGTGTCTGAGCAGCAGCCTACAGCCGGCCGAAGTAAGGAACATTGAAATATGTACTTTATACACCTTATCTATATTTAGTAACAAAGTTGACGTTCATTTACGCATAATCCCTTCCCTTCTCGTAGCCATTCGCTACTCTCCTTCAATAAATGTGATCAAAACTACATTGTTTGGTTATTTGCCATCAGAAACAAATGAGTAGCTAACTAAATAATGTTAGAGTCTTGACTTTCAATATATTCTTATTATATTGTCATACCTTAGTACAAATCTACTTAGGGTATTTTTAATTTTTTTTTTTTGATTATTTATTTAAATGTGTTATTAGGTATGTAGGCATTTATATGTGAATTAGTGTAGATATTATATGTTTCAAACAAGTTCTTGTTTTTATACTCTTCTTATTGTTTTGGTTTACACTTATTTCATTTTATGCTTTAATGTTTAAAGAATATGTGGCTTTTATATGTATATATACACTTTATATGTATATATTTTCTTATATCATATTATTTAATAAATTCCTCTACTATAAATTTTATTTCTCTGCAGATTGTGAATTTTATTGGGGACTGAGACTGGGAAAGAATTCACTTTATGTTAAGTAAATGTTTCTTATTGAGAGGCATAGTCTGAGGATAATACAGCTATTATTGTTATTATTAGTGATTCCTCTCATACAGTCTTCCCTCCTCTACAGTTTTTATTATAAATTATCCCTTATTGTGAATTGGTGTTTTTAAGCCTTATTCTCTTTAAGTCTTTACTGGGGTGAAATGGTTAATTGTGCACATACAGACAGACAGGCGGATGAAGATGGCCCCGTACTTTTTTGAAAGTATAGCCACTGCCTTGGGGATAAGCAACAACGGCGACGATGTAGGAAGCAGTATAAAGGAAGTGAGCTGCAAGGCCAGCCGGCCCCACTCCTGTAGGAAACACAAACCTATTTGCCTAATTGTTCGGGATAACGGCACTCGCGTGTCTTTCCTATTTCCACCTCCTCGGCTGGCTATCCATTTACGCCTCCGCGTAACATCGCTTCTTAGTTGATCCAAGGATCAATTAACTCACCATTTCTTTAAATTTTTACTTTCTGAATTTTCATTAAATTATAATGAACTAAAATGTAATTTTTTAAAATTTATTTTAACAAAATTAGGAAATGTGTAATTAGTTTTTTTATTTTTAACCTCATTGGAGAATTAGATCCAACTTCTATGGAAAATATCATTCCTCTAAAAATATCACTGGTTAAGCTTTTTTTTAAGAATTATTGTTAAGCTAGCTTAATTTAACCAAAATTTCATATTGTGAATCAGGACATCGATACTTTTAATTTGATATCCTAGTCAAAATTAAACAATCTTTTTTGTGTTACCAACTAATTTATTAATTAACTATATTTATTCATGTTTTATGGACATGCCTGTAATTTTCAGTCAATACTTCCCTACCACCTTACACTGGGACCTGTCGTAAACTTAGATATCAAGTCAAAACGTTGTCTATTAATTGATTAATTTGATGAAAAACAACTCTCTTTCATCAACTTGAGCCGATTTCCAAACAATCTCAAGAAAAGTAGACGTTAAAGATTTGTGGTAATTACAATTAATAAAAGTTAGGTAAAAAGTAATAGGTTCACAAAGACGTATTATTATTAATAGCTTACGAAATGACATATATATGAACAAGCATAAAATAAAATATAAGAAACAATGATTGTGCTGGTTTGTGACTGAATATGTGTACCAGAAGAACGTAATTATAGAAAGTAAGTAGATATAAAAGGCGGGTTGAGTAAGAGTACCTAGATATGACCTTGAAGGGTGTCGCATCACGTTATCTCGTGACCTTGAGGTGATAGCCAGGGCGAGGGGGGAGGAAATTCTGGGAATGGGTGTGTAATTTCGTGGAACTGGTGCGTCATGGGGGGGGTGATAAGAGTTTATAAGTGTGTCAGGAGCCTCCAGATAGTAGATCCGGCAACGCTGGGGGGTGAGATCCGGCAACGTGGCATGGGTTGTGAGTCACTATGTCCCATTGACGAGCAGCTGGGGGCTCGCACCCTGGGACGTAAGGCCATTTAGCGATAAGAGTTCTCCTGTGACCTAGTGACGCACAGCTGGGTCTAGTCCATTGATAAGATGTGTCCCATTCATGGTTCCCGCCATTGCGCGGCTTTTGCATGGGTCAGTTGAAGTATGGTATTAATGTGGGTGGGGGGTAAAATGTGTCTTTAATCTCAGGGCGTCTGTTCTTTCAATTAGTTAAAGATGTGTAAGCGCTCAGGTTGGAGTCTGAGGTATGAGAATGATCGTCTGTCTACATTTGTTGGATGGTCTTCACCCGTGAGTGCCGTCAAGCTTGCATCAGCAGGATTTTATTATTTGAAAAATTCAGACTTAACAAGGTGTCCTTTTTGTTGAGTAATATTACACGAATGGTTGGTACATGATGACCCTTTTGTAGATCACAAGAAATGGGCTAAATATTGTCCGTTTATCGAGTACTTGGAACAACTAGAGAAGCTACCATTATTACTAATAGATGAAGTTGATAATAAAAAAGAACATGAATAAAGCTAACATGCGTAAGAGGTTTACACGTTTTATTCAAGAACTTGCACATTTAAAGGCCCAAACAGTTTTATATGAAATAAAAAAAAATGAGATAAATCAACTAGTAAAAAAAATAGAAAAACTTCATCTATCCCCACCTCTCTGTTAAATCTTTTAGTCTCGTTGAAGCCTAGCAAGATGGAGGGTCCACGACGATTGGAACTAGTGACTGAGTACCACATCACTTGTAGCAAACTAGTTCGAGTTGGTCTTAGTGATTTTGTGCCCACTGTCGCTGTCATCGACAAGAAAACTACAGTGTATATGGATACAGAAGAATGGAAATTCATCGTCGACCAAGTTCCAAGGATGTTGTCTCTTTTGCAAAGCAGGCCCAAGAAAGTGGAGGTTGATGACCGACCAGGATGTAAAAATGTAAATTGCATATTTTCCAAGAGAGGGAGGAACAGGATCATGAAAATTGAACAGGTAATTTTTTGTTTCGCAATGTTTAACCAGAGTCCATCAACCCTTCAGCTGAATACACCTTCGGCATGTTTCAACAAAAATGATGTGACAAAGCTTTATAGAGAAGTTAAGAAAATCAACGACTCACTGGACTTGATAACCAAGATGGCTGAACTCTATAAGAAACATGAAGAAGGTGAAGAACCTGTGGAATCTTCATCAATGGACTTAAATATTAATACTAATACCCTTTTTAATAATTTAAATGAACTCGAGAAAATGTGTAATAATACCCACATAAATTGTAATTTGAACTATATTTAATAAATAATTGTTATGTCTATACGTTTTTTTTTTAACTTTTCCCTAAGTAAATAGGAGAATAAAGGTAAATAAAAAAAAAATTTAATTTCTATGGTTTATTTGAAATAAAACAAGAATAAATTATAGATATAATATTACAATTAATAATTAATATATTCATTGAGGCATGAGAGTCTTCGTTTCTGGATAAATTCCTCATCCTCTCGCCATTCCTCAGGTAAGTTGTCCCAGATGTAGTCTAATGTGCAGTCGAAAAGGTACAAAAGTAATGATCGAGGTAAAACTCTCAATTCTTCAGTAGTTAAAGTTTCGATACCTTCCTCTCCCAAACGACGTATCACCGACTCCATTCTATCCATCATACTAATGCAGGTTTTTTTACTAGGAGGTATTTATAAATTCCCCTCCTCCTCAAACCACAAACACTGAGGACTATTTTTTTTATGGTAGCTGAGAGGGTTGACTAATGATTTTCTGTCAAATAGCAGTCCACAGTATACACACTTAACTCTGTCTTTGACTCCTCGAATAAATCCAGCATATGAAAGCAGATGATGAGGTGAGCCAATGTTTTTAAATGTTTGCCTTCTTATCTCTTCTTTTGTCAAATCTACAGCTTCAGAATTTTTTCCAACCCATGTAGCCAGACGATGAGCTTGATTTAATGAGCAAACAAAGGAAGTGTTTAAATGAAAATGACAAGTCATCTGGTCATTATCTAATTGTTTCAAGTTTGGACAACTGAAATCATGAAGATCATAGACTGATTTATCAATGAGTTCTTCTATAAATTTGCACTTTTCCATTCCTTTTGCCCATAATATATCATAGTCTTCTGTAACGCATATTAGGAAATACTCCATATCTTCATATTGTACATCGCCATAGTCCCATTCTAATCCATGAATATGTTTTTTTACCCAAAGATTTGTCTTCGACTGACTCACTTCTTCAACATCTTGAGGTGGTTTAAAAAACCAATGATATGATGAACCATGGATGATTGAGATGATAGATAGTTCTTTAACAATTAATGAGTTAGAAGCCGTGCGATAGCCCTGAAAATCAATGACCGCCGAACGCATCTTGTGGTTTACGCACAGTGAGATTATTACAGCCGACTGAATGGTTATATATAATTAAAGCAAGTGCGAAGCTATTGAACTTTTTTAAAAATGACTTTATTAATTTACACTACAACAAAAGTTTTAAATAAAAAGATTTAAGTGTCTAAGCTACTAACTGAACGTGCATGAATGAATCGCGGAAGGGGGTTGTCTATCTCTAAGCGAGGAGCCTCATTTATATCATATCAAAAGGTCTACGCTCAGCATTATGATAAAGACTCAGCGCTTAAACTATATACACGCAGGTTTTTTTTAATAAATCTTGCGAACGAGACCTCTGCCAACTTCATATTCTACTATTTTATCATGAAGAATGAGACAGTATGCCTTGGTATTAGCAGGAAAGTTCTCACTCGCCTCTAGTTGAACGCGAATATCAATAGTCGTACTCTTTATCGCATCAGATTGTTTAGAACAATCTATAACGGCTATAGGTGCTATGATCTCAAAATCACATCGTGACAGCAGAGGTTGAGAATGTCTGTTGCCATAATAACTCGTTTGGAATTCTTTATACGTTTCGTAGAGGAGAGCCACTTTTCCAAGCTCGAAATCTATATTCAAATCATCATAGGGATATTGCTGACTGTTATCTTTGCTAGCGTTTCTCAGTCGATTTGTCTGGAATGCGATAATAACATAGCGTGGCTTTTCTAAATTTGTCGATGTTTTTACAGTCCAGTTTTCTTGTTGTGATGCAGGTAAATTAGGATATTCGTAAAGATCCCATGATCTGAACGGAATAGAGATGACCTTGTTTTTATCTACCTTTTTTAACAACCTCAGCCGTTCTTGATCAGAAACACGAATATGAGGCATTCTCCAAATCACTTTATCTAATTTTATTACAACATCATCGTCACCCTTTACGCAGTTCAAGTCAGTACTCGATCTGATCAAAACGAGTTCTTGCTTAAGATTAATTAAAATTTTTCGATAGTCCTCACATATCCCTAAGAGAATATCCAGTAGCAGACACACACTAAAAAAACCGTTTTTATCTATTGAAAGAGTTTTGTCTACACCTGGGATTACCTATCCTGCATTTTCTAGACCTTTGACTTGATTAGGTGAAAATGACGCATGGCCTTTAAGCGTTGTAGTTATTCCTGGGTTTCTCACTCTATTAACTTCAATACCATTCAATTCATATCTGATCTCATCAAACAAAAACGCAAAAGCGTTATTAGTCAATTTTGAAGCAGTTCCAGGAGTACCATCCTTTTTTTAAATTCATCCTTCCAGATAAACAAAACTTAATGAAGGAATCGTATAAACATCTTGTTAATGGATGAGTATTCTGATTGCATCAGACTTGTTAAGGGTGTTCCCCGCATACGCTTGATGTGAATGATATTGAAATTGTGTAAGAGATTCTTCAAATTTTACGTCTGATGTAATATTTAGCATGCTATTCATTTTTTTTTTCTTATTTTTAACCAAAAACCACACTGTTTTAAAAAGTTAGCGTTGACAGTTGTTAACGGTCTCGTCGATATTGGTTTACTAATTCTTAACTGAGTATGACATCTCCTTTTATAACGGGCTTTAACTCGCACAAACTCTCTCTGGTAAAATCAATCCCCATTCTTCTTCAAATGTATTCTCAATGTAACAGTTTCTCCCCTAAAGTCAATAAGCTCGCCGTTCTGATCCACTAAGCGAATGGTAATATTGTCAACAGTCCTCACGTTAGTAGGAAAGTAAATGACAGGATTCGGGGTTTCTACTATTTTATATCCTTGTTCAACAGTCGGAAAGAATTGATGTATGCTATGATCTGGCTCCCCGTTTACGTAAGACCCTGATGCGATGTTACAATGTATCGAAATAGTGTTTACGGAAAGGATTTTTACAATTCCATCTGATTCAGTATAGCGGTTTACTGGATGTATCACACGATTTGGACTATTAAAGCCCAATAGTGGGCCAATGGAATGTGGCTTATCGGGAAAGTTGAAGTAAATTAGTTTAGTTGTTCTAAGTTCCACCTTTAAAGTACTGTGATTTCCCCGCAGTACAAACCCAGCTCTCGGGTCTTGGTGCATAATTTCTTCGTAAAGAAAAGTATTTAGAGCACTGATATCATACGACCCCTCAGGTATCTGAATCGTCAGATTTCCAAAATAAAACTTATCGTTAACATCCTTCCTTACATTAGGAATAGTATTATATGTGTCAAAAGATAATAAGCCAACGGTATAACTTGATCCTAATTCTAGTGGAGGTAAAAAGTTCGCATGAAGAACGCTAGAATCCCCTGTAAGCTCTACTGTGTAGCTCATGATTATGAATGATTAAAATTTATGAGAAACGTCGGCTAAATACTTTAAGCAGAGATGTCCGCAAATCGGAGTATTCCACTTCTGATAAAGACGTCTGTTGTAAGTAATTTGTAAACCTTTAAAGTAATCAAGTAGCTGTGGTGGTGGTTTCAAATTACCAAACGAATCAAAGTATTTCACAAGATTATCTTTTTTTATATAGCAAACCCAATGAGAACCAGGTTCTGAACTTGTATGCAAATTTACAATAGCTTTCTCATGCTTTTTTGGATATTTATGGAGACTATCAATCATAAATATTCCACGAAAATTATCAATATTCAAAACTTTAACTATATAATTTAATTCGAGATCAGTCAATGGTTTATTCGGCAGTCATATTTTTCTCGGCCTTTTTTGTCGGTTTATAAACAGACCATAACCTTTCTTATAGGGTTTCAAATAAAGTCCGCTACCGACTTTCTGACCTTCTATAGCTAAATTATGCCTCTTTTGCTCATCCAATTTTAGCTTGGCTTCTTTAGCCTCATTGATCGATTTCACTAAACTTGCGGCTCCTCCAGTCAAAGAGCCTACAGCGGAAAGTCCTGCCATCAACGGTACAAGAAATTGTAGAAAGCCTCCCTCCTTTGGCATCGGTAGAACTCTGGGTGGACAAGGTTTCGTCTTACCACGTAGATGCATTTTAGCCTTCTTATATGCCACTTTCGAAGCTTTCAGAATAGATGATACATCATCTACCTTTGACGATTTAACTAAGTCGATGAAACTAATCTTTTTCTTTTTCTTTTTTAAACCTGATCCAATTTTTCTTTTCGCTTTCATAGCATTTGTGACTAACCAAGCCGCGGCTTTTTCTCCCCATGACGAATCTGAAGCTTTAACTCTTTTCCAAGCATTACCAGCTAAGATTTTGTCCGCTTCCTTACGACTATCATTATCTTTATATTTGCTATAAGCTATATCGTGATCTTTACAGGCTTTATCAAGCTGATTTATTCCAACGTCACCTTTAGTTAGTCGCTTTTCTAGATCCGTACCAGGACCACAATACTGATAGCCCGGAAGATGTAATTCAATAGGCAACTTGTTTATAAAACTGTTTACTAGACCTGTTCCTTTGTGAGCTTTACGAATCATACTGTACTAAGAAAATGAAGAGCAGACTTATATATATACTGAAGCATAATACCATCGTTTGCATTCAGAATGAAATTCGTCTAGTAAAATGTTTTAAATTGACCGAAAGATATTACATCGGTCTTTTAGCCCTGCTGACTGCACTATCTAATCAAGGGTGGTCTAAGTAATCTTAGCCCACATGGCCTCTCAGAACCTCTCAGGCCAGCACTATGCGTCTTGCAACATGGTAAAAATCCCCACCTCAGCTGGGGTCTTATATATGCGATGATATCCTCAAGATGAGCTCATTCCTCGTTTGGTGACGTATTACCATATAAGTGTATTGTTCGTAGCTGCTTCAGTTCTCCTTGCAGCAATTGTAAGTAAGTTAGTCTTGTTATATCATTATTCTCTTGCATCAATAAATAGCTAAGCAAATAATATGATTTTTAGATGTCTCTCCTTAAAAAATTGAATGAAATTAATCCTGTATACAAAAACATTGGTGAATTGACTATTGGACGGACATACAAGGTAATAAAACTGAGCAAAAAGGAGACAGAATATGGCCCATCTATTGAGGCCATAATAGAAGATGATCAAGAAGGAAAAGTGCGAACCTTCCTACCAAAACGATATATATATATATATATATATATATATATATATATGCGTTCACTGGAGAGGAATTAGCAAGCTATAGAGGTATAGTATATTTAAATATATAATAAATATAGTATATTTTTTTTTATTTAGCTAAGTGATTATTCTCGTTTTTAGGAGAGCTGAAATTTCAATATCTCGGAAAAAAGAAAAATGCATATGACATTAAATTCGAATAGTTGATGCATTTAATTTAGGAAGGCTATTTTTTTTATATTTTTATTATTTTGGTTTTGGCTTTAGTGTTAAGGAGTAAAATGAATAGTAAAAGCAACGCAAATAATTATTTATGTGATCAATGTGGATTATTAATTGTAAATAGAAGACACAGATGTAAATGGTTGTTTTTCTATTGTCAAGGCTGTGGCAAAGAAATTAATAGAAAGTTTAATTTTGAACGTCATAAATTAACTTGTAAAGCTTCTGGTGGGGTTAGTATAAATGATACACCTAACGCGAGCACAATGGTGATTCCCAATAAAAAAAGAAAATATAGTATGTTTGACAGGCAGATGCGTGAGAAGGCGATTGCACAAGAAAACGGAATAATTAGAGCTTCGTTAGGAAAGTCGGTTGAAGATATTTACATTCCTAACGATGATAAAAAATTATTAGCCCACGAATTTTTAAACAATAAAAAAGAAGTTTTAGTAAATTTACTAAATTCTTATGTTGACGAATGGAAAACTTGTAAAATAATTATAATGTTAGAATGCACATACATTAAGAAAAATGAAAATGCTATTAGTGAAAGAACAGATTTTAATTTTAAATCGAAAGTTAGTACGATAGATGTTTCTTTAAACCTACAAAATTACATTGAAACAATTTTTGAAAAAATTTTAGAGGAACAGGACGAGTTTGAAAAGAAAGGTTCCGGTTGGATGTATACCTCTGCAAACTATATCTGCTTACATTTAACTAAATATAAACCTTTTGGACGATCTAAATATATTGAATTACCTAAAAAAATACGGGACAAACGTTGTGTTATAAATGTAAGAAATAATACTAATGATTGCTTCCGTTTAGCTATACTTAGTGATAATATTAGATCAAATGACTTTAATGCATACAAAAATATTCAAACTCCATATTCCTTTGATTCTATATCGTTCCCGACACCAATTAAGGATATCAAACGATTTGAAAATTTAAATAATCTGTCTTTAAATGTTTATGGCTTAGACGAGAAAAATAATGTGTATTCGATTAGAATTAGTAAAAAGGAAAATTATGATAAAATGTTTAATTTATTATTTACACAAAATGGGAAAAATTTTCACTATTGCTTGATCACAAATCTTTCACGATTAGTAAGTTCTCAACTATCTTTGCACAAATGTGCATATAGCATCTGTCGTAGATGTCTGTCCGTATTTCCAAAGACGTATGTAAACAAGTATGGGAAAAATGGTGATGAGCGAAAGCGTGAACATGAATTATTTTGTCGTAATCATAAACCAATTCGATCTGTTTTTCCGAAAGAAGATAAAATTGAATATAAACATGTGGAATATACACAACCTATCCCAATTGTAGTTTATGCAGACATTGAATCTCTTTTAATACCAATTTCGGGGCCTGTTCCTCATCCGTCAACATCTTGGAACAAAGCTGTTCATGAGCATCGTGCCTTTTCTGTTTCACTTCTGGTCAAGTCTGACATGTTTGATTTGAAACCGTTTGTTTATACGGGTGAAAACTGTATGCTAGCGTTTTTAGAAAAACTTGAATCTATAGCTGTTGAAGCGAATAAAATATACGGTAATCCTCTTCCGATGGAAGAAATGAGCGAAGGGGAATATAAAATATTTTATTCTGCTAAAGACTGCATATTATGTCAATACCCCTTAGACGAACTTCATCGCGTGCGTCATCACTGTCACTTGACAGGAAAATTTATCGGACCAGCACATAGCGCATGTAATTTAAGAGCAAGACAGCCTGATTTTATACCTGTTTTTATGCACAACTTACAAGGCTATGATTCTCATTTTATAATCCCTTTCTTGGGCCGCTGTGAAAATGTTCGCGTAATTCCTAGTAATTCTGAAAATTATATAAGTTTAACTATAAAATTTAAAGGATGTAGAACGAAAATACGATTTGTTGACTCGTTTTAATTTCTATCATCGAGTTTGGATACATTAGTGAACAATTTACAAAATCAACCTCAATCAATTATTGAAATATTTCCAAATATGGCTAGTATTATTAATGATGAAAACAAAGTTAAATTACTTACAAGGAAAGGCGTATTTCCGTACAATTATTTTAATTCGTTTGAATGTCTAAATGAAACTCAACTACCTTCTAAAAAATCATTTTTTAATGAATTAACAAAAAAATCCATTAGCGATGTAGACTATGAACATGCAAAAAGTGTGTGGGAAATGTTTAAAATCAAAACATTAAAAGATTATGTAGAATTATATGTACAAACCGATGTAATTCTGTTGTGCGAAGTTTTTGAAACCTTCCGCCTTCTCTGTCTACAAATATATCAATTGGATCCAACATGGTTTTTTACATTACCTCAGCTATCGTGGAATGCAATGTTGAAATATACTCAAATAAAATTAGATGTAATAAAAGATATTGATATGGTACAGTTTTTTGAAAAGGGAATAAGGGGAGGTATTTGCCAAGTCGTTTCCCACAATGCCAAAGCTAACAATAAATATTTAAGTGAGTACGATTCTACTAAACCCAGTAATTATTTATTATATGTAGATGTTAACAATCTTTATGGTTATGCCATGAACCTTCCCCTGCCATACGCCGAATTTGAGTGGACTGATGAAATAGTAAATGTATTAGATCTGGAAAACAATTCAGAAACAGGTTATATGCTAGATGTTGATATTGAGTACCCCGTTGAAATTCATGATAATCATTCTCAACTACCTTTTTTACCTGAAAAAAATAATCCACTTAATGCAAAAACTGTTAAACTATTAACGACTTTGCTACCCAAAACACGTTATATAGCACATTATGTGAATTTAAAACAAGCTTTACAACTGGGGGTAAAAATTTCAAAAATTCACAGAGTATTAAATTATAAACAAAAGAATTGGTTGGCACCATACATAGAAATTAATTCAAAGATGAGGGCATCTGCAAAAAATACATTCGAGTCAGATTTTTACAAATTGATGAATAACAGTTGCTTTGGCAAATTTATGGAGAACGTGCGTAACAGAATCGATTTGAAAATAGTAAACAATGAAAAATCATTATTTCGTCAAGTAAACAAACCAAATTTTAAAGGTAGGATCATATTTGCAGATAATGTAACAGCGGTCCAGTTGGAAAAAGACAGTATTATTTTTGATAAACCGTTGTATGTAGGATTCTCTGTGCTAGAATTGAGCAAAGTTTTGATGTATCATTACCACTATAATGTTTTCTTGAAAAAATATGGTATAGAAAATGTTACCTTATGCTATACAGACACCGATTCATTTTTATACAATATTAGGACGGAAGATGTGTATTCTGATATATCCGGAGAGTTACAAAAATATTTTGATACAAGCAATTTTCCTACTTCTCATTTCTGTCATTCTGCAAAAAACAAAAAAGTAGTTGGTCTGTTGAAAGATGAAACCTTTGGAGATCCTATAGTGGAATTTGTCGGGTTGAGACCTAAAATGTATTCTTACATAACAAACAAAGATATAATGGTTAAAAAGTCAAAGGGAATAAAAAAATCAGCTGTTGACGATTTTACTTTTAACGATTACTTAAACACACTTGAAGAAAGTAGTAAATGTGTATATTCTTCGTTTTATAAAATTCAATCTAAAAAACATAACGTTCAAACTTCACTAATAAATAAAAAGTCATTGTGCTCATTTGATGACAAAAGGCGTACATTAAGCGATGGAGTGCAAACACTCCCTTATGGTCACTATAGCCTTGATGAATAAAAAAACAACCGTTAAATTTAATTTGTATTGTAACTGAAAAAGGATTTTAAATCAATTTAATGTCTAATCGTAGTATTATTATTAATTGCTTAGAATAAGCATAGGTTAAAAAGAACAACAATTTGTAAGTAATAGATTTATTTTTTTAATGTAGAATAACAATACATATAATGTATACAGTTTTTGTAAAAAAATAATAAATGTCTATTATAGGAGTAAGTGTTTTGTTTCTTTCACAACATTATGCAATATCCTTCCTGTCAATCCAGCTACGTTCTTCTAATCCCAACCACTTTACATACAATTTATTTCCTTTTCATTTTAAACCCTCTCTACAAGGTATATATTTGGATATTTAACTTTTTGCAGCTCTTCTTCATAGAATGCACCACTAATCGTTTGTCCTTTCAGATCTTCCAGTAAGTAAGTGAAAGGGTATGTCTTTTGAATCTTGACTATCTTAAACATTTCACTTGACCAATTTAAAACATATCCTTTTGAAAATATGGATTTTTGTTTAGATATTCTGACATCATCTTCTTCAAATTTCTGCTTTCGTACTACTTTACTCATAGTCAATGAAGAATAGACATTATTTTTCAAATATTTTTCTACTTTTTTATGGTGAGCATCAATTGGACTCATACCTATAGTCCTATGAAATGATGAATTATACTCTTGTAAAATTTGAGGTAGGATATCTAAAAATTTGTAATTTCCTTGCATGCTGAAGGCTTTCCACATTTTTCTTTTTAATGTTCTATTAAACCTTTCTACAATGGAAGCTTTCATATTAGAAAAAGTGGAATAATGATTAACAGAGTATTGTTTCATTAATGATTTAAACTTGGAATTGTAAAATTCCTTTCCCTGATCGCTTTGAATATTTTTCGGAGATTGTCTACTCGAACGAAACACACTCTCCATTGCTTTGGTCACATTGTCCGCTGATTTCAGCTTTAGAGGCATGGCCCAAGCATATTTGGTAAAACAGTCGATAACTGTCAATAAATATTTGTGCCCTTTATTTTCTCGAGAATAAGTTATCATCTCTACTAGATCTATCTGCCACAAGTCATTTATTCCTTTCAAAACCGTCTTTCGCCTGGGATATTTTTTGCGTGCTGGCTTATGTAATTCATTTACAACAGTCCTTTTTATGTTTGAATCCATCTATAACTTCTCTTTGAGTATTTTGTTAAGATGTCCGCGTGTGAGCGCATCAGATTCCTTCTCAGGCTCACATACGTACTGAAACTCATTATAAAAATATGTACATTAATATACTATATTTTCTTCTCGCAGCTCTTCAATTAGCGATTCTATTTCGTTTTGATGACCTTCATGCCCTGCATAACTTGAAGACATTAGCAGCCTAAGACGATCGACTAGTTCGTTGGGGTCGTTCCAATACTCATACAGAGGTTTATTGGCTCTCATAAGACCAGATCCCCGTTTGTAAGGGTGAGAACGGAGTGAAGTTAGCCTGCTCGAAGCTGATGATGATGTTGAGGAAGGGGGGCGAGGTTTTAAAGTTTGAGGTGGAAATAACTTCGATATGATATTTCTATATTTCTCAGACCTGTTTCCTAATACTCCCTGTTCCTCACTATAGCCTTTTTTATGAGCATTGGTTGAGAGTAAAATATTATTATAATTTTCCAAGTCGTACTCTGTGTAATCTTTAGGATTTTTTAAGTAGAGTAGCTCCAGCAATCCTGGTGTTCCTTCATAAACCACATCGTTAATAGACATATCATCACTGTTTGCGAAAAGCTGAACATCAGTCGAGTCACCAATGGCTGATCCCCCAGAAGGCATGACTCTAATGCCGTAACGAGAGTCATGTGTCTTATCACCTTTCAACATCTTATCCAAGTATTCTCTCCGTAGATTTCCAAATGCGGCGAGGTGCTCTTTAAATTCTGCTTCTCCCTTTGTAGTTTGAGCATATTCTTTAACTTTTTCTGATAGCGCTTCATCTATCTCATATTTGCCCTCATCTACTTCTACTTCATGCGCGGGATCCACTGAGTGAGATAATGGCGTTTGCATAGTACTAGTTTTTGTATCATCGGATGAAACTGATGTAGCTCTTTTGTAGTGAGACATTGTTTTTGGCAATAATGTTGATTTCCTGTAAATACTAGTAGACTCTACCCCGCTTTTATCAGGTGATTCGTCCTCAACATTAGTATCTCTCCTTTTTACTTTTCTTGGTGTCACTGCGAGGGTGGCCTGAGACAACTTTACTGATTGTTTAATGTCTTCTAGTGGATGGAGCACGGGAGTAAAAAATTCTTGTCGACCTTTTTCAACATCCTGGACAGTACCCTTGAATGATCGAAATTTGTTTTTCAAAATCTCACTAGTTTTTATAATCTCACGAGTGACTTTTGGGTCCATGATTGTTAATGGCCATCACTACCACGCAATGCTCTTTATATATCCACAATGAATGTATCGATTCCTTTTCGAAAACGTCCATTATTCAGATCCCTACTCTTGTCAATTACAAGGTAATTAAAAGGCTCTTTCCAACATAATGAACGCATCTCTTTAAAAAGTGTGAAACTTAAATCAGGAGTGCTCACATGCTCCTCGTAAATATGTTTCAAATTTAATTCATCTTGAGGAAATACTATTAAAAAGTTGATGTTACATCTGATAAGGTGTCTTGGGATACAAACATTACTTTGTGTTAAATAAAAACAATCAAGGTTCATATGACGACCATAACTAAAGTATCGTTTAATTACATCTTGATTTTCCATACTGATGTCATCGAATATACACACCGAATTGGATTCAACTTCCTGAGGCAATTCATTAGCATCTTCAAATTCATATAATCCTAGCAATAATCCTCCCCAACGAGACACCTCCCTATGTACGTCACAAGGACACACAGACGATCCCAAGAAATATCCTGACCCATGAAAAACCCCGCGCTTAGGCGCGAACCATGAATGGGACACATCTTATCAATGGACTAGACCCCGCTGTGCGTCACTAGGTCACAGGGGAACTCTTATCGCTAAATGGCCTGACGTCAGAGAGGCGAGCCCCCCCAGCTGCTCGTCAATGGGTGAGTCACAGTGACTCACCACCCATGCGACGTTGCCAGATCCCCCCCTCCAGCGTTGCCGGATCTACTATCTGGAGGCTCCTGACACACTTATAAACTCTTATATCACCCCCCAATGACGCACCAATTCCACGAAACTACACACCCATTCCCAGAATTTCCTCCCCCTCGCCCTGGCTATCACCTCAAGGTCACGAGATAACGTGATACGACACCCTTCAAGGTCATATCTCGGTACTCTTACTCAACCCGCCTTTTATATCTACTAAAGTATGGAAAAATATTCAACTCTGATTATCATTTCCTCTCATCCCTATAGTATAGGCTTTGTTACTAATTCTCTCAGACTAAAACAACCAAACCACCCTCTCATCCCTATAGTATAGGTTTTGTTACTAATTCTCTCAGACTAAAACAACCAAACCACCCTCTCATCCCTATAGTATAGGCTTTGTTACTAATTCTCTCAGACTAAAACAACCAAACCACCCTCTCATCCCTATAGTATAGGCTTTGTTACTAATTCTCTCAGACTGAAACAACCAAACCACCCTCTCATCCTTATAGTATAGGCTTTGTTACTAATTCTCTCAGGCTAAAACAACCAAACCGACCTAAATTACTTGTATTGTTGGCCCCCTCAAATTCTTTCTTTTATAGTATTTATTTTTGCGCTAGTCTTAAATCAAAGCTTTAAAACTGAAATAGCTTTTCACAAGGCATTACATGTAAGTTTCCAAAATACAGTCAACTCTCAGTAAGTCCAACTTAAAGGGAATGACAAATCACTTCTAGTTAAAAATAGTTTAAGTTTTTCAGGTTTTTATCTTAACAATGGACCCCCCAAAGCGATAGTTTTGTCTCGGCATTACTTAAACCACTTAACCGTGCATTCTTCAACATCAGCAAATTATGCGACTTTTGCATAAAAGTCTAACTTTTAGCCTTTGATTAGCCTAGCCTGCCTTTGAAGTTACCGTCGCGTTCTTCATTGTAGACTGCAATGGATACGAAAACTAGCGGCAATGTCTTTTCTCGTTTGGTTCCCTTCATTTACAACTTGGATAATTTTAAGTTTCTCACTTTCCGTTGACTCGTTAACGTATGTCCTTTGCAGGTGGGTGATCAGAGGGAAGACGACACGTTGAAACCTCCATGTTTTAGGCTGGCATAATGGGGTGGGGATGATCCGCAGTAGACCAATGGTCACATAATTCATCGACAGCCCACCCCTAACACCAATCAATTTCCCTTTCTTCCAGTTGTAGAGGTATATCCCTCGTTCCCTTGACTTAAAATTTCTCGTAAAATTATTTTGAGTTATCCTCTTTTTTTTTTTTTTTTTTTTTTTGACTAAACAAGGTTTTCTCAAGAGAATAGAAAAAAATTCGTGATATCAAAGCTATCGAGATTCAACTGTACTACAACATAAGCCTTTTAAGTTCATGTTTATTGTGTGTGTTTTTTGTTTTTTTTCTATCATACCTTATTGAGAACTTAATAAAAAGAGTTTGTCTGGCAAATAAAAACTTAAAGTTAAGTTAAATTATCAACTGATTAGGCTATAGAAATGGTAATGATTATTTTAGAATTATACATCAAAAACATTTTTAATACGAATAATTAATTAGACTTAAATCACAATTTATGAGATTGGGGTCTCTCATGGGGCTATTATTTTTTTTCAAGAAACGAAAGACATAATACCATAGGTCTCTATTTTGAGTTTTATTCCTACTAAAGCTAAAGTCAATAGTTTAGCTTTTTTTATTTTTTCAATTAGGTTATTTGAATTATAAAAATAAAGTGAAGGGCCTAGAATGTCAAGGAATATAATATGGAAAGATACTTACGCGTCACCGTAAGACCTTAAATACTTATAAACAATTATGAAATAAAATACCTTTTTTTTAATAAAACATCTCTCGCTCAATGAACATTGCCTTATTAACCAATTTAAATAGCTACAGTGCTGAGATAAATAGGTTGCAACGACATTAAATAACCGATTTCTTGCGATGGTTGAGAACTTAAAAATTTTGGAATATATTTGAAATTATTTTCGCATTTCATTCTTCAACGTGTCCTAAATCATGCAATACATAACTTTGAATGTTGAACCGTACTTGTTCACGCTTCCTATATATGTACTAAATCTTCGGAGAGGTTATTCGAAAAGGTTGATAGTGATGAATCTCCCAAACGGTTTCTCGCATTATCCACGGACGGCTGTAACGGATGAAATGTAAAAAAACCTTCCATGAATTAGATGCTGGTACAAAACTGTCCACTTGACCATTTCCCCTGTACTGGTATTTTCTTTGAGGGCTCAGTCTTTTATGAAAGCATGCTACCATAGCTAGCCAGCCCACGTTCCACAACAATTTCAATACAATGCCGAGAAAGAAACCATCACACGTGGGACCTTGCTGAATATATAACTATTCATTAAACGATTTTAATAAATGAGAAATCCGAAATGAGCCGTAGAACGAAAAACTAAATTATGCTTATACCCAATTCCGACGTTAAAAATATTTCTTTATTTTTTTTTTACAAGAACTTTTTTAGAAAAATAATCATCCCTACTAGGGTAATCAATAATTGTGCTAACTCAGTATGCACTTATCATTGATCTAATTTGTAGCAAATTTACAATACTGTATTTCCTCTCTCATTCATGCAATAAATTATCTATTACATACTAAATTTATTGATGTCTTTATTTAACGTAGAATACATTTTATGGGAAGGGTATTGAGAGGAATACCGACATGAAAAAAATCGTCACACAGGGACTCACGAACACGCGCAAAACGTGTTTATCGAAAGGGTGATATGTAACATAGTTTCAGTTCCTGCTGGGCATTCATTGGGTAAGGTTCCTGCATTAAAATTTATATGAAGTTAGATAGGAATGATTGTAAAATAAAAGTGGTTCGACAATCAATAAATGTGACAACCATTTATTTTCCCTACTTCACAATTTTCCTTGAACTATACAGCAAATGAAATAAAACCTTTTCTACGCATTTCCTCATTATCACAGTTATTTCTGAGGCCGAAAAGAGAGAGGTTCTACTTTCGTTCGATACCAATTGATCGACTTTCAAGTCTCTTGTCGGTATGTGTCAGTGTTCTATGATTTTTTTTTTGTAAAATTGATTAAATGAATCTAAAATGTTAATGAAATATTCTAAAACCCCTCGAAATATCCTGATCCCCGATTCAATTCCCAGAGGAGTACTGAGCAACTAACAAAAATTATTTTAAGCCAACTTTAATTTCTTAATTTATTTCTCATTTTTTAATTCTATATTATATTTTATGCTGTATGTTTTTTTTAATTTGGAACGACATATGTTCGACAAGATATGTTGCCTGATGGTTGGCCAATGGCAGCCTATAGCGTCACGACAAGCAATGAATAAATTATGTTAGAGAAGGATATTATGCACATTTTTAAATATTATGCTGATTAGTTTTTGTTTAAAATAAAATCATGGGATAACTTTTTAAATCCCCCGAGTACCCCTTTGTATTACTTCTTTGTTTTGTAGATTTTTCAATTCGTTTATGTATGTTTTAATAATTTCATTTATGGTCGATGCAAAATAAAAAGTAGTCGGCAAAAAAAAAAAAGTGGAAGGATAACTGATACATGGGTCAACTAATTTTATAATTAGAAGAGTTTATGATAATTAAAGTAGCTGTTATGAATACAACTGTCCGATATAGCCTTGTCCATTCCGGATTCACTTCTTGGTTGCTACATCGTACTTTCACCACTAAACTACTAAACTCTTACCGCACCTACAACTTTTTAATTTATATATCAGAAAAAAAATGTTAAGAGTGTGTGCCGGTTTGCCTTGTAAAACGTAGCGTGTAGAGATGCACATACTCAGAAAAAAACGTAATTAACTTGGAACCTCAATTTATCAAATCAAAGACGAATTTTACATCCATAGTAGTGCAGCAGATTCCTACACAAATCCAAAACATTTGATAAAAACTAATCATAGAATGATATTTACTAAACTAAATTAAAAATTTTCAAAATCGGAAACCCTTATCTTTTCTTTGTGAGTACCCTCTGTTCATGAAATTGAACTTGAAAAATGAGAATTTGAAATGGCATGAAAAACGTAGCATGGTATGTAAAATTACAATATGTATTTTTCGTTTTGTTTTTCACTATAATTACAAAAAGAGCTAAGCTATAAATTGCCAAAAAAAATCGTGACGCCAACTTTAAATCAACCACTTTTTAGTTTAGAGGCATAATATATGGCATAGACTTTACATTTGATAATGCGATTATGCTAAAATTAAAACCAGCCCCGTGAAAAATATTAAGAGTCATTGATATATTAATTAGTAGTATAAAAAAAATATATTTCTCGAGGGGTATATATTTGTTAAGATATCCAATTGGAGATCCTGAACTCCTGATTAATAAAATGTTACGTATTTTGGAACAAGAGTAACTACGAAAGTACCTATTGGTCATCAGATCCCAACCGAAATCCAGATCTTCTTGACATCTTCTTCTACAATAGTTTAGGAACACTAAACTATTCACTTATGCGCCTCGATGACCTCTCCTCCGATCAAAGCCCTTTGATCCTAACCATTTCCCTAAGACCGATCCACAAACTGCCTCCTCCTTCATTTATTAGGGGCCCAGTTGACTGGAACCACTTCCACCAGATTCTTACAGGTTCCGTAGACCTCAAAGTGTCTCTGAAAACATCCCAAGACCTTGACGATGCAGTGCATTCTTTCACTACTCTGGTCCAGGGATCGGCTTGAGAGGCATCGTCGCCCCACCGTCATCCAAAAATTCACTATCAAAATCCTTTACCTCAGCATCTCAAAGACCTGATCCAATCCAAAGGCCGCTCGAGAACAGTGTGGCACAGATCCCGACGTTCTGCTGACCATCGCTTGTACAATCAATACTGCAGATTGGTAAAGCGGCTATTGCCATCCTTCTGTGCCGATTCTTTCAATTCCCACCTATCCTCTCTATCTACTAGGGATAACTCCCTGTGGAATGTAACTGTGATGTAATCATCCTGTTTCACATCCACTCCGTCGTGATGATGAGTCCTGGGTGGCTTCGGATGGGGATAGGTCGGAGGAATTCGTTCTGCATCATTCCCATACTTTCACACATCACCTTTCTCATCAAAACCAAACTCATGGCACAACTGTTGAAGATTTCCTCATATGCATTACATTTAATGCAGAGCCCATTAGATATATTGATGACGTAAGTCTTGTCGGAAGATCATTAAGGGCGATACAGGATGCGTCTGTTAAAATAGATCCACCCTCAAAGGGAATAAGGTAGGATTGGTTTTGAATAAAAATAGCTCATAAATAGTTTAATTGCAAATGAAAAGCCATCACTGCGGAAAGTTTGAGATAGAAGTGGGGCCCTTTCTTTATGTGTGTCTTTCTATACTTGGTCTAATACATCGTTTTTTTATTTAGATTCTACTTGCAACTAAAGTTTAACTCATTCAGTTTTTGTTGATTTAGGGATCGGAAAAGGAACACCAGAAAGGGAATTCAACAACCGACCGAGATTCCTCATTGTTTTCTCAATGCAGTTTGAGATTCATGTACCGAATTCCCTATGACCTGTTACTGAACGACGAAGGTGGTGTAAATCAACGTCAATACTAATGATATGCTTTATTTTTTCATCATTTAGTTGCCTCTTATTACGAAGAATCAATAAAATCATTTTCGCGACCCTAATAGTGTGACGGATCAACAGACTTTCTACTGACGGCTATCTTAGATAGATACATAGAATAAACGTGGAGCATATGCCCTGTGATGTTATTGGATAAAGAAATAATAAAGCTGGCGAGTAGACAAAGACAGTAAGAGGGTTTGATAGGCGAGAGGCAGGCAAGTAATTCGCCCTTGGCTGGGGATTCTAACGGAAAGTTAAATATCTTGCCGAGCCTGAGCCAGTCCCACGCTGCCGTTTAGAAACAGGAAGCAGGAAGAGCATGGCAAATCCCACCACAGCATGGTCCATATTCATATTGTTGCTTATGAGTAGAGAGTACGGACTACAGATTTCCCTCATATTGCGCATTTTAAGCTAAATTGCATGAATCCTCTTTTTATTGGACAATTTATCCAATTTCATCTTCATGAAATCACATGATTTTTCCATCTTTTAGGTGTTATACATGATTACACATTTTGGGTCTTTTACTCCATACCTTACTTATTATGGTAGAAAACCATTTATTTTCTATTACTAATTAATTTTTTTAAGGACTTTTCATTATTTTTCATGGGGCTGGTTTTATTTTTAACATTAGATCCAACTTCTATGAAAATTATCAGACCTCTAAAAAAATAACTGGTTGAGCTTATAGAACACCGTCTTAGTGACAGGTTTAATTACTTAGCTTCAATAAACGATACCAAAATGACATATTCTTTATCAGGATGTCGATTCCAATCATTTTATATCCTACTCAAAATCAAAGAATTTTTTTTTTTTATATAAACTAATTATTGATTTTGAAAAAATAAATCAAACAAACCCTCAAAATTGACTTTAGCTGCTTGGCCAATTTTATATTTATGCTAACTGAAATTTGTTTACATTAATTGCGAACTCTGTATTTTTTGAAATGTACCTAATGTACACTCTCCCTTCAGACTTGACAACTCGGATCACGGTTCATATGATTTCAATTATTACGGCAAGTATTAAAAAAAATACGTGACATGAAAACCTCCCTCTTGTTTTGATAACGCTTTCTCAAGTCACACTTCAGAAATTATTCAAGAATTTTATTGAAATAATAAATATATTAGAGAAATTTAATGCACGTAGATATAAATAATTTAATTTTTAGCCGGGTAGTTAGGGGGTGAAATACACCCGAACATTTTGGAAATGTAGAAGGTAACCCTGTCGAGAATCGGCACCTGAAACAGCCATTTCCACGCTCGTATATCAACCACTAAACTATTAAAAACTAAAATCATAAAATAATTTAAATAACGGAAACTATTAACACAATATATGCACAAATGCCGGAACAAATAATAATAATAATAATAACATAAGCAAAACGTGTTGGGAGTTATGAGAGGTGCAAAGGTAGGAACTGTCCAAGGGCATGCTGCCCACCCTACCAAAATTGGAAGAGGTAGGAAGTGTTTAGAAATCAGTAGTTGGGTGAGCTTGCTAAAAAAAAAAAAAAAACTACGCCTCTTCATTGGAATATTAAAATGCTTTTATGGGCACAGCGTACGGAAAAATGACAAATACGAATTACATGATATTTGAAATAGCGTAACCGACCGTATTTTGCCATTGAAAATTCATTGAAATTACGTAATTCGTAATTGTTATAAATCATAATTACATTGTTCTTCTTTCATTCTTGCCCAAATCATCCTTGAGATACTTGTTAAAATTAATTTTGCTATTGCTGACTGGAAATTACCTCTATTCTAGTAAGAAATAAAATATTTTTTAGAAAAAAAATTCATTCTGTGACTACGACACCAGTGAATTATAAATGAAGTGAAGATTAATTAATTTAGGTCTGGCTAAAAAAAAGAAAGAAATAATACAACACATTAAAAAATTAAATATACGCATAGTTTGTTATAAAAGTAAAAAAAAAAAATAGTTATAAATTAAATTTGGAAAAAAAGTACAGAAATAAAGAATGAAATTCCAAAAGGTATTCTAAATTTTTATTTTTATTGGTTATTTTTCATTCAGTGTCTTAATTATTTATATATTTGCGTAGACAATTCAATTTTTAGTGATCGAGATGGTTTTGCAAATGATATAAAGTATTTTTTATCAAAAATACCGAGCAGTTTTTTTTTCTCGATCCTGTAATAAGTACTCAAGGCTCGCACTCATCTTGTTTCATTCCTTTCTACATTAATTTGTTAAAAATTGATGAAACAAAGGTGACTTAAACCAATATTAAAAAGTCTATGTATCGGCTAATCAAAGGAAATATTTGTTGGGGTTGTTCTTAATTGTCAACCAATTTCCTTCACGGACGCCAATTGGCAACCCTTACCTTCAATCACTCATGACAACCTACCCTCTAGCACTGCCAGCTTTGCTTTCACGAGACAATGTGTCTTTGATCTTTACGTTATATTCCGCAGTTCCAAGTTGTAGTCGTTGAAGATGGTAGAAGATGAAATCCACTTCCCCTTGACGATCAATAAACATCCTTAAGCCCAGATTCGTATAAGCAGTTTGATTCAACAGGCTTTCCTGAATCACAAAGCCCGTAATCTTGAGTAAAATCTGCTTGGATCGGCGTTGGGATTACGTAAGCTGGCTAAGCGATGGAAGTCAATGAGGGCATATCAGCTGAGTAACGGACCAGACCAGACGCCAGCTTGTCATGTCCTTCGAACCATTTCCTCCCCGCCGACTACAAGTCTTATTGCATCAGCATAAATAGCAACATCATTGGAACCTTGAGTAGAACTTGAGAGCTTCGGCAAATATATCAGTCACGTATAAACTTGAAATCATTTTGAGACAGAGCTCAAGACTTAAATAAAGAAGCATTCTTCCAAAAGGGACGACCCGTGTGTAAAAAGGACTGGATTTAACTCAGTTGAATTGGAAGATAAAGATCCTAAGACACATGATCCATGTAGTATAATGAATGACCAAGACAGGAGAGAGAGGAAGTGTTTGTTTGTTGTCATGTCCTTGATGCCTCCTGGTGTTCCGCAGGACCGGTTCTTCCTTCACCTTTTCTACCGCTACTCCCTAGTATAAGTAGCCACAGGCCGGAACTAACATTTTCCTAATAAAAATCCATTATTAATTTTTGATGGAACATCCAGGCCCAATTAAAGGGCCTTCCCAAGAAATTCTTAAATACATATTAAATTATTGCCAAAGACTCCTCTCGATTTTTTATTACTATTGCAGTGACGTTAGACCTTTTGCTACCTGCACATTTGTAAATAACCCAAAAAGTGTATTTATTTTCTTTCAACAGAGTGTACACATAATGATAAAATGTAAGCATATTTATTTGTCTCTAGCTTATACGTAAAGCTAGAAGGGCAGATTCGAATTTTATTTTACTAAAAACGTTATGAATAAAAACGTCAACTTTTATGACATTTTAATATTCTTTTCTCTTGAAACAAGCGGAACTTTTACCACCAGGCGACGTATGTTGATGTGCCCAGTAGCAATTCCTAATGTACGGTGCACCTGTTTTCTTTTTTCACTGATTAAGCGTGAAAATGTCAACGTCTAGTCAGGCCACCGGGGTCAGGACCCATTCTTGTTCAATTGCATACTTATTATACACATTGATTCAGTTGATTACAACCCCTGCCCCTCCTGTGGGGTTCTACTATACTATTGCTCTATCAAACTCGGTGACTGGAAAAAAATCAAAAAAAATCGCAAAGATAAAAAGTTTCATTGACATTAAATGCCCGATTTCTAGTGTGTTTTTTCTTCTTTGAAGTTATTTTGGCTTTTCCAACTTTAGTACCAATATCCTAACCATATGGGAAAAAAAATATGGTTAAAAGTTTCTAACGGTCATTTGAACTGTACACCTAGTTTTTCTCGGTTGCTAGGTCTTCTAAGTTTTCGTTTAAGAGATAAAAAGGTTTGAACACGAAGAGCCTCTCAGCCGTTTTCTTGCATTATACATGGATGGCTTTATGAAATGCTAAAACCCTTACATGAATTAGGTTCTGGTACAAAACTGGCCACTCGACATGTCACTTGTGTAGTCAACAGCTGGGTTCTTTTCCAAGGCAACAATAAGGCTTAGGTTGATGAATGGGTTAGATTTTCATCAAATCTTTTAATGGACATCGTTCATTTGCTTGTTTTAGAGATTATCTATATTCTGCTTATTCAAACCCTATCAAATGTTAACTATTAATATTAGTTAATTTTCTACTAACATTTAACTTTTATTTCTAACTATCACCAATCATGTTTAACACCTACTTTCTTTTCTTCTTATCTGATGAAGACATGCATAGTACAATTAATAAAGGTTTTGAAAAGCTAACATATCTTTTTCATGAACCTAGCCCACAAGTAAGCGAATTTCGCAAATTATAGTTGAGTATGCCTTTAAAGAATCATTGTTATGACTGACAGACGAAAGACAATCGCCCCTGAATGAAAGTCGAGCGACTCACTTTATGCCTGGCCATAATGAATGATCCCTACCTGGAAGGGACATTATTGCTTGGTTGGGACTCCTTTTTTCCTTAGGGATAGGGAATAAAGTGCAGTCCTGCATGAGGCTTTCTCGACCAATAGGTTGGATCTGATACCGAGCCGTGACTGTCACCCTCGTTGAGCAATTAGGAGCTATTTGCCCAATGTGCACAGTGGTGGCAAAACGGAACTCCAAGTATTGGAAAAATCATTTTGTTATCATTGTTGCTGACCATGTATATTTTTCTGAGTATTACTAAAACAGAGACACTTGTATGTAGGTATATACATTATATATGTTGGAAAATGATGACGATGAAATGAAAATGATTCCTGATGATGCCTGAATAGACGAAACTTTGACTGAAGACGATATATCATAAAAAAGATTTATTTTAAGAGACTCCAAGCTTTCTGACAAATACAAAAATAATATTTTACTCATTTCCTATTAATATTCTGATTTCTGCACTGAAAGAGCCTTTCGTTGAACAAATAAACTCTGGAATTTTAATATAGCTATGTTGTCCTATACTTCTACATTATCTATCTATTGAAACTACTTACTCCCAAACTCGACATTCTATGCATTCAAAATTAATTAAATTGGCGATTTTCACTTAACATTTTGCAAAATGTCTAACATTTGAAATTTTTATATAATATTAACATTTTAAAATAAATAATACTGGTATCCAAAGCTCCGTGAAGAAGTTTCGTGAATTAGTATTTTTCTTAAATATTGCTACAATTATCAAAATAGTCTCTCAATATACCGATTTCAAGTCTGCCAACATAAAAGAAAAGTCTAGTTACAGCGAATATGTTTGAACACTGCAACTTCCTGCGACCTTTGACAATAAAAACTTGTTGACGGATTCACGAAATACGTACATATTGATCCTATTTGTTGTTAAAATACGTTAGAATTTAATAAATTGAAGTTAAATATATTGTTCTTTCGTGGTAGATAGTATTCACATTTCCTCAAAATTCTATTTGACCAGCAAGTTCACTTGCAAGTATTCAAGAAGGGATGGGTACCTTCAATTTTGATGAATTGGAGGATCCTTGGGCTATGTATATGTGTTTATTTTATGAATCTATATTGGACATACCATATAGATGAAGTGAATGCAATATGTATACTAAATATGAAATGGAATGAAACTTTAGGATGATAAAGTTGAGTAATATGTTGCTAAAATATGATAAAAATGAAGTGATTAGTCGATGAAAAGCCTGTTTTTCTAGTCATTCCTTGGGCTGATCAGCTGTTGGGGAGCAGGAATATGAACCGAGATCCCAATCCGCGGGATATAGGACAGGGTTTCCGGCTCGGCTGGAAGAAGGAGGAATTAAAGACGGTGTCGTTATGGCGGCGTTATGCAGACGTTTGCGTAACAGATGTGAAAGGAATCGGTTGGAGCAGGTTAGCCAACCTATAACTTCCTTTCTAGCGACCTTGCTCCCTCTAACCCATCTTACGCTCCCACACCCCCATTGTTCCCACTTCCTTATTCTCGGCCCTCTTTCATAACACCTCTCTAGTCGCTCCTTACCTCAGCGGATCATGCCTGGCCTCATAGGACAACTTGAAAGCCTAGTTGATCCTTGGATCAGAAGCCTCCTCATATTATTTTAAACGGTCCGTTTATGACGTTTGTGGACTTACAGCAAGAAAACTGATGAATTCTTCCACCGAGTTGGAAGATGGATCTTCTGTCTGATCATATCATTGTTGACTCTGCCAGAATCGTCAATGATCTTATGCTTAAAAAAAAAAATTAAAAATTTACATAGGCGTACTACTTCTGCCGACTACTGTCATTTACTTAATTTATAGTATGCTAATTTTTCATAACATTCCAACTATATAATGTAGGTTACTATTAGGTGCTAGTACATATCTACTTTTTTTTTTTTTTTAATTTTTGTGTCAATTTATAATAGCCAATTGTGACATAGTCACAGGAGGACAGTAAATATATTATTCGTTAAAGAATGTACTAAATAATTTATTAAAAATGTATCGGCTAGGAATAAGTTGCATAAAGACATTCATTTTATGTTTAAGGGTTACTGGAAATTAGTTTTTCTGTTGTTGGATTTTTGTTTATGTTTTCCTGCACATAAATAAGTAGATATTTTAGTTGTACGTATTAATTGCATTTTAGTTTCAGTTTAGAAGCGCATTGCCGTCCGACAGCTATATTTATTGACCTCATGTAACATAAAATTAAATAAAGAAATTCTCTCACAAAAAATCATATATATCGTTAATAACGCACAACATATCCTCAATTAGCACCTCCATTTTTTTCTAAAATGTTTTGTCATTGAATGATGTTTTAGTGACCCTAATATTGTACACCCTCTCATTATTTAAAAATAAAATAAAGTATTTCTCCCTAACATAAACGAGCAATTTCTTGTTTAATTTTTAACTGAAACTACTTTGTTGGGATATAATTACAATCTGCCTTATTGGGCAATAAGTAATTGTGATAAATGTTCTCATTCATACTATATTTACAATTTTCATTCACTCGCTCATTTATACATTATTTACAGCCCAGAGACTTCCCAAATCCACATAGTTGTCACCTCCCTCACATGCGAAAGAGGAAGGGAGTCTTGGGAAGTCGGGTGACTTCGTGGGTACGCTCCTCCGTCAGCCGTGTCACTGGATACGAGCCAGGGAGGCTGACCAAGAGCGCGAGAGCCACAGACACTCAGGACATGATTGGAGAAACTGGCCATTGCAACCAAATATCAAATACAATGTTTTGTTCCTTAGAACAATTGTGAGTACTAGCCTCTACATGAGCAATAAGACCCTCTATATTACTAATCCGGTCAATCAGTGACCGTACAATCCTATTGCAGATAGATGACGGAAGCGAAAGTTTCCGCAACATTTGGAATCAATAGTTGATACTGCAGTAGTTGACAAGAACAAAGTGCTTTCAAACCTCAGAGAGGATGTACAGGCTATGATAGACCGTACAAATAATCTACTAATAACGACATGTTTCTTCCGTAGAATTCATGAACGAAATCGCCAAACGTAGTCAACTTGTTCAGTTGAATTTGATGAACTAGAGCCATTCCATCAAAGTCACCACCCCACTCCGTTGAATTTTCACTCAATGCTTTTAGCAGAGAGCATTCATTCCCTTTTCGAATTATATATAGTTTCTTTTCACTGATGCTACATGTCCTGCAAGTATAGGCTTACCCAATGAACATAATTTTGTATAACTTTTAGTAGGGAACTTTCTCTGGAACTCGAATATAGCCAGGATATAACGGTCTATCAATCCAACGTTTTGCGGAGTTGGACAGAAAAAAATAAAGAATAGATAAACGTGAGAGTAAGGCGAAAAAAGAGGTTTTCCTCCCCTCTCAGCCCTCACATTGTATGCAAGTTACCTTAACTCAATTGGGTAATGATGCTTACCCAATACTCTCTCCACAATGTATTGGGTTTATAAACCCAACTATAACCCTACTTATCAGTAGTAAACGTTTTTTGACCCCGACAATGTAATCAAGAGGCTTAAATTTCTACATTTTTCAACTTTTGTGGCGTTTTATGGTGAAACGGTTGACTTTACGAATATCTTTCATTCAAGAAACGTTGTAGGGAATTTAAAAATAAACAATTTGAAACCAATCGCATTTCTCTAGGACTGATTCTTCTCAAGATATGTGCCGTGCGTACGACGCGTAAACAATATAGTATCCCCCCCCCTCCTGACATAGCCTGCCCTTGCCGATGCCGAAACCATGCATTTTCCTACCATCTAGGACTTCCCTACACCTATCAGAAAAGAAACCCTGCATTTTCCTACCTTCTAGGACTTCCCTACACCTATCAGAAAAGAAACTATGCATTTTCCTACCTCCTAGGACTTCCCTACACCTATCAGAAGAGAAACCATGCATTTTCCTACCTTCTAGGACTTCCCTACACCTATCAGAAGAGAACCCATGCATTTTCCTACCTTCTAGGACTTCCCTACACCTATCAGAAGAGAAACCATGCATTTTCCTACCTTCTAGGACTTCCCTACCCCTATCAGAAGAGAAACCATGCATTTTCCTACCTTCTAGGACTTCCCTACACCTATCAGAAGAGAAACCATGCATTTTCCTACCATCTAGGACTTCCCTACACCTATCAGAAAAGAAACCCTGCATTTTCCTACCTTCTAGGACTTCCCTACACCTATCAGAAAAGAAACTATGCATTTTCCTACCTCCTAGGACTTCCCTACACCTATCAGAAGAGAAACCATGCATTTTCCTACCTTCTAGGACTTCCCTACCCCTATCAGAAGAGAAACCATGCATTTTCCTACCTTCTAGGACTTCCCTACACCTATCAGAAGAGAAACCATGCATTTTCCTACCTCCTAGGACTTCCCTACCCCTATCAGAAGAGAAACCATGCATTTTCCTACCTTCTAGGACTTCCCTACACCTATCAGAAGAGAAACCATGCATTTTCCTACCTTCTAGGACTTCCCTACACCTATCAGAAGAGAAACCATGCATTTTCCTACCTCCTAGGACTTCCCTACCCCTATCAGAAGAGAAACCATGCATTTTCCTACCTTCTAGGACTTCCCTACACCTATCAGAAGAGAAACCATGCATTTTCCTACCTTCTAGGACTTCCCTACACCTATCAGAAAAGAAACTATGCATTTTCCTACCTCCTAGGACTTCCCTACACATATCAGAAGAGAAACCATGCATTTTCCTACCTCCTAGGACTTCCCTACCCCTATCAGAAGAGAAACCATGCATTTTCCTACCTTCTAGGACTTCCCTACACCTATCAGAAGAGAAACCATGCATTTTCCTACCTTCTAGGACTTCCCTACACCTATCAGAAGAGAAACCATGCATTTTCCTACCTTCTAGGACTTCCCTACCCCTACCAGAAGAGAAACCATGCATTTTCCTACCATCTAGGACTTCCCTACACCTATCAGAAAAGAAACCCTGCATTTTCCTACCTTCTAGGACTTCCCTACACCTATCAGAAGAGAACCCATGCATTTTCCTACCTTCTAGGACTTCCCTACACCTATCAGAAGAGAAACCATGCATTTTCCTACCTTCTAGGACTTCCCTACCCCTATCAGAAGAGAAACCATGCATTTTCCTACCTTCTAGGACTTCCCTACACCTATCAGAAGAGAAACCATGCATTTTCCTACCTTCTAGGACTTCCCTACACCTATCAGAAAAGAAACTATGCATTTTCCTACCTCCTAGGACTTCCCTACACCTATCAGAAGAGAAACCATGAATTTTCCTACCTCCTAGGACTTCCCTACACCTATCAGAAAAGAAACTATGCATTTTCCTACCTCCTAGGACTTCCCTACACCTATCAGAAGAGAAACCATGCATTTTCCTACCTCCTAGGACTTCCCTACCCCTATCAGAAGAGAAACCATGCATTTTCCTACCTTCTAGGACTTCCCTACACCTATCAGAAGAGAAACCATGCATTTTCCTACCTTCTAGGACTTCCCTACACCTATCAGAAGAGAAACCATGCATTTTCCTACCTTCTAGGACTTCCCTACACCTATCAGAAGAGAAACCATGCATTTTCCTACCTTCTAGGACTTCCCTACACCTATCAGAAGAGAAACCATGCTTTTCCTACCTTCTAGGACTTCCCTACACCTATCAGAAAAGAAACCCTGCATTTTCCTACCTTCTAGGACTTCCCTACACCTATCAGAAAAGAAACTATGCATTTTCCTACCTCCTAGGACTTCCCTACACCTATCAGAAGAGAAACCATGCATTTACCTACCTTCTAGGACTTCCCTACACCTATCAGAAGAGAACCCATGCATTTTCCTACCTTCTAGGACTTCCCTACACCTATCAAAAGAGAAACCATGCATTTTCCTACCTTCTAGGACTTCCCTACACCTATCAGAAGAGAAACCATGCATTTTCCTACCATCTAGGACTTCCCTACACCTATCAGAAAAGAAACCCTGCATTTTCCTACCTTCTAGGACTTCCCTACACCTATCAGAAAAGAAACTATGCATTTTCCTACCTCCTAGGACTTCCCTACACCTATCAGAAGAGAAACCATGCATTTTCCTACCTTCTAGGACTTCCCTACACCTATCAGAAGAGAACCCATGCATTTTCCTACCTTCTAGGACTTCCCTACACCTATCAGAAGAGAAACCATGCATTTTCCTACCTTCTAGGACTTCCCTACCCCTATCAGAAGAGAAACCATGCATTTTCCTACCTTCTAGGACTTCCCTACCCCTATCAGAAGAGAAACCATGCATTTTCCTACCTTCTAGGACTTCCCTACACCTATCAGAAGGGAAACCATGCATTTTCCTACCTTCTAGGACTTCCCTACACCTATCAGAAAAGAAACTATGCATTTTCCTACCTCCTAGGACTTCCCTACACCTATCAGAAGAGAAACCATGCATTTTCCTACCTCCTAGGACTTCCCTACCCCTATCAGAAGAGAAACCATGCATTTTCCTACCTTCTAGGACTTCCCTACACCTATCAGAAGAGAAACCATGCATTTTCCTACCTTCTAGGACTTCCCTACACCTATCAGAAGAGAAACCATGCATTTTCCTACCTTCTAGGACTTCCCTACACCTATCAGAAAAGAAACCCTGCATTTTCCTACCTTCTAGGACTTCCCTACCCCTATCAGAAGAGAAACCCTGCATTTTCCTACCTTCTAGGACTTCCCTACACCTATCAGAAAAGAAACTATGCATTTTCCTACCTCCTAGGACTTCCCTACACCTATCAGAAGAGAAACCATGCATTTTCCTACCTTCTAGGACTTCCCTACACCTATCAGAAGAGAACCCATGCATTTTCCTACCTTCTAGGACTTCCCTACACCTATCAGAAGAGAACCCATGCATTTTCCTACCTTCTAGGACTTCCCTACACCTATCAGAAGAGAACCCATGCATTTTCCTACCTTCTAGGACTTCCCTACACCTATCAGAAGAGAAACCATGCATTTTCCTACCTTCTAGGACTTCCCTACCCCTATCAGAAGAGAAACCATGCATTTTCCTACCTTCTAGGACTTCCCTACCCCTATCAGAAGAGAAACCATGCATTTTCCTACCTTCTAGGACTTCCCTACACCTATCAGAAGGGAAACCATGCATTTTCCTACCTTCTAGGACTTCCCTACACCTATCAGAAAAGAAACTATGCATTTTCCTACCTCCTAGGACTTCCCTACACCTATCAGAAGAGAAACCATGCATTTTCCTACCTCCTAGGACTTCCCTACCCCTATCAGAAGAGAAACCATGCATTTTCCTACCTTCTAGGACTTCCCTACACCTATCAGAAGAGAAACCATGCATTTTCCTACCTTCTAGGACTTCCCTACACCTATCAGAAGAGAAACCATGCATTTTCCTACCTTCTAGGACTTCCCTACACCTATCAGAAGAGAACCCATGCATTTTCCTACCTTCTAGGACTTCCCTACACCTATCAGAAGAGAACCCATGCATTTTCCTACCTTCTAGGACTTCCCTACCCCTATCAGAAGAGAAACCATGCATTTTCCTACCTTCTAGGACTTCCCTACCCCTATCAGAAGAGAAACCATGCATTTTCCTACCTTCTAGGACTTCCCTACACCTATCAGAAGAGAAACCATGCATTTTCCTACCTTGTAGGACTTCCCTACACCTATCAGAAGAGAAACCATGCATTTTCCTACCTTCTAGGACTTCCCTACCCCTATCAGAAAAGAAACCATGCATTTTCCTACCTTCTAGGACTTCCCTACCCCTATCAGAAGAGAAACCATGCATTTTCCTACCTTGTAGGACTTCCCTACACCTATCAGAAGAGAAACCATGCATTTTCCTACCTTCTAGGACTTCCCTACCCCTATCAGAAGAGAAACCATGCATTTTCCTACCTTCTAGGACTTCCCTACACCTATCAGAAGAGAACCCATGCATTTTCCTACCTTCTAGGACTTCCCTACACCTATCAGAAGAGAAACCATGCATTTTCCTACCTTCTAGGACTTCCCTACCCCTATCAGAAGAGAAACCATGCATTTTCCTACCTTCTAGGACTTCCCTACACCTATCAGAAGAGAAACCATGCATTTTCCTACCATCTAGGACTTCCCTACACCTATCAGAAAAGAAACCCTGCATTTTCCTACCTTCTAGGACTTCCCTACACCTACCAGAAGAGAAACCATGCATTTTCCTACCTTCTAGGACTTCCCTACACCAATCAGAAGAGAACCCATGCATTTTCCTACCTTCTAGGACTTCCCTACACCTATCAGAAGAGAAACCATGCATTTTCCTACCTTCTAGGACTTCCCTACCCCTATAAGAAGAGAAACCATGCATTTTCCTACCTTCTAGGACTTCCCTACACCTATCAGAAGAGAAACCATGCATTTTCCTACCTTCTAGGACTTCCCTACCCCTATCAGAAGAGAAACCATGCATTTTCCTACCTTCTAGGACTTCCCTACACCTATCAGAAGAGAACCCATGCATTTTCCTACCTTCTAGGACTTCCCTACACCTATCAGAAGAGAAACCATGCATTTTCCTACCTTCTAGGACTTCCCTACCCCTATCAGAAGAGAAACCATGCATTTTCCTACCTTCTAGGACTTCCCTACACCTATCAGAAGAGAAACCATGCATTTTCCTACCTTCCAGGACTTCCCTACACCTATCAGAAAAGAATCTATGCATTTTCCTACCTCCTAGGACTTCCCTACACCTATCAGAAGAGAAACCATGCATTTTCCTACCTCCTAGGACTTCCCTACCCCTATCAGAAGAGAAACCATGCATTTTCCTACCTTCTAGGACTTCCCTACACCTATCAGAAGAGAAACCATGCATTTTCCTACCTTCTAGGACTTCCCTACACCTATCAGAAGAGAAACCATGCATTTTCCTACCTTCTAGGACTTCCCTACACCTATCAGAAAAGAAACTATGCATTTTCCTACCTCCTAGGACTTCCCTACACCTATCAGAAGAGAAACCATGCATTTTCCTACCTCCTAGGACTTCCCTACCCCTATCAGAAGAGAAACCATGCATTTTCCTACCTTCTAGGACTTCCCTACACCTATCAGAAGAGAAACCATGCATTTTCCTACCTTCTAGGACTTCCCTACACCTATCAGAAGAGAAACCATGCATTTTCCTACCTTCTAGGACTTCCCTACACCTATCAGAAAAGAAACCCTGCATTTTCCTACCTTCTAGGACTTCCCTACACCTATCAGAAAAGAAACTATGCATTTTCCTACCTTCTAGGACTTCCCTACACCTATCAGAAGAGAAACCATGCATTTTCCTACCTTCTAGGACTTCCCTACACCTATCAGAAGAGAACCCATGCATTTTCCTACCTTCTAGGACTTCCCTACACCTATCAAAAGAGAAACCATGCATTTTCCTACCTTCTAGGACTTCCCTACCCCTATCAGAAGAGAAACCATGCATTTTCCTACCTTCTAGGACTTCCCTACACCTATCAGAAGAGAAACCATGCATTTTCCTACCTCCTAGGACTTCCCTACACCTATCAGAAGAGAAACCATGCATTTTCCTACCTTCTAGGACTTCCCTACCCCTATCAGAAGAGAAACCATGCATTTTCCTACCTTCTAGGACTTCCCTACACCTATCAGAAGAGAAACCATGCATTTTCCTACCTCCTAGGACTTCCCTACACCTATCAGAAGAGAAACCATGCATTTTCCTACCTCCTAGGACTTCCCTACCCCTATCAGAAGAGAAACCATGCATTTTCCTACCTTCTAGGACTTCCCTACACCTATCAGAAGAGAAACCATGCATTTTCCTACCTTCTAGGACTTCCCTACACCTATCAGAAAAGAAACTATGCATTTTCCTACCTCCTAGGACTTCCCTACACCTATCAGAAGAGAAACCATGCATTTTCCTACCTCTTAGGACTTCCCTACCCCTATCAGAAGAGAAACCATGCATTTTCCTACCTTCTAGGACTTCCCTACACCTATCAGAAGAGAAACCATGCATTTTCCTACCTTCTAGGACTTCCCTACACCTATCAGAAGAGAAACCATGCATTTTCCTACCTTCTAGGACTTCCCTACCCCTATCAGAAGAGAAACCATGCATTTTCCTACCTTCTAGGACTTCCCTACACCTATCAGAAAAGAAACCCTGCATTTTCCTACCTTCTAGGACTTCCCTACACCTATCAGAAAAGAAACTATGCATTTTCCTACCTCCTAGGACTTCCCTACACCTATCAGAAGAGAAACCATGCATTTTCCTACCTTCTAGGACTTCCCTACACCTATCAGAAGAGAACCCATGCATTTTCCTACCTTCTAGGACTTCCCTACACCTATCAAAAGAGAAACCATGCATTTTCCTACCTTCTAGGACTTCCCTACACCTATCAGAAGAGAAACCATGCATTTTCCTACCATCTAGGACTTCCCTACACCTATCAGAAAAGAAACCCTGCATTTTCCTACCTTCTAGGACTTCCCTACACCTATCAGAAAAGAAACTATGCATTTTCCTACCTCCTAGGACTTCCCTACACCTATCAGAAGAGAAACCATGCATTTTCCTACCTTCTAGGACTTCCCTACACCTATCAGAAGAGAACCCATGCATTTTCCTACCTTCTAGGACTTCCCTACACCTATCAGAAGAGAAACCATGCATTTTCCTACCTTCTAGGACTTCCCTACCCCTATCAGAAGAGAAACCATGCATTTTCCTACCTTCTAGGACTTCCCTACACCTATCAGAAGGGAAACCATGCATTTTCCTACCTTCTAGGACTTCCCTACACCTATCAGAAAAGAAACTATGCATTTTCCTACCTCCTAGGACTTCCCTACACCTATCAGAAGAGAAACCATGCATTTTCCTACCTCCTAGGACTTCCCTACCCCTATCAGAAGAGAAACCATGCATTTTCCTACCTTCTAGGACTTCCCTACACCTATCAGAAGAGAAACCATGCATTTTCCTACCTTCTAGGACTTCCCTACACCTATCAGAAGAGAAACCATGCATTTTCCTACCTTCTAGGACTTCCCTACACCTATCAGAAAAGAAACCCTGCATTTTCCTACCTTCTAGGACTTCCCTACACCTATCAGAAAAGAAACTATGCATTTTCCTACCTCCTAGGACTTCCCTACACCTATCAGAAGAGAAACCATGCATTTTCCTACCTTCTAGGACTTCCCTACACCTATCAGAAGAGAACCCATGCATTTTCCTACCTTCTAGGACTTCCCTACACCTATCAGAAGAGAAACCATGCATTTTCCTACCTTCTAGGACTTCCCTACCCCTATCAGAAGAGAAACCATGCATTTTCCTACCTTGAAGGACTTCCCTACACCTATCAGAAAAGAAACTATGCATTTTCCTACCTTCTAGGACTTCCCTACCCCTATCAGAAGAGAAACCCTGCATTTTCCTACCTTCTAGGACTTCCCTACACCTATCAGAAAAGAAACTATGCATTTTCCTACCTCCTAGGACTTCCCTACACCTATCAGAAGAGAAATCATGCATTTTCCTACCTTCTAGGACTTCCCTACACCTATCAGAAGAGAACCCATGCATTTTCCTACCTTCTAGGACTTTCCTACACCTATCAGAAGAGAACCCATGCATTTTCCTACCTTCTAGGACTTCCCTACCCCTATCAGAAGAGAAACCATGCATTTTCCTACCTTCTAGGACTTCCCTACACCTATCAGAAGAGAAACCATGCATTTTCCTACCTTCTAGGACTTCCCTACCCCTATCAGAAGAGAAACCATGCATTTTCCTACCTTCTAGGACTTCCCTACCCCTATCAGAAGAGAAACCATGCATTTTCCTACCTTCTAGGACTTCCCTACACCTATCAGAAGAGAAACCATGCATTTTCCTACCTTGTAGGACTTCCCTACACCTATCAGAAGAGAAACCATGCATTTTCCTACCTTCTAGGACTTCCCTACCCCTATCAGAAGAGAAACCCTGCATTTTCCTACCTTCTAGGACTTCCCTACCCCTATCAGAAGAGAAACCATGCATTTTCCTACCTTGTAGGACTTCCCTACACCTATCAGAAGAGAAACCATGCATTTTCCTACCTTCTAGGACTTCCCTACCCCTATCAGAAGAGAAACCATGCATTTTCCTACCTTCTAGGACTTCCCTACACCTATCAGAAGAGAAACCATGCATTTTCCTACCATCTAGGACTTCCCTACACCTATCAGAAAAGAAACCCTGCATTTTCCTACCTTCTAGGACTTCCCTACACCTATCAGAAGAGAACCCATGCATTTTCCTACCTTCTAGGACTTCCCTACACCTATCAGAAGAGAAACCATGCATTTTCCTACCTTCTAGGACTTCCCTACCCCTATCAGAAGAGAAACCCTGCATTTTCCTACCTTCTAGGACTTCCCTACACCTATCAGAAGAGAAACCATGCATTTTCCTACCTTCTTGGACTTCCCTACCCCTATCAGAAGAGAAACCATGCATTTTCCTACCTTCTAGGACTTCCCTACCCCTATCAGAAGAGAAACCATGCATTTTCCTACCTTCTAGGACTTCCCTACACCTATCAGAAGAGAAACCATGCATTTTCCTACCTTCTAGGACTTCCCTACACCTATCAGAAAAGAAACTATGCATTTTCCTACCTCCTAGGACTTCCCTACACCTATCAGAAGAGAAACCATGCATTTTCCTACCTTCTAGGACTTCCCTACACCTATCAGAAGAGAACCCATGCATTTTCCTACCTTCTAGGACTTCCCTACACCTATCAGAAGAGAAACCATGCATTTTCCTACCTTCTAGGACTTCCCTACCCCTATCAGAAGAGAAACCATGCATTTTCCTACCTTGAAGGACTTCCCTACACCTATCAGAAAAGAAACTATGCATTTTCCTACCTTCTAGGACTTCCCTACCCCTATCAGAAGAGAAACCCTGCATTTTCCTACCTTCTAGGACTTCCCTACACCTATCAGAAAAGAAACTATGCATTTTCCTACCTCCTAGGACTTCCCTACACCTATCAGAAGAGAAACCATGCATTTTCCTACCTTCTAGGACTTCCCTACACCTATCAGAAGAGAACCCATGCATTTTCCTACCTTCTAGGACTTCCCTACACCTATCAGAAGAGAACCCATGCATTTTCCTACCTTCTAGGACTTCCCTACCCCTATCAGAAGAGAAACCATGCATTTTCCTACCTTCTAGGACTTCCCTACACCTATCAGAAGAGAAACCATGCATTTTCCTACCTTCTAGGACTTCCCTACCCCTATCAGAAGAGAAACCATGCATTTTCCTACCTTCTAGGACTTCCCTACCCCTATCAGAAGAGAAACCATGCATTTTCCTACCTTCTAGGACTTCCCTACACCTATCAGAAGAGAAACCATGCATTTTCCTACCTTGTAGGACTTCCCTACACCTATCAGAAGAGAAACCATGCATTTTCCTACCTTCTAGGACTTCCCTACCCCTATCAGAAGAGAAACCCTGCATTTTCCTACCTTCTAGGACTTCCCTACCCCTATCAGAAGAGAAACCATGCATTTTCCTACCTTGTAGGACTTCCCTACACCTATCAGAAGAGAAACCATGCATTTTCCTACCTTCTAGGACTTCCCTACCCCTATCAGAAGAGAAACCATGCATTTTCCTACCTTCTAGGACTTCCCTACACCTATCAGAAGAGAAACCATGCATTTTCCTACCATCTAGGACTTCCCTACACCTATCAGAAAAGAAACCCTGCATTTTCCTACCTTCTAGGACTTCCCTACACCTATCAGAAGAGAACCCATGCATTTTCCTACCTTCTAGGACTTCCCTACACCTATCAGAAGAGAAACCATGCATTTTCCTACCTTCTAGGACTTCCCTACCCCTATCAGAAGAGAAACCCTGCATTTTCCTACCTTCTAGGACTTCCCTACACCTATCAGAAGAGAAACCATGCATTTTCCTACCTTCTTGGACTTCCCTACCCCTATCAGAAGAGAAACCATGCATTTTCCTACCTTCTAGGACTTCCCTACCCCTATCAGAAGAGAAACCATGCATTTTCCTACCTTCTAGGACTTCCCTACACCTATCAGAAGAGAAACCATGCATTTTCCTACCTTCTAGGACTTCCCTACCCCTATCAGAAGAGAAACCATGCATTTTCCTACCTTCTAGGACTTCCCTGTCATATGGTTGGGTTATCTCTATTAAATTAACAAAGCCGGCTGACAATATTAATCTAACCTATATAACTTGTGACCTAGATGTACTTATTTTATGGTTAATAAATTGTTACTTATATTCAATCAACCTATGTCTTTCATTCTGACATGGCGCAGTCGGTAGGACATGTGAATTTGAAACCGCCAGAACAATTTATTTTCGAAGGAAATATAGCAGAAGCATGGAAAAGGTGGTATAGAAAGTTTAATCATTACTTGTCGGCTATCGAAGCACAAGATAAAAAAGATGAAGTAAAAGTTGGTATACTGTTGAGCGTATTAGGAGAAGATGCACAAGATAAATATGAAACCTTTAATTTAACGGCAGAAGAACAGAAGGAATACGCAATTGTAGTTAAAGCTTTTGAAGATTATTGCATACCTAAAAAAAACGAGACGGTGGCAAGATTTAATTTTTTTCAACGTAAACAGAGAAAGGGTGAGTCATTCGGTGATTTCATTACAGATTTGAAAAAGTTAAGTGTTGATTGTGCATTTGAAACATTGAAAGATAGCCTTATAAAAGATCAAATTGTAAGTGGTATACAGGATGAACAAGTGAAAGATAGATTGTTGCGGGAAGATGATCTAACACTAGATAAATGTACTAATTTATGCAAAGTGGCGGAGTTAGCAAAACAAAGAATAGAGACGTTACGAGGTACAGAAGAAGAGGAAATAAATATAGTACAGCAAAGGAGCAGAACCAAAGCAGCGACGAGTAATCTGAGAGTGAGTACGCAGCCGTGGACGTCGAAACCAAGTACCAGCGATAGCAGCAAGACATCACTGCAACTAGAGCAGCAATATGGAAGCCAGCAGCGATTGAGGTGCAATAAATGCGGCAACGTCCATGGGTATAGAAATTGCCCAGCCTACGGTAAAATTTGTATTAAATGTAATAGGATAAATCATTTTGCGAAAATGTGTAGAATAACTCGAAATATAAATAATGTAAGTATGATTGAGGGAGAGGATGCTGAAATGTACACTTTAGGGAGAATTCTAAAAATAAATAATGTTCAAAAGGGTTGGGAATTATCTATAAATATATTGGAAAGCAATACTTCACTTTCAGTCAAGCTCGATACAGGGGCGGATTGCAATGTTTTAAAAAAAAGCGACTATGAAAATTTGAAAATTAAAGAGAAAATAAATAAAACTGATAACAAATTGGCAAATTACAGTGGTTCTGAAATACCGGTTATAGGAACTGTTATATTAGATTGTGTAATCAAGGGTAAAATAGAACCAATAAAATTTTATTTAGTAAACTGTAATAGCTCAAGCTCTGTGTTGGGATTAGATACAATTAAAAAACTGAAATTAATTACCAGAGTTGAAAATATAAATATGAATACAAATAATGGTCTCACGAAATTGCTTAGCAGATATAAAGAACTATTCGAAGGTATAGGAAAAATCTCAAAAATATATGATTTCAAATTAAAAGAAGGATATGAAGGAAAAATTGAACCATGTCGTAGAATACCTTTTAAATTATTAGATCTTTTCAAAGAAACATTATACAGAATGAAAGACAATAAAATTGTTACAGAGGTTAACGAACCTACTGAATTTATGAACCCAATCGTAATTACCAGCAAACCTGATAAATCATTACGTATTTGCTTAGACCCACAGCATCTTAACACTTGTTTACTAAGAGAACATTGTCCTTTACCTACATTTGAGGAAATATCTAGTAAAATGGCGGGGGCAAAAATGTTTGCAGTGCTAGACGCATCAAATGGGTTTTGGCATTTAGAACTCACACATAGGAGTTCGTTAATGACGGCTTTTCAAACGCCATATGGTCCATTTAGATTTTTAAGAATGCCTTTCGGGGTTAGTATTGCACCAGAAGTGTTCCATAAAACTTATTCAGAGATTTTTGAAGGTATAAAAAACGTAGCTGTGTATATCGATGATATAATGATATGGGCAGAAAATGAAAAAGAATTATTAGAAATTTTAGAATTAGTAATGAAAAGAGCTTATGAGCATGGGATTAAATTTAATAAAAACAAATGTAAGTTTAAAGAAGAAAGAATTAAATTTTTAGGTCATTACTTCAGTAGCAAAGGGATAGAAATTGATGATGACAAAGTCAAAGCAATTAGTGAAATGGAAAGACCAAAAGATGTTAAAGCAGTAGAACGATTATTAGGATTGATAACCTACGTGGGTAAATTTGTAGAAAACTCAGCTCAGTTAACGGAACCATTGCGTAATCTAATTAAAAAAGGTACAATTTTCAACTGGACAAGTGAACATGAAAATTGTTTTAAAAAGATAAAAATATGCTTAAGCAAAACTCCTATTCTACAATTATACGATGTAAATAAGGAGTGCAAAATTAGTGTTGACGCTAGTAGTACCGGAGTAGGGGCAGTTCTGTTACAAAATGATTTGCCAGTAGCATATGCATCACAAGCATTCACTGAATGTCAAAAATCGTGGGCTCAAATAGAGAAAGAATTATATGCCATAGTGTTTGGATGTGAGCGTTTCAGACAGTATGTAATCGGTAAACCTTTTGGAGTAGAATCAGATCATAAACCGCTGATCCCTATTTTAAGACGAAAGATAACTGATATACCAATGAGACTACAAAAAATGCGAATGCGGTTACAACCATATGATATTAAAGTAACTTATACAAGTGGTAAAAATTTAATAATAGCAGATTTACTATCGAGAGCTCATTTAAAAGAAACTAAAGAGGATGGAGATTCCAGAATGTATATATTAGAACTTACGTTAGCAAGCGAGATGAGTAATCAAAAGAAACAAAAATATATAGAAGCAACAAAAAATGACATAGAATTGCAGACATTGAAAAATACAATAAAAAAAGGTTGGCCAAAAGAAATAAAAGATGTACCAAATATAGTTAAATATTATCATACTTACCATGCCGACATTTATGAATATGAGGACTTACTGTTTAAAAATAATTGTGTAATAGTACCAAACAAATTAAGAGAAGAAGTTTTGAGTAAGTTACATTATAATCATTTAGGCATTGAAAAAACAAAAGCTAGAGCGAGAGAAATAGTATTTTGGCCCAATATGAATAAAGATATAGAAAACAAAATAAACAACTGTAAAACATGCTTAACGTTCCAACGATCAAATCAGAAAGAAAGTCTAATACCAACATTAATACCAGATAAAACATGGGCAACAGTAGGAGCTGATATTTTTTACATTGATAGAAAACCAAACATGTTAGTTGTGGATTATTTTTCTAAATATGTAGATGTTTTACCATTGAAGGATGAAACTAGTGTAACAGTTATAAAAGCATTAAAGTCTTGTTTTGTACACTGGGGTATACCAGAAGAATTCAGATCAGATAATGGCCCACAATTTTCGAGTTTTCTATTTAAAACGTTTACAAGAGAATGGAAATTTAAGCATGTTACGTCGAGTCCGACATATCCACAAAGTAACGGAATGGTGGAGCGGCACATACAAACTGTGAAAAATGTAATTAGAAAAGCTCATTTTGATAAAAAAGATGTGTACTTAGCAATACTAGAATTAAACAACACACCAATATCTAATACAATACCTTCTCCAAATGTGATAATGCAAGGTAAAAATGTGAATGGTGTTCTATATGATATACCAAAGTTTAAAAGTGAAGAAAATTCATATATAAAAGGTGAATTGTTACAAAGACAAAGGAAACAAAAAATTTTTCATGATCAACGAGCCAAAGATTTGAAAAAATACGAAAAAGGAGAAAACGTTAGAGTTAGAAACAAACAAGGAATGTGGGATCGGGCTGTAATAATAGATAGAAACATAAACAATAGGGCTTATCAAATTAAGACAGAGGGAGGCTCCTTATTGACGCGTAATAGAATACACTTAAGAAATGATACTAGCCTACCATTCGAAATAGAAAGTAACGAATATAGACTTGATGAAAATATTAAACCACAAATTTCGGAAAATTCAAATAATAATGGTAAGGTTAATAATACAACCGATCCAGCAGGTCAGCAATTAATGAACCAAAGCCAGAGCGAAGATATCAATAATGACAATGACACATATGTAACTCGTAGTGGACGAATCAGTCGTCAGCCAGCATATCTAAAAGAAAACTATATATTACAATAAAAAAAGAAAAAAAAAAAAAAAAGAAATGGAGATGTCATATGGTTGGGTTATCTCTATTAAATTAACAAAGCCGGCTGACAATATTAATCTAACCTATATAACTTGTGACCTAGATGTACTTATTTTATGGTTAATAAATTGTTACTTATATTCAATCAACCTATGTCTTTCATTCTGACATTCCCTACCCCTATCAGAAGAGAAACCATGCATTTTCCTACCTTGTAGGACTTCCCTACACCTATCAGAAGAGAAACCATGCATTTTCCTACCTTCTAGAACTTCCCTACACCTATCAGAAGAGAACCCATGCATTTTCCTACCTTCTAGGACTTTCCTACACCTATCAGAAGAGAAACCATGCATTTTCCTACCTTCTAGAACTTCCCTACACCTATCAGAAGAGAAACCGCGGTGCGGAATTTATGTATACTCAAGTATATCCTCTTATATTGGAAATTTAGTACGAATCAGATCATTTAGCCCAAAAATTTATTGTTGTTGTTTAGTATGGCTGGTGGTTGTTTTTCTAATAAACAAAGTTCATAATCGATTCTACTTGAAATCAACGTAAATGCGTCTAAGTAGAATAAGCTAGTGAGAAAATGAAGCGTGTTTACGCGTCTGTTACAATCCCTTCATTCTATACCCTCGCTATATCGTTCATGAGTGCGTTTGCGGCTCATGATAATTACGCTTTATCCAGTGCCTATTGTAATCATTGCCGAATGATGTTTTTTTTTCTAGTTATTATAAATTTATTCTTCTTTATGATCCTCTTCCTCCGTGACTCTACGCCCAAAGGGAAGGGAAAGAAAAGACAACATGTGTACAAAGGATAGGTTGTCCCGAGAGCCTGTCTTGGACAAACTAGCGGTTCCCGGTAGTATTTTACCTCCGCTTTCTTCCCACTTTGTTACATCCTTTTCTTCATAATCGTTGAGGAATCCGAGTACATGATATTTTTGATCGGCAGCTGGCGGTTGGATACACAAACAATACGTGTCAAAAATAATGAGTGCTCACGTGTTGAATGGTTTTATGCCTTAACCAACCATTAACGCCCAGTTTACCTCTGACTTAGAAGTCTATACCTCGCATTGCTATTTTATTTGGTATAAAGTATTGCGGATGGAAAGTGTAGATTAAGCATTTTATGAATCATTGTATAAATCTTCCGTTTCATGGAGGTTATAGAAAATACAACACTTAAAATTGTTAATGTTGATTTCTTAGTTAGTGAAAAATCTGCTTTGTGTTAGTGTTTGTTTACTGTAAATGGAGCATTAAGTGTGAGATAAGGTTATGGTTTAATCTCTGTTGTAAATTTGTTGATATTTGACTGTATTGGGAAGTGGTTACCAATCATTTTTCCCGGAGGTCTATTTAAAAACATTGTCAAACTTTCGAGGCCAGGAAACTCACCCCTCCCTATCACCCCCCCCCCCACTCCACCACGATACCAACTACTATACCTACGCTACTAGCCTAGGCTACGTGCTTTACTTAGTAAAACTTTTATTGGAAATCAGTTATCTTGTGTGGAAAACGCAATGGATACCAGTAAAATGAATTGCATAGTTATCAACAGTTATGCACATGTTTCGGTATTCCTTTTATTTTTTTATATATCTTTGTCATAGAGTTATATTTACAGAAACCATCAAACACTAGGAAAAATAAAAACCTTATTATAAAGTAAAAATGAATCACGTTAGTCACAAAACAAATAAACAAATTTTTATATGCTTATTGAAAAGACAAAAATGATGCACTATTTATGCATACTGGCGTACCCAAAAGAAACCGAACTATTTCTGTACAAAGTAATTTATTTAATTTTTTTAACCAAATACCTTTAATCTACTTCAGAGTACTCTCCATTCGAGTCAATACACTTGTCCAATATCTTATTCCATTGTTCCAAACATTTTTTAAATTCCTCTTACGTGATGCCAGACAGCACCTCCGTCGGTTTTGTCTTTGCTTCTTCAACGTTCGCAAAACGCTTTCCTTTCATGTCCCTTTTCATTGGGGGGAATAAAAATAAGTCGCAGGAGGCTAGATTGGGTGAATAAAGAGGTTGGGGCACAGTGGTCATACCATTTTTGGTAAAAAATCGGCACAGAGGGAGTGCTTTGTGAGTGGGAGATTTTGCAGCGATCCTTCTCATCCCCAAATCTTCACTTAAAATTCGCTATACTGAACTCCAAGTCATTCCAGATTTCTCCTCAACTTCTTCGATGGTACGTCGTCGATCTTCCTGGACGATATTGTGAATTTTTTCTACCTTCTCTTAGATTTGGACCGTCGAAGGAAGCTCAGAACGAGCTTGATCATTAATTGAATTATCATTAACTTTTACAACGGGAAAACCACTCACACAATTGGGTTTTCCCCGCCTTCGTAGGCAGCTTTTAATATTTCAAGAGTTTCTGTGCCAGTTTTCCTGAGCAGGAAGCAAAAGCTCACGGCCGCGTGCTGTTCACGAAAATCAGTCGTCACAAAAACGCTAAACAACGGTCACAAATAAATTAACATAAGCAGAAAGGAACCTTCCCCAATGACGGCCCTTGGCATAATGGTGAAAAGTTCCTTTGCACGGTCCTCCTAGCGAAATCCGGTACTAAAAAAATGTCGCCACATACATCAGTTTGGTTTCTTTTGGGTAAGCCCTCGTATTTTAAACATTTGTGGTTACAGAAATAATTTTAACATTTTAATTTTAATTTTTACGAAAAAAAAATATATACAAAAAAACCTACTTAAATATAAATTAACAGACGATTGGTTCTTTCATGTATGTATAGTTTGAGAGTAGTTTTATAGTAAATATCCTCTATTTTCAGAAGCTTTTTTTTTATTATTATATGTTTCAGTTTACGTAAGGACAAATTGTTGTATTGTCGTGGATCATTTTTGTTATTATATTTGTATAGGGAGGGTAGTTACTAATGATTCGCGTGACTATTGAATCCTTCCAGTCTACTGTAGTTAGTAATATAAGTAGAACTCCACACTAGTCATGTATAGCTAAGTTGAGCTCCAATGATTAATTTCTAATTTATGAGTTGGTTGTCCTACTCACATCTCATGGAGTTTACCTAACGGATATCGTGTTGTTCGGAAATGACTCCATTCCTCTTCCTAATGGAAAAACAAAATGATTAACGTAACGTTTGAAGTTTGCTTGTAGAAAGCAGTTCAAATTTTGCATTTTTTCGTATAGCAGACGCATACACTCTATAAGTGGAAAGAGTTGGCTGCTTTGTTTCTCCTTACTTACGGACCAACAGCAGCTACTATTAGTGTTTTCTCTGTCTAACTTATTGGCGTTTCACCTGGAACACGTGCGTCCTCGAATAAAAGCCAAAAATTATTATATTTATATTTTTAAAAGCTTAATTAAACGCCAACTTTGGTAAAGAACTTTTCCAGGACAAAAAAAATTTGGATATATTGAATAAAGTTTGAATGTGATATTTAAACTGTACTGTGAAGGAAAATGTAACGACCGTCGATTGAAAGCTGTGTTAATGATGACGGGATTTATGAGAAAGTTAAGGAAATGTTGCTATTGAATGGTTTGCTTTCAAGTGTTTATGATTATCATTGGAAAATGCTTACGTCAATAAGATTTCTTACGAAAGAAATCAAGCACCCCTCGAAAACATTTCCTTTCCTCGTTGGATTAAGTATACATTTTATATTTGTTTTAGATTAATCTATTTTATTTATTTAACGTTCCGGTTGAGCGGAGAGGTAACATCTCAGACTGTGGCTTCAAATCCCTCCTGGAACTGTAGTTAACAATAGAGTTTTCTCCCGATGCTCAATGGACAAAGGTAGACATATGTAGACATCCATCTACTAATGTGCTTCGTAGGAGCCAATGGTTCCAAACTAAAAACTCATTCACACTACATGTTTAGAACCCACAAGAACATTGTCAATCAGAAACACATAACGGCTTGATAAAATCCTTTGAGAAGACAAGTAAGTCATCTTGTGTTTTGTGGGACAGCAAATCCCTGCAACATCATTCCATTCCATGCCATTCTAAAACTTTTGGGAACCGTCCATAGAAATAAGTTGTTTTATGCAGTTCTTGCGGAATTCAATAAGTATTTTTAGATGAATATGTTTCTTCAATATTTCTTTTTTTAGCAATTCTCTCTGCCATACCTTCATGATCCGTCAGTCCACACCAGTGAATAATTTGAAACAGGTGGTATCCTTTATAATAGGTTAGTTTTAAGTTCAGGTTAATTTAATTTATTATTATTATGTTCATTGTTAGGATACCAGTTGATGATATATTGGTTAGGTATCGTAAGAGATCGGCTACGTTTGGCCGGTTCCATCTCACCTCAACCGAGTTCTCAGGGAATATTTACCTTTTTCACCATTGTAAACATTTTTTTACGTCAAACTATTTAAAATTAAAGCATTTCCTTACAACATTAAACCTTGCCTTCTTTTGTTATACCATACAGATGTGATAAGACCAGATGAACATACGTACGCACGTAACCATGCTGCTCCGAACTTGAAGGCCATCACAGCATTATTCCGTTGCCAGTTTTGCGATGCTGGAAGGTACGATGTCTGGGCAAATTTGTGCACCGGGGCTTTCTAGATCTGGAGGATGTGCGTGGACCTCCTAAAGCGGAACTCAATGAGTCAACACGACTCATATCCGTAGACTCACTGCCAAGATAGATATGCGTTGATTGTTGCCAAGCTCGAGTCTGTATTTATGTGTATTAAGATAGTATTCGTAGAATTAACTCGATTCATTTGGGATTTTCAAGTCATACTCCACGGTCATACGCCAACTAAACTGCCATGGTGTGGAAGACAGCACAGGTGGAGGAAGGGTGTTCCTCTATGTCCAAAACTCTCTTCAATCCTCTCTCTACCCCTCACTTAATCATCCAACTCCGCTTCTCATACCTGTGACCAGCGTTTTGAATCCTTCTTCTTTGACCTGGTTCCTTCTTTTGATAAAGTAACCTAGGGACATTAACTCTGACCTTCTCTCAACCACCCTACCCTCTCTCAGGAACCACACCAAGTCCTTTATCCGACGACCCGAGTTGAATGTTTCCATCCCTTTCGAAATCTAACCGTCTGTGAATACCCCAATCCAGCATATCTCCCGTGAAAAACGTAATTCTCATTTATAATATTTTAGTACTAACTTGGATATGGCAGTATCAAGGTCACAAATTGGACCTCCAAGTAAACTTTCTTTAAGGTGAACAGTTGGCTAATTAATACCAGAAGAGGCAGTGACAGGATAAGGTTCCCAGTTTTAAAATAAATAAATAAAAAAACCTGAACGCAAACTGTCAATTCGCAACAAGTCCAACTTTCCAAAAAACAATAAACCTTTTAGTTTTCGGATCTTTAGCAATTAATATGAATAAATCGGTATCATAATCCCTAGGGTGGGGAACGTATTCATGGCAGATGTTCAAGAAAATCTATGAACCAATATGTCATATTATAAAGATGCAAATAGTCTGAAGTATCTAAAAAAATTAAAGATGAAAAAATTCACACCAAAACTAACCCGTTTTTTTCTAATTTTTAGTCGATGTTAAGTCACATCTCAGGAACTATTTTAGATTTAAAATTCTATTCTATTTCCCAAAGATTGTAAACCAATAAGGAATTCCAAGATATTTAAAAAATAGTTTTGGGTGCCAACAGTAGAAATCGCTTATTTGATCTCATTTAAGCCAATTATTATTGGTTCGTTTGGACAACATTATAGTTATTACATTTTTTTAAATTAAAATACGATTTTACAATTACAAGATGCTTTAAAAATAAAATGTTTTTGCGATCATTTAATATTTTTTTTAAAAACCCACGCCAAGTCAATTTAGTTTATAATCCAAGTAAAAAAATTGGCAAAATAAAAAGTAAAATTTTAAATTATGAAAACAATGGCAAGTCTACTGATCCATGGATCCTGGCAAAAGATACACACCGTAACCCTGAGTGAAAATACCCTTTTTTTTTTTCTTTCTTTTTTTCTTTTTTTTTCCTATAAGGTATGTTAACCCTAAGAAGTATTGATGCCTACGAATATCTCTTTAAAATATCAGATCGAAAAATGGTCTATTTTTTTCATTCAATCAATCATAACCTTTCGAAACTTTATTCTGATAAAATTACAATCTGCCTAACTCATAATCAATTAAATTTATCCATTAATAGATTCACTATTATTTTTAGACCATTATAGTGTACTCATTTTTTTATATTGTTCTTTTTTTCTTTGTCTGTGGATCCATCTTTGACATTATTTGCTAAATCCAGTTAAATAATTTTATTTCATTACAATTTTTTATTACAGAGACTTAGAGTTTTTTTTTTTTTTAATGACGTACTTAATAGTTCTTTTCATTTGCCAGATATGAATTTGTCGTCTGAACATGTTATTGTTATTCATAGGAGACTTTGTCCCCAAATACATTTTTTTCCCCACCAATTATTGACCTAATTTTTTTTTATTTTACTGGTCTCTTAAGTTTCTTAAAAACCTATGTATGATATAAAAATGATATCAGGATTTGTCACCAAAACCTTTTTTTTTTTAATATCTTAAATTCTATTTCCATTAATATCTTTAATTTATCATCAGCAATGGTGAAAAATTATAACTTTCTAGCTTTAATAGTTTCTGAGGCAGGACGTCTGGGAGAGATTTATGTTTGCGAAACATGTCTAACTTTTTTTGCGTTAATAATACATCGCGCATAATTTAACCAAAAACCAATGATCATGTGCCTATTTAATTTTCTAGTTTACCTTTAAAATTTCATAATTTTTACCACGGATATGGCAAATCCGAGCTATAGTCTTGCTCCGGATCTGAATGAAAGTAGAGCCCCACCCTTTGGACTTCGTTAAGGTAGGTTCTTTGGCGGATATTAGTTTATCAGGGCTCTATCCAGACTGTTATGCAAGCATAGGTAAGCCAACTACTGGGATGTGTGGCCCAATTCACCTGCTCTGGGATCGCTGACAACGAAGTTGTACGTGTGAGAAGCATATTCTTTCCTCCTTGTACTCTTGGGAACCTCGTTGCGGTTTATGTAAACTTGGAATTGCGGTGATGTTAGCCCTTCGTGCCTTTGACGTCTCGTACACTACAGAGCCTTCATGAGTTGTTCCCTATTAAGAGCTGATGAAAAGCTGATACTGTTTATAATAGACAAGATAAACTTTGAAAACATTATTTATTTTCCTATTGAGTTACCCGGAAAAATAAGCAGGATTTCTGTTTTTCTTTAGTTTTATCCTCTATAATATGAACTGTTTACGTATAATGCACTATTATACATGAGTTTCATGACTAATTGCTCACGTTTCAAACAATATCGTTTGTTTTCCATTGTAGTGTTTTGCTACTTGGCAATAAGTTAGTGTTTTAATACGTTTATTAGGACAACATACTCCAGTCAATAGATACTATATGAATGATAATATAACCATATTTATTTTTTTTTTAATAATAATACGAACGACTACCGTATCACGGATCAAATCGTACGAAATAAAAGACCCCCCCCCCACAAAAAAAATAGAATAATAGGATATACATCACATAACAAGAGACAATAATGTAAAACTTATAAAATGATTAATTAACAAAGACATTTCTGTATTCCAAATTACAATTTAGTTCACTGTAGTCTATGAGGTCAACTATTCCTTAGAACTCTTTATGGTTCATCCAAAAGACCGAAAGAGTATGCTAACCAAATAAAATAAGCTCACAAATTACCATTAGTTATGTCCTTAGCAGATTTTCAAAACAAGATAATCAACTCAAATCTTACGTTAATGTTAGAAGGTTAATAGATGTTACAACGTAATGTATATCTTAACTTTTTCCGATTTAAAGGACAGCCTACCCTTCACGCTGATACAACATCCCATTCATTTAGGACCTATCCACCTCCCAATCCGTATACTTATGCTCTCTCGTCTCAGCCCCGGCAATCCGAAAACCCACTTAAGGTGGAGGTGACCTCCTCCGAACCAACTACTACTTTCTTCTGTGTGATAACGTATCAAGTGAAGTGGTTTGTCTGAAAAGCCTTTTTCCTCCATAAAAAAAAAGTCACAAATGAACTCAAGCAAAAAGCACTGCTTATAATACTTGTGTATTGATTACTATAAAAAAAAAAATCATTATCTGCTGATAATTATTAATAACTATTTTCTTATTTTAACAATCAATATATATTATTGTCAATGTAATTATATTTTTAGAGAACTTGTTTATAAATAAGGAAGATGAATTAAGGAGCTGACAATGCAGGCACAAACAGGTTCAAAAATCGAACTTTGTACAGTCGCAAGGCAGTCAGTTCATACTACTGCCTTCAACTATAGATTTAATGAGCTTTATCTTAGTTTTTTTTTTTTTGTTAAATGTAGAGGATATGGAGTCTATACAAACACCTACCAGCCTAAACCACCAAAAATATTCATCCCTAACATTAGTAGCTCTCAATTAACGAAAACTGTAGGCACTGGAAGATTCTCATCTCTCAATCGGTCTCGAGGCACAAAAATATCTCTAGACACATACAGAGCCATTATTAAATGTCTAGAAAACACGAAGGCAGACTTTCACAGTTACCAGCTAAAGCAGGAATGATCACTACGGGTTGTGATTAGATACCTGCATCCCACTACACCAGCAGATGAAATAGAAAATAGCTCTCAAGTTTAGATTACAAGGTTTCCTAAATAACCAACGTGCTGCGTGAGTGTAGGCAACTAGACGAAGCGATTAAAACACCGCTACCCTTGTTATTTATCGATCTATAGTGAACACCTGAAGTAGAAAAAATCTATGACTGACCTACTGATCTAAACTGACCCACCTGTATTACACAAGAGTACAGGTTGAAAAACATATGAGCATAGGGGCACACAAAAACGTACTGTCACCACCCTCTCTGGTGTGTAAAGTGGGCAGCGTAAAAGTGAATTGTACAAGAAGCCCCTGAAATCGCCTGCAGTATGCGTGCTCTGCCATAAGGCCACCTGGCCAACTATAAGGGTTGGGAGCCTTATAGAATGAAGTCCTGGAACGAACAACGTCGTCGGCCAGGCCAGAAGAGGAGAAACTAGCAACAGGAAGCGGCCTGGCTATAAATTTGAGGCCTCAATTCAGTCTCTTTTGCTGATGCCATTCGGAACAGAGAGTTGTCACAGGCACTGCCCACTCCTCGTCCGCAAGTTCCTCTTCCCCAGCATTCCCTTCATCCCGGCAACCAGCTAACCCAATCCCGTCCTCAACCACACATCTCACATATTCCTCCACCTTCAAGCTCTTCAGATCTCACTAGCCTATTAACATCATTCCTTACAGAGTTCAGAACCCCTCTCATTTCCCTTCTTACAAATCTTGTCTCCTACCATATCCCCGTTAAACAGAACTCATAAGTGGATCCTTCCGACTCCTTATCCATTCTCCTTTGGAATGCGAATGGTGTTCGCACCCACACTAACGAACTGACAGCACTACTCCATGACAAGAACATAGACGTAGCTCTTATTACTGAAACAAGACTTACGAGTAAAGGACCATTTACCGTTTGACAGTACCAGACTTACCGAACTGTTCACCCAGATGGAAGAGCACATGCAGGTACCGCTGTCATTGTCTATAACTTCATTTCCCATCACATAGTTCCTTTGGTAGCACATGATTTCCTTCAATCCACTGCAGTGTCAATCAGCACCTTCACTTTTCCCCTTACTCTAGCATCAGTGTACTGCCCTCCCAATAAATCCATTTCCGATTCCCAATTCATCTCCTTTCTAGACTCCATCGGACATCTTTTCCTTGTGGGTGGGGACTTTAACGCAAAGTACCAACATTGGGGCTCAAGATCCAGAAATACACGAGGACGTGCTTTGCTGTGTGCAGTCGCACGGAAACATTCCTCCACTATCTGTCCTGACACAGCCACCTATTGGCCATCAGATCCAATCCTGCGTCCCTTGGTACTACTAGTACTAACTAGTCGGTCAAAAATATCCCCACTATCAAGTGCCTGTCATCTATCTCGTTGTAACTGCAACCGGTTATCCAAATGGATACAGGCTAAGGATTAACAAACTAAAAATCAATTGGATAATAAGATATCTATTTAGTGTTTGCCGATGTGATTTTCTTTTCCGAGGGAAACAGTTCCAGATGTCTCTTGCTAATAAATTATTTAATGCAATTATTAATGATTAAAGTGGAGAAATAATGATAACTACCAGGTTAGAAAATCGGTCTTGTCACTATTTTTATCTTTAACCAATAATTAAAAAAATCACACCAGAATTACATTCTTCAGTCCTGGAGACCAAGAACTTCTTTTCTGGCCCATTTCTTGATGAGGCTCAGGCATTTGACCGGTCTTGAAACTTCAATCTATCCTCCCACAAACATATCTTCTTATTGTTTGCTCCTGTATATCTAACTACTACTTCCAAGTCCGACAATACTCAAACCACTTCCCAGTCGAAGCTGGAGTTTACTAAGGTAGTGTTATTGGCCCTCTTTTCTATACCATATATTCCTCTGACATTCCTACCACTTTGAACTCTTGCCACCTTTGCTGACGACACAGCTGTCCTTTCATCCCACCATGAACCCAACATAGCACCCATAACCTAAAAATTCACCTCTCCGATTATAACGTTAGTGCAACGGTCGTGGATTCTCCTCTTCCCACACCTGACAGTGCGTTACCTTCGATTCCACCTCAACAAAAGATTAACCTAGAACATGTGAAAGTTAAAAGACAGGAACTCAAGAGAAGGTTTGGGAAAATGTATAGACGCCCAACGAGAAATCTCCCCTCGCACTAGCAGATAAAATACTCATATAAAACCAGTCTGGACTTACGTACTTGAACTATGACTTCTATGCTATTGAACTATAGCAAACCTCTCAAACATCCGGCACTTCCAATCTTAAGTCCTAAGAGCATCCGTTAACCTTTTTATGTCACAAATAAAACCCTCTATAATGACCTTAAAATCATAGTTCCCAAAACTTTTTAAAGTTCCACCAGAAATTAGCTGACCTAGTAGTAGTTAGAGCATTTTCATGTTACACCTATTCGTACTATCACCCTTGGAGATTGAAGCGGTAGTGGCCCCGAGAGCTATTGTAAATATTTAGTCACTGCTAGGTAGTTCTGACACTGGTCAATTTTATCCCCTTATGTCCTGAATGAATGTATATTGTCAATATCGTTTGAATGAAAGAGCAAATATAAATTTGTATGTATAGTATGAATACCATCTTTTCTAAATACGGTACAAATGCTATCTATTATCACAATTATCTATTGTCCTTCTAGGGCAGATTTTTATTCAGATAAAGATAAAAAAAATCAACTGCAACTAATAATTAATAATAATAAATTAAATCTTGCTACTTGTCTATCACAATATATTTTGGCTGATTCTATAAACGAAAAACAAATCTTTGGAGATAAATAACCACTATGTTATTTATACTGGATGGATTAACATGAGACAAGTTGTGTAGTAATAATAAATGTGCTTATTTGAATAGTAAATAAATATGCGAAAAAATTGGATAATTTATTTTTAGAATCAACCACCAAATCCAATCTATACATGATTGGAACAAAAAATGTTACTCCAATAAAATATCTCCTCTTAAAAACGCCAGCATACAACGCAAATCATAAATCAAAAAACTAATTTCCAATAAATTATCTACAGTCTAAGCTATAATCTTTAAACTTCGTTCAACTTCAAAGTGAGGGTTTAACTACGAAAAAACATTTAGGCTTACAAGTGGTACAGTATTTTGAAGATAATGTTTCTCAACTCCCAATTGCAAAGATCTTCCAAGTTATGTCCTACGTCTACGGTCGTAATTTAAAATTTTTATCACACAGTTCCTTGAAATATGCTTATCTTATTGTTTTTGGTTTCTCGAGTACAATTGCTGGAAGAGATTAAACTTGAAAAAAACTTTTTCATTTTTTTGCCTATGGTTGTTATACAAAAGTAATTATTCAACTCAAACCTGAGTATCACTCATTTATTGCACAATTATTCCTTCACTTTCTAAGCCCTTAGCTTGGGAACATGTCTGCCTTCACAATATACAAGTCGTTTGTACCTATTTTGTTGACTTGAATTTGATTTGCCATTCCCGGGGCATGTTTCAGTATCACTTTAATTGTTATTGTAATATGCCTCGATGAGACGCTGCCAGTGCGTTCGTTTTTGATAAATATCTCAAAAAATACAATTAAATTCCTGATCGATGAAAAAATATTTTTGTATATATATTGTGTGTATATATATTTCTTGATAATTAACAAAATATGGCAATGCTAATGATCCTTGCATGGACTAATTAAAATTGTTCTTGGTAATTTCCCACATGAGGTAATATATTGTATTGTGTACCAAACGATATATTACCTTTTATGTGATTATCGGTAGTTTGGAGCCACTATTCAACAAGCATGTACATTGCCATCCACAATGTCTCGAATTCTTGTGTAAGTCATATGAAGCACAATCTCAAGGAATTCATCACACTACCTAATTTAAATAACATCATCAATTGCATCAATCATCAATGCGTAGTTACGTGGTAATGAACTGCCTTGATCTTCATTTGATGTCATTGGTGCTTATTTCTCACATATATTCATTATTATTAATTAACATTACATGTGAGCGTTTGAACTAAAATAAAGAGCATCCGTCAAAGCATAATACTTTGATTACAAAATTGAACAGGGCACAGAGAGCTTTTAGATAAGTTGAATAGTATTTACGGTAAACTGAATTGTTTCTGGTTCTAATACGTGTGACCCGGCCTTGCTGAGTGGGAAAGGCAAACCAATGGTTAGATATAATTTGCGGTAGACCTGCATTTAATTCTATATTGTTATAAAGATTGGTTTAGCCTATATTTCAAAATCAATTTAGCAAGATTTACCATCGGATATGTGGGCAAGAATGATGCTTAAAGGAACAAAATAAGCATCCAATCAAAGTATAGTTAGTGATAGTCCGTGCTTACCATATTCCCTTCCAGTTTATCAATGTGTTACATTTTCCTTAATGAAACAAGCGAAAACGGGTCAATTATACTCTTTTTTGAAAAACTTTAGATGGGTCCAGATTTGAAAAGGCTCGGATGAAGTATAAATGTCGGGGTTCGTTTTCTCAAAACCTCAATCTCAAAACCAGAAGGCATATTCACCCGCGTGTTAATTGTTAGTGGGACATGAAATATGGTGAGTAAGGTATGGAATTAATGGTCTCGAGTTAATAATATGTTTCATGGATACATTAAATGGACTACGATCTCAAAAAGTAATCGAAACTCATGATTAAAATTTTTCTCACAATCGAGGGATGATATTTTGCATGAGAAATTTTTAAATTTAGTTAAATCGCAAAGTTTTCAGTATGTAGCCACTGTAGGGGAAGTGGCGATATTTTTCTGAACCGCGAACCTTCTTACCATATAAGGGCTGATTCGTCCTTCCTTTTCTTTGTTAGGTCAACCACCACTATTATGGTCAAGTTAAAAGGAACGAGGAAATCAGTAAAAAAATAATTCAATCTTACCAACTTTTATTGGTGGACACTTAAGACAATTTTGTACAAAATCAATAAATGAAATTAAAATGTTAATTGAGTACGCTTAACTAAAAAATTAATTAGCATCATTATCCAAATGTCCACCCCCATTAATCATCAATTATTTTTGTCCGCTAGAAAAAAAAAAAATTGTGTGGTTTTTACCAACAATAATGAGGTCTGGGTGCCGTGGTCGTCATAACTGAGATCGAATATTGAAGGTCTGAACCCTGGGCCGCCTGGGTCGTGGCATCTATGTTGTAGATGAATTCAGAAGAAAGTCGATATGTCTTTGACGATAGCACCCGGAAAAACCGTAGTTGGCAAACACTAGCCGTGGACTTACCAGTCGGAATCGAGCTAAGCGATAAGGTAGCAATGCACTTGTACTCTTTATTCCTTCCACGTAAACAAACTCGTACTCCCACTATAATTTATTTAACTGGACGATGATAATAATAATAGTAATATTTTAAATTGTTTAAAATATATCATTAGGGACTGAACATATAACAATGTTAAAATTATATAATCACAGAACAGAAAATCAAACCTTATAAATCTCTTCTAAAAAAAAATGATTGCAACTAACATTTACGCCATTTCAAGCTTCACAAATACTTTCATAAATAACTAAGTAACATTTACTAATGATTCCTCATGCAGTATTCAGAATGTTTCAGAGAGTATATAGTGCAGTACGGTTAAAGTATATTATTTACTAATGTAATGTTTTATTGTAAATTGAGATGAATCTCAGGCTAAAGAATTATACAAATACAAAGGATTATTATTTTTTTCTTCTATTATTGAATAAATTACAATCAAACAACTTAAACATACCATAATCAAAAAAAATAAATAAATAACATAATCAAATCAAAATAAATCTTTTTTTACTTTATTACTTCAAAAAAATTCTTTCTTTCTCCAACAGCCACATTATTAGGATTTGAGTGCTAAAATAATTGAGCCCCCTAGTGACATACCCATCTTAAGCCTATCTAGTATTCCTGAAAGTCAACCAGAGTACTCATTGGTAAGGAATATGGCCGAATTCCTTGTTGACGTCAGACCAGGAACCCCTAACACGAATAATTTCCCTCCCAACGAACGATCTGGACTGATCCATCTGGTTTTGGATTCCTGCACAGCTGGTGGTAAATGTTGTTATAGTGGTACAGGGGGTAGCACAGACTACCCTAATGTTCTATATGGCTACGATGATCATGCAAACAATGTGATCAAGATAATAATAATATATCTTTACTATACCGAGACTATGTCCCTTAAAAACAAACCTTTATTTTACATAAAGTACAATGGGTATAATAAAAAGTAGAAGAAGAAGGATAGGGACGAATTATGAATTGTTAGATTGGAGGGAGGTAATTAAAGACAAATATTGATAGGAATTGAGTTGCAAAGGTTTGTTGCACGGATAAGAAAATAACGGACAAAGGAAGCAGATTTGTGGGCTAGGAAATACTTTATTAATTTGTTAGCTGATTTGAATTGAGCGATGATTCAGCAACAGCTATACGATGACACAAGTCATCAAAGAAGGATTGGAAGAATCCGGACACTACAATTATGAAGAAAAAATACGAAACAATACTGGAAAGTGAAGAGCAAGAAGTAAAGGGCTGTTTAATAGTGATGTAAAGTATTACACTACAGTACAGAAAGTAAAGTGTTACACTAGAAACAATCTTATTATGAGATCTTATTAGTTCTATTTTCACTGGTGGAAGTATTATCTAATAGGCTGGCTTGACATCTATTGGGCAGTTGGCCCACCAGCCAGCCACTCGGCGAGGCAACAGGATGTAACTGACGACTGGGGAGGCGCGCCAAACCTCATATTTTTATCGATTCTAAAAGATCCAATGGATTCTTCCATATTTGTGTGTTGTCTGTATTTTAAGTATGGCCCGACCAATTGTGCTTTCCAAAATGTGAGTTTTTTCATGGCTCCAGTACTGGGTTGTTATAAAAGTCCTGTAATTACTTACGTTGCAGTATATTTAATTAAAATAGTTTAAGTAGATCTAAAACTCTGTATAATAATGAATGTAATAATAATATTAAAATATATAATTTTGCATGCAAATGGTAAAACGAATTTTTTGTAGAAACAAAATAACTTCCCTGGTAAATATTGCCTCCCCTAAAATGTGCGTAGGTTAAATTTTCCATTGTCTTTCCGCAATGACAACAGGAATCGAAGGACGTCAACATGCTGGCTCCTTCCTTGTGTTCCTATTACTCAATGTGTTGTATCTGGCGAAGAAAGGATTGCTCTTCATCTAACACCATCAAGCAAAACTAACAAAACTTTTTATTCGGTGCTCCTTCAAAGAGTTATTTGCTTTTGTAAATAATGATTCTTTATTTGAAAACATTACAATCCGCCATGAAGGGCAATAGATAATTGTGATAAAAGATCACATTTTTAATATGTTTACAAATTTACATTCATACAATACAGACATATGTGCTTAACCCAGGGATCCCCCAATTAGTCCGCAGTATTGTCACCTTCCAGCCTATGGATAAGGAGGCGAGGACTTGAGAGATCGCCCACGCTATCCACTGGACACCAAAGAAGGCGAGAGCCGCAGACACTCAGGACATGAGGGAAGAAAACTGCGCCAGATCTCCCAGTGGCTAAATATTTACAAAATATCACAGCACTACTTCCACTTTAATCCCCGAGGAGGTTTATAGAGATGGGCGATCCTTGAAAGTTATCTTGTTCGAGGATTTAGATGGTTTACTTTAACAATTTTGAGGAAATGTCATCTTGGATGGAGGAAATTTTAAGGGCGTTATGGAGGGTATTACTCCTGACTTAATAAGGGTCAGACTCATGGTCTTAAAACTTTAGATTGGAAGAATTGCATGCAGTTTATGTTGGAGGGTTTTGCTCATCCCCATAGCTCATGTTCAGATTGGGTTAATATGTCTTTATTTATCAATAGCCACAATACGGAAATGCACTAATGGACAAAATGAAGGCACCACTCAACTTTATTGTTTTAAAATGAAATCAATTGCCTTTCCTCTTAGTAACATTTACTTACCGGTAATTGGGAGTTTTCAATGCAATCAAGCATTCTTTACTTTTATAGCGATCCATTAATTTATTAACAAACAGTATCATTTTATCCCGTCCATCTTACGACACTTCATAATAAATAATAAATAGAAATAAATCATAATAAATTTGACAATAGAAAATAAGAAATAAAAAAGACTTTGAGAAGAAAAGTGAAAAAGTATATTTTTTAATTTCCAAAAAAAAAACGAATTATGTTTTCAAAAAATAGTAAAACTATATCTTAAATTATTTCTAGTTGCTTTAAAGAAAACATTATGTGGGTTGATTTAAGATGTAAATTATATTTAAATTAATTTAATCAATTAGAAAAAGGAAGTAATTCCAAAGGTTACATTGAGGAACTAGCATTTTAGAACAGGTGAAAATTATGGAATATTGGCATAACAAGGAATACAAAAATTGAGCCGTAGGTACTACCATCGCCAACAAATATTTATTCCTTCCTGCATCCTTTGTCCCATCCTAACAATTTGCTCTGAAGTCATGGCGATAATTAGCGAAATCAGGAGCCGTCTGAGACCATTAAAACTTGAAATTTTATTGAATAGTTGCTTTTGGTTGCTGGAGTTAAATAATTTTGAATACTTCAGATATTTATACTTTCACAATTATATATATGTTTGAATTTATTTTTTCATACTAATGTTTAGAATTTTCTATTAAGTAAAACGTAGTACTGTAATTTTCAATAATAAATATGCTTTTTCCTTTTTATATCTATTAAAGGAAGGGAAAATAATGTATTCTGTTTTATCGAAATGTGGAGCAGCGACCGGCAATATGTTTTTGGAATTTGAAATTAAGGTTTTTGAAATGGCGTTATGGTTGTGATATCTGCGAGTTGTTGGATTGTATAAAGTCGATAGAATTGTGAGACACTATCACATCAAGCATCCTTACAAAAGCTCATAAAATGACCAGGCAAGAGAGGTCTTAAATATTTAAATTATCGTAATTTCACATGAGCGGTTTGCACCAGGCTGTAAGTTATCTAGGTGAAATTTCATGGTGGCTAATTGATGTTCTGGGGTGACATTTCTTTGACGTTCCTACCGAATTGGTTATTATGCGGCTAAGATTTTAACTTACTAGAGACAATTGAGGAACTTTAGAGATTGTCGCTAATGCAGGGAAAAGCCCCATAGCTGAATGAGATTGGAATTGAGTTGTTGGTGTGGCCTCCATGGATGGGCATTTCCTGCTACTGACAAATAGGGTTGAACTAGCTAGCGTGGAAATGGGAAATGAGCCAGTTAGCGTTTATGTAGCAATTAACCCTTCCACAAAGTAGCGATAAACTCTCATGAGATCACTGATCCTTGGGATCGCTCTATATTATCTGTATCAATCCGAGGCGTTAATTGGTCACCATGGGGAGGGCTCAAGCCCTGTGTATGTAGCCGCCAAGCTACCAAGCTGTCCCTAACAGACATCACGTGGCCCACAGCTGTACGAGATAAGGGAAAGCTGGCTTTGAGTCCCTTCGGGTAATCTTTTCTTACACTGTCTGTCCTCAGCCAAGTCGCGTCATGTGGCTCCCTCCACAAAAAGATTATGAGTACGAGCAATAGGCATAGTCAACAAGTTCAATTCATTACAAAAAAAGTCTGATATCCTTAGTAATGAATCCCTGTTCAATGATTCTAAGTTGTTGTGAACTTGCTAACATATGAGAAAACACGTAAAATTTCATCTATCCATCTTAAACAGAAGACTCGGAAAACAGATGGAGTGGGTAAAACAGTTTTGAAAAAGGAAACTCTAAAAAGGGGATTTAACTCGCATATAACGGAATTCTAGTGAGTGTAACCCGTTGATTTAATGAGTAACACAATTGAGCCTTCTTTTGAATAAGTTAGTTAGTGTGAGGTATCACAAAATTAAGGTCCCTGTTGAATGATTCACTAGGGTTTATTGGTTTTTTTTTGTATTGACATAAATATTCGAAAGCAGTTTGTGTAACACAGCCCATTCATTAGTACTGTACATGGAAATTTCCTCACAGCGGTCATTGCGGCTTTATTTCAATATTCAATATTCAAGAAAGCTAATTCAAATCTAATTTTTTTTTGTTGCAATTAAAATCCCCTATACTCCAAATATATTATATACATTCTGTACAATTATACACCATCATAGTCAGCATATTGAGCCTCTTTAATTTGATACACTACGCAATACACTAGAAACATACGATCACACAGTAACTAACTGATTGACTACATCAATTGCCCATGGATGCTAAAAATAAACGGAAATATCACGTAAAATATCCTGCCTGAAAAAATCATGTGTTGAGTCAAAGTTATGGTCACTATATTAATGACATTAAAATTTTTAAAAAAATCACTCTATAAAAATCATTCTAGGCATTTTTAATTACAGATTAATTTATTAATTCTCGTTTATTATTTTTCATGGTGCTATTTTTATTATTAGCATCATGAGAGCATCGAGCTCCTAAAAAAAATAACTAGTTGAATTGAAGTTACGAAGCCGCTATTAATAACAGTTTTCATAATATCTTGTAATTATGGCTTCCAATATTGTTCAAGAGATATATATTTATTTTAAAACCAGACCTGATTTTTTATCTCTAACTTGTACAGGGGACTAACAGAGGTGAAAACGTAGTTTTGAAAAACTGAACTGAACTAAAAATGAAATTTATCTCACAATTGCACCAAAAAAAATATTACTTCTAAATATTTTTATACATATAAATTATGAAGATTAAACGAAATCTACGGACTAAACAAAATGGCACCCTAACGCCGTTTGATCTTTAGGCATTAATTAGAACTGTTTTTCTCGACAGCACGCCAGCAAAATACAGAAATAAGTTAAGAGCCTTGACAAAAACATTGAAAAAGATAACCACACATGTTGAAAAGAAGAACTACATTTCTTCCTGTCGGGGAGATGCATTTCATGTACGCATTATGAATTTTACGATGCTTAACATACTAAAAAAACATCATAAAGCGTAAGGACGGCATGGTGGGAAGCCACCTGTATTGCATTTGTGCATCTGTTTTGCATCACCCGTGCACTTTTTTTCAGCCGAGTAAATGTTTATTTTCAGGAAAAAAACGAGGTAAAATATGGGTCATTTGAAGCCAAAAAAAAATTGTTCACACATGTTTATATGCGTGACATAACTTTTCATCCTTCCGTTGTTTTTTTCGCACCTTTCACTAGGAATCTTCCAGTTGATCCATAAACCCTCGTCAGTTTTGATTTCATCTCAAACTAACTTGTATTTAATACATAAAAACACAAGAAGGAAGTAAAAGTTGGCATTAAATTGACAAATACTTACTAGAACTTGGTATGAATATCTTAACAACTTGTTTAATGATTTTCATTAAACTACTCCTTTGTTCAAAAATACTTCGTGATATTTGTCTTTTTAAACAATTAAAAAACTATTAAATGCGGCATGGATTGTGTTAGCGTCTTTGACATGTTCAATTTTTCCCAATACTTCCCTTTATTTTATCATTAGCAAAACTAATGGCCATATTTCAACTTGTTATGTAATAATTTAACCTTAACCTAACCTTTAATATTTCAGATCCATTGAATTATTTGAACCAATCTGAAAGTAGAGCCTTTCCCCTTGAGACTCAGCAATAATCTAGACTGATAATTTTGAGGGTTATAGATCTTTGCCTGAAATTAAATACAGTTATTATCTTCATGTATTCAAGAAAATATTGCTAATAATGGATGAAGGGGAGCCGGCTCTTACATCAAAGTACTTTTTTCCCCATTGATATCATGCCATATATCTTCCGGGAAAAAGCAAATTCCTTGCCGATGTCTGTTATTAGGACGACGGCAGTGGCCCAGCCAGGTAAGGACAGTAGGACCTTTAAGAAAGGGCGCTTCATAAGGGCCAGTTTACCTGCGGCAGACCCTAATAATGGCCACTCAGCTGTCAAGTGGCCTGGGGACAGTGGCCATTTGTTACTGAGGCTACCAGTTCATGGAACCACTGTTTGTTTCCTTCCGTTGTTTGACCTGGCCGGCTTATGCTCATTATCGGTTTGGTCCCTGGCTACCTGGCTACCTGGCCTCTCCTCGTCCACTCAACATCCGGAATATCCTTTTGTGCGTCTGGTTTTGGGTGTGTTGTATAGCTGGCCTCCACCCTCTTCAGGGCAGTCCTTCACAGCCTTCTTCCATTAAAATCAGCCCTTTTCTATTCTTCTTGCTGAAAAAAAAAAATACGGTAAAGTGTCTGCATTAAGAACCACAGTGGGGCATCAAGGTTGTGGTAGCTGTATGGGTTTTTACGGTTTTGTGCCGGACAGTCCATTACGCCACAGAGGAGGCATTCCGATAAACGCTTTTAAACTAAATATTTTAGGATCCCCTTTTTGTTTTCCCAAGCTCTGTTTTTATGCGTTTTAGAACGATCCCAGCTATTTGAAACATCAAAGGTACATTCAACAACAAGTCGTACAATAGTGGCATTCCTTCTTCTTGTGGCCTGGTTATCCAACGTTGAGTTTTTAACTGTAGGTCTCCATTTCTCCGTTGAGGCCTTTTCTCTAGGAATGAGTCTGGCAGGGGTTCACTCAGCCTCGTGAGAAAATATGAATAGCTTCTTAATTAAAGAAGTAGCACAGTTTCAAAATCTGAAATTAAAGCTGGTAGTTTAGGGCTTGACAGCGACAACCACGTTAGTTCCTCAGATCAAATTATAAAGACAAGCTTGGTTGGAGCTACCCTTTCGTATGTCTTGGCGTGGCACCCTACTACCCGCTCTCTCTGAACCTTTACTGTTTCTACTTAACATTGATGTTGATGTAAGAACATTGTGGGGTATGCTAAGTGCCACCTCTCGAGGGGGGGAGGTCTGATTAACATCACAATTATCCATTACCCTATTCAGACATATCGGAATTTCACTCTTATGAACATTTGGAAATGTTTCCTTCTCATTCAAGAAAGTTGATTTAGCAATTAGCAAAGTGCTATTTTCATCTTGTGATCACGGACTTACATATGGGTACTTTTTGATGATGATTCATGAAGATGGGTTTACTGCTGACGGGATATGAAAGGAAAGTAGATCTCTAGAACGAAGGTTAATAAGTAGCTCAATAGCTTAGCTGGCCTCAATTATTCAGCTCAAACTGAAATTCAGATAAATAAACCAACGGGATTGTGAGATACGATGGTACAGTTATCATACTTTCGCTTTCAACAATAAAAACGAATAATTCATATAATTATTACCAATTTTAAAAATTATTATAAATTACCAATTCGTAATTATATAAACATTATCTAATTAACCTAAGTATGTACAGGAAGTTCTCATATTTCTCAAACAGGTGGCATTTATTATGCATTGTTCTACATATTCAACGTGTACAGTGAGGATAAACATGTTTTATTCGGTATTTCCTCCTGTTCCCTTTACCTCGACGCTCCCTTAAGTTAAACCCCTCATTATGTCTGGATATCTAATGAATGGGTGCATGAAAGACTGTTTGCGTTAGTAGTACGGTTTGATGATGTGATCTTTCTGAGCTCAAATCCCTCGATGAACGATGAATACCCTAAACATATTTTAGCCCAGGAGAAACCAAGGGTTAAAACATAAATTCAGAAAAACGAAAAACTATATATATATAAAAGTTAATATATGTACACATAGATCAGACAATCATTAAATTATATTTTGCATTCATATTAATTGAGGAGTGAATGAAATAAGGGCTTTGGCTGGATAAGGATTCTATTCTACATCCCCATGTGAAATGGAACGTATCTTCCTTTATTAATTATTAATAACTAAAAATGGTGAAATGTGTGATTCAGCTGTTTTAAATGTGCAATGCAGGGACGGGACTTGAAGACAATATTGTGGCTTGGAAGATTTCGCTCAGCCAATCTTTTCTGAGTTGTTATAATGTGAGTTCATTGTCCGCGTTGAGTATATAAATGAGTAGAAGAGTTTGTGGGGAAAACGGCTTTTGTAAATGAAAGTGAGTTCTTAGGTTTCCATCAAATTTATTAACGGACAACGTTTCGACATACAATGTATGTCTGCTTCAGGTCCTAGTGCAAGTGGAAGGGTATGTTGACAGTTTAAAGTACCAGTTCTCCAAAATTCTCTGACAAGTAAACATCCCATACAATCTGGAACTAGGACCTCATGCTGTATCATACGTAGTACGTCAAAATGTTGTCCATTAATAAATTTTATGTAAACATAACAACTTTCATTCATCGACCTAAGCCGATATCACAACATTCTTCTACCCTTTCTGAAGTTCTTCAGAACTTAGCTAAAGAGATTTGATGCAAGAATGATTTGGTTCTCGATGAGCAATAGCTCTATGGATTGTGGGCCCAACCTGGGGTTCCAGCCCTGTCACTATTTCTTTTCATCAGCTAATAATTGTTTTTATATTTAAATTGCACAGTGAGCATTTGACTCCTATTGGCTTAAGAATTGGTTATCAGGTATAAATTAGTGCCAAGCCTGAAGGGAGAGGTCCTACTTTCAAACATGTTTCATATATCAGTATATATATAAATACTCTATTTGTATTTATCAAATACATGTAGCCTGAATCCATACCACACCTTGATCTTTCATAAACACAATTTCCTACACTAATTGATCAAATGATCAATAGCCTTGTATTTTTATTCATTGTTTACTGACATTTGTTTACTTTAAACACGTACTAATTTGTAGTTTATACAATGGTTGTATAAACTGAAGAAACAATATAGATGGATACTTACTGCGTGAATTTCTAGTGAAATGATAGTGAAAACTACAGAATACCAAAATGACTATTTGGTCCAATGCATGCGTTTATTAGGCACATATCTATTTATCTATTACTGAAAGGTTTATTTATGATCTATTGTCAGGTATAGCTACAGAGTGTAAATAATACTAACAGATATAAATGTATCTAACTGTAATGTAAACTCCATTTCCATGGGGATATACTTCAAAACTAAGTAAAATAATCTAATCGATATTTAATCAAAAACAATTTTTTTGACCAATCATGGCCACTAAACTTCGCCTTTTCAAGGGATTATTATAATTAAATTTTCTTAAGTTTATTTATTGATTGATTCCTAGCGAATGTGCTGTAAATACAAAATGGCATGTCTGACATGCAGGCAGAAGACATCCAGTGATACCTCCCCTCTATTGTTACAGTTAAGTTTGAGTATATTTTATGTTTATTAATTTACATGATCTCTATTCCAACGTCTCCTCATTCGTCGTTGAATGTTACCAGCTAAGTGAGGTGTAGACAGTCCTTGTATGAGTGGGTTTGGGTGTCCGTGCAGTTTGTATGAGTGGGTTTGGGTGTCCGTCAGGACAAACTCAGAAAGTTTCTATACCATGTTGTAATGTAGTCTTGAAAGTAAGTAATTTTCAGCCCAGTTTTAAGGCTACTCTTGTGTGTCTTTTGATTGAAACTTCTGTATAGTTTTCATATTAGTGCATTCATGACTTTGGACTCCATATGTGCTTATTGATCATAAGTTAAATCATATTTTATGGAACAAGTGATGTTTTAAACTTAAATTTCTTTGAATTGATTTAGTGTGAAGTGTGTAACTGCCACCACTATGAACATTTTCTACACACGTCTTCTAGATTCTGGCTTCGATAGGAGCGGTTCATGATTGAAATTTGTTCGTAAAAAGTGTTTGATGTTACTAAATCGTAATTGGACACATATTCACTGTACCCGCGCAGATCAATCAAGTCACTATTACTCGCCCATTTGTCTCCCGTATCAGGTACTGAGACCTTTGACAACCGGTGTATATGTGAGCCCCGGTTGGAGATGTTCAGCTTTGGGTTATGTAAATTGGTCATGGGCTTTACGTAAGGGTGAAAGTGCGGGGACTGGGCTTGCATAAACCGCTCCACCCACACCATCCTGCAGGAAGTGCCCCGTGGCACACATATACCTCCGACCTGCCCCAAGCCATGGGTGTCCGCTACCGGAATAAAAGTTATCAAGTCATTCTTGCTCCCAACGCCCCAAAATATGACAAATATCAAATATAGATTCACAGTCCCACCGAAGTAGGTAATAAACGTTGTGATATCAACTAATTATGTCTTAAACAAGTGACGTGAAAAAAAAATTAAAATAAGAGAGTGGCCAAATATTTTACTGAGAGACTAAAGTGAACTTAGATGAAGGTGAATAAATTAGGAAATCCTGCTGCCTTGTAAATAGAGCATACCATACAATACTTGCCGAAAACAGAATGGTAAGCCAAGCAACGGAATCTATCCTTTACAAAACTCTTATTCTACCTTAATTCTGCCATAGAACAAAAGTTCCTAAAAAAGCCCTCAATGGAATTATAGTATAGAACTTTATTGTGCAATAATTACAATCTGCCTTTTATAAGGCAATAATAATACAGATAAATGATCTCATTCATACCATATTTACAGTCATCATTCACTCGCTCATTCATACAATAGGACATGATTGGAGAAACTGGCCATTGCCAGGACTCCCACTGTCACGCGATTATAGCAGGTCACGAGGCCACTGCCGTTTCAGTCTCCGAGGAGGATTATAGGGATGAGTGGCGCAGTGCAAAGACTGTGCTACACGATTAGGGTGGTTGGAAAGGCTACTGTGGAATTTCATAAACTTGGAAGGGATGAGTTCTAGAATGTAGGGTATATTAAGGTCGTTATGAAGGGTTTTGTTGCTGACATAATAAGGGGCATTTACTATTGTTCTCAGGACTTTGGATTGAAAGGATTGGATACACATGATGTTCGACTTTTTTGCTGTCCCCCATAGCTCTATTCCGTATGTCCAGATTGGTTTAAGTATAACTTTGTAGATTAGTAGTTTATTTTCTATTGAGAGATGGGATGTCCTTTGAAGTAGTCTGTACAGTTGTCCAAAGCGTCTGTTTAGTTCTTGTCTTTTTAGTCTCGTATGTGGGTTCCAGGTCAGTCGTTTGTCGAGATGGAAGCCTAAGTACCGTACTGTCTCGGTTACAGGGAGAGGAATAGAATTAAAATAAACTAGTGGACAAGTCTTGCGACAAAGGGTGAAGGTAATGTGGGAGCCTTTTGCTGCATTAACTTTGATCCGCCATTGATTGCACCAATACTCGATCTCGTCAAGGTGTTTTTGAAGGTTATGGGATGCTATGTCGGGGTCTGGGTGGGATGACAAGACTGCAGTGTCATCTGCAAATGTGGCCAAGAAGGTGTTGGAAGTAGAGGGGACATCAGAGGTGTGTAGGTTATAGAGGATGGGGCCTAGGACACTGCCTTGTGGAACTCCTGCATTTATGGGATAGTAGTTAGAGTATTCTAAGCCACAGCGGACTTGGAAGAAGCGGTTTGAAAGGTAGGACAGTAGGATTAGGAAAAGGGTCTGTGGTAAATGTCTTTTATGCTTGTAGAGCAAACCTGCGAGCCAGACCCTGTCAAAAGCTTGAGCTATATCAAGAAAGGCAGCAGTGCAATACTGTTTGGTTTCAAGGGCTGAGGAGATGTGATCAACAACGCGAAGGCCTTGATGAGCAGTGGAATGTCGTTGGCGGAAACCAAACTGGTGTGTGGGAAAAAGGTTTTTGGATTCAACAATTGGAAGTAGACGTTTTAGTAGGAGTTTCTCAACTATTTTTGAGAGGATAGGGAGTAGGTTAATTGGACGGTAAGATGAGGCGTCATTGGGTGGTTTACCGGGTTTGGCGAATAGGACAATAATGGAATGTTTCCTGAGGAGAGGAAAGTGCGTCGTTTGGATAATGCAATTATATATGTAGGTTAGGAAAATTATGGCTTTAGGAGGAAGTTGTTTGAGAATTTGAGGAGTTAGGAGATCATATCCAGGGGATTTTCTGTAAGGTAAGTTTTTCAGAAGGTATTTGACCTCAGAGGGATTAACGGCTTTTGGTGATAGAGATTCTAATGGTGGAAGAGTGAGAGGAATAGGTGAAGTGAGGAAATCTTCTACAGTTGTGCTGTGAGTATGGCTTTGATGAGAAAGGTGAGGTGTGAAAGTATGGGTAAGATGCAGAGCAAATTCCTCCGACCTATCCCCATCCGAAGCCGCCCAGGACCCATCATCACGACGGAGTGGATGTGAAACAGGTTGATACTGGGCCCCTAATAAATGAAGGAGGAGGCAGTTTGTGAATTGGTCTTAGGGAAATGGTTAATAATAAAGGACTATGATCAGAGGAGAGGTCATCGAGGCGCTTGAGTGAATAGTTTAGTGTTCCTAAACTATTGTAGAAGAAAAAGTCAAGGAGATCTGGATTTCGGTTGGGATCTGATGGCCAATAGGTGGCTGTGTCAGGAGAGATAGTGGAGCAATGTCTCCGTGTGAGTGCAGACAGCAAAGCACGTCCTCGTGTATTTGTGGATCTTGAGCCCCAATGTTGGTGCTTTGCGTTAAAGTCCCCACCCACAAGGAAACGATGCCCGATGGAGTCTAGAAAGGAGATGAATTGTGAATCGAGAATGGATTTATTGGGAGGGCAGTACACTGATGTAAGGGGAAAATTGAGGGTGATGATTGACACTGCAGTGGATTGAAGGAAGTCATGTGCTACCAAAGGAACTATGTGATGGGATATGGAGTTATGGACAATGACAGCGGTACCTGCATGAGCTCTTCCATCTGGGTGATCAGTTCGATAAGTCTGGTACTGTCGAACGGTAAATGGTCGTTTACTTGTAAGTCTTGTTTCAGTTATAAGAGCTACATCGATGTTTTTGTCGTGGAGTAGTGCTGTCAGTTCGTTAGTGTGGGTGCGAACACCATTCGCATTCCAAAGGAGAATGGATAAGGAGTCGGAAGGATCCACTTATGGATTTCGTTTAACGGGGATAAGGTAGGAGACAAGATTTGTAAGAAGGGAAATGAGAGGGGTAATTAGGGTTCTGAACTCTGTAAGGAATGAGGTTAAAAGGCTGGTGAGATCTGAACTCTCGGTCACTAGAGCAGATATATTTATTATAATAACAAAATATATATATATATATATATATATAATATAAATATATAAATGCATATAATATATTATTTATTTATTTCTACTTACCTCGTCCGGAGAACCGTAGATAGAAGGTGGATAGAACCGGAAAAACAACACGGACACCACCACGCTTAAGTTGAATAAATAAAATAATGTATTCATTTGAATTGACTTGATTTAGGATGCCATTATTCAAACTAATTACTCTATAAAACTCTGCGTTGTGCATTGGCGTCAAAGTTAAAAAAAATATTTTATTATATTTATCTTACTTGATTTCTGTCCCTAAATTAATTCTTTTCCAAAGGTAAATTTTGTGATGAATAATGGAAGGAGATAAGACATTAGGAACTGAATAAAGATAAAACCTAGTTGAATTTACAATAAAACAATGATGAATATGAGTCGATTAGATTAATAAACTAAATATTAACATAGAGTATTTGTTAGTTGTTCATATACATAGTGTTTAGAAAAGGATATCCTAAGGTGTTTACTGCCTACACAGCTTTTAAAACAAACTCCTCATCCCAGCCAACTCTTTTCCTCTGCAAAACTCCTCTACTTCAATAAGCACTGTCTTGTCTTATCCTCCACCCCGAGGAGCATTTTCCCCCATAGCTGTCCAAATCTTAAAAGTGTCTTTTCACACCTCCACCATCGCACGTCTTTCTACCCGAGGCTTTTACAATATCCACTCTCTGCTACCGGAAAAGGTTTTTATCTTGTCCTGCTGAAACTTCGCTCTACTCAACCGTTTTACAAAATTTTTCTTTTTGTAGGAACAATATATACCCTTAAAACTAATGTACCTGTGAAGAATTGCCACTTATTGTTCATTTATCTACATATATTAATTCCACATTGTTATAAATTATGAATTATGCGGCGGGTTACGCATACAATAATTTATTGCACTGATGAATGTCAGTAGGATGGACTGCTGTCATGAAATGAGAATACGACTTTTGGTATTCACGTATTGTTTTGATTTTTCACTGAATTAATAAATTATGAGGTTGACTTAATTTTACAATAATGAAAGTCTAAATGCTACTCCTCTTTATGGGGACGATGGTTGTGACAACTTGGTTGAGGTCGGAGAATAATTAAATAGCTATATAGTACATAAACAATTATCTCCTAAACAATGAAACAGGAAGAAGTCTCAGCGAATGATAATGAATAAGCAATTTATCTCTTTTGGAAAGGAAGGAAGGAGTCTTGATTAAAATATCCCATTTTTTTAGATTACCTATTTGATTGTAGTAAGCGGCATGGCAAATAGTAGAACCCACCAAAGCTGTGTCATAGGGAAGTTGTTGAAAGGGTATCAGTAGTAAATATTTGGAACAGAAAGTTTAACCCAGTCAAACATTTAAGGGTGTTAGTTACCTAAGCCAAGTATCAAAACTGAATGTTATAAGGTCAAATTCCTGTTTATCTGGAACATTATTTCTTTTTATGTCATTTTATCACAAGTCTCCAATCTAATTCGGACAATTCGCGTCGTTTTCAATGAAACCACAAAAGTGGATTATTTAAAAAAAACGTAAAGCAATATAATTTCCATTATGGAAAGACCGTTTTGAAATGGTAGATTATTATAAGGGTAGAAAATTAAGAGGCGTTTAAGGAGCGAGAATGCCGATTTTCATCCTCCTTATCTCATATTTCAATTTACTTTATGTTTTTTATTATCATTTCATGCAAAAATATAAATGCATCACCTTAAAGCTGCTAATTTAAAGAAGTATTTGTGAACTGAGATTACGTCAAGGAGCTACTAGGTGAAACTGGCTATTACCAGGACTCCCACTGTCACGTATTTATAGCAGGTCACGAGTAGGATTATAGGGATGGGTCGTGCAGTGTAATGACTGTGTTAGGGTGGTTGGATCGGTTTCGATGAAATTTCATCAATGTAGGGTATATTTGTTATAAAAATTTTTTTTAATATTTTTTCATGATATTTTATTAATATGGTTACGTAAATTAATAGTAGTTCTCAGACACACAGGCGATAAAAATTGAATTGAGTATATCTAATGTTCTAATAGACTTGGCACGCTGAGCTGCTAAATAATGCATCACCGCAATGGAGTACAAAGTACTTTAACTTGCTTAAGCTGCACAGAGTACAAAGTAACTTGCTTAAACTGAACAGAGTACAAAGTAACTTGCTTAAACTACACACAGGACAAAGTAACTTGCTTTAACTGCACAGAGTACAAAGTACTTTAACTTGCTTAAACTGCACAGAGCACAAAGTAACTTGCTTAAACTGAACAGAGTACAAAGTAACTTGCTTAAAATGCACAGATTACAAAGTACTTTAACTTGCTTAAACTGCACAGAGTACAGAATATATTTCTAAGTATAATAACAAATTCACTTAGATGCACTCCCATCTCTCGACTACATGATTCACTTTCTTCGTAACCTAGTGACAAAAAGCAATTTAAGTTGCAATAATTTAATAAAAACTAGGAACAAGATACATAAAGATATTCATTTTGTTTTTAAAGGCCACTAAAAATTTATTTTTTTGCTACTTTAGTTTTATGTATTAATTACATTTTAGTTTTAGTTTAGGGGGGCTCTGGCAATCGCATATATTGAGCCTATGTTACATTAAATGAAATAAGGAAATTATCTTTCCCTCTCTCTTTCTCTTTCTCTCAACATTTAAATCATCACTGTAAAATAAAACTACGTTGAAGTAAAAAGAAACCGTTGACTGAATGGGATCAATCTTGTGTGAGAGAGAGAAAAAAAGGGACTAAATATGATGTAAGGATATATGAAGACAGGGATTTGTGCGGGAAGAAATGTCCCAGGCCAGGAGGTATGAGCTCAGAAGACCCTGAAACGCGAAACAGTTATGAGGAAGTTCTTATAGAAAGCAAACGGCAATGAGTCGGAGACTACGGCCTGTGACAAACAATCTCATCTATTGTATTAATTTTTTTTTATTAATTGTTAAGTTTGTCAACAGATAATTAGGTAAATTTTCAATTGTTATATAATAAGCATAATGTTTAGTTTGTTTCATATGACGCTATTTAATTGATATGCTAAAAATAAAAGTAATCACATGAAAAATAGAAAGTTCCTGTAATCACTTCCTTGTGACCTACTGTTTATGTAAAAATAAGTTTTTTCCTAGCATTACTAACAAATTAGAGATCTTTACCCTTCAATTAAGACTGTGTACAATCGTGGGGGTTTATTGGAAAAACGACAAATGTAAATAAAAAATTCTCAATGAATAACGTTCATAAACGTAAAGTTTATATATATAGATACTGTCTCTAGGACTTTTTCGTTTATGTACATTTAAAAAATAAACGTTGTAACAATATTTTACAATAGAGCCCCTCCTGTAGGTTTTTATGTAGTAAGCGATTCAATTTTTTTTTTATATATATTTGAAAATCGGAAAATATGGGTATGTTCGGAGGAAGACATTCTACGTGAAATAATGGCCGAAAGCTCCAATTCCTGAGGAGTTTCAGCTAAAGAAACAGTAGCATTTCTTCCATGGGTTTTTTGTATCGTTTTTGTTAAGTTTTTTTGTACACCGCCTTTGGTAGAGCACTGCTAAGAGACCGATGAAGCGCAGCTTGAAGCTTGAAGACTCGTGGGCAGGTGCTCAATGTGGAGCAGGCAACCTCTTATGTCACGGATTTCTGCCGGCTCCTCTTTCCTGTCTCCAGAAACCCAACACTATTTAGACAGCTTCTGTTAACTTCGTCTCCATCAACTTCTTGACAGAATAAAGGTCCTAGGAGCGATTCCAAACAGTGGAACCGTAGACTGGAAGATTCGGATTCATCTCACGAACGTGACACTGAACTGTACCCGATGGTATCACAATTGATTATGACATAGATAGATTGAAAAAAAAAATACTCTGGAGCTAACACTAAAATAATAAAATAAATACCACATCACAAAGTAAAATAAATTGTAAATAAAAAATTTAGAAATAAAAATATATTTACAAACATTCCAGAAAATAAATTGATGGATGGAACATTATACAAAGACAATAAGAAAAAGTCAGTAAAATCTGCATTGAAACCTTGAAATTAGTGCATACGAGATAAAACAACAGATAAATAAACAATAGTAGTGCCAGCCAAAAATCTGGATAAATAGAGTAAACAATTACAATGGTATAGGATGGTTTTGAAGGTTCGTAAGAATGAAGCATGGCGGATGCTAGGAGATAGGGAATTGCAGAGAGCGATGGAGAGAGCAAGTAAAGAACGCTGGAATGCTCCAGTTCTCTGGGAAGGAATATAAAGATGAGGGAGACAGGAAGGATCTTGTTGTGTTATGGGGGGAACACTAAGGATTCCAACTGTAGGATAATGAGGTTGAGGAGAATTGTTAGTTTGGAAAAGATATGAACCAAGTAAGTATTGCCCACAGATAGAGGGGTGGGAAGAACTACTCTAAACCAAGGAAGTATTGCCCACAGCTAGAGGGGTGGGAAGAATCACCCTAAACCAAGGAAGTATTGCCCACAGCTAGAGGGGTGGGAAGAACCACCCTAAACCAAGGAAGTATTGCCCACAGCTAGAGGGGTGGGAAGAATCACCCTAAACCAAGGAAGTATTGCCCACAGCTAGAGGGGTGGGAAGAAACCACCCTAAACCAAGGAAGTATTGCCCACAGCTAGAGGGGTGGGAAGAATCACCCTAAACCAAGGAAGTATTGCCCACAGCTAGAGGGGTGGGAAGAATCACCCTAAACCAAGGAAGTATTGCCACAGATAGAGGGGTGGGAAGAAACCACCCTAACTCGACTTAAAGATGGGATCCACGTAGTCCCGAAGGTCAATAGAACTCCTCATAAAAAGTAATGATGGCGAAAGAAATCCGTAATTTCTATTGTTGGTCCCGAAAATAATACATCGGAAATCATTTAATTTTTTTTTGCCGTTCGTGTGTCTTAAACAAAAGGCAGCAATCATAAATCTTAAATAACTTCAGAGCTTGAGAAATCTCAAAACTTAGCAAAACGGGCCCGACTTTTTGCACGTTTAATTCTCATACCGTACTTAAGTTATTATGGTTTGATAAAACTGATGAGCATATTTCCAGGTACTATGGAATATGCTACGATAATGATTCAATGGATTTGAAATTTTAGTCCAATATTCCACAACACGTTGAATTACACTCATTATTTCTTGTTAAAAATACACATCTCAGCAGTTCTATTTTTCTGTATCTCTTGCCCACTTCAATACTTTTTTCTCTTTTTTAAAAAGGCGGTTTTCAGGACCGAGATAGTAAAACAAACAAACTGAAGTATTTTTTTATTAAAAATCCCTAGTAATTTTTTTCACGATCAGTTAATAAGTATTTGTGTAACGTACACGGATTTCCAGGATTATTTCTTGTTAATTATTGTCGTTACGAATTTAAAAAAATCTATTAAATTATGAAAATGGTGAGGGCATATATCCCTTATGTACGAGAACTGCCCACTTAGGCTATTCTGCCCAGTTACTATTCCTTTGGGAAAATCTTTTATAAATTACAAATACGATGAAAAGTACATTTAAATTACTAAGTACTCGTTAAATATTATGTTTCAGTTACAAAATCATTTGTAGATGGTTTTCCCTTCCAATAGAATCAAAAGAATAAGTGAAGATATCACCTATAGCAATATATAGTTGTTCTGTTAATGCGGGGTGCTTTATAAATATCTTCAAAGTGGCGCTATACTATAAATTGCCCTTTTTCTTGTAGCAATATAGTAATGTCATTATAATGATACATTACATTGTTTCATTAATCAGTTAAAGCCGTTAGGTGGGAAATAAAATAATAATAGGGCTTAAGGTTGAAACGGAAATAAACCTGTAGATTTCATATCATATTATATATTCTTCATTTTCAACAAACCAAGGAAAATTTCCATTTTTTCAAATGACAATTCCAGTGTAATTGAATTCGACATACAATGGAATATTTCTTCCAACTACAAACTCATGTCTTCGGAGACCGAGAAACTTACAACCCCAGTGAGCATGCCTTCACTCAACCAGTATCAAGAGGGAATATTCAACAGTACATCGCAGATGGAAAAGAAAACTTTCAAATCCGAAACATACACTAGCAAGTTTCTTATTTTTTTACAGCCTTCTCACTTGGGAAGCGAAACCATCAAGGTCCTTCTCACATTTATTAAATGTATCCGGAAAAGTGAGATTCCAAATTTCATAGGAAGGAAATCGTACTGATGAAAACTGTTTCTCATGAAACTTTTTCTATTTCTTTTCATTTGAATAATTATTTAAAGGCTTTATTTATCACACAAAATCTCTAACAAAAATATAGATATAATGTCATATCATATTCCATTTATTCGTCAATTTCAAGAAACCAACTAAAATTTCAATGTTTTGAAATGTTAATTCCGTCCAGTGTAAATGAATGTTTCGACATACATGTATTTGCATCCGATCCAAGTAGCATTATCAATATTTGTTGCTCAAAAAGAAGCTCTACATCTACATTTACTGTACACTATTTTTGAATACATTTAATATTATTTATTATAAGATCTTTATTTGAAAATTACAATTTGCTTGTACACAATTATTAATTGGTATTCAATAATTGGATCATACTTATGTACGATTTCCATTCATCCAATCTATACAAAGACATTATGCCCAGGAACCCGCCATTGCCGAGACAATTGCCTCAGCAAGCTGGTGGAAGGGCCGGTAGCAAGTAGAAGTTCCCCCCGTTACCCTCTGTGGCCGTTTCGCCATGAGACGAAGACACGGGAGAGGGTAAGAGAGCCACAGACGCTCAGGACATAAGTGGGAGTAATAAGCAGTGCCAGGACACCATGACTAACATATCTATTATTGTTAATTAAAATAGCTTTACTCGTGTCAATTTCAATTTCCAAAATTCATAGGAAGGAAAATGGTCTCATGGTTGAAAGAAAGTTGATACTGGTGGAAATTATATCCCATATACATTTTTAACGGAAAGTCATCCGTTTGTCCGTATGTATGTTGTACGATAATGGTGCATGAAAAACACATATTTTTCTCAAAAAGAGTTTACAATTTGTTTACGTTACTAGTCGTATTCTTGTTAATTACACAATCAGTATTACTTAATTTCATATTGGAAGGAAATGTCTTTTCTTGACTGGTTATGTGAAAGAAAAATTTCTATACATATTAGGAGTGTTCGATATATGACGTTAAAATAATGAGAATGATTAGTGGTGAAAAATTGTATATAACACAAAGTCCCTGCATAGGCGAAACGTAGACAAATTGTAAAAACAAAATTAAAAATTCTGGAGTGATTATAAGGCCTTAGTTTATCATTTTGATATTTCAAAACTAAATTAAGTTTCTTTTGTCATTCAAAATATTATTTTCACATTTTTTTTTTTTTTCTCATATAACTATAAGGTTTTTGAGGAATTAGTACCACGCCACATTTCTCTACACTTGTTCTTCACTTTATACCATATTTAGTTATATATTGCTAAACAAAAATTTATGTCAGTCGGTAAACATTTTTTAAAAATAATTAAAAGCATGGTGAGGCGTCTGACCCTTGGAGCAATTAGTTAAGGCATAAATATTGAGAGAGGGGGGATATAATTATAAACAATGGAATGAATCATATCTCAGACTGATAAAAAACTTGAAAATTCAACAAAAAAAATTACAGGATTGAGAGAGATATGAGGTAACGCTGCAAGGTCTATATTGATGTGAATGATGGTTGAGTAAATATGTTACTGTGAGGGTTATACAATAAATTGCAATTCCTAACAAGTCACATTAACTTTATACTAAACAAGATTATAATTATTGTGATTTTTATTAATGAAAAAATATGTGCACTTTATTGTTCACAATCAAAATATAATGCATATATTGGTGAGAAGGGCTACAAGTATAAATAAATCATAAATTACAATGAAAGGGAATGTTTGATTTAAACAGATAAAAAGAACAATGGAAATGATTTTTTTTTTGAAAAACCTAATAAAAACATCTGAAATATCAACTATACTGTGAGTGAGTCCATCAGCCGAGCTCTCTCTTATTCATGAGAAGATACAATGCATTTTTAATTGATTATATTTAATTATTAAATCTATGTGCACAGTGGTAGCTCCATTAAATATATATACATATATATATTTTCCGACCTCAACATGAAGATGATAATAAAATAAATAAAACCCAAAATAAAAAGCTTTGTTAGGTCGGAAACTTTTCAGACCACCCTCGTATATAGCTGCCTTTTTAGCAGTATATATTTGTAGGGTATAAAACAGATATAGGAACCTTCCAGTCTTTATTTTGTTGATAGTAATAAAATTTGACGTTAAATAATAATGAATATCGTGGAGTCATCCAGGAACATTAATAATATTTTGATTTACAAATTATTTAATCCGTATTTTTATGTTCTTTGTCTCGTTTTAGTTTATGATAAATGTTTGTTCTTTTTATGTTTTTATTAAGTAAAAGCCTATAATATTATTACTTTTTTATTGTCACTCTTTTTTATTTTTTAAATAACAATACAATAACACGTTTCTCCTGCTTTATTTTATATAGAAACTTCTTTATTGTGCTGCCTAAAGGTGTATACCTTTTCCAAAAAAATAAATTGTTTAAGGAAAGGGGAAGTTTTGTTTATTTTTCTATTGTTTTTTTCTTGTTGATATCTCGAAAGGCGTATATGGAATAGAAGTAATTAACGGAATAACGTTACAGTAAAATGAAGCACTATTAGTATAGCATGTGTGATATAATTTTAATTTTGGAACATGTATTAAGCAGTAGATAAACAAATTGGAGGTTCCAAAGCAGTAAGCTAGAACATTATATATACCTTCCCAAGTAGCAGAGGGGAGTAAGGGAAATTTTGTGTTCCCAGTTTTCAAATAGCTTAGGGAAGAAACATGCTCTGGAGTTAAATATCCATTGCCCAGTCAGCTGTTATGATGGCATGAGTCCAATTGCTGGAAGAGTGCTTTCAATTATGGCTTGAAAGTTTTTGATTGCGCTCAGTTTTGCTGATAACACCGTCGGGGTTGGAGTTTACATTTAACCGTTGTTCATTGCAAAAGGATTCCGGGCAAAAATTTTAATAATGAAGCTGTTTATTATTAAGCCATATTAATTATTCTAACCTTAGGCAGTGTATTATTGATCGTTGGAATGTATCCACTTCCCATTATAAATGCAGGATAACATTTTCTATTTGAGAACATTTCTATTGTCCAGGGAATTGATTGTTGGCGACTTGTGGTATATATATATATATTTTGTAAAATGTAAAATCAGAAGGAAGTTCTTTATGTTGGCTAAACCACTCCCTATCCTCTTTGAAAGGGTTAATAAAAAGAAATCTGGGGATTTGCAACCCTTTTCTGATAATTGTTAAATATTAAACCATTAAAGAATTTAATTGTTAATTATTTGTTTAAACGTCATATAACTCACATCAAACGATATATGAGTTTAATTATACAAAAAAAAAGTTTTAAATTCATACATATAAGTTTTATTGTTTGACCATCATCAATTATTATTTATAAATTGCTTGTTGTAAGTATTATATTTTATAACGTGGTAGTATCTTATATGTATCCTTATGTGTGTTTTTCCTTAGGCATGTTCTAAAGCACCGAAATATATCAAACACTAAGTATGTACTAGAGCACTTATCCTGTCATAAACACTTCAAGCTAGGACTATTTTTTTGTGAGTTCTGAATGGTATGGTAATTTTTCCTACTATACTGTATGTTTGGCCAAGGTAAGGTAAAACAACCATTCATTTTTATGGAAGTTTTAATTAAAGTCTAATAAAGACTCAAGACATGATAAATGTATTAATAAGGGCGTTGAAATCTTTAATATGATCCACTACTCAGGATAATAGGAAAATACTTATTTTATAATTGCTAAAATAGCCTACGGGTGCTTTTATTTATCATATTATCAGGTCTTACGGAATCACCATGCAAATTATCATGCCATAAAAAATGATTATAGAAGAATTTTAATACAATAAAAATGAATTAATTAATAACACTCAATTATGTTTTATTGGTACGGATGAACTTATTATGTCTTTCCATGTCAAATGTATGTATATTAAATTTCTAAGAACAAGAGACTCGCAGACACATTGACAAAATCGAAACACTATAAAATAAATATTTTTTGTTGTTAGCCTTGTGACGTTACCTTTTTTGTTTTCTGAATCGAAAATTATGTTGAAACCTCTTGTAGAATAAAGGTCGTCTTGTCAGCGCTTAGTAATGGTGAAATGAATCATTTTCCAACTCTAGCACCCGAGCTCAATCAAAACACTCAATTACCAAGTACATACAGATAATTGAAGCTCTTTTAGTTGATTACAAACGCCTATGTCAGCTTGAGTAGTTACTAGCTCCTGTGGATTTTGTCAAGGGGATCGTTTCTTGGAAATGCAATTATCAGCTATTAGTCGTCAGATTATGTTTATTTATTATGTGACGCTATCAAACTACCAGGAATAATTTGCGCAAAACAAAATAACAATGTTGTTTCATAAAGATGCAAATGCTTGCGGATAGCAAGCTGTCGTTTAACTGCGAACACCCAGCAAATGTTCTATACCTGGCTCTGGGGGTGGTTTTGCTTCTATTTCACTTAGCTCCGTGACGGTGAATAAGTGCCTGAATAAAAAAGTAGTGAATGTGGTTTAATAAACCGAAATTAAGGTTAAGAGTTAACAACCCTAGCACCAACCACAATAGCTCCTCAGCGCCACCTACCAGCAATGATCACAGCATTCCTGTTCGTCCTCAAGTCTTCGTGAAGAGTTTTAACGAGAGGAAGAGATATATATTTTTTTCACATTATAAACAAACCCAAGTGTAATGTCTACAAATCCTTTCTTCTTGTTTTAAAAATGATGATAATTATATAATTTAATTTTAGAGGAAAAATAAAAGCCCTAACAAAACGATAGTGCAATAGAAAAAAAACTATTTTTGTATCTTCCTTAATACTACCTACAATAATACAATCTGTAGTTGGAGTTCCCTTGTAATAAATATTTACATAAGACCAGATATTATATAATATTTACAGAAGCTTATGTGTGGTTGTTCTTTATCTCTATCTTAATCGAAGTCTCCTATTTTGTTTGATTTCATTAAGGACATTTCTGAGAAAATAAAAATGATAAATCTTTAATATATCTGTAATTGTCATTTGTAATTAATAATAATAATTTATTATTATCAAACTATTGAAGGTATAATAGCATGTATATTGTAAATGTTTCCATTAACAATAAAATGATTATCAATTACAGAAAACAATGTTTCCCCATTATAGCAGACTGAGGATATACTCTTCATATTGAATTTTCAATATTGTTATATTGTTATAATAATAAAAAAAAACATTGAAAAGTTTGAATTAATGGCTCTCTTCTAAATACTGTAGCCACAATCTACCTTCAAGTACATTTCCAATTCCTTATGCCAAATAATTTTATCTAAGGTAAAAAAAATGCATTGAACCTAATCCAGATAAGATAATTTTCCTTTTTTTTTTTTTTTTTTTTAATTTCAAAACCTCAAACAAAATAATACAATGTACAAAAAATAATAAAATAATTGGATTACATATTTCTCCTCTTTCTGCATTTACATGCATTTGGTGGAGTGCATAAATATAATAAAATTTTTATTGTCATTAAAAGTTCATCGTTCTTATACAACACTAGGTGATGAGGCTCACCTTCTATTTGCCACCGACACTTATATATATAATTTTCCAGTAATGGCTTGTACTTATGTAATGTACTTGCAGTATTAATGTATCCGATATTATACCCCTTCTTCTTTTATTAAATTATTATCTATTAGTTATAGTATTGATTGTATAATAGCATGCATATTGTAAATGTTTCCATTGACAATAAAATAATTATCAATTACACAAATTAATCCCTGGATCGGTAGCGTCGCCATTTTTCTTTCTAAACATGCTATATTCACATTTTCGCTTGCTGAAATTTGTTTTCATTGATTATGAGCTACATTGTATTTATTTAAATTATAAATCTACGGGTAGAAATAAAGGGAGTAGGAAATTATTAAATAAGATGCAGGGATACTCTCGACGCTTAAAGACAGTTCCTGAAAACCTTATTAAATGCTAGTAACAAAAAAAATACTGAGTATTTAAGATTAAAAGCTACTTCATAATATTTAATAAACCATCTTAGTCACTAAAAATCATGTTTTCAACGTGCAAACAAAATTGTAAATAACTAAATATTTAATACTTAAAAGTAACTATTGAAATAGGCTGGTACGAATAAAATACACGATTTATTTTAAAGCTCTCATAACTTTATTTTCTAGAATATGCTTAAGTTCATTTTGTGACTTCGCCTAACGTGTCCTTAACCACGGGGGAAAACCACAAGGTAATTTTCTAGATAACTTCTGAGCTGGGCTGAGAATTCTTAGAAGCTGGCAAACCTTCTCAGAAAATGTCCAACCTTGTTTTTTCTTCTAACTTTTTCCCCCCACTTCCGTTATTTCATTTAAACTTAAAAATAAATATTCATATACAAAATTATTATTTTTGTTAAACAATTTCGGTCATTAAAAATCGTTCTTCGTAGACAAAAAAATGTGATTATTAAAAATATTAACTTTAAAAAAAAAACAATAGTGGCTCTCGGAACATGGTAATGCTGGGAGTGGACAAGATATAGGCCCGTGAGAAGATGATCTGACCTGGGGCCGATGCAAGCGACTGTCATGAGATTCCTGCAACTTATATCGCAGGCCACAATGAGAAAGGCCGATGATTTTTAGAAATGCTTTAAAAGTACATTACTTACCAAAAACTTTTAAGCAATTTCATGTGCCTTTCCAAGTGTTGTAAATATTGCATGTAAATAGTGTAAAGTTTTGTTACAGCTTTTGTTTATACAGCTTTAGTGTGTACAGATTTGCTACTTTTATATGGACTCTACGGTCAGCAGGCACGCGGTTTGCCCCATTTTTTGGGGATAATGTGCTTCAAAAATTATTGTTTTGGCTCACAAAAAAATTGTCGGTTTTTAGTAACTGTTTTCGGACCTTTTTTGTGATAATTTGTTTGAATATGAGTCGCTCATAATTTTTGACCTAAGGTCTATTTACCTCGCAATTTAAAGTGCTTGATGTGGGATCCTGTTGTGGACCTGAGTCTGTGTTCCTTGCTTGTTTGCTGTATTTGCATTTATTTGGTTAACAGAAGCTGTAGTGTTCTCATAAAATACTCTTTTTAATTAATACAAGTTATGTCAGCAACTATAATAGCTCAAATGTCATTGTCATAGCACATTTCCAGAAATAAAAAAGTTGTTAAATAACTAAGTTTGACATAGAAATAATAGCTATTGAATCCGGGTCGGAACTTACCGTAGAAATACCCGATTCTAATCTTGGCTGTCAAAACATGCAATATGTATCTTTAAAATTATCTTTGAGGCACCTTCTTTATTGCACCCTTAACCATGGAGAAAAATTAGAAGCTCAAACTTTAAATAGCTGCTGAGCTAGGGACTTGAGAAGTCTTAAACGCTAACTTTTTTTCGGAACGGGCCCGATTTGTTTTAATGTTCGATTTTTTTCAAAAATCAAATCAATTTATTTACTTAATAAAAATAATCATACGCTAATATGCAATACATCGATTCTAACATCAACAAACAAAAGATTTACACCCTCGCTTTGGATTATAAATAAAGTCTTCGTCGAAGTAGAAATAAATTTTATGTTAGGAAACGATATAAATAAAAAACCTAACGACTTGTTCATTTTTATCAAACATTAACGTCGCTATATTTTAACCAAAAACTAATCTGCATATTTGGAGATGTTGTTGAATATAAGGTGTGGATTTAGAAGGATTGAATAATTTTTAAGATGACTATGGTAGTATGACAGACAGACACTATGGTAGTATGAACGACAGACATAATGGTAGTATGACAGACAGACACAATGGTAGTATGACAGACAGACACAATGGTAGTATGACAGACAGACACTATGGTAGTATGACAGGCAGACACAATGGTAGTATGACAGACAGACACAATGGTAGTATGACAGACAGGCACTATGGTAGTATGACAGACAGACACTATGGTAGTATGACAGACAGACACTATGGTAGTATGACAGGCAGACCCTATGGTAGGATGAGAGACAGACACTATGGTAGTATGACAGGCAGACACAATGGTAGTATGACAGACAGACACAATGGTAGTATGACAGACAGGCACTATGGTAGTATGACAGACAGACACAATGGTAGTATGACAGACAGGCACTATGGTAGTATGACAGACAGACACTATGGTAGTATGACAGACAGACACTATGGTAGTATGACAGACAGACACTATGGTAGTATGACAGGCAGACCCTATGGTAGGATGAGAGACAGACACTATGGTAGTATGACAGACAGACACTATGGTAGTATGACAGGCAGACCCTATGGTAGTATGACAGGCAGACACTATGATAGTATGACAGACAGACACTATGGTAGTATGACAGACAGACACTATGGTAGTATGACAGACAGACCCTATGGTAGTATGACAGGCAGACACTATGATAGTATGACAGACAGACAGCGAAAGGCGATCGCAGTAGTGCCTATCTCTTTGAGCTCTGCAATTAAGTTAAAATTCCTTGTATTGACATTATTTTTCTACTAACATCATTCGCCCACTTTCAGCCGTTTTAAAGTGGAACAAGAAGACATCCACGTGATTCAACGAGTTGAGACACTTGAAATTTGATCCGGCATTCTAATAAAGCAGATCTAAGCTATGAATTTCCGTCGTTGAGTTAAGCGATTGCTGCCGGGCTAAACAACAAATTCATTGGCTAGCTATACTCATTTTATAATTAATCATGTTTTCACAATAATTACCTAAATGTTCCATTGTGATGAAGAATATTTTAGCCGTACAAGAAATGACAATTTCTAGAAATAATAAATAATTTTGATACCGGAACGAAGAATATGGAAAGTAAAAAGGCGATATGTAAAGACACTTACGGTACTCTCTTAAAAACTTATTGAATGATTGTTAAATGAGTACTCCGTATTTTATTTTAGTAATATTTATTATTTCGAAGGATGTCTATGTATATTAAATAACGCAAAGTGTGCACGTTTCGGACTAATTCACATCATCATCAAGCATTCCATGTCGTGTTGCTCAAATTAAATAATTAAATACCATCAATAAATATTGTCAATATATATAAGAATTTTAAAATTTTTTTTTGGTAATATCATAGTTGTATCCATCAGTCAATTTTATCGATGGATTTTAATTTTTACTATTAAATTATTTGATTTGAACAAAAGGACATGGATTGATTGATAATAGCGTGTGCTGAAAGAGTCGGAAACGTGGAAATTATTACATGAAATTATGATATAAATATATGCACAAGGGTATTGTCTACAGTTTGTGTATTTATTATTTTAATCACTAAGTATGGGATTTGTAGAAAACTCCCCGAAGGCATTAAATAAAGAATTTCTGTTATTGGATGTGAAAAGTTTATTGTTTGGAATAGAGCGTTAAACAACATGGAGCTTCATAAGAACTGCTGATCAGTTAGCGGATCGGGCTCAATATTTAATCATTTCCAACCAAAACTTAATCAATTTATATCGTGTTTTTTTTCTTTATATATATTAGAAATTTAAGACCGATTAGACATGCAGAGTGACGAGCTTCTCGGGCTAGGCAATAAAATCAATAAAGAATTCTAAAATGGATTTACTTTACACATTTCCATACTGCCACTTACTAGTTTTTATTTGGGATATTATTAGTACATAAATAAACCGACATTTTATGTTTTTTTATTTTTCAATTATCGCTTTTGTCAGCTAATGAACACGGCTTGTTACACAATAATTGTTGAGTCCGAAGGGAAATATATATATATTGTATATAATCTTGACTTACGTTAATAATGTGTTGATTAAAATACAATAAGTGTAAAAAATAAAATATACATAGAAAAATTCTGCCCCTTTTTACTAACTTTTATTATTTCAAAAATGTATTTATATCCACCATACATTCTTGTTATATGAATATTGTTGCTAATCACTGTTTCCTCAATGGTGCTAACTCTTTAAATTCAAATTAATAGTTATGTATCATTTTACTAACTATTTATATTACACTTATATGGAACTGTTATTTGCTATCTTGTTAATAGCATTGTCACACGATTGATGCAGAAATACACGGTATGTTGAAACGTTATTGATAAACAAATTTGATGTAAATGTAACATATTTCTATGAGCAACATAATATACAAATGACCCAGTTATCATTACATCAAGTTATCGGAGATCTATAACAATTACTCACTGCTTCTATTTGTGATTCGCTTGACGGGAATCAATGAGACTTCCGGTCATCAAAAGTCATCCTACTTGATGGGAATTTCTGTTGAATCAGGGAAACCAGGACAAACGCTCCGAATATAAAACAGCTTCCCACAGGAGTTTCCTTCAGCATTCCTTCCGAAGACCGGCCGATCCCGGACTAGTCCCCACTATTAGAGATCACGTGCTTATGGCCACAAGGCTCGACTGACGCACAGTAAAAGGAAACGCTAATTTGTCGATCAATATGTAATGAACCATTTACAAATTAATAAATTACTAGAAATATTTTTGCAATACCGCTAATCCGAACTTCTGCAGTCCAAACACTTCAGTAAGCCGTACTTTTTTTTTTTTTTAATCCATGTATTTGGCTTTATTGATAGGAAGAGAAGAATGAAGTGACTGACCACTACATACAAACCGTATGTGCACAACTAGAAAATCATATATCATTTTGTCATTTCAATAGAAATTCTAAACTTATTACTCGCTAACAATTCGTTAGTAAACCCCGCGTTAGCTTACGAACACTTATCGGAGCTAAGTCACAGATACCAATAGCAGCAAACTTCAAAATATTCTCATTTATAGAGTATTTACAAACAGCCCAGAGACCTCCCAAGTCCACATGGTTGTCACCTCCCTCGCATGCGAAAGAGGAAGCGGAGTCTTAGGAAGTCCCCTACGCTCCTCCGTCAGTCCCGTCACCGGATACGAGCCAGCGGAGGCTGACGAAGAGCGCGAGAGCCACAGACGCTCAGGACAAGATTGGAGAAACTGCCCATTGCTAGGACTCCCGCTGTCACGCATTTATAGCAGGCCACGAAACCAATGCCTTTTTAGTCTCCGAGGAGTTTAAAATATTCTAAAAATATTATTTGACGAACCAAGGTATCTACAATTATATAAACAAGTTGAACTATGTATAAAGCTGATTATATTCTGAATATTTGGATCAAAAATGTTATAGATAAATATTGACACTACATTACTTCAAAATATTGCTGACATAGATAAATTACTGAAATATAAGGGTTTAGGGCATACTACATTATGAACAATTGTTTTCAATTTTATATTTTATTTTTATTCTATTTTTTTGTTTTTTTTTTAATTGTTTTGCCGTTTGGTTTTTAAATTTATACTTTGTCCTAAATGTATGTGTACTTCAATGAAGATTTTTTCATAACCAGAACGACGTTAGTTTTTTTTTAGTTTTTTAGTTCAAATGCATTGCATATTACTAAAAGATTATTTTTATTAGTAAAAATTAATTAATAATAATAATTAATAATTAAAAATTATTAGTAAATATTGGAAATAATTGATTTCATATTTAATAAATGATATTTTTGGTAAAAAACATTAAGATATTTTTTCACAATGGCCTGATCAGTATTTGAATCAGGCAGCCGTAGCAGATTTCGATAGTGTTTTCCTTGACCCCACGGGGCTCAGCTAGCCGAAGGCGGTCACATCTCATTCGGACAAAACGGGTTTGAACCCGAGTCGGAAGCCTTACGTGCGGTCTCCACGGGCGGAAGTGCGCAGGCTCTAATATCACCTTCATAAATCCTCTTTATCTCACCGCATGTCGCTGGCTCTTGCCCCAATGGCCAACTACCACACTAAGGCCAGTTAAGCACATTTTTCTTTTTACATCAACTATCGACAAAAGTATATTATTTGAAGTTGATCCTTGGGAATATTATTCCATCTACTCCCAAGCAAAGCTTGTGACTTCAGAAATGTTAGCAAGTTATTTCACGTTTTATTTTACTTGTGTTAACGAAATGAAAAATAAAATTTCTTTTTTTCCATTAATTTGTACCTATATACAAATAATAATAATAAGGGCCACAGTTTGCCTTATAGATACAAATAATTATAGATTTAAATAAACAAAATAGAAAAACAAACATAAAGAAATGAATGATTTGCCGGTAATCAATCCGAAATTGTAAGCAAAATCTTATTGCTATTGCGATAACTGTGACAATAGTTTGCCAGTGGTAGATTGAGAGGAAAAAAGTCATTTACAAAGAGCGGACTTGAAAACATCGAGGGAATTAGAGTAAAGAGGATTAATACAGGACACCTGACTCCCTCAGGCTAAATAGTCTTATTTCTAAACTTTAAATAGTATTTGCTCCTCCATTCTATCTCAAGTACTTTACATGGTGAGGCTAAAGGCGGTTTCTTTGTTGCTTAGTAGGCATTCGGAAGGCCTTCTAGGTCTTAGCTACTTATACTAACCTTCTGGTCGGGATTGGCGCCAGATCCTATACCATCTCTTTCCGCCGCGGAGCTTATTGTGCAATGCTCACTCATTTCCTTTATGCCAAGCCGACCATTAGTGGGATAAAATAGTTGCACCTCCAACAGATCCAAAGAAGCGCATCTATCAACTCAAGGTTTGATGCTCAAACCTTGCATGGATAAGCGGGCTATCGTGTTGCGGGAATAAATGGAAGGTTTGAGCATGAAGAGGTTACATATGTAGGGTACATATGATCCGAGGAAAGTATTGCCACCTGGTCATGGGAAATCATCACTCACATAGCAATGCGAAATGCGTGAGTCTCTCAGTATTGCCAAGACTGCTCCAAGGGAGCCGTTTGTAAGGGTTTTAGCTTACTAGTATTTATTTACTCTTTGTAACGCCTTACATTACATTGGAATGTACATTAGAAATTTCAGATTAAATGAATGTTTTTATGACAGCTCTAATAGATTTATTGGTCCAAGAAAGGCTTGGGATAAAGTAAATAAGACATTAAAGAATAAGCTCCTCGCCGCCAACTCCTGAACCACTTGAATTACTTACAGGGGCATTTTTAATAAGCACAGTAATAAGCATTTTTTCACCAATTACCTAAGACCTAGGGGGACCTAGAAGGTAATAATTCTTCTCCTGTCTTAAGCAAGTCCTGCAGCTTTCTCAATAGGAACTAAGCAACAAAGAAGCCGCTCTTACCCTCACCACGTACTTGAGCTAAAACTAGCAGCCCTATTAAACTCGGTCCAACACTCATCTGGCTGGAGCTCACTCTCTTCTCCCACCTCCAGTACATTCCTCCCTCCATCGGCTTAGCAACCTATAAAGTGTTTACTCTAATCATTCAACAATACCATTATTGTAAGTTGTTTCTATCAATAAAATGTTTTTAAGTAATTACTGTTATGGGATTGTTAATTACAGAACGTACAAAAGAAAGACGATTTCTTCGCACCTGTTTGAAAGCCCCTCCCTTCGAGTTCGATAAATATTTAATTTTGAATATGCACTAGCAGGGATCTTTTACCTCCCCCCCCCCACGACATCACCCTCTATATGTTGTGATGTTAGGTATAGGAAGTAACCGGGGTGGGGTTTGGTTTCGTCACATGTGATGTTTGGTCAGAGCCATTTCCATGGTAGAATTTCGTAACTGGGTTTAGGCTCCCAGGAGGCATCGCTGGTTCTTCTATATTCAGCGTTCACCGATCCCCCTTCATAAGACTATTTAGTAACCAATACAGGTGTTGGCTGTTGGACACGTCCGCGCTCCGACCACTTACTGCAGTATTGTACCAGAGCCCGTCTTCTACCCAACTCCCTCTCTCTCAACCAACCATCTAGATGAGCCAAGGGCTGTGGGCTCTTTTCCGCCATATATACTTAGCTCCATCAAAGGAACATGTTAGAGTTACATTAAATTTATTACAGGATAACAAAAAGCTTTACGTAAAAGCTGTTTACGATATACTAGATAAGAATAGAAAACAAATTGTATTTCATGACAATTTCATATCTGGCAAGTAAAAAGAACTATCACGTCATTTAAAAAAAAAATTAACCTCTTCAAGCAAAAATAACAGGTAATAATATTAAAATAAAATTATTTAACTACTTTTAGCAAATAAAGTCATAGATGGATCCACGTACAAAAAAACAGTATGAAGAAGTGTGTAAGTGAACGATCGTCAACGAAAAACGAGAAGAAAAAGGAAAGAGGTTGAATGTAGTTACTGAACGAGAGTTGTCACAAGACTGTTTTTATTTGAGCTTTTAAAGCCTCTCTAAATACATTCGGGATGTTTACATCCCGATGACTTAAGGATTAGGCTGGCTGCCTACGACGTCCGAACCTTAACTCCCCCCTGCCAGTTTACGCATATCTCTTCGTAAACTCCAAGGTCCGCCGCACTCAGCACACAGCCTGTAATCCCTTACATCACGTTTACGGTCTAATATATTCATAGTCCTCACAAAAAAACAAAGAAAAGAGATAATACAGAAATAAAACAAAAATAATAATAACAAAAAATAATACATTCGCCCTGGACCCGGTGGCTGCCAGGTAAAAAAAAAATGGAACATCCACAATATAAATAATGAAAACAAAAACTCTCTCTGAGCAGCACATGTGAATGTGAACATGTGAAACATATGATTCCGGATCAGTTGCTCCGTATCGGATCGAGGGCACACCATCTTACGCACATTCAACACCCTCCCCCCTGTGTTGGGAGTTTCAACTGTTCAATGTGAACGGTTCGCCTCTTCTTTGGGGTGGTCATACTCTCGATGGTCACGAGATTATGTTCCCGAATTATGATGACCTTAAAGGGCCCCTCATACCGAACAAGTTCCTTACTACGATTTGACACGACTTTTCTGTACACAACGGTCCCAATCGATATTGCTCCTATGCGATCACGCACCTTCAAATTTGCCCGTGCCACGCGCTTGGATTTTTCGCGCATAATCTTATCGCGTACTTTGTACCACATCTTTCCGAGCTGTATGTGGGTGTTATGGAGCTGTGCCACCATTCCCTCATCCGCCACCGTCTCTGGCCAGTTCCTCGGTCTCACTCGTAATCCAAACAATATTTCGAAGGGTGCTAACCCCGTCGTGGCATGTATCGAGTGGTTGTATGCCGCCACCGCCATTGGCATCGCTACGTTCGCCGACAGGCCTTTATCCACCTGGTACACGCGTAAGTGGTCGCTGAGGGTGCTGTGTAACCTTTCGATGGTTCCCCTGCTCTTGGGATGCCCGGGGGTATTAAAATGCCATACCACATCCCGTTTTTGCATTTCGGCTCTCACGGTTGCATTGTCAAACTCCCGTCCCCCGTCCGACGAGATCCTCTCTGGTATGCCGTAGAACTGAAACCATGTGTTGAGGGCTTGTAATATGGAATCTGATGACTTGTCTCCCACCGCGTAGGCCATAGCCACTTTGCTAAATGGGTCGATGATAGTGACCCACTTAAAACCCCGCCACGTGAAGGTGTCCACTTGAATCTCCGTCAGTGGTGCTTCTGCCGTGGGTGATTCCTCCTGGAGTCCCTGCGGGGGATGTCTATCATATTTCGTCTTCTGACAAACTTCGCATGCTCCGATTACCTCCTGAATAGTCCGCTGCATCCCCCACCAAAAATAGCGCCTTCGTAGTGCTTGTGCCGTCTCCTGCCCACCGCGGTGGTTGGTTTTTCCTTGGTGATACGCCAGTGTTACCTCGCGTTGCTGCTCCTCGTCCCGCAGGGTTTGGACCACGGAAAGACACCGAATGAACGAGCGATCCACCCCCAACAGCTCTTTCTGCCACAGCTTTTTAATTTTGTCCCACACAGTCTCGTTGCCCACGAATAAATGGTGTGTTTTGCCGGGTTTGGACACGTCCTTGAGAGCCTGACAAATTTGATCTCCTCGAACTCCCGGTGGTGACCAAATCGTCGCGATCTGACTCCTACCGTACGTACTATGGAGTATTTTCAGAGCACCCGATGTTTGAGTTTTCCATATGATCTGCCTCCGCTTATCATTGATAATTTCGTCCGTCGTCTCCATATCACGCGGTCTCTCTCCTATAGACTCGTCTGATGGTGTGTCCGCACTCCTGTCACTATCTTTCCGCGTGCTGCTCCTGCCCGCTTCTCCAGGCGTCCATTCCTCAATGAACTGCCTCATACCGCTCGATGTTTCCCCTTCTTCTATGGCGTTCACCATAATAGCGCGCGACAGCCAATCTTTGCGGATATTCTGCTCTATCAGCGGCGTGATCATTATCCGTGCTCCTTTCCGTAGTAAATTGTTAATGGGTACCATATATTCTGCCATGTCCGGCACGAAACGGCGGTAGTAATTGAGCGTGCCCAGTAATCTCCGAATCCCTTTTACATCTTTTGGCACCTCCATTCTCTGGATCGCTTCTACTTTCGTCGAGTCTGGTTGAACCCCTTCCTGTGAGATTGTGTGCCCTAAAAAACTAATCTGCTCCTGCCCCAGTGACGATTTGTCTATTGACAGTTTCAACCCGAAATCCCTTAATCTCTCAAATACGTTCCGGAGGTGTTGAATATGTTCCGATTCCGTTCGGCTGAAGATCAGCAGGTCATCCATGTAAATTTGGCACATATTTTCGTCCATTCCTCTCAGAAGTTCGTCCATGAGACGCTGAAAGGTTATTGGAGCATTTTTGAGACCGAACGGCATTCTCGTGAACTCAAAATGCCCTCTTTCAAACGAAAACGCCGTTTTATGTTGGTCATGCGCAGCTAGTTTGATCTGATGGTACCCTGCTTTTAGGTCCAATGTGCTAAAAATTTTTGCACCGTTTAGTCTGTCTAGGATGTCTTCGAACCGCGGGATCGGATATTTTTCGTCCAGGGTATTATCGTTAAGTTTCCGAAAATCCACCACGACTCGGTATTTTTCCTCACATTCTCCCGGTCGACTTTTCTTTTTCACTGCCCACAAAGGGCTATTATACGGAGACGTGCTATCTCTGATAATACCTTGGCGCTTGAGATCCTCGATCTCCTTTCTAATGTGTTGTCTGAGCGCTTGCGGATACCGCCTCTCCTTCACATACGTCACCCGCTCTACTTTTAACGGGATCTCATGTAGCGTTTTCCCCGTTGCTCCTAGCTTGTCCCCTTCAGCGAAAAAAATATCCCTAAACTCGCTCCTCAGACTCTCCCTCCAATCCTCCACTCTCTTAACCGCTCCTATTTGCTCCGTTTCGCCCCTTACGCCCCCCCGGCTTCGATAGGTTCGCTTCCCTATTTTGATCCTCCAGTTCTCCCCCTCGTTTTTGATGCGCGCGCCTACTTTTCCCAGTAAATCACACCCCACTATTATCTGGTATTCCCGTGGCATGTCTTCCACGACGTGTACTTTTATGTCACCCATTACTTTCGCCCATTCTTCCAGCCCCACGACCGCTTCTCCCATTACTTCGCAGGGTCCCCCAAGAGTAAGTAATTTACACTTACATACCTTGATCTGGTGTGCCCTCTCTCCTCTACGCAACCTCTCTAACGCACCACGAGATATTATTGTATTGGTGCTGCCAGTATCAATGAGGCACCTCTCCCCCTTCCCGAACTCGATAATTGGCAAACCACACATCCTTTCCCGCACTGTATTGCACCTTAGGATGCGGTCGCCTCTCTGCTGCCACTCTCCTCAGGCCTCCGTACGCCGCTCCCATCTGCGCGAGGGATTCTTCTGCCACTCTCGTCGTCTGCTCCCGCTGCGCTTCGACTCCTCTCCGTCTGTCTCCGACGTCCCTGATGACTCGTCGCCCGATGATCCAATTTCTCTTGGTGTCGCGCTCCGCCTCTCCCGGATTTCCTGGTTGTTCACCTCCATTGGTTCTGCTTTGTGAAATTCCCTTCTACGAAACAAGTATGGACATTGTCTTGCTATGTGTCCTTCTTCCCCACACTCAAAGCACTTAGTGCGAGGGCACTGAGCTACCAGATGGCCCGTCTTTCCACAACCATGACATTTCCTTTCTTCTTTCCGAGGTGCGTACCTAGGCCTCGTCACTCCCAATCTTCTCTCTCTTGTCGCTCCCCTGTCTCTACCGGCAAACGGCGTTTCCTGTCTCCTCCACACTGCTTTTGGGGTCCTGTTTCTCCTATATGGGATCTGGCTCCAATCGTTGTCATCTTCGTTCATTTTTACTTCTTCTTCCCTTGCGCTAGCATCTATCATCGCCTGGGCGCATTCGAGGAACGATCGCTCATTAGGGAACCCTTCCTTCCTTCCCGTCTCCTTCGCTAATTGTACCTTTAAGATTGTTGACAGGAATCCCATCCTGCCCTCCACTTCATCGGCGCTAGTTGTCTCCCTCATTTTCTCATTTATTTTATTGTAGCGGACAACCAGGACTGCAGCATACTGTCCACTATTCTGTCTCGGAGATTTCATTTCTCGAAACATTTGGAATATATCCTCCTCTGGGGTCCATCGTCCCCCCCCCATATGCTTTTTTCAGTCTCGTCTTTACTATCTCCCACGGGGTTTCCTCGTCCGCCTGTATCAGGTTCAGCACCTTCCTTTTCACCCTGCACACCAGGTCTGCCTTTATTGACTTAGCGTCACCTGGGTCGAGTAACCCTTCGTCCATCTTGGCTTGTATCCTCTCCATAATCCTATCTCCACCTTTGAGAAAATGATTTAACTCACCTATTTCCCCAGAAAATTTTTCGAGGTCTGAGATCATTTTCCTCATGTCCTGTGACGTCACTGCCCGCACCTTCATCCACACCAGTGTGTTCGCATGGGCTTCAGCCATGGTTTCTTTAGGTAACTGTGGAACTTCAAACGCTGCCGGCCGCAATTCCACCATTACCTACTTTAATTAAATCACACGAAAGTGAATAAGAAGGAAAAAAAAAACAAAAACCAACTCGCACGTTAATGACTCGAACCCACTCCGCTCCCGGGTTTCGGCACCAGTTAACGATCGTCAACGAAAAACGAGAAGAAAAAGGAAAGAGGTTGAATGTAGTTACTGAACGAGAGTTGTCACAAGACTGTTTTTATTTGAGCTTTTAAAGCCTCTCTAAATACATTCGGGATGTTTACATCCCGATGACTTAAGGATTAGGCTGGCTGCCTACGACGTCCGAACCTTAACTTGTACAATAAAATACATAAAATGAAAACCATTGATTTAATAGAAATAAAAAAGAAGTAAGATACAAGGTAAATATACAATAGTAAAAACCAAGGAAGGTGCCAACATCTATAGATATATATAGATAGATAGTAAGTAAACAACGTGATCAAAATAGAAACCCATAAATAAAATTAAGAAAATGTGTATTATATAAAAGAATGGACTTTGTAAATATGGATTAATAACTACATCCTCAGTTACCAATCCCACAAATGACAGTTACGGAACATAAATAATTATGTAAATGTTACCGCTACAAAAATGTTAATCGACTCGAATTTAAATAATAAGAACAATTGAGGAGACGGTTATAAGGAGGAATAATATATGAAACAAGAATATAAATACAGTTGGGGAGTAATACCTCTACAAAATGAAGATATCTATAATTAAAAAAACAATGACGTGAATAGAAAAAAGATTGACACAAAAAATGAGAGAATCGAGCTGTTTCATCCCAAAACTGTACTTCCCAAAACTTCTTTGTAATAGTTTTCCACTCCTTTCTTAAAAATCAGAGCTTATAATCTTCATTAGACTTTGAACTGCCTTTTGAGAAGGTTTAAATAGTTAAAAAATCAGACCAGGATTTTTTCAAGTACAAATTATTTGTCATACTTCCTGCTATGTATTTCAACCAACATATTTTGAGATTATTCGCCATATAGAGATCAAAATTTATATTTTGTGAATAATACCTGTTATATACACTTAGGGCTAGGAAATTGTTGCCAATTAATGCTTTTGCATTAATCGATAAAAAAGGTAATAACAATTAATACGTATAGATAAAAAATCCACTTATTTATATGTAGGAAAAGAGAAAAGAAAACACATTAAAGCTAAACAATGGTTGTCAAAATAAAATGAATGTTTTGGGGTACCTTCTTCCTAGTTGATACATTGTACACAACACTGCCTACTAAATTATTGTTGCCACACTTACAATTTTCAAAGACACTTTTGAGTTCTCTTTTTTACTATGTTATACCTAATATAGATGCTAGTGGTAACATGTAGTCGGGAGATAATACATAAGTAATACACCTAAGTGAATTTGTTATTGTTCTTTATTTATTTTGTATTTTTTGCAGTTTAAGGGCGTTACCAGTTGAGGCCAAACTCGAGGATGGCTGTGCATAAGTTAATAGAGAGAGGTCTGACATGGGTTTTATAAATGATTGCTTTATATTTTAACGGTAGCTTATTTATCATCACGCCCCCTCCCCAGTTGAGAGCCATTTTATTACCTTTATATATATTTCAATATTCTATAAAGCACAATTTAGTTTATAATCAATGTAAAAAAAAAGTATTCATTAAAAATGGCGAAGCCATTGATCAATTAGTCTAAGGTTATTTTAGTAATCATTTTTGAGTGTGTAGAGTTGGCTCTCGCTAGGTGCAACCTGGCTGGCGTTACACGATATAAGCACACATGCCCTGAACACTTTCGGGGGTCCGCCTCATCAAAAAGGTCCCCTATGTGATATCTGGGCTTTCTTTAGATTTAAGGAACGAACAGTATTAAGACTCCAAGGGCTTTCAGTACTAAAGGGCTTTCAGTGCTATAGGGCTTTGTACTTAAAAATACGTCCGGCCGGAGGCACTAACAACCATCTGTGATAGTAGTCAAAGAATCGTGATTTAAATTTAGTACACTCCTACCTGTTTGATGAGAACCAGGGGACCCCCCCCCCCCATTTTGCTAAAAAAAAGTTTTTTGACTACCGAAACTTACAAAGATGTTCATCTGGCAATCGGATGTTGTATACGGACCCCTCAAGAAATGATAATTTTTAATCGACTTAGGAAATATGTGAGTATCCCTCCTCTTTTAGATTAAATACACCTTATAAGTGAACGAAACGAAATTATTACGTTATTCTGGGATATTTTGTCATATGAGTAACACAACGGATGTACTAGGATATAGTAATGTCTAGCTTACATGACATTACAGATTTAGTAAACTTATGAATATTAAAGAACCTATGTACATGAGAGATTACTGCAAATAACAAACAGCAAAATATTGAAACGAAAATGGGTACAAAGCTATGGGGTTATGTTCTCCCATTTCCAGCTACTCTAATGTTACCAGTTAACGTCGGCAATACACATTTCTCTCCCTTTTCCTCAAACTAGAAATCCAGTTTGATAGACAAATTTTGCATGGATTTTCTTTTTTCAAATCCAGAAACCCTTTTCAGCCCTGTGTCTATCAGTTCCTGTAATTGTAATCCTGTTTGACACAAAGACCTGTTTTGTACAGCCAAGTTCCATTTAATGACTGGGTGGCATAAAAAATTCTGTCAGTTTCATTATGTACTGGCTGATCACATATTAGATGACATGTTCAGTAGCCCTACTATTCTTATTTTATTATTTAAGTAAGTTTTATTTTCCTTTATCAAATATTTTCCACCCAATTATTGAACTAAATTGCATTTTTTAAATACGTATAAATAAAATACAAATTTGCCCCCGTCAGACCATATATTTTGTATAGCGACCAAAATTAAACAGGCTTTTTTTCTTTTCTCTTTTGTATCAACCTAATGGTTTTCATTAGATATAATTTTCATTTATAGCTAGGTTTTTTTTGCATTTACTTTTTTGTTATGTGGAACCATTTATGATTTTATTTTCTAAATTCAGTTAAATAATCTTAGCTTGTTACTATTATTATTTTTCTTAAAGAGACTCAGACTTTATTTAGCATTGTTGTTGTTTTTGATAACGTAATATTTATTTTTGTTTGCCTGTCATAAACTTTTACAATTCAATTGGGTATTCTGGGCACAACTGTTATTCATTTCTTGTCCCAGAATACTTTTTTTTTTATATTCTATTTCCATGGTTTGCTTGACGAAATTTAGGTCGTAAGATAAATGGCTGAGCTCTGGCGGAGATTCGTCAGATTATTAAAAATTATTGTGAAAAACTAATCCCCTTTTCTACAAATCAAAATGTTGGTAAATAAGTAAATGTCGACATAAAACAAACATCTATTAAATCCGGCTTGGAATGTACAAATACTCGATTCTAATCTTGGCCCTCAAATCATTGCTGGTTTATCTTTGATATGATTTTCGTTTCACCATCTTTAATGGGTCCTTAAAGAAGTGATCAGAACTTTAAAGCTTAAACAACTTTTGAGTTGAGATCGGAGAAATTTCAGATCAGACTTTTTTTCGGCTCCTATTCCGGCTCGAAAATTAAACGAAGATGATTGTGAATATATTGGATAAATTATTTAGAGCAGAGGTAGCTGGTAACATATCACATGCACACACATGGATAAAACGAAATTAAGTTGGTATAAAGTAGAGAGCTTGGCTCTCGGAACATGGTAATGCTGGGAGTGGACAAGATATAGGCCCGTGAGAAGATGATCTGACCTGGGGCCGATGCAAGCGACTGTCATGAGATTCCTGCAACTTATATCGCAGGCCACAATGAGAAAGGCCGATGATTTTTAGAAATGCTTTAAAAGTATATTACTTACCAAAAACCTTTAAGCAATTTCATGTGCCTTTCCAAGTGTTGTAAATATTGCATGTAAATAGTGTAAAGTTTTGTTACAGCTTTTGTTTATACAGCTTTAGTGTGTACAGATTTGCTACTTTTATATGGACTCTACGGTCAGCAGGCACGCGGATTGCCCCATTTTTTGGGGATAATGTGCTTCAAAAATTATTTAATAAGTTTTGGCTCACAAAAACATTGTAACTGTTTTCGGCTCTTTTCTGAGATAATTTGTTTGAATAGGAGTCGTTCTTAATTTTTGACCTAAGGTCTATTTACCTCGCAATTTAAAGTGCTTGATGTGGGATCCTGTTGTGGACCTGAGTCTGTGTTCCTTGCTTGTCTATTGTATTTGCATTTATTTTAAGCTGTAGTGGACACTGAAAATATTCTTTTAATTGTAAGTTATTTTATCTACCTTTTTGACTAGGGTTACATTAGTTGACTCTATGTAGTTAGAAAAAAAATCGTTAAAAGAGTCATTTAATTCCTGTATGCAAGTTTTTTACCTCTTCAGTAGTATATAACAGTTGTGGTGAAGCTAATAGTAAAATCATTTTACATAAAATAACTAAATATTTCCTATATTGAAGAATGTATAATTAGATAATAATTTGTTTTGCTTACATAAGTATCCTTGATAACACTGTCTTGTGCATAACAATGACTAACTTCCCATGTCTTATTTGGAGACGATTCCAAATATCTTTTCTAGCCAGGAAATATCAGCGCCCATGTTAATTTATTTATCTTTATTAATATTGTTTTAAATTGGAACAACACAGTATGTGTAGATGTTTTCTGATAATGGGCTAATGGAGTCGGAAACGTCACTATAGAAATAATGAATCAATAAAGAATTTCAAACAGTATATTATGCAAAATTTAAAAAAAAATTATCAACTGAATATTTTTATTTTTGATCTCTACTTAGCCTTTCATGATCGCTTTTTTCTAGGGTAAATATTAAATTTAATTTACTTGAACCATTGAGAATGTTCTAGCGAGAGAAACAAACTGTAATAGACTGTTTATTGTACGAATGAGCGAATGAAGAAAAACTGTAAATATGGTATGAATTTGGAAATACCTGTCAGTATTTTTTTTAATTGTTGTATGTAAAGGAAAAGAAATTTAACTAATAAAAAAAAATCTTAGCTCAAAATTAAATGCATGTGTATCAATAGCCATTAAGACTATCTGTGTACTTTGAAATGGTTTCTTTATGAAATTACTGATGTTTATAGTTAAGAATATTCATTTGAAATGGTTTCTCTATGAAATTACTGACGCTCTCCAAATCAATACCGATAACTACCGTTTATAGACCCTTTTCGGCTTTGGGATTGTGTCAACTGGCAACTTAAGTGAGGTGGCCACGAGGGAGCCCTCAATAAGTGAGTAGATCGCTAGTACATTGGTGTAAAGTGCAAATAATAGTGACATCGGACAGAGTAGTCGGCCATCTTGACTGAGGCAGCAGCCGTCGTTCACGATACATAGCCGTTCTGACCCAGACCTGATAGGTGGCTCAGAGCCAAGACCGGTGACCCGCCACTGGAATCCCACCAGCGCTACGTATTTTATTTTATTTTATTTTTTTTTTTTAACTAACAAAAATCTTAGCTAATGACAAAATGAGATTTTATCAGCAGCTAATATCACAAAATAAAAAGAAAAGATCTAGGTCCTTAGGTCCAACTCCGCCAACGTCGCCAGTAAAGCGAAAACCCAGACGCTCAAATAGGAACATCCCTATAAACTCATCTGCTGCCAGCTCTATGGAAGATCTACCACCACTTGCCAGCACTTCAAAAGAAGAAACTGTAGCAGAATCTCCATTCTTCACACCGAATAGCTTCGAGGTACTGAGAAATAGCCAACCTGACGATATGGAAGTTATTCAAACACCAAAACAGCCCAAGCCGCCTGCTATATTCGTAAGGAATATTAGCAATTTCAAACTATTATGCTCACAAATGAGCAAAGTTGTAGGTACCGGAAAATATACGTGCCTCAATCGCTCTCGGGATACAAAAATTTCCCCAGACACTCCGGATACTTATCGAGCGATCATTAAGTATTTGGAAGAAACCAATGCAGACTTCCATACATATCAGTTGAAACAAGAACGATCGCTTCGAGTAGTGATAAGAAATCTGCACCCGACCACACCAGCTGATGAAATTGAAGACGAACTATCAGATCTGGGATTCAAAGTTCGGCAAATAACCAACGTTTTACGTGAGGACAGACAACAAAATGAATCCAACAAAACGGCATTACCGTTATTTTTTGTAGATCTCGAGCGGACACCTGGCGTCAAAATTTATGACTTAACAACCCTGTATTACACAAGAATACAGGTCAAAAAACCTTACCCCAATAGAGACATCGTCCAATGCCATAATTGCCAGGCATATGGGCACACAAAATCGTATTGCCACCACCCTCCTAGGTGTGTAAAGTGTAGTGGGCAGCACAAAAGCGAATTGTGCAAAAAGCCCCTAAAATCGCCTGCTGTATGCGTGCTCTGCCAGCAAGACCATCCGGCCAACTACAAGGGCTGTGAGGCCTATAGAATCCTCAAGTCCAGGAGCGAGCAACGTCGCCGGCCAGAAGAAGAGAAGCCAGTAACAGGTAGCTCAAGAAGCGCCCCCACCAGAAATTTGAGGCCTTCAGTCTCTTTTGCTGATGCCGTTCGGAACAGAGAGCAGTCACAGGCACTGCCCACTTCTCGTCCGCAAGTATCTCTTCCCCAGCATTCCGCTCATCCCACCAACCAGCAAACCCAATCCCATCCTCAACCACACATCTCGCATATTCCTTCACCTCCAAGTTCTTCAGATCTCAATAGCCTATTAACATCATTCCTTACAGAATTCAGAACCCTAATTACACCTCTCATTTCCCTTCTTACAAATCTTGTCCCCTACCTTATCCCCGTTAAACAAAATCCATAAGTGGATCCTTCTGACTCCTTATCCATTCTCCTTTGGAATGCGAATGGTGTTCGCACCCACACTAACGAACTGACAGCACTACTCCATGACAAGAAGATCGACGTAGCTCTTATTACTGAAACAAGACTTACGAGCAAACGACCATTTACCATTCGACAGTACCAGACTTATCGTACTGATCACCCAGATGGAACAGCTCATGCAGGTACCGCTGTCACTGTCCATAACTCCATATCCCACCACATAGTTCCTTTGGTATCACATGATTTCCTTCCATCCACTGCAGTGTCAATCACCACCTTCACTTTTCCTCTTACGTATCAACGTACTGCCCTCCCAATAAATCCATTTCCGACTCCCAATTTCTCTCCTTTCTAGACTCCATCGGACATCGTTTCCTTGTGGGTGGGGACTTTAATGCGAAGCACCAACAATGGGGGTCAAGATCCACAAATACACGAGGACACGCTTTGCTGTCTGCACTCACAAGGAAACATTGCTCCACTATCACTCCTGACACAGCCTCCTATTGGCCATCAGTTCCAACCGAAATCCTGATCTCCTTGACTTCTTTTTTTACAATAGTTTAAGAACACTAAACTATTCACTCAAGCGCCTCGATGACCTTTCCTCCGATCATAGCCCTTTATTATTAACCATTTCCCTAAGACCAATTCACAAACTGCCTCCTCCTTCATTTATTAGGGGCCCAGTTGACTGGGACCACTTCCGTCAGCTTCTTACAGAGTCCGTAAACCTCAAATTATCCCTGAAAACATCCCAAGACCTAGACGATGCAGTGCATTCTTTCACTACTCTGGTCCAGAGGTCGGCTTGGGAGGCATCGTCACCCCATCGTCACACAAAAATCCACAATCATAATCGTTTACCTCAGCATCTCAAAGATCTAACCCAATCCAAACGCCGCTCCAGAACAGTGTGGCAAAGATCCCGGCATCCTATTGATCGTCGCACGTACAATCAGTACTGCCGATTGGTAAAGCGGCGATTGGCATCCTTCCGCTCCGATTCTTTCAATTCCTACCTCTCCTCTCTGTCCACCAGGGATAACTCCTTGTGGAACGTAACCAAAAAAATCCTAAAGTATCAACCTGTTTCACACCCACTCCGTCGTGATGATGGGTCCTGGGCGGCTTCGGATGGGGATAGGTCGGAGGAATTTGCTCTGCATCTTACCCATACTTTCACACCTCACCTTTCTCATCAAAGCCATACTCACAGCACAACTGTGGAAGATTTCCTCACTTCACCTATTCCTTTCTCTCTTCCACCAAAAGCCGTTAACCCCTCTGAGGTTAAATACCTTCTGAAAAACTTACCTTACCGAAAATCCCCTGGATATGATCTCCTTACTCCTCAAATTCTCAAACAACTTCCTCCTAAAGCCATAATCTTCCTAACCTACATATATAATCCGAACGACGCACTTTCCTCTCCTCTGGAAACATTCCATTATTGTCCTATTCGCCAAGCCCGGTAAACCACCCAATGACACCTCATCTTATCGTCCAATTAGCCTACTCCCTATCCTCTCAAAAATATTTGAGAAACTCCTACTAAAACGTCTACTTCCCATTGTTGAATCCAAAAACCTTTTTCCCACACACCAGTTTGGTTTCCGCCAACGACATTCCACTGCTCAACAAGGCCTTCGCGTTGTTGATCACATCTCCTCAGCCCTTGAAACCAAACAGTATTGCACTGCTGCCTTTCTCGATATAGCTCAAGCTTTTGACAGGGTTTGGCACGCAGGTTTGCTCTACAAGCTCAAAAGATATTTACCACAGACCCTTTTCCCAATCCTACAGTCCTACCTTTCAAACCGCTTCTTCCAAGTCCACTGTGGTTTAGAATACTCTAACTACTATCCCATAAGTGCAGGAGTTCCACAGGGCAGTGTCCTAGGCCCCATCCTCTATAACATATACACCGCTGATGTCCCCTCTACTCCCAATACCTTCTTGGCCACATTTGCAGATGACACTGCAGTCTTGTCATCCCATCCAGACCCCGACATAGCATCCCATAACCTTCAAAAACAGCTTGACGAGCTCGAGTATTGGTGCAATCAATGGCGGATCAAAGTTAATGAAGCAAAATGCTCCCACATTACCTTCACCCTTTGTCACAAGTCTGGTCCACTAGTTTATTTTAATTCTATTCTTCTCCCTGTATCCGAGACAGTACAGTACTTAGGCTTCCATCTTGACAAACGACTGACCTGGAACCCACATACGATACTAAAAAGACAAGAACTAAACAGACGCTTTGGACAACTGTACAGACTACTTCAAAGGACATCCCATCTCTCAATAGAAAATAAACTACTAATCTACAAAGTTATACTTAAACCAATCTGGACATACGGAATAGAGCTATGGGGGACAGCAAAAAAGTCGAACATCAAGCGTATCCAATCCTTTCAATCAAAAGTCCTGAGAACAATAGTAAATGCCCCTTATTATGTCAGCAACAAAACCCTTCATAACGACCTTAATATACCCTACATTCTAGAACTCATCCCTTCCAAGTTTACGAAATTCCACAGTAGCCTTTCCAACCACCCTAATCCTGTAGCACAGTCAATGCACTGCGCCACTCATCCCTATAATCCTCCTCGGAGACTGAAACGGCAGTGGCCTCGTGACCTGCTATAAACGCGTGACAGTGGGAGTCCTTGCAATGGCCAGTCTCTCCAATGATGTCCTGAGCGTCTGTGGCTCTCGCGCTCTTGGTCAGCCTCCACTGGCTAGTATCCGGTGACGCGGCTGACGGAGGAGCGTGGGGGACTTCCCAAGACTCCACTTTCTCTTTGCGGTGGATTTGGGGGGTCTCTGGGCTGTCTGTAAATATTGTATGAATGAGCGAGTGAATGATGAACTGTAAATATTGTATGAATGAGCGAGTGAATGATGAACTGTAAATATTGTATGAATGAGAGCATATATCTTAATTACTTATTGCCTTATAAAAGGCAGATTGTAATTATTGCACAATAAAGGAATTATACTACTAACTTCAAAGCCTAATCTGGGCTCATTTAGCCGAAGCAAACCAATATACACGCCTTTGGCCCACGCACACACTTCACCATCCAAAATAGGACATCATAATATTTTCTCAGTAGAATAAATTAGCTCATTTTGTGCATGATTTATTTCCCTATGAAATGATAAAAAGAATTTTATTGATTTGTTTTAAGAATAATATCCTCAAAGCTTCAATTATTTTTTTCTAAATGAGAAACCGTTGTTTTCACTCTTGTCTGTCTTGAATGGTCCTTGTGCTCAGGATAGATACGCGGAAATAGGCACAAATTAAAGAAAACTACTTCGATAAACCTTAATAGGTCTTATCAATTAATTATTTAGTTGTTATTAGAAAATGAATTGCACATTTATCTAACGGCAGGATTGGTTTTGATAAACCGCCGAGTCTAGGGTGCCGGTTTACATGTTAAAACTGAAATTCAGCATTCAGCTTTTTTTGACAGTGATTTGGTGACTGCCTCAACGATTTTTGTGCAGCCTTTTTGGCAAAGGGTCTTTGATGTTTTGATAAAAAAAAATCAAAGAACCCCCAAAAATGAAATGAAATAACTGTAATTTCTCCGACAGGATTCGAATATGAGACCTTTTAAATTGTACTTACTCTCATCTGTCTTGGCCGAAGGACTTACAATTGTATGCGTTTTATCGTGATGTTGGCTGAAGACTGGTAATTGTCCGTAAGTGGGCAGGTTAAAAGATTGCAAACAATCTGCTTTCTAAGACAGGGTAAAACTATGAAAGGGTAATTGGAAATACAGGATGCTTTAAGGAAATAGACCTATTTAAGCTAATTACCTGTTGAATGAGGTTCCAATATGACACCGTTTGCCATTAAATGTCCCATTAATCACTCTATATTTTATTAGACCTACAAACGTTAAATGAAGACTGGTGTAACCCTGTGGCAAATTTCACTCCATACAACTTTTTACATTACACATCAGTTGTTTGAAATTTCACCAGTTGAAATCGCAACCGGCAAACGAGGTGACTGATTCGAGAAACTAATTAGCCTGGGGATAATTAGCTATACGTTTGAGTTTTAAGTGGACTGTAATTATTTGAGAGTCTCGTTAGAGAAATGACAATTTCAAATGTAAACACAGTAATGTAAATTCCTACCTGCTGCGATGTGACGACAGCGTGCGAATCTCCCTTCTTGAACTCCGACAACCTAGAGATCCGGGCCCAAACTCCAGATTTATCGAAGTCCCGATTCATCCAATAGCTGTCTGCGTTCAATCTGAAATGTCGCTTCTCCAAGACTTCGTAATAGTGAGACGGTGTTAATGAACAAATAAAGCTAATGGCGTTGAGAATACGCTTGAAAAAACAGTGTAAAGTGACAACTGTTGAAGAGAAAAAAAAGGACGCTATAGAGAACATGAAGCTACCAGTCGAGAGTCAATAGTGGGGGGAAAAACTCTGATCGAGCCGGCAGGCAGCGCCAGCGTCTGTGATTCACTGAAATACCGAATGGTTTCGGGTAATTATTTATTAAATAGCAAATTCAAATTAAAATGAAATTAATTTTACGCAAATGGCGTAAACATACCGCCCACCAAATTAGAGCAACTAATTTCCGGGTTAAATGAGAGCTAACACAAATGAAATAGCATGATTTACTTGAGAGTTTATGTACATGATTGAGGAAACAAGGAATAATGAGAATGGAAACGTTAAAGGGGAAAAGGTAAGGAAAAAGAGAAAAAAAAAATGAATAAATGAATGACAACTGTGAAACTTAGGCCTGAGAGTCAAGGGGCACAAGCCGATTGACGGGCCGAACGAATGAACCAGATGGGTTGCGTATGGTGACAACCCGTGTCACGCCATCAGCGCCGGGGTGAAGGGATTCTACCCGAGCCATGGGCCAATGAAGAGGAGAAGTTGAGATTCCCTTGATGAAAACAACATCGCCAACAGAAATTTCCTTGGAATGACGATTCCATTTATGGCGTTGCATGAGGGTGTTGAAATATTCGTGAGACCAGCGATCCCAAAATTGTCGGGAGATCTGCGTGATAGCTTTCCATCTTTGGGTGAGCGAACATGATGGCGATGGGGGCATTTCTGGACGGGCTAATAAAGGAGCACCGATTAAGAAATGTCCAGGGCTGAGGTAATCGGATGCCTCGAGAGGATCTGATGAAAGAGGGCACAAAGGTCGGCTGTTAAGGATGGCTTCAATACGAGCAAAGAAGGTAAAATATTCTTCGGAAGTGAAGCAAGTATCTGCAGTGATACGGCTTAGAATGGTTTTGACGGACTTGACACCTGCTTCCCAAATACCACCGAAGTTTGGAGCAGAGGGAGGGTTAAAATGCCACTGAATGCCTTGGGAACTGAGGTGCGAAGTGATTTCGGATGAATGATCGCGCATGAATACTGAAGCTTCATTTAAGACGCAGTTGGCGCCAATAAAATTGGTTCCTCGGTCAGACAAAATGGATTGAGGTAGACCGCGACGTGCTATGAAACGATCTAAGGCCGAGAGAAACGCAAAGGTGGATAGCTCGGAGGAGAACTCCAGATGCAATGCCTTGGTGGTCAGACACACGAAAAGGCATAAATAACCTTTGGTAATGGGGGCCTTACGCAGTCGCGAAGACTTGACGTTGAAAGGGCCAGCATAATCGACGCCCGTGTTGATAAAGGGACGGCCTGGTGTCAGGCGGACCGACGGAAGATCTGACATCAATGGTTGAGGCGAACGCGCTCTGAACAATTTACATGTGCGGCATGATGAAATTACCGAACGAATCAAACTGCGCAAAGATAGGATCCAATATTCGGATTGAATGTGCGCCATACAAGTGGTAGGACCAGCATGAAGGCATGTCAAGTGAGCATGACGTGATATCAGATATGACAAATGAGCTCGTTTGGGCAGCAATATTGGGTGTTGAGCTGGATAACGCAACTGAGAACGCGAAAGTCTACCGCCTACCCTAAGAACACCGGCTTGATCCAGAAAAGGGGTTAATGTTTGCAATGACTTGGTGTTTTGTTGGGTCTGAATACGAGCTATCTCGGCTGAGAAATGGATGGATTGAGTGGAAGTGACATAATATTGCATGGCAGCTTGTAACTCGGAAACCGTAAGGTCACCCTGAGTTCGATGCGCTGATGCTGCAATGCGAGCGTTGGTTGAGAAACGCAAGATCCAACCCAGGACTCGACGTGCTCTATTTAATGACGAAAATCGGGTAAGCAAATCGTGCAGGAAATTGCTGGATGAGACTGCCACCAATGAGACGGGATTGGTATTGCGTAACTCAGGCAGCTGCTCAGTGTGAGCTGAGGAAGGTTCAAAGGCGTCAGGCCATGGAATCTGAGGTTGATTGGCGAATTCAGGGCCAGAATACCACAATGTTTGAGAGTCAGGAGTGACAAATTGCTCAGCGGTAAGACCTCTTGAGGCCATGTCAGCAGGGTTCTGGTCGGAAGATACATGCGACCAAGAGCGATTAGAAAATGGAATTTCATTTACACGGGAAATGCGATGAGCAATAAAGGTTTTTAAAAGATGTGGGGAAGTGTTGATCCACGAGAGTACGATCTGAGAATCTGAAAATAGACGGACGGTCTGCAAAGGGGAAGGATAAGAAAATGTCAGCAATGAGCAAATAAGCTCGGACAGCAGCAGAGCTGCACATAACTCCAAACGAGGAATTGACAATGTTTTGAGAGGAGCTACACGAGTTTTGGCCTTCCAGAGACTGAGATTACTGACGCGAGAATGAGCGGTTTCTGAACATAAGTACACTACGGCAGCATAGCCGAGTTGAGATGCGTCGGCGAAGCCGATAAGGCTTAATGAAGCGTCATTAGGTTGTACGATATGTCGTGGTATACGAAGGCTACCAAGAGTGCTCATGTTGTGAACGAGACGAGACCACGATTGTTGAAGTGTCTGATTGATGGGTTCATCCCACGTAAGGCCAGACAACCATAATTGTTGTAGCATAGCTTTTAATGCAAATGTGACTGGAGCTACAAACCCATTAGGGTCGAAAATTCGCGCAATGTATGAAAGTAAGGAACGCTTTGTACAGGTTCCATCGAAGGGGGTGATACGGAAAATAAATGAGTCGGACAAAGGCTCCCAATTAAGACCCAGAATTTTGAGAGTCCGATCGGGGTCTGAAAACAGAAGTGGGCATTCCAAATGGTCATGAGGCAAAGTATGCAGAAGCTCAGGATGGCTGGATGACCATTTGCGTAGCTGGAAACCGCCTAAAGCCAATAATTCAGTGAGCTGAGATAGCAAAGAGGCAGCCTCGCTAAGGCTGGAAGCGCCACAAATAATATCATCCACGTACGAGTTATGCATTATAGCATGAGAAGCCATAGGGAAACGGTGGCCTTCATCGTGGACTAGCTGTTGGAGCACTCGTACAGCCAAAAAGGCTGACGGAGCCATACCGTAAGTGACGGTATTAAGCTGCATTTCTTGAGTAACAGCGCTCTCGCTTGGTTTCCAAAATATGTGCTGATAATGCCGGTGCTCGGGATGGACGAGAACCTGGCGATACATTTGCTTGATATCGCAGCAAAGGGCAACAGAGTTGAGGCGGAAGTACAAAATGACATGGGAGAGATCTTGTTGCAGTTTAGGACCCTTGAGGAGTCGCTCGTTCAGCGATACTCCAGTGGAGTCGGGGACTGAAGCATTAAAGACAACACGAATTTTCGGACCTTGATTGGTCTCTTTGGTTACAATGTGATGGGGTATAACGTATGTTGAAGCAGTGGAGGCAGGTTCCATGTGGCCTGCTGACAGATAGTCGGACATGAACATTTTATATTCAGCAACAATTGAGCCATGTTTGGCTAAGCGGTGCTCGAGTCGGGATACTGATGCCTCGAGCTTGAGTGACGTTGCTGCCTAATGGGGTTGCACTAGGGTGAAATGGCAATGCGACGGAATATCTGCCGTCAGCATTGCGTCTAAACGTAGAAATGAAATGTTGTTCAGCAACATCGTCCAAGGGATTGGAGATGGAGCCTTGATGGACGGATTCAACGTCCCAAAATGCGGTGAGTTGCTTGTCCACTTCAGTAGTGGATAACAAGGAAATGGTAGAGGGGGTCGGATTCATGATTTGAATCGGGCCTACAATGATGTGTCCAAAAATGGTGCCAATGGAAATGGGACCATGCTGAATAGGCCGAATGCCAATTTGAGTTATCAAGCGGGGAAATACGTCAGCCCCTAATAAAATGTCAATTTTATCGGGACGATGAAAATGAGGATCCGCTAAACGAAGACGGAAGAACCGTTTTAGGTTTTCCTTGGGGATTTCCATGCTAGGAAGTTGGTGTGCAATGGTGTTGATTACGGCAACACAGAGAGAGAGTCGTTTGTTGTTCAAACGGGAAACCAGTTGGATATTGACCAAACCTGTTGACAATGTATCGGAAGAACCTATTCCGGATACAGCCATGTGATTAGGAGAAGTAGGCAAACGCAAGTTTTGCACTATACACTTGTTAATGAAGGACACTTGAGAACCGGGGTCAATGACACCACGGATGGGATAAATAGAACCAGTACAGTCGGTTATGAAAGCACGAAATGTGCCTAAAAGAGAATGAGCACGTTCCTGAGTGGTTGAACGAGCAGCTGAGCATGAAAGCACTATTGGTGCAACACTGGGATTTTCAATTGATACCGATGGAGCTGGAATGGACATGGCAGAAGTTGACGGGGTTGCTATTTGCTGATCCGAATGTAATAACGTGTTATGCCGTTGTGAATGACATTTGCGGCATGATGATGTCGATGTGCATTTGGACCGCAGGTGACCACCAAGGCAATTGAAACAACGCTGATTCTTTTTCAGGAGCTCATATCGAGCTGAAATAGGTAATTGCTGAAACTTGCTGCATTGTGACACATGGTGATTGTGAGAGCAGCAGAAGCAGGAAGCAGGGGCTCTAGCTGAGCGGTTATTAACGCTTGCATGTGACGTCTGAGCAATATACGAATGAGATTTGACAGCAATCCGAGATTTAACGATGGGTTCACCAATTAACTGGGTAGTTTCGATGGTTTTGATCTGTTGATTGACAAAATCCAATAAGCTTTGGAAAGTAGGTACAGTGGTGGAATCATGTTTTAGTTCAAAAGCATGTCGAGATTTAGAATCCAAATTTTTCAGTGCTAATGACACTAGCAAAAAATCGCTCAAATCATCAAGTGCCAAGGCTTTGAGAGCATTGGCAGAATTTTCGTGAATGGTCATAAAGCCCTTGAGGTCAGAATATGAATTGGATTTGGCAGTGGGAAAGTCGAGTATGCTTTTGAGGTACATGTGACCAATTTGTCTCGGATTATTGTACCGGGCAGTTAGAGCATCGAATGCCAATTGGTAATTATCTTCGGTTAGATGGAATGAAGCAATGACAGAAGCAGCTTCATCGATAGTGGATGTTTTAAGATAGTGTAATTTGGCAATATTACTTAACTGCTGGTCGCGATGAACCATGGAATTAAAAAGTGCAAAAAAATTAGGCCAATCGGACAATTTGCCATTGAATTTAGGAATCTGAATTTTTGGCAGATGTGGATTTGCTACAGATGAGACGTTTGCAACGGGATCGACTTCAGCTTTCAATACTGAAGGTTCAGTTTTTTTGAGCTGAAAATATTTAGCTCGGATTGTGTCGATTAATTGCACAAAGGCTTAGTAAGGTTGTGTAGTTTCAACTTGATCAGTAGCTGGCAAATGCAAATTTAATTTTTTTATGAGAAAATTAAATTTCTTGAATTCCTGTTCAATTTCAGGTAAGCGTTCATAGTTGGCCTTAAGCCGAGGTAAATCGGCTATAGTCATTGTCTTAGCAGAGTCTGATAAAGCAGTTGCAACTGCAAAACTATCATTTCGCTGACTAATAGCTAAATCAATTTGTTGTTGTATTTCTTGGGTTGGTGGAGCCATTTTAATGCTATTACTATCAGGAACAAATGGAATTAGTGGATATTTACAGGAAAATATAAAAGGAAATTACGTACAATGAAAACAGAAATTCTGAAATTTAAAGATAATAAATGATAAATGTTGAACTTTTGTTCAAATAAATAAATAAATGTGAATATTGAAAATTAAATTGAGTATTAATAAAATTAATAGTTGGACAGAATAATCCGGAATACGGAGTACCAATAAATTTGTTTGAAATTTCACCAGTTGAAATCGCAACCGGCAAACGAGGTGACTGATTCGAGAAACTAATTAGCCTGGGGATAATTAGCTATACGTTTGAGTTTTAAGTGGACTGTAATTATTTGAGAGTCTCGTTAGAGAAATGACAATTTCAAATGTAAACACAGTAATGTAAATTCCTACCTGCTGCGATGTGACGACAGCGTGCGAATCTCCCTTCTTGAACTCCGACAACCTAGAGATCCGGGCCCAAACTCCAGATTTATCGAAGTCCCGATTCATCCAATAGCTGTCTGCGTTCAATCTGAAATGTCGCTTCTCCAAGACTTCGTAATAGTGAGACGGTGTTAATGAACAAATAAAGCTAATGGCGTTGAGAATACGCTTGAAAAAACAGTGTAAAGTGACAACTGTTGAAGAGAAAAAAAAGGACGCTATAGAGAACATGAAGCTACCAGTCGAGAGTCAATAGTGGGGGGAAAAACTCTGATCGAGCCGGCAGGCAGCGCCAGCGTCTGTGATTCACTGAAATACCGAATGGTTTCGGGTAATTATTTATTGAATAGCAAATTCAAATTAAAATGAAATTAATTTTACGCAAATGGCGTAAACATCAGTTAAGGGCTATTTATTTATTTTTAAGATTAATTTTAATTATGTTACATTTGATGAATTTTTTTGTATTATTGCTTGAAGTATCAATCACGTGGGAGCTATTTTGATAAGTTTAATGAAACTCTTTTATACGTGATGTTAACAATTTTAAGAACTTTAAACCAAAGTAATCTGGTTTCATCATAAAGAAAATCTTTTTGACCTCTTTTTAGTAAAATAAACTATAGTTTTTCTCCCGCTTAATCTTCTAAAATAATCATTACATTTTGAAATATTTAAAATAAAAACTGTTGTTGATATTGTGTTTCCTTTAGTTTAGATACCACTTTATCATTCCTCAAAATAAAATTTTTAACTTCCGCCAAAGATTACTTAATCTCCGTATTTCCCTAAGTTCCATTTTTATTTTTATATATAACTATAAAAGTGAAAATTGTTAAAATAAAGTACAAGTATAAAGTATTAGTTTTTTAAAACTTTCTTTACGGCTCTTATGTATATGTAAGTGATGAACCAAGAATAACCTTATATTGTCATTAACGACTGGTTATTTTGGGAAATCATATTGAAACGTTGGTTTCTTTCTACGTTACTAATAATATTGGCGTTGACTGGAGCTATGGGGGACAGGAAAAAAGTCAAGCATAATGCCTGTACAATCTTTTCAATCAAAAGTCCTGAGAACAATAGTAAATGCCCCTTATTACGTCAGCAGCAAAACCCTTCATAACGATCTTAATACACCCTACATTCTTGAGCTCATCCCTTCCAAGTTCACGAAATTCCATAGTAACCTATCCAACCACCCTAATTCCCTAGCACAGTCATTGCACTGCACCACTCGTTCCTATAATCCTCCTCGGAGCCTAAAGCGGGAGTTGCCTAGCGACCAGTTATAAATACCTGACAGTCGGAGAACAGTTTCTCCAATCGTGTGCTGAGCGTCTGTGGTTCTCGCTCTCACTCGTGACTTGTATCCGGTCATGCGCCTGGTGGAGGAGCATTGTGGAATTACCCAAGCCTCTGTTACCTCTTTCTCGTGGGAGGGAGGTGACAACGTGGGTTTGGGCTATAACTGGGCTGTTTGGATTTGTAAATATGTTATGAATGAGATAATTAATTAATAGGGGGGATTGTTATTTTATCTCAATAAAAGGTTTCTTAAAAAAAAATAAATGGGATTATTTTGTTGATAATACAATTGAATTACATATAAGATTGAATTGATAAGAGTCCCTCTTATCATATGTCAAATCATCATGAAATTACGTCGGATTCATTGACCAAATGGTGAGATACACCGTTATGATGACACTGCTCTTTGGTGAAATATAAGACAATGGCAAGTCCTGCTATATCAGGTCAGGCTGGATGGAGATTTTGAAAGAGCAACAACAATAGTTGGATCAAGTGGCTTTCTGTCATTGATCTTTTTTCAAAATCATTACTTAGTCACTACGCCATTTACGTTTAGATCCGTAGATTTAAGTCCAATTTTCCGTTAAGTACTTTGTAAACATAAACATTTTTCTTGATTAATTTTTTTTTTTGCAAAAAGATATTCCGAAAAGGGTTGGCAGCTATACGTACCAGAAGATCCTTTCTCCTCATATGAATCAACAGTAGTCATTATGCAATAAGAGTTCCAATAATACAATCTCAACATTCCAAGTTGAGTTGACAAAGTGTGATGTCGGTTTTTCAAAATTTTCAGTCGGTGCGCATAATTAGACTAGTTGATCCAAGGATCGGTTGCCTTCCTTATATTTTTTCATTATTTAAAAAAAAAAATGTTTACCAATACAATTTTCTTTAATATTTATCACTAGTATATGTAATATATATATAGACATAATAAAGAACTTAGATATTGATGAAACCATTACGAGAGATTCTTAAGGTGCTCCGCGGGAGTGTCAAAAAACTGGGACTGGGGGAAACACCCAATTATTTATTTTTGATCAAAAATACCTTTATTAGTTAAAGCATCTAGGACACTTACTTTTTCAACAAACTCAAATAAGCTAAAGTTTTTGTTCCCCCCCCCCCCTCCTCCCAGAAAAAACCTATTGTAATCGGCTCAAACACATTAAATACGCGATTTCCGTTGTTGGGTCAAACACTTTACACTTTGGAATGTCTTAGTAGTTTGAACAAGGGACCGTAATGATCAGAACATTACATCTTGGAATTAAAATAATTAATTGATTAATGACACTTAATCACTTCCACCTCAATGTAAAAAGTTTCTTGGACATGCAGGGGACTGTCATAAAAAACATACAGACTGGTCAAAACATAACGGTTTTCGTTCTACAAAAATATTATTTGTGTGTTACAAAAACATCTCTAACATATAACAAAATAAATACTTGCAATTAAAAAAAAAAAATAAATTTGTTAAGAAGGTAACAACATTATTTAATATTTTTAAAAAACCTTAAAAAGTGGGTATAGGCGATCCAAAGGAATGCATTCGGTGGAAGCCCTCAGCCAGACAGCGCTGGTTCCAACAAGACAATACTAGTGCGAACAGACGCTCAATTTCTCCGTCTCGGCATTAGCAACGGAAGTATCAAAAGGCGACTGTTTCAACCTCCTGAGCTCATTTTCATTTTGCTTTATTTTAATTTTTTTTTTTTTAATAGCTAAGACGATTTTTTTTATTTTTTTGTTATATATATATTACTGTCTTATATTATTACCACCGTTATATTTGTAATATCCACCGGATTTATATATTATATATGTATAGTGCAAATATATCACACATATATACATTATACTAATTAACATTCACCAATATGTCTCAAAAAGTCGACACCATCCTTCTTCTCGCTAGGACCAGATCCTCAAAATGGACTGCTTTTATAACAGCCTGTAAATGACTTTTATGTTCCCGCACTTAGTTCTCTAACTTCTTTCCCACTTTCCCTTTACGACAACCGATTCGCTGAAGGACTGCGCAATGTTGCAACTGAAATGCAATGGGAGTTAGCCCATTAATTATTAAACTCCCATTTCCAATTTGTACACATCAACTGTTACAGAAGCTACATCTCTCTAAATGTACTCTCCATATTGTTATCCGATCCACCACAAGCAGATAAAAGGTTCAACTCAAACGGTACATCTCGCCCATTTTATTAAATATGATTACATTACAATCATTTTCGGACTCGGCCATTCTGGAGAGGCTTTACTTCTAAACGTGTAGGGTCAATCGTCTGTCAATGTCAACGATAATCGTCGAAATGATATGATGAAATTTTCCACAGCATCTTGGATTATTCTGAAGTATTAGCTTAAATGCAATTGTGGTAATTCTTAACTATTTATAAGCGTTATTTAGCCATAAGCGTTTAAAAAATACGTTCAGTAATTTTCCAATAGGGTTCGCAAATGGGAGAAAAGCAAAAAGTCCTAAATTGTATCGACAGCTTTCTGTATGTAGACGATAGAAAGATTCTCAGCATTGAATATTGTAGTTTTTTTTTTTATTATTTAGTCAACCCTAATTTACTCCTTATACTTTAAACAGGCTGACAATGCTTCAAGTTTTATTTTAAAATAAAAATATTTCTCACTATCGTAAGATATTGGGTTAAGACTGTCGAATATCCCTAAAGTGGGGAGGAGAGAGAGAGAGAGAGAGAGAGAGAGAAGTGTTCTAGGTGCCGGTTCAGTAAGTTCCTTCCGCCCCAAGACGCTCGGGTTATATAGGCAGGCCAGCCGTGGTGGGGATGGGTCCCCACCTGCGGCTGATTCCCCCACTAGCTTCTCTCCCCTCTCCGGTTGACGTCATAAGCTTTATCATAAACATATGGAAACATAGATAGATATTTTCTTGTCCGAGAAGAGGGGAACTTCTAATTATTCGTAATTAAGAGGTGGCCACAACATAAGATGTTATGTATTTGTAATCCTTGTTGTATCTAAAATCCTCGCCGCGTCCAATGATATGCTTGTTACCCTGTATCATTATTGACAACTCTATTGCCTTCATAGCAGATAGAACTTTTTTAAGTTTTGTCTTCTACAATACGTTGTATTTCTGCAGCAACAATGAAATTTGACAATATGAAAACGATAAATTATAATATCTTATATTTTCATATAATGCCATAGCATAGGCTAACTAGATCTAGATAACTAAAATTGGAGGTTAGATTTAATAACCTAACCTAACAACTTATAAATATTTTTTTTACAGTTTGATTTAAATTCGCAGTTTTATTCCGACACCCAGTTTCACGTAAAGGGATAATACTTCTCACAAGTCATCAATAATTGGATTACTTGCTATTAAAAGTTGAATGCTTTCCTATCATGTTGAGTACGATATTTACTTGCCGTATTCCTTAAAAGTTCATGGACTATTGCGTAAATGATGACGTTTTTTGGATTTGTTATTACCCCTTAAGGCAAAGGGTCATATAACAATCAATTAACGATCGTTTTATTGGATGATGCTTCGTTGGCTGGAACTAATGAAATTTTACTACAAGTGAGCATGAGGCGAGGAGTTACATCAGATTAGTCTTGACTGACATTTCGATTACGGTGCCCGGTCCGGAGTTTCCTGTTCCAAGAATGTGTGCCATCTTCAGCTACAATTCGGCAATCGGCTTATCTCCAAAACCAATCCGAATTTCTCCTCGGGTTACCTTTAGCTGGAAACAAAGGTTGCCGATCACGTAACCACCCTCACATAAGCATTTCAATAGAACATCAATATTGTATAGTACATAAAAACTTAAAAAAATTATTTACGATCCCGAAAGGAGATGCTCTACTTTAAAAGACGGTTGTTAGCATTCATAATTCCCCTCCTGCTCTCTCTCTGAATTCCTCTCCCTGCGAATGGTTACAAATAACTCACAACCGTCCTATTCCATCGAGATTTTACTAGTTTATTTAATCAATCAATGTAGCCATTTTTCTTATTAATTTTAATCCAATTCACTTTTTTTTGTTGCACTCGGCAACTCAGCTCCAGGTATCGAATTGAATAAAAAAAATGTTAACTTTAAACCATCAATAATAGATTTTTAGGGGAGAAATATGTTGACTGTGCTGCTGAACTAGTTTCAGGATTTGTCAGAAATTCAATTTTTTCCTGTTCAGCGACGTGATACGTCACCAAAAGTGAATTAGGAACTATTTGTTATTATTCAATACCAGTCTTAACGGAAAATCGCATTTTGTCAGTATGTATCTTGAACGATTCATTGAATCATTATGATGGTTAGTACCTGTTGGTTGATAGATAGTACTTATTTGAAACTCACAGAAAAACTAAAATTATATCTACCTGTCTACATGGTATACGAAGTCTAGATGTTAAATTGCTAGGCAGAAATTGTCATTCAAACAATATAAAACCAGGAATGGATTCAATCCGTCTGCCGAGTTGGCTAAGAGCATCCTTTTTGATGACAGCATTATCGAGAAGCGGATACTTTACGTACCAATACCAAAATTTAAAGGTGGGCACTGATTAGTGATGGATAAAGGCGGATTGGCTAGTGACAACTGGTCACGAACCACATTAGGTAAACCTCAAGAGGCCCTTGTGACTCACCCATCCGAGGTCGGTTCTTTGCCAGATCTGTGACAATCGTGGTACTGATTAGTGGCACATGGGACGGGACAGACTATACATTAATATTCAATATGGCCACGATGATCACGCAAACAATGTCGGAATATCGCGATTAATCGGGCGGGTTGGTTCGGCTTTGTTTGTTTGGTGTTGTGTATTTTTTCATATAAAAAAATCCTTGGTAAACATCAGGAAAACAAGTTTGACTTTAGAAAGTCCATTTATTACTTGTAATATATCATACAAATGTTCTCTGTTTATAACTAAGTGGTGATACCACCGTCACGGCGGCTTTCGCTTTTGTTGTTCATTATTTAATTCACATCAACCGTTGTCGTAAAACGATGCTCTGTTAAAATATTCTAAAATATCCCAATCATTGCCTACTGTCACTTTGAAATTGACAGGGGATGCAAATAAAGTCAGTTGAAATTAGGAAACAAACTGCCAATTAATGCACTTTAATTTTCTAAGCCAAGTACCCCAACGTTGCATAACGGAATAATCATCAGCTTATAAAGTGGCACAGACCAACGAATGACTTTTACTAGAACTAAATAAATTATGAATTTGGGACATTGCTTCAATGTGTAAGTGAGCAGGAAGTCTAACAGGACGGGTTATGTATTTCTCGGTAAAACTAATTAAATATAAAACATTTCTTTATGTTAATTATATGTATTACGCAATATGTCCCGTTGTTGGTCAGTATGCAAGCACAAACGAGTCTGTAGGTCCAATCAGGTCTGACCACTGTACACCTATTTTTCCCCATTTTATGTGCAGGCGCTTATTGCATACATTAGCTAAAACACTCTTATTTATAGGTAGGAAAACTGAAACGGAAAAACTTACAACTAAAAGAAGTGGTCAATAAGGATATAATGAATGTCTTTTTTCCCCTTCTTCCATTTACATTTACATATATGCACAAGCCTACTATTTTGCACTATGAATAATTCACACACTATCTATATATATACACTCACAGGCAAAAAATTCCACCCACTTGTAAAAAAATTGTATTTGTATATAATACATGGTAATTGTATATAATACTTATTATTTATTGAATTTATAAAATCTTTTTTACCTTTAATAAGGTTTTTAACGTTTATTAAATGAGTCTTTGTTTAAAAATTTAAAATCAAAAAGTAAACTGCTAAGAAACATGAAAAAAGAAATTGAAAAATAACCATTTTTATCCTAAAAGAAATTAATGACAGAATCATTTAATTGCGCGTATTTCCTCCTCTTGCCTTTATTACTTCTTGAAGACGCCTCGGCATACTTTCCACCAGTCGGGAAATGTCCCTTTGCTGAAGGTTAGCCCATTCTTCCCGAAGAGCCCTTTCAAGGTCCTGCAGTTTATCAGGAAGTGCTGAACGCGCTCTTATTCGTCTTCCGAGGTTATCCCATAAATGCTCGAAAGGGTTCAAATCGGGAGAACGTGCTGACCAGGCTAAGACCTCAATTTTGTGCTGATGAAGGGACGTCTGTACTATGCGAGCGACTTATGGACGTGCATTATCATGCATTAGAAATGAATGATCGCTGATTTCGATGAGGATAGGCAACACATGAGGTTCCAAAATCTCATCTACATAGAAAATGGCTGTCAAAGACCCTCCACGAACAACAACCAATTCTGTGCGGCACTCCATTGAAATCCCTGCCCACACCATTAAGGAACCACGTTGAAAAGGTTGGCTCTGGGTGAAATTACAGGCTGCATACCTTTCATTTCTTCTTCTCCAAACCCTTTCACGTCTGTCTGGAGATCGTAGAGAAAATCTAGATTCATCTGTAAAAAGTACAGCACACCATTCGTCTATAGTCCAGTGACTGTGATCTCGAGCAAAAGCCAGCTGTGTAACTCTGTGAGTTCTGGTCAATTCTGGTTCTCTTACTGGGCGAAAAGCCATTTGTCCATACTCATTTAATCTTCTCCGAGCAGTACGTTCAGAAATTTGCACATCTCGAACTTCTTGGAGCTGATGAATCGCTTGAACAACGGTAAGGTGCCGGTTTCGTAAAATTCTTTAAGTAAGAAACCGGTCATCCTGTGGTTCTGTTGCCCTAGGCCGTCCAGAACCAACCTTCTATGGTAAGACCCAGTTTCTCGAAAACGCCTGACGGCGTCTCGTAGAGTTTCATGGGGAACTCCAATGGCATTAGCTGGATATCTAATGGAACGTCCGTCATCAATAAGTGCCACACCACGTGCAACATCCTCAGCACGAAGAGGCATTTTTAAACTTAAAATTAAGAAAATTAAAATATCGAAGCCGAAAACTAAGAAATTTGCTGCACCAGAACGCAAAGGACTCTGAATAAACATTTTTAATTCCATGGAAAGTAAACATTGGGAACGACAGTCCTTTAATTGAATAAAGGATTATGGGTTACTATCCTCTATATTGGCATTTCTAATTGAAAACAAATAAAAAAAGTACATATCTATTCATAAAAAAAATTGACCAATCCAAAGCAGAAATATTTTGAGATGAAAACATGAAAAAATCAGGTGGGTGGAATTTATTGCCTGTCAGTGTATATACTATATATATAATTTATATAGATAATTTGCACCTACTGGAGGCTAATGCTTACAAATATTCATCCCAAGTAAGTATGATGCCAAGTATTGATCCTAAACTTATCGCCTAACGATTTATTTTCATACATCAATGATTTAAACATTTCATAAAAAAAACTGACCGTTGTGTTTAACCCCGGTGCCTAGGTGCCTCAGCAACCGCAATAGTATGGGTGCATTTATAATAATCCCAGCTATCTCTGCAAATCACTTCAATGTTTACAATTAGTTCTTGATGGGAATCCTAAAATGTCGGGTTATATTCTAAGTCTAACTCCATCTCCAATCCATTAAGTTTGAGTTCTATCTCGTTATATTCGGTCAAAGTTTTTGGAATTAAATGGTAAGTAGTTTGAAATTTCAACAATCTTTACTAAAGTTGTACTATATGGGTATCAAACTGGACAGGTATCTCCATTTCTCTACTCTTTAGTAACAAAATAGAAAAAGTACGACACAGGTTTTATCGGCTTCACCACCTGCTAACTTCACACAACTTGTCACTGCGTCTCAAACTAATGATATATAAATGTGTCCTCCGGCCAGCTCTGATGAACAGTTCCCCGCTATATGCTCACTTGACTGGGCAATAAGTAATTGAGATAAATATTACGATTCCTACCATATTTACAATATTCATTCAGTCGCTCATTCATACAGTATTTACAAACCACCCAGAGACCTCCCAAATCAACATGGTTGTCACCTCCCTCCGTTAGCCGCGTCACCAGATACGAGCCAGTGGAGGCTGACCAAGAGCGCGAGAGCCACAGACACTCAGGACATGATTGGAGAAACTGGTTGTTACCAGGACTCTCACTGTCCTGTATTTATAGCAGGTCACGAGGCCGCTGCCGTTTTAGTCTCCGAGGAAGATTATAGGGATAAGTGGTGCAGTGTAATGACTGTGCTAGGGGATTAGGGTGGTTGGATAGGTTACTATGGAATTTCCTGAGCTTGGAAGGGATGAGTTCAAGAATGTAGGGTATATTAAGATCGTTATAAGTAGTTTTGTTGCTGCTACATCTACTGCTAGTTTTTTAGCGATCCACTTCTGGGCTACTTAAGGGGCTCCGACTCCGAATGCTTTAAAAGTGTATTTTAATGTTAGCTGTTTTAGATGGATACATTTCTGTATCTGGGAAAATTAATATTTACAGGGGATCCTAATTAAAAAACTTAAATAAATAATAATAAGATTAAAATTAATGATACAATCTAACATCCACGTAAAATCATAAATTATATGTGATACAATACCAATCTTAAACAAAGAATTGATGAACTTTACACTTATGAGATTGCATCCCGCAAGTAACAATTATTAATATACATACGTTAAATATTTAATACATTCAATGCTTTTAAATAAAATGAGGGCATAGAATTACTTTATATTGGTCTAAATATACATATTTTTAAATGTATTTTAAAAAAACTATAAAAGGATTATATAGTAGTCAGCTTTAAGAAAATATCCCATTTTACTTTGCTTTTGGAGGACTAACGAGAATAGATCACTAAGAGACAAGGCTTGAACTGCAGGGGTAGTTCAGGATTCCTACCGTGTCACTATTTTTTTTCTTTTCAGATATAATTATTAAAATTTACATATTATATATATTATTACTAATGACTATTAATATAATAAACATTTAGGTAAAAATAATAAATTATCTAATTTAATTGGAGTTAGTAAAAAACAAAATAATCTTCTAAGGATTATGGCTGATCCTCATTAACTGTAGTTTTTAATTATCATTTTTCATGAGATTTGTTTGTTACGAAGTTATATTAATGTGGCATGGATAACGTTGTTTATTGTTATTGGTTAGTATACTGTGAAATTATCCATCCCCTTACCCAGAACCAGATCCCCTTATCCAGGGCCGAAGATAAAACAAAAACTATTTATATATTTGCAAATATTTATCCTGTATCCTAGATAATGTCCAGGCAGGGTTATTATTTACTCATTGCTATTATATCATTTAAGTTACTATTTATTATTGTAAACTATTGGTAACTAGTTAGTAATTTTATTCTGCTGTATTAAAAATAAATTTCAATTCTTAGTTTAATTATTTTTTACCAACCGAATTATTAAGAATGAATTAAACTAATTGAATCGCACACAATGTTACGGAAAATATCTATTAGTGTTGACGCCAGTTTTCTTAAATTCGGAAAAAAAATAAATAAAACACTAGGTAATGGTTACTAACAATACTTCACTGTATTTGTGAACCACCTTAATTACCAAAAATCCTTTTAAATAAGAGAAACGAAAATTGTAAATAGACAACTATAATCAATTAAAGTGAATTTTTTTATTAATCATGGATTTTATTTTAGATTTATTTTTCAGTTTTGTCAGACATGGTTAGATCTTTCCGCCTTCTTTAATTTTTGGCAAATGTGCTGTAGTCCATATATTAAATGTTCTACACAATGGGAATGTAAAATTTTAATTTATCATAGAATGTTTCTTTGAAAAATTACAATTTGCTTGTACAGCATCAGTAATTGGGAAGTAAGAATTCATTCATACACATTCTGCCCAGGAGCCCCCCCCCCCCGCATTTTAATGATACTTTAGCACGTAGGGATAGCATTTTCTTTTTAACCTTCGTCAACCCATTCCCTTTTAAGAAAAAATATGTTGACTGACGCCAAAAGCCGCTAGTAGTGAAGATGTACTTGAATCCGATTGCAATTAGCCTGGCTCTTCCAGTTGGCTTTGCCACGGGACAAAAGCGGCATAATGTGGATTCACTTTACAAAACGCTTAATGATTAAAATAAAATATTAATTTTTTAAACAACTCTAAAACATACTCTTGAGAAGTATAACTTAATTATAATATTGTTAACCTACGATTTGTACATTTGATTGAAATTGTCTGTAATATATTGCTTATCTGACAAATCCCTTACTCTATAAACACAAATATAAAATTATCGCTAATACTTTAGTGAAAATTATACAATTAATTTCACGTAGAAAGTGTAGAGTTTCGGCTATAAATTTAATTGAAAGTACAAACGACAAATTGCGATAGCGTAATAATTATTTTTAAATTTTATCATTGAGTGTCAGAGTGAGGAAGTAGTTGGCGGAAGCCGTTGATATGCTACAAATTGCTTAAGCAACCGTGCAGGAGAAAATAAAAGCAAAAGCTATGAAATATACCCAAACCTTTTTCTTGCCTCTCAAAACTTCATTTTCTGGAATATCGTTGGATTTTTTTTGGTATCCTACCCTCGGTATATAAACCAAAGGAATAAATCATAAATATCTTCTCATTTTAGACTTCACGTTTAATTTATTCGTCCATATTCCCCGTTATTGGATTTTAACCAAAAACTAATCTCCATATTTCGAGGTGATGTGAAATGAATCATTAAAAGTTGAGAGCAATTTAATCATTTTTACGACCTCAACTGCGTAAAACACACTCTTGAAATACCATAAAAGTAGAGCCTCATGTGTGCCTCTTTCAGTTGCTAATATGAGTGATCGAAATGTTTGTTCTATGTAGTATGTTTTTGGCCTTAAGTGGATCGTTATTAAAATTATCTTGTAAATTGTAAATAAATTGGTGTTCATTGTTAACCATGAATTCTGATTGGATGAACTTGGGATATCGACTTAGGCCGATGAAAGAGTTGTAAAATTCCCATCAAATGAATAATGGACAAGGTTTCAATATACCATGTGTGTAAGAGTGTGTGGGTCAGGTCTTAGATAGTTGGAGTAACATGTTCACATCCTGTATGTGTATTTCCAAACATACAATGCAATTTAGAATTGATGTAAACGAAGTTTGGTATCTAAAGAAACGAAAAATCTTTGCTCTAATAGGAAACGATAAGCAAACAGTCTTAATTTTCTATTTAAAATATTTGTAAACGATTTTAAGGTAACTAACTACATTGTTATTCCGCCAGTAAAAATAATTTGCGGTGTGACCCGAATCGAATCCTCCTATAATTCAACGATCGATTAGTTATATGCTAAGAATATTGTAATGCTAATATTATATATAATGCTAAAAGTAGAAGGGGGTTGAGCAGCACTGTATGCCTGCCTCGTGACTTCATGGAAGTCACTGATATTTTTAAGTAAGCAACCGCATTCCTTCCAAGACCTCCATCCCAATTCCCGTAAACCCTTCTCTTGTGTATAAGAGTCTAATATATGTCTCAGCTTTAGCCCCAGTCCACACTTGTTCACGAGACACTCGTTCCTAAACATTCCACCCAGTATGTAGTAACATAACTCTTAATATTTGTACATACCAGTGTTTTGCTTGTACTTCATAATAAAGCTTTTGTTTATATTCTTTTAAAAGACTCTCCTCTACAAAGATTATTTAACTGATTGATTGTTTAAGCCACGTGTGGAATGCTAACGAATATAGCCGGTATTGGATTTCTGTCAAATCCTGGTACTAGTTACTCTATAGTTGTACTACACTTATTCAGTAGCAGTTACTCGTAGTAGTACTACAGTTACTCAGTAATATTTACTCTGTAGTTGTACTACAGTTACTCTGTAGTTGTGCGATAGTTACTCTGTAGTTGTACTAAGCAACTCAGCAATAAGTTACTCAGCAATATTTACTCTGTAGTTGTACTAAAGTTACTCAGTAATATTTACTCTGTAGTTGTACTACAGTTACTCAGTAATATTTACTCTGTAGTTGTACTAAACTTACTCAGTAATATTTACTCTGTAGTTGTACTATAGTTACTCTGTAGCTGTACTAAAGTTATTCGGTAATATTTACTCTGTAGTTGTACTATAGTTACTCTGTAGTTGTTACTCTGTAGTTGTACTACAGTTACTCAGTAGTAGTTACTCTGTAGTTGTACTACAGTTACTCAGTAGTAGTAGTTACAGTAGTATGGTGGAGATTATAATTACTAGACGGTGTGGTGTTATAAACTTCAGCTATATGAATCATCAAGGTGAGGGGTGGAATGTTGAAATGTGATCCTCTCAGTGGCCACATGCTGTCACACATAAGTGTCATATAGACTGCTAAGCGAGGGTGGGAATGAACTTAAGAAGTCAACTTGTAAACGTTAGGATTCATCGATAACTAGTTAATCCATAAATATGTAGCCTCAATGTTTTAAAAAATAATGTAGTAATTTAACCTACTGCATAATGAAGTACATAAATAGTAAAGAAACCATATCAAAAGATGCTTTGAGACTCCTTATTACATATCGAGATTTATTAAAATCTTTTTAAGCATAGGTGACCTTGCCTTGAGCAAGCACCCGCTGCACATATAGGTATTTCTCCAATCTGCCTTGCCAAATGTCAGTTTCACCAAACACAGTAGAGGGGGGACAAAAATAAAATCAAATAATAATAAAATAAAGTCAAATAATAGGGGAGACATGATACGGACATATAATGTCAAACCAGTTTATAATTACTTGGAGCAGTAAATCGATTAACTTTAATTTAAAAATTGAGTTTGTGAGTGCAAATTTCAGTGTTATTGTTTTGTGTTAAAAACTATTACTGATATTTAATAATTACGGATGTCGGGTCGTCACTAGGGGGCTCAGTATACCTGGGTATCCCCCAAGTGGCGAGGAGACGCCCGCCGCGGGCTCTTAGCCCCCGGCCGGCGAGCGCCAAGAAAGAGATAAGGCGGGTGGACCTATGGTCTTTCACCCTGGCTGCCGACCTAGTTGGCAGGCAGTTTTAATTCGCTTTGATCTGACTCCATAAGATATTTTAGAAGGTGCGTGTGCCCCGACAATGCACGGTGCTCAGGAGAAGAGGTACAGGGTAGGTTTATAGGTAATTTATGTGGTCTTGGAATGACCACGAATTCACACTCGGTATCTAAGGGTAGGCGAAAACCGTCCGGATCCCAAAGGTAAGTGTGAACCGGAGAGAGGAAGACTGGATTGCCATGGGAGACACTGCATTTGCAGGGCCACAGCAACCGTCGTCCGCGAGGGAGAGGTCTCTCCCAAAGAGGTGCTAGTTTTAGCGAGACGAAGGCAGAGATTCCCACTAGGATGGTGTGGGTCTGCCAAACGCCGGACTACAACATAGCAGGTCAGGAAAGAGAGATGCAGAGGTAGTTGAATGAGAAGACCATGGTTTGAGTAGAGCCGCAGGCGCCAGTGCAGAGAGAGAAGTGTTCAAGGTCCCGGTTGCTTGATGTCTGAGGTCAGATTTTTTTTTTCGAAGCTCTCTAGTTAGAAATTCAGGATGAGGAAAAAATATAAAATATTTAGGGTGATTGGATCCTTGTACTAGGAGTACCTGCTTGAAGGTGGTGTGAGAGGAGTAAGGAGTGTGGGAATCCTCGGTGGAGGTTGGTTAATTCAGTACAGTGGTGAGAGTCCACTGGTGGCTGGGCCTAGAGTCTCTCTAGGCATGTAGTGCAGCCGTAGTTAGTCTGATATCAGTGAGGGTGCCCCTTAGAGGCTTGTTGTTGGTGGGCCAAGCGTTGTGATGTCTACCATTTTCTCTGCTTTACTCGATCTTGTGAGTTCCCATCGTGCCGGTAGCGGTGGTGGTGTCATGTCTCGGAAGAGAGGGTTTAGACTGTGTTTCATCGAGTCGAAGAACTTGATGTGACGTCGTCTGATGGCTTCGGTGATGGTGGGGAGCTCGAAGTTTTCGTGCATGTCGGAAGCCATCATTTCACGAAAAGGGGTATGCCACAGTGCCATTTGCAGGATGTTGTTCTGGAAGCTCTGGAGGCGAGTTATGGTGCTGGCATGTAGGAATCTAAAGAGTGGTGTCCCTAACAGTAGAGCTGGCCTCAGGTCGCTCTTGTATATGAGGAGTTTCAGTTGAAGGGATATGGCCTGGCTGGTGATGAGATGCTGGAGAGAGTAGTAAGTTCTGCGGACTCGTTTTAATTTCTTTTGCAAGTGTGTGCCGAACGTCATGTGCCTGCCTAGGTTGATGCCTAGGAAGCAGATGCTGTTGGCTAATTTACATTGAGTCCCGTCTATGGTAAAGTTGGGTGGACGCTTCTTTTTCCCATGCTGGAAAGAGAAGATGATCCCCTGAGTCTTGGTTCACTTGAATGTGGACAGCTCGCAGCCTGTCGGCGATTAATTGGCTAGCGCCCTCTGCAGCCTTTAGAGCTTTCGTTGGGTTGAGGCTGGTGCTGTAGACCCCTATGTCGTCCGCATATGCCGCTACCTCACAATTGGAGTATGAAGCTCCTACTATATGCGCGGTGAATATGTTGAAGAGTAGGGGTCCCAGCACCGACCCTTGGGGAACTCCGACCACGAAATCTCTTCTGGTGGTTAAGACGGCTCCTATTCGCACAGAAAATGTTCTGCCTGCTAGGTAGGAGGACATAATATTCTGGAGTTGCGCAGGAAAGTCGTGCTCGTTCAGGCGTCGCAGGAGTGTACGATGATCTACGGAGTCAAATGCCTTCGTGCAGTCAAGGGAGATCATCGCAGTGACTCTGTTGTGGCGCATGTTCGTTGCTACGTGCCGCTGCAGTTTTACAAGGTTGCAGTCCGAGCTAAGTCCTTTGGTGAAGCCAGTCTGTTGAGGTGGAATGATGTCTTGAGCGTCACAGTGCCTGGTGAGATGATCGTGGAGAATCCTTTCGTAGATTTTTGACAACTGGGTCAGCAGACTGATGGGCCTGTAGTGAGCTGGCTCATACCCATTCTTGGCCCGTTTCAACAGTGGGACGACAACGGCATGCTTCCACGTCTGGGGAAAATAGTGTAGTCGTAGTGAGGAGTTTGAGATGTTCACTATGTGGGATATCCCCTTCCGTGGTAGCTGTTTCAGAAGGATGTTCTGGACGTTGTCAACTTCTGGTGCTCTGTTGCTTCTGGTGCGACGAATGATCGCCGAAATCTGGTGGTAGGAGGTATATATGGAAGTTTGGGTGGGGGTCCGCTGGTCTGGCGCTGTGATTAGCTCACTGACTCTATCCCCTCTCAAGTGGTCAGCGAGTATGTCAGCCTGCTCTGGAACTGAAATGAACTGTCCGTTGTTTACAAGTCTCACCGTGTTTTTCTTTGTGATTGATGTCTTAACCAGCCGCCAGAATGCTTTATAGTCGCTGTGTAGACTACGTAGACGGTCACCCCACATAGTGGTCTTCCATTGAATCATCAGAGACGTTATCTGTGTTGTTAGGGCGTTGAGCACAGGCCTCAGGTCTTTGTTTTTCGTCCGGAAACATCTGTTTTTAATGTTGATGCTTTGCCATATCAGTTGCATGATGTGTTCCGGTGGCTTCCTCAGGGAAGGCGGTACCGGGGCGAACTTCGGTATGGAGACATCAGCAGCTCGGACAATGGTATCCTGCAACTGATAAATGGCGCTGTCGACATCCCAAGTATTTCTGAGTGGCGCAATTGGGGGCAACTCTGCACTAATGAGATGCTTATATTGGGCCCAATTGGCCTCTCGGTAATCATATCTTGTAGCAGGTGGCTCCGGAATATCGCCTGCTAGCTCATAGATAATAGGTCTATGGTCAGACGATTCGAAGTCGAGCGCCGAGCAGCCGGTGACCCGATGAGGTTGTTGAGTGAGGTTGGTGTTGGTCTGGTGTGGAGGTCTGACTCAGGAGCTCGGGCTTATATAGGAGGCCAGCTAGTAGGGTGGGGATAACTCCCCACCTACGACTGTATCCCCACTACCTATCCCCCCACTCTCCGACTGGCGTCATAAGCTTAATCTATCAAACATATGGGAAAAATGATAGAATGATATCACAGATTCATCAAAATGATGAATATGATCTGATCGAGAAGAGAGTGACTTATAATTATTTATAATCAAGAGGTGGCCACAACAATGGATTATAAAAGGCTAGGTGTGGACGTTTGTAACAAAATGAAATTACTTATTTAAAACATGAGGTAGGACGAAAGGAAAGATACCGTTTATTTTTTCCAAATATTTTTTGGTAATTTCAATATTCGATAAAGCCTTTGTTATACTTCCCGATGAGTCCCAAAGGATTTTTTTTTAACAAGTGAGTGAGCGTGTTTTTACCAAGGTAGATACCTATATTCAATAACTCTGAAAAAATTAAGCCACTAGTAAGTGATAATCTTGAAGATATTGCTTTCGGACGCATATCAATGTGTTTCGATAAATCCTCTATTTTTCAAGAAATTCTGAAAAATTAATGTTTTTCAAAAAAATATAATAAAACTAGGCTATATCAAGTGGACATTGAATTGTTATAGAGAAGTTTACTGGGCAATGGATACGGCCAAATTACATGTAGAATATACTCAGTACCCCATGACTCCAACTGTCCACAATATTCTTTTACATGGTTCGACAGTAATAGAAAATCCACTTCTTTCCACACTGCCGAAGCTTGTAGTAAACATTTTAGATTATACCGGGCAAATTTCACCAGAAAATGGAGAGCATCGTGTAACATTTTGAATGGATTAGTTTTTTTTCTAAGCTCTCTAGTTAGAAATTCAGGGTGAGGGAAAATATAGAATATTTAGGTTAGTCGGATCCTTATACTAGGAGTACCTGCTTGAAGGTGGTGTGAGAGGATTAAGGGGTGTGCGAAGCCTCGGTGGAGGTTGGTTGTTTCGGTACAGTGGTGAGAGTCCACTGGTGGCTGGGCCTAGAGTCTCTCTAGGCTTGTAGTGTATTCTTATTTAGTCTGATTTTAGTGATTAGTGCCCCTTAGAGGCTTGTTGTTGGTGGGCCTAGTGCCGTGATGTCCACCATTTCCTCTGCTTTACTCGATCTTGTGAGTGGCGATCGTGCCGGTAGTGGTGGTGGTGTCATGTCTTTGAATAGAGGGTTTAGACTGTGTAATGGATTAGTTCTCAGTTGAGATTCACTGTTCTCATGTATGAGACTAATGACAAAGACGAGAACTAAACCGTTTTTAAATGAGTCTTTAGCTCTACTTCTGCCACAACTCGATAAAGATTACTCGACTCAGATAATTATCATAAAGTTCCTCTTTCAAAGTGTAAGCGAAAAAGTTTGAGAAAATTTATTGTGGTGTTAAAGTAGTTAATTTTTCACTTACACTTTAAAAGAGGAGCTAATGATGATAATTATCCGAGTTCAGTAATCTTTATCGAGTTGAGCCAGAAGTAGAGCTAAAGTCTCATCATTTCTGAGCACGAAGAGATTAAAACGTAAGACGCTGACTTAGTGGAAACCTCGGGAAATATTTAGGGTTTTTGTGCTAAAAATAAAAATAAAGGTTATTAACTACACAGCTTATCATCTAACGTTAATGAAACAACCAAAATTAGAGGAAGGTGTGAAAACAAATAAATAAATAAGAATATAATTTTATCAGGTAAGCTGTTATCTATCAATAGTCAATATTACCTTAGTACATTTTACGAAATTTGCGCGTTTTAAGCACATGCTAGGTGCATTATTTAAAATCAAATGAGTTGTCGATTTTTCATGAAATTTAACATATAATCCGATTATGAAATAAAAAAAAAAGGTTGTAAAAGTTGGTGGCGATTGCGCACATTCGCGCATTGCGCATTTGTACACTTTATGTATGTATATTGCTTTTATGATTGTACAATGATGTACAATGGCCCTTGGCCAACCGACAACAAGACTCTGACGGGCACCCATCACTGCTTTCCAACTGAATGAGACTCTAGGCTCAGCCTTCAGTGGACTCTCACCACTGCAGCGCAACATTTCCACCTCTACCGAGGCTTCCCACAGTCCTTAATTCCCTCACTCCACCTTCAAACAGGTACTCCTAGTAAAAGGATCCGCTCACCCCAAATAAATTCCCTTTATTTTTCCCTTATATATAATCTTAAAAATTTGAGAGCTAAGAAAAAAAAAACTTAGAAGACTTAGTTTAGGCCGGCTAGATGGACAAAATACCTCTATATGTGCGCTGGCTTGACTCTGTGGTTCATCGCAACGCACAAGCACACTCACCACATCAAGGTAGAGAGATAGAAAGGGGCATTTTTATTTTGTATTTCTATACTTCGTCTAATATGTCATTTATTGATTTAGACTCTGCTTACAACTAAAGTTTAAACTGAATCACGTCTACGTCAGCGGGATCTTTGTTTTGTTTTCTTATTTGGGAGTAAGAAAGGTATACCAAAACGTGTACATGACTTCTGTTCACTGGTCAAAGCAAGGAATCATGATGACAAATTTGACTAGACAAGTAAAAAAAAAATAATTAAGGTAAATAGATAAATACGTCCTATATACAATAATACGACTGTAGCAAAATCTATTAACCGAATAGGGCCTCTTTATTAGAAGTTATTAGTTTTACAATTTAGCTTTTTATATGTAATTAATATTTTAGTATGAATAATCAGCTAAGCCTGCACGGGCTTGCCTCATTGTCAAGTAGAGTTCTATGTCAACGGGAGTACAGGGAACTAGAGTTGGAAGAATGTAAGAGCATTGCCGCCGTTTGAGGAAACGGTTCCAAAACCACTACATCTTAGTCTAGGCATACTTAAATTTAAAATCCTCACTGTCCTGCTTTGAACAGTTAAATTTTGTGCCAGCATTGCCGTCGTTAAAAATATGTGACTCAAATCCACCATGATCCAGGCTTTGGCTGCGTTGGTTAGGCTTACCTGAATTAAAGAAATGGTCATCAGATCATATCGCAGACAGTCTGATCAGTTGGCAAGATGTGGTAGGCTCTTTGCAGAGAGTTATGAACCAATTCCGTATGACGTCTTCTAGGCTTACTTAAATAAAGAAGAAGGTCATGGGTGTAAATTAATGACGAGGATACTCCTGTACTCAGTGCTTTGAGATATCTATACCAATTCCGCTATGTCCTTTTCCATGCATTATATTTAGTATGGTAGAGATCTAACTAGTCTATGGACCCATGGCCAACAAAGAACATTCCCTTAAAACTCGTATGGCTTGTTAAAATAAGATTAGAAGGTAATGAATGTCATGTAAAGAATTGATGAACAGTTTCCATGGAGTGAAGGTATTAGACTAGGAGACAGCATTCAAAAATGCATTGCGTTTAATTTCTCCTTAAAAAAAGGAGTGAGGAATCCAGATAGTGGACAATATTCTAAAGAGAAGTTAGACCCTTAGACACGCTGATTGGATATTATGGAACCCCAGTACAGGATGCTTCTGCTGTAATAGAGGAATCCGCAAACAACATGGATAGATTAATTTTTAATAAAATGTAGTGAATTAAAATATAGTTGATGATAGAGGTTTAATAAAAGATAATTTAATAATAATCTATTTATAGTTAGTTAAACACCTACTTCATCATGCAGATTGGATTTGTTGGAGGTTGTCTAGGGGGAATTGTTATAATAAGTGGAAGGAGCCCTTAACAGAATAATAAACCACACTTAACCTCTGTTTCAGAGCTTCTCTTCCATTTAAATTATTAATGTAAAGCTTCGGTTGCTCTATTTTAGGTGAAAATCACGTCATGAACTTGAGAAGGATCCTTTATGCTACCTGTACTTGTAAGCTATTAAAAAAAAAAGGAGAAATTTTTGTTTTTATTAATGTTTACTTAATGTTGCGTCAGTGACAATGCCCACTAACGAACATTTAATTGACTTAAGTGTTTTTGTTTTTTTTTCCCTTAGCTCTTAAAATTTTAAGATTATAGATAAGGGAAAAATAAAGGAAATCTATTTGGGGTGAGCGGATCCTTTTACTAGGAGTACCTGTTTGAAGGTAGAGTGAGGGAATTAAGGAGTGTGGGAAGCCTCGGTAGAGGTGGAAATGTTGCGGTGCAGTGGTGAGAGTCCACTGAAGGCTGAGCCTAGAGTCTCTCTAGGCATGGTGACTTAAGTGTGTTGGTAGAAATCAATTTATCGAAGAACGCTCGCTTGTTTTCCTGATTTGTTTTTTTTTGTTTCAATCCTTTGAGTCCCTCGAGTTGTCCTGTTATTTGTCAAGCAGTTTAGGATTTTCGATACTCAGCGATGATATGATTTAACCGTTAATGCTCCAATATTACACTCCTTTCAGGTTGGTCTGTTAAGGTTGAGGAGAAGGTGCCTGGATCAGTCTAGATGTCTTATTCTCAAACGAGTAGTCAGCAATTGCTTTGGCGTCATTCCATTCGGCGTTACCCACCAATCCTTTTTCCATTGTCACGCCACTCCGTACTGTGCTTCTTATATCAGTATGTTGGTGTTGCTAAGATGAAGGAGGTTATGATAGCATCTTAACCAAACGCGTATGGACCAGCCCAGGGTGTGGTTAAGTTTATGTTGGAGATGTGTTAGGTTTGTTAATTAATAAATTCCAAAGAAAGATTGCCCATTAACACTGAAAGAAGTCTACCACGTTTTCTTCCTCCCGTATTTCCAGTGGATGAGCAGAAGGAGGAGCGTGGAGAAACAGCTGTTCCTTCAACTATTCCATTGACAATCAGTGCTATATTCACTGTCACTGTGGCCACTTCATCTCTTGGTCACGACCACTTGCGATAAGTTTCTATACCAATAATATTATTTCTAGTGCACATGTTTGACTGATGGCTAGTCACCCCTATATATAATTAGCATGCGTCTATCTTATCGTTTCATTGCTACCCTCCCTACAGTATGTATTGCTCTGTTTTTTTATTTTGTAGGAAAAAAATACGAAAAAAGGAGCCTCTAGCATACAGTGACTTCATACATGCAAATCAGAGTTTACACTTCCATTGTTGAAGATGAAAATAAATGAATTTATTACTTTCATCCAACTTCAAAAAACTCTTCCCCAGAAAGAGTTTCTATAAATCTACTTTTTTTTTTTAAATTAATTTTACATCTAGTAATATTTTGTAAATAAATGTTATTTAATATTTGTTAGCTCCTTTTTAATTCCGACCACGGCCTAAAGTTTCTGATTGTAAAGAAAAATGATTTTTGAAATTATAGTCAAAACGGCTCATTCCTACCCAAAAGCACTCGCGAAATAGCGCACTTACCCAGGGTTAATAAATCTGGTGAAAATTTCCCGTCTTTCTTTCCTCAACCTAAGCCTATACACGAATACATACCCAACAGTAAAAATGGGTTGGATACAGGTGATAGGCTTAGCCTTGAGTAGCAAGGTCGTCCGAGTATAGCGGATCAGAGTATTTAAAGCTATGTTGGGTATGGAGCGAAGGTAACGGTGCCATACCTGGGTCGGGTTTAATCGGCCGCCGATGGCTGGTCGGTAATCACCAGGACCCAGCACCTGATGCCGGTTCCCACGGCGGAGTGGGCGGGGCACCAGCAGATGCGGGGGCAAAAAAGATCACCTTTGTTGAAGCCGGTTACCGAAAACCGAACTCCTCAGCCGGTCAGGTGATATGACAGCCACCCGAGCATTCTTCTCTTTCGAGATTATTCATTACCATAGCCTAGCTATACTTCCCATTGTGCTTCCTTCGCCCCCCCCCCCCAGCAAAGTAATCTGCGCATCTACCTTGGCGCACCTCTGTATGATCTGCCCCAACCTTCTTACTATTGAGCCTGCTATTGCATATAATGGCTGTAAAGGTCTCTTCTATCAGTGAGATCGGTGGAACACTGGAGAGAAAAAAGTCCCGCAACGCAAGATGACCTTCAGAATCATTGTCGAGCCCGAAGGCTTTCAAGCAGGTAAGAGGTTATTGTCTTTCGTCAGTCTGTATGTTCTGGAATGTTTAAAGGTCTTAAGTTATCGTTTTACACCTGATTACTTTTTCATCGCACCATCACTTTTTAGAATGTTTCACAAATTATGGAAAAGGTCCCCACCCAAAACTTCATTACTTGCCTCAGATGTCAAAAAGAAGATAGAAGGTGTGTCGAGAGAGATATCCTTAACAGGCTATTGTTGAGGACAGGTCGTAAAAGAACTTTATGGAAGGATAATATCCTCCAATCACTGGCATTAGTATGGACCGGAAGCACACTTACCGGAAATTGTCCACAAACTACTCAGTTAGTGACCAAAAGTACTTCATAATATTTGTAAAAGCATATCGCTCTCTAAAAACCGTTTTTTCAACGAAAGAGAATTGTAAATAAGTAACAGATGAATATTAAAAAAAAACAGTTGGGACATATTAAATAAGGATATATATTTCAGAATGATATCTACGTTACCGAATCGCCTTAACTACTGGTAAGAAATGGGAACCTAATGAGAAATAGCTGTGACTTGAGAAATCTAAAAAGTTCCCTGTTTACTGTATTTTATCAAACACCTAATGAGAATATTTCTAGAGTTACACAATACCCCATTATAATTTCTTATTGATTGAATCATTTTTACAAACATTGTTGTATAAGATACAGAGAGACAAAAGTGCCTACCTGGCGGTAGATATAGCCGGTGAATGATGCTCAGAAAGAACTAATCGCTATTGTTGAGCAAAGATACTTCTTTTTATTTACTCAACCTCTTGGTCAATAGAATAATCTAATTATGGAATAAAATATTTGCCAATAGAATCTCTTGAGCCAGCTTCAGGGACATAAATACCCCATTAAATCCCAAAATTCATTTTCTTTTCTTTTTTTCTGGAAATAAATCTTAACTGTTATCTTTGAAACGATGAAAAATTAAATGGCAAGGCTATGCCATCTTTGGATCAAATACCATCACAATCCAAAAGTTATTTAGTCAATAAATTTAGTACAAATAGTTCAGTAAATCTGAAAAAAAAAAATATTCAACCACTTGAATTTCAAGAGATCTAGAAAATGGACCACACTTCCGGCCGTTGAATAGCCCGAATGACCAAAGTCAATACAAACGTCCTGAGTATTTTTTTGCTTAATCTGACGTGCAACAGTACAAAAACCAGGGACGTGATAAAAAGTGGGTTATACCGATACGGCCGTTTCTATACCGTTCATACCCACTGCACCCTCGCAAAAAATTCTCTCTATACAGAAAAAAACAAAAAAAACAGAGGTTACAAATAGAAAATTGTTGTTATGAAACATATGTCTACCTTTGACAAATTTATGATTAACTTGTTGATTCAATGATCAGTAGCCTAGCCATTTTTGGTATTGTGTAATTGATTTTCGTTTCATTGTTAGACACATACAATCCAAATGAAGGATGCACAAAGTGAAGAAACAGTTTCAACTAAAACTTTCAGCACTTCTAAACATTTGATCCATGATTCAAATTTCCAATAGTCAAAATATTGAAAAACTTCTTCAAATTGGTAAGGAGGGCGACATTTCTTTTGTTCGGGCCCAATTTATATTTTTTGCAGAAATATCTTTGAGTTTCTTTTAGAGTAACCGTCTTTAAACTGCTCTCCTTAAACACGGCTTAAAAGTCATAATGAAGTAGTTAATAAACAGATATAGAACTGCTCCCCACGTTTATGTTTTGTATAGTTTCACTTTTCATTGTATATTGACTAAAACATGTACACCCCACGTTTATGTTTTGTATAGTTTCACTTTTCATTGTATATTGACTAAAACATGTACACCCCACGTATATGTTTTGTATAGTTTCACTTTTCGTTGTATATTGACTAAAACATGTACACCCCACGTTTATGTTTTGTATAGTTTCACTTTTTATTGTATATTGACTAAAACATGTACACCCCACGTTTATGTTTTGTATAGTTTCACTTTTCGTTGTATATTGACTAAAACATGTACACCCCACGTTTATGTTTTGTATAGTTTCACTTTTTATTGTATATTGACTAAAACATGTACACCCCACGTTTATGTTTTGTATAGTTTCACTTTTCGTTGTATATTGACTGAAACATGTACACCCCACGTTTATGTTTTGTATAGTTTCACTTTTTATTGTATATTGACTAAAACATGTACACCCCACGTTTATGTTTTGTATAGTTTCACTTTTTATTGTATATTGACTAAAACATGTACACCCCACGTATATGTTTTGTATAGTTTCACTTTTCGTTGTATATTGACTAAAACATGTACACCCCACGTTTATGTTTTGTATAGTTTCACTTTTTATTGTATATTGACCCTTACCTTAACGAGAGCCTTTCCCAAATAACTGCAGCATTCGTCCGCTTCTTTCTTGCCCACCAGACCACCCTCTCTCCTTAAATCCACCATGTTTCATCCTGGTTTCCTTACAAACCCACATATCCTAATACCTTAACACCCTGCTTCCTGTCATCAATTATATAATCATTATTATTATTTCCTTTTTATATCCATAGTATAATGTTTTTTATTTCTGGATTTCTTGCATATTTCTCATTATTTAACTTTACTGTATTTTTAAACTTTACAGTTGAACCCATAGCTTTTTTTACACTTAATCATGTGTTAAACTTTTTTTTTTTATTTAAACAAAGCTTGAGTTAAATTTTTTTTTTTTTTATATTTCTATAAAATATATAATAAGATGTGTACACATCATTTTCTGAACATGAGTATCAAAAATTATGAATGGTGGATGAAAAATGAAGGATGGAGATGGAAAAAAAAGGTAAATCCGCCTGGCATTTTTGGCAAAAGGAGATAACTAGGGCTTTTCTGTGAAACCTGCCTCAGGAGAGAGGTACAACGAGCATACCATTTGGTTCATTGTAGAGGTTTAGGTTACCATTGTTCTGTGTTTTATCATTAGTGTATGGGGATATGTGTTGACTGATCCACTGTCTACTGGTAATCTAGGTATACCCTTTGGGGTTGTGGTTTAATGTATAAGGGTTTCAATGACCAGTATCTTAGAGTTCAGCAATTTCCGTCAGTCCATTTGTGGGATCTGCCACTTTCATTTTATTCTCTTCATTGGATTGCCCTGGTTCATAACAGTTTGAGTGGTATAATGCTCAATAGTAGAACGTAGATAAATAGAAGGTAGAATGGAACATTGACAGATGAGATTCCTCACGTACATCAGCCACGACCCCATTGCAGTCGACTCGCATATTAGTCACAGACGTACTCCACATAATTCTCACTGGAAACATTCCTTTTTTCTAGTACGAGTTTTTGTACTGTATAACAACGGAAAAAACTTACCTCGTATCTATCTCAATAGATACCAGACCGGATAAGTGGCGAAATCCAAAATCAAGAATATTATTTATATAAAAAGTTCTTAAAACGATAAACAATTAACATTCGTCAAACATACCGTGCAATTATTTCCATTAATGACTTCATGTAACATTACTCCATAGAGTAATAGAGGAACTCATAAGTCCAAACCTTTTGTACATTACCTAAATTAATTTCCCGAGAGGTAGTTTCCCAATGTTAAGGCAGAATTTGAAAAAATAAAATGTATTTCAGTATGTCGGTTTTATTTTTTATAAATATTTTTTTTGCTTGTTAATTATAAATCATAGTGGGATCTATATCAAACCGAAAATTTCTAATATATTTCCCATAGTTTATGTTTTTATTTGTTTATAGCTTAACAGCTAGCATAACTTTTTAATAAACTAAGTAGACGAAAACGATTTGAATGACTTTCTGTAACTATAGCGTATCAAAGTATGATATGGTTTATATTAATTAGTACTGAGTATGATAGGAAAATATTTATTTTTCATATTTCCTAATTTTTCATTTCAGCTTCGTCGGCTTCTCAAATAGATCTACAATTCAAAATATCCTGTTTATAAGGAAGTTAATGTGGCAAACAAGGTAGCATTGAAAGTTGTAATGTATTTATTTAATTATTGTTTAAAAAACAGAACAAAATTTACCTATGATTTACCAGGACGTCGAAATCTTTAATTTGAAACACCACTAAAGAGTATAAAATGTTATAGTGAGTACTAACTACTTAATTAATTAATGGTATTTAAGCAAGTTAAATAGATGTAGTTATATTTTTTTCAAAATATCAAAAAATGAGGATTCAGGTAAAAGTATTTTATTTGAAAAGGAGATTCGCATTAACCAGTACACACATCCGTGTAGAATCTACTATGGTGTACTTGATCATAAACATTAAATCATAAACAACTTCTGTACTTCAACTTGTTTGGAAGTCAAAAAGAAGTTGTGTTTTTGACGTCTTCTCGTTTTAATATTTGAACCAAAACATAAACTTATAAGATGACATTGTTGAATATATGAATCAACATTGTTTCAAACATGATACCATTTACTAAATCATCATGAAACATCATTTTTGTTATTAAATTTAAAAAATCTTATGTTTCCTTTTCCATGAGTTCGTTATTTAATATTTATTTGCATCAAATTCTGTTCACAATGTATCATATACCTGTTCCATCTATTACCTATATATATTTGTAATTCCAACTTATCAACTGTTACATATTAATATTAGTCCGCTACCTGCACGAGTATATCTTCCTCACATAGTTTATATTGTTTTGTACCTAAATTTTGCTCGTAAGTATCCCATGTCACTAACGTTCAACTCCATACATAGTATTTCGAAACGTTGCCCATAAATAAATTTAGTGAAAACCTAATCTCTTTCATCAACATAGGCCGCTTTTCCAAGGAACAGCATTCTGATTAGTAAGTTCCATAGAAGTGTTTACATTTTTAAATATTTTTCCTGGTTAAATTATAGAAACAGTTAGCTGGGGTCGTGTGAATTTTCTAGAAGGATAGCAACTTCCGGCGGCGATAAGAGCAGTTGACGCAGACCAGCGTCACTTCCGGAAGTGATGCTCTTCTCCGGCCTTGGGTTCCAAGTCGGGGCCCGAGAACTTGGAACCAACCTTTCTAATACAGGAATTGCCTTTTAAAATCCTACAATCAACTTTATCAACTAGTAAAACACCTAACGTTATTTAGGCTTGGTCGGTTTTTTTTACATACCAGAAACCCTTCCAGACATTTTGACCAAAGAGAATTCATATAAGAAGGGCAGCTCAGTTAGTGGATATTTGGAAGCCCAGGGTTCGAGTCCCTACTAATGAGATAATCTGAGGAAAAGTGACCGAAAAGGTCAGATTTGAAGGCACACATATTACCAACTGTTTTAATTTATTTTTATAGTATACTAACCTCTGTAATGTGTTTTAACCATGGCTAAAGAACAGAACGTAAAACTAAGAGAGTGTATCAGAAATTACAATTTCGGGGCGGGGTGAAGAAATGCCGAGTCCCTAAACAAAAAAGTGGGGGAAGCTGCATGCTGGCCGTAGGTGAGTTGTAAGTCAGTACAACCATATTTACAATATATACATATTGAAATATATTAATATGTCGCTGACATATCTGTGATACGTTTGGACCCCAGTTCCAGACCGCCACCTCCACTTACTTGCTATACGTTGTAGAACTACAACATGGGTTGCAGACAGTCATGACGGCCGATTGCTTCAGCCCCACGACAGCACTTCTTCTCACGGGCCTATATCTTGTTCACTTCGAGCATTTCCATGTTGCGAGAGCCAATGTTTCACCAATACCATCTTTACTTCGTTAATTTATTTTTGACGATAAAGATGATCAACTCATCCCCAATACTGAAATTCTGACGTTGTTTTTGATCGATAACTCTTTGAGCAATTGTAATCCTTTAGGGTGGCTTGGTCGAGAACAAGCAGTACAATCTCATATTCCTAATAACATCTTTTATCGGAATCTGAGGGAAACACTACATTTTATGTTATTTTGTTCCCTAAAGGAAAAACATTTTGTTATTCTACTTGAGACAATTGTATCCACGTCATCCTGGAGGTGGGGCACAATTGTTGACTACATACTTCTGTCTGTAAGTTAGATAAGTATTTCCTTAAATAGAAATTATAAATCAATGTTATCAAAACTAATGAAATATTTGCCACAAAAACAAGGCCTAAAATTGTGAACAAAATAATATTTATAAATAAAGCATTGAAACAGTATCCTATTGTAAAGTGCTTTGGGGTTCATCTGGACAGCGTACTCACTTTCACAGCACCCATAAACCATGCATGCACAACCGGAAAATCAGCTATATCTATCCTCTTCCGATTATCAATAGAAATTCAAAGGTTAAAACCCATATTCTACCCATAGAAATTATACCCATATTAAATTACTCATTTACAATAGGTTAGGACACCCCTAGGGTTTTTCCAACATTGGCAAAGTTCAAATAATCCAAAATAAGTTTCTAAGAGTAATATTTGACTCAGCAAGGTACACTGCAATAGTTAATTTACACGAAGTAAGGCCGATTATGTTATAGATATTTTAAAGCAATAACCACAAAATATATACATCGAGAATCCATTGCTTACAAATATTGCTAACATGGATAAGTTAGCCAAACATAAGTGCTTAGGCCATAATATATTTTAAAGAAATCTAATTTTTAATTATTTTTTTATCGTTAGGCTTTTTTATTTATACTTTTACTAAATTAAAATTTATGTGTACTTCAATTTTATTCATTAGTAAAAGCGATATTAATTTTTTTTTTTGTTTATAACTAGAAGCATTCCATACTAGCAAAAGATTATTTTCATTATGTAAATATTTGAAAAAAAATAATTGATTTGATATACAGTTAAATACAGGAACTTTTGCTGATTGCATAATGTTCATAACTATGTAAATTCAATTTAATCCATTAATAAATAATTTAATAATTAGGTGGAAAATATTTTGTGCCGATTATGTTATAGATATTTTAAAGCAATCACCACAAAATATATACATCGAGAATCCATTGCTGAAAAATATTGCTAACATGGATAAGTTAGCCAAACATAAGTGCTTAGGCCATAATATATTTTAAAGAAGTCTAATTTTTAATTCTTTTTTTGTCTTTAGGCTTTTTTATTTATATTTTTCACTGAATTAAAAATGTACGTGTACTTGAAATGAAGATTTCATACATAACCAAGAGCGAGATGTTATTTTTTAGACTAGATTTTTTTTTGTTATGTAGATATTGTAATTAATATTTTAATTTGTATTAAAATTTGGAGTATAGAGTTAGCCGTGAACTTACATTTGAGTGGGTGTATTTGTGAAATATCAACTTAAAGTAGATGAAAAAAAGTGGTTAATTCTTTATTAAATTTAAATATGTACGATCTTCACCTGTCCATCTCGTACAAGGACGCAAACATACAGGTTATGTCGAAAACTCGTTTCCTGATTCCCAACCAATTCTTAAATGTAATATATAAATATAATAATCTCCACAAAATGTAATTACTATTAATTTGGTTTAGCTTTTAAATAATATTTGTAGATCTGGTTCAATTAACTATAATGCAAACGGTCATTGACAACTATTTCTTGAATTGTTATAAAAAAAACAACATGTGACATGCTGATTATAACGACGGTGATTGTAATGGTATAAGAATGCCATAACGGGTAAATATCTTTATTATGTAATATCATTTATGTATATGTGCAATATATTATACTTGTATTTATAAAATTTATTATGCTTAGTCCAACGTCCCTTTTAGTAAGAAAATGTAAGTTTTTAACTGGGGATTGCCTACATTATAAACTTCGCTATTTTCAAACTAACTAGTGCCAAAAAGTGTCTAATACCACTATTTTATTATTTAATGTAATTTATAAATATTGATGATCGTTGTTAATATTTTTAGCTTTAATATACTTTTAATTATATTTAACGGCAAACCTATCTTAACGTACAAGTTTAATTCATACTTTTTAAATACTCAATAATATTTTTTTAGTGGTATAATATCTAATTATGTTAAAAGATGAATAATTTATAGGGCTTCTTTCTTTATTTACGTATTAAATACTGTTTTTTCAAGTTATTGGGCCGAAATACACATTATCAGATGGATGACCGTAAACTATTTATTACTTCAAAATTTTAATTTAGAGTTCACTGTCAGTGGAATGAATTGAAAAAATGCCCTGAAGCTTGTCATCTGAAGCTTATACTACTTAATAACAACAATATTTTTACCACTTTAAATGTTTAGCAACAAAATAAATAAATAAACGTATACACTCCTAGAAAGAAAATACCTCATAACAAATTGATCTAAGATGTGATAATGTCATATAATGATAAAGATCATTGTTTAGAATTAGCGAGGGAATGTTTTAATCTAAAGATATCATTTTTCAAAATAAATATAGGCTATAATACAATACTTAGTTTACAGTTTATTATTTCAAAGATTTTTTTAATGACTACAATTCGAACAATAATAGACTAAATTGTATTTTTAAATATATGTAAACGAACTAAAACATACAAAGTGAATAAATCATACTGAGAGACATGGCTAAATCCTTTAAAATTAATTAAACAATTGTGAAAAAACAACTCGGTATTTTTAATGAAAAAAGTATTCGTTTTATTGTTAAACCATCTTGGCCACTAAGCATCGTATTTTCAACTAATCGAAAAAAAAGTATCACTCAAGAATTAATTTTAAAAAGCATATTAACTTTAGCTGGAACTAATTAATTACCAAATATCTATTGTTGACTCTGAAAACTTTATTTTATGTCTCTATCGAAATCAACCGTATTAATGGTACAATATCAAAACTTTAAATCTTTAATAACTTTTGCTTCCTTCTGCCAATTATGCCCCCGAGGAAAGTTGAATAGTTTTTTTCACATTTAGTAAGGTGTTAACTTGAAGATAACTTCGCCTTAATTAAAAATATGTTATTCTTGTTTTATTTTTGAATCCTAATTAAACAAATTCAATAAAACTGTCATTAAAATCGTGTTTGCCGCTTTAAGCACAACTCATGCGGTGATGAGTCATGATTCCATGTAGTTCCATTTGCTACACCAATGATCCTTTAAGTAAAAGTATAATATGAAAAGCTATAAGTGCCATTAACCAGTTAATTACTTTGTGATGAAAAGTTAATTTTTTTTCTTCTTCCTGTGTAGTATATCAAATTAAAGATCCCCATGTATATAATATGTTGGGGGTGTAGTCGACAATAACTACAAAAAAACATAAAATCAGATTATTGACAGTTTTTTTCAAATATTTATACAAAAAATGGGGCATGTTAAAGAAACTGTTCAATGTTTATGCTGATAAAAATAATTGAATAAAAGTTAGGAAATGAGTGGAAAGTGAGTAATAAGGAACATTGTGTGATACTGCACTAATAACTAAAAGTTATTTAAATGTTGAAATAAGGCGATTTTAATGACTAGTAAGGTTCAACAAATAAAATTAAATACTTTTGATAGTTCTTTTACACACAATAATTAAATTTTTAAGATTCTCAAGTCGTCCAAGAACCTCTCGAAATTGTTTCCCCAAAATATTTTCGTTTACATATCTCATTTCATGTACCTGCCGATTTACATACTCTATGTAATTGTACTAGTTAACATGTTCCTGCTAATGAGAGATCACGATGTCCATCTCCATTGATACTTTCGTCCGTCGCAGCAAACCTGCCGTTGCAGTGCCCATTCATTCATTCCGCACTGTCATGGTTTCGAGAAGTGCCACCGGAGTTGCATTTATATGCAAAAGCACAGTTCCTCCTTAATAATTAAAATTATAAACTCAAACAGAATTGATTCAGAGTTGGGTTCATTTTGTTAAAACAAGAAACTGATTATTTATTTTTAGCGAAATTTTAACTTGATGAAATGAGTTCCAACTATACTGTAGAAACGGGTGCAATTAAAAAAAAAATTTATATGCGTTCTCAAAAGAAGGTAATTGCTCAAAAATCAGTCCCTGCTCTGTGCTACAGGGACTGCAATATAAATTGTCAACAGATTATTAAGATATTTACTGCTAAGTTACAAGGCTATAAAACATTATTAAGCTGGTAGTTGACCAGAAAAAGGAATTTCTGCTGGGTACGTTCCCACGTTGGGTTTAAAGGTGGATGTGAATGTTTGACGACAAACCTTCGTACTATTCTCAAAAGTGAAAGAAAAATATAACTTATAACGTAATACGGAAAGCACTGAGCATAAATCATTTGAGGAGAAAGGCTACACACCGTGGTGTGTGGCTGAGGATTGTCCACATCAACATGTTTTAGGACTCCATTGTCCTACACTAGATCGTGTCATAGCACTCACTAACAGTGGACAAATTGATAATATGCGTGAATTAGATAAAGGGATTGGTGAATAACAAGATAAAAAGTTGAAAGGCACTCACTCAGGCTAGCACCATTGAGTAGCTAAAAGAGGTTAGCCTCTAGTAGTTATCCTACCCCAGTCCAAAACAGGGCGTTAACCGAATGTTTATCATTTTCATCTGTCAATAGAGGCATGCATCTTTCTCCTCAGGTCTTTGTCAGTACCCTCTTGAAGCTAGGCAATCAAAAATTATACATTTTTCATTAATTTTTAGTACCAAATTAAAGATCTTGATTCCCTCATTATTAATATATAATATAAGTAATTACCTTTAGTCAACTACAATTACAAAAAGTAATTAATATAGTTTTCACTGGCGTATGATGCATTCACCATTAAGTTTTTGTTAGTTTTTTTTAAAACCAATACATACACATCACGAGAAAACCTGTTTAAGGGCCATTAGTCAATTACTTGATTAAAAGCAAACATTTTTGTCTTCCTGATATTCTTGTGGACTGTTATTACAACTTTAATTAAGATCGCGTTCGTAATTGAAGTGTTTTTTGTTTTGTTTTTTAGGCATGGTATTTAGCATTGAAGCTTCACTTAGCGTCCCGATCATCCCAATAAATAATATCTGCCTCATGACAAAGTTTAAATAACGGTGTAGCGACCGCTAACTACATAAGATAAATCACCCTAAACTCTATTGCATATATATTGTAAGCAAAAGTAAAATAACATGAACCAAATGTATTATAAACAAATGTAAATCATTGTAAAAGTCATCAATAAAAGGCGGAAGCCAACTAAGTCATAAACGAGAAGGGTCACCAGCTAGTAGTCATAAACATGAAAGGGTCACCAGCATAAACTTAACAACCCTTTAGGGGGCCTCTCTACCTCCAGGGGGCGAGGGGTCGGGTAATTAAGCGTGGGTACAGCACCACAGGTGTCCACAGCCCCCAACACCAGATCAGACCCTTTCCGCCTCCCAGCAGGAAGTAGAGAGGGTACTTAAGGCAGGGTTACTGGCCCTGTTAGTCAGTCTACTCATTCGCCTCTGAGTCTCTCGCGACCTTTACTCGGTGACGCCTTAAGCCAGGCCTCCTGGCCCTGGAAATTAGTCTCTTAGTCTCCTCTTCAGTCTCTCTCGCGACTCTCCCGTGGACTATACTCGTGACGCTTGCTTGGTTTCCGCTCGAACTCTGAAAACTTGTCTAATTCTTTATGAAGCCTCTGTACCTCTTCTCTTGAACATAGTGCATTGTCGGGGCACATACCTATCATAAATGGAGTCAGATAGTAACGCCGTCATGGAACGATTTTCCATGTTATAAACTCGAACAATCCGCACTTGTCACCAGGGCTAGGGTGATCAGGCACCTCCCTAGTGACGACCCGACAACATTAACCGTTCAAATATTTATCTTGAGAAATTATCCAAAGTGTTTATGCCAGAATAAATCTAATCTATTCAAAAAGAATATTTAGAATAAAAAAATTAAGTGTGGAAAGCACTGAACACCTTCGCACATTGACACCAGCCATAAGCCGGAAGTTGAAGAGATACCAAAATTTCCGGTTCTAGGTCACTTAAAAGTCACGACTAACTTGAAAGCCAACTATAAAGAACTTGAGAAGTGAGAAAATTGTCTCCGAGGTTGGGTCATGAGATTACATACTGCAATATCAACTATCACAGATATTGTATTAGTATTTTTACTACCTAGTATCATTTCGGTCCACACAGTGAAGCCAGTATTGCTTGCTACGGCTAAAGCATTGAACCATTGTTTAATTATTAGCCAAAGTAATTAAAAATAATAATTAGTAATAATATCAGGACACATACCACTACGAAATAGGACCAAATATCGGTTTATTTTAACTATAGTTACATTGAAATAGTTTTTACACAGAATATTAATATAAACTAATAAATACTCAAGTAAATTCAACGATAATTAGTAAATACTTAACAAGATTCAAAATGCTTTTGAACAATTTTAACGTTTTTTAAATCTGTTTAAGGATTTGAACAACAAATAACAGTTTTAGTTATCAAGTAATGACAGCATTTTTTTTTTTTTAATCTGGCTAACTATCATATAATTTCCTTCAATAGTATACTTTTCAGCCAGCTGATACAACCGGTTAGTTTTTAATTTATATTTTCACTCCCAACTTATTGAGGTAGTTTCTTTTTCTATAAGTGTCTTTTTAACAGTGAACAATATTTTTTTAAACTGTTCACATTAGGTTCCAGTTGTGTATTCAAAAATTAAACTTATTTAAGGATTTTAATGAATTTATTTTTTGTTCCATGTTTATTGAAGTGTTTGTGGTTATTTAAGTTTTAAGTACTATCTTTTGATGGCATTGTATTTATAATTATTAGACCGAATGTTTTTCGGGAGTCTTAAGACATTTATGGCCCCAGAATAATTATATTACTTAATATTCTTGAGATTAATACTCCAAAAAGAAAAAGTATCTTTCATTAGAAAATGCGGAAAAATAAATTTCGAATTAGACCAAAAGTTTCTTTCTCTTTTTATGAAATAGTAGCCTTGTCATTATTTCGCCCACCGAGCTTCCGGAATCAGAATGATGATGACATTAAATTAAACATCCCCCTCATGATAAAAAGTTTTAGCCAATTCGTGTTATTATTTTCCAAAATTTAAATATTTTACCTTCTTGGGGCTGTTTTGCCTCCCTGACGGCACCCTTATCTTCCTGCTTTTATCCTTATCTCTACGTACCTGCTTTTATTGTGGCTTTGAGTCGGTTTATACAAGCAACAGTGCTTTGTCCTTACCACCCTCTCACAGCTGCCAGCTGGTCCACGTGACCTGGCTCCAGAACCGTCCTTCATAGGCAATGCATAGGCTTTGCCCACGATCCCGGCCATTCTAGAATTACGAAAATTTAATAAAATGATTACCACACCAACGTCTCTAGACGTCTCAAAAAAATACTGGACGAGATTTCAACATGCAAGAATAAGTATTTATGTCTTCAGCTAAGGAAAAACGTAAGCTTTTAAAGAGTGTTAAATATTTCACTAACGCAGAGTAAAAGGTCAATAATAAACATCTAATCCAATCATATTAGACTACTTCTGATTCCCAAGCAGCGTAAGTAAGGAAATAATGACAGAACCTAAGAACGTAGTCGCGTTACGATAGAATGATGGCAGGGGTCAAGAAACAGTCACTTCCTATAATTGAAAATAAAGGGCTATTTTGATAGAATAGATAATGTAAATTATTACTCTAATTGCATAATATAGAATTAAACTATAACTAATAAAACCAAAATTGATGGTGCTTCATACACTAAAATGCAAGTTCAAGAAAGATAAGCTAAATAAAGCTATTAGGTTCATACCCTGAATATAGAATATAAAATTCTTCTCTTTAAATGAGTAAAAGCAAGACAATATTTTTTATGATAATAATTACTAGAACAATTTTAACAGTCTCTTCCAGTAATTGAATTAGAATATGAATAGGGTTAGAAATAAATATAATAGCATTTATACCCTTCTAAATAAAAAATATAAAAATAGATATATATTTATAGAATATATTTTCTAGTACAAAGAGTAGGGAGACTTATTCTAATATTTTCAATACTTATAAAAATACAAATTAATCTATTTAATGAGTTAATAACTATAAGATTATTAATTAAATTAGGAAGAGCCCCTTTCCACATATGAGTTCCTGAAGTTATATCCAAACTTTCTTGAGGAGGCTGTATAATTTTATCAACATGACAAAAAATTGTGCCCTTAAGAATATTAATAAGTATACAAAATAATATATTATTATTAACTATTGCAATTATTTTATCAGCTACAATAGGGGCCTTAGGAGGAATTAATCAAACATCCCTAGGAATAAAGGACAAAACAGGGCATCGGTAACACCAATAGAAGTGACAGCTTCTTTGAGAATAAGACATACTAGTCTGACCCATATTTGGTTTTTCTTCTCCTCCTCAGAACAACCTTTACATGGCCAGATGAAGATATACTCGTACATGTCGAAACCTCGTCCATTATTACACATGATTTAAATGTAAAATGATTTTTTATGAACCAAAGCTGATTTCCAAATAAACACTCTTTACACATTAGGGTTGACTATCTCCTTTATGTTGGACAGTCCCCGGAGTGAGCATGGATGAGCCTGCCTGGAGCAAGCATCCTCTGCCTTCACTTTTAGCCTAGGCAACAAAGAAAAAATCATGTCGCTCTGAATTTTGGTACAGTTGTTTATTGGAGGTAGTTCAAGCTTTTGTGGCCAACATCACGGAAGCACACAACAGTAGTGCTCGTTTTCGTTTGGCTGAATATGGGTCAACCTCGCTCCAATAGTAGCCACCGTTGGCTTTTCGTCTCATGAACTTTGCTCCATCAGTTCATCCATAGAAAGCTGGCATTCCCCGTGTTCATCCAAATACTTATAAATCTTCATCGTAGCTGTATTTTTGTCAACTTCAGGGCAACCTCTTGTGACCTTGCTCGGTGGTCTATGAGCCAGGGAGCTTAAATAGCAGATATGGTGATAAAAGCACCATACGCATCTGGGTCCCCTACAACGTCGTTGCGTCTTAAAACAGTATCTCTGTTCATTTTCTCGTAGTGTCTCTCGTGCTATAACATATTCAAATGTAGAGGTTCGGACATACCTGTCGACAACGATGTTTTCCTTTCCTTTACGTAGAACTCTTCATCCACTGTTTGAGCCCAAAAGAGGCACTGACTTTTAAAATTAAATTTCTTTTGAGATGATCTCCTCACAGGAATTGAATGTGATTTGGAAAGTTGTTGTGATTCAGTTTGTCTTATTGCTCTTTGAATTGATTGAGGTCTGGGGTATTTTTTCTAAAAGACATATGAACACACTTTTTTCTTACCTTGAAGAGTTTTAGCTTTGCCATCACCAATAATCAATCCCTTTTTCACCAACACAGGGGCTAGCATCCTCTACTTCATCATCACACTTTAAATCGGCACTAAAACTTTTTCATTGACTTTTGTGAAGTTTATAACCCAACTGAAACATGAGGACCAACAATGGGTATAGGGGTCAGCTACGGTTCACTGGTACCTGAACTTCACAAAACTCTAAAGCGAACAGAACTCTAAAAAGACGGCGAGGTCAATTGTAATAGGATCAACTGACTTTATCCAATTAAATTTTCTGTAAAAGTGTATCTTTAAAGTGAAGTTGGATGTACATTTGGCAGCAACCTGTGACCACAGCCGTTAGCCAGAGGAGGGAAGAAAAAATCCCCCGAGCAGGTCTGAAAGCTATTGGAAACATGTGGGGCGGATCAGGGGACCCAGTGGCACCTAGTGACAAACATCTTTCCTTCCAATGTGCCTCATGGACAATTGATAACAGTCTTGATCTGGATTACAGTCGTCACCCAAATAAAAACTGTCACAATAGAAACCAGTTCATCACTAGCTCCACCATCTTCTTTTTTAGGGTTTCTTTGATTTTTTTTCTAAATCGGAGACCGTTTTGAGTTGAAGGTTTTGGAGATTGGCTTGGGCTGGTGAAAGAGAGTTGTTGGCTTTTCCTCAATATTATTCATGGACAACGTTTCGACTTATTGAACACAAAACTCACAACAGGACCCTTATGTCTTCACAGATGTTTCTGTGTACTACTGGTAATTTTGAATGCCCATTCAAGTCGAGAGACATGGAATTTTACATGAGTACCTCATTTGGTAAAAAGAACAAAACAATTATATAGGCAACTCCATAGAAAAATAATTATCTTTAAGTAATTAATTATTAGCTATTAAAAAAGTCTATAATTTAGAATTGAGTATCAAATAAAATATTTTGGCGACCTGATCACAAAAATGTAATTTATTTTAAAAATCCATTATAACTGTCGTTTATACGGTGTTTCCCGATTTGACTCAAGGAGTGTTTCCTTAAGTTTCGTACCATAGGCAAACTAACTTAAACTAGGGCTCACACTGTGTCCCTGCTGTATGCTCTGTGTGAGGCTTGAGGCTAAGATTCATATCGAGAAGGTCGTCCACTCGTGCAAGCTAGCTCAGCTGGTAGTACCCCCGGCTAGATATTGGCGAGGACCAGGGTTCAAGTCTTGATCCTTCCAGTATACTTTTTCTTTGCTTGTTCGTCATCCATAATAGTTGTGTTTATACCAAAAATAACACCACCAAAAGCTAAAGACGAATTTACTGTCAAATAACACAGCTATTTATTTGATATTTATAATTTGAATGTTTCGTGCAGATAGGCAAAATGTATAATGGAATAATAATATATACTTCTAAAGGTATACGATCTACTAGTTTTTGATTGGCTACCTGTTTCTAAAGGTTATAAAAAGTAATGAACGGTAGGTAAAACCCATTTATCAATAGTCAAAATAATAAATAAATTGTTATATCTACGGTACATATACAAAGTCCAACATGGCTGCCGACACACTAAGCTTAGTGAGAACAGTATCGATATATCCAAAGAGACAAAAACATAACCTAGAGGACACTGGATTATTATGCTACATAATCAACACTCCCTTATAATCCAGTGACTGAACAAAAATAATCATGAACAAAGGTTCATTCCTTCGACACAATAATTATGCTTAACAGGGGGTAAGACCTTTAATGAGAACATCAGCCAACATATGGTTAGTTTATAAGTAGTCTATAGATATTTTATTTTCCAAAACTACCTATAAAATGATGCATTAGATCTAAGTGCATAGTTCTGTCATAAAACATGGGATTGTGGGCAAGCTTTTGAGTACTAAGTAATATGGGTGTGATTAAATAAGGCAAAGGCGTTATTAAAACGAGATATTTCTCCGAAAATTCCTCTAAGAAAAACCAACTCCTTGCCCACGTTCTCTGCATCTACTAAAGGCAACACACCTCTGCTTGTTCGTCTCTCATGGCCCAGGACCATTGACCAACATAAATACAAAACAAGTACAACATTTTCTATCCATGTGATTTTGGGCCTAATCTGCGTCAACCAGACCAATAGTATCTTCACGGTCACTAGTTTATTATTATGTTTGAAATATACAAAAGAATCATACTTAGTTAAAAATAAAAACCTAGTTTTAATAAGACTATGTAAACTTTTTCTAACTTGCTTTAAGTCTATATATAACTTTATTTAATAAGAACACTTTGTTTACATTATTTTTATGAATGAAAAAGGTTGAGACATATAAACAGTTTCTCTAAGCTCCCCGTGTCAAAGGCTGTATTAACGTCAAGGTGTTCAATAGTGAGAAATAATTTAACAGAATTATTTGTTTTCTTAACCCCTATAACATTAATATTGTTTAAAATTTAAATGTATATACAAATAAAAATTGAGCTGTGATTGGCTCCTTGTACTGCATGCTTTGCATTGTAAGACGTTTCTGAAACAATTACTAGTCTGATTAAGAATAAAGGGCTCACCTTCGGACTACAATAAGGACTTACAAAATATCGTAAAACTACCAACTTAAACATCGAGCGTTCCTGCCTCGACTACCTTCTCCCATCGACGGGGAAACGGAGTGGGGGAAATTGCATTAAACAAGGAGTTGGTCATGTATTGCAGCGAATCGAAGAATTTGATATGTCTACGGTGAATGAATTCATCCACCGTAGGCAGCTGGACTAAAACGGAGATATGAGCCATAAGGATCTTAAAACATGTACACCTTATTGTTGTGTACCCCCCCCCCTTCGCAACAAGCCTGCCCTTATATCCGTCTGGTTGCCCGGTTCCGTTCACTCAGCGCAGTCCAGCTCCAACTCCGGCTTCCAATATAGGTTCGGTACCATCGCCAGATTCATAAAAATCTAAATATCCAATAGAATGTACAAGCCTATCTTCTTCGCTATTTTCTTGAGCGATTGAGTTGGTATTTGCAACTTGATAATTTCTGAAGTAGCATCCTCAGGTAAAGTCGGCTTTACATTATAAAAATGAGATTCGATAAAATTTACAGCTGTCGCAATAATAATTTAAGATTCTGAGGATCACAGCCTATAAACCTTAACAATTCCTCAGCTTTGGGGTCCCATTTGATACTATTCTGTTTATGAACGTCCAAAGCTTTGGATCCGAACACTCATAAATTACTAAGGTCAATTGTCGATTGAGTCGAGGCCTCTTGTGGGGTTGCTCTAGGGACTGTAGGAGTGGGCTTTATTTATTTATTTTAAGTTGAATAGCTCTCATTACAGCTTCGCCCCGAAATTTGCAATGAAAGTTGCAGTTGAGCCCTTTTACGATCTTCTTTAGCTGGTTCATTAAGCTCAGTCTTATTGCTTATATCCCTTCTGAGCCTACCATAAAGCTGATATAAGTGTTAACTTTATTCTTCTCTCGCTTACAATAAACTAACAATAGTCGCTTGATGGCTAAAACATAATTTTAAGAACAAGTTGGACTAAGAGGTGGGAAACAACGACACGAAGCGCCTAGGTTATCTAATCGCTGCGGGAGAACGGATGCAGCACGTATGTGCCAGATACAGATAAGAAGGTTGCCAGGATTCGGCTCCAGGTACTCTTGTCTGCCCACTTGATAGCAAACAACTTGCTAAGGGTTTTTTTTTTTACCTAAAGGGAGACGCACTACTTTGATTTGGCTAATAGGCTATCGCTTTTCCACCACCATTCTTTTACCATTGAGGTCCAATATGATAAAATTTTAGTGCTTTTCAGTAGGATCGAAATCACAGAATGTACTTTTCCATTTATAGAAGCTCCCATATTTTTTTCCAACAGAAATTTTAAGCATAATCCCCAAACTAAATTATTCATTTACAATTTGTTTGTAAAGCCCATACTTGCTTACGTAGCAACTAGCCATATATTGATATAATGTTTGAAATAATTGAAAATAAGTTTCTATGAATAATAATTGACAAGGCAAGTTACTCTACAATAGTAGCGCGAAGTATTCAAAAGTGATAAAAACTTTATAGATAAATGTAAAGATAGCGAGAATCCCTTACTTTTAAATATCCTAACAAAAGAAAAAGTACCCAAATATAAGGGAGAAAAATAATGTCTTATGAAGAAATATTTGTCTATTAGGATCTAGTTTTATTTTTGTCGATATAGGTTTTTTTATTAATATTTTTTCCTAAATTAAAATCTATATGTACTTTTTTTTTTTTTTTTTCCCTTAGCTCTCAAACTTATAAAAATAGGATGTGGGAAAAATAAAGAAAAATTATTTTGGGCTAATGAGTGCCTTTCACTAAGGGGAGTCCCCCATTTGAAGGATGTATGAGAAGGATATAGGGTGTGGAATGCCTAAAAAGGCAGATGGAATCAGGAAGGTAGTGAGAGTCTACCAAGGGTTGAGCCTAGGGGCACCTAGGCAATGGATTGTAGTCGGCCAGGCAAGCCTGGCCCGCCCCGGCAGGGGCTTGAAATGAGTCAGCCTCTCTCGGCTGGGTGTAGTTCGTTCAGTCATCGGGTTCAATGACGTCGATCATCCTCCAGGCTTCGGCGGTCCAGCAGTGCTTCCATCTGACGGGCATTGGTGGTGGTTGAAGGTCGGAGAATAGTGGGTTGTGGCTATGTCTGAGTGAGTCAAAAAATTTGATGTGCCTTCTCTTGATAAAATCTTGAATGGTGAGCACTTCAAATTTTTTATGCATCTCGTCTGCCTTCATTCGGTCGAACGGGGTATGTTTGAGGGAGGTGCGGAGAACTCTGTTCTGAAATTTCTGGAGCGTTTGGAGAGTGTTAGGAGTCAGATACTTGAAGAGAGGGGTCCCATACATCAAAGCAGGATTTGAAAAATCCTTTATGTACTTCAATGAAGATTGTATATATAATCAAGAGTGGTGTTGTCATTGTTTTGTTTTCAAACTAAATCCTTTTCATATTAGCATTAGATTATTTTTATTATGAAAAATTTGAAATAAATTGATTTGAGTTTAAAAGTATTTTTATCTCGGAGAAGAAGAAAACTTTGCGTGAGTGTCACCTCAATAAATTGTCAGGTATTGATGACTGAAGAAGTATGAGCAAAAAATAGTGCGGCTTTTGCAGTGAATGTGAATAGGAAAGAGGCGAGCCTTTCTCCCACCAACAATCTTTTCCCAGTTGATCTCACCACAAAAAACCTGTATTTTATTTTATTTATTTATAAGGGATTTATTCAACCACTCTACTGCTTCAAAACATGCTTCATCTACTTTCTTAGTCCTCTTCCTTCTTTCCTTTTAATCCATTCCTCCCATTTTCCCTTTCAATTTAATTTATTATTTATTATTAATAACGAGATAACAAAGTCTGTTGTGAAACTTTCCTTGTCTTCTATTCCTCGAAACCCTCATAAGATTACACAATCTGAAGCAAACATTGGTTTATACATTTACTACACAGCAACCTGCTTTGTGGCTTTTAAAAACTCGATGAGGTTCTTGGTTTATCGTATTATTATTATTCACAAACATCAATTTGACGTTAAAAAAAAATCAGCTGTGAGTAGATGCAACTAAAAGACCGACAACTCTAACATAAAGCGAATTATATTTTATTCACGAGTAAATGATGCATTTGGAAATAATAGGCGCCTCATATCCGTCCGTTACTAACATTTCAGATATGATAAAAATTTCATAAAAACTTCTTCCAGTTTTATGTTATCCAGTTTCGGCGTAAGAAATATGAAAAAGTGAATATAAGTATGTGGCACCTGGGAACATGGTACTAATGACATATTTTAGTTAAATTCCTTTATTGTGCTAAAATTACAATCTGCCTTTTATAAGGCAATAAGTAATTATAATGACATATTGTAGACATGGTATACCTTGCCTATATAATATTTTTCTATGCCTGTCTATTATAGGTAATAGATGGATTTATACATAACGATAATTGTTAGTTCTAACTGCACCATGATACCACTGTATAATTGCCAATGCCAACGATGCCAATTTTTTTTTTCCCCCCCTTTCTGAGGTCACGTCGCCTGTGGTGCGCGTATTCCGATGCAATGGGATTGCTGCACCGGTCAGCGCACCTTGTGTTATTCTGTTTTTCTCCTTTATTCATAAAAAAACCACAAACACACAATAAAAATAAAATACAAACGAAAAAAGAAAAATTCAACAAAAACACTCTTTAACCTTAATAACTACTATGTACAGTTTTCCTTACAAGCTATATATATTTCTTTTTTTTTAATATATAACTAGTAAAACCTAAAAAACCCTATTTACCTTATCTACTACTTACAATATGCTTATACCTAAAAAATCTAATCTATATCTACAAGTGGTGTGCATCCTCTTCCCCCTTAACAACTATACTTATATCCTAACTACATCCTTCTAAGTCCTATTTATTATATATTTACATTGACTCCGCGCCGACCGGCGATACAACGTTGGCTTAGAGTGAGCCATACGGCTGCTCACCCCGCGCCACCCCCTGGATATCGAGAAGTGCCCGGAGCCTTGAAGCTCTCTCCACTCCCCGATAAATCCACGGAACGCCTCGTAGCTCTTCTCGTCGTTGACCAGCGACGGCAGGTCGGACTCATCCAGGCCATATTGCCCTATCAAGCGAAGCAGCCATGCTCTCGCTGGTTCCAACGGGTAACAAGAGAGCACGACATGCTCCGCAAGGAGGACAGGACTTGCTATCTGCCCTCTTGTAATCATATAGCCTGCCACGAAATCCACTGTGTCCAGTGAGTATTTTTTGCGACGTCCTGTAATCCGGGGAGACCCATCTTGCCCTTAGCCTGTCCTGAACTGAGGGGAAGTACTTCCTGAGGGTGCTTCCCTTAGTCGTACTGGTCCACCTGGCGCTCCACACCTCAGTTTTCCATTCACCTTTGAGGGCCTTCCACCTCCCAGGTTCTTCCTCAATTCTTCTCCGTAGGGGAGGTGGAAGATCTTCCATCAGCACCTTCTTCTGCTTGACCTGAGCCGCTGGAGCCACCGCTGCCAACACCTCCACTGCCTCGTGTGATATTGTCCTTGTTGTGGCCACCTCTTAATTACGAATAATTAGAAGTTCCCCTCTTCTTGGACCAGAAAATATCTATCTATGTTTCCATATGTTTATGATAAAGCTTAAGACGTCAGTCGGAGAGGGGGATAAGCTAGTGGGGGCCTGCCTATATAAGCAGTGAGACTGGGCCAAGTTGGCATAACGAACAGGACCGGGACTGCTCTCTCTCTCTCTCTCTCTCTCTGCACTGGCACTTGCTGCTCTACTCAAACCATGGCCTTCTCATTCAACTACCTCTGCATCTCTCTCTCTCCTAGCCTCGCTATGTTTTAGTCTGGCGTTTTCAGACCCCACCTCTTCCTAGTGGGAATCTCTGCCTTCGTCTCGCTAAAACTAAGACCTCCTTGGGAGAGACCTCTCCCTTGTGGACGACGGTTGCCGTGGCCCTACAAACTTTACCTAGTAGGGTCTCACACGGCAATCCAGTCTGCTTCTCTCTGGTTCACACTCGCCTTTGGGATCCTACATCACCTTTTACATCCTTCATAATAGCATATGTGTGGACTAGAGGTTTTTCATTGTTGTGGCAAACTCTTAATTACAAATAATTAGAAGTTCCCCTCTTCTCGGCCCAGAAAATATCTATCTATGTTTCCACACTTTAATAAACACCTTAACGCATCAAGTAAGAGGGGGAAGCTAGTGGGGGAAACAGCCGCAGGTGGGGGAACACCCCCCACCACGGCTGGCCTGTCTATATAACCAGACCGTCTTAGGGCAGTTTTCAGAACATACTGAACCGGCACTTGGAACGCTGCTCTCTCTCTGCACTAGCGCTTGCTGCTCTACTCAAACCATGGCCTTCTCATTCAACTACCTCTGCATCTCTCTCTCTCCTAGCCTCGCTATGTTTTAGTCTGGCGTTTTTAGACCCAACCTCTTCCTAGTGGGAATCTCTGCCTTCGTCTCATTAAAACTAAGACCTCCTTGGGAGAGACCTCTCCCTTGTGGACGACAGTTGCCGTGGCCCTACAAACTTTACCTAGTACCGTCTCACACGGCAATCCAGTCTGCTTCTCTCCGGTTCACACTCGCCTTTGGGATCCGGACGGTTTTCGCCTTCCCTTAGATACCGAGTGTGAATTCGTTGTCATTCCAAGACCACATAAACTACCTATAAACCTACCCTGTCCTCTTCTCCTGAACATAGTGCTTTGTCGGGGCACACCTTCTAAGATCTTAGGAGTCAGATCAAAACGAATTAAGCTGCCCGCCGACTAGGCCGCCTGCCAAGGTGAAAGACCACAGGTCCACCCGCCTCGCCTTATCTCTCTCTTGGCACTCACCGGACGGCGGCTAGAGGTTGAAGAGACCCTAGCCCGCGGTGGGCGTCTCCTCACCACTTTGGGGATATTCGACAATTTCGACCCAACAGTCCTGTAGGACCTCGTGACCCGACTTAGTGCCGTTCTCTGGATTCTCTTCAGGGCGAGGGCCTGTCCCTTGTTCAGATGCGCCAACTATGACTGTGAAGTGTATCTTAGGATTCCTAACACCAAGGCCTGGTAGATGTTCCTTGAGACTGAGAACCTCCCCCCCAACATCGCCCCTATTCTCGCGAAGGAGTTGTTGTGACAACTCCGACAACTCTGTCACCCAGTTACTCGATGTTGGGAGAAAGGCTGAGACGTTTTCCCAGTCTCACTCCCAGGTACGTCACCTCCGTGCCGACCCTAACGCGTCTTTCGTCTATATCTAGCCAAATCGGGTGGGCACGGTCAAACTTGCCTCTCACAAGGGTGGCCGTCATATTCTCTACAGCCATGTTTATCTTAATGCCATCGCACCACTCCTTGACCAATGTGGCACAGGCCTACGCCCTTCTGACTACTTCCGCACCAGAGCCCCCCACCATGGTCGCACCAAAGTCATCCACATAGGCCACCGTGGGGAATCGGTGCTCCTCCAAAGTCACGAGGACCTTGTCGAATACTAGTTTCCAAAGGGCAGGGCCCAGAACTGATCCTTGGGGACACCCTCGCTCCACCGGTGCCCCTACGTCGTAAGACACTCCTCTGATGACCACCCTACGCTGGCTAAGGTAGCTACAAGCTGCTTGGAGCCTCTAGCGCTTGCAGCTCCCTCATGACGATGGGCCACCAAACCCTGTCGAATGCAGAGGAGATGTCAAAGGTCAGTAGCACCGCGTACTTGGAGAAAGGCGCCATGTCTTTCCTTATCCTCTCCAAGGCGTCAGCTGTGCTACTGCCTCTACAGGAGCCGTACTCCCTGGGGTGGTCGGCCTTTTCAAACGTCTGCGGCAACGCCGAGTGCATCAGTCGCTCCAGGACTTTGCTCAGGACTGGGAGAAGGCTGATGAGCTCTTGGTAGCTGTCAGGTCCCGAGCGGTTCCCTTTGGAATCAGCCGGAGCTCCACTCTTTTCATTGGCTCGGGAAATACCCGCAGTCGAGGCACTCATTCACGATCTCCAGCAGCCTCCCCTCAGTGAGTGGGCACGATGCCCTGATGATCGCGGCATTGATCTCGTCCAGTCCTGGAACTCTTCCAATCCTCTGATTATCCTGAGGCACAGATCCCAAATGTCCCATGGTGGATAGAGGTCCGTGCCAGGTGTTCTACGGGTGTGTCAAGGATCTTACCCGGGAGTCTTCGGGAGAGTCTTTGTCATGATCATACCTGGGGTATGTTTCTTCCATGTAGATAGAACGTCGCTGCTTCTTCCGGGGAGGTGGCCTGCCAATCGCCGCTCTTCAACCCGGCGAGGATCTTGGACCGTACACCTCTGGTCATTGCTACTCGGTACGGTATACCCCAGGGGTTCTTCTCCGACTCGCACTGAACTAACTCATCCAAGGTTTCCCTCCGGGTTGCCTTGATCTTCTTCACATACTCCTTCCGGAGGACCTCCCATACCTGTTGGTTCCTGCACTTCATTAACGCTCACCTCACCCTGTAGAGCTCTCTCTTGGCCAATGTGAGGGTGGGTGTCCACCATGGGTTGCATCTTTTTCTGGGCTTCCTGCGCTGGAGGGCTGCTTCCGCAGCGGCCCTCATGCCCGCTGTAAGGGACGCTACCTTTCCATCAATGCTCTCTCCTTCCAGGGGATCATCCCCTAGGAGAGCCCATTCCTCATCTACCAATGTACCCTCCAGCTGGATTTCGTAGGCGGACTACCTAACTCCCCGCGTAACGTGCCCTTGGGCGCCGGCTCCCTACCTCGGCGCCCCGGTGAGCACATCAAAGGAATTGGATTTATGGTCACTGCTGGTCTCGGTGGATACCCTCTAATTCTCAATGCGTCCTGCGAGGGGGGTCAAGGACATGGTGACGTCCATCCAGCTGCTATCCTGTGGCTCCGTTGTTCAGGATAATCATTTGGTTAGCAGCAGCAAAGACCGCCACCACGATCCCCTCCTCGTAGTGTGTGTGGAACCCCACGCTGTGAGCCAGGCATTAATGTCTCCTACGATGAGGATCTCCCTATATCCTCCTCCCCTGGCGCATTTTTCAAGCACCCCGTGCAGCTTCGACGGGTCCATATCATTGGGGAGGTAGAGGGAGGATACCAGTAACGTCCCCCATCCCCATCCGATGTGGCAAGTTACCAAATCCTCCCTGCAGGGTCGAGGGACATAACATCTAGCGTGGGGTTACAGACAGCAATAGCCGCCCTGGGCCTCCTTTCTCCACTGCACATGGCGACTATTATTATCGATGTGGCAAGACCAGCAATCACTCCTCGTTGGCAGTACGGCTCCTATAGCAGCATGATATCGTAGCATCGGGTGAGGGCAGACAACTCTGTAGCCACCAACCGGCTCTTTGCCATGTTGACCTAGATTACCTTCAGACCTCTAATCAGCGCAAACCTAACGTGGGGGGACACCTCGGCTACCCAACTCACATATACCGCATTTCTGGTGGCTCCCATACTGAAGACCAGTTTCAGAGCGCCGGGCCTCTGGTCCTGTGGCAGGCTCACCAGGGTAGGGTATCGTATTCCATACCTCGCCCAGGTATTCCTTTTCGCCCTAGGGACTCCTCGGAAGATCACCCTAGGTCCCCTCTTCTGCAGCACCTTGAAGTGAGACCAACCGTCTTGGTGGTCTCGAGGAGCCTCACTGCTTCTTCCATGTTTGGTGTCTCTACGAGGAGCCCTCCAGCCTTTGTACCTCGTAGTATCCTGGACGAGCTGCTCGGGTCTTTCGCCGGTAGCCTCTTCATTGCTCTCGATGGTCACGAAGGTCTTCCATTGGGTAGCCTCATCGATCCGTACCTTCGGGAGCCTCGCCACCAGCTCCCATACATCCGTCTTCTTCGCCGGTCCCGGAGCCGCTGTCTTCTTATTCTTCCTGTTTCTCCTCCTCTTCCCGATCGTGGTGTAGCTATCTTCGTCCTCCATGGTTTCTGGGGTTGTTTTGCTAGACGTGAATTTCCTCGTAGAATTTCTTTTGTAGATACAAAAGAAGATGAGTTTATTATAATTAGCTATAGAGTATTAAAAGGTTATTGAAAATTTTAAGTCAAGTATAATGCGTCACACAAGTAAAAGTTTCGTTACAGTTGCGAGAACGCTTTTTACCCTTTGTAATACTTCAGAAAAATATCTATTTTTAAATTACAAGCAATATATTAATAATTGCACCTTCTTATCTTTAAATAAAGTTACTTTTATTTTTTATATCTCTTGAGTGTCCTCCCACTGGCACGAAAATCATTATGCCTATGTATATAAAACTGGAATAAGGAATACACCTTTGATGGCAGATTTAATGATTTTACGTAATTCCACTTAATTATAAATGGATATGCTACATATTATTAATCAAGATGTCGATATCTTTAGTTCGATTCCCTGCTCAAAATGGTAGAAACATTTTTATTTTGTATTACTATTTATTTCATTCATAAAATATTATTATTTTTAGGTGGGGGTGGTTTAATTACTTACTAAAATTGACCCTCTCCGATCGGCAAAAATACAGTTGTTAGTTACTGGCCCTTTGGCTTCCCTGGTCACGATATGCTGTGGTATTCCTCTTGGATGGTCTGATTCTATCAATAGTTAAGCAACTAGGATCGTCGACTAGTTCTCGACTAACTATCGGAAATGGCCTTAACTGGCAGGTCAAATGCCTTGTGGGTCGGTGACCGGAAGCCGGCAAGGCGGAAGTGTAAATTCCCCCCCCCCCACCAACGGCTCTCACGTCTTTCATCCTTAACTGGCCCTTCCTGAAGAAGGCACTACATTGAATCATGTCGGACGACGGGTCTAATAGACACAGGCTCCCCAATCTGTTACTTGTTGACTGTGAAGCGGTGAGTGACATGTTTATGCATTATGATAAACCAATTAATCCCTTAAACAAAAGAGCGAGAAAGATAAAAAAAGGGGAGAGCGGGAGAGTGTCAGTGAAGCGAGAAAGAGACTTATCACCAGTAGTCGCGCCATTTCAAAGTAAACATTTTTAGAGCGTCCCGTTAGCCTTTTGGCTGTCCCACTTGGTTGTGACATGTTACAAGTGAGGCAGACACGTCAAATGACCATCTCACCTGCCTTTTGACCATCCAGTTTCACCATTTCCACCTTCTTTCTTCACTTTTAACAGAGTTTATTTTTTAATCTACATATGTGTATGGGATATATTACCATCCGACCCCTGGTATTAACTATTTATATATTGTCGAGGAGGATAAGTATTATTATAACTTGTTAATCTATTGTACTGTAGATTCCCGGATAATGTTAAAATAATGAAATTAGTAATAAAAAATTAATATTACACTCATATTGATTAGTACTGCTGTGTATTATACATTAGGTTTTAAGTTAAGCTAAGACAATACATAGCCATTTCCATTAAAGTTGACTATCCTTGTAGGAAAGTTCAAATCCCAATGAAATCAATTCCCTCATCCTCGTGCCTATCTCTTTCAATATTATGTACTTTGAACGGAACCAAAATACATGTTTTAGCTTTCTTGGTGGAAGCCTAGTCGGATTTGGCTATTGTAAAGTACAAAGTGTCGTTAAAACTATAGTGCGGATTGGGACTCGAAACCAATATCTAGTCGGGTGCTCTACCAAATGAGCAGACCAACACGAGTGGACCTTCCCAATAGTACTTATTACGTCTTTAGGGCTTTAGTGGCCTATGATAACAAAAAGTCACCAATACTCCTAATAAAACCGTATTCAAAACTACAACGAAACCTTTAATTACGACATGCATCACGCTTGAGTAGAACGTAATAATTTATTATTACGACCGCTGCCCTACAACATTGAGACAGTTGATGGCCACGTATGCTGAATTAAAGTAGAGACTCTTCCTTCGGACTCGGCAATCATGTAATTAGCTTAAATGTAATTGCATAGCCTTCTCTAACTGTTAAAATCATTACTCGTATACAGTTGTAATTTTGGCGATAACACTTGCTCGTGGGTTTATTACCTTAATGTATTATATGTTATCATTACTTGAAAGCTAAGGTAATTGAACAAATAAAACTAGAGTGAACAATATTAGAGGCTCTGAGTGATGATGATGCGAAAATGACACTTAGAGATTATCTCTAGTACTGTTTCCTCACCCTCTCATCAATCCCATATTTTCAAATCACTTCACGATGAGTAAAAATCAATCAAAACATGTGAAACACATAAAAGGCTTGCAGACTCATTTTTTATTACACTATTATGTTGCACAAGTGACGATTACACTTATTTAATCAGGTACCTATAACGTTAATTAAATAATAAACAATGACTAACGTCTTCGTTTATAATTATAACGTCTACGATTCTTAAATGATGATGAAGCAACTCTCGATAAATCAAAACTTCCAATATAAAGTGATTTATTGTATCACGTTGTTGAGTTCTACTTCGAAATCTGTACGGGACAATAGTCTTTCGTCTGTATGTATGTTTATGTGTAAAACGATAGGTGTCTGATTCAATCTACCTCAAATGAGTATTTCAAACATACATTCGTAACACGCTGATTATCTATGTATGTAAACTATGATAAATAAAATTAAAAGGGAAACAGTCGCTTCCGGTTTCCTGAGAAGCTAGTTAAGTTACGACTGTATGGTCTAAGAAAAATAATAGACATTTTATAAATCATTGTAGTATTAAAACTTGGATATAGTATAAACATTTTGTTACAAAGGGAAAAAATTATTTAATATGATGTTTCAAGCTGATCAATAATAATTGTAAAAGTAATGGGGAAAAGGGTCTAAGAGGAAAAAGTGAGAAAAATACTCTACTTTACACAAATGTTATACCATCTCCAGTTATCTGGGGGGGGGGGTCCAATAAGAGAAAATTCTTTGCGATATTATTCCTTCCTTTTGTCATTTACCTGGGTTTTGTCTCCAAATGTTGAGTAGACACTTGATGGAGCTATGTACCTATCTATGTAGCTGACACAAGTTTGCTTTCTACAGCTGTTCACGGCTACAAATGCACTATCGGAAGTTCATAGGACATGAACATATAGGGCACTTACTATCCGTACAAATGTACTTCGGAGGTACATAGGACATGAACATATAGGGCACATACTATCCGTACAAATGTACTTCGGAGGTACATAGGACATGAACATATAGGGCACATACTATCCGTACAAATGTACTTCGGAGGTACATAGGACATGAACATATAGGGCACATACTATCCGTACAAATGTACTTCGGAGGTACATAGGACATGAACATATAGGGTACATACTATCCGTACAAATGTACTATCGGAAGTTCATAGGACATGAACATATAGGGCACATACTATCCGTACAAATGTACTATCGGACGTTCATAGGACATGAACATATAGGGCACATACTATCCATACAAATGTACTATCGGAAGTTCATAGGACATGAACATATAGGGCACATACTATCCGTACAAATGTACTTCGAAGGTACATAGGACTAATCAGAGGCTAGTCCTTTATCACGCTTTCCTCCTTTTACCTTCCCTGAGTCCGGCGTCATGCTAATGTTTTTTCTTTCTTCTTAAAATGAGCAATTTATTATTAGGAGGATTCATACGCCGAACCCGTAGGAAAGGTTTCGATTTGAGCCAGGTAAATAAAACCGGGTACAGGCCGTTAATGATGGCAATTCTCCGAACGTGAGAAAATTCCCGAAGTGGAGTCATGCGAATAACGCCAAATCCTCCAGTCCAATCAATCGGGATTATTCTGCTTTATTCACATTGGCACTGTGCCTATGTCGGATACGAATATACAGTCAACCAAGAGAAGAACAAAAATTGTAAATAAAATAATATTTATAAATAAAGCATTGAAACAGTATCCTATTGTAAAGTGCTTTGGGGTTCATCCAGACAGCGTACTCACTTTCACAGCACCCATAAACCATGCATGCACAACCGGAAAATCAGCTATATCTATCCTCTTCCGATTATCAATAGAAATTCAAAGGTTAAAACCCATATTCTACCCATATTAAATTACTCATTTACAATTGGTTAGGAAAACCCTTATTTACTTACACAGCACCCAGTTGGAGCTTAGCCAGTCTTACCAACATTGGCAAAGTTCAAATAATCCAAAATAAGTTTCTAAGAGTAATATTTGACTCAGCAGGGTACACTGCAATAGTTAATTTACACGAAGTAAGGCCGATTATGTTATAGATATTTTAAAGCAATAACCACAAAATATATACATCGAGAATCTATTGCTTACAAATATTGCTAACATGGATAAGTTAGCCAAACATAAGTGCTTAGGCCATAATATATTTTAAAGAAATCTAATTTTTAATTCTTTTTTTGTCGTCAGGCTTTTTTATTTATACTTTTACTAAATTAAAATTTATGTGTACTTCAATTTTATTCATTAGTAAAAGCGATATTAGTTTTTTTTTTTTGTTTATAACTAGAAGCATTCCATACTAGCAAAAGATTATTTTCATTATGTAAATATTGGAAAAAAAAATTTGATATAATATCAGTACAAATATGATACAGTTGATATCAGTACATGAACTTTTGATGATTACATAATGTTCATAACTATGTAAATTCAATTTAATCCATTAATAAATAATTTAATAATTAGGTGGGAAATATTTTGGGTGTCTCCTTTCCTACTTCTAGTAACAGGAGTACTCATATCCTCCGTTCATACAAATTTGGAGTGTTCCAGCAACCTAAAGGGTATTCAGGTGTACGTTTCGGCCAGCACTGCACCAGGTGTCAAAGACGATTCGCTCATTCGTCAGATAGCGTCAGAACTGCATTAGGATGTGGGGAGGGGAGGTAGTTCAGGATATTTTTGAAGGTTACATTCAGTTGGTTACGGGGTGAGTGCCAATTGTTTGTCTGTCTCTCTGTTTTAGGATACCTGTTCGTTTAATCCAACTGAAATTATGGTTATATCAAGCAACACCTTAAAATGTGTTTCCATCGATATTTGGTTGGCATTGTGCCAGGTAACTAAAACCGGGCACAGGTCGTTAATGATGGCAATTCTCCGAACTTGAGAAAATTCCCTAAGCGAATAAGGCCGAATCCTCGAGACCGATCAATCGGGATTTACCGTTATTCTGCTTTATTTACATGGTCATTGTGCCCATGTCAAAGTATTTTTACTTTAACTGGAATTATAAAACAAACAAACAAGAAGAAAATATAGTTTTTAATCCCAAAAATATGGATAAAATCACCTGCAGCGCCGTAGGACTTACACAAAAACGTTTGTTTTTAAAGGATTTTCTTTTCATTTTTCGATTTTTATGTTATTTTGTGTTTTTCGTTTTTCTTTTTGATTTTATTTTCATTTTTTTTTTTTTTTTTTGGTTTTTAATGACTTATATTAATTTTTTTGATGTTTTTTCGCCACCCTTGTCCTCTTCGTTGGAAGAGTCACAAGTTGTCGGTGGACATGACGGGAGCTGGTGTTACCCACAAAAGAAATATGCATATTAGCTGCATTTTTATCGTCCACTCCGAGCATTTCCACGTTGCGAGAGCATACTTTCCTCACTTACTGGATATAATGCAATAACTGTAATTATCAAAAATAAATAAGAATTTTTGTCTCCATAAAAAGCTTTATTTAGTTTTACACCACTAGTATTTTACTAATTTCACCTGGCAATTATTTAAAAAAATGATGCAGGAAATGACATTTATTTTAACTATATTTATTGATTGAAAATTTAAAAAAATTATACTTACAAGTAGGACTCAACTAAGCGCTGATCTTGAAACTGCTAAAAGATTAGCAGATTTGTAGGTATTTATTTCAGTATACTATTCATGTTTTTTTAGAAAAAATTAAAATCAGCTCTGGATGGGTAGTCGATAATTGTGATGAAAGATCGTATTTATACAATATTTACATTAGATTAGATATTATTGCTGTTTTTTTGTTTTTTATATTTCCTATTTCAGCAGCCAAAAATTACGGAAGTAATTACAGAAGTTAACTGCTGTAAAACTAAATTGTGAGAAGACAAGAATCTTTATTTCCTCAGTGTACAACTCACGACTTGGATTCTACAGCAGAAATAAATTTAAAAAATCAGGTCCGTTCTCATTTTTCAAGCCGTTATTTAGAATATCCTATTTTGATTTAGTCGTTTATTGATTTTTGAAAGTTTTATGAGTAAAAATTGTTACGTGAGAGGGCTCTGATGCTACTATTTCTTCTGAATGCACCTACTTGACCTTGTTCATTAAAGTTGTGCCAAACCTGACAATCCTCACTTGGGCCAATAATAGCGAGACGATGGTCTAACAAGCACATTTACACCTATCGCCGTGTGGGCCAACGATCATGTAAACACTGCTTATAATGCATCAATGGATTTGTATACTAGTGCGTAGTAAATCCCACAATTGAATGGAAATCTTCCTAGTTCGATTGACATCATGTAGTATATTATTTGCTGGTATGGACAAGACACGTTTCCTGATGTAACTGTTACTAAATTCTAGTCAAGAGTGGTGACGATTCGGTCGATGAATTTTTACAAATTATTAACATGGATGTGTTATGATGGGAAATATGATGGGATAGTGTATATAAATACACTAGTGACGGAGTGAGAGTTGAATATGCTATGACCTGGACGATTGCTTGATGACGGGTCTTACTACTAAGCTACCTGACTCCATATCTGATAGTTATGTGCCCTGACAGTACACTATGTTCAGAAGAAGAGGTACAGGGTAGGTATCATAGGTAGTTTATGTGGTCTTGGAATGGCCACGAATTCACACTCGGTATCTAAGGGTAGTCGAAAACCGTCCGGATCCCAAAGGCGAGTGTGAACCGGAGAGAGGCAGACTGGATCGGTGTGGGAGACGCTACTAGGTAAACTTTGTAGAGACCGTCGACCGCATGGAAGGGATCCCTTCCAAGGAGGTGCTAGTTTTAGCGAGACGAAGGCAGAGAATCCCCCAAAGAAGGTGTGGGGTCTGACAAGGGCGGACTAAAACATAGCAAGGATAGGATAGAAGTGAAGAAGGTTTCATTAATGAGAAGGCAATACCTTGAAACATGAGTGCACCTGCTAGTACATGTCCACAGGTGAGCCGTATCTTGAATGAATAGTCGCTAAAGCAGCCAATGAGCTGGGGTTTTATTTTGGCCAACATTTGATTCCCGACGACACAAAAAATATTTTCAGTTCTATTAAAGATTTTAAACTCATTTTTACGAGAGATGATAGTGCAATATATATGTTTCATTTACTCTGCCAACCGGGCTAAAAATTAAAGCTGCCCTATGGTACACTGGAACGTGTTAATTAATTAATCGCTTGGTAATATAACAAGGATTATTTTTCAAATTGATTACAGATCTTGTAACCCTGATGAATATTATGTGATTTTTGCTTTATATCTTTAAGAGTCTTCTTGGCCAGCCTCCACTGGCTCGTATCCAGTGACGCGGCTGATGGAGGAGCGTGGGGGACTTCCCAAGACGCTTCTTCTTTCGCATTCGAGGGAGGTGACAACCATATGGATTTGGAAGGTATCTGGGCTGTTAGCAAATACTGTACGAATGAGCGAGAGAATGAAAATTGTAAATATGGTATGAATGAGAACATTTATCACAATTACTTATTGCCCAATAAGGCAGATTGTTACAATTTGTTCTTTATCACAATAAAGAAGTTTCTATTTAAAAAACATTTAAATATTAAAAACGTGTTCGCAACTTAAACTCAACAGGTGATTTTTTCTTAGGTTTGATATTTTGCAAGGTTTATTTTTCTGCCCCGATTTATTCTAAAAATAAAAGTAATCCTATGAAAAAGTTCCGTTAATCAGTGCAATGAAAAAATATTTTTTTCATAGTATATTCTGTAGTGTATCAAATTAAAGATCTCGATATGCATAATTTGTTGGGGGTTAGCATACGATAATAATAATAAAAAAATGACAATTTGTATAGAAAATAGCTGTGGCCGTCGTAATAAAATCCCATGTGGGATAGGAATAAATGGGTATAGAGGATAATTGAATAGAGGATAGAAAAGAAATTAAGAGGGAGTAATCAATATGACCCTTAATCCTTTGCTACTTCACTCTTAAGTCGTTTCTTTTTAATATTTTAGCTGCTCAAGTCACTTCAATTACCTTTTTTATTTTTTATTTATAACGTATTCTACAATCCACATTTCCGCCTATTCAGACATCATCAGAACTGCAACTTAGAACAAGATATATGATAAATTATGTGTTTAAAAGCAACAATTATATAAACAATACAAGAAATAGAATGCAATAAGATTTAATTTACTAAATAAAAATGCTGTAAAAACAACAAAAAGAGTACAACAACATACCTGTAAAAGATATTGTCCATTTCAATAATGTTAATGTATTTTGGCTTATACCAGGCTCCACTTTAAAACAAATTAAAATTTATAAGATAGTAAGTCCGTTGAATAAATAGTGATATTTTTTAATCCGAGGTATATAAATTTAGATAATTCAGAATTTGCATATTTGTGAGTAAACATACCATTACTGTCACAGGGGAGGTTTTGTATCTAGCGAAGAAATATTAAACTCATCTAATTTAAATTAAACGACTAATAATACTTATTTTTAAACATAATTGCAAAAATCACAATCATCCAGTAATGTCTTCAAATATTTTAATATTGAAAACAACAAACCCTTAAAAATTATTTGACTTAAAACCAAAGTTCTAGCATACATTTACAATTTGTCAAAATTATTTAAAATTTCAGCATAGAAAATATTAAGGTTCCCTCAATCATTTATGTAGTTACTAATATTAGCCACTTTATCTAAAGTTTGTGTGATGTTAACAGCCTTGTTTTTTATTTGTTTGATTATTTTTGTATGTGTACATTCTCAAAATCAAAGCTATGTCCATTTTTTAAATTTACATGTGTCCTTTATTTCTGAGATTGGCCTCTTATGAGTTTGCTTGTTTATTATCTTTGGTCTATAAGCCCCATTTCGGGTAGCCAGGGCAGCCTGGTTCGTTCTGACGGACCACACCTGCAAGTGGAAGTATACCTCTCCGGTGCAGGTAGAAAAAGCAATGATGAGGTCTGACCGCTAGGTACCCTGTGTCAGGGGATTAGGTAGAGAGCTCTATTGACCGCCGCACCAGCCTCCGTTACCACAGATTTGGAGTGTTCCAGGAACCAAAAGGGTACTCAGGTGTAGGTTTCGACCACCACTTCACCAGGTGGGAAAGACGGTTCGCTCTTTTCAGCTGGCGTCAGAACTCCATTTTCATTTTGGCTAGGATACGACACCTCTGTTAGCGCTCGTGAAAATGACACATTCAAAGTGATTTCAAAAGTACATTTCGCATCACCTTACTTTTTGTTTTGTTTTTCTCGTAAAATACGATGACGGAAAATATTAAAAAATCGAACGTAAAACAAGTCAGGCTTGATTTGCCAACTTCAATTATTTTTTGAGTACATCCTCAAATTTATTCTGGAATCCAAAATTCTATTTTTTCCTAATAAATGAATTAAAATCAGGGCAATAGGGCCAAGTGACCTAGCTACAATTTTTAATGTTCCCTGATATTTGTTTTTCTGCTAATTCCGAAAACTATAAATGGCGTGGAGAGTAACTATTATGAAATGAAACACTTTCTATCGTTAACTTTAACATGAATTGGAAGGCATACTGCGTTGATAACTTTGGGGTGTTAATTAACAGAGGTTTGGAGAGACAGGTGTTTTATTTCATAATTGAGAAAAAAATTTCTTCCTACGGTTTCTCTACTCAACTCAACTGAATCTGAGTTTGGACCGCTGTGACACTGACACGGGGCAGAATGGGAAGGTGCACTTAAGACGGACAATACTGTCCAGTAAAGGGCCTGCCAGCATCCCATAGGTAACACCAACACCCTCCCAGCGGGAGGTCGCTGCTCCACAAGAATTTTCCTTTCTATAACAACCCCAAAGCTCGTACATAGGTTCGGTCTTTTAGCTCGTAAATATTTTTTTTTACCCCCTCCAGTCAATTCCAGAAGTTCTGGGCATTTCAAAAGGGGCCACCGAGTACAGACTATAAGATCCCAGATTGAAACCACCCATTTAGCTTGACAAATAATTAATAAAGACTCATTAAAACATTGTTTTGAGAGTGTGAATATCTTTATTTCATTTTATGTTACATAGAAGCATACCATATAGTTACCAGAGAGCCTCTAAACTAAAACTAAAATACAATGAATGAGCACAGCTAAAATATCTACATATATATGTGTAGGAAAACAGAAATAAAAAAACCTACAACTAAAAGACTAATTTCTAGTTGTCTTTAAAAATAATATAAATGTCTATAACTCTTTAAAATATGTAAGTATTCAACCAATCGACGATTTATACAACAGCGTTAAATTGTTAATTGTTTTTTTTTCGTTATTTTTCCCTCTTTTTCTTCCTTCTAACAAAAGTACTTTCGTACCTTTTGGGATATTTAATAAATTTTGGTCTCCTTGGCCGTATATATGACCAGTCAATTACATACTTGAACCTTGTAGCATGAAATAATTATAATAAACACTATTTTTTCAAATGATATAAATATACGGAGGGGTCCAAAAAAATTTATCCACTGGTTAACAGTCCATAACTCGCAAACTAATTGACGGAGTTGTCTCATTTTTGGTGAATGTGTAGCTTAAAGTCCAACTTAAAGATATCACTGTAGGTGTTCGAAATGGTCACCATTAACATCCACACACAAACGATGCCGCCGAACAGCAGCACGAACTACTGACTGCAACGTGTTATTAAACCACTCGCTGTATTCCATTCTACGATCTGGGTCGTCCTCGTTCATTGCGTGTAGCAACCTTGGGATGTAGCACTTCCACTTTGCTGTCTTCAAATTCGCCGAACACTCGAGCAACTCACTCCAGTTTCACGGGCACACTGTCTCACAGACTTCTGTGGTGAGCGAGTGAATTGTTGTAACACAAGATGGGAGTTAAATGGACTTACTGTTCCAGGTCGTCCAGATCGTTGTTTGTGTACATCTTTAACACAGCCTTCGGCTTCAAATTTGTCTCGAATGCGACGAATCGGTAAACGTGTCGAGTGCTCTGTTTGATACACATTTCGCCATTGCCGTTGAACCTCATTAATGTTTTCGTACTTAAAATACCACTTTAAAACAGCCTTCCTTTCATCAAATGTAAGCCTTACGCCAGCCATGTTTACTCGAGTAACAAGGTACAACTAACAATAAAACACTAACTATCTGGCGACTGTCATCTGACAAAACAAAACAACGCAATACAACGATTGCCGGAACTACAAACTATTACACTACCAAAAATGAGACAACTCCGTCAATTAGTTTGCAAGTTATGGACTTTTAAACAGTGGATACATTTTTTTGGACCCCTCTGAATATCTTTCAGATTGTATATATAGTTTCAATCAATCAATAAATACTTAACATAACAATGAGCAAGTAAGTATGAACAATTAGTTCAAGTATGAAAAATTGGGACTGTTGCCAAAAAGAAGCCCGGACGGAATTGGAAAGGGTAAGGTAAGTACGCCAGTGTAGGCTAAAAATAAAACTCATTGAGAAGCTTGGGAAATGTCTATTTGTCGGTGCACTAATTGAGGATAATGAATTTGCTTATACAATGTATTTAACAGACTTGTCACTATTGTATGGACCAGATCATATACTTTCAAGCAGCTATCTTATTGTCTGTCAGTATTTTCTCGGGGCATACTCATCACGCCTTCGTTAAAAAACGATAACGGAAATAAAAAATCAAATGTTGGACCGTTTTGAAACTTAAAAGACAGTTGATTAGTCTATTTCCATCGTATTTATTATATTATCTTATTGTTTCTTTCAGCTATGTAAATTTATATTAATTAACAAAATGTTTGCATAGTATCCTTCTGGAGAATGTTTTTTATTTATTCAACATTTGTGTTGCTACGTTTCGGACCTGTTTCCTGATCATATCCTGGCCCGGAAATATATTAAGAGATGATGTTAGTTAATATTGTTTTTAATTTGGAACGACACGTGTTTTTTTTTTGTTGCTGTGTCGCTACGAAAATGATGAATAAACAAAAAAATCTACAGAAGGATACTATGCACAAATTAAAAAAAATATTATATACATTTACATCCTTCAGTACACCATATATTGTAAATTTATATATCTTGTTCTAAATTGTTGTCCTGATAATGGCTGAATTGGCGAAACGTGATTGAGAGGATGCTGTACCAATAAAAAGATTAATCAAGACTGGAAGCCTATTATCTAACATATTAAAATGCCTACGTAAAATATAGTACCAATATGATGGTACTCTGGTTGAGTACTCCGAAAAATAATATTAAAGATGGTAACGTACAAAGGGTTCCAAAGATATTCCAATAAACACAGTTTTGAGTTACCAACAATAGAAAGTTTGTATTTACAATATATATACATAGGTTTAATTATATATTAATTGTCAACCGTCAGTAAAATCGGTTTAGGTTGTTGCAAGTCAGTTGTCAAGCTTATATCATAATTATTGAGGATCAACGTTTCGACGTATTATGACTGCATCGGATCGTACGAGCTATGGTAGAGGATGCTGTCGTCCTCAGTTGATGAAAACCCAACATTCTCTTTCAAGAACACAAGAGGATTTCCCAACATTCTCTTTCAAGAACATAAGAGGATTTCCCAACAATCTCTTTCAAGAACGTAAGAGTATTTCACAACATTCTCTTTCAAGAACATAAGAGGATTTCCCAACAATCTCTTTCAAGAACACAAGAGTATTTCCCAACATTCTCTTTCAAGAACGTAAGAGTTTTTCCCAACATTCTCTTTCAAGAACACAAGAGGATTTCCCAACATTCTCTTTCAAGAACATAAGAGGATTTCCCAACAATCTCTTCTGCTCATTGATAGAGCAATACAAGTTCAGTGTTTTACATGATTTTCATCCAAATCCACTAACAATACCTCGTGTTCTATAAAACACTACGTGTTTGCACCACCTCACATGTGGAACTGGGGTCGCTCTAGGGCACCACTCTCGTCTCGGATACAGGGCTCTCCAAATGATTAACATTTACCAACTACTGATACCCGTATCAAACGGAATTCGTAATGTCCAAGTGGTGACCACAAACCGGTTAGCTGAGGTGACGACCAGTAGAAGCTACGAAACCTGGCGACTGGAGGGTAGGGAAGAGCGGAAGGAGGCCAATTAGTGACGGTTGTTAGTCCGTCATTAGGGGACAATGGAGAGCTCCTCTCGCCTCTCTCCGCTACTGCGTCCTCCCTCCATCCCTATCCTCTCTCTCCCTTCTTTATTGCCCAGTCTTAACGGGGAAGGCTCTACTTTTATTCAGCAGTGATCGCCTTTAGTATCTTTGTCTCTATGTATGTACGTCCTACAGCAACGGCCGCAAATACATACTGTCAATAGGACAAAGACAGAAGATGCCAAATCCTAATTACAAACTTTGACACAACTGCTGAAGTGGAAGCTACTTCCACAGGTTTTTTTTTTTTTTTTTTTTTTTTTTTTTTTTTTTTTTTTTTTTTTTTTTTTTTTTTTTTTTTTTCCCAACAATAATTACAATCTTCCTTTTATAAGGCAATAATAATACAGATAAATGATCTCATTTATACCATATTTACTGTCATCATTCACTCGCTCATTCATACAATAGGACATGATTGGAGAAACTGGCCATTGCCAAGACTCCCACTGTCACACGATTATAGCAGGTCACGAGGCCACTGCCGTTTCAGTCTCCGAGGAGGATTATAGGGATGAGTGGCGCAGTGCAAAGACTGTGCTACAGGATTAGGGTGGTTGGAAAGGCTACTGTGGAATTTCATAAACTTGGAAGGGATGAGTTCTAGAATGTAGGGTATATTAAGGTCGTTATGAAGGGTTTTGTTGCTGACATAATAAGGGGCATTTTCTATTGTTCTCAGGACTTTGGATTGAAAGGATTGGATACACTTGATGTTCGACTTTTTTGCTGTCCCCCATAGCTCTATTCCGTATTTCCAGATTGGTTTAAGTATAACTTTGTAGATTAGTAGTTTATTTTCTATTGAGAGATAGGATGTCCTTTGAAGTAGTCTGTACAGTTGTCCAAAGCGTCTGTTTAGTTCTTGTCTTTTTAGTCTCGTATGTGGGTTCCAGGTCAGTCGTTTGTCGAGATGGAAGCCTAAGTACCGTACTGTCTCGGTTACAGGGAGAGGAATAGAATTAAAATAAACTAGTGGACAAGTCTTGCGACAAAGGGTGAAGGTAATGTGGGAGCGTTTTGCTTCATTAACTTTGATCCGCCATTGATTGCACCAATACTCGATCTCGTCAAGGTGTTTTTGAAGGTTATGGGATGCTATGTCGGGGTCTGGGTGGGATGACAAGACTGCAGTGTCATCTGCAAATGTGGCCAAGAAGGTATTGGGAGTAGAGGGGACATCAGCTGTGTATAGGTTATAGAGGATGGGGCATAGGACACTGCCCTGTGGAACTCCTGCATTTATGGGATAGTAGTTAGAGTATTCTAATCCACAGCGGACTTGGAAGAAGCGGTTTGAAAGGTAGGACTGTAGGATTAGGAAAAGGGTCTGTGGTAAATGTCTTTTGAGCTTGTAGAGCAAACCTGCGTGCCAAACCCTGTCAAAAGCTTGAGCTATATCAAGAAAGGCAGCAGTGCAATACACAGGTTCAATACAATAATAATGTTATAAACCCTCCCACCATTCACCCCCCCCCCATCCCTATAAAATTCACATCCTTGTGCTCCTTGCAACTAGTGTTTAAGATAAACCAATGTTTCATGGAAAAAAATGGTTGCACCGTGCCAAAATCGCGTCCAAAGATGGTGGACTGAGGAATGTGACTTGAGTTACTTTTTTGGTCACTGTAATTCAGCATTTGGTGCGCCATAATTGCCATTTTATCGAAACTGGATAGTCAGAGAATTATAAAACATAAAATAAAAGGCTTAGTCACTAAAAACACCAGAAACATCAATTATTTTCAAGCCGTTGACACGAAATTCAAAAATGCAAGTGCAGTTGTAATTATAGTTGAATTATAATAATAAATGTTAATTCAGGCACATACTTCCACCACATTCTAATTACCTCAATGTCAATGTTCCCATAATAAGTGGCTGCGCAATGCGGAAATATTGGATAAAATTGACAAACGAAAGCTTTTGACGCTTCTTGATAGTAGTAGCTGTGATAACCTTCAGCTTTGTTTATTGGTGTCATGCTAAATGACCATTAACTGGAAATTATATGATGATTAATCATATCATTTAAACAATTATACTAAACTAGGGTTGAAAAACGGACAGTAATGTGATTTACTTCAGTGCTCATTTACAGACAGTAGGAAAGTACTCAAAATCAAACGACCTATAAGAATCAGTGAACAAACTGATACAAGTGATATATACATTGAAAAAAAAAATTGTTAAATTGTAAAACTATTCAAGTACAACTATTCAGCTATGTATTCAATTCACGTGAGTTATTAAAAAATTAAACTCTCATGATTTGGCAGTTTTATTGAGTAAAGCAGTTAGGAAATTTGTAAGACTTCGTGCCACTATTTGCTATATTTTGGAGGATATTTCTCTACCGTTATTGCCCAAGTTATTTCTGCTATTTTTTCATAACTAGTTTCTATTTCTTCTCTAATCCATTTACTTCCTTTTTCTCTGACAACTATATATACTCCCTAATTTCTAAGCACCAATTATTCCTGACTCTAAGACCATATTTTTATTATAAACTAATTCCAATTGGAATAGTCTCGGACAAGTGAAACTTGTGTTAATATTTAAAAAAATCATCATTTTGAATTTAACTTTGACCTCCATTTTAGTAACCATTTTGCGAAGAAGTTAAAGCATACACGCATGAGGTCTTACCGGCTTACGCACTTATTGACTTCCCCCAATCTATCATTGCGTCTCAAGCTACTGATTTACTAGAGCATACTCAGGCCTACTCTGCTATACGGTGCACCGCTTTTTCGTTATCTGACGAATACAACAGCTAAGAAACTCCAACAATTCCAAAGCGGTATACTGATGAAAGTGGTCAGAGGTACTTCATTCGAGCAGTGGAGCAGCAGGGAGCTTCATGTTTGAGCTGCCTACGGTGGATGAATTCACCCAACGTAGACATATCAAATTTTTCGACTCCTTGCAATATATTACAAACCCGGTGTTTAACACTATAACCCCCGCTCCGTTCCCCCATCGATGGCAGGACGCTGTCGCGGCTGTTATAACGCTTTATAAAACGCTTTAGTCTTGTGCTCTAGGTATAGGTTTTAGTTTTTTTTTGTTTTGTTTTTTAGTGTTTTAGTGTTTAGTGTCGGTAACAAGCTGAAGGTGAGCCTCATCACCTAGTGTTGTGGATATGGTTATGACTTTTTTACTACAGATTGAATGTATTTATATTATGCCCTCCTTCGAATGCACCAGTGCATCGCAGTACGAGGAGCAACTTGTATCTCTAAAAAAAATGTTTTGTTCGTTGTATTATTTTTTGAGGTTTTGAAATAAAAAAAAAAAAAAAATTTAACTTTGTCTCCCCTTTAATTGTCATTAGATAAAATAGTTTCCTTTAAATGACTTCTGTACACTTGGACTAAATGTGTGGATTTTAATATTGCACTGTCTGTGATGACGCGCTTCTGTAGCACCTCGCAGAATTTTTCAAAAGCTGCATAATGATGAGTTTCCAGTGAGATTTAAACGTCATTGCTTTTTGACTCCCATTTACTTTCTCACTGCAAATATTCCGTTGGTCATTACTTGTGATATTGAGATCCACAAATGAGCAAGTCGTACCCCATAATACTTTTTATTAAAGCGATTCGTCACACCTTTCTTCGGGAATGGTTTGAATATTGCCACCCCCCTAATTCCACGTTAGAAAGACCCTCAGTAGTCTAAGTTAATGTTTACGATCTCCTTTATTGCAAAATATGTTAGATGAATAACCAGAATGATCGCCAGGATAAAACATTTTTCTAACTCTTTCTTAATACTATCTAAATTTTTTTTTAACTTTTGGTAACACTGTGGTGGTAGCCATGATATGTTTCCAAATCATCATGGGATTTTATTGCAAAGGTTTCTCAGGGTGTATTAACTCTCAGGTAATTGTAATTTAACAGATTTAACTCTTTTGGTGTTATTTTAAGAATTAGCTTCTTTGTTATACAAATATGTAATGGAACTTTCACCATTTACACTATCAAAATTAATCACACCAACCTTACGCTCCATACATTGCCGTTTTGGAGTTGATAACATTTTTGTTTGAAGCAATAATATTCATAAGTTCACAAACCTTTAATTGAAATTGTTTGAAAATAAATTTCGGGCATGAATCCCGCTAACATTATCCGAATTTTGGTTTTATTTAAACTCCCAATGATCTGATGTTTGGATATGCGCACGGCACTATGGCATACCCTTTTTCGTGAAATGAAGGCTCCCGACATCCACGAAAAGTTCGAAGTCCCCACTATCACCGAGGCCATCAGAAGAAGACACATCAAATTCTTCGACTCGATGAAACATTGCCAAAATCCCGTATTCCAAGACCTGACACCCCCACCACTACCGGCAAGATAGCAACTCTCTAGATCTGGGACATAGATTAAAATATTTATAAATGTATTAAATTAATATTAGGTCATACATGTAATATTAGACTAAAATATGGTAATAATTTCTCATATATGCGATACATCACATTCTAAAGGAGAATAATTGCTCTACATATTCAATTTGAAGACTTTTCCTTATTGTCTACCGTTTAATTACAACTGCACTTGCATTTTCAACTTTATTGCGAATGACATGAAAAAAATTGACGAGACTGGTGTTTTTTAGTGATATCGGCCAATTATTTTATCTTTTATAATTATCCATCCAGCTTGGACAAGATGCCAATTATGGGCAGATGAAGGGAAATGTTGAATGACAATGACCAAACAACTGTTACATTCGTTAGTCGTTACAAAGTCCGTCCACTTTTGTTTTGGGAATATTAGCCTTTTTTTTTAATTGCTGCTTGCAAGGTACAACGATGTGAATTTTATAGGGATGTGGCTTTATTTTTATTTTATTTCTTAAACGAACTACGAATCATTATCATTTAACTTTCATTGATTATTAACATAAATAATTATTAATTTTGAATTGTCATAAGTATGTTTAATTGATGGAGCATGAAGGTCTATGACCGTAATTATGATTCTTTCGATCTTAAATATTCCGAGTAGTATTCCACCACGGCTCCAAATGCACTGCTTGGGTTTTGATTGGAATGCAGTAATCAAAGTTCTTCCTCGCTCTGGTATGGGAACATTGTTTCTTAAAAAAATCGGCAATGTGTAATTGTGATAAATGATCCCATTCATGATAAACCTTTATACAATATTGTGCTCGGTATCTCATTCATATAGTATTTACAATACATACATGTACAATATAGACATATATACAAAGCCCAGGAATACCCCAAAAGTTACCTGGGGGAATGTCAGATTCCCCCAAAGAGGGAAATTCACCTCCCCAGAAAAGGAGATGGAAGCATATATCAGCGGGCCCCAGGCTCCTCCTGCAGCCACATTGGCAGTGCAGTCTGAGATGGCCTGGGTACAACAAATGAATGGTTCTACTAGGGCCTCTAGGCTAGAGGGTTTCCAATTTAGGGGCTTCATATGTAAACTAAAATATAGTATTATAAAAATGAAAATTAAATTGAAATTTCGTTTTGATTAGATAGTGTGCGATATATATACATTATCTATGATAATGAAAAAGGAAATGAAACCAATGGTTCTTTCCCCATCATCACTTTTTTTAATCTGTTACGCAGGTGTGGTGGATGTTTCTTCTTGATATATAGATAAGTATCCCTATAAATATAAATAAGTGATATTCTCCTTCAATCTAGAGCTTTATATTAAATATTGAGTATTATTCTTAGTACGGTGATTGTCGGGAACGAATAGATTTATAAATATCCAATTGCACTTAATTCCTTCGTACTATCGTACTAACAATAAGTACAAAATATAGTCGTAGCAAATAGGATGAGATGTTTATTCTGTTATCAGTATCTGTAGGGAAACCGCAGCATCACTGAGACAGTATAACGTACTCAGTTTGAGTTTTTGTCTTGCGTCCTTTTACGACTTAAACGTGAGTACTTGTGAATTATTAATCACCATTAGCCAAATACAAACTATAGCTTGGTGGCAAGATCTGTAAGCTGAGGCCGGCCAGCCTTACTCTTCTCTTCCTGTAGGACGAGTCTGTGGGATATAGATGTTCTCATTGGTAATTCCCATCGAGAGGATTGTGGTGTGAGTGCCAACTAAGGCTAATGACAACATTTAAACTAACTTATAAGATTTCTCGAGTCATACTGCAGAAGCTAATAAGACCCATGTTTACCCATAATCGAGGACACATTCAAATATATTATATTTCTAAAACTAACTTTTCGCTACTCAACCAGATAAATCACTTATTTACTGTCATTCCTGTCAATTTTAATGATTTTGGCCAATCGTTTGAATAAGTGATTTCCAACGATCCAGATGGTGTAACAGGTTTTTTTCTTTTTAATCCAATGTGCCCAAATTTTTGAGAAATATTTAATAAGATTGTTTAAGAAACTGAGGCTGAGGCCATAAGCCAAATTTAGACATCTCTCATTAATGGTAGCGGGAGTTCTTGAATGAATTAGTTGTTGAAATCAGCTTTGAATACTAAAAAAACAAAAATAACTTCTTTACATCACTTGTATTAACTTTTTTTTGTTTTATGTATGAAAGGATTCACTTTTAAAAAACATTTTATCACAAAAAAGTTGGGTCTTGTTGCCTGCTGACCGTAGAGCTATACAATGACAATATTCCCTCCCAAATAGTCAAAATAATCTCTGTTATGTACAAATAGAAAGGCACAAGTGTTGGGACGGCAACCGTTAACGCTGTTTGAAAGCGTTCTTCAATACCATGGCAAATTTCTGCCTTTCTCGTTGTGGCCTACAGCATAAGTTGTAGGCAGGTCATGACGGTCGCTTGCATCGGCCCCAGGTCAGATCATCTTCTCACGGGCCTATATCTTGTCCACTCCCAGCATTACCATGTTCCGAGAGCCAAGCTCTCTACTTTATACCAACTTAATTTCGTTTTATCCATGTGTGTGCATGTGATATGTTACCAGCTACCTCTGCTCTAAATAACTTATATGATCTGTTTTCATTTATTTATAATCTCTACCATACTAAACGTCCCCAAGTGCAGGGGGTGAGTGTGACGTGGGCTTTGTCATTTTTTTATTTTAACTATTATTTAATTTCCAATCCCAAATCTGTTCATATGTTTTACGTTAATTAGCGTTAAACATTATAAAAATAATGCTGTCAAATAGAAATTCCACGATATCCTGAAATTTGCTGATTTGGGCTAATACAAAATAAATTGGAAAAAAAGTGAGGGCTATTTCGTCTAGTTTTATTCTTTGACAGGTCTCATGACGAAACCGACTTAGGATTTAAAGACACATTACAAACGGTAGCGCAATAAGCGTTTCAAGAATAATCTTTTCATACCCTCGTTCCAAGTTGTAATAGGTTGTTTTTTTTATCTTATGATATTTTGTCTATTTATAAATATTTGGAGAAAAGAATATCCTCACCGACCACGGTGTACAGGTGAATCCCAGGTCACAATTCCAGGTAATAATGATAAGTTCATATTATTATAAATATGTTCCTACCTTTTTTTTGCCGTAGATTACCAATTTGCAGTAAAAACCCCCGGGTTATTTCCATATAAAATTAAATCAATTGTCGATTCTAAGCACTATTGTTTATTGAACTTCAAATTCGTAAATTTACGCCCTACAAAACGTAAATCACCCAATTTTGGTACCAATCAAACAATTCTCAAACGAGATACGATTTTTGTCTAGCTAGATTTGCGATTCCACTCACTTTGCTGTGGTTTAACGACTAAAATGAAGCATTGTTAGTAAACAAAATATCGAGTAGTTTTTTTAATTAATTTGCAAAAAAATAATGTTGAAATTCCGGCCTGACAGCTCAATCTCCTAAATTTCCAAAAATGCAATAGTACCTAATAAACAAATTTTGATCGCTATACAAAATCGTTGATCTTATTGGGAAAAATTGTGAGCGAACTGATCCTCGGTAATCGATCCTAATTCTAATTCATTCCACATTAAGGTAAATATATATGGACTAAAAGAGGTTTTAGATTATTGAAAGGAGTTTCCACCAGGCCTCAAGGTTGTTTACTCAGAGCGAAGCATGTGGACTTACGGATTTATTGTTAGCACATTAACAAGGAGCAGCATAAATTATACAAAAGTTGACAGTTCGGGCAGGATGGCCCAGCCGGTGTTGACGAAGCCTTTTAAGGTGACAAAAAAATAAAAAAAAATACAGAAAATATCGGTCTGCCCGGTATGTTGTCACACGCATTTTTTTTTTTTTTTTTCCTGAAAACGTAGCTGAGCTGAGAAGACAATCTTCCATGAGTAATTGATGAGCCTGGTCACACTTAAATGCCAAGAGCTGAGTTGGCTAACCTAAAAAAAAAGAAAAGAAGTTTGTTGTATAACTCAACATTTGTCAACTAGTCTGTGAATTCGTTCACGCAATTCTTGGCTATGTTTCTGTTAAAATGTTGGCTAGTTTTTGACTGTAGCATCATAAGGTGATGTTCTGTGCTCCAGATTTCAATCCAGTCTGTTCAATAATGTCATTTTCCGCACTGTAGTCTTTGAGATAATTCAACAGAATTTTCTCCAAAATTTTCCCCATTTGCGGTAGTAAGCTGATCGGGTGGGAGTGGGCTGGGTGATATCCACTCCTGGCTGGCTTGAGCAATGGAAACAAGATGGTTTGTTCCCATTTTGTGGGAAAATACCGCAATCTTATACACGAATTGTACAAGTTTGCGAGTTGTACTATCCCTCTCTTCGGCATTTGTTTCAGCAGAACAGTTGTATCCCGTCATACCCTGGTGCTCAGTTTCCCAGACACCGGTGAAGAATCGCTTTGAGCTGCTTCGGAGATACGAACATGTGGTTCTGTAATGGAAAAAGCTCCGAATTTCGGCCTTATGTAGGCAGATCAGAGGCCGGGGTATGCCCGCGCCCCCCTAGTGGGCTTCCCGTGTCGTGAACCAGTTCCCCCTCTCTAATTGACGCCTAAGGTTTTTATTATTAAAATATGGAAACGTAGGTGGGTGTTTTCTGGTCCGAGAAGAAAGGAACTTATATGTATTCGAGGCGATGAAGTTGGTACAACAGTAACGATTAATAATTTATTGACAATGCTGAAGATATGGTTCCAGAGACTCTCAGTGTGTTCTTGGATTCTCTGTTACCTGCAAAAAAAAGGTATCTGTTATATCATATATTCTGCATAGTAGTGGTCGATATGCAGAAAGTTTGGGTTTAGAACTCAGGTTTGAGTGCTTCATATTAGGATGCTCAAAAGCTTGTGCTATCAACTGTGTACCACCCTAGGGAACCTACACCTCCGAAAACATACTTTAATACCTTTCACAGTATGGGAGGTGTGAAATGCATTACTCCAGTTCTTTCCCCAGCGAGGGATGTCAAAAGATTAAAATCAGCTCCCCCTGCCGAAGAACAGGAAGTGTGGATGCCGGAATGCTGGGATTCCATGCTCACATGTTTGTGGCAACTGTCATGGAACATGTATCAAGGACCCACCTCTTGAAGATGAAGGATTAGACATTGATTTCGGGGAGGAAGAAGGAGATTATTTTTGATGATGATAGAATATCGGTGTGCTCATGTATATATAGGAGTTACTGATCCATATGCACTTTGTCTAATATTGGTATATTTAGTTAAAATCTTTTGCTTTGTTCAATATAAATTTTTTTCCCCATTAATAAATCGCTTTGACAAAAATTGTGAAAACTCCTGTTTTCTAACACGCACTCACTATTTCCTGAACGGAAAAATGAATAAAACCATTTTTATAGGCAATTTTGTGTACTTTAATTTTGTACATAAAGTACTTCGTGTTAAAATCACTAGTTTGCAAGATATTTGAGAAAGCCCACAAAAAAATTAGCTTGAAACTGGGCACCCCCTCGCGCTCACTCCTTAAGCTCAGGGATTTTAAGTATATTGCACAGGACACTCACCCCGACGACGGTAGCATAATTCACAAGTACATTATTTGTGTTTTATATTTTTCCTGGACTATGAGGATTTATTTCTACAGAGGCCACTACATGGTGGTATTTTGGTTTCATTTGTCCCAGCTAGTCGGCCTTGTATGGGATTTTAACCTAAATCCAATACATTCCGCCTCTATACTAATAATCACCGATTGTAGTGTACCATTTTAATAATTATTAGCCAGAGAAAAACATAGCTTTACTACATATAATTTTTGCTAATAATTTAGTAAATGGAAATGAAGCGTTAGGGACTAGGTATAGCTATGTTATTTATAGGGTTGTACTGTTTATGTTACTAATAACAGACAACTGTAGACAACAAGGACCTATCCATCGAGTTTATACTAACTTGATCCGAGGATCAATTGCTACGGCATTTTTTCCCATAATATTAAAGATTTTTTCCCCCGTAGCTTATTAACTAAATTATTATTTTTAACTGCATATGAACAAACTAAAGACACAGATTATGAAGGAACAGCGTCAAGAAATTTCTACGTTCGGGCCGTATCTGCGTGAGTTTTAACTTATTAAGTGACTGAAAAAAAAAACCAGTCGGTATTTCTAGCTGTTAGCCTATGTCTGGATATGCTTCATTTAAAAGGTATCTTGTTAAAAACAGAAGCCTTTTTGTTGTTTTTTTAGGAAATAATTCAAAGACAATTATATCTAGGAAATTACTTTAATAAACTTTGAGTAAAATTAAATTTTAAATGAAAATAAAGCGCGTTTGATAATAATCCTGATCGGTTTACATTTTATTTTCAGTTTAAAGATAAGTAGGGTATGCCTTACATAATCTATGCATAATCTATGCACTTACCTCAGGTGTTTTTTTTGGGAGAAAGGTTGGGTGTAGGCTCTACACTGTAGAGGGTCCTACACCAATAACAGTGTTTTCTTATCTAGCTAATATCTTCTGAACAGGATGATGGAAAGAGAATTTGTCCTTCTAAGCGGAAACATTTGAAGTACACAATTGAAAGCACAAAAACCAATTAATGATATGTTTGAAAATTGACTTTTCTACTACTGAAGTTTCGTTGCTCCATACATTAGAAGATACGAAATACAGGCGCCTTAGCCCGCCAGGACAAAGATATCCAAGTTGCGGTATTTGAAGTTGTCCAATCCATCTGATATATTAAACCAACATTCAGCACTACCTCAAAATACGCTGATTAGATTTTCATTTGTACGCGGTAACTTGGACTCCACATTGATACAAGATTTACCAAAAACAGACGGCTCAGACAAATGTTTAGACTCCTCAACAGGAAATCCCACTAGAAAATAAAATACTCATAAACAATGTCATATTCAACTGGGGACAATAAAAGGCTAGAACATGCTAAGAATCAGTCGATGCACCTTTGTATGTCTCAGAGACCTCCATCAGTCTTTCCTATAGATACTATCCAACATGGCATTTCCTCAAAATGCAATAATTATCACATTCAAGCATCACCCATCCCTACAATTCTCTTTGGAGATCGAAACGGTCATGATCTTTTGTAAATGGTCAGTTATATAATACTTATTATATCTTACATTTTCAGTAGAAACGTGTGCCACAGTTGAGACTTATGGTACCCTTTTTTTTGTAAGTACCATTTCCCAAAAATCCTACCCTTTGGGCTACCTGCTCCCTCACCCTACAAGACACCCTCACTCGTGCCTTAGCCTTCGCTAAAGTATGTTCTAGTGATGTAACTGATTAATATTTGTATATATACCAGTGTTTCGATTGTTACTCATAATAAAGTTTTTTAAAAGACTCTCCTCTACAAGATTATTTAGCTGGTCACTGGGTGTTCTGGTCAGTTTTCTCCCTTCATGTCCAAAGTGTCTTCGGCTCAAATAGTATGAACGTCCATCGAGTTTCAGCCGGACATGGAGTGAATTGGCATATGGTAACTAAGAAGACCCGCGAGCACCTGGAAGGTGACAGCTTAGAGCTGCCGAAAGCGTTCTTATATATGTATATATATTGTGGAGAGGCCGAGGAGTTTTTATTTATGACTTTATTTAGTTTGTGCACGTACTTAAATTATACAATTTAGCTGATAGTCGTTTAAAAAAAAAAAAAAAAAAATTGTAACCGCTAATAGAGAAAATGTGATGCACGTAACTCCTCGTGCTAGGTGAGTTACGACAGAACAGAAGCAGTGGCGAGGTTACGGCGGGGAAGCCGGAGACTTCCTAGGCGGAAGAGGGTGAGGGTGGGGGATGGTGGGGGGGGTGGGGACTTCCTGGTGGGGTGGGGGCTGGCCAGCCAGTGCTCTCCCATCCGCTGTGCTGTTCACGCCGGCACAGGTATCCGGTGTTCCGTCTAGTCAGTGATAGTCTCATCTCTTCATCACTTCATCACAGCGCATTTGGATTAACTGTTTCTCGCTGGACCGGCGCAGCTGTCATTCTAACAACATAAGGTTAGTCTTCTTCCTTCCTAGCGCTCATCTCTCTCAACTTTACATTTCCCCTCAAAAAACTAATCTTTAAAGCCACAAATCACCTCCTTTCTTCTTCCTGTTAGTCACGATTTATGAACATTAACATTCAATAAGATAATTTATAAGGTTGATAATTTTATTGCAACTGTTTAAAATTACATTTATATACTCCAGTAAAGATGTGCTCTGACTTTTTGGAACAATTTGAGTCTGTAGGAGTCGAATCCGGCTTGTTGGGAAGACAGATCTGAGCCCCGCTGGCGGCTCGCTCCTATCAGACAAATGTATTCGCTAGACAATTATGAATCAGTGTTCAGAGCCACAATCCTCTTCAATCTTAACCTCAATATATTCTAAGTAATTAACGGTTGAGTGGAGAAAACATAGGAGGAAGAAAATCTATCAGGAAGTAGAAGGGATTGTCTTAGTGATGCTTTATCTCGTTGACCAACATGGGAAAATCGGTGGGGCAGATAAGAGAGAGAACGGCCTATATAAGCTCTAAGCCTACAAACGAAGCGTGTTTACAAAAACAAAAGTAGTTATGCCTACTGTTTACAAGTAGGTAGCATGGACTAGATCAGCTGGGACCTGTTGCTCCCCCCCCCCCACACACCATCAGCGGTGATTAATCGCATCTTCCCCAACCAATCGCTTTTCTCTTTGGAATTGTTTTATATCAGAGCTAACTGTCCATGCCTCAGCCAATTAATAAACTTTATGTGGAGAAGACATTCTAACTGTAGCCTTATCCACTTGTTAAAGATCTCTGTAGTTGAAAAATACATAAGTTGCATACAATCTAAGTAGGAAACGTTTAATCGCCTATAAGCTTTAATGAGAATTAGCGATCAAAGATTAGTGGCAAGGTTATCGGACTTTTAAAAGGTTATTGCTTGTAGATATGAAATTAGTCCTGTACAAGTCCAATAGTATTTTCTATAAGGGCTAGGGTTCCAAAGACCCAAGTCCCTTCATCGACTAGTCAGTTCCGTTCCAGTGGAGTAAGTGCGAACAGATTGGTTCATCGTCGTTAACATCTTATGCTATTACCTATCAAGTTTGTGTTATTAAAATAATAACATGTTTGAAAATTATGGTAATAAGATTAGTATTGACTAAAGGTACTACGTAAATAGATGGGATATTTAAATCCTCTTGTATGAGTCGGAGAGTTTCATGACAAATACTGCTTTACATTTTTTTTTTTTTTTTTTTTAGAGCATGTTAACCACAAGTGTCATTGATGCCCGACACATTCATTATTATGTTATTATCAGTCAAAAGTTCAAATTTTCATATAAAAAAAAAAACAAAGAACGTAACTTCTTCGTAAGTAAATATAGGTTAAAAGTTTAGAATATTCTAACAGCTCTTGAAGAATTACTTGTAAAAACTCTCATAGACTGCTCGTTTGAGCCTATTGATTGTTTGTTTTCAGTTCAATATTGAACCAACATATTAATAAAGTTTGATAGCACGATGTTCTGAGATTTTTTTTTTTTGAATAGTTCAAACGTTACCTTTTGTAAAAAGGGTCTGAAAATTTTAACAAGAAGAAGTTATCATAAGGGTCTTTGGGCTAGCTTGAAAAATAAATATTTCTCCAAATTCAGAACAGAAAAAAATCCTTGAAACTTCATCTAAAAAGTTTATTATTCTGGGATGGATGTTACAAGGGCGAGACCATTTTGTATAATTTTATTTGAAAAGAATTGTAATCGGGAAAACGTTTAGAAATAATTACAACCCTCTGAACATTGTAAGTGCGTAAATTATATCTCAATTGTAAAGATGTAATAATAAATAAATATGGCAACATGCCCCTATTTCTAATATGATACACTTCAATTTCCATTCTATGTTTAATTTTCTATTTTTTAATTGTTAGATTTGAAATGATCTGTCTCAGCTGTATTTTATTAAGGTCGTTGGGGACTGAAAATTGTTTACAGTCCGTTAATTCTTTTGAATGAATGGCTATCTTGACAGTTAAAACTAGAAAATATTCTTTGTGATAGCCAACTTTCTCTGCTTATTAAATTAAATGTCTTCATTCTGTTGGCATTTGTTTATTGCCAACCCGAGCTCTCCGAGAACTATACTGAATGGTTTTTGTTTTTAATAACCGGGACCCAATTTAACATTGAAGCGCTTGAATTCAGTTATCTAGGTTGACTACTGAACAAAATTAAGTATTTTTGATGAATTAGCTGGGAGATTGGCTTAGGTTGGTCGGCTTGGCACCCTTAGGGCTAAAATTCAAAACAAATTACATATAGAACGATTAAGATTACAAATAATAAAATTGGCAATAATCCAAAGAATGTAGCGACACATATCTCAAAGACGCATCTTTAATTTCATTTCAGGTTATATCATTACTATCATGTTATTTTTTTTTTAACCCCGAGGATGCCTGAATAGGTGAAACGTTGAATGTTTATGTGATATCATAAATAAAAATAAATTTTGGAGAGACTTTAATTTTTTTTCAACAAATTTTTCCATGCAAGTAATGAGGAAAAGATTTTAATAGGGGATTTTTTCATTAAGTGTGAAGTAGGGAACCTTGTATGGGAGTGTTCCTCTCCGCCGACAAGTAGGCCGGAGTCTGCCTAGCGATGTGAAGTAAGTGGAAGGACGTTTACTTTCTTCGCTATGTGGTTGCACTCGGAGGCTCGGAAAGTATAAGTGAGTGCTTGAGATGAGAAGGGGGTTAACGGTGGTCGTCAGGGCAACGATCTCGCTGCCTTATTGCCACCGGCCCCTCTCAAAATACACAATATTTTATTATAGATCTTAATTTTTTTTATTCTCTATAATTCAAATTAGAGTGGACTCGACAGTATAAATTCATGCGAAAACAGTTTTAAGGTATCTGTGTTTGTTTATTTACAACTGTTAAATACTGTTCCGCCTCTAGAACGTTTGCTCGTAAATTCGTTTCTAAATAAAATCCCATGTATACAGAAAGAGTCGGGGTTCGATATTTTTTGTCAAAGTGGCCAGTGTTTCTATATAACAATTCAGTTTCCAGCTAATGTTCTAGTGTTGTGGTACCATTTGAGTTGTGAAAAGTAAATATTTTTAACATTCTAACGGATTTTAATTTATAATAAATGAAAGTTTTCGAAAAAAATTCGGCTTCATCTTACCCGGTTTACAAGAACTCATTTAGGAAGTTAATTCGCACAAGGGCGAAGGAAACAAATAAACTGCCTGATTAAAATCGTCCTGTAGGATTTGAATATCTTTGTTTAGTATATCAATATTTTTACGATTTTTTTAATTTTATTTTCATGCAATTTGGAGCGACTTAAAAGGTAGATACGGTAAAGGTAAAAGTTATTTAAGCAACTCACGCGAAGTATTGTTCGATATTGTTAACTCATTCTATTTCTTTAATTTCCTATGTATAAGATTTGAGTCAGTAAATATAATACTAAAAATATTGAAAACAAAATGGCAGTGAAATTCATCAAAAATTGACCGACCTAGGTATGGACTGTTGGACAGCTGCAGGAGCCTGGGAGAAACACTGGCTCGGAAACTGAAAGGACCGCAAAGAATTTCCTGTTGCCCATTCGAAAGAAAAAAAATCCAGTGACATTGAAATAATTTATTTGACATTGTTTTACATAAGCTTATAATGTATGTAAGTTTATAAAGAAAAAACAACAGCTTATTATGAGATTCTGTAAACCAAGTAGCTCAGAAGCTTTTAAGAAATTCTGAGTTTTGAAAAATTGTTTGTAGAGTCAAAAGTTTTGATTTTCTCAACGTTCGTTGAACCAATATAGAAGTTTATGCACACATAATTTCGAAGATCTGAAAAGTTTTGAAAGTCAATAAATCAGTAGAAACCGCATATTTAATTGGTCTCAAGCCGGTTTAAATACCTTTTTTTATTCAGTTTCTAAATTTAATTAATAAATATAAATAAAGTATTTTTGATAAAAAATAATTATAAATTCTATAAATAAAGAAAAATAAAAAATAATTGTTTTTTCACTACCGTAGCTTTGGTATTGTTCTTGGTTCCTTCACGTTCCTCCTCTATTTCATATTGTAGAAGGTTAATACAAACGTTCTTGTGCATAAAACCAGTTTATTTCTATAACACCCCGCTTAGCATCACACGTACATCACATGGGAGTATGATCGAGGCGCGTCATGAGAATTGAACCGTTTATGCCAAAGAGTTGCAGTATTTCCATGCTGCACTCGTTCACCTTCCACCGGAAAAAAACATCTCGATCCGGCAAAAAATGTCGTAATTGGCAAGATTAGTCCGTGATGTTTATTAACAATGATGTAAATTGTATATATATAAAAAAAAAAAAGTTGAGTGAGATTTTTAAGTAAATTAGTGTCACCTTAAGTGATGTTTATTAACAATGATGTAAATTGTATATATATAAAAAAAAAAAAGTTGAGTGAGATTTTTAAGTAAATTAGGGCGTTTTCATGCACAATGCCTTTGGCAGGGATAGTTAAAATGTTTGATGAAATGGAGAGGCTGGAAATCCATGAATGAGTTGCATTAATCAAATTCCCAAGTGTTGAAATGTGTAAGGAGGTTGTACACTGTGAATATTCCAATCATTTATTATTAGGAGTATTTTCTAATTTATCAAGTAGTCAGAGCTCGTGAGAGATCCGTGCTTGGTGTTAGGTAGGCGTGTCCCTATTTGTAGGCCAGTCACTCGAGGCCCCTCATTGTCAGTTCTCTGATATGTTAGCATGTAATTTTATATGCACTGCATATTATACTGTTGTCATTTTATTTACTGTGGGTTCGATGAACTAGCGTCTTTTCGTGTGGCGGCTGAAGGAACCTCCAGTATATTCAGATCCATGCACGTACAGCACACTATACATGCATGTTCATTTATACATCAACCCTATTAATTCCCTGTTCACTTGTGGACTCGAGCCATTTAACACCTCCTAGTCACCTTAAGGCGCCCCAATAAAAAATATTAGTTCCGGGTTCGCGTCTGGGTTGAAAAAAAAACATAAAATGTTTGTCAGTAGTGGAACCGTGTGCATTATAGTGGTTCAAACCACGTGATACTGACCTTCAATATCCCAAAAAGTATTATTGATCGTGTATGTAATTTATATTGATGCAATATATTTTGAAGGAACGGACGCCACTTTCTATGTCCTTTATTTTATTTTTACCTATATTTCTAAAATACAATTAATCTCATATAAAAAAAATTAAAAATTCTTTAAATAAAGAAATAATGTGTGGTCGCTTGTCCATAGATCAACTAGAATATTTATAATGATAATCATTTTGGTATTGAACTCCCTACGCCTGTTTCAGGAGCATTTGGGATGTTAATGTTACGTAGCCAAGTTTTTCAAGTTGATGGTGAATGATAACGAACTGCAACTAGGAGGATTCTTAATAGTCATGCATAATTTTTAATGTTTGTCAGACAAACAGAGAGATAAGCTCATATATAAACATACAGCTGGGCTCGGCAATGATGCCAAATGAATCAGAGCGATAAGGATCTACTCGTTGCTTCATAAACAAAACTTTTCCTTATTTGATTTCTTTAGTTAATTATATTTTCTTAGAACAACTCGCTCAATTTTTCTTTTCAAATTCATGATTCGAAATCGCTTTGGCACCTCTACATTTTTATTTTAGCCCGCCCAAAAAGCTGGCCGTCTCATTTGTGTTTGTGGGTGAAGTAAGGAAAGATTAACTTCTATTCAAATGCAATTAAACTGATGAAAAGGAGTTGGTATTCATCGACTTGGAGTTATTTGTTCTAGTGATGGTTTTTAACGGGAACTGTCCCGACGGGGCGTAGAACCAGGCGACGGTAAAAAAGAAAGGGTTGGAAACACATGTAGAAAAGGGGGGGGGGCTTCCAGGGTAGCTGTGTTTGTCAGTCCTTAAGCTCCGAAGACCAAGATGTAAAAAAAAACGGTTCTATAATTTGAAAAATAAGTTTGTCCTCTCCTCTATGATCGCAACTGACAACTGTGAGCATAATGTTAATGGTTGCACAACATTTTTTCATCCTTTGTTCTAGGCATTAACATTAAATGCCACGTTGAATCAGTTTTTTGCCTTACGTCTCTTGTCAATTTTAAAGAATAGCGTTAATCATTTTCAATATATGGCTGACTCAAGACATGAATTTCTCCGAAATAATCATATTATCAGAAAAAAATTTCGGGAATACTGCATATATGTTTGTTGTTTGCTTGAAATTTCACTGGCGGATGTAATCGATAAAAAGTTGAGCTGATGAAGCTATACCCCACAGCTGATAATAGATTAGTTCTTGCTTAAACACATCATTGCTAAGTGCAATAAAAAAATTAAACTTGGCTCAACTTTTCGCCTGTTTTCTGATTCGAGTCCCTGCTCAGAATCTATTTAAGATTTAAATATCTGATATCTTCCTCATAGTTAAAGGGCACATCAGATCGCGAACATTCAAAGATATTCAAAAAGAAATTTAAGAGTCACCAACAGAAATTGTGTATTTAATACGTCCGGTTCAATTTTTTTTTTTACTTATGTTTTAGTATTACACAATTTTTAAAGAAGCTGTTTGAAGTGAGTACTTTAAGCATAAAAGTCTATAAATATTCATAATGGGAGTATTTACAGCTGTGATTGCACAAGCCGCAATCTAATATGGCTTTGAGGATCCGAGGAAGTGTTAAAAGGCTCAGTAATTAAGGATTTTTTCACGTTTAATTTATTTTCACTAATTCCATTAAATGTTAATCCTTTGCTGGAGCTTTTGTGTAAAGCTAGGCCACTGATCCATGGATCCAGCAGTGGTGTGAGTGTATACTATTATTAAATGTGTCTTAGGTAAGGATGCTGGTGGCTGGTGAAGAAGTGGTTGAGGCATTTCCTCCTGTGGAGGGGGCAGGCCACTGTTTCCGCTATCGCCCCAAGGACACCCTCTTCCCATCACTTCCTCCTCTTTCTTCTCTGTCCACCACCTAGCCTATCTGTATCAGTGAACAGATTCAACTATCAGTCCCCTCGCCACAAGCACATATAGCCACAAACCCCATTTTGATTCTAATTAAAAAAACAAATAGAATATAGTCCAAAATTATCTTTTAAAAGCATGTAATATTTACTTAATGCTCTCATGCACCATTTCAATTTCACTATTGGAAAATACAATTAAAAGTTAGCATAAAAAAATTATTTAAAAACTATTACTTTTAGACGATTTGAACAATAGTTGCTAAAACCGGAACCCTTGTATAAATTTCAGAGAAAGCATAATCAAGTTTCAAACTATAAGTGTAATACCAGTATAACAGAATTAAATCGTTTAGCCAGACAATGGACGTGGTGCCAAACTCATCATGGCACTAAGTTCATTAGAATTCTCCTGCCACAAACCAAACAAAAAAGAAGCCCCTATAGGAAGACAATAGTGAACCAGGTTTTCTTCAAGGTGCTTACCCAAAACTGTAGCCCTGCTTCCTTTTGTTTTTGCTCTTTCATCACTCTAACCTACTCCTTCTTTCACAAGCTGATAACTGTCGTTTCTCAAGATTAAAGTCTTTAGTAGCCTTCTTCCAACCCGTCAATGGCTTTGGTCATTTTAGACCCACTCCACTTTCTTTGATTAACCTTCCCCATTATTCTCCTGGAACCTGCAACAGGAATCTGTACAAATACAGACAGATTCTAAACATGACTAAATAAGGATTCCGGTTTGCACGACTATAGCCAACAATTTTTTACCCAAACATCTAAATGAAACTGTTAGATAATAAACATTAACCTTAAATCTTAGCATGTATAGGTGGAAAGACTTAGCTGCCAATATCTAGGAGAAATAACCTTTTTTCACTGGGATAAGACGTAATGGCGGACTGATAAGCAACAGGCAGCAGAAGCAGGCCACTATAAAGCCAAAACTACTATGGGAAATCCATGGAAAAAGGGGGGCCGTTTTTCTTTAATAGTTATAAATGATTACCATTTCCACCCTAAGAAAAATTCTCTTATAAAATGAATCATTTTATTAGTAAACAAAAAAACTCGAGTTGGGATTTCTCCATGTTGTTCCTTCATATTATTCGTACTTAATATATATTGAAAAAAGAAAGAAATATAAGCCTTGGATTACTTGGTAGGCATCGAAGCCTCTATTTCATTGATTTCCGCAAGAAGCATAGCTTAGATCCTTATGTAAGTTGCTTTAAATGTTTTAAAACCAAAGTTGTTTTTTTCCTTAGAGTGAAAATAAAATGCACAAAAGCTTTTATCTCCTCCCGCCGTATGAATATCTCAAAGGCGTCCTTAGAGCGAACCTTGCTAGATAAGCTGGAGACGGAAATGTCTCCAAGGAATGCAGGCTAGGGGAAAAGCAGCGGATATCTAGAATCCCTTCTACTTTTCCTAGACCATTATACAAACACAGCATCGCTAAATGTACACCCTTTCATATTACGGCTGCTTGTTCAGTGTGGGGATAATTATTCTCTGGTCTCCTAGGAACTTCTTAACGGGTCACACGTGTGAGGCCCGGGGCGAACGAGGAAAGGCATCGGAAGCAGGAAGACTGGGATGTCGACAGATAATAGATGTTCTAATAATCAAATCCGTGCCCTGTCGCAATGACCTCTTCATCTAGCCAGATATCCATAATCGCGCCATAGATAGTATCTTAGACAAGCAAAAGTATCCTGATATGTAAATATGACCTTATTTAAACCAGCAAATTTCTACTCTTTGCTCTCAAAACTTCCTTCTATTTTGGAACATCCTTGAAATTCTTTTTGAGTTATCGTCTTTAATCATGGAGAAAAAAATTAGAACTTGAAATCTTAAATAGTTTCTGTCTGTGTTGGGACTAGAGAAATATTTAAACTTAGCGGAACTCGACTTCCATCTCAGTCAGAGGAAATAACTGGTTCCAGAAAATATAAAAAAAACACTGGGCTGGAACGCCTCCCAAACGAAATCCCCTATTTCCTGGAATACCTATCAAGTTATATTTGCGTTTCGGTATTTGCAGTGTCTTCCGCAATGGTGGGGGGGGGGGTCACAGCTTTTATTCTCCAATAGTTTCTGAACAATGACATGAGAAAGCTTTCGGAGAGAAGTGGCTCAGTTGATTCATGAGGGGCTCATTTTAATCTGGTTTAATTTAATATTCCCAGTTACTAGTAGCTTCCATAAATATTTTCCAGATGAGTGCATTGTAGCCCGAACAAGGGTTAGTAAACTAAGGCTTCCTTTAACTCCTGTTTGAATATTGAAAAAAAGAAACAAATGATTAGTGAGATAGAAACTTACATCGTCTGTGTGTTTTGTGATAACTGTCATGAAAATTATTCATTCGCTCTTAAGGGTACATTCCGTAACGCCTCAATATATTGTGGTTAGTTTTTCGATAAAATACAGTATCGGATTGTTTAAATTAAACGTGAAATAAATTCGGGCCTGTTTCCGCTGTCTTAATATTGGAAGTTGTGATCTTTCCAATGTTAATAAAAGACGGTAATTGAGTCAGATTTGAAATATAAACTGTTATAGTGTTTCAACGTTTCCAATTCTGTTTCCGGATCTAGCCTGAACTTGGGTTATTAAATACTCGAAAAGCCATCACCAGGATATTTGGCAGTGGTATATGACGAAGGAGACTCGAAAAGGTAAAAGGAAGTGCATACAAATGTGGATGAATTAAATGCATACAGGAAGTGGAGCTGAACTCTGATTCAGAGATGCAAGTACGGTTCATGAAATATGTGTAATTCACCAAGTCTGTGAATAAGTTGTTACCCGGGCATACTTTTGTGTAAGCATCATGTTTATATAATGATGATCCAGCCGTGTAAAATCCCATTAAGTTAATAATTTCTAATAGATCTGTTACAGAAATCTCCAGTGTGGTAACGTAATTTGCTTGTTGTTACGATCTTTTTTCGACCTTGGATGGAAATTCCTACTTCTAGTTGTCCCGGAGCCGGACGCCCAAACCGACCAAGCTAACCATAGTCCATGCCTTTTTTTAAAAAGTTACGCCTAATAAAATCACTCTTTTCCGTGTAATCTTTGATTTTGACGGTTTCACATCGTTAATTCGCGATATGTGTTGGGTTTGTTTTTGGCAAGTATGCCTTTAATGCAGCTACCGCGTTGTGACTGTGATGAACGGTCCAGGAGACGGAAGAACAAACTGAGCAGTATAAGAAAATCCTTGTAGAATGTGGAACCTTTCACCTCAACACATGGCCTTATCATTTCCCAACATTTACCTATCAAGCATCGACCACAGCCTTTGCTGGCTAGTATATCTCAATGGCATAGATGGGGGGGGGGGTTAACAATTATTAGCTGGGCTCTGTATTTCCTATAATTTATTAATTATTATTTTCTAGGCTATCACCTCGACATAAGACATGGAACCCTAGAGAATAAAGACACAAGAACTAAATTGACGGTTTGGACAACTCTATAGGCTACTTAAATGTCTAAATACGACGTTGGTCTGAATAGTTTCCGACCTCAACATGAAGATAGCAGCAGTCGTAAATAAAAGCTAGTGAATTTCTTTGTTCATCTGTTGACAGTTACTCACCAAAGTTTTAGCCATTTTGGACGCGCAGTTGTGTAACAGTCGTTTGAGTGAGTCGATGTGAGTGTGTTTATGAAAATGGACAAAATCGAGTATCGAGCTGTCATTAAATATTTGTTTTTGAAAGGCAATACGCCTACGCAAATCAAAGATGAGTTGGATTCTGTGTATGGGGACTCTGCACCATCATTTACCACAGTGAAATTTTGGGCAGCTGAATTTAAGCGTGGTCGTAAGAGCTTGGGAGACGATGGACGTTCGGGACGACCAAAAACTGCAACTAGCGACGAAAACATCGTCAAAGTTCACCAAATGGTGCTAGACGACCGCCGAATTAAAGTGAGAGAGATAACAGACGTTATGAACATGTCAAAAGAACGTGTTTGTCACATATTAAATCAACATTGAGAGATGAGAAAGCTCGTACATTTCTAAATAGAAAATAATCTTTATAATATATTACAAGTTAATAATATCATACTAAAATCTAACTGGACGTACAGACTACCGCTGTGGGGTATTGCGGAACAGTTTTAAGTCCCTAGAACAGATAATGCGCCTTATCACGTCTCTTTATCACGATCTAAAGAATACTTTTGCTCATCACTGTAATCCTTCTCGAAGTTTAAGGCAGTGGTAGCCTGTTTACCTGCTAAATATTTATGACAGTGGGGGAGTACTGCCAATGGTTAGTTTCTTCAATCAAGTCCTGAGCGTCTGCGGCTCTCATGCTCAGCCCGTATCCGGTGATGTGACGACTGAAGGAGGAGCATGGGATCTTTCCATGTCAATTTTTTTTATAGACACTCTTGTAGAGCTCCGAATAACATCGCCAAGGCGAAATCATTCCATGGGGACTACAAGATCGCCCTTTAATTGTAAATTTTCCGTGAGGTAGCTTGCCTATTTCTTCATTATATGCTCAAATAAATCACCAGAGATCAGGAGGACATGGGTTTGAGTCCCCTGGTCTTGTAGCTTATATTTTCCCCTAATAACTAAGTGAAAGAATTGTCCCTTGCGATGTCTGTGAAGAGAAATAACTCTACAAGTTAATCTTTGTTATCATTGTTCGATAAGAGTGTCGTTGGATGAAAACTGTAATACCTTGTCATTGTTTGTAAATTATTATGAAGGGCTAGTTATCTTACGGATTTGTTGTTTCAACACTATTCGTAAACAGTTGTAACGCAACTGTTTATGCGTTTAATCTGACAGTATATTTCTTAAGTGTAATGCAATAAACTATTATTGTGCAATAAAGCAAGGAGGAAAACTCAATATTTTGCAAAAAATCTGAAACCTCAACACCAGTTGTAGCTTGGGTCTCGAGAGAACTGCCCGTGGTCGGACTCGGCCGACGTTGAGAAATCTCGGTTTTATCTAACTTTTCTTGTCGTTACTAAAACGTCTAATTCTGAGCTATCTTGCACAAGGTGTTTGTCCAATGTCCACCGCAGTTGCATAAGTGCCTTTATGCCAATTTAGAGCCGCTCTGATTCGGTTTCCCTTTTTCAAAAGTCGTTCGTAACCGAAAACCTACATCGCCCCTGAAGGTTCTGCTCTGTAGCGGAATTAGCTTGTGCCCTCTATTGATAAAATCGGTCACAGTTCGGATTTATTAAGCAGTTATCGAAGGCATCCAAAATTGCTGTTACTTACTCACGGAATGTAGTCAAGTGTGTTAAGGGCTACCGCACTACTTACCTCCTTCTGCGCGCTAACGGTTCCTGTCAATACTTAATTTATTTCGTAGTCGGTTTTAGTTCTGCTTTTTCAACTGATTTAGGAAAAGAAGCATTAGTGACAGAACGAAAGATTAAAGCAGAAAATAGAATATACGCGATAGGGAAACGGAACGATATTCAAAGGAACAAAAACGTGAAACCTTGGTTTTTAATTACTTCTTGGAGCATTTCTTAAACCGACCCTGTCACTAAGATTATTTTAGCCATTAATTAGAAATTGGGAAATCCAACATTTAAATCCTTTAGTGTTTAGTTATCCTTAAGTTCCTTTAGACACAGTTGTGAAACTTCAATGGGTAGTCCTAGTCCTCAGCACATGGAAATGCGCTATTTAGTTTTCGGTTATAATAAAATAAAGCGATTAATGAACAAGAAAATAAAATTTGAAATATGTCAGACGACTCATTTCCTATGAATAAAGGAATCATTGAACGCAAAAAATAATTCAAAATAGTTTCCATTTTATGTAAATATTATAGCAAGGAAAGGGGATTTTGAGGGACTGAGACAACTCAACAAATGAAAAATATCTTCTCCTGTTTGTGTGGTCGTATATTTGCCGGCCTTTTTGTGCCTTGTGCCTTTGTCAATAAGGAAGCTATTCAACTCAGCTGATCCCTCCCTTCCAGGAACGGGGAGATGACCATGGGGGACAAATCGGTGAGTTTGATTAATCACTTGAATCATTTCTAGGTCAACTGGTGGGTGTAACGTGAGAGCGCCTGGTCCCTTCTCGCTGGCCCTTTGTGGGATGGAGATAATTCATCGTGAAGACATGGATGAAATTCGATAACCCTCACAACAGAACAATCCTCTCCTTTATTTAGCCTTGGCCCCCCCCCCCCAGTTGGTCCTCCGCTAAGCATTCCTCCTTCAGATGTCACTTGACAAAGGCAAGGGAAGATGCAGGTAGAAGGGAAGTGCCTTCCAGCTCGATCTGCCCTTTGAGCCACCACCGTCGCTCAAAAGAAATTATCCACGCACAATAGGCTCCAGTTAGTTTTTGTTTCACAATATCATTTTAATGGCTTATGATTTTTGAACTCTTTGTTTAAAGAAAATTACAATAACGATTAACATACAACAGCTAATTGTGATAAATTATATTTATACCATATTTACAATATTCACACATGTATAAAAAAGACCCAGGGATTCACCCAATTAACCTGCAGAATTTTCCATTCCCAGCTGTGGAGAAGTAGCTAAGGATATGAGGCAAGACAACTCCCAGTGACTATTTTTCCATATTTGTATGACCACAGAACCATTTCCGCGTCAATGCCCGAAGATGTTTTAGGGATGGGAGATGGTTGAAAGTGATCTTGCTCAGGGATTTGTGTGATCAGATAAATTTTGATGACTATTCAGGAGTTAGATGGTGGGAATTTTAAGGTTATAATGGATGGTTTTATTTATGACATAAAAACCTGCATTGACCTATGTACACTTCCTTTGTTAAACCATACCGGCCAAATAAACTCGCTATTTCAACAAACAAAGCAAAATTGTAACACATAAATATATTGCCAAAAAATAAGGAGGATTCGAATCGCCTGCATTTTCAATAATTGGCTCTTTTGGAATTACTGTTGCGTTGTAGTCTTTAATGTGCTCTTAACTAAAAGAAAAAATCTCCACCCTAAATTAGTCGGGTTATAATTTTTCCCCAGCACTCCTTTTGATAAACATTTAATTGTTTTTCTTCCTTGTAAAAATTTGAGGTGTTTGCCAACAGTTGACCTGAAGTTTTTCAATAAAAACAATCCCATAATAGGTAATATACTATAATAATAGCAATAATATACAGCCTGACTTCTGAGAGATAAACCTAAAATTTATTAATTTACAGTTTTGAAAGATTTTGTTTTTCATCCGTTTGAAATCTATGCACACCGTTGAAACTTTTTATTTCTGAATCTTTGTTATCGGAGAACTGAAAATATTTTAGTTTCCCCATTACACAATCTAGGGTGCTTAACAAGAGAACATAATCTGAGGTAAAAGATGTTCTGTTAGAAACTGTTTGTATATGATATGCCAGGACTCAGGCCAACTCCGTTAGTCAATTATGCAATATATCCATTATACACTGATTTCTTGAAGGGAATAGATTTAAACCAGGAAGTGTATTTTTTTCTTTAGGGGATTGGTCGGGGTTCACTCAGTCTCGTCATGGGTAAAGAGTAGCCACTTGATTGAATCCGGTTAATACATGATAGCAAAATTCAAGAAACTTAGTGTCAAGCGCTCTCCTCAGCCCAATGGATTTTCATTTCAGATCAAACTTGATGGTTTAAATATTTTTTTGTAATAAAAAAAAAAGGCTTGGTAAAACTGTTAAAAACCGTTTGTAAAAATGAATAATGTTTGTTGTGAGTCGAAGACTTTGTTGAAAGATTAGCTTGGGTTATTAAAAGAGAGTTGTTTTTATCAAATTTAATGCACGAGGTTTCGACCTACTGAGTATGTCTGCATCAGGCCCTTATGTCAGATTGATGGGAATGTTGACTACTTAGACATTGTATGCTCACTACTAACAATGAACTAGTTTTTCATTCCTCACTTAAAGTTTAGATTGAACGCTTGGTCGCCGCATTCCTCGATTGTTTTTGTATTTCTCAGTTTTTTCATTCGGTCGCTGGGTTGAGCTATCTCTGGGGCAGACATATGCTGATAACTTAAAGATTTCATTAGCCTCGACAGTCCACCAAAGCTACGGTTGTACGCACACGCTGAACGTTCACAGCTATCTGGATCCCAACAAAAAATATTTCTCCCCTCGTTTTGTTTTTAAGAAAGATAGGATTCAATTATATCTGAGTCCTGTATGCCGGTCACATTCTATTTATTACAAAAAAACAAGTTGATCCAAAGATCGGTAGACTCGTCATGTATGTATATTATTTTGTTTGTTTTTTTATTAATTTGTTACATCAATTATAAATTGATTTTTTTCCCTGCAGTATATCTACGCAAAACAAAGGACATTACACATCAACGTGAAGTGACAAAGTAGATATTTTAAAAGTAATAATTACAAAATGAAAGAAAATTATTGAGATATGGTTGGGAAAGATCCGAAAATACTTCATTTTATGTGTTTAATCGTACAGGTCACTGAAATCTTATTCACAAATTAAAAAAAAAAAACTGAAATATTGACGTTAAAACTAATAAAATTACTGACACGGACATGCGGTTTATTTTCTCACCTTTCATATTTATGGGAGTATTAAGGGAATAGGAAAGCGAAGGAAGGTTGGATCTCACAACATGGAAGTGACGAATAAATATCACTGTCAGATATAGAGCTACATATCGAAAATATACGAGTATCCCAACAATTATTAGTGGGCTGTATGTTGAATGCATATTGTATATCTACTTTGAATTTTTGAATGCAGCCCCTAATGGCGGCATGCCCTAAATTTTTCTAACCACGCATTGTTTTTTCCTAAAAGAATTAATATAAAGAAAAAATTAAATAAAGAAGTGTACGTTAGTACAATTTTGTTTTTATTAATTGTATTGTTAAACAACAATAGTGGTGAGACGGTTGCGTTGCTACGAGCTTTGGTGTTCGATTTGTTTCAGAACTGAATTAAAAATATACCGCTCGCTAAAAGTTTAACAGACAAATAACTGTAATTGACCAGTTTCTCTTCTTGGCTGTCATATAATTAAAAAAATTAACGGTGTAGTACGTTGCATCTTGCAGCTTGGAAATGCTTGGCTGTGACAAATAAATATCAAGGCCCTGGGTCGAGCTTTTTCATGTTTTCTGTGATAATGTACTCAAGAATTAATCCTTCTGACTAAAAAATCAATTAGGCTTGCGTTATAAATAAATATTTTAATTTAAATCACCGAATTAAATTTCATTTTTTTAAATATATCTTAACGAAATAAAAGACAGGAATTAAAAAATCTGGGTGCGGGCCGAGGACTCGCCTAATTTGCTTATTTATTGAATGATTGTTATCTAAGTAGTAGTGCTTGGTATTTTCGACAAAAAATAATTCATTTTATTTTTCAAAACCCATTTACTGAAAATAGCCTTCGCCAGAAATAAAATAAAAAGCACAAGTACAGTAAAAATACAGTAAGAACACGCGCAAAGAAAACAGATTTGGAACTGGAATGATTCGCTTAATTTGTCTTTAACACTGAAGACTTTTTACTGGTTAACAGGAAAAGAAAAAATGTACTCACATGATGAGAATTTGGTCCTCCTCAATATCCGGTAGTTTGTCCCTGTTGTTATTATCAATTGAGGTAGCCCTAGACGAGTAGCGTAAAGACGGACCATGGTTGGGTGGAGACAGACAGTAGGGTAATTTGCAACAGATAAATATAAAATTGGTGAGAGCTACTTTTCCTGTGTTGAGGGATTTTTATACACCTTATCATATATCGTATTTTTTATCCCCACTTGTGCTTTACGCCACAATTTTAAATGGCCATTTTTCCCTTATCTTTTCTAATGCGTCCTTAATCCTGGGAAAAAATCATTTCCCCAACTTCCTGTTATTATATTTAACCGAAATATATACAGCGTACAGATGGGGTGTTGCACTTGTATCGTAGAACAGTGAGAGGAAAGGATATTGTCTCGTACCTGTCTCAGAGTAAAGCCTACCCCTGTCCCTGTGTATTAAATGTAATATCATTTATTTAGTAATTTCTTTATTGGTCGCACTGTGATAGTTTCGTAGACATCTCGGAAATATGTAAATTGTGAATTTATTATGGTATTTACAAGTATTTATTGAATATTATCGTCGTAAATTTAAAAAAGAATTTAAAGAAATGATTAAAATACAGAAGGTTGTCCCATTAACTTAATTCCCACACGCGACTTGGACAGAAACCAGTTTCTATTTCTTCTTCCCTTACGACCAGGGATATCGACTTTTGCCCGAAGATTTCTGGTTCAAAAATTGGTGTACCACTTTGACTACTTGATTAAAAAAAAATACTTCTACGGAAACGAAATAAAAAAAAAATGTAAAAACAGGATTGAAAACCGTCGTGTTGAAACAAGGGCGAGACTCCCTCACTATAAACAATTTTCTTTTTAAAAACACAAGGTTGGATTTTAAAACTTGAATAGAAAACAGAGCGAGGCACCTAGATTCACTATTCATGACATAACGCCCGTCATCGATTTCAGGAATACCTTTACTCTTTTGCAAATGGCATCAAAACAAAATAGGTTACCGCGAAAAAATTTTTTTTTCATTTTTCACTACGTCAAATTGGTTTTATAAAACGTCATTATAAACAATTATTGGTTTGATCATTGGTCAGTTGTCATTCGCACCCAACTCTCAATTTTTTAAGACCGCAACATTCCCCCATTAGGATACGAACTATTTCGTATCCATTTTTATCCAATTCTGATAATATCCTTTTTTTCGCTTTATTTCAAATTCAGATATTATCAGAATTGAATCGTTTGCACTTGGGAAAATTTACTATTTTGAATGGAATTGTTAGATGAATATTTGAGGTGATTAAAAGTTGCTCTTGACACACATACCTTGGCCGTTATCGGCGTATGGGTTCTTGTTAGCGAACCATAACCTTTTTGGGAAATGTAGGCAGATTTAATAATGCTGCTACGATAATGATCCTAAAAACGACACATTCACCATTAAACAAACTGATGTAAATTTTAATGCATCTGCTGACAACTACGAGCATTCCACCACAAACTGGTAATTAGCAGTACATTTGATATTACGTCCCGAAACGAACAGAACACCTAAGTCAAAGTGTTCCCATCTTACCATTTCCTTAGCAATGGAGTTCAATTATCGAAAAAAATAAAGACCAAATGTTAGCGAATAATGTTTTATTTTTATTGTACAAGGCATTGTACATTTGTATTTAAGGCATTGAATGTTGCTAACTATACTTGAAATTCCTTGACCGTTCTCTGCTTCCACGTTACGGCTTACAGCATAAATTGTAACATGACGTTCGCTCAATTCGGCCCTAGCTTAGGTAGATAATATACAATACAAATATACCTTATTACCTTCCTCGGTCCACGACTACATTTTTGGTGGTCTGAAATAAAATTAAAATTTCCTTCTCAGGTTCAATATAATTTGATTCAAGAACAACAAGCATAAAAGTAAGATTTGAGCCAGAATCACACATATTTAACAAACTTATTTGTAAGCGGCTTTGTTGGTTGCCGAGTCCGAAAAAACTATAGGTAATACTATCTTTCAGCTAATGTAGTTTGAGTGCTCAACGGAGCGGTTGAAAAAATTGTTCAATCGGGCTGGAATGTTGGATGAATATATCCATATAATACGCTCATCAGTTTGTACAGACAATATTTTAGAAATTAGAACACCGGTTCTTCACCCTTTGCTCATATCCAAGCCAAAAAAAGGTGCACGCTGTGACTGTGGGGGAGTTGTAAAGCTAGTACAACCGTATATACAACTATGTACACTATGTACAGCTTGTCATTATGTACAAATTATATATTAATATATGTCGTCTAGCAGATCGTCTCCTTTTGGAATTCTAGTTCCAGGCTGCTACCTACATACTCACTATACGTTGTGGCCTACAGCATGTGTAGTAGGCAGGTCTTGACAGTCGCTTGCATCGGCCCCTCCAGGTCAGATCATCTTCTCACGGGCCTATATCTTGTCCACTCCCAGCATTTCCATGTTGCGAGAGCCAAGCTCTCTACTTTATACCAACTTAATTTCCTTTATTTGATTAGCTTTATTCATGTAACCGTTGACGGTTTGGAAGGTTATTTTCCACATCTGATCAGTATGTATATATTTTTAGTTTATAATACAAATAAAAATTTCTCCACCAGCTGAATAAAAGGGTTCATCCGCCGCTTTGTCCAAATATCCATTGAAAAAATGTAAAATACTATCAGACATTATGCATAATCTCTCTCTTTAAAAAAAGAGATATTTTTGAAACTCTTTAAGAAAAAAGAGGGCAAAGCTGCCTGCTGACCTCGGGAAAGTTCTAATGCCAGTGGTACAAATTATGTACGTGTACCCATTCCATTGAGAAATGCGTGCTAAAGCTATGAGAGCAACATTGAGAGTTACTCGACTGACTTAACAAACCCTGTCCTCCGGCTTGACGTCAAGTCGAATTGGTGGTCGCCGACTTCGGCCCTCGGTCAGCTCCGCCTGACCGCCGTATTTCCGGCTCCACTCTGAGCAATTCCTCTTTGCGAGAGTCGATGTTTCTACTTTTTATCTCTGTTATTTTGTTTATTTGATTTCCCTTTTCTTTTACATGGGCTTGTCTGAAACAGGTATCTATTTAATATAAAATAATTACTATTTCGTTAACACATATATTTAGAAAAAATGTAAAATGTTATCATATATATATATATATATATATGATTTATGAAATTCCGGGATTGATGAAATTTAGGGCTGTAAAAAAAAAGTAATTAAATGAAAACTAAATTGGCAAGGACACTAATCCATGGATCGGTTGGTATAGGGTAAGAAAGACAGGTAGGGTCGTGTGACACCTGACTATCGGCAGTCTCAAATTTATCCTTTGATGTATCTTGACTTTTTGATAAAGGTAAGAGAAATGGAAGTGGCTACAATGGAGCAGTTATCAATTCTCTTAAGGCACAGATCAGGATCTGAGTCATGTATCAATCACTTTTCAAATATCTCACCTACAATTTACTTAAAATAAAATTTAAAAAATACTGACATGAATGCATTTTAAAATTATAGATGTAAATGAACGAATAGAATTTCTAGACTCAAACGTAGGACGCACCATTGGCTTAGAATACATGTTCACCTCTTTTTATTTTTAATGTCTCATACCGGAAAATAGGTAACTCGTTTGGCTTGCTATACTCCTATGCAAATAAAACGTGTTCCAAGGAGGATGTATAGTTTAGAATCAGATCATGAATATTTAAACAAAAAGAAAAAAGTTTTGATCTTCGCAGAACCATAAAGCTTCCAACAAAAGGCCGAAATGACTTACAAGTTGTCATTTATTTTTTCCTTCATTTTTTTTTCTAATTATGCAAGAATTTTAATATCTTTGCTGCCGTTTCCGTCCTCTTTGTTCTCTTGGAGTTTCCTTTCAAATGAACCTGCCGAATATTTAATTGGAAAATAAAAACAAAATTAATCCATTTGTACGTATTGTGTCAATATCGGTCGTGCATTGTGCGTCATAGACAGTGATTGATAGTAACAAAATGTGACTTTTCCATCCACCCCCTTCCCTTTCCTTTTTTCCAGTTAGGAATCTTATAGAAAATTATAATTTTATAAAAACTAGATTACCAATGGCCCAATGTATGAAAATAAAATGATCGTTTTTTTCCATTCCGAAATCAGCTCATTTGGAAACGTTTTCCATTTAGGGTCCCAAATTTTGTATAATTATATCACTTCGGCCCATCGCTCATGCTTTATGGGTTGAACGAAGCCAATGGTCGATGCCAAACTCATGCATTAGATTTAATGCAGTACTACATTTCTGTATCCGATGCCCCAAATTAAAATGTGAGGTACCGGTTGCTCATCGGTCCGTCTGTCCGGCGACCTTGTGACTCCCAGTGAGATGAAAGGTGGGGGTGACCTCGACTCCTCGGAAAACGGAGGAAGAGGAAATTGTCTCGTACCTGACACGGTGCGGTCCATCTTATCAATAGGGACAATTCAACAGCCATCTCCGAAAAAGGAATGGAGACGTCATTGAACCAAGGATGTAATCATTCTGAGTGATGAGTAATTTCCAACCATAGAATTCTCCCGCGCAGTCCTTCAAGATGAAATGAATGTATATTTTATAAGTGTTGCTAATCCAATAGTCGGAGCAAATTGCACCTTGTACCTTAGTAAGGTACTCCCAGTGACTAAGATCACGGTGTCTAAATCTATTTCGCTTATAAATTACTATCTTGTGCCTTCTTATTAATTGAACGATTGAACCTTGAAACAGTCTAAAAACTCTGGCTCATATTTCATTTCCTATTCAGTGAGTGTAAATCGGTGGTACGTCCAACATGTAAGAACTAGTGGGAAAGGAAACGGTCAGGAAACAATTAGATACGGAGTCATTTTTCCATTTGGTCTCGTCTCCAATTGGAAGGTTCGTAATCTTTTTTTTCCGGAGGAAGTACAACTCAGGTGTAGATAATCTAAATAAGTCTATCCAAGATAAAAAAAAAATATACTAGGTAATATCAGAATATTAGGATATAATCCCACTAAGAAATTAACGCTTTCGAACATTTCTTAGGGACTCTATTAAATTCAAATTAAGACGTTCATAGGTGTGTTTATTTAATGATCTCATGGTATTTGGATTTGGATGCCTTGCTCCCCGTGCAAATGCTCCCAAGATTGTAAAGCAGATTTGCAATTTCCGCTTATTCTCAACATCATTTATCTCCGCCTCTTATAAATAAATGTTGCATGACTACGAAAGGTCAAGTGTTACTGCTGACGTAAAACTCGGTCGTTGATGTGTCTTGTTAAAACTACTACAGTATTCCTGTAGTATTATTATGGATGAGTGATGTTATTTCTTTTTATCTGCTCTTGATAAAATTCTATCCTTTAGTCGAGCAAAATGGCTTCGATCCATTTCACTCACGAGTACAAAATAATATGATAAGTAAACAATATATAATGTGTACAGTCTGAGATAATAAGATCTATAACTTTTAATGGGGGCTTAACTATTATAGTTTTGTCACGTCTCAAAATCACCCCTAGTATGTTTATTAATTGTTTTCAGATTTTTTTGGTGCGTCTATTCAAAAAATGATCTCCCAAGTAACTCCTATAATAATTATTACAGCTTATTAAAATTTAATATTTACAAACAATGTCCCTTACACAGAGATGAATACTTATTCTTTCTCGGATCAGTTGACTGCCATCCTATTGTAATTTTTGAAATTGTGTATCCAAGATCTGCATTTTGATTTCATAATCATGATTGGATCGCGGATGATTGGAAAGCAGACATTTTAACAGTGCAGTCAAGGTGTTTTAAAATATTGTTTAATGTGATGTAGCAGAGTAGTGTACATAACGATAGGCCAAAGCGGCTCAGGAAATTTAGGTTGGTTAACATTGGTAGACTTTCGGAATTTGAAGCTAAAAAATGTCCCATGGCGTTTTGTTAGATCCCACCAAAAAGTCCTGCAAAAGTATTTATATAAATTGACATTTTATATCGATAGAATGCCAGATAGCAGCTCACTGAGTATTGGTGATCATAGCGAAAGGTCTAGGCATATGTCTGTTCCTTTGTACAGTGGCGTAAATGTTTAAGTGACCGTAGCGTACTTCATCTACGTAACGGCTTGTCTACGTAATAGTTCCCAACACTCCCCCGGCTCGGACTTACGTAAGGGGTATATGTCCGTATGTGGGATGGTCGTCACTGACTCCGTACAACAATTTACAGCTTTGTCAATTGAATGTGTTTGCTTGACTGTCTGCTCATAGTGAGTCCCGAATAGGTTTCATTTTATGTATCGACGACGAGTTAAAAATATTATGTTATGTGTATTGTGTAGGGCATGATGAAAGATGTTCAAATTCCTTCAAGCATCTTGTGAGTACACCTTAAGCCGTGAGGACATAAACGGGCAGAAGAGTTTGTTGTAAGATCGGCTTAAATTGATGTAAGTGAGTTGCTAGCTATTCGTCAAATTTATAAATGTATATGTTTCATCAGGCCCCGATGACAAGAAAATAATGCAGTGATATTACAATCTTTTTCAACACCTCCATTCTTTTCTTGTTATCAGGAGATATGCAGACATACACAGTATGTTGAAAGTTGCATTAATAAATTTGATAAAAATCTATCGACTCTCATACTCTTCTGCGTTGTTAAAATCGCTTTGCAGTCGTAATGAAACCATTAACTGACTTGAATTGTTTTTATCATTCCTATAAACCAATGTCTTTTTTTTAGTATTAATACACTCTACTTCGTATGACGTAGTCCCAATAGAACCCCTCATGTTGGCCTATGATGAGATATACGCAAATAGGTGCTGGCCCGGAAGTCAAGACCGAGGTCTTCAGCCACTTCCCGCTAACTATTTCTTCCTTGTGACGTTTGCTTCTTACTTCCGGAAAAATGAACAATTGAATGATAATAATAAGTAGGCTTATTGATAGGGCTCGTAAAAATGATTCATTCTATCCTTATTTTTCCTTGGAATTTGCTGATTAGTTTTTGTTTCTAATACAATGAGCGGAAGCGAGAAAGAATTGAATCGAGAATTTTTTTATTTGCTGAAGAGGCGATTATCAGTGAACAAGATGGCTTGGCAAAAAATTTCAAGTAATTATCCTCTAACGAATCCCAGTAGTTTTTAATTACATCGCCATCCGTTTTATATACTCCAAAACTACCATTTAAAAAAATTCTTCGATCCACTAGGGAAAAATTGGGGCACAAATCTGGGTACTTCAACTAATTTTAATTTCCATTCAATGATTTGTTTGTCGAGGAAAAATAAAACTGTTGAATTAACATACAATGGCTCTGTAATTTTTTTTTCTTTGCAGTTCTCAGTGGAATCAGAGTAAGATTTATGTAAAATTACGTACTGTTTTTATTGTAGATGGTGTGTAGCAGTAAGGGTTGTTATATCCAAAAAAAAAAATTATTACAAGCTACGAAAATTGACGCTTAAATGATTACAAAAAAATATCAATTGAAATTGGCACCGAACGACATTGAAACAGGTCTTATTCCATTTAATGTTTGCTTTAAACATTGATAATGTATCTCTTGGCATTTGAGTCTAGATATCATTTCCCATTTCTGCTTGCACTGCATCTTTTTTTCTTTCTCCTTTCAGATTAGCTCGGTTCAACGATTATCTAACCCAAATCAATTCTTTCGAAATCACCGAGGGAATGATTGAGGAAACATCGCCGGGACTGAGAGAGGGAGAGACAAAAGATGATAATTTAAGATGGTGCTCTTCTATTCTGGGACAGGTCCAAGTTGTATACATTTAGGCTGTGGTGGCCGTGCCAACACTCCAGCGTGGGTCCCGACCCTATTTCCGAACCCTGCTTCCGAAAACCCCTCGTTACAGAATCCCACCTTATCAAACATCAAAAATGGAAAGAGAAAAAAAAACACTGGAAATTGAAAGTTTGGCCAAGGGTAGGGGTTTGATAGGAGATAAAGAATAATTTAAATAAGCACACCTTTGTCTGACAGCTTTAAAGTTTAACTCTCATCTTCAATCACTCGCAGATCTCTGTTAGTATGTTCAAACTTACTACCTGCTTGGCCCCGTCAAGACAGAGAGTATCTGTTCCAACAACCGGAGTCAAATACGTAGAGAATACAATCAACTATATCATTCATGTGACATCAATTACAATGAAATATTTTTGTTTTATCATAACAATGTAATATGGTAAATAAAATATCTTATATTTGTGATGTTAGATCAACTGTGGATGTTTGGGGTATTTAGACATCCATAACAATTCAAAGACACTTCATTGACAGTGCCTATACCTGAATAGACCAAACCTCGACTCTTGATGCAATATCATTAAGGAAAAATATTTGGAGAGACATAAAGTACACAAGGTTCTCTTTTTGGAGTGTTGCTCTTAGAATATTAATAACAACTAAAAAGAGCTGTGACTTGAGAATTGTAAAAAATTAGTGAAACAGAACGAAATTTGTTCGCGTTTATTTTGAACCAACCACTCTTTTTTGTATTTCCAGTTATAGAACGAAAATCCAATTTTTAGTCAGTTTTACAATCCTTATCGTATAAAATATGTACAGACCTTCAATTTTCAAGTTTAAAAGTAGATCCTCTACCTTGTGGATTGACAATGATATAGGGAAAAGGAGATTTTTATTATTAATTTAGAGTAATAGATTGAATAGTAAACTGTTGGAGCGTGTGTTTGTTGGATGGACCCTCTACAGATTGGTCATTATCAAGTGCAAACACACGTGTGGCTCCATCTGTTGATTCACCTTCTTTGTCTCTCCCCTTCGTCCTCGTCGACTTTTATACAGTCAGCTGGCTAACCTACTATTGTCTAGGATCCTTATCCTTTAATTTTAGTCCCTTAATATAATAGTGACGAATAGAAAACTGTTGGGACAAAAAATTGTTTATACTCCGTATAATATATTAATACATAGGCATTGCTAATAGGAGTATTGCCTGTCTGATGTCAAGAGAATCGTCCTGAAACTGATTTATATCGTCAAGACAGATGTGTGGTTGATGTCATAAATCTATCTACCTCCTTTTTTCGGGCTGTAAAATGTACGCTTTTCTACCATTATTAAACAGTCTTAACTAAGCGACAGCTCTGAGGCTATTCAAGATTTTAAGAGAGCGAGATTTTTCTTTTTAAAATTTTAGATTAAAAGTCCTGTACCCCTCCCCCTCCCCTAATTAGTTAACTTAGTTGCCAGTTATAAATTAACCGTTGACATTTAAATTCATTCAATGGTTTTAGGAATGGATTGTTTGTAAAATTTAAGTAGAGAAGAATCCCGCCAGCCCGAATAGGCAAAGCTTTGACATTAATTAGAAATTGGTCTTTCATTTGAATTTATTTTCATTTCAACCATGACTTAAAGTCGTCTCTTTTCGGACCATTACTCCAAGAAAAATTATTTCAGGCTACCTTTCTTTTTTATTCTCAATTTACCTGTATTATCATTCTATTTATTGTTATTCCTTGTAACTGTTCTTCTCTGCTGCAATAAGGATAAACCTATGTATATAGTGTGTACATGATAGGACTGACTTTTAGGGAGCCAACGATAGAAATTCTCTGTTTAATGTTAATTTTTTATTTTCTACGGTTTTTTTTTGTTTATAGATAATTTATTAAAAAAAATCATTCCAATAATGAGAAAATTCCAGGACCAACTAGCCATTATTTTATAGCAATAAAAATAATTAAACAAGTATTATTAATGGTCGCTGGGTTTGTCTAGCTACTTCCTGGGAAGGTTTCCGGGTTTGAGAGTCCAGCTGGGAGAGAGTGGGGAGACCGATATGAAGCTATTTCGAGAGGTTTGACTCAACCCGGTGGGCGGTTGTCGCCTCCTGGCCCTCTTCATGCACCGCCTGAATCATTGTTCCTAGTTTATATCTATAGCTAATAATAATAATATAATCAAATTAAAATAAAAAATGAACGATAAAAATACTTTTCTTACTTGTCACCTAATGGAAAAAAAAGTTGGGAAATGGGCGTCGTTTCTACAATTAATACACCATATGTTAAAGAGAAAAACTATTGCTTTCTTAATATTACAGGAGGTTTACAATAATTGTATTTGGGTCCCATCAATATAACGACAATCAAATGACAAAACCTCTAAGAAAAAACGATTAAATATGAACACCTACATATATGAACAGTAACCAATATTAAGTTTTGCCAAAATAAAATGATTTAAGGTCCTATATATTCTCTTATTAATGTTTTCCTTTATTAAATTAATCCTCATTGCATTATATGTCTTGTATTATATCATTGCTGCTTCTAAACATTTAACTTTATATATCTTGTTGTAATTCGTATTCCTCATGATCATTGAATATATACTGAAACAATACTCAATTGGAACGTTGACTGCGGAAGATGCTAATGTCAATAAAAAGATTAATTGGATGAACTCAAACCTTTCTACCTAAAATATAAAAATCCCTACGTATAATGTAAGCAATAATCTATTAGTTCAAATTTTTTTTTTAAGACGATGCGTTGCACATAGGCATAAGATTATTTTGATAATAAGCACTAAACCGAAAATAATGTGGATTCCTGAGCATTCCTTTGAAATAGCCAGTCTTTGTAGGGAGCCTAAAGCACATCTGCTCTGTCACCTTTTTAATTGCGAGCCAGTTAAAGTCTAATTGAAGCCGCTTTGAAGGAGCCAGTTGTGTCGAGTTTTATCTGAGCCCTTCACAACGCTGAGAATTGTTAACGGGAGCGGATGTACACTTAGCCGTTCTCGTCGTCAAATCTCAAACTTGAGCTCTATAGCTTAAACTCTTTCCCATAATATGTTTTATCATTGATATTACAGTCGATGTTTGAATACAGTTACATAAAAAACACTTGATTTAATAAGTAATATTATTGGCAAAAATAGAGAATGATAGTATTTTTAAATTCTTATTAATTCATTGTTATATACCAAATTTGCATAAATTTAAAATGGTAAATGAATATTATATAAAAAAGTAACTATGTTAATAGAAAAAACATTTCCTAACTAAAAGTACATGAAAAACTTATTTGAATAATTTAGAATGGTAAACAATATGTGTATACTATGTAAGAAAAACAATAATTAATTACATTTTTTGGTAGTATTTTTTGATAAAACTAAAATTTGTCTTTAAGATTATTTAATATTTATCTGGGAATGTCTCGCGGTGCCTTTCGGTGTGTTCGGTCAATTCGTTAATATATAGTTCGACAAATTTACTTGGAGTGATTGATGTAACAAACTTGAAACAATAAACCAAGCAATTGTTAATTAGGGGCCAGCGACGACAGGATTCTGTGTCGGACATCTTAGACTGGTTCTATTGCGTAATGGCTACGGGAAGTACGCCAATGATGCAGGTCTCTCTCCTCCGCAAGGCCTAAATTTTCCACACACACTAACTGAATCCCAACATTTTCATAAACTTTTCTCTTCCACGCTCCTATAATATATCATATGTAGTTGTCTATTCTTAATAAATTAAGCCAAATTTCTTAAGTTAAATAGTTCATCTAACTTAATCATTACCGTCTTTGATGTGTCCTTAACCATGGGAAAATAAATAACAAACTCAAATTTTGAATAATAATAAGAGTATTGGTTTGTTTATTTAGAAACGTACAGATCTGTTTTACAAATTATCGAATACCAACCAACCAATTCCGTACATAGAAAATATTAAAATAGACTCTACCATTTACATGTGCTGATGCTTGACTGAGTAGTCGAAAGGTTCACTGTAGAAGACCTTTTGTCAATAAAAAAGATTGTTTGGAGAGAGTGAAACTTGAAATACATATCTAAATGTCTCTTTTTGAGTATTAGTAATCCGAAAATAAGTTTGTATTTATTTTCTCTTAGCTTGAAGCACTCTTTTTAGAATATTCCAACTAAAAAAACGTTTTATCTGCGTGAAAATAGTCTCTGTATAAGCATTATTTTAGCCACTTTATTTTATTTACAGTGATCTAGATTAAAAAATTATTTAAATATAGCGGTGTGAGTACAGATACATTTTTTAAATAGATTAAAATTTTCTGATCCTTCGGCAGGGGACGAATTGGTCTCCCCATCGCCAATTAATATTTGTTTCTGGATATTGATTTTGTTGTAATGTCAGAAGCACGCTGTAGTTTACATCCCACAATCGTGACAAAATGTGTTTCCCAGTTGAAGGGAACATATATGACCATTACACCGGATCCATCTGATAGTGAATTGTGTGTATTAATTATAATATAGATGGGACGTGTTCTCAGAAAATGCAACTATGACTCCGACGTGACAGACATCGAGAAAGAAAAAATAGATTCTAAAAAAAAAAATCTTTTATCGCTCTTCTTTAAAAAAAAAGAATGAAAAAAAGCCAGCCACTTGGAAATGGAGGATTGCCAAAATTTGGCTTATCCGGAAACCATGTGACGGCTGGACCTCATCACAGAAATTTTTGATTTTATCTCATCCATTAATTGCTAAATGAGAAGTAAATCTAAATTTCAAATTGCTTTTTAAGTAAGGTAAATTTGAATTAAGTTAGATAATATAATTAATTAATATCCAAATTGGTGTAAAGTATCTTGTCCTGTATTGTTATTATTATTATTGTTGCAAGTGTTTAATAGCTGAGTCCGAAGGGAGAGGTTTTACTTTCAAACATGTCTTTTCCCTGTCTGTATGTTCCCTGATATAGTGGCTGTAAAAATAATTTAATTGTTTATAAATTATAAATGTAAACTGTACACCAGTTTGTTATTATTATTTTTGTTATTTAACACATTACGCCTGTTTTCAATATTATTTTATTTTTAATGTTTTAATAATTCACATTTATTTATAGTTAGCGAGTGGGTTTTCCACAATGATTAAATGATACGAAACTCAAGGCTCCTGTAGGATCTCTCGCACTGCCTTTCTTCTGTTTTCCCTCGTATGCTCTTTCTCATTGATGAATCACATTTTCTTTTCACAGTCGCTGGGGTCATTTTCTAAGACCGAAAAACGTCCATTTTTCAATAATTGCATTCCACTTCTTTTCTATGAATTAACTGACAATTTTAACATATTTTTAACATTTAGAATTTTAAAAGCGATTCCAACGTCCAACGCCGTCAATTTAAATGTAGTGCACTTACTTCATGTTCTTTAATTTAAATGTATTCATCCTCAGTGAGTGACATAAGTGGAAAAGTCGCGGTCCTGTTTAACATGTATCAGTATGTGGCCTGCCTTCCTCACTTACATAAATACTTCCTAATTTAATATTACATAAATCCACTTGCACAACCCTAGCCTATTTCTCCGCCCGTTTATAGTTTACTGGATTTTAATTCCCTTTCTGTAATTGTATTACATTAGTTGATAATTTCCTGTTATTTTTTCTCTCTTCAAAATGATCTCGCTTATCTGTCAAAAAAAAAAAAAAAAACAGAAACTACCACACACTGTTGCCAACAAAATACCCGCCAAGCATACTTTTGTTATGCAATTAGAATTTATTTTTACCATTATTTATGAAATAAATTATAATTTTTGTTACGTATATATTGTACATGACGTAGGGAGTAAAGAAGCCATGTCGAGAGAAACCTGTCTACGCAAAAGTTTTATATGAACTTATTTAGTTATTATGAAAAGACTATAAAATATGATCAAAAATACTTAAATTCATCTATGTCACATAAAATGGACTGAGGAAAAAATCATGAGCATTTATCGGGCTGTGTCGAACATTTAAATTTCCCATTGATTGAATCTGTGCCAATTATATATAAGTTTTTGTGACCCGCATGTGCCCTTATGCATATTAACTATCCCGGAAGTATCTCGCCTATTGTTGTGTCCATGAATTAACTGTTAGCATAATGTGATCCACTCAAAGAAATTTTCATTATCTGGCTCGGTGCACCATTAGCTGCATTGTGTCAATTCAATTTGAGAATGACAAGTTTTTTTTTACAGACTAAAATTTTGTAATCTACGTTACGATAGCAGCTAAGTATTACCAGCTCAGAATCTATGACATTTTATAGGCATATAAAAGAATGGGCCTATTTGATAGGTTCCAAGTTGGGTTAAATAGGTAGTTTTTCTGCAAATAATTTAACTATCTATTTTTTACTTATCGATAAGGTAAGTAACCTATCAACCTAAGTTTAGTAATTTAACATATAAAATAAATTATACGTATTAGTTTTATCACTATCAGCACACGCCGAGTTGTGTGAATATCTCTGGCTATTGTTTCTTCACTTTTACGTCTTTACTTTTGATTATATATTTATCGTCAAAAATACGATTTAGTTGTTAATCTATGAAGATAAAATGATAATGGGTTCCTAGTATTAACAAATAAAATGGTATAGCTATTGATACATGGACCAACGAGTTCTAAATTGTGTACGTATGTGGAAAAATAAAGGTTACACCCTCAAGATCTGTTGTACTTTTAGCTTGTTCCTCTTGCTCAAGATGAGCCAAAAGGGAGAGGTTCTACTTTTATAGAGCCACGGTCTTCCGCCTGCCTTTTACCTTAGTTCCTCCAAGCTCGTCTAGGCAGTATTGCTGTTGACTCCTGGAGGTTAGAGATGTAGGATTAAGAGCACCCGTGGCGGAGATGTTGAAGAAAGAAAGAGAGGGAGGCCCAATCAAAAGGCGGAAATGGCTTCCGGCTTAGAGTGGCTCAAATACTCACTTCCGGTGCCCCACCCTCGCCTCCTCTTCCCTGTCGCCTCTTCTTCGGGCACGAACTGCTCTTGATAACCATTCGCCGATAGCGGACATATCCTCCCTGCGACTCAATTCTCCATTTTCCCACTCCAATAAACACGATGCCTTATTATAATGAAAAAAAAAACAACAACTTTATTCTGATATATTCTCGATTATAAATAGCAAAAAGCTACTAATAAGTGTGTCTAGCAGGCTCTAAAAAATATGAAGTAAATATTACCAGTGAAAAAGAGCGTGAATGATTGCTGTAGTTTATCAAAATAGGCAATGTATAAATTTAATGAAAAAAACAAAAAAAGAATTATGAATTGTTGGTTTGGAAAGAGGGAAAGCATAATGTGGTAAAGTCTAGATTTAATCATTAGGGAGAGTTAATGAGCCATGGATAGAATCCCATAGGATTGTGCCACAGATAATAAAAGAAGCAGATTTGTGAGATGAGAAATACAAGTGGCTGCTTTCCATTGGAGGAGATCGTGAAGGTAAGAAGGCTTTTGTCATGGCAGTATTGACTAGGAGGGGCTATGGAATATTGATAGATTTTATTTAATTCACTCAGGCTCTTTCTACTTGATCCACACCTTTTTTTAACAATCAACTTTAATGTTTCAGGTATAAACTTGGAGGGGACGGTTTGTTGGATGATTTGAGGAAGATACCTAATCCAACGTAAGTGAACATGTAATGTTTTACTATAGAGATCCTTAAATAACTAAATAATTATTTGTTTATTAGTTGAAAATTCTAGAATAGCACAGCTCAAGCTGCCTTCGTCTAACTTCCAAAAAGTTCTATTTTAATTTTCCTGGATTTCTGGAAGAAATTGTCATTAGTGACTATTACTACAAATAATTACTTCTAGGATTGTCCTTGGTGATTTTTTTCTGTTTTTTTATAGAAATCGTCTGTAGCCAGGGCTAGTTATTAGAAATGGAAAGATGTTTCAGACGTAAGTTGTTAGGTAAGTGTGCGGTGGGCTGCCAACAATAGGATACATTTTTACGTAAATAGGATAATGTTTAGTAAGCGGGGAGTGTTCTCGTCCAACGTGTCGTTCTGGACGTTGGCAGCATACCCACTGGAATGCGCGGCATAGTACGCCCAAAAATCTCATTGGGGTTGCGTAATATGGAAACTTTTATTGTAATTTTCACAGGTCAAAATGTTTCATTGGTAGACCAGCCCCAAAAGTAGAATATGAACGACTCTCAGTCACCGTACTATTTCGAGAACAAAATCGAAAGAGAGAATAATTTTAGTTTACGACCGGTTACGTGAATTTCGAAACGTTTTATTATAGGACATTTAAGTTATACAGAGCGGGTCGGAGGATTGTGTAACCTCAACTCGGAGAAACAGGGTTTAATTGCAAAGGGTTTTATGGCTTGTTACGAACGTGCCGTTATGATCCCGGAGAATTAGTCGAGTATTTTACACTTTTTCTCATCGCGATAAAAGAGGAACGATTTACATTTAACAAGGCTCAGTTGCCTAGCCATTTTTTTTACTGATAACATTTTTCTTAATCATCAATCGCGAATAAGTTATTTAAAAAATGAATGTACTTACGGTGGTATTTGAAGGATCTCGCTAATCCCCGATTCCTGGCTTACACTCCCCATTACTTGATCACCGATTATTCCAGTATTGTCTTATAAGACCGCGATTCACAAGTTTTTATTTTGACAAGCTGGTTCCAAGATATAATAGTGAATGAAACGCAAAGACGGTTAGAACCCATGATTGAATGAATGATTAGTCAATGTAAACCTTGATATAAGTAAAATAGTGAAATGAGGAGTCATTTTTATTTAACGCGAGTTCCTTAAAAACTTTTTAAACAATTGTAAATAGCTGTAACAGTCATTATAAAAATCCTATTTTAGTGGTTTGTGGTCTATGAAATATCCCATTATTATTGAGTATTTTTGAAATTGGTTATGCTTTAGCGGCTTTAATGAGTCGTTAATCATGGATAAGTTAGTCTTTATCAGGTTCTGTGCTGGGATTTGTGAATAATTCTTCCGACATTTGCCTCAGAAGATATATAAGCTAGAGAATTTTCTATTGGCCCTCCTGTTTCCTCGCTCGTTACCTCATATCCCCTCTTCCGCACTCCAGGTCCCATCGCGTAATTAGAACACTTTAACTCCGGGCCTCTGTTAAACCTCCCCAACTGACGATACCCCATTCTCACCGCAGGCTGTTATCTAATCCGTTATGGATGTGTGTTACTCTTACTTAATTCTTGTTGAATAGTTGCACATCCCATTACCGAACCTGCCTCCACAGTGAGTAACTTCTTCACTGGCATTTATTCTCCGAGTATGACTCGTATTGAAGCATTACAACCATCAATAGCTAGAAATACAAATTATCTTATCATTATAATATAATAGTGGGGAAAAAAATCCCAGCTTAGAAGATATTTAAGATGTTAAGTTTATATTTAGCTTTATATTATATTAGCTAAGGACGCAATAGTTTGCTAATGCAAAAATAATTACAAAAAATAATATTTTGGGAACCAATAATATAAATCCTGTATTTGATTCTGGTCAATTCTGTTTTTTGTTCTAGTTAATATCTGATAAACTTCTTTTCTTTTTTTTTTATTAAACTGGACGATATGGTTAGCAATGAAATGTAATGTTTTTGATCAAAGGTTCCGAGTAGTTTAAAGGTATCTCCTTTATTCGTTAAGTATAATTAAAGTGGTATTTTAAGATAGCTGTAATCAATATGATCTTTGTGGAATGCACGTTTAAAATTAAATCTATGTTATTACTATAAGTAAAGAACTTCACCTATGGCGATGGGTCAAAAATATCTATTTTTTTCATGTTCAAGTCTCATTATTTTCAATATTTACATAATAAAAATAATCTTGTGCTAATATACTATGCATCTGGTTTAAATAAACTCAGGTTATGAATAAAATATTGGTTGAAGAACACATCGATTTTAATATTTATTACCCTGTGGATTTGGAAGGTCTCTAGACTGTTTGTAAATACTGTATGAATGAGCGAGTGAATGGAGAATTGTAAATATGGTATGAATGAGAACATTTATCACAATTACTTATTGCCTAATGAGGCAGATAGTAATTTTATCACAATAAAGAAGTTACATATAATATTTATTATGCCCTAAGCCTAATAATATATTAATAAAATGTTGATAATATTCTGAAGTAATGAAATCTCATTATAAATGTTGTGGCTGCTGCTTTTAAAATATATGGAAGTAATATACCTTCGGTTACGTCCTGCAACTTAACTGTTGTAGTGTACTTCGGTTCTTCAATTATTATTCTTGAAAACTTATTTTGTATTAGTTATCTATTTTTTTAAAATGATTTAAAACAGACATCATATATTCCGGATTTGTCTATAGGTGACAAATAGGGTGGTGTGAGAGAAAAACCATTGCCTCTGTAAGTCCATAAGGAACAGCTTTCGGTTGACATTTAATGTTAAATGTTACAAGAGCGCCCTTTGTGTTTCAAATGGGGATTTTTTATTCTGTGTCCCGGAGGATGTGCCAATTTGTATTTTCTTCTCTCTTTCTCAAAGCGAAATAATGTTTGGCCCGAAGCTGGGCCGTGTTTTATGTAAGTGTTTTGTAAGCCGCGTTACATAGGGACTACATTGCGGGCTAACAGCAAATCCACGAGACCCGTCCCGCACCGGCAAACAACAAATTGGATCATTAGAGAAAAAAATATCGTAATGATTTGTTCCATGTTAAATAAGTTCATTCAGAAACAATTTTAATGTTATCCCGTAAAGGCACAGTTCAGCGAAGTATATAAACTTTAATAATAATAATTTTTATAAACTTTTAAAGATTACTCATCCCATCTATGCTAAGTTGTTACTAAATTCTTATGATCGACACAGTTTGAAGTGGAATTTGTTCATTTATTAAGTAAAATATTTCAAAATTGTTTTCTCTAGTGGTCACATTAGAAACCTGTGATCGATGGAGTTTAGTAATAATATTGTAAAGAGTGCGGGCTATCATGACAGTTACAATCACAGTTGATCGTTAGGACTATGGATGACAATATGAGTGAATATTTTAATTGGCACTCGGTTTAGATCGATAAAAGGAGTAGAATTTTCATACGATTGTGGACGACATTTCTGGATATTTACATCAGCTCCTCGTGAAAGGCCTGATGCAGGTACAATACATGGAAATCTCGTCGACAAATGCAGCATCCACTATAAGGCACAAGTGTTAAATGCACCAGGCAAATACAAACTATAGTAATCTCTTAAAAAAACTAAACCTTAACTAAAATAAATGGCATTGCCTTTGAGAGAGCAACATGCTACATGCTAGATGTTAAATTTCATATTTGAATGCATGTTTTCGTTGGGATATCTGCTTAGGTTGATAAAAAAATATATGTTAGTCAATATGCCAAAGGAAACATACATGGAAACGTTCTGTATGTGACATAAGCAAAACTTGTCGTTTGTACTAACCACCATTTATTTAACGAACCACTTCCTTCGAGGGTGGAACACGGACTCGTCTATAAACTCGAGTGGAGATTGTCCGGTTGAGTTGTGCTCGAGCTGTTTGTGGTCTGAGCCCGCATCCGGTTAACCAACCGCCCTGTCTCTTTCCCATTCTTTCCAACCCCCGGAGCTATTAAACATGGGCACTAAATCTCGACACCACTCTAACCCCTCCGATGTGTGCGTTACTGATTGAGGACGTTTCCTTGATTGTGCACTTGTGAGCTCGGAGGATCGCTAGCGTTGATCCGAGGTGCTTAGCAGCTGCTGTATTATAAGTTGCTCAAGTTCCATCTAAAGCATTTCCCAAAGCTTATTTAGTGTAGTATTTATTTACAAAACCAGCAGTTATTTGACTGCCTTGTTCCAAATATCGATTCCAAGTAATATTATATCAAATGAGGATCTTGTCTTTCTCCCAGCCATTTACCACACGTATTATTACTAGAGCTGTGAGCTCATTTTCGGTGGAAAGAATTATTGGAACGATTTGTTCCATATTAAATCAGTACAATCAGAAACAATTTTAATGTTATCCCGTGTTTTTTTTTTTTTTTTTTTTTTTTTTTTTTTTTTTTTTTTTTTTTTTTTTTTTTTTTTTTTTTTTTTTTTTTTTTGTCTAGCGTGAAGGCGCAGTTCAGTGGCGTTTATGTAAAGGAAATATTACTGATACCGTCTATGCTGGTTACTAAATCATTACGATCAGCGGTTAAATCGTAATCGTAACTTTTTTTGAGTAAAATATTTCGAAATTTTCAATTCAAACATTCTCTTTGTTAAACATTTCTTGAACAGGAATGAAATCGATGTATGCATTGATATTTAGAAGATAAATACGAAGAAGGAAGGAGGGGCTGGGCCAAGCGCAGCAGGTGAGCCATGGTTCCAGGAAAGGTGATATCAAGCGAAAGAACTGTGCGATGGAAGCCATCTTTTCCGGCCAATCTCAGACACGGTTCCTTGCTCGCCTAGTGCCGACTCATCAACTATCACTGTCCAGCACAGCTACCCATGCATAATTATTTACTTACACTCCCAAGGGAGAGCTCTACTTTCATTCAAGTTTGGGCATTGTCTTTAGGTTCTTGTTATCTTTGGTAGTTTTGCGCTGAAATACAATGATGGGAATGATTTTTTTTTGTTTTTAAATCTACACTTGAAGAAAATTAGAATCTTCCCTAAAAGTACAATAGATAATCGTGATAAATGATCTCATTCGTACCATATTTAAAATAGCCATCACTTAGTCATAAGTACAGTTGGCTCTCCCAAAGCCGGACGGACTAATACGTAAAAAATAGACAAAAAATCACTTTCGTCCTTTTTGAGAATTAGGTATTTAATAAGACAACACTTTAGCGGGAATTAGCATTTTATGAATTTTAATAGACGGGATTCTCATAAGATACTGGTGAGACATCGCGGCTCGGTAAAGGTTGGCAAAAAAACAAAACAATTTTAAACAAATATTTGGAATAAATGTTTAATTATTTACACTTTTCTTTATTTCGTGCCATATCCGGATCACTCTCGCCCACACTAACCTGGACATGGGAGAGTTAATTGTACTCATATACAGTATTTCCAATGTATATTCGACAGGAAACTAATCCCGGAGCTATTTATCATAATTATTGCTTTATTAGTCCAGTACTATTCCCTTCTCATCATGGCTCGCCGTCATGAGCGACAATCTGTGTAAAAATTGTTGGTTTCCTTTGAATTTTAATTCATCATTCCTGGTTCAATATCGAACAAATTGAGGTTTACCAATATGTTTTCTGTAGTTATTATTTTTTGCTTCAAAATACGAAGATGCCGCTGATATCGTATCTAAAACTTGACTGTAACACACCCACGTTCCTTGATGAAGTATCTCTCCTCTTCCAGTTAACAGGTCGTGGGGAAAAAAAAAAAAGAGACAGAATACTAAAATGCCAACTATCTTATCTGGTTTGCATCACAGCGGGTAGATAAGAACTCGGAAGCGCCTGTGGTGGGGGCCCGAGTGAACACTAGCTTCTCGTGTCACTCACGAATTTTTTGAACTTTTATTTTCCCTCTGTGGCATAAATTGTGAACTACTTGGTGTTTACAGATAAATAATATTTATCAGGCTTTTTAAATAAATCGAAATCATGATTGCAGTACCATTTTTTCCCCTTATATAATCATTTTGATTTTTATCGGCTAAAATGTTGTTTCATCATTACATGCTACATTTAATTTTTTTAATATAAAATCCATGTATAAAAAAAGGACAAAAATTAAAAAAGTTACGAGTATAGAAACAACATTGTGACGTACGTATCTTATAAATGCTAACTGAGTTTCTCTGGGTATCTTAACAATATAATTGTAAATTAATTATATTTTTTCGCGGTTAACGCATTAAATGTGTCCTTGATTACAGGGGAAAATCAACTTTTTAATTCTTAAATATCTTCTTCTAAAACATTAACAGAAACGAGACCGATTTTATTAACATCTAATTATTTTCTGTATACTTCCCGTTATTATACTTTAAACCAAAATATTAGTACAGCTTAGAGTAGTTGTTAAATGTAAAAACAACACCCAGATATTAGGAATGGAAGTAGAGCATACTATTTTTAATTCCATTAAAGATTTCGATTTAAGAATTTTCAAAATTTACTCGTACCAGTACAGAGTTACGTGATAATGGTACGAATGGGAGACAGTGGTACAAGGCGACTGGGAACGTTGGTACAAGATGAACGAAAGGATAGGAAGTGCTTTAGCGGAAGTAGAGGCCCGTTACGGAGCCGGAAGCGAGATGGCACAAGTGTGCCGTTAACCCCTTTCTTCCCATCTTGCTAAATCTAACCTTGTCTACCTGTTTCCTTTGCTCCGTTTAGTCTCAATCCCCCCCCCCACAAGTTATATATAACCCTACCTTCGCGGATATGGGTCTGTCAATTAATAAATACAATTTAGGCGCTATACGCTCCATGTACGTTTTAATGATAATAAGTTAATATTTAGTTAAAGTAAGCTTCATTTGGACCGGTGGCTACGAAAATTGTGGTCAATTAAGGAAAAAATGAAGTTATTTACAAGCATTCCAGTTAATAAATTAATTAGTTTAACGTTATAAAAATAACTATACAATATTAAATTAAAAGAAAAGCTTGGCCTTAATAAATACAAGATGACTAGACATAAGTAGAAAATAAAGAGGCTATTCGTAGAAATAAATAAATAGTACTCAAACAAACCAGAGTGTTATCAGCTATCCATAACATTTAGGACTCCTAGCCAATGGCTACTTTGTAGGATCATTTGACACCAGACTTACCAGAAACCCGGTTCGTATTTACAATTATACACGATGAGTTTATCACTGACGATAATGATCAGGAATATTTTTCAACCTCCATTTCTTTTAAATATTTGTGATTTTGGGCTCTGTTAGGTCGAGAGGGATCCAACCTTCGTAGAAGGGAGTGGAGGTGTGAGCTCTGGTTACAGTTCGTCCCAGCCACCTGTTGAAACATAACCCATCTCAAGGGTCCTCCAAGATCCTACTTGAACGGCTATTATATTTTTTCAGTAGCCTTAAGCAACTGAATCCTTCACTAACCAGTCCGCTGTAATCAAGACTCAAGGGTTCTATCCTTTCATAACTATTGTCCATCCCCGGCAACTACGTCAAGGAGCCAAACAACTTCTCCATCAGAAATTTAGAGATTAGGGACTGTAGATGCTGAGATAACCTAAACTATTATAGCCACATCGCCTGCGCCTCCTTTCAACAATCAAATTACTAGTTCCGGTTCAAGCCCCAAATTGGGCTTCAAAACGTCCGCATCTATATTTGGGTCTTTGTTTTATTGCACTCCACTGCTAGATTTGGAAAATATTATCAATTAAATGAATGATGCAACACATTTAATGAATAGCTAGGGCCAACAAGAGTTCGCTAGGCTCTTTATTCAACTAGCAACTTTTTTTGTTTTTTGTAACTTTTTTTGTGTGCAATGGGATTATTGCACCGGTCAGCGCACCTTACGTTATGCTGTTTTTCTCCTTTATTCAAAACAAAACCACAAACACGCAAAAACAAATACAAAAGAAAGGAAAATTTCAACAAAACAAACTTTAAACTTTCAACTAGCAACTCATTTATCCTCACTACACCGAGTGAAGCTCCATCAGTCCTATCCCCCAAAGAATAAATTCATAGTGGGGACGATCCTTTATCCCCCAATTTCAAGATAGGATAACATCAACGCATTTCAAATGTTTGAAAAAATGTTCATCGCGTCTATGTCTAGTATTCTATGGCCTGTGATTTCGACATGTACCCGGTGCATAGATTTCTCAGTAAATGAGGAAGACTCGATGAGCGTTAAGTTAGGAGGGCTGTGAAAGTATTAGAAACATAATTGTGATGCATTAATCTATTTCATTTTTCTATTCATTCGTGCTACTATTGTATTCATCCAGCCCTCCCTCTCATAGTCTCCGCTTACGTTCGTTCCCTCGCATTCCCTCACACACCCTGTCACAACAGCGTATCCGATAACGCATACTGAAAAGTTTTTAAGTGTTCTACAACGATGCGTTCCTTGCGTAAGCAACCCGTCCTAACATTGAAGCCTTACATTTATGATTGTAAGAATGATCTGAAATGTTGATTTAGTGTGCAAGTATGCAAAAAAGGAACAAATATATTTTAAGAACATTATCACGAAATCCAACTGTAAAAAAGGCGTGTTTATTATAATCGGATAATGTTTTAGTAGTTATATATTAGCTATTTACAATGTTTTAAAGGCTTTTCAGTTACTGAGTAGTATGTTATGTAATCCCGTGAGATTCTTTAAGCACATTTTCTTCCATTCCCTCGTCATTTATTTTGTATATATTTATTAAAAAGATATATAGATATAAAGCTCACAATTGAATAAAAAATTGCGAGGCGGCTGTTCCTTGGATTAACTAATTTCTCACATATTTTTGTAAGCAATCACATTAATTACAACCTAAGTAATTACTTAAATGACCTCCAGTACCATTTATCGTAATTATTCACATGATAAAATTATTAATTAAATTAATCGTGTCTCTGTCCTCGTTACTTATAATAAACTTCTAATTTACTTACATGCTCTTAATTACTTCTCTTCTGGTGTTATTGATTACGACTTCGATATGGCGATGTGGGAACTTATTAAAAAACAATTTACACGTCCTACACCGATTTTAATGGCTCTGTGTTGAGATTTAAAGTGAGTCTTTTGAGTTGCTCTGTTTAGTTCTTGCTTTTTCAGTTTATCTGTTATTTACCCTGAAACTGGCAGGATCTCTCTTGCGGTTGACAGATTGTGAGCCAGGGCCGTGGCGGAGAGGAAGTGGCCGGCAAGGAAGACAAACTCGAGGCCGCCGAACGCTCCATTGCCGCACGTCCACTTTTTCTGCATTATAATCTCCGCTGGTAATGAGAAAAACCCGACGCTATTGTTGATAATTTGGCCACCGAACCTTTTTTTTAATTAGTTAATAAGAAGCCTGGTGTAATAACTGTTCCAGAGCACCTCGAAATTTGTTTTTGGTAAACATACAATAACGGGAAGCATGAAAAAACATTAAATGAAAAAAAAAAACCTGTCCCGTTAAGCTAGCTTATAACCCAGCTCAAAAGCTGTATTAGAAATAAAATTTTGATTTTTCCTCCATGGTTAAGGACTCGATAAAGATGGAAACAGCAAATAATTTCAAATTCCAAACATAAAGTAGATTTATTTTATTTGTTCAGAAGGTGGCTTATATATACTAAAGTACATTAACAAATATTTGTTATCAAACATTTTCTCGATCAATCAATTAATTTTTCCATTGAATTAGAATCCAAAATTAATTTATGTTTTTCTTTTTCCTTTATCTTCCAACTATTTGACTACTGAAATGGAAACTACTGAAACTATTTGAATAATGAAATGGAAAATGGGTTTTCAGCGATCGAGATGGTTTACTGTAATTTAATAAATTCTTGTCGTGTCTTAGAACACACCAGAACCGTCACTTCACTTTTACGTATTTTATTTTAAGTATTTGTTTATGAAAGATAATTTAGCTCATGGTTGATGAAAAATAAAAATAGCGAGAGCACCGATCCTTAAACGTCGATTTCAATGTAAGCTGTATATTAGCCTAATCAATAATATTCCATGTAGTCTTTGTGGAATATAGGTGTGTTCTAGGACAAACGAACTATTAATATCTTATTACTATCCCCCCCCCCTACAAGAGTGTGAGGAATAAATTTGAAGAGAGTTTGGTATTTATCCTAATCTCTCAGCTATATTTTTTAAATTATTATTTTTTAGTAGATTTTATGGAATTGTTTCTTTGTTATATTTTAGTGGAATTTTTGGTACATGACTAATACGTTTTATCGCTCTTACTTGACACGTTCAGTTATGGATATTCAATTTTTGGACTTTATTAGCCGAGAATCGTGGGATTATGTGTTTCTCGTGTTCCAGTATTCCAGTTGTGTAACTGGGTTTTAATATCGATTTTGTATTCTCTATTTTACGATGGAACGTCCCCCCCCCTCCACCATTTGACAAAGTGAATCTGCTACGCGGAAGCGCTGTGATACAGTGAGTGATCTTAACCTTGTACGCTGTTGCCTGGTCTGCTTCCCTGCCTCTAAGCTCCTTCCTTCAACTCCTACAGTTATAAGAGACTAATATGGTCTTGCCTATATACACTGATGCAATTGGAGAAAAATAAAACAGGAATATATAGATAGTTTAACTTCCCTAATCCTTAAGAGTTGTAAAACTCCGCCATGATCTAATATGGACATAGAAACGGAACTGGCAGCGTATGGGATGTTATGTATCAATTTATACGCATAGGATGATCTAATGATCCTCCAAAAGCACATTTAGTTCTTTGTTGTATCCATTTTCTCCTTTACTAAGGGATTGTGGTCTTAATATAGGCTTTGGGTAGCATTCATTTAAAATTAAGGGTTGGAGTTAAAAAGTATGTTTTTCACAGATACAATGGTTTGTTCCAAGGCTAGTAGGTGTCGAAAATAAGGAAGGTGCTTAGCAAGTTTAGTTTAATTGTGCTGGTCGCCAAAATATAGCGCTAGTCCCAAGCCTAAACCTTTCCTTCCTCCTGTCAATTTTTTCCCAATAACCCCCTTTTCAATGACAATGCTTCAATTGTAATTTTTTCACAGGATGATCATATATATATATATGATCACTACATGTCATACAGGACATACCAGGATATTATATATATATATCCTACATATTATATAATATATTTTACATATTATATATATATTTAGTTCAAACTCTTTCAGTTTCTCAATTCTACCCCCATGCACACACCATTGTTTTTACAATGTTTAGATCATCATTGATATAATGTAGGTTATATAACAGTTTTTTTTTATTGTTAAGTTTCATTACCACTGCTCGTTCCTTGCGGAAGCTCCTCTTCCAGTGGTCTAGTAGATGCGGATGAGGAAAATATAACTAATCAGTGAAAGAAAAAAGAAAACAAACACGGTCCCTCGGCTGTTACGCAAGACACCATTTATGAACTGCATAAAACACACTGTCTGTAATTAGGTATGTCGAAATTAACGATTTTTTTTGCTCTGTGTTTTTTTTATTGACCCTTGGTGATTTTTTAATATTGTTCAGATATTTCATCTTTATCTGTTCTGGCAATGCCGGCCGGTCAAACGCCTGTTCTAAGAAGAGATGAAATGGAGTTTAGAACACGCAGAAGGGTTTGTTAGTGCTAGATAACAGATTGCTTTATTGCTTTTGTTCCAATCACCAATCAACTTTTAGTATATAGAGCATTCTGTTCACAAAATTATAGCGATTACTAAAAATTTTATTTTCCTAAAATACACGTGTTTTAATTCAACCTTTAAAACTATGGAAAAAATACTATCAAATTCTAAAATATTTAGCTTTCAGCTTGAAACTAATAAATATTGAACAGATTGAAAAAAAAAAAAATTGTGTTTAGTTTTTTAAACGGTTAAACTCTTTAACGTTTTGTTTGCATCATAAATCAACTAGGTTTTTTTTTTATTTTATGGCAGTCCCAGTCGATACCTGGATATTGGAAAAACTGAAATCAGCATCACAGAAAAACAATGAAGGGCTAATAAGAAATTAGCTACTTAGTGGTTAAATAGTAATATGTTTCAATCATATTTAGTAGAGTGTCAAACTAAAAATCTTGAAATCCTCATTAATAAAATATAATGTCTGTCATTAAAACTGCCAATAAAATCGTGTTCACGAAATTTTAACGAAACCTAATGGTTATATTTCACGCTCAGATTTATTTTCTAGATTTTACTCGAACCAGCAGCGTGGGTTCCAACTAAGCTTACTAATTATTTTGTTAAAAACTTGAAGCTAACCGATGTCGAAAAGGACAAGCCTCGAATGCACGGTTTCCGGGCTGGGAGTCGAGTCGGTGACGTAAGGGCCGATTTGTTTCCACATCGGCGTGACTCGACCTTTCGCTGTTCTTCCTCAATTGCTAAAGCAGGCCGTTAGTCGTCGGGCCACAACAGCCACCCCCTTCTTCGCTATTTTTGGACAAATTCTTAACTTGTTCCCTTCTTGAAGGAGGGAAGCACTTGGTGGTTACAGAAGGTCTTGTGCGTTAAATTGCGTGGTAATTGTTTTCCAGGGTGGCTTAGGATAGGTGCTCACACCCCCAACGACCGGAAGGGTGGCGGAGCTGATGGATGCTGGTATTCCCAGCATTGAAGGCTTCAACCAAATCGCTGCCGTATTTCGATGGAACACCATCCTAATTTCTTCTTCTCCCGCCTTTCCACTCTTCTATCTTTTATGTGCCTTAAAAGCCGACGAGCAACAGTTTTTCCTTGTGACATTCTAGTTACAAAATACAGTAACAGTAACACAGTAATACAGTAACAGAACCGCAAAGGCGCTTAGGGCGCATAACTAAATGAGTAAAGAGTGATTTCCTAAAGAAAAGAGTAATTAGGATTAAAGCTACCTTTCATTTCTCAATGATGCTAGAAATAAAATCAGCTGTTGCAAACTAATCAAGGCTCATTAACAAATGAATTAGTCGTAGAAAAATACACATTTTTCTGTCATATTGAGTAGGACACAAAATTAAATTATTAAAGTTAATCTTTTAAGTTCGCCGTTTACGTTAATACTATGTAATATTTATTAAGACTAAACAGACTACACTTACAGTAATCAAAAGTGTATTCCCCAATTTTTTTTGCAATCCCAGTTTCGTAAATCCAAAATCATCGCTATGTGAGTTCCAATTGGAATATGTACAAGGGAATTTCAGCGGTAATTACAGATTTATTTGTTTCGTTTAGTTTTTCTGATTTTTTTTTTTTTACGATAAGAAATAAAATCATAACTATTAATTTTTTTCTAAGATTGATTGATTGTTTTTTTTTTGACATTTACTTCCGTATCGTGCTGATAAAGGTGGAGATGTTTCTTTTTATCATGTTTATTTTGAGAAGGAGACTTTCCAACAGATATCGCTCGTCTGATATGGCATTCGTACACCACTCTACGTTATTTTCGAGTAGGAAAATTTCTTTGTCCTATAAATTTAATTTCCACATTTGTTTTGTGATGCAAACCAAAACATCATTTATTTATTTTGATTTTATTCAAACGGTGAATATTTAATATTAAAGCTTAATTTGTAGCGTTCAATATTTTAACAATTATGTGCACTTCTATGACATTATTTTTCCGATGAAAAAACAAAATTATCAAAAGCAACCTAAGCCGATTTCCGACAATTAATCCAATTAACTATAGCTTCTAGGTACACTTTGAATCAACCTAAGCCTATTTACGACAATTAATCCAATTAACTATAGCTTCTAGGTACACTTTGATTCAAGTTTAGTAAATTATATTAGCATATTTAAATATTAACGACTATTACTCAGGAAATTATTTTTCTTCCCACGATTCGGCTGCGTTAGAAACCACCTAAGTTTAAAATAAAAACTGTACTTAGATAAGGTTCATTTTCCGTATGGTTTAAGCCAGTGAAAAGCATAACACACAATGAACATCTATTGCTTGGTAACGTCTAAGTTGTATTTAAAACAAAAAAAAAAAAAAAGTAAGAGAATATATCATTTTATTTAATAATTTGAGTTTGTTCATGCTTCTATGTAACCATTTACAAAATTATTATTTTTTTTTTTCCATAGTCCCATTAAATTTACAGATAATTATATATAATTATAGATCCTCAGGCAAATCTATTTACAAATTATTTTTGTATTTCCTGTAGCGTCGCTACATTATATACAGGTTTTGTTATTTTATAAAAATTATATAATGAATAAACAAGTATAATGATATATATTATACGTGACTGGACTAAACTGGATTTAATAAAGGTGATGGGGCTCACCTTTTTGATCAAACTTAAAACTAACTTACATACTAATTCTTAACCTAATTTCCCCCCGACAGCCTGTTGCCATGGATGCGGGAGATCAAAACCTTATTTTACATACAATTTGTATTCAGTTGGATTTCTATCGGTCACCTCTTATCCGACCTGCTCTTCGGGTCCTTACATGAGCCGATCGTGGAAAAAGGTTAGCCGGTGAAGGAGGGGAGTGGGATAGGAAAAAAAAGCCTGATTTCCTGACCGTTGTAGGGCCGGCGAAGATTATGTCATCAGTGCATAACGACCAGGGAAAGGAATCTTACATAATGACCGCTATGTTTCTCCCACTTCCACAACCGTCTTCTTTACATCCACCTCCCAGAGGGACCCATTGGCCCGGTTACTCGCCTGCAGATTTAACTACGCATAGGAAGGCTTAGCATATTATTACCCAATTGAAACTAATAAAAACATACAGCGCTAACCAATAATAACAAGCCTCTCTCTCTCCTATGGATATGCATACCCAACAATTTCAAAAAACTCATAGCTAAAAAACATACAATGATAAAATTTTAAAAGAAGTTAAATAAGATTAAAACATATGGTTAAAATTAAAACGAAGAAACTAAGTTTATATACAAAAAATAATAGATAAAAACATGTGTACAAATTTTGTAAACGGATTATAAAACGTTATTCAGGATGATACATTGTTGTTGATGAATATAAACAAGGAAGATATTGAACAATATGAATACGGATAAAATAAAAAAGGTTCATTCCTTTTAAATAGGGTTTAATCACTAATTTTCTTGGATGAAAAGTTCTTTGAAATAACTGCTGATTAATAGTACTGCTTGAGAAAAACATTACTTGTCTAAATCTTATTAAATCAATTATCAACTAAGAATTAATTCAAGTATATATAAACCAAGTAAATTTCGTCGTAAAAGTAAATTGGATTCCTTGAAATAGTTATGATAGTGAAAATGCTACTTAATAATTTTGGCCAATAATTTCTTAAACCATCCCCGTCAATGAAAATCGCATTAAAAAAATTATTGACATAAAAACATTAAAAATGGCTTGGAATGTATACGCAATTATTAATGATATTAGCAGGGGACCACCCCGATCCTTGTAGGCCCTCCTCCATAACAATCCCGCCGGTATATAACTTATACCTGGGGTAGGTATACGTATGTCTATAATATAGGTCTAAGTATACATTGTACGAACATATATTGTAAATACTGTGTGAATACAATATTGTCAATACACAGGAACAGTATCATCTATCACAGTTATTCATTGCCCTATTTATAAAAATAATTCTTATTACAAAAAAAAAAGTCGTTCAATTTATTTTTGCATAATCGTCTTTAAAGTGCTCTCAACCTCAGGTAGATTTGAGAAATGATAAAAATGAGTGAGAAGGTGAGCCCACACTGTATCAAAAGCATAATCTATAATGCACGATAAATTCTAATGTGGACGTGCATTCAATTATTGGCATGATTATTCTTTATCTGGACATGTCAAAAAATATATATATTCATCAATACACATCTTTCAGTTATGCTGTAGAGCCCCAAAAACTTATCACCTGGATTATCTTGTTGTTAACATAAATTAAAACAAATACTAATGCCGGTTATAACGGGTTTTTTTTTTTGTTAATAACTTGCTTGAAACCTTTCTGTCAATCCTACCATTGACATCAATACCCCCTGTCAAATCCCCTGCATTGAACAGAACATCAACTTTCGCTGTAGTGCTAAAGAAACGTTAGAAATTGCCAAAGGATTTTTTATTATTTCTGGAATGAACTACGGATTAGAAAATGGACTCCTATGGAACTACGTATGGTAAATTGTCATTTTAGAGTTTATACTATCCATCATAAAAATTTTATGATCGATATTTTAAGTTTATTTTTATCATAAGAACGTATGAAAGGTAATGGCCGAAGGAAAATTGTCGCCATATTTGTTAGGTGGTGCGAAAATGAGCTAGTGTGGTCGGCCTAGGCGTTACCTCTCAATTGGAAAATAATTTGGAATGCCTTGTTTTTTTTTATGAGAAATTTAACTTGGAGATAAGGAAAATGTGATTAGAGACGTATCTCGGAATGAGGTGCATTGTCTAGGAGTTGATGAGGCATTTTAAGTAATAAATTAGTAAGTACATTGTGAAATTATTTGTAGAATTATTAAAGAAACTAAATGAGAAGAGAAGAATAAGATATCCCATTATGTGTGTCATAAACCACTGTGTCACGAATCCCTCAACCTATGTTTGGCTTTAAAATTCCAGTTGGATTACGTAGATAGCTCCCACAAAATACAGAATAGCCATTCCGCCTCTGCAATTATTCTTTAAGCATGTGTTCTACCGAAAAAATTACGGTACCTTGTGCCTTCCGACAAGCATATATCAATTGAAATGATGAAGGCGTTTGGAATGGCAGCACATGTACCATTCCAACAATTGCCGGCCGCTTCCTGACCGGAAACTGGCCCATGCCAAGGCGTCGAGGAATGTACAAGTTGGGCAGCTGAATAGCGACTAGGTTCCAGCTAATTCTTTCATTATTCCTGCCTATACTTGTCTTTATTATGTGTTCGAAATAAGTGTCAGGGTTGTTCGCCCCTCGGCATGCCGAGGGTTTAAAATTCCCGTTTGCTTTTCGTCACATTGTTCTCCTCAGCCGATACGCCCTGTGAATTAATCATCTATGATAGAGTCTTTCGATATCATAGTTGTACTTACAAGCCGCCCGTAGCATAGTGTTTAGCATGCTGACTTACAACTGAGGGAACCCGGGTTTTGAGTCCAGGCTACCCTTAACGATTTATGTTTTAAGGATAGGTCTGGTCTGGGTCGGTTCAGCCGCCTCTAAGGAAAAACTAGTAGTTTACTTGATTAAAGAAGTTGCAAATCCCAGATCACGAATTTGGTGAGTTATACTTCCGTTCTATTAAAATAATTTGTTCTTTTTCGTGACTCGTTTACAACTGAGTGGATGAATTTTTTCGGATGTTGGCTTAGGTTTATGAAAGAGTGATGTTAGATTTTTTCCAATAGACAACGTTTCTACGTACTCTCTATGCCTGCTTCCGGTCCTGACAAGAAAAGTAGATGTTTAAGAAGTGTGGTAATCATCCTTAACCAATGTAGGTGTAAAATCAGTCAGTTATATATTAACGGTAACAATTAACTCCCAGTATAAATTATTTATAGTTTCCGAACCCGTAGGAACAGGTTCATGGCAAGAATCTTTCAATTCAGTGTGTTTTACTTCGACAGTGACCTTAAAAATTATTCGATCCGACTGAAATTTTCAATGCATATTTAAAAACAGTCTAGCTTACGCTGTGAATGTTTTGGTGAAGACAAAATAACAGGAAGTGTGCGATAAAAAGGTCGATCCCGTATCCATTTCACTAACACGCATTCACTTGACTTCTAAGTTTTCTCAACTCAAATATCAGAAGCTGTTTTAGATTTTGTTTCTAGTTTCAAGTTTTGTTTTTTCCCTCGTGATTAATGACTCATCACGGTTACGCCAAAAGAAATTCCAAAAAGCAGCAATTAAAAGATTTTTTGATACCGTTCAAACAGATTTTTATTAATATTTCTGCTTTTAATAATTTTTTTTTGTTTGAAAGGCTAATTTCAGTTGCTAGCATGGTCTAACAAATAAAATATTTTATGAATACAATTTAGACTATAATTGCTTTAAAAAAAAGTGAAACAGAAAATTACGAGTCTACTGATCCTTAGATCAACCAGTTTATAGAATTACAACCAATATTTTTCGTTTAGTGAATAGCTGATCGTAAGTTAAAGTGATCGGGAGTTAAATAAAAATAATAAGTTTTTTTCTTTGGTGGAGGGTTAGTTATTTCCGGTCGATGGGCGGCTGCCAACTTGCTTTCCTGTGTTTGCCATTTCATATCTCTTTTTCTAACTTGGGTTCCTAGCTCCATTTTTATGTTTAGCGGCCATAATGAATATACGGCTGAAAACATAAGTGATTATTATGATTATAATAATTTATACTCAGATATATTTTACATTTCACACAAATTAAAACGGTTATGTAGAAACCTAATCTTCAGGAAATTATTTTGCTCTCCAAAAACTTTTCTATTGTACAGAGGGATTGTTAAATTGAAAAATATTCTACATTAAAATGTATTAAAATAATAAATTTGATTTTTTAATTCGGGTGAATAATGCTAGTCTATTTTATTTTACCTATGCATAGGCTTTAGAAAGAGCGCAGAATATTACTTATTTTTATATATATATATATATATATATATATATATATATATATGAAGTATTACAACTACTCAATTTGCCCTTAGCAGTTTTAAGCTGTTTTTTAGTCATAAATAAATAATTACTTTTTAAATTTAACAATATTATAAAAATGCGATTTTAGAAAGGGTTTTATGTAATAACAGGGAATGATATTTGCTTTCTGTCCTTTTTTAATTGCTTTAATATTATTATTCTGAAGAGTAAACCGATAGTTTTTAAGAAAAGAGAGAGTGAGAGGAGAAACAGAGGAATTGTGAATCATTTAGTACGTCTAAATGGTGGTTATTATTTTATTAAAAGCCAAGCAATTAAATCTATCGGATTGTACATGAACAAATTCCATTTGGCCCTAGTAAATCTGAGATACAATGTAAAATATAGTTTGAATTGCCATATTTTGCTCAATAGTATATTTTATTTTCAGGATCTGTGTTTTGGCTGAAAGAGTATTTAATTTTTCTTCACTTATAATTGAATTACCTTTTTAAATAAAAATTACATTTAAATTTTGAATTTCCTTCTTCATTTTGTCATATCATAGCTGTAATTAAATTTATTTTTTTTACATAAAGTATATTCTATTGTGAAAATAATAATGACATTTTGTCCCAGATGAAGGACTATTTTATTAAAAAAGTTTTTTTTTTTTCCAGGTTCAGTTTGCTATGAAACTGGTTCAGCTTAACGGGAACCGTAGTGGATCAACTATGGACCGAGTGCCTATTTTCAACCCTTCTGACATTTTATGGAGGTACCCAATTGGATTTCAAGCACAGCATGGTCCATATCCATTTCTAGATTTCAAGACACATCTTCCAAACTCTCTAGGTTTGTTTATAGTTCTCTGTAGTTTAATAAATATATTAATGTATGCAAACACTTTGTCTCAAGTGTTGAATTTCGCTATTCAACTGTGTTCTCTAGTTTTAGTAGAATCAATTCAACATATATTTAATTAAATTCCTTTAGTGTATAAAATGCTTGAAATCTTTCACGAATTTCTGAATCGTCAATATGATAATTGATACATATGATATATTTATATTAATATTAAATATCTAATTTGGAATTATGTATATTTTTATGATTTACATGGAAATAATAATAACTATAACAAATTTGTTAAAAGAAAAATCTAGCATTAAAACAATTTACATGGTAAAACTTGTACCTATAGATGAAAAGTAGTAAGTACCTATAGACCTTTCGTGACCAAGAAAAATGACTAACTGTAACAAGAAGTACTTATTTAAGGCTCCTCCCCCCTTCATTAAACTGACTAAAGCTGTTTACTTATAAACACTTATTACTTATAAAGCTGTATACAATCCCATTATTTTAAATATTGGTAATTATTGTTATGGCGTAAGGAGAAAATCTAGAGACAAGACCAGGATTCTAATCTATGCTTTCTTATGCTCTATCCAACTGAGCCACAATCTTTACTCTCATGAGACCTAGAAATTTAGAGAATAAATCCTATAGTGTCATGGCTGGTATACAGGTTGTTGTATGAACAATAATCAGAAGGTCCTGGGCTCGTATTCTGACCCTGTAAATATTTTTCTCTTTTACCAGAAATTGAATTTTGAGCTAACAAGCTTTAGATTTATTTCCCCGTAAAATAATGAGATGATTTTTTACAGCAAGTGATCCAAGATTATGGACTAGAGAAGATGTTATGTCCTTCCTTCGATGGTGCGAATATGAGTTTGACCTACCACGATTTGATATGGATTTCTTTCAAATGAATGGTAATTTCTTATTTTATTTTTATTCTTAACAAATCTATGTTCCTTTCTCAATCATTAATTTCCAAAAGATGAATTAGATTGACATTAGTGATATTTTCTGATTTTCTTTATTAGTATTCCACAGAACCAGTATTAGATCAATCTTTAAGGTTTTATATCCCAGGAAAGATGTTTACTGTTTCATAAATTCTAAAAGTAGGTGTTTAATAGCTTTTAATTTCAATAGATGATTATTTCAAATCCCATCATAGTTTTTATTAAAGTTTTATAATATTTAATTTTCTTAATATTTTAAGTACATAATCTACTGGTTTATCAATATGATTACTTATGCCACTGATTGAGCACAAATTACTAATACTTCTTTAAAAACAAATAATTCTGTAAATAGTTGACTAAACTTTGAACAATTAAGTTTCCGTTATTAATTGTATCAAGTGACTACAAATTATATAATTACAATGAAAAATATTTTTAAATAAAATGTATACACATGAGAGCTGAAAATGGTAGTTTTATTAAATCTTATTAGAATAATTACTATTAACACATTAAACAAATAAATTAAAATATATTAAATAATTTCTATCTCATATTATTGCCAACCACACAAATTATTCCTTAATGTTACTACAATTCAAAATGACTTTTTTCTCAACCTCGCTCAAACAGCTCATCGCCACATTTCTGGAATAATTCAAATAGTTTTTAGTTGTAATATTTGTTTCAGATCTTAATATTTTATTTATTATATCATGTAATGTTAATACAAACAGCAAATATTTTGGTTTATATATATATATATTATATATATTGATATATATATATATATATGTATATATGTTTTTTTTTATGTAATTCTGATTTTTACTTTACTTTTTTCCTGATTTTAACTTTATTGCATAGTTTCCTGTTTGCATTATTTCCATTCATATATATTATTGTTAATAAATTGAAATTATCAATTGCTAATCTAGTAAAAATTGATTCTTACAAACTTTGTTGACAGGTAAAGCACTATGTCTACTCACAAAATCAGATTTAAACGAGAGGAGCCCAGGTTGTGGTGATGTTCTTCATAATGTGCTCCATATGCTTATGCAGGGAAGAGTTCCATCTTCCCCTATCACACCACATTTTCCATTAACACCTACTTGGACAATGCCACCAGCTATAGAATTTCCTCCAGCTCAAAATTCAGTTACACTCAGCCCAGCACCTTCTCTAGACAGTCAAGGTTCACCTAGGCAACCAGATCAGAATTCTGCCACTGTGAATAATTCATACAATTCGACATGTAAGTATTATATATTGATGATAAATTTTAAGAAATTTCTTTCAATACTTTACCCATAATTTCTTTGTAGGACTTATTTGCAAACATTTATATTAAATACATTATTGAGATATTGACTGAAATATATGTAGAACTATTTAAATTAAATAAACACTACTCGAAAAATACTTTATTTTCATAGTTAAAATAACTTCTTCTATATCTTCTTCTATTATGCCCTTCAGCGTGGAGGAGTTTCAATTCAGGCCAGCCAGCTGCTCCTTTTGGGCGCCTTCATCTCTTCGAGGGTCTTTCCTTGCATGCTCCCAGCAATTAAAATAACTTTATAATAAATTAATATTCTTATAGTTACAAGGTAATGTTAATTGCCAAGATCAGTAAGTGAGGCTTTCTTTAGGAACAGGTATATAAAATCGTCTTTTATCTGTTTGTCAGTATGAATGTTATACGATAACTGGCACAAATATGAATGAACCATCCCCTTTGAAATAAAAAAACACCCCTGTTTATCTGATTCTCTGTTAATTAATTTTAAATTAACCAGGAATGAGAAAAAACAAAACAAGTCTGCAACAATTTTCAGTTTGCTCTCAAAACTGATTTCTTAAAAAATATTACCGTTTTTACCATATATTAATGTTATTTCAGTTATTCATAGAACAATTAATTGTGTTTCTAATCAAATTTGAAAATCATAGATTCAATTTTTCATTGTAAAAACCCGAATAGTTTTTACATTAAGTGAGAAAATGAAATTTATTTTTAAATAAATTTGTATGCTTTCTGCCTCCTATACCTTAAGTTAGATAAATTCCTGTAGCTTACATTAAAATGAAGAACCAAGGAAAACTTAAGGTGTCTTCATGTTATTGGTTTATGGACGTACACCAATATGTTGCTGACTATATCTTAATCTGTTTAACAATAAAAAAAGTTTGACTTTAAGGTTTAAGGCATTCTTTTGAGTTGGTAATCAAAATTACTTGCTCAATGCAATGTTTCACATGTTTTGGTTAATATTTCAGTAAATTTTTGTTAGTAAATGTTTGTTTAGATATAATAATCAAATATGTTTTCTGAAAACCATTTAAGTATTTTTTGTTTTCCTCCATCTTGAAAGTTAAAATAAAAATGAATTAAATTAGTGTTTTCTGTTGATAAAAAATATATCATATGAAGGTATTATGGTGTAATCCGCATCTTTATTTTTTTATTTCTTGTTAGTAAAAAGTCAGTTTATTCAATTTTATTTTTTATCTGTTTAGACAACATTTTGTCTTTTTCTTCAGATCACCAATCTGGAGGTCAGAGTGGTAGCTCAGGGAGCACACTGTCAGATTCTGAAGAAGAGCCCAACAGCCCTACAGTGCAAAACTCACTTTCTAGTCCTCAACCTCAATCTCCATTGAATGTTAAGCCACAAGTTTTTTTTCCTTCTGACAACATTTCAGAACCAAACACCAGTGAGTAAACGTTATTCAACATTAATTTGTAATTATAAATTATTGTATTCCTATCTATTAATCACTGTTAAAAGGGGAGGCACTTGTAATCCGAACATCCATAATTTACTACAATATTTACCCACCCACATCAGAGCAGAAGTCATAGCATGTTATCCTACTTTTATCCCCACAGATATCAGATAGTACCACCTCATTACACACCCTAAGACTTCTGTATGATAAATGATAGGCTGCTCATGGTCATAACTGGATTGCCGAGCAAAATAAATCTAGCAATGAACCCTTCAACTGCTATAAAATACTCTTAGCCCCAGCCGGTAATTGGGGATCCATATACCAGGCTGCTATACAAAATTATGTCCTAAGTTGGTTGTAGTCGATTAGGAAAGCCTTTTATTCCAGCAGAAAGAAGCCATGTGAGAGTTAAGATTAGCGAATTTGAGTTGTATCAGTTCAAGTGGAAGTCAAAATTCTGTAACTACACTATCATACTTAATTGTGTAATACCTGGTGGCTGGTGATCATGATAAATTGTAAATAAATAGTTATAAAAATGAGCTGGATATTGTTGGAACACCTTTGACTTTAAAGAGTCCTTCCTATTCTGATATCGGGAGAATAAGATTGATAGCCAATGCCTGCAAAACCAAGTGTATGGTAATAAGAGAGCCACCTAGTAACAATGAGATGAATACCTTCCAGGCCATATGTGGTTGAGAGAGCGCGGATACATTCTCTTATCTGGGTTCCCTGGTCAGTGGAAATGATGTTTTGGTAGAGGTTAAGTGTAAGATACTGTCTGCTAATAAATGTTTGTCAGTTCTGATAACATGATTTGAAGCTATCTTCTATTCAGAACTACCAACACAAGAATATACAAGATATTGCAGACCCACTTGCAAAGTGAACAAACTAGTTAAAGGAAACTGCTCTGGTGGTAAGTTGTAATTCTGTAGGATCATTATCCTATTAAAAAATATTAAGAAAAAATAATTTTAAATACATTTTAATATTTAGAAAGATCTGTTCTTTTTTCATAATCTGTCAAGAGTAGCACTATTTCGATGCACAGAGTTAATTTTAATTAAGAATATCTATTACAATATTATTTTATTTCAGATGGACGATTGCTGTGGGACTTTTTACAACAACTTCTCAATGATTCATTACAGCGATATACTTCTTACATTGCTTGGAAAAACAGGGAAGCCGGAGTTTTTAAAATTGTAGATCCTCCAGGGCTTGCAAAGTTATGGGGAATTCAAAAAAATCACTTATCTATGAACTATGACAAAATGTCACGTGCCTTAAGATATTACTACAGAGTTAATATTTTACGTAAAGTTCAAGGAGAAAGGCATTGCTACCAGTAAGTACTGTCTAAATTTGGTTATATTTTTACATTAAAGCCTCGAATTTGTTAAGTGTTTTATGACTTGTTTTATGGCATTTAGATCAGTTAGGTATTCCTAGTAACATTTATTTTATTTTCTACAAAAGATTTCCCACTTATTAATTTAAGCTGTTACTCATTTTTTCCTCAAGAATCTGAACCTGTTTCTCAAGTTGGTTTAACCAATACCTTACAGCCAATGCCCACTACCTTAGGAATGTTGGGAAAAGAACATAGGTCCTCACCTATATACTGATCAATAGAATATACTTACAATGGTAAATTAATATTAAGTGTTATTTGATATCAACTCACGTTTTTTTTTTCTTCGTACTGCCAACTTGTTATATATTAACCCAATCATTTTTAACTTAAATACCCTAGGGTTTTTAAATTATCGTTGTACATGCGAACAGTTTTAAGCTGGATTTAGCGAATTAAAAAAACAAGAAGTAATTAAGAAACATTAAACTGTGAATTTCTTAGCTATGTGTGGTAATAGATTATTGTAATAAATATTCATTCAATGTTCCGTGAAAATTTAGTGTTTTGTATTACAATTATTATTATTTATATTTGATATTTGCATCAATCATACAATTTTATCACCTGCTAATTTTTTTAATAATTTGTAAATTATTACACCGTTTTATCATAAACTCCTGTTTTACTCATTCTCAACACATTTCACCTTTAGGAACTTCATTAAATCTTGTATATTTAAAATAACTGTAAATTCATTAGATTCAATTAAATTAAAAACAAAGTCAAGTAATTGTTTAAAATAAATTTAGCCTACTTATTTTACAGAAGATATGTTGTTATGTTCCACTAGGTTTTCACATAGTATGGTTAAGTTATGTATGGGTAAGTTAATTCCATTTTCTTTTACATTGGCTTTTGATAAGTCCAAAAGCGTCACATTGCTTAACATTTTCAGTTATATAGACTATTTTTTTGAGCCATCTATAGACATAAATTTTAATTGGGTTACTATATATATATATATATATATATATATATATATATATATATATATATATATATATATATTTATTATACTTGAATTATTTTGTTACTAGACAATTATTGAGGCTAATGAAGACCTCATATTGTTTTATTAATTTTATGTAAAAAGAAAAGTCTGTCTGGGGTGTATTGAAAAAATAATGAATTCATGCAGACAGTATAATGTTAATTATCATCTGTCTAAATTTAACACAGAAGGTTAAACACAGCGAAAACTCGGGCAATTGTTATAGGCTCCAGTTTTCTCCTCAGATCCTTTGCCAATTTTCTCGCTTTAACTCTTAACCACTGACCTTGCTATCAATTTCTGCTCAACCATTAAAAACATAGGGATAACTATTTACCAAACCCTCTCTTGAAACAAACATATCTCCCAAATATCCCGTCAGTCAGTAGGTACCCTTAAACTATTCCATCATTCCCATTATCTGCTCCTCCAGCGTACACGTTAATTCCTTGTATCCTCCCTTATTTTCCCTCACTTTGACTATGACTGTGTAGGTATTTATTTTCCCATAATAATTTACAATAGCTAACTCATCTTCCTCATTGTCAAGGGCTCTTCATGTTGTTACGTGATCTGGCACCATGTGATTAGCTAAGGTAGTGTATGTAGTAAAAAATATAGGATCTTTGCCAATAGGAAATAGATAATTCTATAATTAACCAATTTCTTATTTGCAATAAATTTATTAAATCAAAATAGTCTATGTTGTGTATGATTTTTATTTAATCATGAATTATATATATATTTTTTTTTAGGTTTCTACGAAATCCTAGTGAATTGAAAAATATTAAACATATATCATTATTAAGACATCAGATTGGTGGCCACCAGACTCAGCAACAACTCCAACCAGTGCAATTCTCTCAGCCACATGCCCAGGTGCAATCTACACAACAGCCAAGTCAACAGCAACCACAGCAGCAGCTGCAACAACAAACACAAACTCAACCACAACAGCAGCAACAGCCATTGCAACCCCCACAAACACAAGCCTCCTGTTTAAAGAATGAGTGTGAGGAGGAACCGACTGATCTCAGTACTCATGCTCACTGTAATGGAAACTTGGCAGAACTCCAACTTCGGTTGCAAGGTGATGAATATCAACAAACAGTTCAAGCTGAAGACCTTAGTCTTCCCCATACTCAGTCAATAAAAACTGAAGTGTCATAATGTTCTCAACATTTTTTGTTTTATCTTTTGATTACCATTAATATATTCATACCATGTGAATTAGGTTTAATGAATTGAGCTAAAGATGCTTTGTTGTGTAAATTAGATGAAATGTATTTAAATATTTACAGAATAATTTTTTTATAGCTTTGCTGGTGTGATAATAATGTGAGAATGGTTTTGCGCTGCTTAGTTAAGATTCTAATATCATAGACACTTTATAGAGAGGCATACCTACAATTTTATTTTATGTTTACTATTTCTATTTTGAAAGGTGAAATTGTAGTGAATCCCTTTATGTACTCACGGCATTAAAACAACACCTATTTAGCAAGGGAGGTGACTATAGTGATCTCATATGGCCAGGATTGTCTCATTATGAATACTATTTTTCTACTGCTGTTGATGTAAAAATTGGTAATAATCGATATAGATTAATGTTTTATTAATCTTTTCTTTGTATGTTTACTCATCTTAATGTTTTTTCATACCCTCAGTGGCATGATTAAACTTAAAAACAAAATTGTTATCTATTTGTTTCTACTCATGAATGAAATACTGTCCACAAAAGTTGGTTTATTTGGAATGTGACTTCTAAATACATTGAATAAAAAATGAGCCTGCCATAGCAGAATTAAAATTTCTCTTTGATATTGTCAAAGTTATAAAATGTATATATATTTATATATATATATATATTATATGACTAGAAATATTCATTATTTAGTAACTAGTATGAAACAAAGTGTTTACGGCAAAATATATAAAATGAAACATTTTGCGTATAGATCTATCAGAGGCTATTAAAAAGATCAATAACATAAGCTAAATTATGTTTAAATAGGTTCCTATAAGCCTGTCATTTTTTGTAGGATTTTTGGAACCCTATTGTGTATCCTCAAAGTTACCAGTTTTATTTGTAGCTTTATTAGGTTTTTGTTTTTATAACTAATCTCTCTTGGCAATTCAAGACTTGCAAACCATATCAATCTGCTATCATAAAAACTAAATTGAACATAAAATAAGCATTTTGGGAGTAAGCAATCCATGGAAAATTTGTAGCATATAAATTTCATTTTGTCCGAAATATTTTTATAAATTTTATAATTTACATGTATATATTTATGTACATGTATATATGTATACAAATATATATATATACGTGTATATATAGATTTACATGTTATTTCTTAAAAGTTTCAACGTTATTTATTATTCAGTTTTAGGCTTATGGAATACCCAAAGATGGATTGTTTACTTCTCTATATAACTTTATTATTTCACTCAAGAAATATAAAATATCAATTCAATTTAAAATTGTAATTTATTTTTCAGTGTTTCCATAGAATTAGAATTATTCCTAGAAGTTCCTTTCATTAATGATTATATAAAGTTAAGTTCAATGCTCTCACCATTAAAGAATGTTGTATTTTTATAGTGAAATGTATAGTTAATTAGCTGTATTTACTTTAAGTAAAAGTAGACCTGGAAGATATCTTTATTATATTTTAATTATATATATATATATATATTTTACATATTATATATATTTTTTTCTCAGTGTACAGATTATGCCAAAACTGAAGCGCTAATGAAATTTGTGATGCTTTAGTTAAATTAAAGCATATTGAATGTATATAGAATAATGACATAAGTAGATCAATTATTTAAGTATACAAATAAAATAATTTTGAAAAAATAGAATATAAATATAGTTTGAGTATTAAATAAAAAAAATATATATATTAATTGGTTTCAAGCATTTGTTAGTGTGATGTGTGTTAACACATACTCTTAAGATTATGAAAACTTTTAAGTTTAACAAGTTTATTTTTTTGTTTCTTATCCTTTAATATCCCCATTGATAAATAATTCAAATTTAACTAAATTGAAGGATTCTTACCGTATCTTAACAACTCGTGATGTTCTGTGATTTCTACTAAAATAATTGATGGCACAAATGATTTTTATTATGTATTGAAAATCATTATTTTCTCATATTTATAATATAACTATATAGCTTATATATCAGGAATACTCTTATTAGGAAGCATAATGGAGAAATAAAATATACTACTACACATTTTTTATCCTATGTTACATCTAATGAAAAGCTGTAATTTATTTATTTTTGAATTATTGAATATGAGATGGCTTACAATTTTAATTTCATTTCAGAAATATTTTTTCTGGTTTATGAAACAAAGAATGTTATGTTGAATTTTTAATGTAGCTATTATGGAGACCTATTTTGTTTTTATTTATCCAAAAATATATTTTATAAATGTTGATAATAAATGGGGAATGTATTTTGTTTTTAAAGTTAATAAAAAACATTCTTCTCTATGTGCTAGATGTCTAAGGAAATCTCAGTCTTTCAACGAGAAATATTTGTATGAATGATTAATAACCTTATAAATAAGTTTGGTATAGCATTTTTTTTGTTTAATTAATGAAACAATTACTATAGGACACATTGTCTTGTTTCTGTTTAATTGATTAATATAATTTATTCATGGTTTATTTTTAGATGCATAATATTACTTAAAGTTAAATGATTTTACAGTTAAATTTCTCCTTATTTTTACTGATACCAAATATTTTACCAATTGGTTATATTCATATTCTTTTCAAATCAGTAAGTCCATATGCTGTATTTTCCAATGACAATGTCTTATTTTGTGTTTTAGCTCAATTACAGTTTAAATGAAATAGTAGGATCTTGTTTTAGTATAAAATTAGAGCTACTGGGGAAATTATGTTTACAAATTTAATTACATTCATGTGTGTATGAGTGTATTTTCTATTTGTTAGTTAAGTGCGTGACTGTGTGTACATATGTATAATGATTGTTATTGACATTGAACTTTTATGTAAAATATTCTTAATTGTGAATGAGCAGTTAAATAATATTATGTGATAGTTGTACATTAATTTCAGTTTGTGTGTATATTTATGAAAGTTTTTGTTCACAGTTTTATAAAAGACTTAAATATTATTTATATTCTTTTATGTTATAATACATTCCAGGTTTTTTTTCTAAATGTGAATAGAATTGTTAGTGTACTTTACAGACCATAACTTTTATGCAAAATCTGTTTCATGTATAATAGAGTATTCAATTAAATCTTCTATTCATCTACCTCTGTGGTTGGATCTTTTTTTTTTGTTTGACTTAGAATTTTAAAATATCTTTCACATTTGGGTTTTGGATAAAGCAATTATTCCTCAAATTTTAAAAGTTCGATTCTGTTCTAAAAAGAAGTATATAAATTGTAAAATATAATAAAACTGTTAGGGAAATAGATTTAGTTAATTTTGTAAAGTAAAAATATTAGAGAAAATATAATTTTTTTTCAAATATAGTGTTGAATCTTTTTAATCCTAAAAGTTATTTTTCTTTTGTAAATAAATAAATGGTTTTTTGTTGACAAAAAAAAAATTAATTTGAATTCTCTCTTCAAATAAATATCAAAAAGTTTCATAAATGTGATTTATGACATATTGTAGTGGATTTAATTAGAGCTTTCTGTGCATTTAAAATTATTTAAATTTCTCATCTACAAATACTGTAAGACCTTGCAATTCCTAGGGGTGGTTAGGTTAATGGAGAACCCCTTAAAAACCTCAATTGGCAAAGACTAAATAACATAAGATAGGAGAGGCGAGACTTATTGTGATATTGTTAATAATGTTATGAACATAAATCTAAATCATAACTTTAGGTGTTTCAAAAAATGAGGTAATTACAATTTGCTTTTTTATGTAGTGAACTGTTGATTTATTCATAAAATACTCAAAAACTAGATGCACTATTTCTAATGGGATGAATCATCAAAAATGAATGTTTTTCTTGCTAATTTAAATTTTATTTTAACACAATTTTTTTTAATATTCAAAGTATGGTTTGTTGCCATCTCAAGGCTATTCGTCAATTCTTTCACAGTACCCCATTCAAGGTTTTGAATGGAAGAATTCTCCAACTCCATTTTGAAACTCGTCCAGAAAATTGAAAATTTTTTCTTGAAGGTAGTGAGCCATTGACTAGAACAGATGGTAGTTGGAAGTTACCAAGTTTTTCATTCTGTGTAATGAGAAGTGGTTGGGCGATACCAAAACCCAATTTCTGTATACTAATCCTGGGTCACAACATTATACATCCTTCGTAACTGATCACTATTAAGTTCTAAATCAATGGTTCGACCTTCTGGAATGAATTCATAATAAATAATGCCTCCACAACTCCAAAATACAGAGAACATTGTCTTTTTTTCAAATTGCCCTTGCTTAGCGACTGCCATAGCAGGCTAGTTGCAGTCCAACCATTGTTTCTTGGTCTCAGGGTTTCTCCATTATATCTACTTTTCATCTCGAATAACATTTCTTTTAATGAAACTATGGTCATTTGGATATTTCAAAGGTTGACAAATTTCTACTCAATGTCATGCTAGCCCTGTGGTTAACTCGTGGGGAACCACTCTTGATGAGTGATTCAGTTTTCCCTAGTTATGCCACGATTTATGGTGGATTGAGAAACTCCAAGCTCTCTTGCCAATTCCCGAGTACTTTTTGTTGGGTCTGCCTCAACAGTGGGAACTATAGAAGAAAACAAAATCTGTCATTTTTTATGACTCACCCAATTAGTAAAATGGTTCTCTCTAATGTAATAGTTTCCCATAGTGAGGAAAGAACTGCATGTATGTGAGATTGGGATTATTCCGAAAATGGTGAGATGAATGGTCTTCTGTGCTAAGGGTGACCAAATTTCTCAAGTTCAAATTCACTCAAATCACTGTCCTGCCTATTATAAAGGTCTCCAATAGGGTGACTTCTTACAGGGCCTCAAGGAGGTTTCTGGATGAGCAGCTGTTTGCTAGGAAAATTGGTGAACCCAAGCTGTGGTGGACAGATGGTGTGGATATCAATACCAGATCCATCTTAGGCAAAAGAAATTAGAGAGTCGAAGCAATGTACAGGGACTTATGGGTCAAACTGCAGGAGGCAGGAGGCTTTGATTCTCTTACAGTTGCAGTGACAAAAATGGTGACTACAAAAGCACAGAATTGGAACATCATAAAATAACATAAAAATAAAGTTATGTGAATGGACTGCAAACAAAATAGATCCTGAATTGAGATAAAATAATATGTCAATCTATCAACAACACAATTTTTATAATTAATTTTAACTATAATATAATGGTTATTTGTTTACTTGATAAAGAAAGATAATGACCATACTTGTATGAATGGTCTAATAAAAAAATTAGCAAATTTCATAATTTATTTATTTATTAGTATATAAAAATATAAAATTTAATATATTTTTGCACAGTCTGAAGTAATCAGGGGGTGATGGATAATATTTAATGGTTTAAATTCAGTAATCAATAATAAATGCATTCGTGTTATTAAATTAATTTATTTCTGGACATTATACAACACAATATGGAAAAATATACATGAAAAGAACTTAATTTTTCTCTCAATTTATCTGTCAAGTAATACTTTTAATAATCCTGTAAGAACAAATATATTAGGAAACTTTTGCACACTTTAGGGGTAATAGTTAACTTTGCCAGCTCAACCATATGTGAAGCGATATTACTTTACAATATCAATAACAATGTATCTATATTCCTGTACTGATTTCAATTTTTAAAAATAAATTATAATCCATTAACAATGCAGATCAAAGAAATTAGATTTGATTAAAAAAAAAATTGGTGACAGTACACAACTTTTTTCAAACTATCAATGTTTGTACCTATTTGTTATTACAAGTTTTAAAACAGCCTATTTTTATTTAAAACCATTAATCAATCCTAAATATCAAAACATATTATAATCTTAGTCTATAAAACCATACAATCAAAACTTCCATAACATGTATATACTTTAATTAGTAAAGAAACGCTATTAGCATAACCATATATATTATAACATAAATAATAAATATAAATCTTTGTAATATTAGCAATAAAATAGACCAGTCCTTTGACGTGCATAACCCTTCAGGGTTTACAAGATTGATAGCGTCTTCTTCAATGTTTTCCTTCAAATTCTTCTGTAAGAAAAAAAATATAAGATAATTTACCCAAGTTTAAGTTACTTTCCATAAAAAAAAGACTACTCCAGCAGATTTAAAGATTCGTCTAATAAGAGTTTAATTATTCTCATAAAATTGGTAAAGCCAATATCATTAGTCCATGATTAAGTTACCTGTGGTATCGGCAGCATCCTTGTGTATCTAGCTGATTGCACGTTTTTTAAAAGGTTACACAGCCAAATGGGAAGCTCTGTAGTGTTGGTTAATTGATCCATCCATACACACATTATTAAAGCAAAAATTGTCATGACTAGTGAATCACGAACATATGCCACTAAAGGAAACATCAAGTGTTTGAAATAGAAAAATATCTTTATTCTGGGACTATGCCCCCTATTTATAATAATAAGGTACAAATAAATAAATCAAACTCTGACTAATAAAAAAAAATTATACATTACATAGGGGGGGGGGGATAAATAAAGGTCATGTATATATTCCTAAAATTATAAAACCATTCAAGAATTTGTTTAAATAAAAAAAAAAGTAATTAAATTTTTTTTAAATTAGGAAAAAATATAAATCTCTCTATATATATATATATTCTTAAGTGGTTACTCCTTTACAATGTTGCAGCTATGAGTTTATTAATGAATGATGTAATCATCACATTAATTCATTTGTCATATCCACTGCACACATTAATGAAATTATTATTAATTATTCTAAATAAATGTAGCACTGGTGGCACCTTGATTTGTAATGTTATTAACCATCATTAACAAAATGAACTGCACTGTTCCTTATTTTTTCCATGTGAACTGTCTTATTGTTGTTTGAAGGAAATATACTTTGATCTACCAAAGGTCGATGAGTCCATCCGCATAAATTCTAAGGCATATAAATTTCTTTGATTAACTGAGTTTCCTAACCAATCCTATGTTTAAGCCGATTTCCCTACCATCCTCCACCCATTGATGGAACCAGGCAGCCGAGAAGGGTTTCCATTTAGGTTTAAGTTAGTTTGTAGTTCAATATTCTGCCTAATTGTCATACTCATTTGATAACAAATTTTCACTGTTGTCTGTCCTTACCAATCAATATCGAGTTCTCAGCATTGTGAGGGAGTATCATACCAAAGTAGTGAAGATAATAAATTTGACCTGCTGCAGACAAGACAAGTGTGGTGTAGCAACGATTGCTTGCAAAAGGCAGTAACAAAGGCATTAAGGTCATTACAGAAAGTACTGTGGACAAATAAAATAAATTAATATTGAAAAATATTCAAGATGGAACAGTTCACATTTATTTATTAAATGGTGGTAACCAATAGGGACTAGCCCTATTACCGGTGGTAAGACATACATACAATGAAATATAAACAATAATAACTTCCTAAAGACAACACAAAGTATAATCAAATAAAAATACAATGAAAAATAACGGCCTGGATCATAAATCATATTGTACACTTGTAATATATTAGAAACACAATTTAAATTATATTACAATTCCATAAAACAATATTTAATATTTTTTGAACCTTGTTAAAGCTGTCTAATTAGTTCCAGATATACGTTAAATAATTTATTGTATAGCCTGGTCTTAGCCAATGAACTGTCTACTTTGTCTGTGTGGTTCCGTCTTTACGTGGCTTTGGAATGATGCCATTAAAAAACAAAACAATTGTTAAAAAACTGTAATAGAGTGTAGTTAAAAAATGACAGTAAAGTTTGGTGAAAGGTGATCTCCGTTGGACAGAGTTATTTAAGAAATACTGCTATGATGTTTTAATGAGATTATGGTGATTGGTACGTTATCTCGATTAATAGTAGTAGGGGGTGACTTTGAAAGAGGCTTAACTCTCGTCATCATATTTATTTAGTCTTTTATTTATTTAGCCAGTTATTATAATTTACCCAGGTTTTTAAAATTTTTTATTTGGTTATAAAGAATGGTCATCTGCCCAAAAAATCCCTGGCATTGCCCGGATTGTGTGGCGGGTGGCTGGCTCAGCTCATCAGACAGAATCCTCGGTGCAGCCGTGTGTCGAAAGGAGGATAAATTGTCTAAACCTGCGGCAGTTGTGACCAGCATAAGGGCCAGTCTCGGAGTAAATCTCGCCGTTGACAACCTGGACAATTGAGAGGAGAAGGCCATGGGTAGATGACTCATGTCCACTGGCGATCATAGCAAGGTTCGTGCGCCAGTCAGTCCGGGATGAATTGATCTGGTATCGTAAGATGAAGAGGGATTTCTCCACCCAGCATCTACAACGACTAAACGTGAATCTACATTAGCGAGAAGATGACTCCGGGAAACCCACTTCTCTACTGGCTGGTGAGGCAGATAAGACTGACAGGGAAGTGGCAGGGGGTTTGCTGAAGCTTTAGTCAAGTGCAGACGAGATAGCGGCCTACCAGTTGTTGTCATTGGAAAGCCGGGTATCTGGATGTCTTCGTGTGACTTCCTCTCAGCTATTCATGGCTTCATTCAAACATGGCTTCATAATCTATTTATTTATATAACAAGTAAACTAACGCTAATAAAATGTATGAAATTGAAGTATATCTTATTAAATTGCAATGGACAACTCACATATGACTGGGACGAAAACTGTTGCTATTATGAAGGTGGAGTGTCGTTTTACTGTGATTTGGTAGTTCATAGTCACAAGATACATAGAGTCATTCTTACTACCAAGATCTATCACTTTTCTGTTGGCAGTTATGCTTTTCAATATCCACAGTTTACTCGGATAATAATTTTTCATATATACAGCCTAAGCAAATAACAGAAATAATATAACACAATTGGCATTCATGTAAGCACATGGAAATAACTAAATGAGGTTTAGTTAACATAGTTAAGAGATAATTTAAACACTAAAATAATTGAGTAAATAAATTTAAGTAGACATTAATTGCTTACTGCCTTTAGCTTGACAGTTTAAAAATTTATGTGAAATATTTTTGGTCAATAATACTTAGTAGTTTTGTTACAATCATTCCTTTACTTTTTGAGAAACTGATGTAAATCTATTGATATTGTTCCTTCACTTTCTACGTCTTTAATTTATTTTAAAAAAGAAAAATTTATTTTATTAAGTTTTAGTTGTGGTATTGATCCAAATATTTTAAACGATTATGAGACAAATAAAAATATATCAGAATCTCCATTCAGGTGCTCTACCTCTAAGCTATCCCTCCCATAAGTCCTAACCAACCAGAGATAGTGGAGCTAGGGTTGTTCAAGCCCACAACTTTCCAAGATATTTTTTCTTTGGATAATAGCTAAAGGAAAATGTAGTTTATGAATAAAAATTAAATCTTTGATATAATGGGAAAAATGGCAATTAAACTGATCATTGTATGCATTTCAGTTATTTTAAATCAGTATTCCATTAGGCAGTAAAAGAACAATTTTTTATGAAGTTACACAAGGCCATTTAAGCATCTTTGATGTAAAAATATTTTAAAAAACAAGTCGTTATTGTTTCAATACAGTAAAATATTTGAGCAATTGCATTTATATAGGCAATTAAAAGGAATATATATTGGCCTTTTAACATAATAAATAATTACAAACTAACTGTCTTTTCGTTAAAGTTGAAATCAAGATGAAAGCCTGTGTACGAGCGGGACCCCATTGTGGCAGTGCATGTGTGCTCATCGTTTGGCCAGTAAGTCAGATCCATGTTACAGTGTGCTGAAAAGTCAGTCATCACCACAGTGTACACCATTCCGTTATTCATCACTACTGCTGGGTTAGAGTCTGTGTTCACGTCCAAGTCCATCCTGAAAATAAAGTCATTTATACAGCTGAGAACATATACAGCGTATTACTTGTTTTTTTTATAATCTTCTTTATTAGATTTTATGTTATGTTAATTTTACTAATATGGTAACCTAACAACAGAGTGCATCTAAACTAAAGGTATAATTAAAATTAATAATAATTACTAACATTCAAGAAGGAAAAACAGAAACAAAAAATCCTAGAACCAAAAACAAACTGCAAATAGAGACCAAACAGACAGAAGGGATTCTTGAAAAACTCAAATAAAAAAAGCCTTTAATATAATTATATGTTTTAATGCTTGTATAGGTGAACTTGTTTAGTCCTGAAGATAGCTGAGTGTTTGTGAAACAACAATAGTAAAGTAAATAATTTTGCTTGAGAGTTCAAAGACTTTTTTTAAAAATTAATTCAAGTAACCTGACTAAAAGTGGATATTTTTTTAAAGATTTTAGAACACTTCCACCTGTAAAGGAAGGGATTTTACTTAAACAGTTCAAACAGCCTCTGCTTGTATGCAAGTTCTATGTTAGTGGTCGTAAAAATGATCAATTATCCAAATATTGAATTAAATAGACCACATACAAAATTGTGGCACAGCACCCCATGAAGAGGATAATAGGCCGACCAATGTTGCACCTATAAATGATTGATCCATGGATTATTGTGAATAATATAATTAATTTTATCTGTAAAAGAAATATTTGTCACTAAAACTCGCATTTCAAGCAAACAAAAAAAAAATGTTTCAATTATTTAAAAAATTTTTTATCAAAAATTGAATCTGAAGTGACACAAAATGCCAAATTGCTTTTGGTGGATAATAAAGGTATTTCCTCATCAGAATGAACAGAGTATCAAATACAATATCTCATCGCATTGATTATTAATGTGTAATGTTTGTTTTGGAACTTTAATTTTACAAAGTCATTAAAACTGTCATCAAAATTGTGCATGTGACTTTAACATCATGATATTTTGCATGGTTATTCCGTTTGATGCCTTGATGATGACAAATGTAATTTTATGAAAAGCATCGGGAAATTAAAATCAATTATGATTCCAAATCTCATTCATGCCACGAATTTTTAATTTGCAAGTATTGGTACTTTTAAAATTTCAACTTTACTATCAGAAAGTGTTGTGATTTTGTGAGAGGTTGAAATTTTGAGGATAGTGTGCAATACCAATCATAACAAACTTACAGAAAATAATGTTTATAAAGCTTATTTTCAAAACTGTGAGGAAACAATAAGACCTTAAACTCTAGAATATCTTTTAAACTGGGACTTAAAATCTAAGAAAAATGTACATTTTTACAATCTACAAAGTTACCGGAACGGGCCTTCACACTTAATTTTGTTTTTGACTTCCTGTTATTGTATTTTAATTGAACACTAAAATTAAAATTAAATCCATGGTGTAACACTAAATGGACAGGTCGGGGCGACCGAAGGAACTATTCTTAGAAGTTGGAGCTGAGGTACAAGTGTGATTAGCATACGAATCTTTGGTTTTATAAACCAGATAAATTAAAAACTAATCAGCATATTTCCATCTGTGTGCTATATAATTTTAAAAGGTCTGATCGATTAAGTTATTTTCATGACCGCTATCGTAGAGCATAGATTAAACATTCTGACCTAAGACGATCAATCACAACTGTACCTGAATGAAAGTAGAGCCTCTTACTTTGGACCAATCAGTATATGGTGTCTAGGTCAATGCTAGGCTGATGTCTCTCAACCTTTATTTTCTAAATACTTTATTGAAGCATCTAGCTATTTATTGTCTCTCACAAGGCTGACCAAATCCCTGTCATACCCATCTCCTCTACCCTCAGTAGTTCAAATACTATCAAGGGCCTAATAGATATAGCACATAATCCAGCCAGTTTCCTCATAATGTGAAAAGAATTTTTGTATTTCTGTCAATTATTAAATTTTCAAAAAAGGTTACTAAGAACCCAATAACAAAGTAAATTTGTTTGTTTTTCTCAAGACCTGCTTATGTTTAGAAGTATTAGTGCACATGAGTATTAGTAGCAATTATTACAATTATCTATATAATTGTATCTATATATTTCATAATTAAAATTATTGTGGTTTCAGCAGTAATGGGTAGGCTTACTTATTGTAGACAGACAGGTCAGGAACCCACACCATGTATTGAGGCACATGGATGTACCTAATATTATCATAATCCTTAGGATCCCAAGTGAGGCTTGCGTCTTTCCATGACTACAACAAAATATGTTGAAAAGGTAAAATATTTGTTTTCCAAAATAATTAAGAAAATATAGAACCTTCATACCATGTCAATCCATGAGTCAACGTAGAGCAAATTCCTATCTTCTTCCTGAATAAATAACAAAGTAGTAGGTTAAACAGTGAGTTGAAGGTTAGCTGTGAAAAAAGAAACAAGTTGGTGTTCTACTGTTGAAAAAAAGGTGTTAAACTGTTATATACGAGCGCAGATTGCATTACACATAATTTTCTTCATAGTTTGCAATGATTTTCATTAGTTTAGTCATTATATAGCAAATAAGGTATTGATAATACTAGCTAACGTTTTGAAAAACATGTACGTAAATTCAATAACAATTATTTATCTATGAATGGAAAGCACGTAAACTATGGACCACGTTTTTACATAAAATGTATTTAATTTGTCCATTAATAAATTTAATGAAAATTTATGATAATGAAAATCATAATTTTTTCATCAACCTATTTGGTCCCCAATAAAACCCATTCATAAAGTAGCTTATAAGTATAAAATAAATTTATGTGTACTACATTTGTTATAGAAGTCCTTGTGCATCAAACATTGTTGGCTTAAAATAACATATGAAATCTCCACTTGACCGTTTTTCTCTCAATCTATAATTAATGTAAATGGTTTATCTTTTTTTTTAAGAAACTGCGAATATCTCTCCATTGTGCATGCAAACATTATTGACTTTGAAATAACACATTGAATCCTTATTTGACCCTTTTGCATATATAATAAATTATATCATTGTTTGCATTGACTAATCCATTATTTAATTATGTACCTCAACTGTCTATGCGTTTCATGTACTATTATGCATATGATTTGTGGTATTTTAAGACGCCAATGAGTGGGAAGAAATTGGTTCGGCGAATGTGTGCTTCATGGAAATGCGGCAGTGCTTTGGACTAAAGACTTCCCTCGATCAGGTCTCTCTGCGGTTATTGATGGTGATGAATGGAAGCGAGGATTCGAATTAGCGGATATAGTAGGTGCATCAAATGTGTATTCATTTTGTAAATAAACTATTTTATGTTTAAGAACGTTTGTAGGAAGCTAGTTTTTTAGCGAATATGTCAAATGGAGTGAGAAACAAACAACTAGACAATTATTATACTTACAAAATCGATTTGCCTTGGGTAGAGGTGCATACTGACAATGGTCTTGTTACTCTGATGCTTGACCGGCCGGAGGTGGTAGTCGTAGTCGCAGAATATGTCATTCTTGAGCTTCCCCAACGTTGTCACTTTTGTATTGCAGCCAGGTAAGCTATCTGTCACTGCCAAGTATCGTTAGCATTCATTTTATCACATCATCAAACCTCACTCATTATTATTTTGAGCTATGACATATTTATAACTAGTAAATACAAGGATTAGTGACCAAGCCAAATTTAAGGGTTTCCTTATTTATTCAATACCCTTATGTTTTTAATCGTACGTATGTCTGTCCTCGACTTTGTGAGTACTCAACTTCAAAAACTAGAGACATGAAATTTTACAATTCCCCATTTAATATTGGGAAGACATGGGGAACATAGCACATCTAAAAAAACAGGAGTGAAGAATAAATGTCATCAAATGATTAATAAGTCAGTATTAAAAAAAAAAAAAATCGAAATTCATCTATAATTTTGATTAGGGTATCACATACACAATATGTAATTCGTATTATTTTTTTTTTTTTTTATGACTATAATTACTGTAGCGACCGCTAACTATATATGTAAATTACCCTACACTCTGGTTCATAATGTATTATAATAGAAATGCAAATCCATGTAACTTCTGGTAATAAATCATAGAGAGGTCGGAAGTCGTAGACAAGTAACCCAGAGGGCCCCACCATAAAACCTACGGCAGGCACACCTGCCCCTAATAAAATAGACCTTCAGTCACGTTCCCACGGTCAATAAATCATGCTAGGAACAGCTTAGGCACCCTTTTACCCCAACGGTCAATAAACTAAAAGGAAATGACCACCTGTGTATCGTAAAACTTACTCCGGGCAGACAGACCCAGCCTTCCACGAGGGAGGGGGTTATCATATTTATATCAGTAAATTTCACTCTAGTTTTTGCGCATGCGCTACTTTCTGAAACACCTCTCAACATCGCTCGTCCTTCGAATACTCTATTCTACCATTTTTAGGCCACAGTACAACCAAAAAATTGTTCTACCAGGCAACTTACGTGAGCTGGTCACGAGGGAGCCCTCAAGACGTAAGTAAATCGCTTATTTCATTTGTGTAGAACAAAAGTAAAAGTGAAATCGGATCGAAAAGTCGGCCATTTTGAGAAGCATTTGTCATAGCGCCATCGGATCGTTCACTAACGTCACTCAATTATAATCTCTGAGCCGCTACGTTCTGGTGGCTCAGAGCCAAGACCCGTGACTCGTGAATGAAACATGCGTTTCTATCAGCAGCTAATGTCAGCAGATAATAAAAAAAAACGTACAAGGTCGTTGGGACCTACCCCCACTCCGTCACCGGTTAAACGTAAGCCGCGGCGATTTAACCGAAACATAGCACCTGAAAACTCTTCGGCTCCCAGCAGCTCTATGGAGGAACTACCATCACTACCTAGCACATCGAAAAAAACAGCAACAACCACTCATGAGTCTCCGTTTTTCACGCCCAATAGCTACGAGGTGTTGACAAATATCGAAATAGAGGACATGGACTCTACACAAACACCCACACAGCCCAAGCCACCAGCAATATTCATACGAAACATCAGTAATTTTAAATTACTATGCACCCAACTAAATAAAATTGTAGGTACAGGAAAATACACTTGCCTCAATCGGTCCCGGGACACAAAAGTATCGCCGGACACTCCCGAAACATACCGTACAATAATTAAGTACTTAGAAGAAACTAAGGCCGATTTTCACACATACCAATTAAAGCAAGAAAGATCACTGCGGGTAGTGATTAGAAACCTGCATCCCACTACACCAGCGGACGAGATAGAGAAGGAGCTATTAAGCCTAGGATACAAGGTTCGCCAAATTACCAATGTGCTCCGTGAGGAAAGAAAAGAAAATAATGCAAGCACCAAGATACCACTGCCCTTATTCTTTGTGGAACTAGAGCGAACACCTGGAGTGGAAAAAATCTATGAGGTCACCCACTTGTATTACACAAGAGTACAGGTCGAAAAGCCTTACCCGAAACGCGATATAGTACAATGCCATAATTGTCAGGCATATGGGCACACCAAATCATACTGCTACCACCCTCCCAAGTGTGTAAAGTGCAGTGGGCAGCACAAAAGCGAATTGTGCAAGAAGCCCATAAAATCACCTGCTGTATGCGTGCTCTGTCAGCAAGGGCACCCGGCAAACTATAAAGGCTGTGAGGCCTATAGAATTCTTAAGTCCAGAAGCGAACAACGTCGTCGCCCAGAAGAAGAAACGCCAGCCACAGGTAGCCCAAGAAGCGCCCCCGCCAGAAGTTTGAGGCCTTCAGTATCTTTTGCTGACGCAGTTCGGAACATAGAGCAGTCACAGGCATTGCCTACTCCTCCTCCGAAAGTTCTTCTTCCCCAGCACTCCATTCATCTCAGCAACCAGCAAACTCAATCCCATCCTCAACCACACATCTCACATATCCCGCCACCTTCAAGCTCTTCAGATCTCACCAGCCTCTTAACCTCATTCCTAACAGAGTTCAGAACCCTAATTACCCCTCTTATTTCCCTTCTTACAAATCTTGTCTCCTACCTTATCCCCGTTAAACAAAATCCATAAGTGGATCCTTCCGACTCCTTATCCATTCTCCTTTGGAATGCGAATGGTGTTCGCACCCACACTAACGAACTGACAGCATTACTCCATGACAAAAACATCGATGTAGATCTTATTACTGAAACAAGACTCACAAGTAAACGATCATTTACCGTTCGACAGTACCAGACTTATCGAACTGATCACCCAGATGGAAGAGCTCATTCAGGCACCGCTGTCATTGTCCATAACACCATATCCCATCACATAGTTCCTTTGGTAGCACATGATTTCCTTCAATCCACTGCAGTGTCAATCACCACCCTCACTTTTCCCCTTACTCTAGCATCAGTGTACTGCCCTCCCAATAAATCCATTTCCGATTCCCAATTCATCTCCTTTCTAGACTCCATCGGGCATCGTTTCCTTGTGGGTGGGGACTTTAACGCAAAGCACCAGCACTGGGGCTCAAGATCCACAAATACACGAGGACGTGCTTTGCTGTCTGCACTCACACGGAGACATTGGACATTGGACATTGGCCATCAGACCCCAACCGAAATCCAGATCTCCTTGACTTTTTCTTCTGCAATAGTTTAGGAACACTAAACTATTCACTCAAGCGCCTCGATGACCTCTCCTCCGACCATAGTCCCTTATTATTAACCATTTCCCTAAATCCAATTCACAAACTGCCTCCTCCTTCATTTATTAGAGGCCCAGTGGACTGGGACCACTTCCGCCAGATTCTTACAGACTCTGTAGACCTCAAAGTACCTCTGAAAACATCCCAAGACCTAGATGATGCAGTGCATTCCTTCACTACTCTGATCCAGAGGTCGGCCTGGGAGGCATCGTCACCTAAAAATTCACAATCAAAATCCTTTACCTCAGTATCTCAAAGACCTAATCAAATCCAAACGCCACTCCAGAACAGTGTGGCAAAGATCCCGACATCCTGCTGATCGTCGCTCATACAATCAGTACTGCAGGCTTGTAAAGCGCCAATTGGCATCCTTCCGTTCCGATTCTTTCAATTCCTATCTCTCCTCCCTGTCTACCAGGGACAACTCCCTGTGGAATGTAACTAAGAAAATACTAAAATATCATCCTGTTTCACACCCACTCCGTCGTGATGACGGGTCCTGGGCTGCTTCGGATGGCGAGAGGGCGGAGGAATTTGCACTGCATCTTTCCCGTACTTTCACTCCTCATCTTACCCCTCAATACAATAATCACCGTCCAACTGTCGAAGATTTTCTCACTTCCCCTATCCCTCTCTCACTACCACCAAAAGCCGTTAACCCCTCTGAGGTTAAATATCTTCTGAAAAAATTACCTTACCGAAAATCTCCAGGATATGATCACATATCCTCAGCCCTTGAAACCAAACAGTATTGCACTGCTGCCTTTCTGGACATAGCTCAAGCTTTTGACAGGGTCTGGCACGCAGGTTTGCTTTACAAACTCAAAGGAAATTTACCGCAAACCCTATTCCTAATCCTACAATCCTACCTTTCAAACCGTTTCTTCCAAGTCCGCTGTGGTTTGGAATATTCTAACTACTATCCCATTAAAGCAGGAGTTCCACAGGGCAGTGTCCTGGGTCCCATCCTCTATAATCTATACACTGCTGATGTCCCCTCTACTACCAATACCTTCTTGGCAACATTCGCAGACGACACTGCAGTCCTGTCAACCCATCCAGACCCTGATATAGCATCCCAAAACCTTCAAAAACACCTTGACGAGATCGAGTATTGGTGCAACCAATGGCGAATCAAAGTCAACGAAGGAAAATGTTCCCACATAACCTTTACCCTCTGCCGCAAGTCCTGTCCGCCAGTCTTTTTAAATTCAATTCCTCTCCCTGTGGCTGAGACAGTACGGTATTTAGGCTTCCATCTCGACAAGAGACTGACATGGAACCCACACACGAGACTAAAAAGACAAGAACTAAACCGACGCTTTTGACAACTGTACAGACTACTTCGAAGGACATCCCACCTCTCAATAGAAAACAAACTACTTATCTACAAGGTTATACTTAAGCCAATCTGGACATACGGAATAGAGCTATGGGGGACAGCAAAAAAGTCGAGCATCAAGCGCATCCAATCCTTTCAATCAAAAGTCCTAAGAACAATAGTAAATGCCCCTTATTACGTCAGCAACAAAACCCTTCACAATGATCTGAATATACCCTATATTCTTGAACTCATCCCTTCCATGTTCATTAAATTCCATGGTAACCTATCCAACCACCCTAATTCCCTAGCACAGTCATTGCACTGCACCACTCATCCCTATAATCCTCCTCGGAGACTTAAACGGCAGTGGCCTCGTGACCTGCTATAAATAAGTGACAGTGGGAGTCCTGGCAATGGCCAGTATCTTCAATCATGTCCTAAGCGTCTGTGGCTCTCGCGCTCTTGGTCAGCCTCCGCAGGCTCTTATCCAGTGACGCGGCTGAGGTAGGGGCGTGGGGGACTCCCCAAGACTCCGCTTCCTCCTTCGCATGGAGGTGACAACCATGTGGACTTGGGGGGCCTTTTTGTAAATATTGTATGAATGAGCGAGTGAATGATGAATTGTAAATATGGTATGAATGATGACACTTATCTCAATTACTCATTGCCTAATAAAAGGCAGATTGTAATTTTATCTTAATAAATTGTTGTTTTCTCTCTCTCAAATTTCACTCTTCACTCTACTCTGTTTTCCTTAGTCTTCCGAGCCACACTACTGGTAGCTTGACACCAGGGGCACTTGGCCCCTGGTAGGGCCCACTCTGTCTCTTAGTCTTCCGAGTAACTTGACACCAGGGGCACTTGGCCCCTGGTAGGCCCACTCTTCATTCTTTTCTAGTTTCTACATACTGATAGCCGCTATACCCGTCGCCTACTCAGCCTTCCGCTACTCTATGACGGCACTTGGCCACACAGCCTATAGCAGACCTCTGACGACTTGTACTTATTACGCTGCCGATCTCTCGCCCGAACTCTGAAAACTGGTCTTATTCTTTATGGACCTCTGAACCTCATCCTGAACACAGTGTCTTGTCGGGACACATTCCTAATCATAAATGGAGTCAGATATTAACGCCTAAATAGAACACGGTCCATGTTATTAACTACAGCAATCCGACAATTGTTGACCTCCGACAATTGTTCACCTTTTCCGACAATTGTTCACCTCCGACAATTGTTCAACCAAATACACGACATCTGGTGACCCACGACGTGCACAAGAAGCTTACCCGACATCTGGTAACCTTCGACGTGAATGAGAAGCTCAACATGATCGAGACACCGCGACAAATGGTGAACTTGATGTGAACGAGAAATCCGACAACTGGTGAACCCGCCGCGAGAAACCTCCGTGATCTCAGAAGAAACCTTTTCTTACGATGGCCAACTCACCAGCTCCGTCCGACGAAGCATGCTGTACATCCGTACACGCCAACTCTCGGACGTGCATACCACCAGAGTTCACGAAGAAGACCCCATTCTAACACACCGAACGAAATTCAAATCAACGTCACGGTTAATTTTCCCCGTAAGCTACCGTCAAATTTAATAGCCGACCAGTATTTTCGAAAATCCAAGTAAACCTAATCGCTACCACTTCACGAAGCAAGACATCCGATGACTCCTCAACAACAATTCGACAACGCAGGAAGACACAATACATCCACTTGGACTTCATGGGACCGTTGCCACCGCCTGCGAGGATGCGATAAAACTCACTAAGATCGACTGACTTTAGATGGCCAGAGCCGTCGAACCTTGGCGTCATAGAAGCTACACCGTAGCTGTCGCATTCTAAAAACTGGCTGGTTAACGACAGTAAAACCGTAAAACGACTATCATCTCTTCGAAGTGCCTCGAGTTCATCCACTAGCTCGAACCTGCCCGGACGCCTGCTAATCGACTTCGACAGGACACACGAAACCCCGGGGAACTACTCACTGCATAGAGACGACCCGCGACACCCGGGAGATGATACAACGACAAGACGCGGAAATCAACTCAAGACGAATCGACACCTGACCGAACAACCCTGCGAACGAGTTCATCCGGATGGGCGCTATAACTGGGGGAGCCGGAAACGCGCCTGCCGCAGCCACATCGCTACCCCGGGTCTACAAGCCATCACTATACATCTGAACGAGAAGTTGGAACGCGACGGTAAATATAAAGTATACTCACTGATCAAATATAAATTAATTTTTTTTTCTCTGTTGTAGGTTGTTTCGAAAGATACGCTATAATAATTTTGATTAGGACCGAAAGTTCGCACTTGCGCATACGTTTTTTTGTTTTTCCCGTCGTAAATGTTAACAGCGATCAATAGACCACAACAATTGTAAAATAATGTCAGTCAAACGTGTACGTAAATATGTGTATCTTAATACTTTTAACTGTTTGTAATTGTTACATTGTAATGAGCTACCTTGGTACTTAATCAAGTAAAATATTGATTCTTTTATTGTCACCCATGTGAAAGATAATTGTTTTTTTGTAGTATAACAGATATTTAATGGTCTATTTGTAATAATTGTTTGACAAAAATGTTCCAATGTACACAACTGTGTAAGCATGTTTGATAAAAATCTGTTTGTATCATGTACGTATTGTTCACCTCCGACAATTGTTCAACCAAATACCCGACAATTACCAAAGTCATTAACATCATGTTCACAACTTTAACTCAACCAATGTATTTTTAGAGACATGATATTTTTCATGAAAGTTTTATTTGATGCCTTACCTTAGAGGTAGTAAAAACATTTGACTTGACTTGTCTACTACAGTAATAATGACATTGTAATTATAAAATTCAAACCAATCGTGATCTATTACACATTGGATACCCCCACTCACTATAATAGAAAACAAGTTATCTCTAATGTTGGGTCTAAAAATATTATTTTGTGATCTTTTAATGTATCCCAGTCAATCTAATGTCAAAAGGAAGGTCACTTTTCTTCAAATCAGGTAGTTTGATTTTTTTTATGTTTTATATTGTGTGGGTGATGAATCGTTCGGCCGAGTGAAATAACCCCATTTTCGATGTTACTTCGGTTTTCGTTGATTTTCAATGTGAAGCACTATGTTTTCAGCCAAATTGGTTATACACTATTTAAAAATAGAGTAAATTTGTGGCAATCCATGAATTAAATGTTTTTTTTTCCTATTTTTCAAATATCTTTCTGGATACGTTGCTCAAAGTTTCAATCCTAACAGAATTTAGTTGTTTTACCTAGGAAGGTTAGTAGTTGAACGAAAACACTGTCAACCAAATCAATCTGTATTCAAATTATGATAATATGGTCCTTAATACCTCTTTCTGTAATGAAGTAAGTTTTGTCGACCCCAACTGTCGTAAGATGCAGGTAGCTTTTCATCATGGTGGAATTTTTGAAAATAAAAAAAACTATACATGTTTGTATAAAGATGTATTCTGTATATTCAGACAATTTGTTATTTATTCATGAAATTGAAATCTGTGCAGGGCCCTCTAACTCACTGTCACTGTTTTTTTTTCTTCCCCTCCTGCATCATTCTTTTCACCATCAGACTACATCGAAGGGAGATTGTTTAATTCATCATCATCTGGTAATGAAGGGTATAGGTATGGAGCATCAACGACATTAAAAATGAATTCTAGCACATTTTCACTCGGCTGGTGACTGCGATTATTGCACAATGGTGACAATATCAAGCCGATATGCATTGGGGAATCTCCTTTTGCAGCTGCATGACAATTGCTGGAGGGGTAGGGGGGATGGATCATTCTCCATCTCTTTGGCTGTTCGTTTTAATCCAAAATTTTGATGACCTATTGGTGGAACATGTAGCAATGAGGACATGAAATAGCATGTATCACTGTTGATTGCACTTGATGTGATAGTTCAACGCAGTTCTTACTCAACATAAATAAGTATTGTTTCAAATAAAAGTCGCACCGACTCATTTTCTGTAATAAGTTACCAGATGGTGTGTATTAATTCGTTTATCAAATAGTTCTATGATAAACTTCCGCTAATGATTGTATCAAGAGAAAACTAGCACTCTTCGGGGTTGTCCTCAAGGAATAATAAAATGTGACTTCATAGAAATTAATAAAACTGCAGCCACTACTTTTTAACCCACTTCCTGGTACTTTGTTACTGCTTTCTCTGGGAAAAGCGTAACAATCTTTCAATAAAGTGTCGTCTCGTTCGTCGCCTCCATGTTAAATTATTTTTAAGATGTTTTCCTTAAATGATGGCTTTTTCACAGTATTTCTTTTTCATAGAATGTTCTTTTGACTGAACTTGTAGCAATCCTTTAGATATATAATAGTTTTGTTTAAAGTTGAAGTTATTAGAGGAGAATCTCGTAGCTCTCGCTGACTCTGCAACTTTCCCCCCATATCCAATAGCTGTTGCAATTTAATTTGACTTGTATCATTTTTGGCACGCACTAAGCTCGGACTCCTCCCTTGAATATTTCAATAAACGTACTTTTTCTTGATTTTTCAATGTAACACGAGACTTGGGAAGGGCATTTCGCAATCATCCTGAACACGAGAGTATCATTGCAATACTATATAGGCTTTTATAATTAACTGCTGAAACAGAAATAAATGTATTTATTGTAATAATAATTACGAAAATTATATAATTTATAAACACACATTCTAATTTACAAGTATTTCGGAAAGTAAGTATTTCGATATATTAACAATATACCATTATTAATAATTAATGGTCGAAAAAAATATAATGTAAGGGCCTTGTAGATCTACGAACCCGTTCGTCTGGATATTGGAGGAGATTTTGGGTTCGATCCATGTCAGCATATTTTTTTCTTTGTTTGATAATTATCAAACATAGGTGAATCAATACCATGGATAGAAATAATAATACTATTGTTAGTTATTTCGGAAAACTTATTTTCCATAGTAGAAACCACTAAATTAAATTAAATCGGGAACATTTGAATAATTCTATCTTAGAAATATATACAGTTTAGAGAACACGTTCTCATCTCAAATTGTGTTCAATTGACTCTACTTCAAAAATGTATGTGACTACTTTGACTAAAAAACAATCGTTGAGGGATAAAATACGAAACAATATAGAAAAAATCACGGTTTTTCTGCTATTTCAGGTACATCCGACACTCAGTCAGGGTCGAAAAATTAGATTCATCATTAGACCACAATTATAAAAAAAATCGAAACTACCTGATTTACTGCAAGATAAAAAGTGTAGATTCCCTGGATTGTCATAACCCATCCCAATCCAATAACATTCAAACATCTAGACAGATGTAGACTGCAGACGTTTGCTCCAAACCTCAGCTTTACGTTTGAAAGTAAAGCTTGTTTTCTCGGGTTCAGCAATAATTAGGTGAGTTTTTTCATCGGATAAACGTTTTTGTTTTACCGTCTGAAATTTTGTTATATTGATTAAAAAGTAAATTGTATCAGTTTTAAAGGAAACTAGTGCACACTCAACCATAAATACATCTTTTTTTAAAAATTATTTTCTCAACCTGGTCGAATTTACATTGTTTCGCAGCTGCCTCGGAAAACCAAACGGGTTCTTACAATTAAAACGTTGTAAATGACTTCTTTTTTTCTGTAATTTAAAAATATTGTAAACAGTGTGTCTCAATGTACACATTATCACACTGATCTAGTCTTATTTCGAAATACATTACTCAATTTTTATCTGAGTATCCGAAACTAAAAATTCATATTTCAAAACAACAGATAATCTATCTAGCTTAGAATCCATCTATTATAGTGGTCACAAAATCCGTTATTGGCTTAGGTCTAATGGGACGCACTCTATGTTTCATTACTTAATGATAGTTTATTAATGTCCAACAAAATTAATAATTTTTAAATTGTTTTTCGGTGTATTGGGGGATATTTCATGTACGTAAACAGTTCCCTGATGCATATGTAAATCTGTCATAATTATCACGAGAGGTAAAAGTCTCTACGGAATGTCCTTGTCATAGTTAGACATTTTCAAATAAGTGGCTTCAATTACTTTATAATTTTTTTTATAAAATTTGTTCATCACGAGATCTGATAAAATAATACTGGATTTTTTTTCATTAAAAATGTTGAAAAGTATTTTTTAAAGCATAAATGGTCTATTTAATCTTTTGCCAACTAGATTGTTTTGATGTATGTACTAACTAAAAAAAAGTCATGACAGTAACATAGGTCCTAAACATTTATTCACATTAGAAATATTACAAACAAAAGGTTTTTCCCTATGATTAGATTAATGCATAAATTAAAATTTATATCTTTTAAACTGAGAATTTACCATACTTTATGATATTTCATGCAACTTAGAGTACCTTGGTTTATTAAATATTATTCTCAGAAACTTATTTTGTATGTCTTTCGTTTAGCTAAGGTTGAAGGTATATATTGAATGTTAGAGGTATATTCAAAAATACCCTCAACTATGACACTGTAAAGACGGTAATAAAAAAAGAAATTCAAAGATATCGCTTTCTATGTATTTAATTTTGTATGAAAATAAAATTTATTAAGAATGGTATACATCTATACAACTAATATAATATATGTTCAATGATAAAATCGTATGGGTGAAAAGGTTGGCCTCGAAATTCGAATCTGTACAATTAGTCGACTGGAATGTGCAGTGAGTATTGGGGTTAGATGATACTTCCATATTATATATACGTACTTGTCACATGTTCATTCAAGACTGTTTAGCCAAGCTTATTGGCAAATATTCCCTTACAAATATAAGTAAAAAGATGTAATTAGAAAAGTTCAATGGGTCTTACTTCTAAGGAAGGTGCCGAAGGACAGAAGAAAGAGCAGAAAATGGAACTCCATTAGGGATACTAGATGAACTAAGCTTATTCTACACAAGTGAAATGATAGATTTATCGCCATGACGCCCAATTTCTGCCTTCTGTCAACTTGACAGTTTGCGATACCATCTCCTCGGTGAGCAGCCTATGTTGAAACGTGTTAACAGATAGAAGGGGTCAATGACTCAACCTTGGCTGAAATTCCCAACAAATTCATTTGTGAAGAAATTCAAAAGTGAGAGCTTTTTGTAAACTTCAAAATAAAAAATCAAATTGCTACGTATTAATACCTTAACTGCTCAGGTTACCTTGATTTTAAAACAACCTTAAACCAAAGTCTAATAAATACATAGGTACACACATACACCGATGATAAGTTCAAATATTTTGCTCCAAGATTGTAAATATGGAAACACCAGCTAATTATCCATCCTGACAACAAATTCAATTTTACTACAATATTAAAAATCTAAATAACCCATTATTTAAAGCTCTTCAACCCCATTCCAAATCCACTTGATGGAATTAAAAAAAGAACAAGGAACTTGTGCAATTGGAGTAATCCAATAGCCTACCTATCTACCTGATCTTATTAGTATTTGTTTCCTTTCTAGCTCCATTTACTTACACTCTGCACACCACACAATCTTTTCATTCTTATCCATATAAATGTATATAATTGTATTGTGTTTCCTTCTTTATTTCTATGTAATTATAATAAATATGATTTTATTCCAATAAAAATTTTTAATTTTTAAAAATTGAAATTGAAATACATATTGTTTATCAGGGCGTTGATTCTTTAATTCATACCTGTCGGAAAATATTTGTTTTTTAATTAAACGTTATTGATTAATAATTAAACTTTTTCTATAAGGTTCCTCTTATTTTATGCATATCACTTTTATATATATATATATTTATGCATATATACTTTGATGTAAAATAGCACCCCTCTATATGAAATTAGTGTTGTAAATACACGTTTTAGCGCAGTTTTAATGTCTTTAATTTACCATTATTAATCCACCTATTATTAATGAGGACGTTGGGATCTTTAATTTGATGCTCTACTCCAGGGGTGGCCAACTCGCGACCCGCGGTCCACTTGGTACTCTCCTGGAATTCAAAGTGAACTTAGTGACTTTACAACGTTTGTCGTGCATCAAAGCATGCAATTATTGCTAAAAACAAATTAGCGGATTATCGGCAGTTTCGGGAGCTATTAAAACATGAAGAGTTGTCATTTTTACGCGACTCACATCTCCGATATACTCGTCGGTTCGGTCCAACAATCGCTCTCCAAGATGAGCTTTATAAAAGAGGACAACATGGTGCATTTAGCGAACTGTGCATTAACATCTACAAACATTGAGCAGTTGGTAAATAAAAAACAATTATAAGCTCCATATTGAGCAGTGGCTAGGTATAGTTTAATTTAAACAACTTTGGTTCCTTCGTGTTTTTCCTTCTCTCCTTTTTCAGCTCCTGTACCTCATGAAAAATTCCTTGAATATTATGTTGTTCACATTTTGTTTTCTGATTATTTGAATTTTATAAAAATAAATACTTCCCTTTCTTATTTTTAATTATGCCATAAATCTCTTTTAAATGTTTTAATGAAAGGCAAAACTACAAAACAATTGTAACTTCATATTTCATTCCTTTTATTGATGTGAATGAATTTCATTCAGCTGTTAAGTTTTTGCATATCTCGTAAATATTCGTTATCGGCTTAGGCACATTGGCTTCAGATCAGTAATTTAAACTAAACAACAGTTATATGAGAACGATACCTAAGTAACAGGATTATAAGTTGGTGTTTACCCCTGTTTTGTGTTGCCAGTGATTAACAGATTGGACTGTTAAGTGAGAGGAAACATGACCATTTCAAAGGACAGAAGGGACTACTGTAGTCAGGGCAGCCAACGGTTGTACTTATTCGTATATGAAGTTGAAAGAAACTGCGCACAAAATATTCCATGGAACCGAGAAAAGAGCGAAGTAAGTTTTTTTTTATTTATTTTTTTATTTACTGATAGGTGTAGAATGGAATGAATACAAATGCTACTGTAAGGACTGTATTAGGAATAGTACTGTGTTTAAGGTCTTGTTACTTTTTTGGTGAAACAAAACTTTTCTTGTAGAATTAGGATCTCAATGGGATACACGCACAATGATTGTAGGTCACGAGTCCATCGTCAATCTGGTATTTTATGTGCATGGTAGTTCTATTTTATGCTCTCAAGGTGCTAAAAATAAACCAGTATATGAAAACTAAAAAAGGGTGAATCATAAATTAATTAGTAATAAAATATAATTGTTTTCCTGTCATATTAAGTAGCATATAAAATTAATGATTTCGATGTCCTGATTTACAATATGCAATATTTTTGGGGACTTAAGTGGACCTCAATTACTTGAAGAGGAATTCTATTTTGCATGAAAGTTTAAGTGATGCCTACGGTATGCCTTAAATATAAGGAACCTTTAAAAGAAAAAAGGCTCAATTATTAATGAACCTGTTTGAAAGTATAGCTATTTTCTCTATGGTCAATACCACCCTTAAGGCTCTTTTCAACTAGAGCTATTCCAATAGCCGACTTAATTGACCTATAATTTTTTTGGGGGGGTTATTATGTACCTTATCAAAGGTTAATTGATCATTATGAAGGAATAATGTTATTATAAATTAAAAGAAAACATAATAAATTAAATCAGGTGCGATGAAGCACACAAGGGTTTTATTAAAGCTGTTTGGCTTTGGCTTACCTTACAGAAATATTATATCCAATGCTGTGATCCACAATTTTTAGTCCCTTCTAGGCAGTTTCATTTCATCAGCCATATTATTATATAACAAAAAATAATTTATTTGTGAGTAGAGTTTTTTAAAAAAGTTATTATTTGAGAATTGGCTTAATTTAAATAGTAACAAATATTTTACTATTTATTTCTTCAACTGCGTGTTGGATAAATATCGTAGGTCTGGATGTTGATAAGGGAGCTGTTGTCTATCAGATAAGATATTTTATTATTTATTTGAAGGAAAGACAGGATTTTCTACTTAATAGCTAAGCTAAACAACTAAGCAATAATGGTATAATAGTGATAACTATTTGAAGGCATGACTAGAGGCATTGACTGTATATACTATAAAATAAATAAATCCATGGAAAAGACTGGATGAAGGTGCAGGCTGAACGAAGGTTGTCTCTATAGTTGCTAGGGTGGTTAGCACTAGGCTAAATTAACCGGATTCGCTACTTCTTTATCCTCACGAGGCCATGTTAACCCCGGCCAAATGATAAATCAAAACCCCTCTCTTCCTGAATAAATTAAATTGATTAAATGCCTGGAAATATTTACTCCTTACCATTGTTATTGTAAGAATTGAACATTTTGTAATAATTACAAGATATAGAAAAACACATTTGTATTTTCAAACAGTCATTTATACTGTAGTGTTTAATATTATAGTTTAATATGTATATATTGATTAGCATTATAGAAAATTGACGGATGCGTCAATTAGGTTGTAGAATTAGAGGCCATGATATCCCCGACCAGAGCCGTCTCTCAAAGAAAAGATCCTTGTGAGTGTCGGGATTCAAACCGACCTCAGCAGTTAAAATTCAGCATGCTAAGTGCTAGGCTACGGAATATCTGACTATAAACTAATTTTGTTTTTCTAATTAGAATTCTTTGTTTGTTTTTCTTATACATGGGCTCAATTCATAAAGATCCTAGGCGCCACAACCCCTCGATATCCCATAATTAATAAATAATTACTAGCTATTTATTTGGAGGAAAAGAGACAATAGATTAATTTCTAGTAGTAGACCTAGATGAAGTTGTTATTATTGTTAGAACTGTATTCCATATTCTCGTCCAGTTTAAACAAGTCACTAGAACTGTATTCCGTATTCTCGTCCAGTTTAAACAAGTCACTAGAACTGTATTCCGTATTCTCGTCCAGTTTAAACAAGTCACTAGAACTGTATTCAGTATTCTCGTCTAGTTTAAACAAGTCCCTAGAACTGGTCATTATTCAGGATGGCGATGCACAAGTTATCGGAGCCCTGACAACCATTTTATAAAATATTGTTGTATCTTTTACTGTTTCTAATGAGAACCTAGTTTCAGGAATTCTACATCCTACTAGGAAGTTTTGTACTCATGATTAGCCTATGTGTGCTGTGCTATGACCTCATACTACTAGAGCCAACGGAGGGTGTTGAAGTAGGATCGGTAATAGGAGTTACCCAAGCCGAGGGGCGAAGACACAACACTCTTGCAACTGCTCCTAGAAGAAGTAGCACTCCTCTACTGGCTCCAACACAATACTGGATGTAAAATATTCATGAACAAGATACAAATAGTTTGTGATAAACATTTTAATGTAAATATCCACAATTTGTATATCAACACACAGCATCCAGGTGTATATCTCTTCGTTCAAAAATGTTTGATATTACATGTGTTTAAAGTCTCAATCTATAAAATGCTAGGTTATTTACATCGGTTACACTTATTAAAGTTTAAAATGAAATCAATAATTAATTGAATAGAAGCCAAGTGTTTTAATAGGGAATTACCAAGAATAAGAATGAAAGATTAATTGACTATACCTAATTGATAAATAACCTTTATTTATACTTATATTTGTGTTAATAAGTCCTTCTTCGTGACTAAATTTAATTTATGAAATGCGTGAAAATATTTACATTTTTATTGTAAGAATTAAAAATGTTGTTATTTCTTATAATTATACTTATATAACAAGATATATAAAAACAGAATTGTATTTTCATACAGCCATTTATAATGTAGTGTGTAATATCATACATATTATAGTTTAATATCTATATATTGATTCGTATTATATAAATTTACGGATGCATCAATTAGGTTGTAAAACTATTAAGTCAATAATAAAAAAATATATTGCACCTAAAAATACCGTAGTCACAAGGGTTAGGTTCTAAACAATCATGCGAATCCATAAAGCTCTGTTCATACAAACATTGGTGTGGCGAACATCAATGTTACTATGCTGCATTTTGCCATGAATGTAACATGCAAGGCAAAGCACAAACAAGTTTTTTATGAACCCATTAGCAAATAAGCAGAAAAGTTTGTTGGGAGATCGGCTTAGATTGATAAAAGTCAGTTGTTAGGTTATCATCACCGTTTGGATATACAATGTTAGTTTCTCTGCGTCAGGTCCTGATAGCAAGAAAATAATGTAAGAGTTAAACATGATTGGTAATACTTAGTAACAAAAGAATATAAACAAAATGAGGTAGCTATAAGTGGAGTGTGGGTAGCTAATGGACTGATATTTGTACGTAACAGTTGATAAGTTTGAATTACAAAGATAAATAGATTATATATATATATATAAAGTTAATGTTTATCGAACGAAAAACTCAAAACAAAAGGTAAAGGTTGGTACCGTAGTTGTCATATGCGATCTGCAGCAGCCCTGAGGTCTTGGATTTCCAAATTATCTGCCGTATTTTGTCATTCACGATCTCCTCTACTACTTCCATGTCGACCGGTCTTTCTGCGGCGGAACTTTCCTCTTCAAGGGTTTCCTCGCCCTCACTATCTCCTCGCGTACCACGGCCCATTCCTGGACACCGGATGGTTCAACTTCTTCCAACGCATTCACAGTAATGGCTCTGGACAGCCAGTCTGCCACTACGTTCTCTTTCCCGGGTTTATATAAGATCTCCATATTGTACTGGGACAAAAACTCTTTCCACCTTGTGACCCGTGCCGAGGACTGCTTTAACTTTCCTACCCATTGTAGGGGCCAGTGGTCGGTGTGAACACGGAATTTTCTGCCGAATACATATGGGCGGAAATGGTCTATAGCCCAGACGATACCTAGGAGCTCCCTCTCTAGAGCACTATACCGCGCTTCCGTTTCTGTGAGCCGTCAACTAGCGTACGCCACCGGGCGCCCCCCCCCCCACCGTCTCTCCCTAGCGACAACACTGCCCCCAGTGCATATATTCGCTGACATCTTCTTTCTCCCCTTCGCGGGGCATACCTCGGTCTCGTTCCTCTGAACCTCCTTTCTCCTGTCGTTCCCTATGTTCTGCCGACAACCGACGTTTCTGGTCTTCTTCACGCTGGTTTCGGGGTCCGGGTTATTTTTCATGCAACTCGGCTCCGCTCATTGTCGACGTCTTGCACCCTCACTTCTTCCTCCTTGGCACTAGCGTTGATCATTGTTTGTGCACACTCCGAGAACGAGCGCTCATCAGAGAATCCTTCCTTTCTTCCTGTCTCCTTAGCCAGTTGGACTTTTAGAATTTTGAATAAAAATCCCATTCTAGCCTCCACCTCTTCTTCGCTAATTGACTATCTCATCTTCTCCGTTATCTTATTGAAACGGACTACCAACCCCGCGGCATATTGTCCGTTACTTTATCTTGAGGACTTCGTCTCCCTAAACATCTGGAATATGTCCTCCTCAGGAGTCCATCGCCCTCCTCCGTACGCCTTCTTAAATCTCATCTTTACTAGTTCCCACGGGGTTTCTTCGTCTGCCTGAATTTGATTGAGTATACTCCTCTTGACCCGACATATCAGGGCCGCCTTCAACGATTCCGCGTCTCTGGGATCCATCAAAGTTTCTTCCACTTTAGCTCCTATTAAAGCTGTGAGGCGGTCTCCTCCTTTCACAAAATGGTCCAGTTCACACAGTTCCCCAGTGAACATCTCCAGCTCTGAAACCGCCTTCCTCAGATCCTGGCAATTCATCGCTTTTACCCTCATCAGCGCGAGCTGCACGAATGTTTTCGGAGTTAAGGACATCCACATTGCCACAGGTTATGGTTTTATGAGGAAACGATGGGTCTGGATATTGTAAGAAATTTGGATTAGGTCAACAGAGGACAGGAATGCAACAGGCAGCTTTTATTGGATTGTAACATTGTAACATTTCCAGAAGTTTCAATAAAGTGCAGATCCAGCCAGGTATTGGAAATTGACGAGGGTTACTCAAAAATTGGCTCAAAAGGCACCCGTGGCACTCAATAGGACATTTAGGACAGGATGTAGGTTGAAGGTTATTTCGACGAAAAGGAACTCGATGTGTGGATTGTCAGAGTGGGGGGGAGGAGAGGTCAAGGATTCGGGTCTTCACACTGTCATGTAAACACAGACTACCGCCTGTCCGGCCAACCCGGTCATGACGTTGAAAGGTATAGTTGGGGAGGGAGACAGATGAGGAAGAAAATGGGGTCTAAGCCATGGTTCGGATACAGCGATAAAATGGAAAAAGTTTTTGGTAAAATACAAAAGGAATTCATCGTAATGGGCAGGCAGGGATTGCGAATTTACATAACAGGTGGTAAAGACATCAGTCATACTGAGGAGGAGTATTAGATGACAATGTGACTGGGTGGGAAGACTATGGCAACGACGACTTTCTAGAAAAAAGGAAATGAAGTATAATGGAATAAATGAAAAAAATTACAGAAATAGTGGTAAGATTTTTTAGCGAAGAAGGAAGATTGAAAAGAGAAGACAACAAAAAATCAGGTTTGGTGATTGAGCCTGGCGTGGTTGAGGGAAGTCGGGTAACAAAAGTACGGAGCAGCAGAGGATTTGTGACAAGTAAAAATAAATATAAGTATTCTGAAAAAAAATTGAAATCAAAATTAGACTAGAATTGTTGAGGGAGAGTCAATTGAATACATCCAGGTCCTCGGCTTTCCAACCGTAGGCCACTGTCCCGCCAGCACTTGACTAGTGTCAGCGAACTTCCTTCACTTTCCCTGCCAGTCTCATCTACCTCACCATGTATTAAAACATTATTGACTTTACTAAGTTTGATTGTCTCAGTGATTTTCTTCTGAACGTGTAGGGGTAGCTTGATGATGGACTGAATGATTCCGAAACGTCTTATTTATTGTATGAATTTAGAATAAAAATCGATTCAGAAGGATATTGTGCACAATTGTGATATTCAATGTACACAGAAATCCTTCAAAACAACAAATATTACTCATGGATAATTTGGGACAAACAGTTATACTCCTATCAGTAGGTTTTCGACTCGTGAACGTTGTAGGAATAAATTACAGGTTAATCATCCAGAAACGGCATAATCAGAGTGGTGAAAATTCGACCTAAGGAGTTTTCTTCAGTATTTATTTGTATAAAAACCTGTACCTTATTCCTATACGCTCAAATTACGGGGCGGGATGAGAGATGTATTAGTCGCTATGAGGCAAAAGCAACTGGTAGGGGTATATAACTCCCTGTTCAAAATCATTCCTGAGGAATTTTCAGTAATATTAAATGGTGTTAAAAACCGGTCCCTTATAGGCAATTGAAAACCTTCTATATTCTTCTAACTTAGATAAATTGTTCATCTTGAGAAATAAATTTATACACAGCTAACTAAAAATGTTACAAATATAAGTTATATTAGTTTTAATTTTTGTTAAAATTTCACAAAAGGTTATGCATTGAATATAACTGGAATAAACCAAGTAATGTGAATTGATGGTTAACTGATTTCAAGCTGACATCTGTTAGTGGGATGGGGCACTATCGCTGTAGTGGCACCTATGCAAATTATTCCCAACTGACATATTTAGCGCTCTCTGTTGAAAATTTTCTGAACTACTATCTACGGTCTTTATTCGAGAAAATGACATTTTATCAGATCCCAAGTTATTGCACTACCACATATGACACCTGTTTCGCATCTCGGCTTGCTCTTTGAACTCCAGTCCATTCTTTCCCAGGCATTACTTTAAACTAATCATTTGGCCAGCAAATACCGAAATGTTTCTAAAATAATCGATGACCGTAATAATCAAGCACAGATTAAAGGCTGTATCTCTGTGAAATAGAAACTTCTAAAAAAGGCTTTTGTAATAGTAATTTCTTGAGAGAGATGAAAACAAATTTAATCTATCCACTCAAAACTGGATATTTTGCCATTCAACAAAATAGGATGATTTACACTCTAAGAAAGTGGAGATGACATTGAAAAATGCCACCCCTTTTATCAACATACTGAAGCAAATACTCCATTACACAATACCAGAGATAATATTGAGACATAAAAATACAGTGTGAGTGGGAAATGGGATGTGGAGGCAATACATTATAGATAATCACTTATGCCATTAAGTATTACTGGATTAATGGAATGTAAAATATATAAAAAAAAATCAGAATCAAGTATGTTTGTTTTACACAGCTGGTTAATAGTATTATTTATAACTTATGTTTGTCTTGACACAAATCCCTATTGAGAGTTGTGCATTAATTAAAAAAAAATAGAAATTAGTCATTGGTATCAGAATTCTTAAAACAAAAAATTGGGACCACATATTGATCAGGGAATTTCTTTTTAATTCTTCCAAAATTGTACTTTCGCTTGTGAGGAAAAAAATGGTAGGTTTTCTAGAAGTAAATATGGTTATGTGGGTTTTATGGTTGTTTTTCTGATGTGCCGTGCTGGTGAATGAATGTTTTTGTTGGCATGACTTCCTAATCTGAGTTTGATAAATAAAAGTGCCCGTTTTCTTTATTCAATATATTTTCCCACTGATCAGTATTTTTTCAACTCAACAATTTTCAAGCAGTCCTGAAAATTTTAAGATGATAAATCCGCAATTATCTAAGGTAACCCTAAGGTGTATATTGTCTATGGCCTTTGTAATGTAGGAAATAGTGTAATCTGTATGGCAGTAAGAGGGGGAGGAAGTGTTTAATAATGTGTAGAAAATTGTTCCATCATACTGTTAAGTTCTATCTAGTTATGTCTCGATAAAATAGAAAAAAATATTAAACTAAAAAAAAATATTTATTACACAATTATTTCAAAGTTTATGGAATATTCAAGATTTGTGGTTATACCATTACGTACAATAATCACATTTATCTTGCTTAAACAATAAATGTTTGACATTTGATTTATTTACAATTAAATTAATCATTATTGAAAAATTATTCACAGTAACTTGCACTTAAAAAAAAATATAAAGAGTTTCAGTATTTTTATAAAAATGGTTAAAGTGACACTAGGCATAATAGTTCAAGTTGGCTTTTTTCTTCGCTTGTACTTCTAATATAGCATCCATGAAGTCTTCGTGAGTGACTACTCCTGCCCCCCTACGCAATGCTATCATACCCTGTAATCAAAATAAATGTGTAGTTATTAATAATAAGTTTATGATCTGAAATGAATGTTTTTAAGCTGAAATTATTGCTCCCTATTGGGAAAGCACTTAGCAACAATAATAAGAGACAGCTGAATAGCCAGTGAGATTTTAATTAGAATTGGATAGTTAAAAGAAAATTACACCAGGAGACAATATAAAACCAAATATATATTAAATTATTTTGAAATATGTATAGGTCTATGAAATGCAGTTATTTGACATGGGTTCATCCTCTAAAGAACAAAAGTGCCAATTTTCAGAGCAGATAATTTAAACATATCTAATAAGGTTCATCAGCTGGTCAAGTATATTCAGCTCCTATGTCTTTTTAGGTTCAGCACCACTCAAACTATCTAAAATCACAGAGGTTTTGACAATCATTTTTTTTAGTTTTAATTTTTAAGTATGCTATAGTAAAACTGACTCAGTCTCACTAGTTTAGATATGGACTTAGTTATTGAAAATATGAATATAACTAATTATAAGCATTATTACTAGGTTAGGGGTCTGTTATCCATCCTACTGTTGATAGGGGCGAACATCCTTTGCCATGCCCTAGCTTTTTAGTAATTGAGGAGTAAACTGTCTTATCTCAATATTTTTCATGTGAACATTGTTGTGGAAAACATGAACATGACTAATTTTAAGCAATTAATAATTACTACACTCAAGTCCAAAAAAACCCATGCATTTTGAAATTTGTAATTATTTATCTAAGCTTCGCAGATTTTTTTACCTTTACCTAGATTGTAACCTCTTTATAGAAAACTTCAGGAAACAAATAAATCATAACAGGTTTTGTTTTTATGAAAAGTACTCGAGAGAGGCAATACAAATTTTCGTGAAGACAACACAAATTGATTAAGGAAACAACCATACCTACTTCAACACGAGACAGTTATCTATCTTTTGAGCAAAGCTTTTTTGAAGCTAGGGCATTGTCTATGTGCTGTAATAGAACAAGATATCCATGGATATTTTAACACTATGACATCAACAAAACTATAAAATTACAGCCAACTCTCCTAAATACTGCTAATCGTGACAACAAATTTGTACTCAGTAATAATAAATAGTATGTTTTGATATCTGAAACTTGCTAATAATTAATTATAATAATGTTTCCTACAACAATGACGGTATATAGAAATTATTGAGGTTGAGGCAGTTCTTCTAAAATTTAAAACAGGCGATAGTATAAAATAAATAAAATAGAGTATTGCGCAGCATCAGGATTTGCAATAATAGCATAGTTTCAGGTATATTGTCATTTCTCAAGAAGTCTACGTAGCTGAATATCACGATGCTTTAAATAAATTAAACATATAAACACTAGTAAATATGATTATAAGCTTAAAACACACTTTTCATAAAGACATAGGCTAATAAATTGAAGATCTGTTTATTTGAAGGGAAAACATAAATGCTGACTTAATGCTAAATGGTTTCTATTATAATTTAACTCATCTTAAACCATTTGGTAAGATTAGCACTATTAACAAGTTAACTACTTACTGCTTCTACACAAACTGCTTTACATTGTGCCCCATTAAAGTCATCTGTTGAACGGGCAAGTTCTTCAAAATTGACATCAACACTAATATTCATCTTACGAGAATGAATCTGCATTATACGTGCTCGGGCATCTTCATTAGGATGTGGGAATTCAATTTTTCTGTCGAGCCTACCTGAACGTAAAAGTGCAGGATCCAAAATGTCTACCCTGTTAGTAGCAGCAATAACCTAAAAGAAAGTTTCTTTATTTGTAGTAAATAAAAAAAAGGTAACAAAGAAACTTATTATTTATTATAAATTTGATTAATTAAAATTGGACTATTGAGATAGAAAATTTTTTTTTTCATTTCCAATGCTATAGAGCTTAAGATTGCTCAAAAGAGTTACTGTGATTTCACGAAATTGAATGATTATTCATTGTATTTAAAATTATTAGTTAAATACAATTAAAATAATAATAATAAAGAAAAATTGTAGTTAATTTATTGTACACATAAAATAAGCAAATAATAGAGTATATTTAATAATTACTTATTTAACAAACTTATAACTAGCGATACTACCAATACCTGATGTTAAAGAAGATGATTGCAAACAAACTATCAAATATGGTCATAAATGGGCAATTATAAACAATATAGACCTAGATTGTAAAAAGTAGATACCTTTATATCTGCAGTTGAACTAAAACCATCTAATTGGTTGAGCAGCTCCAACATGGTTCTTTGAACCTCTCGATCACCAGCCTTTTCAGAGTCAAATCTTTTTGTTCCTATAGCATCTAACTCATCAATGAAGATTATAGCTGGAGATTTTTCTTTGGCCAGTGCAAAAGCATCTCTGACTAATTTTGCTCCATCACCAATAAACATTTGAACAAGTTGGGGACCAGCTAGTTTAAGAAACGTTGATTTGGTTTGAGCTGCACACGCACGAGCCAGCAGTGTTTTCCCTTAAATTCACAAAATATAATTAAATATCAAAAATTAATTATAAAATATTTAAACTAGTATTGGTTATTTAGAAGTACAGCAGAATAAAAGGAAATATGGCTGATTTGATCACACTCCGAGAAAGTAAAGAGACAACCTTAATTGACAGGCCCTCAAGTGGAACCATGTTGGGAAGCCACGACTATCTCGGGGGGGGGGGGGGAAACTGTGGAGGTAGAGAAAGCTGCAGTGCCAGGGGAAAACATGTAGTGAGGTTAAGAGGTCGGCATATGATCAGGAAGGAAGAATGAATTTTTTGAGCACCATATGTCCTTTAGAAATCAAAGAACTTGGAAAAAAAACATTAGTTATTTTAGGTAAATTAAAAACTTTAGATTTTTCCATTTATCTGTACCTAACTTTCTAACCAATTTTTGTTGAAATAAGCAAACGATTAAAGGGTCGGATACAGAAAATACACTTACATGTATAGAGTTACATGACGACAATTACTACTAAACATTGACTAATCCATGTTAAGACCTCCCCCTATAAATAGGCTGAGCCTGCGGCTCTCGCCCTCATTCCATGCTCATTCCATTATCAGTTAGTCACGCGTCACAGCTCAAAGTCATTCATAGTTATCTTTCAAGTTTTAAACCTTTTGTATTTTGTGCTTCAATAAAGTATTCTTTTTAAAAAGCCTTTCTCTTCGTGGTCAGATTTAATTGGCGCCCGAACTTAGGGACCTGAGGGCTGTTCAGACAACTAGAATTTTATTCAATTATAGACGATTCAATAAAATTCCGACCGTCGCTACTCTTGCGAGAAGAACGTCACTGTGGAGCAAGACTCAACACACCGACTTCAAGGAGGAACTGCCGGTATTTTCAAATATCCTAAGCTCAGGTCAACGAACATTATCAACCACCGGAGTAGAGAAGCCTTAAGACACCGCTTAGAACGAAGTACTACACCAAGGTTTGAAATTATTTTCTTTATTTTGTATTTTTTAATGTATGTCTATAACAGACAGGATAAGTACAAATATGGAGAAGAACCGAAGGAAACATAACCATAGACAGAATAACCATAATCGAAAGAATTACCGACCGAAAGACCAATATGACTATTTTAACCAAACATATTACGATCAACCTCAACCAGACTATTATCAGAGGCAAGACCAATATGACCATTTTAACCAAACATATTACGATCAACCTCAACCAGACTATTGTCAGAGACAAGACCAATATGACTATTTTAACCAAACATATTACGATCACCAACAACCATGGGATCATCAAGCGCATCATTTAAAAGATGACCGTGATTGTAGAATAAGGGAATTGACAGAGAGACTAGATCGACTTGAGCAATATGCTAAAACACTTGATGAAGTAAATGTGAAATATGGTGAAATGAATTTCACAAATAATTATCCGCAGATCACGGATGTAGAAGATTATTTAACAGAAGATGACCAGTATCTTATTTTAAGGAAATTAAAAGAGAGAATAGATCGGATAGAGGAATATAGTAAAACATGTGAGGAAGTAAATATGAAATATGGTTTTACAAATAATTATCCACAGATCTCGGATGAAATAAATATTATAGAAAATCAGAAAGATGATTTTAAAGAAGAAATAAATCACGATTTAGAAGATTATTTAGCAGAATATGACCAGGATCGTAATACAAGAGAATTAAGAATGTTAGAGCAATATTATGAAATAGAATTTACAAATAGTTTTCCGCAGATCACGGATGAAATAAATGTAATAGAAAATCAGAAAGATGATATCAAAGAAGAAATAAATCAATCACAAAATATTATTTTAGATAATAAACAATCCACCTCCCTTATAGGAGCAGGACCAATCTTAGCTAATAATAAAAGAGACCAAACACACTCGGAAAATAGAGACCAAACATACTCGGAAAATAGAGACCAAACATACTCGGAAAATAGAGACCAAACATACTCGGAAAATAAGTTAGGAAATACTAATAAGCAAAATACGGATGAAATAAATATTATAGAAAATCAGATAGATGATTTTAAAGAAGAAATAAATCAATCGCAAAATATTATTTTAGAAAATAAACAAACAATAAAAACAAATAAAGAAGAAATATTCACAATGCAAAACAAAGTTTTGGAATATGAAGAAATATTACGAAGTAATGGAAAAGAAATAAATAAAATGTGTAATCAAATATCAGATTATAAAGATACAATTAAGGATAATAAAAATACAATAAATATGTTGCAAACAAAAATTTCTGATAATGAACTCATAATATCTGAAAAAATACTAGCAATTGAAACATCTTCGCAAACATCTATTGATTCATTACTGATGATGGCCAATAGTAAATTGTTGCTTTTAGAAAATACAGTTTCAGAAAATGAAAGGAGGATCACGAACAGTGAAGAGAATGTAACTGTACTACAAAATAAAGTAACAGAGTATAAAAAATCAATTGCACAGAGTACACAATTAATTAATTTACTGCAAAATGAAATTTTAGATCAGAAAAACACAATTAAAATAAATGAAAAAGAAATTAATGAACTGCAAAAGAAGGTTTCCGATTATGAAGGAGATCTTAAGGATAATGAAGAGAAATTGATTTCATTGAATTATGATGAACAGAGGATTGCAGATAACTATGATGAGTGTACCTCACATCAACATGATCTAGATGTCTATAATCAAACATTGCTTAAATGTGAAGAAAATATAGTTTTATTAAAAGATAAAGCCATTGATTATGAACAAGCGATCAGAAACAATAATGAACAAATTTTACTTTTAGGTGATAAAGTCACCCAACTTGATCTAATAAGGCTTAGCTATGAAAATAATATGAGTTTGTTAGAAAGTAGACTTTCAGAATATAAACAAGAGTTAAATAACATGAAAGAGAAAAATATTTTATTGCAAAATAAAGTTTTGGATGTGAAGAATTTGGAATTTCAGCTTCCAACTCATCTTGATGAAATTTCTTTTTGCGTGAACAACATTAAATTTATTGAATGGGAGGAATTTAAAAATAGCTTCAGGAATGTTTTTTGTGCGATAGAATACGACTTTAAAAAGAAGAAAAAAATATTTTTTCTTTTATTATTTTCATTTAATAATGCAAATAATACCAATCGGATAACTTGTAAACTTTAGAAAGTTTATACAAAAAGACTATTATTATAATCAGTAAACCTAGTACAGCCTACGGAATTATCGTCAAGTGAAGCTTTCTGTCATAATCACTTAATCCATTTAGTTTATTGATTTATTATTATTGTATAATGGTATATGTGCTATTAATGATATTTGTTTATATATGTGTATGGCTCATATACATTCATAATTTGAATATTATATCGGTATATTGGAGATTTACCACTCGAAAACTTTTATTATTATAAATAAAATATAGGACTACAAATCATGCAATAACGTATAAAAGTAATGATTTATTTTACGTGTTAGCATATCACGCAAATGTACTTATCGTGTAATTTTTCCTTATAAAGGATTTGGTCTGATTTAATTGCCTAGTTACACAATTAAGTGTCCTGACTAATTTTTGTTTGTACGCTCACACTTTTCTAGATTAAATTAACCACCTTAATTGCATTATTATAGAAGTAAATTACTGTTTTCCTTGTGATAAAAGTTTTCTTTTGCGCAATAATATATTTCAAAAACGTGGAAACTTTAAGTTATATTATGCATTGAAATGTCGAAAGAAATGTAGTGATATTATTGTTTCATTTGTATTTGATTTTTTGATGGATGAACTTAAGGTTATGAGAATAATGGCCAATAATTATTTTCCAAAGAGAAGATAATAAATTTTATATAAGCATAGTTTGTTATTTTAATGATGAATGTTAAATTTATTTTGAGTAGAAGTTTATATTGTATTCAGAGGTTGGTAATTTAGCAATACAATCTTCCATGTTTTGTATGTGTAGCAGTGAATTTCATTTTTCAAAGTGCATTGCGAAATTTAGTACAAAAAGTTATTTTCTTTCTTTTTATCAAAATTTCAGTTTCAGCTTAATAAGTATGTGAAATCCCAAGTGGACATTAATGATCATTAGTACTAATTTATGTGGTAGTCTATAATTATTTCCCATGGTAAGGAATTTAACAACATCTTGATTCAACAATTTTGCAAAGCAACGAATATAGAAATCCATTATACAAGTAAAAACTATTCGAATTCATTAGGGATACTAAACAAATGCCATGCCACCTTCAACGAAATAATGAGGATAAACATTAATCAAAACAAGAAGATTAACTTCGAAAGAATCGTACAAACAAGCACGATAGCATACAATAATACTCTTAATCAAAATTTAAAGTTAACTCCAAATGAGATAACATTCGGAAAGACGAAGGACTCGTATGATACACAAGACATTCAAGAGATACATGTCAATAACTATTTTCAACAATTAAAAGACTTACATACGGAAGTAAAACAGAAAATAGAATTCATTAAAGAAACCCGTAATGAGAAACTTAACCAAAACCGTGAAGAACCTCCTGAGCTTAACTCAGAAGAATTCGCCAAAACACCCCGGATCAAACCAAAAAAGAGTTTACTATACAACAAAATAAAAATAGGCGACACGCACATAAACAACATTAAAAGACCGAATAAGCAGAAGAAAAAATATTTTGTTACGGACAATGACGAGGACACTCATCATGATCCAGGTCCTAGTAGCCGCCACAGTAAGTAATAAACAAGACTTAACAGATATTGACGAAATTGATAAAATTAATAAAGTATAATCAAATAAATCATGATCAAACGATATCAATTAATTATAGAGGAAATTTGTGAATGGGTTATATTTCGATTGGCTAATCTAACGTCATAATGTTCAGTAGAAAAATTTATTTATATTATATTTACGTATATTATCCGTTTCTAAAGAATTTGGTTTTTTGGCAAGAGAGATTGGAAGCTACATTTGTATTGGTTGTATCTAAAAGACAAATTTATTATATGTCGTAATATCAATTATTCTTTATATTAGTTTATAATGAATGTAATTGTGAAAACATTTCAGCCACCGGCTATAACATTAGATAATTTAATTTGTATCAAGTTGATCAATTGTTCTTTAAAGATAGTTATAAATCTGAATGAAGAGCACGAAATTGTTTTAAATATTTTAAGTTTGTTGTGTACTGTTCAGTATAATAGCTATTCACTCACATATATATCAGAACGAATTATGTTAATTCCATTTATAAACAATTACCTACAGATCGTTTAAGGTACAAAGAATCTGCTATTTAGAGATTATAGCAAATTTGGAATTTGGCTATGTTTTATTTTTTGGATTAAGTTGTTTACCGCTTAAGAATTAAAAGTCAAATAATTGCACTCCTCGAGAATTAAACTAGGCGATGTTTAAACCTTTACATCTAATCAGCTTTGTGAATTCAAATATTTACTTTTAGTTTAAAAGACGTATCTGACTATTCGTCATTTAAGCTTCAGTTACATACAAGGTAATTACACTGAAGGATTATTACCTAAGCCAACAACTATTAAGCACGAGACTAATTGTCAATTGTTTATTCTCCATAGAATCTAACTATAATAATTATCCATATGTGTAATTAAGTAAGAACTATTAATTATAAGTGGAACAAACCTTTCCATTACAATGTAACCATAAAATATTTCTAGAATATACTCTGAGCAACAAGTTGACTTGTAATTAATATTTTATATACATTAACCGGTTAACGAGATATAATGTAAGGAACTAATAATTTTAATTATTCTTGTATAGGTATAAATGATTGAATAATTAATGGAGTTATTTTCTGGTATTTAAGCGTTTACCAATGTTATAAGAATAAAGCAGATTAATATTGATTTAATAAGAAAATGATATTTTAATTTTTGTATTTATAATTTGATTCATTAAGATTGATAATAGTAATTTTCATTTCATACTGTATATCTTGATAATGCCATATCAAATACAGTACGATACCATTTAATATCTTTGCTACATTTTGTATAGTATAATTTCTTTAATATTTAATCAAATCGAGGAACCAATAGTAATAATACTATGTTAAGTATAAGTTTCCTCTTACATTTTTAAGCTATTTCTTATGAAATTTTATGTTCGCTTTATGCACCTTTATAAAAATTATTGTACCTTTGGTATACTATACGCATACTGCAAACTTGAATTTACGTACTATAATGATTCTTATTAATTGAGAATTAATAATGCTAGAGCAATGTTACTTCAAGTATGATATCCATTTAAAAATTTATTTATCATTAATAGTTTCAACTGAATGTTACTGTGTAAGAACAGCTATGAATGCTCTGAGTGGGTGCCAAATATCTTGTTAAGTAAAATTAGATTTCTTTTTGCACATTTCCGGAGCAATGCTTAATCTTCGGGAGGGAGGAGTTACATGACGACAATTACTACTAAACATTGACTAATCCATGTTAAGACCTCCCCCTATAAATAGGCTGAGCCTGCGGCTCTCGCCCTCATTCCATGCTCATTCCATTATCAGTTAGTCACGCGTCACAGCTCAAAGTCATTCATAGTTATCTTTCAAGTTTTAAACCTTTTGTATTTTGTGCTTCAATAAAGTATTCTTTTTAAAAAGCCTTTCTCTTCGTGGTCAGATTTAATTATAGATATATATCACTGAATTTCTAATACCCAATTCTTTAAAACACCTACTATTACTAGAGGTGTACTTACTAGAGGTGTATTTACTATTCTACATATTATAAAAACAATATAATTAATTTTTATTGTACTTAAACAAAATACAATTTTGGGAAAATTTCCATTGGACAAAAGATTTGGTTTGACCACAAAAAATAAAAATTATTATTTATCACAATTTGTTTTTATTTTATATAACAGTTCATAATAAATATAATCAATAAATTACTCAAATAGTTTAACTCATAATACCTGTTCCAGGAGGTCCATACAGTAATACACCTTTAGGAGGATGAATTCCTAAGTTTTCAAATTTTTCTTTGTGTGTCATTGGAAGAACAACTGCTTCAATTAACTAAAATAAATTAAATATACTTACTTAATAATTAAAATAAAATAAATCTATTAAATAACTAATAACTTTTGGTATAAGCACTGATTTAGGATTAAATATATATTGGATTGGATTCCGGATACTTAATTTCAAAATAAAATAAAAACTAGTATAGATAATATTAGTAAGTACACAGTAATATGAAAATAAACAATTTAGTAAACATGATAAAATACAACAATAATTATCAAAACGTGAACATCCAATCAAAAAAGGCATGAAAGCAATGACCAAATAGCAATTTTCCATAACTTGAAATGGGTATCCAAAGCAATCACTTAGATAAAATCATAACCACAATCACAACTACCATTAATATCCTAAAACCGGGTACGAATAGCGAATTAAAAGAACCGAAACAAATAACTAATCAAACTTCGAACAGGGGAAATTTCTCCATTGCCAAGCGTTTGAGCCTGATCCAGCTTTCTGCCGAATTCTGGTACAAGTTAGTAGTAGCATCAATAATATACTTCTTGCATAAGGGGGTAGATTTAAGTGAACCTAAAGAATATTTTTCAAATTACAATAAGAGCTTCATCGCAATATTAAAAATTGTGTGTAACTGAAAATATATTAATTATCAATATGGCTATGATCATCATGTAAAGAGTTGGGAAATCACAATTGATCAGCCAGGATAAATTGTAGTTATTTATTTGCATTTCATAAATTATAATAAAACAAAAATTAACAGATAAGGGAATATAAGAAAGCATGTAAATAAACCAATTACAACAATGTATTGACAGGATATAAAGAATTGGACAAGATATAATTTGAAAATAGGAAGGGAGGAAGAATAACCAATAGTGAGAGGAATAGAATTAGGGTTGGAGCTGTGATCATAAAAGGATCAATGAATGGATGAAGAACTGTGGACGAGAGGGTAAGGGTAAAGATCTTATATTCCAGGAGCAGATAAAGTACCTAACCTACCACTTGTGTTAACAACATACATAAAAACAATAAGAAATTGTAGCATACTTCCTGAATTTGCTTATCCAGTCCACCAATATCTGAATATTGTTCAGTGGGTCTTTCATCTACTTCCATAGCTTTAACTCTGGCATCGTATTCAGCAGGTAAAGTTTCAAGAATTAAATATGAATCTTTATTCACCCCCACGAGGTCACCTGGCTTTAATTTTTCAGCATCAACTAATCCTATCACTGGCAAAAAATAAGTCTGAAAAAAATTGTCAATTAAAAATATGAAATTTAATATTTAGTTAATGAAACAAAACTCCTTTGCTATGAAAATAGTGTGGGTTTTAACTCACACTGAACAGAAAAATTCACTATTTAATTGTATTTATTTATAATATTCCAGAGAGTCAGAAATCTAATTCAAGTCAATCGATTAAATAGTGTTTTTAAAAGAAACAAAATAAGGTAATCACATTTCATTGTGAGGTCAACACCAATATATTATTATAGGTCACACATTAAGTTAGCTACAGAATCATTTATCAATTATGGTGGTAACCTTGGTAGGCCATATTTCTTCAGTAGATATTACACCACAGGTAACATAACTAAAAACTAGACAGCTAAACAGTAATTGTGAAAATTGTGATTCAAATGGTTTTAGGGAACCCACAAACTTTTTTTTTTTTTTTTTAATTGGGCTAACTACAATGTGCTTGTGACACATACATTCATAAGGATTCAGCATAAATTGAGCAAATGTTAATTAACGTTGACAAGATTGATAATGATCCAAAATTCTTGGTTAATAAAAACGGTATTTGATTACAAAATTAGGAAAGTTGGATAACTTAAAAAAATTAGAATCATCAATGAAAATGCACAGTGATAAGATTCCAAAATACCTGTCTGGTAGAGGTTTTAATAACCGCACATTTTCCTTTGCGGCGTGCATCAAGATCCACAACAGCACCATCTTCCTCTGTCTCCTCTGGGTCTACATCAAGCAGCTAAAACAACCAATATGAAAATTACTGTCACATTAGGAATTCTGTTGCTCCTTAAAATAAGTCTGTCAAAGATCATAATCACTTTTGCACCCCAATTTATTGCAACTATGATCATTAGAACCTATATGGGACTTACTGATCACTTTGATGACTCTTGCTGTCATATCAATGCACAAAAATAAAAACTCCTCACTTACCAACCACTAACACCCTTTTAACGCTGTCAATATCCACATATCTTGGAGGATAAAAAACAATCTGTTAATTCGATTGTAATAACATGATGCCACTTCCAGATTTATTGTAGAGCATCTGCACATATAAAAAAGTTCTACTACTTAACCTGCTGCCCTTGAGCTTAGATAGATAATTAGCGATGGATATAAATGTTTGATAATTTGAAAAATAATTGTAAGAAAAGAAAAGAAATATTATATAGCAATGATTTAACATAAAATTATTCATTGAAAAAGAAAGCATGAAATATGTGCTATGTTATTGGATGAAGATCAAAATTGATTCATGAAAATACTAACCTCTATTACATTGGAAACCAAGTACGGTAATGTTTTATTAACTTTGATCTTCTCAGTGTTTTCCTTGATTTTTTCAGTCTGGGCTTGCAGCTCATGACTGACTCGCATAACTTCACTTTTCATAATTTTAATTTCATTGTCCAGCAGTCTTATACGACTGATAATTTCATCTGTGGACATCCTCATAATTTCTTCTCCAAGAGCTTGTTCCTGCAAAAAAAAAAAATATATATATAATACACATATGCAGATATGTTAACTTTCTAGCCATTTACTTCACTATATAAAATATAACATGAAAAATAGAAGAAATAATGATACTTGTGATCAAAAAAGGTTGCAAGGAAGCAACACATAACGGTACCAGTAACCTCCTTTGTTTGTTTACATTTCAGTGTTAAATAATAAATATTCCATAAGTACATTGAAGTTGAAATAGAACTTTGGGATCAGTTGAGCAAGCCTAAAAAATACTTCATCGTTCTAAATATTTGAAGTATTGTCCACTTAGTTACTAATTAATTGTTCTAAAATTGGTTAAGTGGGTCTCAAGAAAAAGAATTTCTGAAATTAAATATAAGTGATTATTATCAGTCACTTTGACAGCTTTTACAAGTTTTTCTGTTAACCTATCAGACAATGTATAGCCAAACAGACTAGCTTGATAAAGTAAAGCCAATTCAAGGAAAGATCCACTAAAAATTCATTATTTTATGACAAATATTATCCAAATGAGAGTATTTAAATAAAATCTATTTTATAACATTTATAGCCAATGCTTGTTTTTTTTCTCTCTCTTTTTGGATCATATAAAGGAAACATAACTTATATTTTATGGACCATCTCACTCTTCTTTTCGATGACCTGCCTGTTTAGAAAAACATTTCATTTGACAGATAGCCATCGTATCATTGTCAGATACTGAACTAATAAAGAACTGTCTGAGGAAGCAAAATAGATTAAAATATTTTTTTAAGTTAGTTAGCGTTTTAATAGTTAAAGGGAGTTAGCGACCCAAAAACTCCCAAATACAAATTTTTGAAAAAATAAAATTTTCCCTTTCAATTCTCTTCATTTTTTGTTTATATCCCACAAAAACATCAAAATACTTCACAGGGATTAAGATACTTATTAACTACATATGATGATAGCTACCCGGTATACATAAATAAATTAAAAACAGATATGAAAGATAACTTTTTTTTTTTGTTGATTCCTTTATTACTTTATAAACACATAAAGACATCAAACCTAATTGTTCTCCATAAAAAAAAAGAAGAAATTGAAAACATTGTGGTAACAATAAAAATATGGGCTTGTTTTTTCCCTAAATATTTTGACTTACATTAATTGAAAAGTCTCCAAGTATTATCAATCAATACATATATTTATTTGGACCAATAGACACTTTTTACAGAAGTCTTTTAAAAAAGGATAAAAAAAAATATAATAATTTAAAGGTCTCTGCTGGATAGGTTGGCCTTTAAGGAAGGAAATTAGACGATAATTTCAGTTATTTGTTAGTTCTACTATGTGTTGAGGTATTGGGGGGGGGGATTCCAATATCTTGATTAATTCTAAATTAATTCGGGTATTCCAGATGAACGAAGGTGCTCCCACTGCTAGCCAGAGTATTTTATTCTGAAGTATTTGAAGCTTTGTCCTGATTAGACTTGCTAGTGCAGTACCATACAGGACATGCTAAGTATATGTAATATTGGTTTTAATTAATGTCGTACAAGTATAATTTAGTGGTATGTCTGTTGATGAGCGGGTATAGTTGTTGCAGGCATCAGTTAGCTTGTATATTGTGTTTAGTTTCCAGGTTAGTTGTCTGTCAGATACACACCAAGGTAGCGAATTCTCTGATCTTTAGTGTTCCAATCAATTGGTATACCACCAATTTCGATCCTTATTAATCTATCACAATAATTCCTGCAAAGTATGAAAAGCTTTGTTTTACACTTTGTTGTAATTCCATTTTTTTAACCAGGAGGATACTTGGTCGATTGACTCCTGAACTTCTGTAATGGAAGCTTCAATGGTTTCTCTATGGAACAGAATTAGGGTGTCATCGGCAAACATTGATAGGGTCGATGTTTATTGAAGGTCATGACATAATAAATTAATGAGTAGGGGACTCAGTATAGTTCCTTCATTGCCATCTCTTTCGTATTAGGTTTTTATCATGTTATCATTTGTAGTATATAATCTGGTGTCTTAAGGGTTATATTTTGTGGTGCTTTTATTGTAGAGCTATATATAGAAGAAAAGACAGTGTTTGTGAATCGTTGTATCAATATCATTAAGGGAGTTGTACGTGACCGCTATTGTAATATTATTCATTTCTGAAACAAATAAGTCCTAGTGGTCTTCACCAGTTATCAGTCTGGATAATGCTTTGTTTGTTTGTGCTCGTACCCTGAAGGTCCATAGAATGGGGAGGTGGTCCGAGTCCTAGTCATTCATTAGCAGTGTCATATAAATTATATGTCATGGAGTGTAAGTGAAGTTAAGAATTAATGCCAGATGTCCAGTATGTCAGGTCTGTACCTCGCTTGAGTTAGATAGAAAATAGGTTCGTCTGGGAATGATATTTATAGTCTTGACTTCTCTGGTAATGTCAGTAATTGTAGTCCATTGTTATCTAACCATTTAACTCCGTAAAGACATTTTAGTGGCTTTGATAGTTTACCATTTAACTGCGCGAAGCTACTATAATGGCTATGTAGGGAACACTCTTCTAAGTAAGATCTGCTTTCTCAGCTCTGTCGACAGAGCGATGAACCCCTGTCAATATTTATGACAGACCTCGTACCTGATCCGGCCCCTTGCAAATCGGTGACATATGTTTGGCTCTCTTGGAGAACCAACGTCCTTAGTGGGCATATTTTTGTATTTTATTTTGCAATGAGTGGAAAGCAATTCATGGTTGATTAAGTGAGGGAGATGCTTATGAACAGCAATTATAAAGATGAAAATGACATATTCAGCTTATATGAGGAAGTAGATTTCAAGCTTTAAAAAAGATTGTAAACCTACCTAGTACTAGTAGACAAAAAAGGTCAAAGGAAACTATTGTTATTAAAAAATTAAACTAATTGTAAACAATAAATTAAAAATCTAATATGATACTGCTTCTCATTAATGACCAATTTGATGGGATAATTACATGAAAAAAATTGAATTCAAGCAGCCTCAATTTATAACTAAAACATGTAGATACAAAACATTGTCAAAGAATTCAAAAGAAGTACAAAAATAATGCAGATAACACTGCAGTGTGATGGTACATAATGGGTGATCTTTAGAGGGCCATAGAGTTCACAGGCTTGGTCCTGCTCAACCCTGCTGCGCAGTTAAAGGTTTGAAATTCTGCATCCCCAGTCTGTATGTTGCTGTTCACATCGCCTAACAATATTAGTAACTTTTCAATAATCTAAGCACATTTAACAATATCCAGCATATTTTATATTATTCTACTATTAAAAAAAAATAGGATGATGTGCGATAACCTTATTGTACACACAGAACAAAAACAGAAAAAATTTTCAAAAATGGGGGTTTTAACTAAATTTGTATTTATTGTTATTTATATGCAATAATACAAGAACATTCAGATGCCAAATCTTTCTTAACCAAGTATCACAAAAAAAAATTTCATTTAAATAGATGACCTCATGAACATAGCCTCCCCTTGTCAGATATGGGACGGGAGTGCTAAGGTCCTTAAGGATTCTGAGGATAAATCATAGGAAGCAATTCATGAGTAATTTAAGCCAGACTTGAAGATCTCGCTAAAAGTCAACAGTTGCAGTCATAATAGGGGAAGCGAGCTGAGGAGCTATAAAGAGTGGAAATGGATGTGATGATTTGTAATATGATCTTTCCAAAATAGGGTTTGGCCTAAGATCATGCTTAAGTTACTTGGACAGAAGTGCTTAATGGATCATGAATGCTGGAATCAATCATAAGTGTAGGAAGATCAGGAAGGTTTCTAAGAAGGAGATGCGAGCCAATGACTATTGCTTTAGATTGATTTCTGTTCAAACAAATTTTATGGCAAGCAGCCATAACAACAGTTATAAAAGAAGGTAAACTTGGATCAGTAAAGAGGAAGACTGGAGCTCAGAGGAAGGAAAGGTTTGATAAATCTAAGTGTTATCGCATAAAGGTAAGAAAAAGGGCCTGTAACCGATTAATAATTGGAGGTAGTTGATTTAACATCTGAAAAGCATTACAAAGATTAACAAACCCACTAAGATGAAAGATAGTCACATGTCGAGGAATGATACAGGATAGCCTAGATAAAGGTGTTTGAACGGAACTCAGAAGCTCAGCTGTCATTATTTTTTTTTTCTTTGACCCATAATTATGAGATAAAACTAATTATTTCATTAATAGAATATACTCACAAAAAAATTGTTTGAATCATCCATATTATTAAACACCTCACCCACCATCTCTTTGTTCAGTTTATTAATTATGTTTCAGTTAGTAGACAATGCTTCAGCATTATATGGGAATTAAGATGAAATAAAGTTCAGTAATTAAGTGATATCGGGATGTGCAAGTTTATTATAATGGTAAATAATGTAATAAACAAAAAGTTATGAATTAATATTTACTTAATCCAATAAATAATTGATGCCAATTATGGAAATGTTTATTATAACAAAACATTTGGAAACTTAAATTCAGGTAAATACAATTCAAGCTTATAGCACAAGTTTCTCTGGCAAGATAGTTAAGTTAAATTAGTTTAATTGAACTTTGATTATCGCAATCACACATCACCCAGTTAAATACAACCATTACAAAATAGCAGCAGGTAATACGAAATACTATGGATTTTTGTATTGAAAAACACATAACTACCAAAAAACCTAACAGTTATGAAACATACACCAAGATGCAATATAAATAGAAGTCTCCCTTAACTTGTACCCCCTGTACAGTTTGTTCATTGAGAAGATTAAAAAATATATTAACATATCAATCCAGTACAGCCAGGCAGTAAGAAACAGCTTAGTGGTGAAGAATTGAAGCAAAAAATGGATTGTTTAATGAAAGCATAATCAATACAGTCAAAACTAGTTTGAATATATTAAAATAAAAAAAATATCATTAATGAATAAGTTGCTTGATCTTTAATAAGCTGAAATAAATACTCAATAGTATAAAATACTTATTTTTGAGATGTTGAGGCTTCGTCAATAAATTAAATAGATAAGGTAAGAAATCATAGTAAAGGTAATGTACATTTGAAAATTTTACTAAAGAAAATGTAAAATTATACTTCATACAGACCACTCTTTCATCCCACAGTGGTTTTTCTTCTGCCTTAATGGTAGACATCGTTTTATTTTGAAAATCAAATTTTCTAACTACAAGTTTACCTTACAAACACAACAAACTGAAAGTCACTGAATAACCTAGCCTGAGGTATTAACCACGGGTAATTTTTAGGATCAAGTTGAGGTTATATTGGAGGTGACTGGCACAAGGACTAACATCGCCTAACTTATTTTTTGTAAGATTTAGAAAATAACACATTTTCAAATATCTGAAAGCACACAGTTTGCATAATTAAGTATATATATTTTCAACAAACGGTAACATTTCAGTTCTGAATAATAATACATTTTTCATTTTTTTTTTAAATTTTCATTACAAGATACATATTATTTCATTTGTATTCAATATAATAATAGCGATGATTGTGTTATCGAATCAAACCTCATTCCTCTTTAAAATTCTAAGATCTAAAGACTAAGACCGATTGGAAATAAAAGGCTAAGTCCAACTAGTACTTCAATGTTTGAGAAGTAACTATTTTTAGTTTGGATAAAGTAACGGTTTTAGATAGGATGCCTGGAAGCCAGAGTTCACCAGCAGAACCGGATTTGACACCTATCCCCCCCCCCCAAGGGCTGGGAGGGAGGTGAGTTCTCGTTCGTTGTTGATGAGTGCTCGGACTCAGCAAGTAGGGAAATATCCCTATCTTCCAAATGTCAGGGCTCTGTCTCGGGAGCACCGGTTGAAAAGGAAGAAGCGTCGAGCTCCCGGATTACGAGACCAAAACATCTATTCTTGAACGAGCCCAACCTGGCCTGAGTCATTTCGTGGCAGAGCTGAAAGACAAAAAAGTGTTGAAGAAAAACCAGGATCACATCTGTGTTAAGGTCGGTGTACTTGTTGATCACATTGGTTAGGTCTTAATCGAGAACGAAAGACTTTTGGCCATGATCCGCAAGCCTGCGAAACTTACGGCGTTGATCTTGGAGAGTCTCAAAGGAATACCTGCGGCTGGTCCGTCTACCCCAAGGAGTCCTCGGTTGAGCAAGGGTCAGGTGCAGCAGCTTAAGGGTACAGCAGTCACCTGTCAGGCTATCATGGCTCATGACGTCATCGTCCGAACCATTGCAAATAGGGTTGCAGAGGTTGTAACAACTTCCGTGGTAGGGCCGTTTCTCTCGTTCTGAACAAGGACGCGCATGCTTCTAACAGAAGGTTGAGTCCATAGTAGGAAACTGATTAGTGCTATGAGGGCCTCTCCGCCTCCATGGAGACTCCGGAGCTAGAATGGAAGAAATTCTGGAGCGCAAGAGATCCAAAAAGTGCCCGACCCCAGGGAGATCGGGCCGCGGTAGCAGCAAGCCCTGTGGCCAGCCCATCGTTTAGGGACAGCCCCTAGGGTCTGCCCAGAGGAGTCAGTGGTTCCGGTGACCACCAAAGATTAGGATAGCTTCCAGCTGGTAGATTGGAAGAAGAAAATGAGAAAAAAGAAGACTACAACACGGGTGCCACAGAAAGGTAAGTTCGTGATCTTGTGGCTAGACTTCCATTAACGAGAAGGTGGGACGGGGCAGGTGGGGACCGGATCGTTAGCTGGGTGGTGGAGGTTTCCCCCACTGTTAGATTCGCTTTGATGGGAACCACCAAGCTGCGGGTGGGTGATTGGCACAGGTCGGTTGTCAGAGATTACGGGTATTCAAAGGCCACCTGTCCCAAGTGGAAACCTGGAATCCTGTAGGTGGTGTGCCTATGAGGGGCATATAGCGGAACACTTGCATAATATAATTTAATTAGGTTACGTAGGATTAAGTAGTTACTAAGGTTTAGCAAATAGGTTACTGATCCTTGTATGTAGGTTAATCAGAGGTAAGATGAAATTGTAAATAGGTTATAGAACGTAAAATCTACTTAGGATGTAAGAAATTTCTGTTAATCGTAGGTTGATAGGTAGTAAGTTGTTTATGGTTAGTTGATAAGGCTATTTTTTAATTAGAATAATGTGTTGTAACTGCAGTTAAACGAATAAAGACGGTTTAATAGAATAACCTAAGGTGCGCTGACCGGTACAATAATCCCTATTGCATTGGAATACGCGCACCACAGAAAATTGAAAACAGCCCTGGAGTCTGCCTCATAGACTTATGGGGAGGCCCCAAAATATGAGGGTTTTGAGAACCAATCCTGGAGCCTGTATCACGTGCTCACAGGGAAACGCCGTGTGAGGAGCCGTCCCGTGGAAGGGGTCGCCAAACAAAAAATAAATAAAGCAATAGAGTAGTCAATCGTGTAGAAGGTTGTGATGAAATCTAGTTGATGTAAACGAAACACCTCAACTGAGCTTTGTTTAACTGAATAACACTGCATTAATTGAAACATACATAAAACAGAATTGAATAGTTCTACTTGAAAAGTGCATACTTTATAAGAACACGTGTTGTTACTAAGCTATTTCAAGGAGGTTGACACAATTTTACCACACTAGAACAATGGAGATAGTGGTTTTGTTGTTATCTATGGTGGATTGTAGGTCGCTGGCAGTTTAGTCGTTTTGGGTGGATTAGTCGAGTCGAAAGGCTGATTTAAACGAACTGAGTCTATTTTCGAGGAAATTGGAAATTCGGAGGAAAACTTCTTTGGATCATTCATTACACTACAATTTCCTGAAGAAAAACATATTGCGTATAGACTTAGTTTAAGTTAAAAACCTGCTACTAGAAATTGAAATAATATCTATACCCTATTTTTCAAAGAAAAATTGTTAGTTATAAAGAAGTCGAGCGACTTGGATGTTTGATTAAAATCAGTGTTAGGGGTAGGTACTTCATTACTAAGTCTGTTCAATCTTTTTTACATGACCTTTGTACAGATAGACCAGTATGATGCAGGTTGCTTTCTATTCTTAAATTTGCATTTATATTTGAGTATGAAAGGTTTATGACCGACCACTCAATCCTAGTCCACTTATTGTTCTCAGGATCTCCATTCCTATCAATAATACACATTATGCTTTTGTCCCAATATTTAAATATCAACTCTTCCAATTCTATTTCTTATTTCAATCAGTCATAACTCCCGCCAATCTTTAACAGCCAATTTCTTGCCCATTTGGTTATGTTATAGCTGACTCAGTTGTAAAAAAAAAAAAACCGAATAGAGAGGTTATTTTTCGATTAATATGTACGTGCTTTTTCCCTATAATTCCCGCATTCGCACAACTTATTCACAGACGTAATACTGATAATAAGTGATTTCGTTATGCTAACAAGATTTTCATTATCAAATTGCTTTCAGTGATAATAGTATTTCCCATCACACGAAAACAGTAAAGTGGTAATCCAGCGTAATCACTCCACGGTCAATATCTAAAATTTAAAGGTAAATTCAGAAGCACTCGGGTAGGAAATGTTTTTAAAGGGAATTGTGTAAAGAAAAGTCGGTATCATCTCTAGTTTCGAAGATGTCTCAATTACAGCTTAGAATCTGCTTGAGATTCTAAGTTTTAATTTCCCCCTCATGGTCCAGAAAAAATTGTCGGTGACAAAAATAAATAACAAAAAGTTTGAGCAACGATATACATCGTCTATTTAAGGTCGTTGCAGCTAAGTTCAATCTGTATATTAAAAAAGTATTTTAGCTATTTACAATTTAATTTTTTTTAGAACGATTTATTTAAATTTCATTGATTTTCTTTATAACTGAGGCAACTTAGCAAAAAAATAATGGATTTTAAATGAAACATACCTAGTAGTTTTCACGTTTAATATGTAGGTATTTGAGAAACACGGGGCCTACCGTTGGATCACCTCTGATCCGTTTACGAATATTTGATAAATTCATTTTAGTACATAACTCTTATAACAGGTTTCTGCCTTGTGAAAATCAAACATCCAATAGTCCTTAAGATTGTTATTATTCCAAAAAAAAAAAGAGGCCACTGATCATTAGATATACTGGTTAATACAGAGAACTAATATAAAATAGAAGTTTATCTTTTTTTCAAAAAGAACATAATTTAACATACATGTTGTGGTAACCAATGTTCAATACATTTTATTATATTGCACTGTTAAAAGATTAAGCATAAACTTTCTATGTTAGCTCTAGACTAGCAAATTAAGTAGGAAAACGCCATAATATAGTAAATAATATAGCAATAGCTGGAGTTAAATTACCTATGTTGGATATAACTCCTTGACAGGAGTCAGTTTTTATTTGAGTCACTCACCTATCATTTTGTTCTTTGGAGTAAACAAAACGCCAAATAGTTCATACAGTTAACCGTGGATGTTTTAGAGGGAGTATTTGTTTCCTATACATTGCTCAAATATTGTCTGTCAAGATTACAGTTTCATTTTTATATAACTGCTGTCATTTTATTGAACGGATTTTTAAAATTCAGGTAATTTTAATAATTTATTGTTAAATCATTTACTTTGGTAGATTTCTCTTGTTGAAATTAAGTATCAACTTATAAGAGCATTAGTACTTAAAATTAGCTGAGTTATTGTCTCTCACTTAACTGTCTGCTATGAAAATATACCTTTTATAGAGAAGTAATTTTTTTTTAATAGAAAAAAACTTCAATTGTTTTTGAAGGTAAATGTTCTATAAGTTTTAGTTGAGGTCATGCAGTTGTTTTTTTGAAGATAGCAAGTGATTTTTTTGAATATATGAATTGATATTCGTATGATTGACTCTAGGTGTTGATATTCAATTAGTTTACATACACAATTCTGGATTCTTTCTCTAATCTGTGGTGGCGTTTTGCTATTTGTTATTTTTATCCAACTCGGTTTTGTTTTTTGTATAAAACTTTTCTTGTATATTTATATTTGTAATAATACTTCCGCTTAGTGGTCCTGAACCTATTCGATCTTGAGGTTCAATTAACAATTGATTTCGAAAGCCAGGTGCTGCCTAGTACCCATCACAGGGAAACATAATTAGTCAGGGCAAAATTTTCCCTGTCAGCGAATGAATTACTCAATTGACCCAGCTGTCAGTTTGCTGCTGAATCTCTTTGATCTTCCCCGCACAATAAACAGATTTCTTGCATAAACAATTAAGTTATAGTTGTATACACTGCCTAGACATCAGTTGTAATCTGGTCATTGCTTTCAGTGTTGAGACCTATTTAATTTTTTTTAAATTACACTGTAATGAAATTTTGTGCAGAGTAGTGATTAGCAGTACGACTACTATGATATTTTAATAAAAAAAGTATAATCTATCCTGCTAAATATCTGTCTACCTTATATTTTTTTTTTACTCCTCCTGGGAGCACAGGGCAAATATGACTGTATATAAATTGCTTTCCATATGTCACAGTTTTATGCCAACATCTTCAGTTCTGCGTAAGTGTAGTTCATTTGGCTGGCCTCTCTCACATGCTCCTGTAGGTTATCCTTGGGCTGCACTTCATCACTTCTTAGGATTTGTTGGGCTACTTGTAGCAGGTAGTCAGTGTAAATGTTTGTGGGCTTCTTTAATGGAAATCATGTAATATCAAACCCCGTCCATCCTACATATTCACCCTTCTCTTAGAGCCACCTCTAAAGATAGAAAATAGTTTTTTCAAGAAATTGTTAATAACTACAATTTTCAGCAAAAAAAATACCTTGAATTGGAATGACTTTCGACACATGATTTCCATTGTGAGCTCCCAAAAATTAAATTTTCATAATATCCTTGAAATTTGTTTTTGTTACTGTCTATATTGTGTACAAAACAAATTGTGTATAAAACAAATCTAATACAATTGTTGAGCTGTAACAAGGTACAGCTTAAAAGTTGGAGAGAAACGGATTAGTTAATAGGTCTAGGTATAGGATTATATAGGATTGCATATTTTTTTTTTTTTCTGAACGTCCTGTGAATAAATCTTATCTATATTTTTATCCTATTTATTGAGTGTAAATGTGGGTCTTGTTTATACCTTTAAAATTTCAGAACAATTGGGGAATTTTTATGACCTGTATAGTAAAACCACACTGATAGACGAACAGACTGTTTGATAGTAGAGCCTCTCCCTTTATATCCCTGTAAGTAGTTATTGGTGATAGTGAAAAATAGTGGTATAGCCAGGATCAAAACCAGGCCTTTTTTTGGTTTCCGTCCAACCTCTTTGCCAAGTAACCAAGAGATATTATAACAAATAAGTACAGAGTTATTCACTGATAATTATTAAAATATACATAAGTTGGACAAAGTAACATATTTCATAATTATTAACAATGTAATATTTGATAGTTAAAAGAATATCATGAACCAGGAGTTTCTGGCCGAATTTGTGTGCAGGACACATCAAGATCATTTCATATTGTGTTGTGGTTTGCATAACATTTTAAATCAATAAATGCATTTATTTGGACCAATACATTTGTATTTTACACTTATTTTTAAAAAGGATAAAAAAAAAAATTTATAATTTAAAGGTCCTTGATACATCATACATCTTTGGCTTGAGTCTCTGCTGGATAGGTTCGCCTAGATAGAGGGAAAGTACCCCTGAAGATAATTGCAAAAGGTCAAAATATCTCTTTGTAAGTTCTTCTATATGTTAAAATATTGGTGGCATTCCCAATTCTAAATTAATTAAGGTTTTCCTGATGGTAAACCATGGTGCCCACAGTGCTATAGCCGAAGTATTTTATTCTGAACTATTTAGACTTGTTAGTGTGGGACATGGCTAAGTGAGTATTGGTAATATGAGTGCCTAGTTAAGTAATGTCATACAAGTATGTTTTATTGATGAGCTGGTGTAGTTGTTTTAGTGCTCTGTTTGCTTATTGTAGTTTGTACTTCATGTTTAGTTTCCAAATCAGTCCAGTGTTCAGACACATGCCAAGGTAGTGAACACTGATCATTTGTGTTCCTTGGAGATACTTTGTTTATAATGGTGTGAAGGTAATTTGGAGGTTTGGTAGTATGCAACTTATATAACAGGCCATCATGCCATCAGCTTGTCGGGTGCTGATTCTGTCTAGGAAGGCTCCAGTAATATACTGTCAATTTTCAAATCCCTTTTAAATAGATTCAACCACTAACTTTATTGAGCGGTTGGCGAGGTGACTACTTTTAAAGTCAAACTGGTGCGTTGGGATAATATTGTCATTAAGGTGTCCCTGCAAGTGAATTTTGATTAATTTTTCTTGTAATTTTGAGGCTGCGTTGAGCAAGCTGATCGGTTGATAGCCACCAGTAGGACTGTCTTTTGGTTTCCCTGGCTTGTGAAAAACAATAACAGTGGCATTTTTACATTTGCTTGGAAAATACCCCAGCCTCAAGAATACGTTAAACCTTTTCCTTGGTACTTTTTTCAGTACTACATTGGGTATGATGTCTTCTCCTGGCAAATTTTTTGGTTGCTAACCATTTAATTAATGTTCTTGGCAACTTTCTGAGGAGTAATGGGTTTAAATGTAGTGTTTGTACGTGAAGTAGTCCGTCATATTTAAACCAGTTGTCCAGCATTTTTGACATTTTGATTATAAAGGGAAAACTTATCAGATAAATAGTTCACATTTATCGTTGCCCTGAGTGTCCACTATGTATTAGTATAATTTATGTCCTAAAATTTGTTTTGTTTCACTCCAGAGTCTGTTGTCAACAGATTTCAAGTGTTGTCTGTAATTTGCTATTCTGTTTTTGCCAAATTCCAGTCAAATGAGTTGTAGTAGTTGATTTCACACAGAATTGTCATTCAGGTCTCTTGTTCGTTGCTATAGCTTTCATATTAGGTTTTTATCATATATTATCCTTAGTATATAATTTGGTGTTTTATGGGTCATTTTGTGGTCTGTTTGTACAGTTTTATAGAGCTCTGTACAGAAGAAAAAATGGCATTGTGGTTCGTTGAATTGTTGTATCAGTATCATCAGGGGAATTATACGTTAGCGGTATTATAATGTTATTCATTTCTGAAACAAATATGTCCCTGTCGACTTTACCAGTTATTAGTCTGGGTAATGCTGTATTTGTGCCCTTAAGGTGCATATTACAGAGGGTTGGTGTGAGTTTAATTCATTAAGCGTGTGTTGATATAGAGGGTAAATGAATTTATGAATTAATGGCAGGTTAGGTCTGTACCTCGCTTGTGTTAGATAAAAAGTAGGTTCATCTGGGAATGATACTTGTAGTCCTTAGTTCTCTGTTATGGTTAATAATTGTGTGTCCATTGTTGTTTAAAAGTTCTGCAGCCTGTATGTCTGCTGTGCCTAACAATTTCGTCGGCCATCCAGTAATTATGTCCTGAAAGTCAATCTGTTCTAGTCTACTGCTCTTTCGGTGATATGCAGCTGTAATATTTAAGGGGCCATTGTTTTCTAACATTACTTAAATACAAACTGCCTCTAGTGTTCAAGGAGTGGAAGAAGTACCTCAGTGTGTGCTATGTCTTTCCTGAATTGCACCCCCCCCCCCCCCCAGGAGCTCTGGTTTCTCAGTCACATCTATAAATGTCATTCCTCCTTATTCCTATTTGTCTTCTAACTTAAGGTGGGTTTTTGTGATATAGCATGTCTAAGTTTTAAACCATCAGCATTCCAATTAAGTATTGTTAGTTAAGTTTTTTAGGGCTGATCATTTGAGGTTGAAATTATTTGGCTTGAAAAATTTGTGAAAATGGTTTGTGTATACTAAAAAGAATAATTGAAAAAGAAAGTCTGAGTTGCCAGTAGGGATGGTTCAGAATTGGTGGAGCAGCTCCACGGGACCTAATACGCACTCGGAGCTGTTAGGAACAGCTGTAACTTGGCTTAGGTACTTGGCTAGTTCAATCCGGAGCCATTAGTGTATTAGCTCCAGGACGAGGACTTCTACTTGATAGTTGGCTACGGTCGGAAACTCGTAAGAATTGCTGTACAAAGAGTATTTGTAGGGGGGTGTTTGATTCGACTGGGCACCCCAAGTTAGTTCCAGTATTTAATTATGTTTATAGAGAAAATTACTTTAATTTTCTTTTTCTTTATAACTTTGTTATCTCTCTTGGTTCATACAGAAATATTTGAAAATTATAATATTTAAAAGAAAATTATGCCCATGTTTGACAATGAATGTTCTTATTTTTCTAAATTTGACAATATTTTAAAAGTTTGGTGGATAAACCAATGAAAGGTAGGGAAGTTCATCATTTAAATTAAAATTAAATTTTTTACTCTATTTAAAAAGTTTTTTTTTGTCAGTTGTGCTGATTCCTGTGGATGATGTGCAATTAATTGGTTGGTTGAATGTTTAAATAAAAACCCTTCTACCATCAATAATTTTTTTTCTTTGTAACATTTATTTTATATATTTTTTTAAATAAAATAAGATGTTGATACTTATGAATTGCGGCATTGAGATGTGTGATTTTACTTTATTTTATTTTTTTTTTAAATAAAGCAGCTAAAGCATTGAGATGTGTGATTTTATTTTAAAAAAAAAATTAAAATCATATATTTCAATGCTGGAATTCATTACTGTCTAAACTATTAATGGCATTATCTGAAGTAAGAATCACAATTTTGTCCCCGATATTCTAAAAATCTATGATATCTTTTATTTCTGTAGTCAAATTTTCCCCCCTATAGTCTTTCACCTTTCATAACATCGCTGAGTACTTGTGCTCTTTTTAAATTCCCTTGGTCTGCAAAATGGGCTGTCATAGATTCATTTTAAATTGATCTTTAATTTTATCAGTGATAAAAAAGAGTTTTTGGTTTTTATGAATTGTTTCTTTTATCTCTGATAAGCGGTGTTTAAATTTAGGCCACAAACCAATATGATGGAAGGTTAAAAAAATTGAATTAAAGAACACTTTCAAGTGTAAAAAGTAGAAAGAATAAAAATTTTCACAAATTAATTCGTTATTATTCTTTGCGTTATAAGTTTTCATTATTATTATTAAATCATGAGAATAAATTATCACTGGATTGATGATCGTTCTGTTTTCGACTTACGCTCCTAGGGGTTCGGTATCAATAAGCAAAAGAGGACGAGGAAAAGGACTAGCGACCAGTAAGTAAATCAGTTAAATTGAAACTCAGGGTTGTTTAGAGGTGGAGTGCATAAGGGAGCCTAATACGCTGGCAGAGCTGAAACGGTTGGAACTAATACATTATTTTACTGTCATAGCATCCTTAGTTCTTAGTGGTAATGTCTTCATGGTCACTGGGCAGTGGTTCCAGTGTACTTTTAGTGTGGCCTCTCTAGGAGGTCATCTATTGAACCAAGCGTTTGGCGGTGGCTCAAGGGCAGCAGCATGGGTAGTTTGTTGTCAGGCAATTGTTTGGTCAAGGTCTTCTGTCTGGGCTTCTTGAATTTAGGACAATCTTTAAAATTGACGCTATGTGGCCCAGCACATTTTACACATGTTGGGTCTCTTTTGAAAAGAAAATTGTGTGCCCTACAAGGTGACCATTTTGACACTGTACTTGATAGTGGGATTTTCACCTAGGCTCTACTTGCACTACGGAGTAGTATAACCTATTCAACTGGTGTATTTTTTTTCTAATTACTCGGCATAAAATGATGTTAGTTGTTTATCTCTGTTATTTTGTCTTGTGACTTTATTTACTAGGAAAGTTGGTTGTAATTCTTTCAGTACATCTTTGCCTGTAAGTGAGTTAGGAACTCCCCGTATAACTACAGAGATGGATTTTTCACCAGGATTTGAATAAGTGAAATATTTAACATCATTATCGTCGTAAAATTTTGTTACGTTTCTAAAATCGTTGATATTTGTTAAATATACTTGAATTCTTTTAAAACATTGTTTTTTTCAAATGGAAATTTGGCCATTAATTGTAAGCCTTAATCTTTTTTTGCTAATTGTCTGCATTGCTAATTAATATGGCTAGAATTTTAATTTTGTTAGTACTGTTCTCCTCTATTGAGTTAGGTTGGGGTTATGTTATTGTCGTCCAGTAAGTTTTGAAGCACTGAAAAAGTTGTTTTTACAAGCAGGTTATGCCCAATGATGGTCGAGTACTGGTTTTTCTTACGTTGTGGCCCATCTTTTGTATCTGAAGTGTTCCCAGTCAGTATTGCTACATGATGGGACATTATCACATACATATATCCATACCATAATACTTACTAACTATATTCCTGACTTCTGTATCTTTGTCTCGGTTGTAAGGTAGGATTGCTGGTTTCCGAGCATTTCTCCGGGATGATGGTAGAATCCTAGTTTTCATCATCCTTCTCAAATAATGAGATAACAATGAACAATTATAATGAGAATAAGTTACTCACAATAATTGTTCTTATAAAAAATTAAATTTAAATAAATAATGTAACGCAAAGCTTGTAAAGTTTTACAAGCTACCCCAGTAACCAACGCCAGCTGACCCTTGCATAACCTTTCTTAATATCAAGCTTCTGCATTCAAATCTCTAGATTAACAATTGTATTATTTTGTTTCTACAAATGTTTGTGTATAATGATCTGATCTCGTAGGTCCCTTGAACAGGTTATAATCGAATTCCACTCCATATTCAGTCCTAATAATTAATTTGTGTGTTCACACTGGTATTATATTAACAAGCTTTTATTTAGCTTGGATAGAATTACTGATGTAGCTCTTATGGTACTTTGTCCATTTAAACTGTTTGTTGTTACATCTTTGAAGAATTGTCAATTTATTAATATACATGAATTTATTTATTATATGTGTGTGTCTGCTTTATGTGTTTGTGATTTCCATTATTATATTTTCAAGTTACAATCATGCAGCGAAGTATTGGTAAACGCATCCGAATGGATGAACCTCCTCCTCCTGAATATGATACCACAAATCCGATGACTCCAATGGATGATATGACACCTATTGATAGTAATGAAATACAAGAGCCGTATACACCTTATAGCACTTACAGCCATCAACAATCTACACCCATGCATCATTCCAGGTAATGCCAAGAAATGCTTTTGTGAAAATTGTTATTATCATATATAATAATCATACAAGTATTTTCGATTACATTTGGCAGTTAATTTGATTTGCATGTATAATTAGCTTTAATTTTTTTTTTTATAGTTTTCCGTCATTTATTCGGTTGCTTGCTACAAAATGATGTTGAGTCAATAGAGAAATGATATTGTAAAAAAATGAAATAATGAATACTTAGTATCTGTTATTAATAAATAACTGTTAATCTATTAATTGTGTTGGCCTCAAAAGGAATGAAAAGTAGGCGTGTTATGAATTCAAAGAAATGTGAATTTTTGGTGGGCAGTTATCCAGTGTGTTGCTTGGCATGCTGGCAGCTATCAGAATAGATTACTTATAAATATTATTTAATGCTGACAAGGGCCCAGGTAACACTCCAGCCTTAACTGTTGTTGGGTTTTTAAAGCTAGATAGTCACGACTCAAGGACTGATTTGTAAAAAGATTGTTGCCTATTCACATTATTCTATGTATCAGAAATCTATATTTGTGAAAACAACGTGGTTGTGTTCGTATGATACTTGCAGAAATAAGAAAAAGAAGGACTTACTTATGTCTTTTGGATCAGCCTCTGACAGTTTTTACTGTTCTGTGCTTCTGCTTTCCTGTTCCTCAGTCCAAGCATATTTCTGGTATCACCAATCATTTGTTGAAGGCCGCAAATGAATAAAATATATTCTGCTTTGTACCCTATTTAAAAACTTAGTCAAGTGGAATGTATCACACAATTAATGCGGTTGCAATAAAGTTGTGAACACAATTTGAACCATTTTTGTAATTATAGTCAACTAAAGTCCCAATACATACCATAAATTATTAACCAGATCTTTAATTTGATACCTTTCTAATAGGAAAATATTTATTTTGTAATTACCAAATAATTGCTTAATTAATGACTCCTCATAATTTTGCATGGAATTGATTTTATTTTTAACATTATAGAGGTATTTAGCGGAACTTTCTTCCAAAATATTGTTAACAAGGGCTGCAAAAAATAGAGGTGACATTTCAACAGATTCAGTAATAATAGTCCTCTAAAATACCAGCACATATCATGGTTTCAAGATCTGTATTTTGACATTCTTAATATGATAATTACCTTTTATTTGGTTACCAAGTGATTAATTAATTAATTAATGGATCTTGATTATTTTACATTGTGTTTAAACTATCTTCCAGGTCATTAAATGGAATATCCTTGTAAAATTTTGAGTTTACATCAAACAAAGGACCTAGATCTTCCTGTTCTTTCAAATTTACAATAACTAATTTCTTTTTTGACTTGCATGAGTGTGTTAAATAGGTTTATGACTTTGAATAATCAAGTTACAAAAAAATTCATCACTGATATTCATAGAAATAATGAATGAATACAGATTTACCAAATGAACACCGAATAAACACCACCTACCAACTATGGTGACGACTGTATTCGTTCAATTGGTCCTACCTCTTCATGAGGTGTTACATTATGGTTTTGTTTATTTTTTAATGGGGTCTGCACCTTCACATACAAGGTCAAACATCTTTATTGTTGTTGGCTTTTTAGTACCCTGTCATGTCTTTGTGTGCAATTAGTTAGATCATAATCCTGCCACAGGTTATTAGGTTATGGTCCTATTCACCCTAGCTTCTCTGGTCCTTACCACTGCAATTATGTTTAATTGATTTATGTTTTTTCAAGCAATGAAATATACTCTGGAGATCAGCATTATGATGTCCTTCAGAATTATGATAATTCACAAAATGTTTTAAATACATCTGGGCAGCAGTCAGTGGCTTATGATATGCAAGGGCAGTATGAAATGTCTTCACCAAATGGAGCACAATCCTCAGCACATGCTTTTGATTCACCAATGACTCCTATAAATTTGAGAGGAAGAATTACACGCTCTAGATTGAGAAGTAAGTGTACTTTTTATTTCTGATAAATATTTTGACTTAACACCCGTAAAATATTTATTTATAGTTTTATTAAAGCTTTCTGTACATGTATATATAAAATAACCGGATAGCCAAAAAAAACAACTGGTCACCTTTAATTATAAGAAATATTTTGTTTGAATCTAGATCTTACTCTAAAATTTATTATTTAGTGAAGAAGTATTTAGATTATGATTCTCTGAATGCTTTATTCAGTATTTCAATGATAGTTGTTAAACATGGGTTGAGGAATAATCATCAAAAGATTTCTATATGTTTGCGAACAAAATAATTCACTGTTGAATGAGGCAATATCTCACACACTAAATGCCGCTTTAAGTAAGTCAGTGATAATAAAAAGTAAATCAAACATTTTAAATAATGGGGTGAGTCATAAAAAATGACCAATTTTGTTTTCTTGGTCATTGTAATCCAATGCATTTATTTGTTTTTCAAATCCAATTAAGGTTGATATCACTTTAATCCCTAGACTATACTAAATGAATTTGTAAACAAAATGACCTTGTCTTGCTTTCAGTTTTGTCTTAGCATTCGGTTAAACAACATGACACTAAAATTTGAAATATTGGTAACATTATGCCATTATTGGAAATGTAAGTTTTCTGCCACCGAAACAACCCATTTGGTGTGGCAATTTGAAAGAGATGGTTCTCTTTCTCTTCTATTCTTGGACTGTGAGTAGATGGTTCCTTAAATCAGCCTCAATAGGAAAGAGGGTTCTGAATGAAAATTATCGTCCGATGAGGAAGCTCTCGGGATCCAAGTTAAGGCAGATCCAACAAAAAGTACTCCCGAATCGGCAAGAGAGCTTGGAGTTTCCCAATCCACCATAAATTGTGGGTTGCATAGCTTGAAAAAAGGGTATCGCTTGTTAAGAGTGGTTCCCCATAAGTTGACCACTGAGGCATGACATCTAGTAGAAATTTGTCAACAACTTTCAATAAACCCAAATGACCATCGTTTCAGTAAAAGAATTGTTACTTCTGATGAAAAGTGGATATATTGGAAAAACCTTAAGGACCAAGAAACAATGCTTAGACTGCAATCAGCCTGCTGTCCCAGTCACTAAGCAAGGGGGATTTGAAAAAAAGACATTTGAATTACAAAGGCATAATTCATTCTAGAAGGTTGAACCATTGATTCAGAAGTTTATAGTGATCAACTACAAAGGATGTATGATGTTATGACCCACCATTACCCAAAATTAATAAACAGAAATCGGGTTTTGTTTTAACAAGATAACATCCAACCACACACTTCTCGTTACATGAAACAAAAACTTTCAGAACTGGGATTGAGCTTTCTCACCCTGGTTAGTCCAGACTTACCACCTTCAGGCTACCATCTGTTCCGGTCGATACCTCACTATCTTCAAGGAAAAACCCTCAATTCTCTGGTCAAGGTTCAAAATGGATGGAGTTGGAGAATTCTTCCGTTCAAAGCCCAAAGAGTGGAATTGTGAAGGAATCCTACAAACTAGCCTCGAGATGGCAACTAACCATAAAACACAATGGTGTATAATTTGAGTTTGTTAAAAAATAATGTGTTTAATTAATTATTTTTAAATTAGCAAGAAAAACAGTCATTTTTTGTGACTCATCCTATTAGTTAAGAAACAGGTAGAGATACTGAGTTACTGAGATGCCCAAATTCATCATTGCTTGGTAGAGCTCACCTTGTTGAGCACTTGTATAGGCAATCTTAACTTCTACAAAAAATGGTGATTCTGTGTCAAGAATTCCATTTTTTTTTCCACCTTTGCTCTTATTGAGATCTGATCTGTAGTTACTCCACTTCTCATATAGCAACCCTGATACATAGCAATTTATGCATAGCAGACGGAGAAGCCTTTAAAAAAGTATCCTGGAGAGAATGTTGTATGCACAGGATAGCAGTGATATTCCACTGTAGATGGTGCATTCCACTCATCTGGTATTGTGTTTCTCTTCTTGCCCTTTATAATGTTCTGTATAAATTTGGTTTCTTCAACTCTATGCTTCAATATATCGGCTGATAATACCTCTTAGCCAGTGGCCTTATTGTATAATTTTTTTATTTTTGCGTTTTATTGAATATGTTTAGTAACACAGATAGATCTAATATCTTATTGAAAATCAAAAATATTATCAAAGCATATTGTACACACCAAAATACCCAATACCGCAATGAATGAACTGTATGATTGGGATTGTCACAATCTTGCCACACCGGGGAGATAGAGAAAGATTCCACTCACCTGGTCTACTTGCCTCTGCCAATACTGTTCCTCTTGAATTATATTGTTGGCGCTTGACACTACCTTCAAGTGTTATAAAAACAAGGTAATACAACAGGAAAAACAATACCTCATGACTAAGACTCCTGATGTATATCATTAAAAAGGATGTAATTACACTCAGGCAAGATGGGTAACAACAGGTAACTCAGACTGATAAGATTAGTCATCCCCACTCTACCCCTACCCAGTGACATGTGACCTTGATCCAGAATGACGTTATATTGGTGTGAACACATTTATTAAGTTGCTTTCATAGGTAATAAATAAGCTAACCTGTATAATGTGATATAATGTTTAGTTCTACACACTAGATACCTTGTGCTAAGCTAATGACTGTAGTGGTAATTTCAAATTGTATTCTAATTTATTTGAAGCACTGAAACACGTTATATATTTAGTTATCTTCCTCTTAATTTGTGATGTAGATGCTAATAACCCACAGCCACCTACACCTCCCATCCAAAAAAGACTACAGCCAGAAGAAAGAGTTACGAGGGCTCGCCGAGGACCTCATAGAAAGACTTATGCTGAAAATTCAGGAGATGATGATGCTTGTTTATACCATGTAATTAGAAATGCACGCATATCTTTACAGGTAACTTTATCTTTACAGTAACTTTTTTTTATCATTTATTGTATGTTCTCTTCATATATAATTATTTTTGTTTTAAATTCAACTGCTTTATAATTTTAATTTACATTCAAGGCAAATTCATTATTTGTTTCTTCGTATTAATCAGTTTCTGTATTGTCTGATCTTCTGTTTAAGAACCTTGATGTCTTTTCATTTCACTTAAAATACTAAACAGAACCAATAATGTCAAAAGAAAATATTCATGAAAGTGTTCTTGTTGGGAACTTGGAGGATTTAAAATTTTTTGTTCAAGAAATGACACATGCTTGTGTCAGAGTTAAACTTGGAAAAATTTCATGACCCAATCAGTGTTCCCAGACTTCCAGGGAAGATAGTAGTAGTGGGATGGGAAGTCTAGAAAAGTTACTGGAATAGTTTGAGGCTTAAAATCCCAGAAAATACTAAAGGAACATCAACCAAGTAAAGGAAGCTTAACATCCCTATGTAGGTAGGCTTTTGTTGTGAAGAAGAAAGCATACCTCTGGTTGGCAGAGAGGAAGTAATTGAGCCCATTACTTCTTTGATCCTATGTACAGTCAGGAAAAAGCAGTTTCAGATCATTGCCTTCATTCAGAGGGAATTGCATTTGCAGAAATAAATTTGGAAGCTACATTAGAAAAAATATTCCTACCACTCAGATTCATGTATACACAGAAATTGTGTTTGGATAATAACTAACTGCATCTGGGAAATGAAAAATGTAGTAGTTTTATTATCATAACATAATTTCACAAAGTTCTCTGAAATTATCTTTAAAATTAACTCCAAGAGCTATTGTTCACATCAGTTAAGCCGTGTTCTGGAAAATTTTCTTACTTTCTATATTTAATAAATATTAAAAAAAAAAACTATTCCAAGCAACTTATTATTTTTCAATTTGTTTTTTTTAGACTGTTGTTGATGAATGGATTGAATCATATAAAGCAAACCGAGATAATGCATTATTGGCTCTTATGCAATTTTTTATCAATGCTTCTGGCTGTAAAGGGAAAATTACTCAAAATATGGCAGCCAATATGGAACATGCTGCTATTATAAGAAAAATGACCGAGGAATTCGATGAGGTATGTATTTAAATTGTAATATATATGTATGTCTTGACAGACATGTATGGGTGAGTCAGGGAGGAATGTCAGTTTGGCTTTAGACCTTTTTCTGCCTGGGGCGTGTGTTTTCCTCTGAACAGTGCCTAAAGTTCTTATGTGGCAATATCCTCCAGAAAGTCTTGGATTTTTAGCTCCAATTTCTTTTGAAAATGGTCTGCGGATGAAACATCTCTAGATAATTTTTCTCCTGTGTTAGTTAAGAAAAGGTACGTGTTTCACCCACATCGCTGGATTGGCAAATGTGCTGGATTAACCAACCACCCGATTATAAAGATTGTACTGTATATGTATGTATATTTTGTTGGCTTTATGTAGATATTCATTAAAGGATGATGAACTGAATGATAAATTTGAAGGTGTCCTGTGAAAACATATTCAAACTTTAATCAACAGTTTTTCTTTTGAATCTATACCTATATTTAAATTTTCTAGGACTAAATTACTGAATTAAAGAAGTCAAGATTTGAAAAAAAAAAAATGTTATGTTGCAACCATTTTTTTGTAACTTATATTGACAAAAATACATTGTGCATTTTTTAACGTACAAGATACAATCATCTACTAGAAAAATTCCCATCGATTTTAGTATCAATTATTAACTATAATTTTAAATTGTGACATAGTCGAGCTAGAGAGTGGGTCAGTAGATAAACTAAGCTGAGCAGCAGAGACAAGCGTGTCTAGTACTTGGAGGGGCGACTGCCTTACTGGGTTCTACCTTCCCCAGCACTCCCACACAGGTAAGATAAGACCTGTCAGCCTTCAGGAGGTCACCAATTTGGGCATTGTGACTCGCCCTTCTAATTGAATCTAAAATTAAGAATCGGTCACATTTCGATCCTTGAAAACCCCAAACATAAAATATCAAAAGGGTGGATGTAGCATGTATTTCTAACTTAATCCCAAGAATTTCAAGTAAATAATGATTTTTTAAAAGATTTGTCCTCTGTTAATCAAGAAATTATTATATTTTTTTTCAAGGAATCTGGTGAATATCCTTTAATAATGTCTGGTCAACAGTGGAAAAAATTTCGAACTAATTTTTGTGATTTTGTTGCACAACTTGTAAAGCAGTGTCAGTATTCTATTATATATGACCAGTACTTGATGGATAATGTAATATCGCTGCTAACTGGATTATCAGATTCCCAAGTTAGAGCTTTTAGGCATACTGCGACTCTTGCTGGTAATGTATTCACTGTATCTTTATTATTTATTTTAGATGTAGATTAATAGCTTAATTAACACTTGCCACTTATTATTTATATACAATAATAGCAGCTATTTAATTATATTGCATTACATGAAAAAATCACACTATAGCAATCCTGCTACAACACCTTTTAATTAAAAGTGTATAAGTGATAATAGATAAAGGTACATAAACAAACATATCAGACTGCTGTTATGTTGCTATAAATATTGTATGTAACATCAACTTCACAACAAATTGTAACATGACAGACACATCAAACACCTGTAAGTATATTAAAACACTTTAATTTACACAATGAAAAAATAAAAATAAATAATTAAAAGGAAAAAATTTACATAATAATTAAAAAAAGGAGTTAATTATGCTAATAAAGTCTAACATAATTGTAACGGCTAGTGTTAAATGTTAATTATCTATGCTAACCTCACAAAAAATTATCACTTGTTAGCTTGGGAGAGAGAAGTCCAAATATCATAAATAACAAATAATCTGGTGGATTTTATTTGCAAATAACTAATCAAAAATAATTATTTGTTTTTAGAATTCTGTGCAAATAAACAAGTGATTATTTATTATTTCCTTATTTGATGAAAAAAGTTACTTTGAGAAATAAAAGGTAATTACTGATTATTTGAAATCAATTTTAGACGTTCTTAGCTATTATCAATTTTTCTAACATTGGAAGGGATGAATCCCAACCAAATCACGAACTTTTTTGAATGGGCATGAGCATTGAGATATTAGCTATTCCTGATTGATTTTTCCCATCTTGGGATGGATGGATTTATACGTTTTGAAGGTTACTGATTTGAATTCTGATTTAAGTTTTTCAAGTACACGTACATACAAGATAGTTCTTCAGACCACAGGAAGAGTTACTAGATTTTGAAGGGTACTGATTTTGATTTTTCACTTAGTTTAGATATTTTTAGCTATTGATAATTTTTCCAATCATCTAAAGGAGGATATTTTGTTTATATCTTCATGCCTATTGCTAAATTCCTTATGTAACCAATTTTGAGATGTTTGTGAACACTTCCCAGTGAGGTTGAGAGTGGGTCCTTAGATAAGCCAAGTTAAGCAGACACGTGTTTGTCTAGTACCTGGGTACCTCCCCTTGTAATATTCAGATCAGGCACGGTCTATGTCGCACGGTTTTGGGTAACATACAACCACCTGTCAGCTACCCTTCCATCCAAGGATTTATAAATTCTACAATAAAAATAAATATAGCTATGCACATTTCAAAAGAAATTAATTGAAAACCAAAAATCAGCAACCTTCAGAAACTGTAAATCCATGAAATGGTTGGAAAAATCTTAATAGGTAAAAATATCTTCATGCACATTTAAAAGCCTAAAACCAAGTAACTAATGTAATTTGATATCCTTCAAAACTTATAAATAACTTTCAAATTGGAAAAATCATCAATAACCAAACAATTTATTGGTAAATCTGACGAATGATTTGTACAAGTTTCTCAATACCCATGGGCAATCAACAAATTAAGTTTAATTTTGCTCATTCTAATTAGCACCCTTCAAAACTTTGATATCTGTCCCTTAAATTGGAAGAATCCGTAATAGCTTAAAATATCTCAATGCCCGGGTGCAAAGAAAAACTAAGCGAAGGATCATATTCAGCCCTTTTCCAAATTTATATATCTACTACAGAATCAATAAAATTATTAGTACATTGGATTTCCAATTGCCCATGACAATTGACTATTTGCAACTAAATGTAATTAAGGTATTAAAAATGTGTAACCAATGTTTTGTTTTTTTTAAATTAAATGCTGCCACTAGAGTGGTGATATTAGCCGCTAAATAATTATAAATTATAATAGAAAGATCGACATTCTGAATGCAAACGTATAATAGTTAAAATATACATTATAACTTATTTATATTCGTTAATTAAGAACAATACCTGGAACTCTTAAATCACTTGTACAATTACCATGGAAAATTAACATCCCCAGTGGAATTACCTATAAAAAATGGTTTTTGAACATGGACAACATAGTTAATGAAGACATTAAGCACAATCACCACTGTTGACCCAACAAGTAAATGGCCATTATTCTAATTAAGTATTAGTAACACATTTATTGTAATTTGAAAATTTAATATGTTATTACTATTATATGATTATCACTTTATTATTGTTTCATTTTTGTTTTAATATAGCAATGAAATTAATGACTGCTTTGGTTGATGTTGCGTTGGTGGTTTCTGTTAATTTGGATAATACTCAAAGGCAATATGAATCTGAAAGACAAAAGGCCCGTGATAAAAGGGCTAGTGATAGACTTGAAAATTTATTAACTAAAAGGCAAGAACTAGAAGAAAATATGGATGAAATAAAAAATATGCTAACATATATGTTCAAATCTGTATTTGTGCATCGTTACAGGTAATATTACTTTTAAGGTTTTTTAATTCTTGGAAAACTCTTTAATTAAAGGCACTTGTGTTATTTTTATTACAAAGACATTTTCATTTTTTTAAATTGGGCTTATGGATTTATTAATGTTTATGCAGAGCTACGTCATTTAGTATCTGAATATAGTTTTGATAGAATACTTGAGTGTTTGAGGTTATTGACTGCTTTGGTGAAGTCTAAGAGGATATGATCTGTTGTCAATCACTGGTGGATTGGAGGTCTTGCCTAATTTTGGTTTTAGCAGATTAGGTAGAAAATCCTAAGGTGGGTTGAAGATAAGTTTCTAGATAAGTAGAAGCTTGGGTCTTTTGAGATATTGGAGAGTATTAATATAGGGTGATGGTCACTGTAGATAGAGTTATAGACTTACTCAAGGTGAGAACATGTCATTTCAGCCTCAGTTCGCTTCTAGACCACTAATATTTCACAATATTGTTAATTTACAGCTGAGAAATCAGCCAAGCTTGAGCTTTGTTATTTTATGCTGTATTGTTATAATAAAAATTATTATTTTTGTTATAAGGGACACATTACCTGAAATCAGAGCAATATGTATGGCTGAAATTGGTATCTGGATGAAAAAATTTCATCAAAATTTTCTTGATGATTCTTACTTAAAATACATTGGATGGACCCTTCATGATAAAGTTGGTGAAGTTCGATTGAAGTGCTTGCAGGTATTTCATAATTTAATTATACATTAAATGACTATGGCACATAATAATAGACATTATTTAGTATATAGCTTATTTTAAGTTTTTAACCAAAAATCACAACAAAATTAATGTTATCAGTTATTATGTTTTAAATAAAATTGACTTTATTTGTTTGCACTGGGTAAGACCTAAATGTATTAAAAAAAAGATAATATAGCCATGAGGCTGACCATTATGAATGATGTTCGTTAGTAAACATTTTTGATTGGTGTGTTAAATATGTTTTAACATGTTTACATGCATTATAATCCTATATATTTTATTAGCTAAAAAACTATTTGAATCAGCTATTATCCATTTATTTTTGTAGGTACTAGAATATTTAGATCATCAAAAAATGTTGAGTCCTGAAAATATTGTACTTAATAAAAAGTGACTCTAAATTTTCCACTTCTTGAAGAATTTATGTAAAATAATCAAAACACCTGTTACTTGCACCAAAATTTAAAATAGTATGATAAATAAAGTTGCTGTTTAAACATGCAGTATCTAATATTTTATTAATGGAAGTATTTTGATCTCTAAACATTCGCTGTCTAAAAGATTTGGTTACAAACTTGAAAGATGGCTATGGCAATATGATTTTAATAGATTTTTCCAACAACCAGTCTGTTAAGGCATGAATGCTATGATAAGGCTGCAGAGTGAATATTGGATTTGGTGCAGACTATAACAGAAAAATTGGGTTGGTTGCATTATAGGTTGCTCTGGAAGCTCCACTATAATCGGCAGTCCCATTGTTTCCTATATGCTACCACCACTCTCCTTCTGATATTTATCCAACTTAGCACACTCACATAATACGCAAACTAATGAATCCTAGGCCAAGCCCTTCCTTTATGGCCGTAGAACATCTTCCTAGGTATTCTTTCTGAACTCATCCTCTCCACATGCCGTAACCATCTCAGTTTACACTTTTTCATAATAGTGACGATATATATGGTAAATATTTATTACAAATACAGCTAATTAAATTTGGATCCAAAGGTATAAATGTGTTATGTTAAATGAGGGTTTGAAAAAGAGAGGAAACGGCATGGTAGGTAGGAGCCCTAATGTTTTATGACCTGAAAGTAGAAGCTAAAAATACCTTTTAGTCCATAGAAAACAACAGAAGCTTGCATGCACCAAAAGATGTAGCCATTGTTGGGAAGAACAGCATGTAGCGATGACTTAGTTTGCTTTGAGTTGAAGATCAGGACTAAAGTCACATGTTTGAAACATTATGATCTGGATGGTTTTAATTTAAACCATCCAAAAGGTTCCAAAGTAATTAATAAATATCAGTATTTAAAGAAATTTTCAAAGATCTCAGATGGACATTAAAACCCTAAGTTATCATTAGTCTAGAAAAAAATTTAGTGTATTAGTAATATTCACAACAACATTTACGACATAAAAAATTCCTTTGAACTCATCAAGTTCTTAGATTCTGGCACAATACCCCAACATTTCATTCTCACCTCCTTTGATGTTACTTCCCTTTTCTCTCACAATCATTCCACTTGTGCAAAAAGCAATTATTTTAATCACAACAAAGTAGGTAACCATCCTCCCTCCTAACATACCCCTAGAGAGTTTTCTGTAAACAAATTGAAGCCTTGGAATGGGAAACTGTTTAGCTCCCGACATAGCTAACATTGCCATGAATGACCTGGATACCGTTATTGAAAAGTCCCCTCATCAGATCCATTTTATTAAAAAAATACCTAGATAACCTATAAGTTATTCTACCTCACTTACCTTACACCTATTCTAAATGATAGATAATGAGAAATATCATCACCAATACCTATTGGTCAGCCTGTACTTGTCGACATCTTTAATTTATCAGTAGCCCGATCATTTAATTACTATTGATTTGATTCAATTTAACACAGACTTAATTTTTATGAATAATATATGTTTATTTGTAGGCATTGCAACCACTGTATGCTTCTGAAGAACTTAAGGGGAAACTAGAACTTTTTACTAGTAAATTCAAAGATAGAATTGTTTCAATGACTCTAGACAAAGAGTATGATGTTGCAGTGCAAGCAGTGAGGCTTGTTATTAGCATTTTAAAGTAAGAGATGTACCTATTAAAAAACTCAACATTTTGTGCAATTTATTCAAGTTTAAATTATTTTTCCCTCTTAGACATCATCGAGATATTTTGACTGATAAGGATTGTGAACATGTCTATGAATTAGTTTATTCCTCTCATCGTGCAGTTGCTCAGGCTGCTGGAGAGTTTTTAAATGAACGTTTATTTGTACCAGAGGAAGTTGTTTCTGTCCAAAGAACTAAAAGAGGAAAAAAAAGGCTTCCAAATACTCCTCTTATTCGAGATCTAGTTCAGTTCTTCATTGAATCAGAAGTAAGTACAATTATGTTGAATACCAGCTTTACTTTTAGTAGAAAAAAAAATTAGATAGATTTGTATTTACACTAGAACTACCAATAGTTAACCAGTCATAATAACTGGTCATTAAAAAAAAATGTTATAATAGAATATTTTCATATTTATTGATTTATTACTATCTTACAAAAATAATTCCTAGGCATTATAACTTGCCGCATTTCTCACAAATGTAGTGTTTTCAGAGTGCATGTATTACAAATGGTGTTAGTCTTACTACAGTACCTTATCCGACACCAATTGCGTGACTAAGGCGAGCTCTTTGTAAATATTTTCTAATACACATTCTGAGGACTTCTTTCATTTTCTTTGTTTATAATCTCATTATCTTTATTCTCGCTATTAAGAAAGTTAATTCACTTTCTTTAAACTCATACAACATCCTCAATATCAGAGCATTCCATTGGTATATTGTTAAGTTTTTGCAAAAATTCCAAGGTTTTCAATCATTTTGTCATTTTTTGGGCTTTTAAAATATTATATGTAAAAAAAAAAAATCGGTCCTATTTCAACGACTGTGGTATACAGGCTGCGTGCCAATACAAAACTGCATCGATGATCATTTATGTTATGTTTATGTATATCGTGGGGCCAGATAAGATGTGGCGTCAATGTTTCAAAACAAAACATTCTTAAAAATATCTGCCTGCCTAATAAACGAATTTGTCTTCTGTAAAAATACTATAGGAGCCTTTTACACTTTGAGACTGGTATTGGTATAACTAGCCATGATACAAAATTAGTTTTGTTTTGAATAAACACAATTCATTATTACTTCTTTAGTTATCACTGTAAAAGTCATTATATGATTGGGGAAAAAAAATGTAACGAAGTAGGAATTTTATAATGAAATGGTAAAACAAGTTATTTTGACTGGTGTGGTAGTTCTTGTGCTAATATTTTTTTTCAGTGTTTACAGTTAAAATCTTTATCAATTGTATAATATTCTAAAATGAGTGGATGAATTTGTTGCGATATCAGCTTAGGGTGATAAAAGAGAGTTGTTAGATTTTCATCAAATTTATTAATGGAGAATACATTAATATTAACTCCCTGTATAAATCTGTGGTGCTATGGTAAAAGGTGATTAGTACCTTTTTTACTACTGTCTGAAAACACAAAAAAAGAAACTTCAAAATATTTTCACAAATCAGGTTTTCTTATTTTATGACAATACAGATTATGTCATATATAAATTTATTATCAGATAACTTGAGCTATGGTTGCCTAGGTCATAGCTTAGGATGATGGACTAGCTCATCTAGTCAAACAGCTTTGATGTATCCACTATTAGTGAAACATCGTGAGTATATTGTATCTACTGACTTCATAAACCAATACGTTTCTTCTTGAATAAATAGTCTACTTAATTCAAAAAGTATCATGAAATATTTTATTTGTTAAGAAGAAAAATTACTTTTAAGAGAAAAACGATTAAAATCAATGACACAATACTCGAAAAGAGCCACTAGGCCGATAAGGTTAGTACCGTAGTTGATAGGTGGTGCTAGGTTGGCACCTTTCAACCTGAAGTCTCTATTTATTTATTCAAGTACCTACTCCTTTTTCCTCACAGGGTTGTGTTTACCACAAATAGATCCATTCCCCACAAAACATCTTCATCGAAATAGCCAAGAATTGAACCTTGGAAAGTGAAAAATGTATATTTACATAAGAATCTGACATATCAGTACAGTAATATGTAATAAAATTGTATTGAGTAAAGTAATAAAAAAAATCATATTCAAATAAGTTCATTTTCTTGAGACTCTAAATGTGAGTTAAGGGTCAGACCAGTATCGTCGAACTTAAAATTAATTTAAATAATACCTGTAGACAATTGGCTTGTCGGGCATATAAATTAGACATACAACATTTTTAATTTAAGTTAAACATTTATAACAACAACAATATTTTACTTGAAAATTTCTATTTTTCTATCAATACCAACCCACCATCTAATGGATGTCCAATTTACAAGCAGGTTATCAATAGGTGAAAAAACAGAAAGGGTGTGTGTTGAGAAAAAAACAGCATTTTATTTAAATTTAAAAAGACTACTTTGATTGATTATTTATTTAAAAAAAATTATTGACTTTGTATTTTAGCTGCATGAACATGGTGCTTATTTGGTTGATTCTCTAATTGAAAGTAATGCAATGATGAAAGATTGGGAATGTATGACCGATTTATTACTAGAAGAACCTGGTCCAAATGAAGAGGCTTTAGATGATAGGCAAGAAACCAGTTTGATTGAAATAATGGTATGTTGTGTGAAACAAGCTTCAACTGGTGAGGCACCTGTGGGTAGAGGTCCAACAAGAAAGGTAACATTATGTTATAATGTTCGTTTTGGTTTGTTGTTGCCCATTAAAAGTAAGTCTCATTAATTAATATTAAAACTTTTTTTTATTTAGATACCTTCAGTAAAAGAAATTAAGCAAGTGCAGGATGATAAACAGAAACTGACTGAACATTTTATATCTGTTTTGCCACAGTTGCTTGATAAGTATAGTGCTGATCCTGATAAATTGACAAATTTGCTAACTATTCCTCAACATTTTGATCTTGAAATTTATACAACTTCAAGACAAGAAGCAGTAAGTTCATATCTATAATTTTTAATTTTTTTTTTATGTATTATATTTTTTGTTTTTTTATTTTTAAAAATAATTATATTTTCTCAGAACCTTGACTTATTACTGAAAAAAATCCAGAGTATTACTGAAAAACATCATGATACTGAGGTTCTAGAAACTTGTGCTAAAACCTTAGAACTGCTTTGCACTGAAGGATTCGCTATTTATACTAAGTGTGATGTTCAGAGAAGTACTTTAATTGATTCTATTGTTAATAAATATAAAGAAGCAATGGATGATTGGAATACGCTCATTGAAGGGGTATTTTATATTTTTCATTTTTTTTTTAGTGTTTTTTTTATTAACCAGTTGCCATGCTACATCTGTATTGAATTGAGGCTATTTCCTTGTTAATTCTTGTTGTATAAATCTTTATTGAACATTATTAAAAACTGTTATGACTATTACAAGCTACCATTAATAATGTATAGGTAAACAAATTAACGATTACATTTAAAAATATGAGGGCATATATGTATTGTTTTTAGGAAATGGTTGATTCAGCTGTGGATAGATAAAGCCTTGAACCAGAACTTCCATCCTTGTGGGCCTACTTGTACGACTTTGCGATTGAAGAAAGGTTGCCTCAATATGGATGTAGACATAGCAATTAGTTAGTTCACTGAAAATTCTTTCATTTAACTTTTTTATTTAAAATTTTTTTGACCTTTTTGTTTAAAGGAGGAAACACCTGATGATGATGAAACTTACAATGTAGTGAATAGTCTAAAGAAAGTTTCTATTTTCTATTCGTGTCATAATCTGGGAAATTGGAATATTTGGAATTCATTGTTCAAAGATGTTCAAGAAGCAAAACATGGAGTTACAAGTTTACCTGAAGAAGTAAGCTTGACTTTTTTTGTTATTTCATTTTAAAATATTCATCATGATGGGATTATTCCACAAAATAGTATAACAGTTGACCTACAACCAAAATTCATGAGGATTACTCCTATTTTCTAGTTTTTAGAGCATTAAATTACTTTAGTTATAAGGTTACCTAGCTTCTCCCTTAGATACCGTCATTTTTTCAACTTTTGCTAGTAAGTGCTATTTTCACTACTGTTTTGAGTTTTTGAAAAAAATAAGTGTTTAATTGAAAAATGCCTGGATATAAAAGTTGTCCTCAAAGATAAGGATATATGTACCTATAATATTTCTGCCCTCCTACAGTAAGAGAGTGGGTATAAACTAGTTCTTTTTTTTGATGGGTACTAATGGGCAGTATGGCGTACTAAACAACACACCACACCTGACATTGCATTTCAAGAAACAACGGCAGGTAGTATCCCTCAAGAGAGATTTCTAACCAATGACTATTAGTAAAAATAGATTGATATCAAATGCTGTCTACGGTGCTTCAGAATGAAGGATTCATGGTTAAGCAAGCAGCAACTTTTAGACATTGTTCAGCTGTTCATGAACCCCGATGCCCAGGATGCAGACATTTTTATTTGCTGTATATGGAGGTGGTAAAGAGTCCTTGGAAACCTTGAGGTATTAACTTTCTACCAAATTAGTGATAAAACCCAATTTTAATTTAGTTTCTCTGCCTCCAAAACACGATGCAGGATATTACCATTCTTTGTGATCATACCTACAAGTTCAAACTCGAAAACCCCCATTAGATTAGGGATGGAGAACCAAAAAGTTTGGATTACTTCCAGGTACCATGAAGAAACAACCAGCTCCTCAATCTCTGCTCAAAACAATATCATGCAGAGGCACCAAAGGGTGCAAAGCAGCGTGCAGCTGTCAGTGTTCTGTTATGTGCATTAACTGCAAAGGAATGTTGTGCACTAACTCTCCACCAACCATTCACGCTGAGACTAGCATAGAACAGGATGATGACTTACTACAGATTCAATTGGAAACACTGAGTGAGGATGGAGGAGGAGAGCCAGATCAAACTCCTGAGAGCCTGGATAGTGGCCATGCAAACCCACTAAAACATGCAAAACTCGAGTGATACTTGAATGAGTTGCTCCACTGCCCTAATGTTTTATGTATAATATGTAAAGATCTAGGTATAATATTCTCTTGAATTGTTCTTCATTAATGATTTCCAGTCTTTTATTATGAAATAATTCTATTATTACTCTATACTTTATTATTGTTTTGTTCAATTTATTTTCTATAAATATAGGTTCGTAAAAAAAAAAAAATACAATTCCAGACTATTTAATCATCTTTATACCCTTATATTTTTATTTTATTTATTTAACCTTATAACCTCAGTAATTTTGATGCATTAGTACTCATTTTATGGAAAATTTAATGCTCTATAAATTTTATATAGCTGGTTCCTTTGATTAGATAAATTTGTTTTATTTATTTTAAAAAAACTGAAGAAACCGTTTAAACTAAAGTTTTTTACATTACCACCAGCACTTTATTTGGTCAAGGGGGAAACTCAGGATGTTCATATGTGACCTACAATAAAGTAATTAAAAAAGTTTCCACCTTTGTTTGAATTATTTCCGAATTCAAGTCCCTACCTACTGGCCTATTATAGATAATTACTTTATCTTTAGTGAGCCACTCGATACTCTTGCTTACAATGCTTCAGAAATTCAGACCCTTCAAACATTCCTTGTACATGTCTCTGTGTTCTGATATGCTCCCTTTCCTATTGCAAACTCTGAATGAAGCCTGGTAGAAGTAGGAGCTAAGTAGCTTCTAATGCATTTTTCCAGGAGCCTGTTTACAATTATATTTCTGCATTTTATGGATGTGATCAAACCATATTAAGTGCGCTAGTGTTTATTCATACCTATATGTACAATGGAATTATCACACTTACTGTTGGCATCTCTTTTACAAGTTGTAACTTGGTATTAGTATTTAACTATTGCCATATGGTAGATCAGTATGTTGTGCTGTGTAACAGAACTCAATATAGTTCAGCATTCCTACCTAACTGGAAAAATTGTATTATTTTCTCTACGAAGTTGTTACTTCCTACAATATGATAAGCAAGAAAATACAAATTGATTAACTAGTTGCGGTGCTCCAATTTTACAATAAGTAGTGGTGAAAAGCACCATCTTCTTATACTATATTTTCTATACTATTATGATATATTATCTGTAGTTGTGTTTATGTTCTTATTTTTACAAAAATTATAAATTAATTTATTTTTCTATTTATCAATTTAAAAATAACTATAAGACAATCTTCTTTCTTTTAATCAATATTCAGTTGTAGGGAAAAAAATTAAAACATTTTAATTTTTTGAATTCATGTTACTGTTTAATTCTATCAATACCTCACAGAAATTAGTCGGCAATCTCAAACCATTCCTTTTTTTTGCCAAAAAACATCTTTCAGGGATTTTAATTTTTGTAACTTCTTGCTTATCGTTTTTATCTTGTTATTGATTTTCTTTTGAAACTTTGTATGGGTCTTACTCCTTGTTAAAATTCTCATACTGTATACCTATATTTTATTTATTAATAACTTAATTTTCTATTCCAATAAACACTCTTTAACTTCATAACATTCAACTTACTTTAAAGTCTCCCTTTTACTCCCCTTTTCTGCTAATGGTTACTGTAAAAACTGCCACTTTATCCCATATTTTTTTAATAAACTGCCATTTGGTTCAGTTATTTTGGTTTTCTTCTGAGTTCACTCTAATGAGATAAGGAAGGTACCCTCAGGTGAGCTGTTGAAATGGTCTAATACTCAGATCAAACTAACTTAAAAACACCTAGTCTAGCTAGACTATCTTATTCCAAGTAGACCTTTGTTTTTTCTTTTTCTTCTCTTCAGTACCCATAGAAAAAAGGGAATTAATTTTTGTGGACCTCATGTTTCCATTTTATTATAATTCAAGTGAAAAAAAATCATAAATATAAAATATATTTTGTTAATGCTCTTGGTTCAAGATATTGTAATAATTAGTCCTTTAAGAACATCTAAGATCAGCATTATTTACATTTGTTTTGTAGTTTTCATAAAACTATATGATATATAGTCCTCTACGATGAAGGAGTTAACATTATTACACTCAATTTATTATTAAATTCTCTTCTCTTGTATTTGGTCGAAACCCATCTTGTTAATAAAACACTGAAACTGCTCACTTAAAATGTTAGCCACTGACGATATCCAACTGACCATCTTCTTCTTTTTGTCCTAACTTGCCTGATTAGATTTTCTGCGTGATGCATCAAAGTTCAGGAAGTTAAATATGAGGTGTTCCCAAGGTTAAAATTATATAATCCCAAGGGGTAAAATTACATAGGTTTTTTGTTGTTGTTTTTTCTAAGAAGTAAGGTCAATAAAGAAACAAATCAAATTATAACAAAATTATTTTCTTTGAAAAAAAAACATTGTGAAACTATTTAAATACATAGCGATTGTATATATAATTCATTCTTGCTTTTTTTGCATTGGTCGAGTGGAGTAGTCTGTTATTTTTTGTTCTGAGCTGTTTTTTCTCACTGTTACAATTAAATCCCGAAGGTCAAGAATTTGTTTTAATTAGACCCATGGTTAACCCGCAACGTTGTTTATCAACACACAAATAAGTATAATAAAATGCCATAGAATAAACAGGTATTAATCCTTGTCCAATGCCTCTGGCGTAGCTGCCAGGGTGGTTTTGTATTCTTCTTACGTTTCAGGATTTTTGAACTTTTTCTACGCAGATCCTCTTGTATACTTTGATTTGTCTGTTTCTAGACTTCTTGAATTATATGAAATTTAACCTTGATAGTTTCATGATCCACTACCAAGTGGATATTATAATACGCAATGTTCCACCTTCAGGTAGTTGAGTGAAGTTTTAGGTCACTTTACATTCAATTTTTGGCACTTGTTTGTTTTATTCCTGGATTGAACTACTAGAAATATTACCTCCACCCTGCTGCAATATCCAGTGTTACCAAACCTTAGAACTAAGGAAATAACAACTTTTTTTTTATTATTAAACATTACAATCTTTATAACAAACAATTAAACTTTGATAAAATAAAAACCAATCATTTCCTGTAATTTTCTTCTTGAAATAGATTCAAATCATTCATAAAACACTGGTGTTGGTCCAACTTCTTTTCGGACCAGAAAACACCCACCTACCTTCCATATTTTATATCAATAAATCTTTGGTGTCAGTATAGAGAGAGAGAGAGAGGACTTGTTCACAATCCCGACAATGCAAGAGTTCACTAGGGGTGTGGGCGTAGTAGCCCCTGATTGGCCGAAATAAATGTTTCTCAAATTTGCTGGGCACAGATATGACGTGCGTATGTATATAAGGCAGAAATTCTGAGGTTTTTACAGTCAGAATCAAATACTTGAAGTGAACACTGCTCCCTCTCTCTGCACTGGCGCTTATTGCTCTGCTCGAACCATGGCTTTCTTATTTAATTACCTCTGCACCTCCTTTCGTAACCTTGCTATCTTTAGTCCGGCACTGTCAGCCTCCACAGCCTTCCCAGTGGAGTTCTCTAGTCTTGCCCCGCTAAACTAGCATATACTTGGAAGGGACCCCTTCCTTACAGGCGACGACCTCTGAGGCCCTACAAAATGTACCTAGTAGTGTTTCCCCCAGTGGTCCAGTCTGGCTCTTTCAGGTTCATACTCGCCTTTGGGAACAAGAATAAGTCTTTGTTGGGTTCATGGTTGTCTCCTTGAGGACATCAATTCTGCTAAGTATGAACATACAAACTCTCCTCATGCCTCTTTGTTTTTTTATTTCCCCACTTAGCTAAGCCCTACAATGTTCCTATCCTCTGGATATTTGCAAGTGTTACTGGGCCCAACAGTGTTACCATTATATCGTGGTTGACACTAAAATGATTGTGACCTTCCCTATAAAGACTGTTGTGAATAAGCACCTCAATATTCCAAAGTTATATTTGACCCAGGCCTAATGTGATCAATTATAATCAGTGTATTGATGTTTCGGCCAATCTGTTAGGAAATTTCACTATGAAACATCTGTTGGTCGCCCAATAGATCGCTCCAAAAGCTACTGCTAGCTCATATGTCCATTGGAGGGAGCATCCAATCGCTCTCGGTAATGTCCCAAATTTTGTAGCAACTCGACTGCTTCTCTATCTCTGGATATATTGATGAAAATATTCCACAATTATAAAGTTTAAACAACATGGCACAATTGTAAATAGTGTGAAGCTATAAGTTTGTAGAGTGGTTATACCTGTTAGCATGATTTAATTAACAAGACAGCAGAATATAAAAAAATATTTAAAAGCTTGAAGTGTATTAAGTGGTTATATCTGTTCAGTTGACAACTCATTTATTAGAGTAGGTTGATAATAGCATTTGTAGTAGGGCAGTAAGAGTTCAACCAAAGGTATAAAACAACCAGTACCCAATTTTTTTTATTATTAATAAATTTAATATTCCAATTTGATGTACAACGATAAGAATTAAATCTTGAATAATTAAGAAACAAAGTTATCTAGCCTATGGAACATGTAAGAAAATTGTACAATTAACTTTAATATCATGTAAATACTTCAATTTACAATGTTCATAGGCTGGATTTATGTAATAATGTGGTAGACAGTGATCATAACATAAGTACAAGTTTGTTTTTGGGATTGAAGCCGCCAATATTGGTGACATTGATTTTTTAGTAGCTCTTTTACTTGTATTCCATTCAACCATTCAAGAACAGTTTATTTGTGAATCTTGTTCATTTGAAGAGAGCCTTCTCTAGAATGTCATAAGTGTGGCATTCTTACCACCTTGATTATAGTTTTAACATATGCACTCTCCTCTTCTATCCTTAGAGCAACCTAATATGATTATACTTTATTAGTTATAACAAAGATAATTTTATAAGACCAGCCAACCTCTTACTAAGAAGCAGTTACTTACTAGCAATATAATTATTTGTTTTGGTATGCAGTCCCATATTTTAATAATTATTAGCCAAAGTTCACAGGGAAAGGGCACTGACTTAGGACCCCCTGATCTCTTGTCAGTTATTCTTCCAACAGAGCTATTCTTGTCTAGCATGAGCTCCTATCCTAGCCTATAGTTATTCCCCTACCCTAGCCTATAGTTATTTCCCTACCCTAGCCTATAGTTATTCCCCTACCCTAGCCTATATTTATTCTTTGGCTTATAAATAATTTTTATTTCATTGCAGGCAGTAAAGTATTGCATATCATCATGTTACTTTGGTGTGCTTTGGGACTTATATCATATTGAAGAATTAATTGAATCTGGTGGACCTACAGATGACAAAATTGTTAATGTAAATTCCAGGTTAGGAGTTTTTATGGAAGTTATGAAGTTGATGCTTGTTCAGGCTAATAGCCAAATATATAAAGAAGAGGTATGCTATAATATTATATTTATTTATATACACATTTTCTAAGTTAAACTTATTAATTTAGTGGTAATTTTACTAGCATCCATACCCTTGATTAATTTAATAAAACCTGATAATTATAATTTTAATAAAATTATGATCATTACAGTTCAAAGTAAATTATTAGCTATTTGTTTCTGTTAGAATTGTAAAATAAACCTTGTAAGGTACTGTAAGGTAGGGGAATAGCAGAATGAATACTTGATGAGTATCAAAATAGTTCTAGACCCAACAGATCCACGATTAAGTATCCAAGTAATGTATGTATTAAGTTCCATGGAAGTAATGTAGCCATGACAAAATTTTTGAGTACTTATAAGCATGGCAGTTTTGAAGACGGAATGTTCAACTTATGAGGAATATAATATTTACTACTAGTGTCAGTCTTTCGAGTATCTTAGTAGAGCCATACAAAAGACAACTATTTGACCAAGGATATAAGTCCAGGTTAGCTGCAGAAAATAAGTTATAGACTCTTCTCAAAACCATTAGGACTAAAATCCTTGATGTGAAGATTCTAATACATAAAGCAATTATCAGACCCATTGTTTGCCATGGTAGTGATATTTGGTGTCTCACTAAGGATAGTGAAGACCTGCAGTAGGTCCGGGAAAGAAGGATACTAAGACGATTAAAAATATTAAAGGGGCCAAAAATTTATTATTGTACAGACTTTCAGATGGAGTGAGGAAGTAAGGAAGACAGACCTCACTCCTGCTGGCTAGAGACCTTTGGTGCATGAAAGTGTGAAGATATGCCTAGGATAGAGAGAAGTGGATGCCTTGGTTCCTTACAGAATGTTGAGCCATAAGTTAATTAGTTCTGTCAGAATTATAAAATCAACCAAGTTTTCTATAATTATATTTAAAATATACATAGTAACGGAAATTAAGATTAAAGATATAGTTATTAGATTTCTATGCCCTTAATATTATTAGAAATGATCACCTTAAACAGTAATATTGTTTTAGGTGAACAAAACACAAAGTTGGTATTTAGAATAATCCTTATTATTGTCATATTGTATTTATATTTGTAATTTGTTGCCTAAATATGTCAGCGCTGACTCACCCTCTTAGTTCCGCCTTCCTTAGTGCAAATTAATTATATGGTTATTGAAGAATTTTTTTTTCATAAAAAATAAAATATTACAAAAAATCCTTGAATAGTTTCTACTTAGACCAGTAGCTAGGAATCATTTTCTTTGGTAAAAGCTATGCTATTTATCTTACCTCAATGATAATGATTAATGTACATGATACTATATTTTAGTATTATTTTTTGGCTATAACTTGTTAGCGTATTATAATGTTATAGGTAGGTAAATATTTTTATTTACACAATGATATTATCAGAAACAGAATAAGTGCAAATAAAGAAATAATATAATAGCAAAAGAAATGTCCCTGCCATGTGTTGAGTCTTTTAGCCAATAATTATTTTATATGTCCTTTTACATAACATTTAACATCATATTAAGCATTAAAATTGAAATATTGAGGTTGGCAAGGAGTAATTTCGGTTTTTTAGTGTGAAATAAAACTAAATTTTTTCTATACAAAAAATGAACTTTAATCAGTCAAATATCTTCCATTCTGTTCGATGACTTTTTGCCATCTTTCTTTATCAACCAAGTGTGATTTGAGGTCATTGTTATTACTGAAATTTTTACCATTTAAGAACTTCGAAATAAATGATAATCCGATGGTGCAAGGTCGGGGCTGTATGTGGGATGCGACATCACTTTCCAACCAAGCTCCAATAGTTTTGTACGTGTTGCTAAAGATGTGTGAGGCCTCGCATTTTTGTGATGGAACCCAAATATCGAGCTTCTTAACAAGTCCAAGATGTCTTATATGATTTTCAATTGTTGTGTGTGATACATTTAACTGTTTTGCAATCTATTGCACAGTTATATGACGATTCGATTCAATTATGGTTTTCGTTTTGTCATCACCAACTTCAGAAGGTCGACCAGGACATTGGTCAACCTTCTAAAGTTTGTTTTCTCGTTGAAGGTGTTTGTCAAATGTGTTGAAATTTCTTATTTTTACACTCCATGTTAAAACTAGCTTGTTTAATATATTCCTAGAGAATGAACCAACTATTTCCAGATTAGATTACAGTGACAAATCACAGTAATGAAAACATCTTCATGGTGGCTTCAATTGTATAATGAGCACAGTTCTCTTTCCTCTCTGTCCCAGACCTTGTAATTAGTTATAATTATTTTGCAGTAGGCTTTAATCCATTAGCTACACAATTCTTAGTGAACTAACCTTGCATTACTGCTCAGTAAAGTAAAAGGATTAAATACTATTCTGAAAAAGTGTAAGTTGTATCTACTCTATGAACACCGTGATGGTGATGGTCTCCTGAACTGAAATGGCATCCGCGCCATAACACCGAAAGATGGTAGTGCGTGTCAAACTTTAGAGCTGGCTCCCTATGGGCCTGAAATGCTAGGGAGGGGAAGAAAAACATGTTAACAGCAACCACACATGGGAACTCAATACTCTACCTTTTGACGAATCTTTCTTTGGGAAAGTTGGTCCAGAATCGGCAAAAACGTATGAAGGGGTACCACATTTCAGGCAACATGCTTTCAAGAAACGGATTAAGGATTATTGAACATCTGACACTTTAGACATTAAAAACTGTATCATCGTTTCTTTTAGCAGGATTTGCGTTATGAATGTAGCACAGAACTGCTACCATTATCCTTAAAAGTCTCAGTTAGAAGGATAACCTCAGTAGTTATTGAGTGGCCTAATGGCATATTCTGGGATAGCCAACTCAAGGCCGTCAAACCACAGAGGAGTTTCTAATTCTTTCAAGGTCCAACCCCTCATGCTCAAATTTCTTGAGTTCTTAGTGTTAATATGCATGGTGTGACCATGCATGAGCTCCATATGGCCATATGGTTAGACACAAATATGTGCATGCGGTCCAATGGAATTTGACTCAATGGTATATTTAATTTTAGAATGGAATATACTTCAATGATATATTGAATTTTAGAATGCTTAAGGAATTTATCCAACCACACAGCTTAATTAAGCAAGGTTGAAAACATATTGTTAATTTTTATTAAGTTCTTGATTATCATAATAAGGATGTTATTTATTAAATTATTGCTAAATAAGCTTGAAAATTGTCAAATACATTTATAACAAAAAGTTAACTTTTCTAATTCCCATAGTATATTATAATGTCAACATTTCTTTGTGATATTTAATTTGTTTTTATAATTTTAAGTTACCATACATTAGTTATATGTTTGTCGAATAAATAAGTATTTGATTTATTTGCGCCTAATTTAACTTGTAAGATGTCGGTATGAAAAAACTTCTATAATTCAGACTGGTTTTTGCTTCAATTAATCCAAATTATAAGATTTTACTATATATGTACATTTTTTTTAAATTTCAGGCATACCTTGTCGTCTGTGACCTTTTGATAGTCTTTTGTAATCAACTATGCTCTCATAGTCATACAGCCCTCAGTGGTTTAGTATATGAACCTGATAAAAGCTTTCAGGTTATGTTGAATGAGTTTATTCAGAGTAATGTTTTCTCATATGAAGAAGATGGTAAGCATTTAAGTCAATACAATTTGTTTACATTTTCATTTCTTGATACGTACGTACTTGATAAGTAAATTAATGTATTGTCTATCATTTCGTTAATTTTAATCAATTCTTCAAAATAATAAATTATCTATAGTCAGATAAACTAAGCATATTGATGTATATTGTTACAAATTGTTTCTTTTCATATCATTAAAATAATAGTTATCATTAAATTAAACCATTTTATAGGAAAAACTACACAAACTACAATTTTATTGTAGTTATAGCTAATGACAGATTAGGAGACTTATATTATATAATATTATATGTATAAACTAGACTTATATAATATTATATTGTATAAACTATTTTTATTGTTACATCAGACTTAACTTTTTTATTTATTTTCCAGATGAGTTGGATGAACATTCAAAAATTGCAGAACTTCATAAAAGAAGAAATTTTTTAGCTTCATATTGCAAACTGATTGTATATAGCATATTACCAACCTCATGTGCAGCAGATGTTTTTAAACATTATGTCAAAGTAATATTTTTCTCTTTACTTATTATTTCCCAGTCAGTAAATTACTTTTGCTTACACAATGAGCCATCCCATATCATAGTTGGTTTGACCGATTCCTTAATCAATGTGTATTCTCCTCCACATCTTATCTCATTGAAATTTTAGCTTATATAAACTATTGGGTTGGCCAAAACGTCCGTTCGGTTTTTGTTGTCGCCAAACTTCAAGCAGTCTAATATGTAGCTAACTTCAGTCCGTCCCTTGCGAGTGCGCTCACGTCAGATACTAGACACTTCAACATAGTTTGATGCCAAATTCTGACGAGACCGATTGTATTTTGTGTGTTTAGGATCATCCTGAAAATGGAAAACCAAAACGAGCATTATCAACACCTCATGGTTTTTTATTTTAAAAAAGGCAAGAAAGCAGTGAAAACTTGCAGGAAGATTAAGCGCTGTATACGGAGAGGATGCTGTTACAGAACATGTGTGCCAGAAGTGGTTTTGATCGGGAAATTATTCGGTTCAAGACGCACCTCGCTCTGGCCGGCCAATTGAGATTAACAGTGACAAAGTGAAGGAATTAGTCGACACCAATCCCCGTTATACAACTAGGGAGATCGCAGTTATCCTCAAAATATCCAAATCGAGTGTTGAAAACCATCTGCATCAACTTGGCTACGAGAGCAGGCTCGATGATTGGGTTCCCCATCAACTTAGTGAGACTAACCTCGCCCAAAGGATTTCCATCTGCAATTCGTTGCAGAAATGTGAAGAAAACGATCCTTTTTTAAAGAGAATGCTGACGGGACAAAAAGTGGATGGTCTAGAACAATGTGGAGCGAAACGCTCATGGGGGAAGCGCGGCAAATTACCACAAACAACCCCCAAAGCAGGACTTCACCCAAAGAAGGTTATGCTCTCGATTTGGTGGGATTGGAGGGGTGTTGTCTTTTACGAACTTCTTCCTACGAACAGGACCACCAATTCGGATGTGTACTGTGACCAGCTGGACAAATTAAATGCTGCGATCCACCCGAACTAGCCAAGCTTTGCATTGCTGATCTTTGCAGACGCGGCAGAAGTTACTGGAGCTTGGCTGGGAAGTTTAGCTGCACCTTCCATATTCGCCCGACCTTGTACCTTCAGATTTCCACCTGTTTCGGTCTCTTCAAAATTCATTGAATGGACAGACCTTCAACTCTGATGTAAAAATCCACTTGGAAAATTTTTTTGCCAGTAAAGACAGGAAATTCTTTGAGCATGGAATTATGAATCTGCCCATGAGATGGCAGAAGATACTGGAACAAAAAGGCAATTATATCATTGGTTGAATAAATCGCTTTGTGTTCAAAAGTTGTGTCTTATTTTCGCTTAAAAAACTGAAAGGACTTTTTGGCCAACCTATTAGTATCCAAGCCATTTTGTGTGACTGTTCTATCTAGAAAGGAAAAAAATCAATAATTCACAGACACCATGCATTTTGAAAACTTGACTCAGCCCAGATAATTGTGAAGTTAAGACTTAATAATTATTTGAAAAAAAAAACCAAAATCTAATCAACTAAAATTTAATTTTGTCAATTGCTGTTGATTGTAACTGGGAAAGAATAACATAATAACAATCCTATTCTGAAGTACTCTATTACAAAACAATTATACTATTAGTTTACCTTCTTCAATTAGCAAGACAAAATATCAAGTGAACTAAGATACTACATTACTTAATTCTGTGCTACCAGCTGCTATCATATGTACAGCTCTCCATTGTAAAGAAGAAGGAATTAGGGAGAAATGCCAAGCTTCTGATCTTAAACAAGTATAGATGCCCATTCTTCTTTACGGTTCTGATACCTGCAGAAAAGTATTGAATGAAGCCGTATTTCGCAGCAGAGATGAAATTTAAATATCTCTAATGTGTGGCTGGCAAAACAAAGGGTCTTTATTTGTATGCTATATGCTATAGAAGACAATTCGTGAAGAATTAACATTCCTGCCATTAAGTGGTGGGCATGTCTACCGAATGTGTCTTGGCCTAGAGCCAAAAAGAAAAAAGAAAGAGAGTAAGGCCTTAAGGAAGAACCCAGTTTAACTATGAGAGCTGTATTTCCAATTTGGAACAGAAGAGAGGAAAGGATATGACACAGATGAGAGCCCTTACCTGCTATAGAGGAAAATAGAAATCCTGGGTTGACAATAAACCTCAATGCTGAAAGCCACAAAGAGGCTTTTGAAGAAGAATACAGTTGAAAGACCTGCAATATTATTTAATTCTATGTTATCATAATCTTCCTTCGTAGGAGGCGGAAGTGCGAAGGCTCAACCTAATAACCGTTAAACATTGCTATGTGAATATCAATTATAGCAAGCTGACTATCAGGTCTCTCTTTTTTATTTTATTTTTTAATGTTTAATATTTAAATATCTTATAATCTTGGTCAGGAGCACAAATTAAAATTATTACATGGTTTGGTCACTGAAACCATATACATTTTCTCTGCCATCTTTTTTTTTTTTACTGTTAATGTAGTACATGATGTAAATCTAACAGTAGGAAAAACCTACATAATGAAATAATAATAACACTTAATAAAATTAACCTAAATAAATTTAATGTTAATCCAACCAGGTATGTTTATGCGTTTATGGATGTATCTTTTCAGGGAATGTTTACTGTAATTGCATATTTCTCTTATTAATTGGTTTTTGGACATGGAAGTAAAAAAAAGATTATGAGTGTGTACATACTTCCAATTTCAAGCACAATTGTAACTCCAAACCGGTGTAGCATATGTCAATATGAGGTGGATTACTGTTAAATGTGATATTAATTTGTTTTCAGGGGTGAGTTTTGATTTTTTGTGGAAGTTGGGTGACATTTTACTGATGAGATTTTTAGTTTTGTTGCATTTATTGTTTTCTTGGTTTTTGGAATTAAGAGAACAGTCTATAGTTTCTCCGCTACCTTACTACCCTAGGGGTAGCGAATGGAATTGAATCAGAGTATCGGGGAATTACTATAAGGATATATGGTGGGTTAGTTTAGCATTGGTCTGTGTTTGGTGAATACTATTGCCTCTGTTTTAAGTGGGTTAAGTTTAATTAATTAATCTCGAACATACAAGATTGTTAAATTCCTGGATATGGCTAAACAACCCGAAAGTATAAAACTGTTGAACGGCAATTGGGCAACGGATAAAATGTCAACATTTGAAGAAATAATATAATTTAAGTGGGAGTATATTTAAATAAGCAATAAAACTGTAGTCAAAAACAATTAATATACCCGTAAAATTAAACTATGGATATTATTAACTTAATTATAATTCTAAAACAACAATCAAGAATCTAATCTTGACCCAAAGATCAGCAACGTGCTTGATATCTCCTTATACGACTACAGTGTCATAATATATGATCAAAATAAAAATTAACCCTGAGTTACAATTCACACTGTCCATCAGTAGACAAAAGCTAATTAAGCTTATAATAATAATAATGAGCTACCAATGCTACTGGATGCATATTCAATTGCTTGTACCAGTCTGTTCATTGATATATGGCTGCACCTAAAGCACTTAAAAAAAGGAAAAAAGTTAGTTATATATATATGCTCCACATGATCTTCCATATATTTGAATTCTTCTGGCAATATATATCTTCTTCCATCTCCTGTACCAATTGAGGTGATGGCAATTGCATTTGCTTTATTGTCTTTTGGTGAAGTCACTACCGTAAATTCAAACTGCAGTTTTGACATCATAAACAAATTGTTGTTTTATAAGGGTTGTTAGGTCTTCTTATTATAACAATAAGTAATCTGTTTCTCTGTAAAACAAAAGTTTATTTAATTGATAATTAGTTTACAACTATTACAAATAAAATCTAAATCCATACCTGTAAAACAAAAGAAACAACAATTACAGTTTATTGTTATCACTGTTTGCCCTTTACTTAATTGTTTACACTGAGAACCTTATAAAAACCTTCTGGTCATATGTCTCTAGCTCCACCTAGTGGCAGCCAACTGAAGCACGCGCGTGATAACAAAGCGCTGCTAATTTAATTGAAGAAAGCTTACTTTCTTTACATATATATATATATACTGTTTTTTATCTATATTGTTTATATTTGAATTTACCTGAGGGTTATAGGTCCTGTTAATATAAAAAAGAATTCTGGCAAAAGGAAAACTGTTTAATTACAAAACTTTTCTTTAAATTTTTTATATAAGCACGTCTGTGACAAATTACAATAGTTTATTAACTAAATTTTCTATTTTACCTTAATATTATTACCATTCGCGACTGGCCAGATTTTTACTAACTATTACGTCTTTTTCTTCTTTTACTTGGTCCGCCACGCGGTCAGTTTTATCCACGACTATCACCTCAATCCTTCTTCTCTTGATAAAACCCTTCTTCCTTTAATCGTTCTCCTATTTATCCAAACACCATTAATAAAAATTTTTAAAGTTTCATAAATTTCACTCTCTTCATTCAACACTCTGTCTCACGGGATCACCAGAAGAATAGAATAACACTAACACTATATTGTTTTTCAAGCACCCCTCTTTTTCCACGGGTTGTTTCCCGCCCTTTTATGCCTGCTAATTACGAATTTAAGTCAAAGGCAACATCTAAATATCACAACAATATATAAATATTTATATAGCTACAGGGAGGGGAGGGACCTTGAGTAAAAATTAAACGGACTGATACTGAGCAATTTTACATTTCTTTACTAACCCCTATAATTGATCAATTGGTCAGACCTTACCGGATGTCCTCCCTGGTATTTGGTGGTTCTTTTCTTATTCTCTGTCCTCACCTGTAGAGTCTAAAACACCACCTGGCCTGTATCTATGGTAAGATGGCAGCTGATATCAGTCCATCTCTGACCTACATGTAGTAAGCCAGAGCTTTTGCTCATGACAATAGTCACTACCCTGGGTCCAACTGGTGATATCCCAGGCTCTCGAGAAGTACCTGGACTATATGGTGCTGTCTTCTAGAAGGCAGAAACAGAATGACCTTCAGGTCTATGAGGATAGTTCTTTTAGCATGTTAACTGATTGCGAGAGGTTATTAGTAATTCGTTAGTAACGATGGAGTTCAGTTGGAAAATGCACCTATAAATGCAGGCATTTGGATGTAACCCCCAATGTGGCACATAGACATTATTAACTGCATCTATTAGAAAAATAGATACAGCCTCTCCTTTAATTAATAAATAATATTTCGGTACATAATAATATTCTGGCCTGAACACACTACATGAACATTTTTTCATCTTCTTTTCATCTTTCTTTTTTGTATCTCTAACTTCATTGTCACTTTGAATTTTTGTGACTGTTTGCACTATGAATCGTCATTGCCAGAAAAAAACCTACCTTCTGTTAGATTTCAGCAATATTTGCAAATCAATCCTTTTTATTCATTGCACACAATTCCAATAAATTTTAAATGTCCTGTTTACATTATTTTCTCTGATAAGGTGTAGTGATTAGAGATTTAGCTTGTAACGTGTGGTATGAAAGTTTTCAAATCTGTAGATGGATAGGAAATTTATTTCTCTTAAATAGAAGTAGGTGGCTTTCAATAGGATAGCCTCCTCATACCTTACTTGCTTTAAATAACGGAATATATATGGGCAAGAAACGTGGGTGTCTTATGATAGGATAGCTTCCCACCTTTCCTTCCCTGAATAGGAGTACATAAGACCATAAACAGCAAACAAATCATACTTTTCTACTTATTAAATAATTATTAGCCAAACAAAAAATATACTGTCAAGGTCAGAACTCAAACCTGGGACCTTCCCCATTTTCCATTCGGAGCTCTACTAACTGAGCTATTCTGCATGAGTGAGAACCTTCCCAATATAAATTTTCTTTGTACAAACTCTCTCGAAGACTGTGAAGCAATGTACCACTAACTAACAATAAACAACTAACAAATATAAAATATTAGGTGAAAGTGAGTGCCTATACTCTCTAGTGGCTATCCCAAACTACCTTTAGGTGACTTCAGAGACCTGGAGTATTTTTATCTTGAGTGTGAATATATGACAAGTTATTCTCATCACTCGCCTGTAGAGTAAAGCCAACACATGATGAGATAAGTTGTTACTCCCCCCCAGTGGAAGATAGAATTTTTTCAACTATATTTTATTTAGAATGCCCTTGTTTATTTATTTTTTCACTGTTTAATGTACTTAATATGGTGCGCTCTATACTTTAAATAACATATTATTTCCTTTGCCTAAAAAAACAAGTATATTTACATTTGACTCAGAAGTTATTGTTTATCAGAGTTAAAGTTTATTGATTTGTTACTTCTGGTAAAAAAGTAATTGTAATTTATAACTTTTATACTTGGTTTTTTTTATTTCATTTCTATTTATTATTATATTTTTTAGTCATATAATGATTATGGAGATATCATTAAAACAACTGTTGGGAAAGCAAGAGAAATAAACAAGGTGAATTGTGCTCGTACAATGGTTACTGCACTTACTGCATTATTTCGAGAACTTCAGCTAGGTATGCGTGGAGTTCGATTTTGTAGATCAATGGAAGATTTCACAAGCCTAAAGGTATTTTTAATTTTGTATTCTTAGTTTTAAGATCTTTATTTTGGTAATAACCGATACATGATAACTGAAGTACTTAAAATTCATGATAGAAAATAAATAAAAAGTTCATTGTTAGTATATTAGTTAGAGAAAACAATTAAATTTTAAGAGATATAAGACGTTTTGCTCCCTTAGTATATAAAAAAAAATTAAACTTTGTTATGATAGTGAAACTGGGGCTAGAAAAAAAAATAAAGCCTTTTACTTGAATCCACTAGGAAGTTACAACTTTTCTACCTTTTGATTGATCGTAATCACAAATGGCATGTTGTCATGAAGTTACTTTAATCTTTTAAACTGGGCGTTTATAGTTATATATGCACTTAGATATGAGTGGATTGTTTGATGGTTTATACAATACAATATGATATTAAATGAAAACCATTAAATTAATACAAAAAAAAAGTCACATACAAGCTAAATGTACCTATTGAATGACAGGAAATTCGTAAGATGTGTTAGTTCCAGGAGAGGGTTTTGTCAATGGTTGTCCCGAGGTTATTAACGGTGGAACAGGAAGTGATTAAGAGTTAAAACAGGAAAATCAGCAAAGGATCTGAGGAAGAAATTGGAATCTAAAGCTAAAGCTGAGTTTTGCTGCCAGTAGCGTTACTTCTCCCATGAACTAAAGAATGAGAGGTGATTAAATGGCTGAGGAGGAACATAAAAAATATTAATTTAGTTCATCAGGTGAAACTAGGAATTACCTCTGAGGAGGAAGCACCAGAAGAGAGGAATTCATGAAAGTACTTGGACTTTGCCCGCCAGACTGTGGCTTGGGTCAAGTTGCAGAGTACCTCGAACAGCTGATCATCTACAAGCCGTGTGCGTCTGAAGCGTCTTTGAGCTGCCTCATACTTTTTTTGCAAACACCTGATCTGCCATATTCACAGAGCATGCTGGCAACCAAAGGTAGAGGAGAGTCAGAGTTAATAGATGTCAAAGTTTTTATATTTATGTACCTAGTGTTAATGTCAGTACGTTGAACGATGGAAGTAAACTGTTGGTTGCTTTAAGATCTATGGCAAAGAGACAAGTCATCTAGGGGTTTTCAGAAGGGGAGGTTAAAGGGAAGGGGAAGAAGTGATTAGGTTTTGAAAAATAAACAGACATTGTGATGAGTGATGAGTGCTATTTGAATAATTGTACAATATGTGTTCAAAATTAGTTATATATGTCTTGCAATTAACAGAATTTAATTCCAAATTGGGGTGGTGTTGCTATCTATGATTTGGTTATTTGAAAAGTCAAACTTGCAGCTATGTATTATTGAATGTTGTGAAAAGACAGGACTGTTGTTTTTAATGTTTCTTTTATGTTGGTGATCTGTTTGTAAATGCATTGTTTAGACTGCCCAATATAGGTTGAATTACAATTTGAAGTTTTTCGAGAAACGTTATGTGAATAACGTGTAAGGAAGTTAGAAGGAATGGGATCTTTGAGTACAGAGAAAAAATGTTTATTCATTTATTTTCTTGTTGTTTTTTATGCCAAGTTGCAGCTGAGATTATGATTTTTAAGGGCTTTTATTATTTGTTATAAAATACAGGGTTTGTCAATAAGATATCTGTAAACATTTAGTATTATAAAGCTTCTATGAGCTATGGATTCCTTTAAGTTAAAGTTGGATGGAGTGTGGAATGCCAGACTTTATTGACTAGGGGTAATTCGGGTGATCGGGTATTGATTTGTAGGTAGAATGTTGCTGAGACAAGGTTATTATTCAGTAGACTTAACTTATTCTCTAGTATTATTACTTTGTTTATTTATGGCTACATTTTATTAATTTTATCCTTTCATATATGCTCAAACTTACAATCAATATTACAATTGACATAATGTCTTTCCACTCATTACTGTTTACAGTTTTCACCATTTCTCTTTAGCATGTCTAATGTCTTTACTATCTGTTATATAAATTCCAAATCCTTACCTATTCACTATGATGAATTCACACTGTATTTTATTTACACCCTACATTCCTAACCACACCCTTAAACCCTATGACTGGGTTAGCTTGGACTGATGGTTGTTGGAGTTTTTATGTGCACAACAGCCTGAATACCTTAATCATAATATCTCACCTCTATTTGACTCTCCTAACATCCCTTGTGCTGAGATTACCTGCAATGCCCCCTCCTCCTGTACATTGTAATTTATTGTCTTCAGATTCCTTTTGAATCAACCCTCTACATGTTCATTCCTCTATGCTCCAATATAATCTTCTCTGGTGAACTAAATAGTAATCATCTATTGGGCTCGCTGTTATAATCCAGAAAACCTGCTATTTTCTCTCTTTCTCATTGTACCTTTTTTTCCACACTCTAAGTCTGATACATTGCATATTCACTTTTATTCCTCAATCTAGACACCCTTACCTGAGAAAACATCTAACAAGACCATGAAGCCTTGGATTGGAATGAAATTGATTCCTGCTCTACAATGCTCTCCATCCTTACTGCCAAGCTAATTGGTATCCTTGTTACCAATGCCCCTCTGAAAACCTCTACCTTTCCTCGCCAGTTTGCTCCTTTGATGTGCTAAGGTATTAAGGATTTGTAGAATAGGTGTAAAGCACCCCGAAAATGGTTTAGACATACAAGGCTTGCAAATGACTATCAAGCATTATGTCCATCTCCGATTCCTGGGAAATAAGTACTTAAAGTTTCTCTTTTTAGATCAATATTTTTTTATTATTCTCTTTTTAAATAGGCTAACAAAGTAAATTAAAAAAAAAATCTTGTTTAACCTTTCCATCTTTGACTTTCCTAGACTCCTTTACTCCCAAAGCACATAGTGATAGTGACAGTTTGTGGATAAAAAAACAAAAAACATTAATATTTAGGGACTTATACAGCATTTTTCAACATCTTCACAAGAGGGAGTGTACGACTAATTTAGCTCAAGAATACAACATGTTGTAGTCTACTATCAGGGATTAAATAAAACATCGAGAAAAATGCCCTTTTATGCATCGGTTTTTGAATGCTTGCACTAATACTAGACAAACCTCTCAATCTGGTGATTATCGCTTTCTTGATGAGGTCATTTACAAATGGTTTTTACAAGAGTGGTCATAGCATAGTTAGGTACTATTAATTTCATTTCTTGTTGATTTCAGGAGTTAGCTAAGCGTTTTGCTTTATCTTTTGGTCTGGATGCAGTAAAAAATCGAGAAGCCATTACAGTTCTGCACAGGGAAGGTATTTTATTTGCTGTCAGCACTGGAGAAAATATCGAAGACCCAACAGGACCTCCTCCTAATCTTCCTTTTCTAGAAATTCTCTCTGAATTCACTAACAAACTTCTGAAACAAGATAAAAGAATAGTGTGAGTAGTGCATAATATATTTTTTATTATTAATATATGTGATGTTATCTGCTGCTGTTTAAAGTATGGAATAAATTGAGGTTTGTGTTTAATATTAACCTAGTTGATATTTGAAGATATGTTTGGGTACAGTATCAATATTTAAACTAAAAGCATCCTTCTTTTTATGTCTTACTTTCTATTCTTAAAGTTTAACTAAAAGTACATTTTTTATTTTTAATTACGGATTTCTAAGAAATATATCTATAAGATATATAGAAATAATTTCTAGTTTGGTCTGACTTTTTTAGTTTTAGTGAACAACCAGAGATGCCCCCGAGCCATTACAGTTCATTTTTGGTATTTATTTTGTTCCTTGAGGTGGAAGCTAGGAATTGAACCCAGTTGTCCTAAGTTAGTACTCAGGTGCATTAACTTTAAGGGTAAATAGTTGGTTTGAAACTATATAAATAAAAAATATTAAGTATAAATATAACATATAAGTAAATTCTGCTATCAACTGGTGACTAACTTAACTGGATCATCACCACACTAAAGTTGGATAGTTAACTTCCTTCTGATTGTATATTTTGTTTAAAAATGTATCCTATAAATGTTTTTCAAGTTTTACCTATACATGGACAAAAAATTATTGGGATCCCAGCAACTTGTACTTGTCTCTAATTTCATAGTTGTCATGCAAGCAGACAACCTTGGACATACTTTTTGCTTGATTTTTTTTAAGTTTTATTATTGACAGGAATGACTCTTATGGCTTCTCATATGGTGTGGTAGTTGGCGTAACTGGTTTATGGTATGGCATTTCTGGAAAAATCCCCAGACAAGCTGTGAATTTTATTTTATTTCTGCAAATAGGGAAGGGGCCCAGTGTATCGAAAAAGTTGTCTTGACTCTTATGACTTATGAAAAAGTTGTCTTGACTAGCACTGGGAGTTCCAGGCAATCAAAACATTTGCACTATATATATCATTCTTGCTTTGGAGACCTACATTTAAATCTAAGCTTTAAAGCAATGAAACCCAAGTTCATGTGAGTCCAGCTCAAGAATTTCCAAATATTTATTACATTCGTTTATTTAAGGTGTCTTCATTTCTGAACTTTTCCTTGAGAAAATGAAATGCTGTGTTATTGTTACTTTCAACCTTGGCACCTTCACTAGGCATGATAAAAACAGTATCAAAATGTATTACCTTCCTTTCTAGTCTAATGTGTAATGCATTAAATCCAAGTTATATTTATATTGTTTTAGAATTTTATTGAAATCTGTATATGTCAACAGATTAAATTACCTAGACAGAAGGATATCGATGGGTATGCCTTCAAGTCGTGGTGAAGATTGGCAACCATTACTTCTTTATCGCAATAGCCTTGTTCACGGTGAAACAGATCAGCCACCTATAACATCTAAAAGAGCATATTCAAGGAAAAAGAAAGAAGCAGGTAATTTACTCTACATTTATGTATTATTCCCTTCACATTATATCTATGTTAAGTATATTGTGATGGTCGTAAGGGCGTCGAGCTTGAAAGATTTACTTGTGGTGCATCTGCTAAAGCATTGGTTGCAATATAGTATTACAAAAGAATGTTTAATGCTGGTAAAATAATAATTTAATTTTAAAAGGTTAACCTTAACATTTTAATAGAAACAAACATTTAATGTAGCAAAAAATAACTAAATGTTATAATTATTATTTACATAATACCAAAAAAATAATTAAGGACATTTATTAATGTCCTTATTGAACTAATTTTTTTGTATTAAATAACTAACTAAATTAAAATTATGAAATTTATGAGAATATTCCTTCAGTGTAATTGATGAAGAAAAAGTCTTATCCTCAGGTAAAATTCAAACTGGTGACCTTGAGTGCACAATTCAGTACATTTATTTATTTTTAGAATCCATAAGGCTACTGTTTTTATCGGTGTGTAAGATCCTCCTTTTTTTTCTACAAATCTTCATGAGCCAAATCTGTGTTTTTAAGTAAATTTCATCAATAATTTAAATATATTTGTTGTTTTTTTTGTAATATAATATGAATGGAAAATGATCTTATACACAAGTAATTAGATTAATGGTGGCTTAATTATTTCATGAACATCATTTAATAAAGTATTATAGGTTTCCTATTTAAGTTTATATATGTATATAATTTTTTATAAAAGCTTACGTTTCATGAACATTCTTTTTTCACAAATAAATCTTACTATCATGTTTTTGCCTATTGCCAGGGAATTATCTGTGGAAACCAGTACTAAAAGGAATTTTCTAATTCCTAACAAAAATTCAATTCTAATAATCTTAATCATGATTAAAACTTAATTATATACTCATTTATGCTATTTCAACAGTTGATGATGAATCACTGGAGGATGGTGAAGAAGGTACTTCTGATTCAGAATTTATGCCAGTGTAAGTAAACTTAAAATAAAAAAAGTTATTATGTTTTAAAACACTTTAGCTAATGTTACTGTTTGCAACATAAAAATGATGATTAGTATTGTTTAATCTTTAATTGAACTATTCAGCTCAAATGTAATTTCTTAATAATTTTAATTTTTAAGAAAATGTGTTTTTATAAAAAAAAAAGTTGTGTTTGAGCGATAACTTTAATTAATAATAAAACTTTGGATGACCTGAGTTTACAAGCATTTGCTTGTTGAAACATTCTTTGCCTATAAGATCCCAAAGTAATTGAATTTAATAAAAAGTCATTGCTTTAAATGGGGCCACCATGTAAAGTAGTTAGTTTTTTGTGTATGGCAAAAATAATTATTGTTCCTTTATGCAAATAGATTTTTTTTTTGTTTTAGGATTGATTCAAATAATCTTCGGCGTCAAGCTTACAAAGGTGATAGGTCTATGTCTCCTCCTCAATTTAGTAATGATTCTCCGATAAATTATTCGGTTGAGAGTCTTGCTACATCTTCTCGCCCACAAAGGCAGTGTGCAAGGTTCAACTTCTGTTATGTAGATAACTTTTCTGATGATGAAATGACTTAGAAAGGAAGATTTATTTTTTGGTTATTATTTATTATTTCAAACATATACGTTAGCTTATTTTGTTTTGTAATCTTTCAAATAAACTATTGAGTAACATATTTTTGCGTTAGTAATGTTTTTTTAAAGAACATATGAAACCTTTCATTGTATTATTGTTTAAATAAAAATAAGGGAATAGTAATGTATATTTTGTATATATATGAGAAATATATTTCAGGAATTGCCATAGTTAATTGAAATAATGAATGAAATGAGAAAAAAACTTAATTCTGGGACATAAATAAAGGGGAAATATCAGCCCTATTATAATATACATTGTCCCTAAGAAATATATAAGTTTATATTAATAATTTTTGTTGTGGTTTAGTTCCTACTATTATTAATAGCTAAAAGCTGAGGAACTGGCAGGCTTGGGACTTGAACCCAGGACTTACACTTACTTTGAGAGCTTAGCCAAAGAAGCTTGATTGAAAAATATTTATAAGATTTATTGAAGAAAGATTTATGAACAGGCTAGCTCAGTTGGCAGAGTCTCCCATTATCAATCAACTTGAATTAATTATCAAGGAGGTCCCAGGCTGGAGTCCTGATCCTGCTAGTAAATTTTTTTCTTTGACTGTTAATTATTAATAATAATAAATCATGTTAATTATCAATAATATAATTTTGTGTTAATTATTTATAATATAAGTTTATGTTAATTATTAACAACATAAATGTGTTTATTATTAATTGTTATACATTTGTATCGCTTAATCTCATATGTAAAAGATATCAAATATATACATTGTACAATGTAAAATGCAGTCAAATTAATAATTTGTAGTTTATAAAAAATTCATTTATAAATTAAAAACATTACAATTATCCTCTACTATTAAATATTTCCAACGATTAATAATTTGAAAGTGAATACTCAATTATTAATCGACAAAATAAAAGTTAGCGTTTATTCATATTACATTAACAATTTTTAATTAAAGTAGTGAAGGGTTACATAACTTAATTTTATGTAGACTTAACTAAATTAATTCTAACGATATTTATAATCTTCATTTTTATGAGAGGGAGGGGAATGACAGCATATGTCTCTTATTCGTAGTTCTTACTCAAATCCTCTGATCGTTATGATAATCAAACCGTTTTCTAACTAGGTTTTGAGCATGGTAGAACAGATGTCTGACAGTTCGAGTTTTGGTTTTGGGCGAGTTGGAACAGCACAACTAAACTGCGCATGATCCTGCCAGTTGGTGATAACAAACCTATAATCATCTCCGGTGACCTAAATACCAATCTCTTATCTGACTCCTGTGCTAAGCAGTAATCTAGAAAATATGTTCTCTCTCCCTTTCCTCTACTTCTAATTTGAAATCAAAATGGCAACTCCTTTGGATATTTTCCCTCTGTGACTCCTAAGAAGTTTACCCAGTTTCACCCGATGAACTAAACTCACACTTTGTGTCGGCCTCAACCACTTCACCACCCAGACCCAGCTCATCATATTTTTTCCTGTGAACCTTCTTTTAACTGTGACAATTTCTACTTTTCTTACATCGCTCCCTTTGACCTTATGTCTTCTATAATAATAAATAAGTATAATATAATAATTAAAAACCTACTTATTGCAACATAAACTATTTATTCCTAGATCAACTTACAAGAAGGCAGCTCAACAATTAATTTTCATAAACAATTATAAAGAAAAAAACATGCTGTTTCTGTTTATACAGTTCATTAAAAAAATGTAACTTAAAAATTGAACAAATGATCCGTAGCATGATGTAACAGTATCAGGCTGTAATAAAGCCCTTTGAAAAGATCATACACATTTCATGTTCTAACTTCTCGTTTATCTCAGACCATTTGTGAGTATTTAAGTGAAGAAATTACAAGTAAAAGAAGTCAATAAACTGACAAATGGCTTGTTATGAAAAACGAAACAATAAAAAAAGAAGTTCTTGCAATATTCCTGGACTTCAGATTGTTTCTTTCTTTATCAGGAAAGGTTTGTTAAATTATTAAATAAAGGCACTAAAAAATTCTTAGGAAGTGGGACAGTAGTCGTGAACACAATGAAAGCTTGCCTAAAAAAAATGCTTTGAATTTCTTATTATTTCTTGTGAGGAAGCAAAAAAAGGAGCATCAAGCAGCTGTGTACTTGCAGCAGATATGTACTCATCCCAGGAAATCCCCCTTTTCAATTGTGTATTCTCTGTTTTCTTTTTACCTCATGAGGTAAAAAGTTGATTTTCCACCAACTTTCTCTTTTTTTAGATCTGAATTTTATATTCATTCTGCATTATATGGTGGAGTCAAATTACTGTATTATTAATTAAAATAGCATTACATTATATGTATAAATTCAATTTTTAATTAATCATCAACTACTTACTACATTCTGTAGAAGTAGAGAGATTCTGGAATTATGTTATATTCCTAAAGTCTGTTTTGTTTTGTGTAATATAATATATTTATCTCTATCGTATAAGTAGGCAGTAATAAATTTGTATATCTTTAATGAGAAATTCAGCTTATTCGGATTTTACAGTATTGAATGTATCCTTATATGCAATGAAATAAGAGCAGTGTGATTTTGTCTTTATGGATTTGTGATTACATGTGCTTTTGTGTATTTAAAGTCTGAGGAGTAAATCAAAATCAATTAGGGGGTATCTTTGGCGATTTGATATGTTAATTCATTCAAGTCTTTTTGTGATGATTTCTTTTCATAAAATAATTCATTTACACGTTATTATTTTATTTTTCTGATGTTTTCCATGTAAAAGTTTATTTTTGAGGTATTTTATGATCTTATGGCCACATCCACATACTTTTTTGTAACAAAAATAGCTTTCTATTCATTAAAAAAAAAGGGGGGGGAAAGCAAACAAGCTTATTCTTGCTTGAATATTTTGGTTAAAATTGGCAAGTCGAACGTTGGTAAGGCTTGTTCCCATTATTTAGCAAATAGAATGTGTATGTAGAATCTAAAAAAGACACTACAACAATGTGACAGATCCTACTTTGAGTGAGTTTTCTATGTTAAAAAGGGGGTGTCACATTGTTGGGCAACTCATGCCCCAAATAAAAAAAAGATAGAAATTATAACAAGGAGGGAAAGGGCATGGAAGGATGCTGGACTGAATGAAAAATAAATAAATTGAATAATAATTATGAATTGTTAAATAAGAGGGAGATAAGAAACAGATAAAAGTCTAGATTTAAAGACTAGGAGGGTTGATGAACGTCGAATATCAATGGGATTATATTTCCAAAGGTTTGTGGCAAGGATAAGAAAGCAGATTTTAAGGGTGGGATCTAGTATTGTGAGATTTGAATTGGAGGAAGTGAAGGTAAGAGGACTTTTAGTTGTGATAGTATTGAAGAAGAGGGGTCTAATAAAGTATTGGTGATGGGCATAAGGGTGCAGCCGTCCCAACGCAGAGCAGTGCTGAAAAATGAGACAGTCTCAGGGAATCCTGAGTATCTAAGAAAAAAATTCATCAGCCACTTTAACCGAGCCTCAAGATCAGAGAGGAAACTAGGAGTTGAGGCTTATGTAACGGGAAATGTTGGGATCAATTGAGCAGTCTAAGGGTGGAAATGGATCGGCAGGTGATTTAGGGAAATGTGGTCTTTCCAGGACAGAGTTTGGTAAACAACCAAACCTAGATTTTTAACTAAAGTAGAAAATTGGATAGGTCCACCATAAGCATTGATGGTGACAGTGGGAAAATCATTTTGGGTTTTTAGGGATGGAAGTGAACCAATGATGATAGCCTTGGATTTCTCCACATTCAATCGAAGATTAAGGAGAGAGACCCATGCTTCAATAGATGTTTGGAGGTTGTTGAAGTAGAGATAGTAAAGTAATGGCACAATAGATGAACCCTGGGCTACACTGGAAGACAATGAAATGGGCTTCACTCAGGGATGAGTAATACCTGGGAAGGATTAGAGATGAATGATCAAACCACCTGTAAAAAAATGACATCAACACTAGTTTCGATAGAAGGATGGAGTGATCAAGGGTTCGAATGGATTGGTAAATTCTAAGAGAATGAGAGATATTATCTTTGGTCAATGGCTGATTGGAGGTCTTGCATGATTTTAGTGAGAGCTTAGTGGGTGGAAAATACTGGTTGGGAACCTGCATGATTCTACATCAACAGTAGTTGAGTAAGTATGAGGATGCTCTAAGAACTTAAATTGAACCATGGGGTATCCTCGGCAGGTATGTGCTCTAATTCCTGAAGACTTTTTTATAATGATCTTATAACTTAAAACATGTAGTCTTATAACAGACTAGCAGCAATGTAATGAAAACTTAAGGAAGCGGCATAAATCACTAAAGTAATCAAATATTAATTAGGGTACAAAAAGTGTAGCAATTGCTATTTTTTCCAAAAAAATTTGTAACTTAAATTATTTTGTTTCATAGGTTTTCACAAATAAATATTGCAACTTTTTGCATGAACAACTTACTTCAACTAAATATTGTAACAGTTTTGAATCACAGAATATTATATATATACTGAATGAATGAACAGAAGATTTTTATTAGAAAATTACAATGTGCTTACACAGCATTACTTGGGGATGTAAGAATTCATTCATACCTAGGTAAAACTTCCATTCATATAATATAAATACTAATTATATAAAATTAGGTCTTTTATATAAATGTATACTAGAATAGAAAATGAATAACATAGTCAGCCAAATAATGAATCAAATAAAAAATTATGGAGTTAAATGTATCTGTTTAATAAGTGTAAAAAGTAATGGGGATAAGGAATGGTTTATTTATAATACTATTTTTCACTAACACTTATTTATTGTTATTAAAAAAAACCATTTACTGCAATGTAGAGTGATTTATCATGGATTTGAGAAACACAGAAATCATATATTTAGTAGTAACTCAATACAATCACACTAAATAAATATAGGTATATACATATATACTTACTTAGACTAATTGTTGGGATGGTATTTTGCTATTAAAAATCTATCACCCCAGCCATTAATTAAATTTGAAATTAAAAAAAATGTAAAGCCCAAATTAAAACATTAATTAAGTTGAAAGCTTATCCTATAAAAAAAAAAAAATAACAATTAAAATATGGTTTTGCTTGGATTTTAATCAAAGGCCAACTTATTATATAATGAAATAATTAAACATCACTTTAAATGTTTTATATTTGTAAGTTTTGCTTTTTACATGGCATATATAAAAACAAGATATGTCATCATTATGCTATTACAATACATGCATGTGATAATGACAGCTTTTAAAAAAATTCTATTGCCAATTTTACCAAAATCATTTTTTTTTCAGAATCTGGTCCCTTAAACAATTTGAAACAGTATGCCCATTGAAAAATGGCTAATACATTAAAAGTTACTAACATTATTTTAAAATGTGAAAATATAAAAAGTAAAAAAATCAGCAGCATTAATTTTGTAAATAAAGACTTAACAACCCAATTGCTAAGATAAGTATTTAAAAGATACATTAATTCAGAAATTTTTATGACCATAAAATAACTTCCAACTAAAATTAATTAATACACAGGCAATGCAATTTTTGAATGATGTGAAGCTAAGATATACATAAACAGAGTGTGTATAATAATTGTGTGATGTATGTCAAACATAAGTATAAAATGACTGACAACATGCATGGATGTATACATGACATGTGTGTATACCCACACAAATATACACACACCTACAATGCACATGCATGCTTAAAGGTGTGTCACTTTATGAAAAAATAAAGAGTTGTAGTTTGGTAGAAAGATTCTGTTTTCGAGCTTTTAGTTCTTTTCTTAATTTTTGCAATTGTACATGTTCTACCATCATGACTAGTTCATTAATTAATAATTTACAGGAACAACAAATATATAAAAGTGATTCAATTTATTATAGTCTTTCATCAATACCATTTATTATTAAAAATATGAGTTACTCTTAGATTTCATTTTTCGGTCAATTTAACACTTTACATAATAAATACATAGATATCGTACAGATAGGTACAAGCAACCAAACATGCTTGGTATTCAAAGACAATACAAAATTATTTTACAATATATTTCTTTTACACAAACATACAAATAAAATTATTTACAACCATACACTAGGTACCTTCATTAACAATTTAAATTAAATCATAGTAAACTTGTTATATACAATATATAAGCAATTGTAGATTAGCGAGCTAACCACACCCACTTTGTTAGGTTATATAAATAAAATATCAAGTCTTTCAAGTACAAGAACAATATCACATCACTACCTAAAGCTAAACAAATCATGCTAAACAGTAAAATGGTGTTTTCCTTGCATCTGCAGTTTTAAATATTACACTTATGAATATGTATTTATTGAAAATATTTTAATTAACGACATACATGAGAAATTCCATAGATTAATTTAGCTGTAGAATTAAAAATCCACATATATATACTTCTTATATCAATTGAAAAAGTCTTAAGACTTTCAAACTAGCCATTGTCGTAAATGAACACATAAAATATTTAGTAGTTATTAAATAAAAAAATAATAATACAAAAATGTTGAACACTTGTTCTCCAGAATGCTGATTAGTATATTTTAAATGCTACAATTAAATTATTTACTATTTAAATTCCATAACCATAAAGATTAATCTTTAAAATGGGAACATCTTTAACAAGGAATTAATGTAAATTTTAAATAACCTTTCACTCAATAAAAATTGTTGAACATAAGAACTTTATCAAACAGAACAAATTTATGGTAGAACTTTTTAATTTTAATTTTTTTTTTTTTTAAGCCTAGTTAAAGACAGTTAAATAAAGTAATATCATAATCACAAGATATCACAAAAAAAAGAGATGATAATATGATCTTTATTTTCCCACATAATTTTTCTAAAATGACATAACAGAATATCTTATTTTTTAATCACAACTGGGATTAGATAGTTATTTTTTGAAATTATTAACTAATACAATAACCAAATAAAATAAATAAAGAAGACACTATTATTATTTAACACAAAAAAGTTGTGAAAAGGTTATATGAATACAAAATATTGCACTAAATTTATTGTAATACTTAATTATTTACAAATGGAAAATTACACAGTCTCATGATCCCAAATGTTTTGCCCAGAGCCTTCCTACCGACTAAGGCAACAACCTCCGTAGTTAACCTTTATCTCTTTTTGAGGTACACCATTGATTTAATTAAACACCTTCCCAAATGAACATTTCAAAGCAACTGCAATATTCAAGCAATTAGTCATAACAAAAACAAATATATTTTTTCATTATTATTGAAATATACGATATTTACTTTATTTTAAATAATGTCAGTAATAGGATTATGGCATTAGTACTTGATTATTTTATTCACTTTTATTTTAAAAGGAAGCTTATAAATTAAACTAATATTTTTTATTGATGTAAGAAAGAATCTAATATCAGATAATAATACTTGGTCACACTGTTCAAATTTAAATGAAAAAAAATGAAATTAAAAGCATATGATATATCAGATAATACAACTAAAGTCTAAATAATATTTATTTAACAGTTGAATGTAACAATGCATGCTTAGTAAGCAGAATAGTGGGTATTCAAAAAGATTGTATAGTGACCAGTAGTTACAAAGAAAGCTCAAGCCTAGTAAGCACATGAATGGGTGGGTAACCTTCTACATTTTTATCAAAACTTCAAGGCTTCTTAGCACTTCCCCAGTAAGCATAGTACTAGTCAACCTAAAAGGAGCATTCCAATTAGGTGGGATGTCCAGTTCATCCAATAGGCACCGCCTAGATTATAAATTGGTTAGGCAGTACAATGAACAGACCAAAGGTGGCTCTGTTCCAATAAACAAATATATATATATTTATAATTATTTTGATAATTTACATGTTGATTGAAAACACTCACTTTTTTTATTTTATATAGAATTTAAAACAGTTTATTTTTGTAATATAATTTACACCAATAAATTAGGAACAAATAGACTTATAATTGGAAATAGCAATCCTGAGTATTGCTCATATCTTTGATGACTTATTTACAGTAGCATTTATTAGCAAATTAATGTCAGGTATCATGTATGCATGACTTTGGAGGAATCACATTTGTGAGACTTAAATTTCTGGAAATTGTCAGCAGGTTTCAGGTTTGTATGAATCTTAACTCCTAGGGATTACCAGTGTGCTTATATTATTAATTAATGTTTAATTTCTTGTTCATTGCATGATGAAAATATTTTTACAGCAAATTAAACAAGAGACAGATTTCTTATAATTGATGTTTTCATAATTATTTTGAGAATTCTTTTGCCTATTAGAGCAACATAAAAACTCCTATGATATAAAATGAGAGAGAAATGTGAGTTTTTCGAAAATAGTACCTTTATGCCTAATTTACAATAATAATACATAGTATCTTCATACATAGATTATTTTATCAAATTGATTCCAGATTCTTATTGAAATTGATAGTAAAATTAAGCAACTTTCATAAATGTAACTCCATAACGTACAGTATATGCAGCATTTTGTTATTATCACAAGCAGGAATACAGATGAACTAGATTTGAAAAATATAAAATTATGATCAGAATTCTTCATTGGAGATTATTTCATAGAGACGCTTGATGTAGATCCAAATGCATATTATTACCATTAAAATGATAGCAGTGGCAGTCCTATAAACGCCTGCAGATTACATAAGTCCCCCATCTGAAATGCTCTGCATAAAAGTACTAGCTTTTTGGAAACTTAAACCCACTAAAATTAAAAAACTGATTTCTGAATACTTCTAAAGCTTTTAATGATATCTAAGGAACCTTTTATGAAGGTCTATAAAATCAACTAGATTCCATATTTTACTTAGGTCCAGATCTATTTTTGTGGTTCTATGGAAAAGTGTAAAATTGCATGTGACACAGTTCATAAATCCAGAAAAGGCATGCTGAAAATGACAAGATTGTAAAAACATTAATGTCTATAAAGCCTAGAGAAAGTTTTTTTTTACATTTTAAAGATATGACATTACAATGCCCATAAGATGTACTATTAAAACATACGTCAAAAGAACTAACTGCTTATATGACAATGGTAAATCAATAATTTGGAACATTTAAAGAAAACTAGAGAAATGAGGCACAAATAAGTATGTTAGTTCCCTTCAAAGAAACAAGGCATACAAATTTAATTATAAGTGTAATGGTATTAATGAAGAAGATCCTGACCTATAACAAGAAATCATTGATATAATTAATTCAACTCTACTTAATCTTGTAAAGAAATAAGAAATAGACCTTATAACCAAAATTGTTTTACAGAAGAGTGAAAAACCATGTCTGCCTTTCCTCTAGCTGTTAAAACAATGGAAAAAGTTCAATTTTTTACCATAGAAGAAAATTAAAGGGCACACCATTCTTGAGTGAAATCTTCATTTATGAAAATATGTGTTAGAGAAGAGAAAATGACTGCTCCTACTCTGATAAGCAAGAGAGGATGGAAATTTTGCAATTCTTAAGTAAAATAAACTTATAACAAGGTATGAGATTCAATCACCTAAAAGCAAAAATCATATTATTAAAAAAAAAAAGACTTGTTAAATACAGAATTGTCCCACAATTAGAATTAAAAAGGAATATTCACTATAAAAGAGAAGATGATACTAGTTTGTTTCAGAGCAGGTTTATTAGGTAATATACATGAGACATCCCAGGAGCTGCTAGCTCCCAGAAAGTTTGGTCAACAAGGAATATTATGACTACAACCTCCACAAAAACTTAATGGATAAATAAACCTCTAGATTACACTATTTTACTTGAAAAGGCAAATTATTTACAATCCCCTGGGGAATGACAATAAATCATCATTCAATCAAGGACTAAAGTAATAGGCCCAAGTAAAATATGTTCTATCAGATTAAATACCACTAAAAAGTTAAATAGATTGTGTTTGATGTTCATGAAATTATATTATATGTTTAATATTTTCCAATAATTTTATAAAAATAAATGAAAAGTTAAGTACTCAAGTGTCTCAATTTTAAAATATTGGTTTTATTAATTGTTAATTGAATATACACAAATATATTATAATACGCGGGAAATAATGCCTTCTTCGAGAATTTTTTATCTGGTAAGCATCAAGTATAAAGAATAAGAAAATGTTTGATGAAAAACAAACAATAAGTCCTTTTTATTTTTCAGTAAACTGAAGAATGAAAAACTTTACAAAAGCTAATGTTTTTGATAAAATCCATGACATGAAACTGATCAATAGGTAAGAACTATGAAAATAATAAAATAAAAGGTAAACCAAATTTTTGATAATTTCATTTAAGAAAGAAAAAACCTTGTTTTTCAAGAAATGATAAAGATGATCTGTCTAGATAGATAGTTATTAAAGCAAACAACACACTTATCAGTCATATAATAAATTGAGGTTAAAAAAATGACAATAAAAAAAAATGATGTCAATTAAAGTGACAAACAAAATAAATAAAAAAATTCAGAAATGGCTCCATTGTCAACACAAGATAGATAATAACTACTCATGATAATCAACTGCATGGTAAAAAATAAGATAGACAGCATTAATTTAGAAAATACATACGCGTATATATATATATATATATATATAATATTAATTATTAGAAGTGGTATTGATCCCACTATTTTTTAATAATCATCAACTACAGAAAAAGTATTTTGACATAGCAGGCAAACTAAATCTTTTTAAATTTAAACCATGAAGTACATGGCAGCTCCCTCTGCCGAACTCCACCCAACATTGCTGAAATGTCTTACAAATTTGTGTGAAGAAAGTTAAAGAGACTTGATATTGACTAGGCTATTGTGACTGTGCAGAGATAGCTCAGAGGAAGAGCCCTTAACTGGATATTTGGGTGGTCCTGGGTTTGAGGTCTGGCTCTGTCAAAATTGTTTTTCACATATGCATAAATTTATAAAAAAAATTGATTGAGAACTAAAATAATCAGCATTCTATGGTAACAATCACAGTAAATAAACTGAAGCTTTTAATTGAAAAATAAGTTACATAAAAGGTAAAAAATATAAAAATTACATTAACATCAGTTGTATCAGAAAAAAAATCAACTGCTTGTGATAAAACGTTCACTATAAAACATTTGATCTTTATTCATCAAAAGAAATCTTTGAAACCAATTATTATCAAAAACAAAGCAGATTTTTTTTATGAAAAACAGCTATTTTAGAATAAAATTTCGATCAAAAATTAATATGACACTTGAAGACAAGGACGGAAGCCTTTTTTTAGTATAAATTCAAAATAAGTAAAAATATTTTTCAAATCATACAAATTCTAAACATGTATGATTTCCAAGATCCTTTACAATGGGAACAATATTTTGAAAAGACTGCTATAATAAGGTAATAAATATGTTATAACACATAAAAGTAATCAACAAAATAATGATGTGAAAGTATGAGACGTTACCTTAGATAGGAGGATGTTTATAAAATACTCTCACCAATGAAATCTAATTAGAATTCCTGGGGAATTTAGTTGTATGATGACTGGCAAGAGAACATAAGAAAGGGCCACTTAGTCCTTAAAGAATTAACAGGCAATGATGATAATACTGGTTTCAAAAAATAAGAAAATGAACATGAAAATATGTTTCTAAAAATAACTAACAGGTTTTTCTACCTGGACAAATAAGTTACAAGAATATTTCTTCAAAAAATATTCTAGTTATCAATTGCATAAAATCCTTGTTTCAATTCTACAAACTAACAAGAGATCTTCAATAAGCTTTACAGTAACAACAGTAGTGTCATGTGCGTAATACTAATGTCCATCACTAATATACAATCTAACACATACAATACAATCTGTTCATAATAATGTGGTGATTTACAGGTTTTTTTTTGTTGTTTTTTTTCAAAACAAATAAATACTGAAAGATATAACCAAGTTGAAACCAATAAAAATATTATACAGATATTTACATACTATATAATTGATAATAACAGATATTATACTATAATGTATATGGCTACAATTAAGGCAGTGTTGTAGAGATCAGAGAGCTGACGATACAACATAAATACATACATTCATAATAAATAAATAGTAAAAATGCATAAATTGGAAATTAATTTGCATAAAGGCAAAAGCAAACTACATTTCTTTCTGAGGTACCATATATAAAAAAAAAAATCAAATTCATAAGTAATTTTGAATCAGCAGCAATCTCTAGCACGCAGTTGCTACTAAATATTTTTTACTTTTCAATTTACACTAATAAATAATCAGAGTAAAAAAATATTTTTGGTGAAGAAAACCTCTATTAACAGGATTAATTTATCATAAAATCCTGCAAAGTAAAAATTATTTAGCTACTAATGAAAATATTAGAAATATAATTTCATTTATTTAAGATGTTGAAGCTTGCTAGTGTTAATAGCAAGGTTCATTTCTGTGATTTTTATTTATTAAAAAAAAACAATTAACTACAATCTGATTTTCAGGAAAAATTCATGAATTTTAATGCTTTAAAATATAAAACGATAGATTATTTATAATCTATTTAAACTTAAGACCTCTTAACTACCCCCCCCCCATAAATAACCTACACTAGTTTATTCTGTTTTATTTGTCCTTTCAACAAAAAATAATCTTTCCTTCTAAAGAAATCAAACATTAGAAACAACATACAATGCTGAACTTATTAATTAAAACTTTTATAGAAGATAAGCACAAGAAGAGAGCAAGCAGGATTTAGAAAGGAAATATCATGCATCGATTAAGTAAACGCGGCAAGCCTTAGCATTGAACAATCAAATGAATACCAAACAGCTTTGTACTCAGCGTTTGTTGACTTCAAGAAAGCCCTTGACTCTATTGATTGAGCTGCTATGTGGAAAGCTATGGATGGCAACATATAGAATCCATATAAAAATTATAAATTTAATGAAAGCCACGTATGAAGGATTGCAATGTCAAGTATTTTAGATAGGAAAATGCTCTGCTCCTTTTGAGATAATGTCAGGGATGAACTAAGGTTTCAGGCTTTCTCCAATTATTTTACTAATGGTCCTAAATGGAGTTGTGAACAAGATAGCTAGTAAAAAGAGCAGAATAGAGTGGGACCTCACAGAAGTTCTCGATTCTTCAGAAGTCTACATTTTGTTGTCATAGGCTGACGTTTGTCAGAGAGGAAGATAAGCTCACAAACGTAAATAAAGCAGCAGAAGCCTTCACAGAGACGAGAAACATTGACAGTCCAGACAGATCTATTGACTAAGTTGAGAATTTTTAGAACAAATGTGAAGAATGTTCTGCTCCACGTATGTGAGACATGAAAGTTACCATTAAACGTATTATGTAGTCCCAAAGTTTTATGAACAAATCACTGTGAAATATCCTAGGAATCCAATAACAAATGGTGAGTTGGTGGAGGGACAGGAGGAAAATGCAGTACATCTGACTAAAAGGAGGGAGGGAGATGCAGAGGTAGTTGAATAAGAAAGCCATGGTTCGAGTAAAACGGCAAGCACCAGTGGAGAAAGAGAGAGAGTGAGTGAGTGAGAGAGAGAAGGGACAACCTGAGATGGTAGACCATCAAGCCAAACCCACAAGGCAAGACTGTCTTGGAGAAGGGGGAAGACGTAGAGTGAGGTTAAAAGGCTGACGAGGATCTGGAAGATGAAGGAATTTTGTGAACACCTAATGTTCCTCAAGGAATCAAAGGACATTAAAAAAAAAAAGCACATTCAAGAAGAAATACAAAAAACATAACTGTATACTATAGATTTGACCTATTTTTTGTTCATATAATGCATCTTTTAAAAATTAATAAAAAGGTCTATGCTTTAGTGTATTCACACAATTGAACAATTCTTATTATCTAAATAGTAAATTAAAGATTATCACATGTTAGATAAAAACAAAATTTACTATAAGCAATGGGGATATAATGTGAAAATCAAAAAGTTCATATTTTTATAAGTGAAAAAAAAATTAGAAATACAAAATAAAAGTCTGAAAAAAAAAGCTGTTAAAATATTATCATTTGTCGACTTTCAAACACATAAATTTTGAACAATCCTGATAAAATTGTAGTGATTGTATCTTAAAATTTATTTATTAATTAATAAATAAAAATAGACTACTGTAATATATACAAAACATTTAAAAAAAATTAAGACCGATAAAAATGTAATTCATATTAATATAAAATTAAACAAAGAAAAATAAGGTTTAATGGTAAAATTTTCAGTCAATATTTATTGTTTTTTCATGTTATAATAGATCATTAAAGGAAAGTTATGCAAGTAATTAAGAAAACACCACAAACACACAATAAAAGTTAATGAATGTGCCTAGTTTTATTTTTTTAAATATAACCCAACCTGTCTAGATAATTAAACCATTTTCCATCCCAGCAGTCTCAGAAACTGCTCCTCAACTTTCTACAGGTGCCAAGGACCAACTTCAGTGTGAGGGTGAAAGGAGGATAGCTTGGTTTTCCCTAAGAGCCTCTCTCAGCAGTTTAACTCACATTAGAGGTATTCCTATATTTTCTCAATAACAGCTGTTTCCCAATACTTCCTAGCACATTAGTTAGATTTTAGGGTATAAAAGAATAGCTGAACAAGTGAATCACAACTTATGAGAGAAGAAAATTAAAAAATTTCATTAATTAGAGATATTATAACTCTTATTTGATTATAGAAGGATTTTCTTAAGGTACAAGGAATTATTTTAATTTAGAGTATTTAATTAGATTCGTACTATTCCGAGTTAATATCATTTCTAATAAAAAAAAAAAAGAAATAATATCAGTCAAATTCATATTCATAGATTGGCATTTACAAATAGATTAAAATTTTTAAGGTTATAAAATGGTATGTGCACATTTTATCATTCAACAGAATTGGAAGATTTAATTTTGGAGATTACTCAAGACCAAAATGAAGACTTTGGCTTGTGAATAATTAAACTTGAAGTTGCACTTATACACTTAAATATATGTTCTAAACATTTTTATAGATATATTAGAAGAATATTTAAAAATAAAAAACAAAAATTCGTTGTTTTCAACATAATTCATGCAGAGCTCAAATACTTTTAATAAATGTGTTTAAATTTACACATTGCTGATAATCAACAAAATTTTAAGAAAAGTATAAAATATTTATTAAACAACAATATTAAAAAAGTATTTTTAAAATTTGCTATTTTGTACATCATAAAACAAATAAATGAATTTCAACTTGGCTATAATAAGTCACGTGTATATATTTATTTTGTTTCATATTATTCTCACTTCACTGGTCCTCTAAGTAAGAATAAAAAAGAAAAATACTATAAGTATTGACTAAATATTTAGAATAATTTGATTTTTTATGTTTGAGCCATATTAAGCAGTAATTAAATACTAAAAGATCAAGAAAATACTTAGCTAAAACACTGTAATAACTTTATGTAAAAACTATTCAATGGTGTTTCTTGCTATTTGTACATTATTTATAAATACATCATGTTTTATGTACTAGTCTTAGTAAAAATTTTTAAAAGCAATTTAAAAAAAAAAGCAAAATTAAATACAAAAAAAATATTATATTGAATTTTAAAAACAGTCTTCATTCATAGTTATTAGATCAAAAGTCAACAAATTAGTTCAATAACATCTTAAAAGTCCCAATCATATCAGCTACCATTTATTTAAAATACCAAAAATAAATACCATTTGTAAATGATAATGAATTAAACCAAGATAATTAATAAAAGCATTATGGGCATAGCAATGAATCAATTCATATACATAAGAATTAAAAATGCAACTGTTAACTCATTTCAGAATTAAAATATAATAAGACCTTCAAGTTTTACTTTAGATATAAATGATAAATTCATTATTTGAATTTTCATTAAGAGACAATTGTCCCAGACACAATTAAATGACCAATAAAAAGTAATGGTTTTATTTTTACATAAATCTTACTATGGAAAAAATTTAGGCATGTATTTTTGCATTACGGGGGGAAAGGGTAAGGCAGGTAAATTAAACCATATGCTATAGCTGGGAAAGGTCTACTACTCAGGGAACGTCCCAAATGAAAGAGTACTATCTACATACTTTTAATTATTACTTATCTATTGTCTCATTTACACTTTAAACACGGTCCTGATTCAGGTATTAATATTGTCAAAAAGTTTTTGACCTGATTTGTAATTCAATTAAACAAATCTAGATATCTAGATATTAAATTTCATAAGGAATTGTAATATGTCTCACGATTGAATCTATACCAGACTAGACAAAAAATAACAGTAGAATGTAAACGAATTGTAGAGCCAACCAATTGTAAATGTCAACTAACCAACCAAGGTAGGGGGTGTTAACTGTTTGAAACATTTCAGTCCCCCAATTGTTTTTAAAGTCATCCCCAAGCATGTAACACCGTAGTGTGCAGAAATCCATACTATAGCGAAACAATTCCCGTTAATAAATTTGATGGCTACCTCTTTCATCAACTTAAACCGATTTTCCAACAAACTCTTCAACTCATTAACTAGATTGCTGCTGTTTTTAATATTACATTTTCTCCAGTAAACAGTTTATACAAAATTTCACTAAAGTGCGTATTAATATAATGTCAGCATAACCTTTTATTAATATTACAAAAACTAGTATTGAGAATAAGTATAATCAAGTCATACACAAATAAATATTAAATATTGAACTCGCTTATTAACCAATGAATGTGAATGTGGAGGATACCTTTCAAAGAGTGAAAAAATGAGAATCAAAACCAAGAGAGCATCAACTGAATTAAAAAATCATTAAATCTGGATTTTTTTTTAACAGTACGATAAATAATGACTATAATTAGTAGATAAGACCTCTCCCTACTAATTAGCTTCTTGATCAAAATAAAAAGAATAGTCACATTTAGTCTGGGTAAAAAGAATTTCAAACCTAAATTTATGACCAATAAAATATTATTTTTAAAAGAATATATCAATTAAATAAGCTATTTAGAAAATAAATAGTGAAATGAATAAATAAAATAATTTACGGACTTTGTATCTATGAACAAGTATATATACTATATATTATATACAATAATTATAATATACATGACATGAGTGTAAACAAACTTGAGAGGTTTATAATCAATCATTAAAATATAGTATTGTACACAAGGGTCTTATTTAAATAAGTGACATTGTAGTTGAGAACAACATATTTATTTTAAACAAATCTTGGCTGTTTCATCATGTCCTTTTTAATAGCTTATCTTGAAGTACACATGCAAAATTAATTCTATTTTTTATGCAGTAATTAAAATATAATTCATTAAATTATCATTATTGCGAACATACAATTTATAAATTTTAAATGTTATGTCATGTTTATTGAAGTACTGGAAATTTGCGGTAGCTTACTAGGAACGTTAGTATGCCGAGAATGAATTGTACTAGCCCTGTCATCAGATAATTGTACTCTAAATTTATTTGTAGCCCCTAAAGTATTAGTATTTGAATTGGTGGAAGAATTACTTGAACATGTTGGTGTTCTAACACCCACTGAGTGAGAATCTGGGGTAGGAAGTCTTGGAAGGCGGCGTCGTAGCCAACCATGTCTCAAAGCTGAAGCTGGTGTCATTCTTGTATCAGGGTCCCAATCCAAACAGCGCCTAATAAAATCTATAAAAAGTGGATCATCACAGCCTTTAAGCGCTTGCCTAAGTTGGACTGAGCCTGGTGGACCACGGAGCTTGCCTCTCCTTGATATACCACCTGTTAACATAACACTTCCATCTGGTAAAGTTATAGTTTTACAATAACGGGGATAACCTTTCGAGCTTATGAAGTTTTTTGCTCTTTTTGAAGATTCTAAAAGTTTCCTAGGAGGCATTCCTAACAGTTCTATTATACAAGCAAGTTGGTCAGCTTCATCTTCACCAGGTAATAAGGGAAAACCAGTAAGAAGTTCTGCTAGTATGCAGCCTAAACTCCACATATCAATAGGCATTCCATAACGCCCTCCAAGAATTACTTCAGGAGCTCTATAAAATCTTGACTGAATGTAAGTGTAGACCCGCTGGTTAGCATAGCAGCTAGAGCCGAAATCTATGACCTGCAAAATAACATTTCTATTTATATTAAAAATATGGAGCAGTAATATATTTAAGAAATAAAAGTGTTGCGATGAAAACATAATTTTACAGGGTATTATTAAAGAAATGATCATTTAATATACCTTATCTCTCCAATGTGTATAATTATGACAATAATGTATGGGATATACATTAACCTTTGCATATTCAGGTATCTTTTTGAAAATAGTGAGAGAAATAAAATAATGGGACAATATTTCATACATCTCCATATTGGTTGCCAGTTCAGTGTTTAACAAATTAAACTTGTTCAAGAAATTTATTGAGTTATCTTTATTAATTTTTATTTCAAGTCTAGAAGATGCCTAAAAAGGCAAAATGTCGACATCTGGAATATGTTATTATTATAAATAAAATATTAAAGAGACATACGGCCATTTATTTGATAATTTTGCCAATACTATCTAGCGATGTAACTGCCTCTTTTTGGAATATTATTCCGAGAATAGTTATAAGTTTTGTTTTTCCTACATTCTATTATTGTTTCTTCAATTTTTTTTTGAAACTAGTAGACCCAGTGACTAGAGCCAATGATAGCAAAGCCTACAAATGATTAAGAAAATATAAAACAATTAAAAAAAAATCCTGTTATGATGTAAATCAAAGATATTGTTAGGCATTATAGCTAATAAAAAAACAATATACTTTTGAAGCCTTTTTAAAAATACTAGTTTGAAAAATATTTGACATAACTCAGAGCGTTCATACCAATACGCCCTTAGGAGCAGAAAAAAAAAATTAACTCTTAATTAAGCTTGTTTAACTTTTGTCTAAATTCAATGTTATTACCACCATTAGAAAGCTTAAGTTCTGCTCTTTCAGTAGAGCTCAACAGCAATCAGGTTTGATCCCATTATAAGTAAGAAACATTGGAAGAAATTATAAAAAAAACTTCAAATATTTTTCTTTAAAAACTATTTATTAGTTAATAATAGGGATCGAATTCCTGTGAATTGAAAGTTTGCTGTTGACTGATGGAGTATGTGATATGGTGAAATATGTATCCCCAAATATCATTTAAAATAAGTACAATTTTTTTACTAACTTCATTAATAATTGCTGAAGAATATATTATATATATTATGGTAGTAGGTTTTTGGTTTTGTTCTTTTCCTACAAGCAAATAAGGAGATATAATTTTGTTATTATTAGTAAAGTGTTTATTTTGTTTTGTCATATTAGAGGTGTTATAGCATCTGACAAGTAAATATAATGTAAATTTTAAATTAAATAAAGAAAGTTATTGACAAAATAATAATAGATGAAATATATTTTTGGGAAGATAAAAAAATTTCATGATACATGAAGGTGTCGTCAAAAGCAAGAAATTTTCAATTATAAGGAAAAATTAAGAGCCATAGTAGGAAGTTTAGCGGATGCGTAATCAGATTGTTTAATCTAACACTTAAAGGAATTAGTAATTTGCTATTTTGAAGGATGTGTATATCTAGAATAAATTTCTCCATAGTGCATAGTATCCTTCTATATAAATATCTTCATCAAGTTATCATATCATATTGCAACACTTCAGACTTTATCAGTTCATTATCAAGCAATCCCTATACAATAAGAAGAAAATCTTGGTATAATTAAAATAAGTAAAGCTAATTTCATATTAAAACAATAATGTTTAAAACAATGTTTATTACTCACATGTTATGTTGTTCCAAATTAAAATAGATAAATAAATCAATGTAGTACTCAATATATCCTTGCTTGGACATTGTCTAAAAATTTTGGAACAGTCAGTAAGTCTTATCTTATCTTAGCTACAACTGATGCCATAGATTAGGCTGACTTGATAATGGACTTATTAAGTCCAGAACGTTGCAATACATGAAATTTTAATAAAGATATTTTTTATATAGAAGGATATTACAAATTGGCAAAATTTATTCTGGTACAAATGAACCAAGTGACCTTAGTTGGTTAATCCTTAAATAGGATTAGTAGCTGAATCAGAGTAGTGTGGGTCCTTCCCCATCCTTTTTTTTTTTTCCAGGTATGGAGATTTCACTTATTTAAGTAATAAGGAAGAATTAAAAGTAACGTTAGAAAGATGGTTGTGGGCGAGTCATATTAATAAATGTACACCTATCTACTGACAATTTATTTTATACTGATACTTGCTTTTGGCAGGGCTACACCACCATTCTCAAGTGTTTAGAAGGGAACAGCAGAAAGAACTGAAAATGTCATTGAACTTCTAACATATCTAAACAACAACAATGAATAAATACATTAAGATCAGATTTGAAACAGGAACAGATATGTTTTCTGGATTTCAAAATAAGCAAGGAGGAAGAATATAGTTTTGGTATTAACTGTAAACTTGCTGTGACCGACATATCCAGCCATAATCAGTCCATACTGTTCAGGTTTTTGATCAAACGTCATAATATTCCATTCAATTGTGATACAAAAGAATGGAATGAAATAAAACACATTGCACCTAACAACAGATGCAGTGAGAGGACATCATAGTCATACTACAAAATAGAAGCAAAAGGAGTAGACTTGGCAATGAAATGAAAACCATTGTGAGGAAAGATTACATTACCTGGGCCACCATACAACCATACCTTGGAGTGATTTTGGACGAGATTTACCATATTCTAAGCAAAGCAGGAATTACGTTGTCATTCTGTACAAGCAAGACAAAGGATATTAAAGCCTTAATACCCAGTACCTTTTCAAGACCGCCCTGGTTTCTACTAGTTGACGTATCGGAAATTTGATGCAAAGGACAGGCCATTCTTCACTCATGTCACTGAAGCTGACCACTGAGATGCTCTTCTCACTGTTTAATCAAATGGAAGTTTGAACCAATCCATCAGGACACAGTTACAGCCTAATAGATACAGTATTGTTTGTGCTTATGAATGGGCACTATACAAAAACTGATAAAAAAACAAGAAATGGATTATGTGATTGATTTGAGCATTTAGAAGAATGTTATGTTAAATAACAATTGTATATTGCTTACCAAATAATGTATTTAACATGATTTGAACTACCAACTGATTGTTAAGTGGTGAAATATATATGTCAGCAAATTAATTAAGTCTTAACCCATTGCTTAAGCAGGTACCTTGACCAAGGAGAAGTTTAACTACAAGAGATGTCGAATTAGCCAAAGGCCACAGCTCTACAAAACTTCTTCCTAGGTTCATAAGACAATATTTGTAATCAAATAATGTACATATTAACTAATGCTTGAGAACAAAACAAATAAATGTACATAGGATTGGAACAAATTAATTATTAGATAATAAAAAGAAAACATGTTTAAATCAAAACTTTCATTCAGTAACCTAACTTGCTTTAATTGTGTATATAAAATGTTAAATAATGACAACAAAAATTGACTTGATCCTCTGTAAACAAGTTATTGTTAAAAAAAATTTAGATAATAATAGAATAGCCTGGGAAGATTCCAGACACACTCCCATTGCAAAATGTCTTAGCCGTGCCGTCACTGCATTGTCCATTGGTTTTTGCCTTCCAGATGAAAACCAAAGGGTGAGACTAGACTTTCCACAGTACATGAGAAGAAAATAAATTTTGTATTTATTCATTATCAAGTCCCCATTGCCAAGGGCATCCCAGTTTTTAGTAAATGCATTAACAGATAAGTTTCCATAATTAAGCTAGAAAAATTGCATGCATTTTAAAAAATAAATATGTAATGGAGAGCTTCATATTGTATAAAAACTGGTTTAACAAACCTTAAAACAGCCTAAGTGAGGCATCAACGCTGAAATATATTAAACAGTGGGACCACTGACGGCAATGGGGACTTGAAACTGTAGTTTCAATTCAAAAGTTTAATAAATTTTACAGGGAATATATTAATTTAAAGAGGTCATTTGAAATTGCTTCATTTGTGTATGTACAGGTGATGAAATATTGTACTATCAGAAGGGTGGACAAGAAAAAATAAAATATGTTTTAAAGTAGTGCTTGCATCAGAGTATCTTCTGATCCAACAGTAATCTTACTAATTTCTATACAGTCAATTTACCAGAATAGCCCCTAATAATAACAAGTTTTTGCAGGATAATCCTAACGAAATTACCCAAAAGGTCTACCACCAAGCTGGCCTGACTACATTTTTTAATTGAAAACAGAGAGGTTATAATCTATCCTAGACTTAGTAATGTCTAGCAATAATTGAGCTCAGTTATTTGATGAAAATAACTCAAGAATACTGTATAAAACAAGGCTTCAAAATAAAAGGTGTATTAGTAATTTTCTCAGGGTGAATGTAGGTGCTAGTAGTGAAGAATTTTATAGATGATTAAATTCACGCAGTTATACTTAAAAGGAAAAAGTAACAACAGTAAAATCTTGATAATCTGGCAGTTGGTTAGTCCAGCACATTCAATACAAAATGTATCATTTTTTAACTATTTGAAGAGAAATATTATCTAGTATTTTTCGGCCGTGGTTCTTTTTTAAAAGGAATTTGAGTTAAAAATCCGAGGCTTAGGTTTTCTTCCAGAGCAAGTATACAATGCAGATGAAAATGGATTGTTCTGGAGGATGTCGCTGCATAAATCGTTATGCACTGTTCAGAGGAAAGCACCACAAGCAGGAAAATGTCAAAAAATACTCTAACATACATGGCTTATGTGAATTCAACTGGCGCACACAAACTTCCCTTACTGGTTATATGAATTGCCAAGCATCCAATGGCAATTAAAAACAAATTTGACTTACCAGTAACAAATAAAAACCAAACCAAGAGGATGGGGTACCCGAGATGTTTTTACTGAATGGTTCAAGCAAGATTTAGTAAAAAAAGCAGCATTAAAAAAAGTTTTTAAAAGAGCACAACTTACCTGCTAAAGTTTAACTACTTTTGGATAATGGTCAACCTAATGAAGGGGGACTTACAATCTGAAGAAAAACAAATTCACGTTCTGTACATGCCTCCCAATTCTTACAGACCCTGGATTAGAATATAATCCAACAAATAAAAATAAATTAAAAAAAATCTCTCCTTTGGCTCAAGTGAGGAATATTTTCAACCCCTTTCTAATGACTTGGATGTTTCAACTCGATGAGCTGACTAACAGCAATGCACTCAATGTCTGCACGAAATGGGCAGAAAAAACGATATTGCAAGTGATGATGTATTAGTGCTAAAAAGAATGCAAGAATATGTTTTTGATAAAATATTAAAAGGTAAGAAAAAAACAACAATTAATGATCATTTTTCTTAAACTTTTTTCAGTTATTTTTCTTTGTTCTTAGTATGATCATGTTTTATTTTATATGTACATATATATTTGTTTCTTTCTGAAATATATATGTACATACAAATACGTAAAATTATTTTTTTTACTCCCAATAATATGGCAGTTGTCTGGTCCCATACCTGTCGGACTATTGAGATTGTACTGTTGTAGTCCAAACGACAGGAATCCTTTCCTGGTGGTCCTATCTGTTGATAGACCAAACCTTGTAAATGGGTCACACAATCAGTGTACACTCTACATTTTTTTCTTAGTTTGTTATCTTAGACTAAAGAGTCATTAGTACACCACTCAAACAGCCCCCCCCCCACCATTGAATTTTATATATATAAATGGTATATACAAAATTATACTGTCACCAATAATACTCAATAACATTTTTATTTATTTTTTATGGGTAGAACAGTTATTAGAAAATAATCTTCCATCTAAAACGGCTGATTAAGATTTCAGTGCAATAATCTTCAAAAATATAAGTCAGGTCATTAGCATCTCTATGACAATGTTTTAATTCCATGAATGTTCCAAGTCGAAATTTTCAGATGACGAGTTGGTCGATATATTTGAGCTGTTCCCTCCTTCTAGTAAAGAAGAAAGTGCCAACTGTTGAGAACTATTCTTTTGTCTTTTATTTCACTTCGCTTCCTAGGGTGAATTTCACAACAAAACAACTTTTTGATAAAAATATGCAGAATTCAAGAGAAGCTGGTCAACCTTACCGGACAACAATACCATACAACCCCTAACAATAGAACAAGATTTCTAAACAGACCAATTAGAAATTAGCCAGAGCTAATATTCATGTTGCCAACCAGCCAGAAAAGATGTGGATGAAAGAAATAATGGAAGGCACCAACACATCACATAGTTGTAGGTAGCATTTCTTATCAGATGGGTTATTACAACCTACCTCTCCACAGAAGCAAAGACCAAACTACAGTAATCAGTTTATTGCTTAAAAAAAAAAAAAAAAAACAATTAAAAAAGACGTGGCTTTCAAACCTTCAACAAGATTAAATTTTTCATGAAAAATTATCGCTTTCTATTTTACAACTATTGATAGGATGAGTCAGAGGTTAAGGAATTTCTAAAGATGTTCTATAATAATTTCTAAAGATTCTAATTAACTTTGTATATATTAATTGAAAATTATAAACCTAACAGTTCTACAGCCATTTTTATGAGCAAACGTAATTAAGATGTCAATATTTACTCAACAGGTCTGAGTTGGTGACTTTTACAAAATGAATTCGTAAAAAATTGGTTTTTAAGCATAACTTTGAAGAAAGAATGAAACCATGACAAAATATGTAATTTGAAGTATAATATAAGTATTAGACTACTTCCGTAAGCTGATCTATCTCAAAGTAGGAGGGCCAAAACCTGGTTTACTTTTAAACACTGTTCCTAATAGCTAATTTTTTAAAACATTTTTGGACACTGTACTAACATATTTTCCGAGTCGGATTTTTAATTTATTTCTTAATAAAAGTTGAATTGGGATAATTTTAAAACTTAATTTTCTCACTTTAAAATCACAAAAGTTTCTACTTAAATTTACTAAAACACAAGCAATGTCTTCTATTAGGCGGATTACAAAACTACATTAAGGATTGATGATTATTCATCTTAATTTTTTCTTTACGTTATACAATATAGATTCGCTTTATTATAAACATTGCAACAGCCAACAGTTCTATTTGTACTTTCAGCAATGTTCATTCATAATTCATAATAGTAATTATGAGATGGAAATTGCTTCACAAGTCTGTGACTAATACAAAATGAATTAGTACACATTTATGTGGAGGCATAGCTTTTAACAAAAATGAAAATGTCACATACTTTAATCAGGAAGTTGGCATGCAACAGACAAACTATTTAAAGCCAACTTACAGCATACATCGACTGTATTTCAATTTTCTTAGGAACTTTAACATAATCTAAACCACACTAATTTCCGAATCATATTTAATTTTTTTAATAAACAAATTTAATGGAATTAATATGATTACTTAAAAATAACAATAAACATACCTTTATTCCACTCCTCCCAGGTTGTTTTATGAGAACATTTTCAGGTTTCATGTCACAATGTATGATTTTGTTTCTTGAGAGAGCATCTAAACACTGCAAGAGAGAATGAGAAAATCTGCGAACAAGTTGTAGGCTAAATCCTTGAAATTTGTTCTTCTTGATAAGTTCATATAAATTAATGGATAGAAGTTCAAACGTGATACAAATGTGGTTTCGAAACACAAAATTGTCAAACATGTGAATGATGTTCATAGTGTTCTCTTTATCCTGTTTTCGTAAATGTTCTAATATACGAATTTCCTCTTGTGCTTGACGATGAAACCTTTTTTCATTTCTCACCATTTTGAGGGCGCAGTACTCACGAGTTTTGTGATCATATGCTTGAACTACCTGCCCAAAACTGCCTTTACCAATAACTTTTAAGACTTCATATCTATAAGCAACATGGTCATGGACTACGTGAATATATGATCCTTGGTCATTGTCATAATTTCCATTGTTAGGCCCGCCAATGACACCTTGAATTTTCTTGGCCGGATGGCCCATATAATAAATTTCAGGGTAGGATGTGATTTCAAGATGTTCATAATTAGTCAATAAATTACTAAACAGATTAAGCGCCTCTTTTGGAGATATTGGACCTCTAATAGTATGCTTATTAGTACCATTTTTAACTGAAGGAAGGTTTAATGTATTAAGATCTGATAAAACTGAATTAGGTGTACTACTTGAAAAATTATTTCCACTTTTGGATGCTGAACCATTTACAATATGATGATTTAATTGAATATTTTGGGAAATTTCATCCAATGTATTTGACTTTAATGGCACTGTATCACTAGAAATTTCAGGACTTTCCATAAAGCCCTCTTTCGGAGAATTGTTAACATTTGAAGTACTATTTAATAAAGAGCGCGTTCTGGGCAGTGACATAATGATTTATCAACTATTTGAAAATTCATTTGACAATTTCTATTTCTCTCTTTCAAATTCCATATAATTTCGAAGGGGAGGTTTCATTATGAAGAATTCTTAGAATATTTTTAATAACTTTCCACAGTGACTTTCCACGAGCATTTCTATATAATATTCATAAATAATCATATTACACACTAAACAAAATTCAAGACAATCCAGCTAGAGAGGAAAAACAACAACAAAACATATTTACGAAAACTTTAGAGTTGGACTAGATTACAGCAGTGAAGGTTAAGGCAATACAAACACATTGGATAATCGTGAACGTATACCTAATGCAATAAAAAAAAATATATAAAAAGGAAATATTAACAGAGTAATCAGAATAATTCTATACAAATATATTTAAAATAAACTTTTTCTTTGTCTTCATACATTTTTTGAATTTATGAGTATGAAGAAATATTGGTAAAATTTAAATGGTTTAGAGACATTTTAAATTAATTTACATAGAGTTACTCAAGTTATCTACTTAAGTAATGCTGGTGAGTTAACCTTAACCATTAAAATAAATCGTACTTTTCAATTTCCAAGTCCTATTGATCTTAAAAATAATTTTAGGCCATTTCACACGAATGTGCAATGATCGACTCGTGAAAACGTTAACATGGATCTGGGATATGATAAAACTAGTGTGACAATAATTTATTGATATTTTTCAGGGATGAAATGTTCAATCAATAGGAAAAAACGGGGCCAAATGCCTAAGGCTATTCGTAGCCACAGCTAGTCAATACGAACGCTTCCCCAGTCTGGCGAGTTCATTAGATAGCCCTTGTACACATACACAAAGTGGATGTGGGACCAGGGAAGGAGAGTTTGGATTCCTGTGGGCCGTTGTGTTGGTCTTTTGCCGGTGCCTTTAGTCCACATAGAATGTTTTCCTCCATGGACCAAGGAGGAATTGCCATTTTCCTTTTGTGTAAATTTTGAGCATTAGTGAAAGGTACTAATGCAATTCATGCATGGTAGGCATATAATTTTTATCCAAATCCTCCAAACAGCATTTGTTTTTAGTTTCTAGTTGTTATGTAATTTTTACTTTAATTTTAGCCTATTTTATATATTCATTTTATTTCACATTACTTCAAACTTCAAATACATTAAGTACTTAGTATTTTCTGTTTTTACTCTCTTTCTTTCGTCCATTCTCAAGCCTGTTTCTTTCTGCTCCTTGTTTTCCTTTATGTTCCTCACTCTGCCTCATAAGTAGTGTCAATTGCCTAACAAATTGGCACTTAAATGCAGAATCCCCCCTTGGTCATCACAGCGAATTCCTTCAATTCACTTTCTTTTTATTCCTATAAATGGACCCTCTAAGCTGGAACTTATCTGTCCTCCTCATGCTCCCTTCGATCCTGTAATTAAATAAACTCTCCTCAACCTCGATTCTTCATTTATCATATAATTTTAGGAGGTGATCTAAATACTAGTGTACTTAGCAATTCCTCAGAATGTTTCCTTTTCAACCTTACCACTTCCTTTAATCTCTTTGTAGTGTCATATTCTGCTACCCGTCATACGAATATTTCAGATTCATGGTTAGATTTATTTATCATATACTCCCTTGTCAATCTAATTTTCTGCTTTCAACTTCCAGTACCTTTCCTTTTGGTCCAAGATCTAATTTCCCTTTAGTACAATCTGGATGTCAGCCTTCTCTCCTTAAGGAATGTCACCTACCGTAACCTCAATTCAACGACATTCAAAACCGGGCAACCTGATCTAGAGATAACTCAACGGACTTCTTATATTCATTCACCTCTATCGATCCTAAGGATTTTCCGTACCCCCAACCTCCTCACTATGCTTAATAAGCATGCGCCTGTTAACACTTTCCAAGCCCACCATCCTCCAGCTCTTTTGGTGACTCAGAAAATTAAAGACTTGATGAGGCGTTAGAATGCAGCAAGGAGGAGGTTTATAGGAATGAATCCTCTTTAAAACCTTACTCAGTCTAAAATCCGCCTTTCCCTATCAAAATTCTCTCACGAATAGTTTGTTATCTTCAGATACGAAGTCTCGATCCAAAAAATTTCTTGTATTAAACCAAACACCTCTACTGCTTGCCAAATTTCTCCTGACAACCTTAACTCTTACTTTCTGTACATCCAACAGTCAACGATTACCTCACAACTCCGTCCCTTCAGTCCAATAAACACCACTTGTAATTCCCACCCAGACAACACCTTTTTCTATTATATTTCTCCTTTCAACCTCATTTCCTCAAGTATTAAGAACTAATTCAGTAGGACCAGATGGCATTCCCATGAAATTCCTAAAGCTCTGTCTCCCTACAGTACTTCACATTTATATTGTTTCACTTTGAAATTCCAACATTCCCTCTTCCTGGAAAAAATGAATTTTCTTTCATTAACTAAAGTTCCCGTGAAGTTCAATATAAACAATTTCCCCTGCAAAATGGTGTAATCTTCAAAGAACATAGAGTTGTTATACCGCAAGCTTTACTGACGGCAGTTGTTGCTGAACTACATACAATCCATATCATGACATGAAAAAGAAACGTTTGGCCAGAAGATACTGTTCCTGGAAGAATATTGACCTTGACATTTGATAAAAGCTGGCAACCTTGTGCCTTAACAACATACACTCCAACGAGCGCTCTGTCACATCCATGAGAGGAGTCTACCTTGATTTTCAACACATGCATGTGAACTATGCAACCCCTAAAGATGGACACTACATATTTATCCTCATTGATGTGAAATCAATATGGTTGGAAGTTTGAATCTTAAGATCTGCACCAACATCTACATCCACGGTCGAATTCCTTCAGTATATTTTTAGTGTTCATGGACTTCCGGAGATTATGCTCTCGGATAACGCCGCTATATTCGCCAGTTCAAAATCTGTGAGTCAAACGGAATCCTTCAAAAACTAATCGCCTCAGGTCACCCTCAAACTAACAGCCAAGCATAAAGGTAAGTTGAGTTTCTCTGTAGAAAATTTGATGCTATGCAGACGGAAAAAGATTCATTATTGTCCAAAATTCAAAATATGTTGTTCTACTATCGAGCTACCTCACTGAGATAGAAAAAAACACAAGCTGAGCTTTATTTATGACGACAGGTCCATACTTAATTAGATCTGCTATACAATAGGCTAAAACTTGCGACAACAATAGTTCCAGAGATATGGTATTGCTTGAGATCATTCAGCGTGGGAGACCAATCCTTAATGAAAATTTACATTAGTGGAAAAGAAGCATGGAGACCCGGTGACACCGCAGAGACATACAGAAGACTATACTACAAAGTGAGGCTGGATGATGCCTATGTTCTTAAGCGTCACATTAACAAATTATGTTGCTCGAATATATATATTTTTTATATAATTAAACGATTATCACACTATAAACAATTTATTATTTACGCCCTGTTGCAAAACGGGGAATATTTTACAGACGCACGGTGAATTAAGCCTTCAGTTTTGAAAGCCCTCACTGCCGTCACGAAAGGTGGGATATGAAGGAAATTGATAGGCTTGGTGTTTAAGGCCAGGAAGGCTTCTGTTAATGTTTCAAGGAAATAGTGAAATTCATCCGTTAGTTGGTCTTAGTTTCAAAATATCTTAATACGTCAAACTGAAATTTTCCATATTAGACTCAACACTTATCCGAAATAGCCTCCTTCAACTGCTGTCGGCCCTTTGATGTACTATTCACAGTGAGTTCCTCAGCTCCAGAAGAATGCATCTTGGCGAAGAAGGAAAAAATGAATAAACGGCTAATCTGGGTCCTTTTCCGTGCAGACGATCTTCCAAGGATAGCTGAAGGTGACAGTGCTATAGCCAGAAAGTCACATGTTTAAGTTTAGACTGAGCTTGAATAGTTTGAGTTAAGACAGTTCGTCTTGGGTTCCAATCCTTTTCTCATATACCAATAATTTTTACTGATTATTTCCTTAATGCCTTATATTTATATGAAATTAAATGGTTTTTATTTTATTTTTGTTTTGTGAAACTGAATATTTTCTTTTTTTTAAATAAAAACCAATTGGTAGCTATGAAAATAACCCCGATAGAAAGATTTGACCCCCCCTCTCTTTAAAATATTTGATGTCAATTTTATCACTGTTATAATATTTATAAACATTTAAAATAACATGTTTTCTAAAGGAAATTATTTATTTTTATGTTTGCTATAACTTATTTTTTAATACAGTATATTGTGTGAGCAGATGCTGCTTAATATTAATGTTATTAAATATACTCTACCAAACTTTGCCATGTCTTATTTAAAAATCTAAAAGTATTAACAAACAATATTTCTTGTATAAGTTCTATAAAGAAAACTTATTTACGTTGTGGCTAGTCCGATGTTGACAATTTTTTTTGGTTCATGGGCTCGGGAGCAGGGTGTAAGATGTCAGTAGTAGTTTAGATTGGTTTTGTTTCGTTTTGAAACAAAACTTCGTTTGTATGCCTTTTATTTACCTCCTAAGTTATGTGAAATCCACGATACTCTATTGTGAAATCCATGATATTCCATAAGAAGGCCCATACGATGTTTATGACAGAAAAAGCATGTAGTTCCGTGGATTGTTCCAGTTTTATTTTCATAGTGATTTCCCGAATAAACCATTTTCTAATAAGAACTATGTGAACCTCAAAATTAGTAATTTAAATTTATATTTTAATATGGAGACTGGGAGAAGTAGGCCCAGCAGGGCTGGTTGCAGAGTGCAACCCTTGACATTAAAATCTGGTTTAGGTCTTTCCATTGAAGAAAATTGGAATAAATCTGTCGATGAAACTGGAAGTAGACGATATTCAGATTCTGAAGAAAGGCAAATGAAAACTAGTAATAAATCAGGTATTTGTGCTGTTCAGTATTAAAAAAACTTGTGTTTTTAAATTTCTGTTTCTATGTAACAGCTCATTTTTCTATTATTAGAGAAAGCTGTTTTGACAAATTAAACAATTATTTTATGCGTTATTGTATCTGAATTATGAAGTCTCACATACCCAACTATTAATTAGCATTTTAAGTATAATTCTTCGAATTGCATAGTCATTTGACTGTAGATATATCAAAAAACTAATATTGTTCGCATGTATATCCAACTCCATGCATTATACACATGATTATCAAATGACACTTATAATTATATTCAATATAGTGGTTCTGAAAGCATTACTAAAGCATACTAAGTTTGACGTTTATGCATGAATTTTCTTTTACTTGCATTTAAGTTGGATATACACTCAACTTATACACATGCACATAAAAACCTATTTGTATGCATAAATATTTATTAGTTGTGGGATGTAATTGCACGGGTGGAAATTTTGATAGTTCTAAGTTATATAGATAACAATTAGTGGCAAGGCTGGGATTTGAAACCAGGACCTTCTGTTTTCTTTTCGGTGTTCGAACTCGGGCTCTGTCCCTAATTTTGTTACATTTTCAACTAATCTTTACTAATTTATATGTATGCTTGATTCATCGTTGGCTTTTTAGTTTTTTCTAATCACTTCTGATATAGATAATGTATAATAAATATTAAGTTCTTGCTTATTTTTTCCAATTTAACCACAATTTAAAATTTTATTTCATGAAAATTTAATATTCTCATTCACCCCATTTTTTCAACACTTAAAAAAGTAGGATTTATTGTCAACTATTATTTTCATAATTGTTCACATAATTGAAATGAACGTAAACTTGTTCCTATAAAATTTTTGCTTGTTGTTTTGTTAGTACATTTTGTCACGATTTGCCTAACAGCTTCTCAATTTTGTATCTCTTATTATAGAATGTTGATTTATTAATATGTGCTTGATAGTTATAGCTATAGAAACATGCATATACCAAAGTTAAATTGTGTAATATATTTGCTTAGCTAGGCCTATTTACAAACAATCAGATTTGTTAAATGATCTCAATATACAAATATGGATTAGGATCAGGTACATAATTACAACAGAGGAACAACCTAGGGCCAATCACGTAAAATGCTCAGCATCAGCTACCAACTTTGGTGGCAACTTGAGTTAAACCAAGGTCCTCCTACGAGGCTGTATTGCCAGTTTTTAAGTGAGTGTCGTTTAGAACAATTATTGGCCCAAGATATGTTGAAATAGTTAAATCCCAAGAAATGAAAAAGTAGTGGAAATCGATGAAAGTCTATTTAATGGCAGAAAAATTATTGTAGGATTTATACTCCCCCAATAATGAATTTCAAGAGGTAGATGTCATGGTGCACATGAATGTTCTTTTACTTGAAGTATTAAAGGTCATTTCTGACACTAATAGATCCAATGAAGGCAAATATATAAATGTGAAATTAAATAAGAACTACCAGCTCCTCAGCATGTCTTCTAATTGGTCTTAAGAAAAAACTAATTTCATAACTTAATCTTGAAACTATTTTAATTATAGGTTTGTGGCGATAATTTAAAAAAATATCTAAAATCTCATCAAAAATGGTACTTTTGCGCCCTGGAAGCATATTGAATTTTTAATTGGAACTTAGTTAATATTCAATCTTTAAGTTGATTTTTATCAATTTATGACTATTTGCCTTAAGACAACATTCCTAACATATTAGACATTGATTCCATTAGTGTGCTAGTTATCTCTCAGTTGATGTGTAGACATTTTCTCAGAATGCAGAAAGCTAAATAATTTTTTCCTTACATTGTCACGTAAATGAATCAACGTTTCCTTCGAGCTTATATCTGGTGCCTGTTGACCATTGTATGGTAATCAGTCTTGTCTGTTAGTTATAGTGATGACATTCTTTAGTTATATGAGTTTTGCTTTTATTAGATGTTTAGGGTCTTAGTTTTTCTGAAAGGAAAAAATATTACATTAGATTTGATGAAACTGCTTCATAAATTACTATGTAACAGTTCTCGACATATGTCCTAACAATAGTATCACCATAAATAATTGCCCTGTTAACAAATTATTGTCATCATTATTGCTGTCCTTAAATCCCTCACTCAAGATAAGTGAAGTTAATTGTTTAGTCTTCCTCAAATCTGAAATCTTTTTGTGTGTGCATAGAAATGATGAAATTATTTTAACTATTTTCAAGTATATTTCATCTTTTTGATTGATGTTGTACTGGATCAAAAATATTTCAAAAGGAATGGCACGCTGTAAATTTTATATCTAATGTATCTAATAAATGATGATGGTTTTTATGGACTTATTGAAGTAATTAACATCTTTCTGAATAATGGAGACTGTTGAAATTGAAATAACAAATAATTCTTTCTAACATTGATTGTTTACACTATGGCTTCCAACTCAATTTTAATCGAGTCTGATTCAGTACTATACTAAAAAATAAATAAATAAGTTTTTTCTTTTTTAGAAAAAAAATTTTATTCCGGGAGAAAGTCCCCTATGAATAACATTATTGTTCAGATGATAAATTCATATCTGAAAAATAAAAAGAACTATTAAATCATAATAATAAAAGAATAATGCCAATGTAAAAGAAAGTGTAAACCACTTTAGGAAAGATAATAATAATTATGAAATCAAATAAAAATTGTTTAACTGCTTTTAGTAAATAAAGTCATAGATGGAACCATCTGTAAGAAAACAAAAATAAACAATATGCAGAAGTCTGACCAGTATGTGATAAAATAAAAACCATTAAATTAATATAAAAGAAAACAATAAAGTAATGTACATGCTCTGGCAGCCAACATTTATCTATATATATAGTAAACAATTAAATAATAAAAAATAAATATTAAATACAAAAATAAAAACTCAGAAAATATAATATAATATATAAATTGTTCCCTGAGCTTCTCTTTGAATGGAGAGGAAGTGTTGTTGGAATTGCAGAGCTTTGAATGTTCATAAGGATGAAATATGGCAGATATTAGAAGGTGGTGGAGAATTCCAGAGGGTAATAGAGCGACCAAGGAAGGACTGATCATTTGCTGCAGTTTTGCATGCAGGAATATAAAAGCCAGAGAAACAGGATCTTGTATTCTGGGAGTGGACTGATCATTTGAACTGTAAAATATTGTATATATAAAGTAGATGATGCGAATTGCTGATTTGAAAAACAAATGAACCAAGGAAATATTGTGCACGGAAGAAGGGTAAGAGCGACCCTAACTTTCAGGTCAGGGACATGGTGCCGTGGAGTCCCAAAGAAAAATCCAATGAAGCAATTCATGATTCGCTTTAACTTGTCCTCGAGTCCCACCGAGAGACCCCCTCCCCCATACACCACACAGTCATAGTCAAAGTGAGGGAAAATGAGGGTGGATACAAGGAGTTGATGTTTAGGCCGGGGGAGCAGGTGATGAGAGTCATGGAATAGTTTTTAGGTATCTATTGACCTATGGGAAATTTAGGAGATATGTTGTTTCCAAGAAAGGGTTTGGTTAATGGTTACCCCTAGGTTTTTGACGTTGGAGCAGAATATGATGGGATGGTTATTAAGGGTTAAAGCAGGAATATTGGTGAAGGATCTGAGGAGGAAACTGGAGTCTGTGACAATTGCAACAAGTATTATAGTTTTTAGTTATATATTTGTTGGAAACTTAAAAAGTAAATCATGATAATGAGGAGCGTTTCAGTTAACAGGGTGGCACATTTCTTATTGATCATTGGTTCATCACATTTTTCTCACTGTTTAATAAATATAGGTCTGTATGAAAAATTGTAAAAAAATGCATTTATAAAAATTAAATCAATAGGGATGTATCACATAATCAAGGGGTTTGTTACGGTTGTGAAAAAGATTTTAGATTGTAGTTGTAGTCAACTTAATCCCTGATATATTATTAATCAGGACGGGGTCGCTTATTTTTCCTAGGGTTGCATTTATTTTCATGCATTTATTAGGGGTGCTTCAATTGTCACTGCTGGTTTTCAAGAATTCTCTTGTTTCAAGACCGAAGGAATGGTATTGATATATCATCAAATAGTTCACTAATAGACTGGCTATTACCAAAGAGCTGGACTTGACTAGTGGAACAATTAAGGTTCACTCCGAAGTCCTGGAAGTATAAATTAAGATCCCTGGAAATTCTCACCCTTAGTTACCCTCTTCATCATGAGGAATGTATCTTAAAGACTGTTCTCACCCGGTGTCTGCTTGTACTTAATGTATAAAATTTAATTTTTCAAGAAAAATCTCATCGGTATTCAGATAAACAACCTTAATTTAATATTTACAGCTAATTTTTTTTTCAGATGTTTCAAATTTGATGCTGATGAGGAATTCTGTCTTGGGTCAATCAGCACCTTCATTGTCCAGCTGTGTTGTAAGTTTTGTTGATCATATTCAGTAAATTTTAAACATTAGGCTGCTCATTTATTTATAATTGTTTTCAGGCCTATTAAGATTTTCAATGAACCTAATTATTATTGAAGTCGTTAAGAATCTCGTTTCCTTAAGAGCTCAATCATGTCAAGATCTCGGTTAAGTGCTGGTCATCTTATCTTTTCAATATTATCATTTTTTGAACTCTCAGTGACAATCCTGACAGAATGAGCATGGGCTCCATCTTGGATTAAAGTTAAATCTTCAACTCTAGTCTGAGATACAGCTGTCAGGGAGCAACCCTTGTCCTCAGCACCTCTTCTGTGTGGTCATTTGGTTTAATGATTAAGTTAGATTTGCCTCTATGGTAATCCTTTCCCATAATATATAACTGATCCTACCAGTCTGAATTAAATTACTGAATAGCTGGTGAACAGCGGTCATTCCTTCTCTTCGTCTGTTTCCATTGTGAATTAAGTGTCCAAAGACAATAACTTTTGTGCAATTTTAAAAACTATTCCTTGTAACTTGCTTCACCACTTTCAGCTTTCATTCTACAGAGTAAAAGGAAATTTTACCAGAAACCAAAATTATAATAATGGGGTGAGTCATAACAAATGACCGATTTCGTTTTTTTGGAAATTATAATCCACTGATTGCTTTATTTGTTTTTCAAATGCAGTTAAGGATAATATTGCTTTAATCCCTAAACTATACTACTTGAATTTGTAAGCAAAATGACCTTGTCTTGCCTTTTGTATTAGCATTCAGTTGTGGCAGACCCAACGAAAAATACTCAGGAATTGGCAAGAGAGTTTGTAGTTCCCTGATCCACCATAAATCAAAAATAAAAAAACTGGGCTGCATAACTTGGGAAAAGTGAATTGCTCATCAAGAGTGGTTCCCCGTGACCACTGAGCAGGCATGACTTTGTGTAGATAGACTTGTCAACTTTTGAAAAACCCAAATGACCATCGTTTCATTAAAAGAATTATTACTTGCAATTAAAAGTGGATACATTGGAGAGATCCTAAGACCGATTAAAAATGGTTAGACTGCAATCAGCCTGCTGTGCCAGTTGCTAAACAAGGGCAATTCGAAAAAGAGACAATGCTCTCTGTATTTTGGAATTATGAAAGCATTATTTATTAGTAATTCATTCCAGAAAGTCAAACCATTGATTCAGAACTTACAGTTACAAAGAATTTATGATGTTGTGACCCAGTGTTACCGAGGATTACTAAACAGAAATCGGGTTTTGTTTCAACAACATAATGCCCGACCACACACTTCTCGTGAACTGTGTACTGAAATAAAACATTTCAGAACTGGATGGGATTGAGCTTCTCTCTAACCCTGCTTACAATCTGGACTTACCACCTTCTGACTACCATCTGTTCTAATCCATGGCTCATTTCAAGGAAAAACTTTCAATTCTCCGGACGAGGCTCAAAATGGAGTGGCAGAATTCTTCCATTCAAGACCCAAAGCATCAAGATGGCAACAAACTGTACATCAACGATACATATTTAATATACTTTGAATATTATTATTTTATTAAAGACATTTTATGCTTTATTTTATAGTTAGTGATTAGTCAGGTGACTTCAGGAGTAAGTGCTTCGATATTTGCTTGTAGATCTTCTTAAGTTATTTGAGTGGTGTGAATTGTTCATGTTGCTGAATACTGGCTTATCAAAGGCCCTGAACCATGCCTGAAAGATCTCAGTGTATTCGCGGGCAATTTAGATGCTTCCTCTAATTGGTGCTTTTACCTATAGCTGTGACATTTCTAACCATGACCCCAGTTCTATGCAAATAATTCTTAATTTCTATAGATAAATAAGATCACCTCACTTGCCTTTTACTTATCTGCCAAGTATTAACTGGCTCACCTGTATAGTTAGGCCGTAGCAAGACACTCATGAATATTATTCCATTATTTCCTGAACATTTATGGCAAGCTTTATATTAATGACATATGTTTCAATACTGTCCAAGGAAGCTTAAAGAAAATAAGTTTTATATTTTCACTGCAGCAGCTTCTTTGTACTTCTCTTTTATTTATTTCTACTTATTATTAATAATAGTGGGATCCAGGTTCAATTATTTTGTTTGGTATATTCAAACATGAAAAGTTTCCGACCTAACAAAGCTTTTATTTCACTAGCTTTTATTTATTTTATTATCATCTTCATGTTGAGGTCTGAAACTTTTCAGACCATCTGTGTCAAATTACTCTTGAACATATTGACATACCAAATATTATTTTATACTTAAAATGTTTTTTCTTTTAAGAATTAAAAGTTAATATTCCATAAAGACATTGCTGAATTTTAATAGAACTTGAATTACTTAATTTCAGAAAGACCCTAACCTTGGACGCCGGAGTAATAAAATGTTACAAAGAAAGAGTTTGATTGCAAATACTTCTCCTACTATGCCTAGATGTCAGTCTCCACTTTCTGGTATGTAGCTTCTGTCATTATCGTTTGTTAATTTTTTTTTAAATAGTAATAACGAATATTGTTTTCTTTTTCCTAAATAAAAATACCAACTGTTGAAATCATATCTATAAACAAATAGGCATAGGTATTGCCGGACTGCTATTTTGCCCATTCCTTTACGGTTACCATATTAAGGTTATTGTGCATTTAATTTATTATTTTACCTATGTCAAACAAATGATGAAGTGCATTATTATAAACTAGTGTGAAATTTTGCATCACCTCTCAAAAGTCGCCTAAATGGAGTAAACTCTTATTTCATTCAAACATTTATCTTATCTGAAATGATTTTTGATTATAGCTATGTAATTTTAGGAGTTTTGGGGGCAAAAATAATTTTCAGTAAATAAGTAATTAAATACCGTCTGACAGCAGATAATAGGTTGGCTAATAAAATAGCAGTTAGGGAAGAAAATAAATGGAGGTATCGAATTCTGAAGTTTGTAGGTCTATTTATTGGAGGGGAATAGCAACTCTGCAAACAATAAATGTACACATTGAAAATTAGTCTTATTCCCTTAATATTTGAGTACAAAATCTTTTTTACACTTATTTTTTAATATTACATCAATTCTGCATTAATTTAGCTATTGAACACCACATTATTTTGGTTTTCTTTTGGGTGAAAATAACTAATCTGAGGAACAGTGGATCAACTGGTTGAACAACCAAACAAAAAAATATTAACCAACTGTGAAGGTGTGTAGGAGTAAGTATGCGAGACTGAATATATTACTCCTTACACTTCCAAATAAACATACCAAATAATGTTTATTAATTTTACTTCCTCCAAGCAAATATACTATACAAACATATCGAACCCAAATAAATATCACAAAGGCTGGCATGCAAAAAAAAAGAAACAACAGTTACATGTAGCGAAGTCAGGAGTGGGGTCTGGGGTCCTTATCTGCTGATAGTCCTAATCCTCTCTGCCATTCACATTGAGCTGTACCATGCAAGGTGATGATCCCTTATTCTTCAGTATTTCATGATGCTCTATAAGAATAGCCTCACCACGGAACAAAACTTCGTTAAAAAGAGAATCCATCCAGCGAACTGATCATATCCTCCCTGTGAACTTCCACTTCGCCCGCCCCTTCTCTTTTTTCTCTCCTGTCATGCTGACCTTCCGCCACTCTCCACCTCCTCACGCGGTGTTGTGATCTTTCTTTATACTCCTAGTCCATTACTTATTGTTTAACAAAATAATAATTTACTTCTTACTGTTTAATGTGTACAATCTCTTCTAATTTAACAAAATATATACATATTATTCTCCTAGTTCTTTTAATTAACCAATATAAATTTGATTTTAATGGCCACTTTTATCCTGACTGTGTTATTCCCTTTTGTTTACCTCCTAACTGGAGTGAAACCTTCACCCCTGAAATATCATGTGTATTACATATTTTTTCCCACCTTCCTTTTCTTTATATTTCCTATTTTCTATCTTACTGTTACGAAAATCGTAATACTATTTCCTTCAGAAAACATCTGTAGACAAGCTGAGAATTAAACTTGGGAGTCTTTTTAGTTAGTAGTCAAGTGTGCTGACAATTATATGGCAGATATCATCAGTGAATGAATGAAATAAAGAAATTAACATATTTTTCAAAAACTTTTATATTGTAAACCTGCTTATAACAAACTGATCATATAGAGAAGAGTAGGAGTTCATGTAATACATGTTAGTTTAATTATAAATAAAAAAAAAAATAAACTATTAACATCCTAATGTTGTCTTTATTTTTCAAAAAATATGGCAAAACTAGCGTTCCCATGGTCTTTAGTTTTTAAGAACACTTATGTTTCTAAATGCCGTTTTCTTCAATATTGATATTACCAATCGAATGAAGAACTTGATAAGAATAATTTAAACCCTGATAAGTTCTCAGGGCATGGCTGTAGATTAATACTATGTTTATAGGGCATGGCAGGGTAATGATACTCCAGTGTGCTTTCAGTACATACTGACAGGGTTAAGATATAAAAATGATAATAATTAATTTAGGACATATGGAGTGTTTTTATTTTATTTATTATTATGAAAAATTTTTCCCCCTGATTTTTTCGTATTTGTGTTGTAATGAATTTTTTTTAATTCTAGCTGGAAGCCCATTAGATAGTCCTAGAATGTCACCAAATCAGCATTTCCCATTTGTAGCTCTAAAGAGGTATGCCTATAAAATTATACTTTTTAAAACAAAAAGTTAGATTCAAAACAAGGTAGTCACATATATCAAATGCCCCTCACATTTTTTTCTTTATTGTTTATTTCTTCTCCCCAAAACTTTATAACTTTAATTCTTAAACCCTTTACTAGCTTGAAAGTCAGCGGTAGATTCTTTTTTGAATAGGCTCTTTTTTAATTTGGCATAGAAATTATGGATTTTTGGAATTCTTGTCCTGTATGAGTGGCCTAGTTTGCCGAAGATTTTGTAAATTTGAATATTACATCCATTCATGAAATTCCACTTTTATCAAGAGAAGCATTATAGAATTTCAAATATACTGATAAATAAATACTTCATTGAGTTGTTTTTTTTTTTTAAATAAATTTCAATTTTAACTCGTAATTACCCAATAGATGATCTACTATCTTTAAATAAGTTGGAGAATTAGTTAGACAATAGAACTGAATGTTGTTTTATTCATTCTAAGGAAAAGGAAGGACTATTCATTCTAGAGAATGATTAAGTCGTTGATGCAGACATACATAGTATATCGAAACGTTCATTCTTAAATTTGATGAAAACCTAGCAACTCACTCTCTATCAACTTAACCCTATTTCCCTACAAACCCTTCTACTTATTTATACGAGGTTTGATTAAAAAAGTAATGAGGTTTGATAAAAAAGTAACATGAATTTTCGTTTATCTCAAAACATTTTTATTTATTCATTGATAGCAATTTTTCCCCTTCAAAGTAATCCCCCTCAGATATAATACACTTGTGCCAGCGCTTTTTCCAATCTTCGAAGCACTTTTCAAACTCACTTTTCGATATAGCTTTTATCTCCTTTAGCGATTCTTCTTTTATCTCATCACTGGTGTCAAAACATCGTCCTTTAAGGTTTTTTCAACTTTGGGAACAAAAAGAAGTCGCAGGGAGCGAGCCAAGTCTGCTGAATACAGTGGCTGAGGTAACACAACAGTGTTGTTTTTTGTTAAAAATTTATGAACAATCAATGAGGTGTGAGCGGGAGGGAGCATTATTGTGATGCAGTTTCTACGTATTATTTTGCCACAATTCCGGTCTTTTGTCCGATCGCTTCACGTAATATACTTATTGGCCAAAGGACCTTCTGGCTGGAGCTCATGATGTATTACGCCATTGAAATCGAAAAAAAAAACAGTGAGAAGAACCTTCACTTTTGATCGAACTTGTCTAATTTTTTTCCGTCTTGGCTCTTCAAGCCGCTTCTATTGCGAAGATTGCGCCTTGGTTTCCACGTCATACCTACCCTTGGTCATATATACCCATGTTTCATCACCTGTTATGATGCATTTAACAAAATCGGGATTGTTAGCTACTCTACTACTCTTTCATCAATTCGTAATGTTTTTTATGGTCAAAATTCTATAATTTTGGAACGCACTTTGCTGCCACACGTTTCATGTCAAAAACTTTAGAAAAGTCAGTTGGCATGATCTAAATGATATATTAATTTCATCAGCAACCTTTCTAATAGTAATTATGTGATTGTTCAGAATCATTTGCTTAACTTCTTCGATGTTGTTGTTGTTCATTGAAGTATTAGGGCGCCCAGCGCGATCATCATCTTCATGGCCCTCTTTGAAATGTCCATACCACTCATAAACTCTTACTTTACTCATGGTAGGTTCACCAACAAAAGCCACTGACAACATTTCAAAAACTTTGCTGCACTTTATTTAATATTTTTGAGAAAATTTAATACAAATTCTACCATCTACCATCTGGATAAATGGTGAATTTTCAAGGAGGTTGTACTTTCTCTTCTTTATTTAAGGGGAACTTGGAATTTCTACAAGTTATAAAGGTTTTTTTTTTTCCCCTCTGGTCTGTGAAGGCCCCACTTGTTAGTTTTCTTAATTCGTGAATTAGCTAAACATCTTCATTATTATAATGCTTAAGTTTTTAAAAATTCTTTAGCTTCTTTAAGATGTCTCTGGTCCAGCCTTGTTTAATTAAATCACCAACACCTTCAACCAGTCAATTAATTCTAAAATGTTACATATATCCGTGTTTTATATTTATATTTTCCTCCTTGACTGCTGCACCTAACTAGATCTCAAATAATACTAATTTTTTAATGACTGATTATTCAATTTATATGTGAGGACGAGGACAGGTCAAATAAAGACTTTTTTTTGTGTGCTTAAGAGGTGACTTCGGAGTGTTTTTAGGAAGCATTATTAACACTTGATGGCTTGTTTAGCCGCTTGGTTATCAGTGCAGTCGAGATATCTCAACTAGACAAAATGGTCTACTGCCTGAAAGCTTTAGTTTACGAAGGTGGCAGGGTATAAAATGTGTACAGGCTGGTTGAGACAATTCTTCAAACACTAAAAAAGCTCCCTTGGGGATCTGTCCACAAAGTTGATGTATTCAGCAGACACAGGCTATTTGGGCAAACTTTATGAGAATGGTGTACCCTGAATCTCCACTCTGGAATCTTAAGTCACCTTCTCCAATGCAAGGATAAAGAGCAGACATAATAAGCCTTCTCCCTGCCTGAGTAGAGGGGCCAAATTGTTCTGCTACATCACCATCCTGCATTAATCAGTGCTATTCCACCAATCGAATCAATTTTCCCTTCCTGAATTCCTTCATATAGCTTTTTTCTTTACATGCTATGGTATGCTTCGGTGTAATCAATTAAAAAGTGGTAGATAATGTTGCTGAACTCTTCTGGTCTCTCCAATAGAGTCCTCAGTGAAACATTTCAAAGATTGTGGATCATCTTTGGCAAAAGCATCACCTCATCCACTCCAGGTGCTCAACTTCTGGAAGCAGCTTTTATTTCCTTGTCATATTGTGATTTGGGTTATTCTTATAAGTCCTTCTATGACATCCAGATTCTCTCTATTGCCTGCCAGGAACTCCCTATAGTATCAAACATATCTGGGAGGATACCTGCTTGGTTATAAAGGAGTGTACCATTTACACTTTAGGAAACACTGCTGCTGGCTTAAATTTCTCGTTTTCCACATTTATCTTTCTCTAGAAGTCTCTCACATCCTCCACACTTTGCAGATTATCTAGGTTATCGTACTTCAAACTCTATGATTCCTTCTTTTTCCTTTGATGTAGTCTGTTATCTTCTCTCCTTGAAGTCAGTAGTCCTTCTGTTCCCCTTGTGGCCCTATGTTTCTAAACCTTTTATTTTAGACCTCTTTCTTTTTGTTGGGTTCCTGGTATTAGTGGTTAAATAAACATTCCTGACCTGACCTGAACATGTCTTCTTCTGCAATGTTCTTAATTGTGTACGGGCTCTGCTTCCATTAACTTTCCACACTCTCCTCCTTTGGTTCTCCTCCAATTTAATGTTCTGATCTGGGGCAATACTGCTGTTACTATGCAGCAACACTCCTCAGGGACTTCCAAATTCTCAACATTAAACCTAACAGTACGAACATTTCTGAGCTTCCATATTGCTATCTACATTCACACCACTGTAGGTTCTCACCAATCTGAAATTAGAATGATTTCATGAGCTGATAAATATGTTTGTTACCTATCTGATTCGTTGACCTCCTGTCTATGGTGGCAAGTGGCTTTATGTATATCCTTTGGCTCAAATATAGCACTACCTATCATTATACTCTGGGTTGCTGTGACGTGGGCCAATCTATCACTGTTGTTTGAACCTTTATGAAAGCTATATCTACCTACCTGCTGCGTTGAAGTGCCATTCCTCTCTTCCAACTTGGACATTTTAGCTCATGACAAGATATACTTTTCCTAGTATCTTTCTTTCCTTGGCAGTTTGACCTGTAACAATACTGTAATTGCAAAATTTGCCCATTAACCTTATAGATCCTGTGCCAAAGATTTGCTGTTTCTTTGGCAACTATAATTTATGGAATGGTCACTCTTTTCCATGATACCTGTACTGGTCCGCCTAATTTCTTGAAGTGCAACTAAGTTTAGATTCTCAGTTATGTAAAGCATTTAATGATAGTCCCTTCATAAGAGGCTTGGCTTGGCCCCACCTGTAAATACGTTCATCACCAGTTCTTTGACCAGCTTAGCTTGGTGGTAGTTTAGGAGTGTGAAGATGTAGGTTGAAACAAGGCAAGCGGAAGGATTATTAGAAAAGATATAGAGATTAAAAAAAAAAAAAAAAATGAAAAATTTAAATAATGAATATGGCTAAAACTATTGCTAAACCAATGCTAGTTCTTTGCAGGCAAGAGTAAGCATAGGAAAGGGTTTAAAAAGACCCATAGCATGACAAAAATGAAATAAGTCACTTAGTAGCTAAAATCTGAAGTAAAAAGAAAACCCAACCCAATGACGAAGGCAATTGGATAGCAGTCATTGGCTTGAAATGGAGTCAAAACCTACCACGTATATATATATTTTTTAAATTATTATTAATGATAATAAAAGTTTTTATTTGAATAGGTAGATTTATTTATAAATTATGCAGTATATTTACTCAAAATCAACACAATGGATGGGACAAATGGAGAACATTCATTAGTTGCTGAATGAAAAAAAAAATGTATTTATTTTTACTATACGTGTATGTTTAATTATATATTTATTAATAATATTTGTTTGCCATATGCTGTGATTTATAAGTATCATTAAGTAAGATTTTATTTTCTTAGACCGTTTAATCACATTAATAATGATGTGCGAGGTGATGGTAGGAGATGGTCAGTTGCTTCACTTCCTTCATCTGGTTATGGAACTACTCCAGGAAGTTCAAATGTTTCAGTAAGTATTTTAAATCTTCATTGTGAAGAAAGAAAAAAGTTCATGCTTTTTTGTTGTGATTAGTATGTTAAATGTAGTGACGATTTAAAAAATTTAGTAGACATTCTGATAATGATTTCAAATACCGAAAAAATCAATGCTTGAGTCCGAAGGAAGATGCTTTATTTTGTAACAAGTACTATGAACTGTCTTTCATCTGTCTATTTGTCATTGAATTGATAAAATCTATGTGAAATCCGAAACACATATTTCCCTACATTTTTTAATTAACCTACCAATGATGGCGGTAACCTTTGTAAGTTTTTGAACCATGTATTTAATTTAATTCCACTATACTTCAGATTACATTGATCAACTGTTGGATTATGATGCATTAACAGGAAGTATGAGTAAAAATAAATGAAAATACAAAAAAAATTTGCCTGTTTCTCTTGTTTATTTCTAACCCATTTCTGCCCAAAGTTGCGATAAATGAAATGATGTAAACTGTTTGTAAATCTTCATAAATCAATATTAGAGAGTTCTTTCACTTGTCCATTACAAGACATGCAACAATTATGTATTCCCTATATAAATATGAACCAATAAAAATAATGTTGCATTGTTGGGCTGAAGGGCCTAGAATTAGTACTAGATCGTTCCCTACTTTAGACTGCACTCGTGTTAGATGTTCATCAAAGGGAAACCTATCAGGTTAGGGACAGTGCCTTGGCTTCAGCTAAGGGGTGTTTGTACCAGTTCGAACCTTATACTGAAGCGGGAGAAAAATACAATACCCTCGAAAATAAATATGGTTTAAGTCTTGGCCTTGGAGAAAAAGTTGTTCCTGGTCTAATGTCTGTTGTTAATTCACCTAAGCAACATAAATTCTTCACAAGTCATCACCTCTTATGTGTTTTGGATGGGAGAGGATTTTTTTCTGTGACTTGCACAGCCCGTGAAAATAGAATTGCAAAATGTCCATTGCTGGATTCAAAACAAGTTATGAAGAATGAAAAGAAGGGGTCATATTTTTACTGTTTTGATGTGAACAATAAAATATTTGTGGTATGTTGGCACGAAAATGATGTGGTGACTGTGGCTACAAATGTTGGAATCCTGAAACCACTTCCGCAAGTAAAATGGTGGGATAGAACAGCCAAAAAGAGAATATCTCTGCCCCTGCATTAGACTGTCAACGATAATAACTATGAGGTGAGAGGAGTATATCTCCTCAATGATAGAGTTTCTAACTATAGAATGCAAACCAGGGATTAAAAATGGTGGTGTTTTTGTTTGCCAATGCGCTGGATACCCCTGGAAATTTTACCAGATTGTAACCAACCAGAAAATCCCATAACTCGACTTCAAGAGTAATGCAGTAGTGCTGTCACTTCCACAGGATGAACAAAAAAAAAACATTAAAAATCCTAAAATGAGAAGTGAAAACCAGGGTTAATTTAAGCCGCCATAAACTGGAAGTCTTCCAGACGCTGTAAGATAAGACGGCTTTGGACATAAACTCACACCCACAGAGGAAAAGAAGCGGAAATGTAGATTTTATCAATTCCAAAAAGTGTTTATTTGAGAAAAGTGTAAGGATTCTTTACATACATCTTGTTTTAAAAATTTTCACTTATAATCTAATAAATGTTTTAAAAGAAAATTTTTAATATAGCTCATCACATGCCTTATGCCTTAAAGGTTATGTTTTGTTAATCTCCTGCCCAATGTTGCGAAAACAAAACTTTTTTATTATAGGATCACTTGCAATAAATTAATAAATTATTATATATAATTAAGGTGCCAGCAACTTGTCTTCAATAGAAAATAAAAATATTTAATTTTTTTCATTCATTGGGCAGAAGTGGGTTAAGATCGCCAGTAGGGGCAGGGGGTAGGAAAATCACATGAAAGGTGAGATGCTATTGTGTTCTAGCTCATTTAAAATCATTCCTTGAGCTATAGCTTGTCAACATCTAACCTATGATACTGTCTGTTGTGGGGTTAGACAATTTTTCTTTTGATTGGAATAAATGTAAGTTGCAGACTCCCCCTCCCCACACAAACTAAGAAAATGAAAACCCCCATAAAAACAGTTATCTAAGGAGGCTATTATTATGAGATTAAATTTCCCTCTACAGATAGTTGTGGTGTGTTTTCTTACAATTAACACTTATTAATGCTGATTTATAAACTACTTTGTTTATAAGATTACTAATAACAGTAATAATTGTGATGTGAGAGGTCTTTGATGCCTCATGTACTCCCACTCATTCAATATGTTCTACTCACATCTATTCCAACACTTATGTGGTGTAATATTATGTTGTTGTTTTTATTTTTATTTAATGGCAATGTGTTTATGAGCAGAATATGTTTATATTCTTGTTTACTAATTAAAAAACATTTTTTCCAGTCTCTTTGCTCAAGCCAGGAGCGTCTTCATCAGTTACCTAATATTCCTACTAATGATGAACTTCACATTTTAATACGGCACTTTTCATCCAACGAAAGTGCCGAAGATGAAGGTAGGAAGAGCCCCTTCAATCGCCCACGTTCAAGGAGCTTAAGGTTTTTCACTATTTATTTTTTATTGTATAATATTGAGCTTAATGATTAGAGAGAAGTAAAGGAATTATATTTTATTATTTATTGATTTGTGATGTATAAAATATATCATATACTGATCTCCAAAACAGCTTATTTTTGATTTCCATTATTGCTATAAAATTTATGTTTATGCCATGTATACTTACTGCATCTTGCATAAAAAAAATTTTGTGGTAATTATAATTTGTGTTTGTAAATTGATATTTTTCAGCAGTCCGAGCCGTTCGCCAATTATGGATAATGATATAGTGATGATGAACATGCTTTACAAAGAACGATTTCCTAAGGTTTCAAATGTACTTTATAAGTTTAATTTATCATCATAGTTGTTACACTATTATATTGACTATTTTTTTTTTATTAGGCTACTAGACAAATGGAGGAAAGACTAAAAAGTTTTATTTTAGAAAACAAACATATAGAGTCAAATGATTCAGATGCTTTACCTATAATAAGATTTGTGCATCATCAAGTAATTGAGATAGCACGTGATTGCTTGAAAAAATCAGAAGAAAAACTAATTACAAGACGGTATTTTTATGAAATGTCAGAAAACTTAGAAAGACTTTTGAATGAGGTTAGTGTATTAATATTCATCTATACCTCTTGGAATGATTTAAATCTTATTGCTTTTCTTCAAGCATTATATTTAGTACCTATACTACTTGGAAATTACAATTCTCAGAGTAATAGACATTTTAGGTGAGATGATAATCTTAATATATACTTGTAAATTGTGCAGGTAAGTCTAATTATATACTTTGAAATTTAAACTTGAATGAAAAAGATGAATTATCCTTAGAGATAATAAATTAACTAAACCCTTGTTATTTTAGTGAGTGCTGAATGAGGGTAAAGACAAATCCAACTGGTGGATATACTAAATTTGAGGGAAATATGTGGGTTTTACCTTCTTCATTCTTCCCTGTCTGCACCCTTTCTTCTCTAATCTCTGATCACAATTTCTTGAACATCCACCTCTACATCCTCAAACTAGCAGAACTTGCCTAATCATCCTGTCTCTCTTGGGTTTCCTGGAATTTTTTAGCTTGCACATTTATCATAATGATGAGATATTCAACATCTTTTGTTTATATATGTTTTTCCGGAAGGTAAGTAGAAAACCTGCCTCTCCAACATCTACCCCGGAGGAATAGAAGCTTTTTACAGTCCTTAAAATGGTTGATGTGGTCACTATATCCCTCGACCCTGTATAAAACCAGTTTCTTATTTTTGATAACAAAAGGGGCTGGGCATCCATGTAAGATGATAGGATACCAGGACATTATCCTTTGTACAATAAAGCGAAAGTCAGAAAACACTGAGTAAAGGAACAGTCAATGCAGTGGATATGTATGTGATAATTCAAACTTAAAATATACAATATTCGTAATATTATTTCCAGTAGACTATATAGTAGTACCCTCAGACTGACTCCCCCATTGGTGAAATGTTTTGCAAGGTTGCCTGAGTATAGCTTAAAAGGTGAAATTGGGTAGGCTAGCTTTCGCATGATGATAGCTTAGAGGTAGACCACCTCTAATCAGAAAAGGTTCTGGACTTGAGCCCTGGATCTGTTACTATAAGGTTGGCCAAAAAGTCCGTTCGGTTTTTGTCGTCACAAAACTTCAAGCAGTCTAATATGTAGCTAACTTCAGTCCGTCCTTTGCGAGTGCGCTCTCGTCAGATACTAGACACTTCAACGTGGTTTGAGGTGAAATTCCGACGAGAGTAATTGTATTTTGTGTGTTTAGGATCATGCTTTTTTATTTAAAAAAAGGCAAGAAAGCAGTGGAAACTTGCAGGAAGATATCCGCTGTATACGGAGAGGATGCTGTTACAGAACGTGTGTGCCAGTAGTGGTTTTCAAGATTTCGATCGGGAAATTGTTTGGTTCAAGACGCACCTCATTCTGGCCGGCCAACTGAGATTAACAGCAACAAAGTGAAGGAATTAGTCGAGACCAATCCCTGTTATACAACTAGGGAGGTCGCAGTTACCCTCAATATCCAAATCGTGTGTTGAAAACCATCTGCATCAATTTGGCTACGAGAGCAGGCTCGATGTTTGGGTTCCCCATCAACTTAGTGAGGCTAACCTCGCCCAAAGGATTGCTATCTGCGATTTGTTGCGAGATGTGAAGAAAACGATCCTTTTTTGTAGAGAATGATGACAGGGGACGAAAATTTGATCGTCTATAACAATGTGGAGCGCAAACGCTCATGGGGGAAGCGCGGCGAATTACCAAAACAACCCCCAAAGCAGGACTTCACCCAAAGAAGGGAAGGTTATGCTCTCGATTTGGTGGGATTGGAGGGACCATCAATTCGGATGTGTACTGTGACCAGCTGTACAAATTAAATGCAGCGATCCACCAGAAGTGTCCAGAACTAGCCAACCGTAAGGGGATTGTCTTCCATCACGACAATGCCAGACCGCACACTTCTTTGCAGACGCGGCAGAAGTTACTGGATCTTGGCTGGGAAGCTTTGCCGCACCCTCCATATTCGCCCGACCTTGCACCTTCAGATTTCCACCTGTTTCAGTCTCTTCAAAATTTATTGAATGGACAGACCTTCAATCCACTTGAAAAATTTTTTTGCCAGTAAAGACAGGAAATTCTTTGAAAATAGAATTATGAATCTGCCTATGAGATGGCAGAAGATACTGGAACAAAACAGCAATTATATCATTGATTGAATAAATCGCTTTGTGTTTAAAAGTTGTGTCTTATTTTTGCTTAAAAAACCGAACGGATATTTTGGCCAACCTGATATCTCTTTCCTTTGGCTAGTAATTATTTAAAACTGTGGGCTCTCTACCACAACCAACCGTTATTACATCATTCTTACTAGTGACAGAAATGGCTATTAAAAAGTAATTAAAATCTTAACTTATTCTCAATAATAAACAATAAAATGATATTTCTATAATAGACAAAAAATTAGAGGGAAAAGGTAGTTCAAAAAATACTATTTGCTTAAGCAAAAATTAAATGAAACATCTTTTAATTGGAAAATTATAAAAAATGGTAAATATATAAAAAAACTTTTAAAAATTATAAAAACTAATTGAGCATAATTTACCGAATTGGGACAAATAACAGCTATGCACAGAAAACTTTTGAAAAAAATTAAACAAAACAAAGAGAAAATTAACAATAACTAAAATCCCAAAATTAATTCTAACTATTGACAAAAATGGATTACCTTCACACTATTACACTATTACTTCCGTAATATCCTGCCTGAAAGAATGAGAAGTAGACTAAAAAATTAAGTGGACATACATTTAAAAAAAATATTTTTCAATCCTGCATGATCTGGTACTCTGATAATTGAGGTTATGATGTAGATAGATGAGAGAAGGGGCCTTTGAGGGGGTTGATATGCTATCTACTATGGTCAAGAAATCATGGATAGATTGATTAATGAACTTATTCAGTGTTTTTAGACTATGATTTTGTCTACTTCAGCCTAAATTCGCCTTTCTATAAAAGAAGAGGAAGTGGCCTTTTGAAGATCACTCATGATATCTTGACCTAGAATCAACACTGAGCTTAGCTAACTTTACTTGTCTTTGTTGCTGAGTGGGGGGCTGGTCTGTGTTTGGATTCTTTGGATGGGTACCAGTCAACTAACATAAATTATCTTGTGGATATGCCCGCATTAGCGCTTCATAATCCATTTGGGACTAATTATTGCTCTGTGGCTTCGATCCCCAACTTCTTGTTATAATTTTAATAATATAGACCGATTAATTATATAAAAAATACTTTATTACATCACAAGGAGCACACAATCAAATTATAACCAAACAAGTAACCTACTATATTACAACTAACTAGATTAAAAATATCAAATTAAATGAACAAATAAAGAATTTTAATATTACAACAAAATTAAGTAATTAACACTTCTGACTAATGCCCTCTAAGTTGCCAGAAAGTGGCAATTGCTTTCTTGACAACTAAGCATTCCATAGGCATTCCAACATGGCTAGGCGTTTATCATTATTCTTAGTATGCGACTTGATAGAGATATGGGATATTGAGAACTAACCAAAATATGTGAATTGAAAAACTAATTTTTTTCTGGGCAAACAGGAACTGTTCAGGTTGTCTATGAATGTGAATACATGCAGTAAAAATATAAAATGGTTGTAGATTACAATAAAAATATGGGGCCTGTTGATCAGGGTGATATGATAACGAGCACTGTGGAATCAATTAAAAAAACCGATGAAATAGTACAGAAAAAATCGATAACATTGACAGGTTTGATAAGCTTATAAATATTATCTACATTTGCATAATACTATTTTCTATGGTACATATGAGATTACTACAGAGAACAAACAACAACAAAATTGCAACAGAAAACAAAAGTACAGGTGGAAAAAAATAAGTAAAACATAAGAATCATTAAAGAGCGTGGAAGGTTGCAGGGATGAATGAAAAAAAAATGAACAGAATAATAATCATGAATTATAAATTGTTAGATTGGAGGGATATAAGGAACTGGAAAAAGTTTAGATTTGAAGATTAGGAGAGTTGAGGAACACTGAATATCAATGGGAATTGAGTTCCAAAGGTTTGCGGCACAGTTAAGAAAATAGTGTTCAAAGGAAGCAGATTTGTGAGTAGGGAGATACAAGTATGAAGGGTGGGATCTAGTATTGGTGATTTCAATTGGAGGAAGTCTTGAAGTGAAGAGGGATCTAAGGAAGTATTGAAGATGGGCGGAAGGGTGGAGTCATCCCAACTCAAGTAAAGTGCCATGAAATGCGATAGTTTCTGGGGATCCCAACTATAAATCTTAGAAAACAATTCATCAGCTGCTTTAACTGAACCTCGAGATCGCTTGAGAGACCACGATACACCACCCAGATATAGTCCAAATAGTGAAAGACAAGAGATAAAACCAGGAGGAGTTGGCGCATGTGTAATGGGAGGATATTTCGGGATCAATTGAGCAGTTTAAGGGTGGAAATGGATCAGTGGGTATTTGGGAGATTTGGTCTTTCCAGGCTAGAGTTTAGTCGATGAACAAACGTAGATTTTTGACTAAAGTAAAGAATTGGTTAGGTCGATCATTGATGGTGAAGGTGGGAATATCATTTAGGGTCTTGAGAAGGGGACGTGAACCAATGATGATTGCCTTGGATTTCTCCGCATTGGCTTCAATTCGGTCCAAGTCTTCCTGACCTGGTCGATAAGGAGGCTTGGAGCTGACTAGGAGGGAAGGATAGATAAATTTGTGTGTCGTCGGTATAATGGTGGAATGAGCAGTGATGAATTAATATATGGAGGTCATTGATGTAGACACAGAAAGTCATGGCAAAATAGAAGAACCTTCAGCTACACTGGAAGACATTGATGATGATGGGATGTAGGTAGATACTACCTGGTAGTGATTAGAGGTGAATGATTTAAACCAGCTGACAGCACCCCAAGAAAAATAGATCTATACTAGTTTTGATAAAAGGATGGAGTGATCAAAGATGTCAAATGCCTTTGTACATATTGTACAAAATAAAAACAAAACCAAGGACATAGCAGTCAAAGAGTAAAGGTGGCTTTCTAATCCATTTAAACCAATTAGAAATTTATAATGTGATATTGGGCCCACTGTTATTTATAATCATTGATAATTAACAGCCATAAAAAAATTACTACCAATATCGGGACTAGAATTGGGGAGGTCCCAGGTTCGATTCCCAGTCTTGGCAGTCATTTTTTCTTTGGTTTTTAATTATTAATCATTTTAATCAATATTTTATATTGGTGAAATCATTGGTGATCATAGTCACTAATTTTATAAGAATAATATAAAAGATTTCATTTTGAATTTTTTCTGGTATTTTTCAGACATTAGAAAAGTCATCAGAAGCAGCTGCACAATTAACTGGATTTATTAGAAAGCTACTGTTGATAATTTCTCGCCCAGCAAGGTTGTTGGAATGTCTTGAATTTGATCCAGAAGAATTTTATCATTTGCTCGAACAAGCCGAAGGGCAAGCCAAAATTTGTCAAGGAATCAAAGATGATATTCCTCAGTACATAATTAATAAGCTTGGTCTAAATCGTGACCCAATTGAAGGTGCGTGCTATTCTTTCTCATTTTATTCTAAGGGAGTATTTAGTTAAAAAGGCCAGAGAGCAGGCCTAGATATATATAGGTTAAGCAAGGTCATTTTTATTTTGTTTATAATTTTTTATTGGGATGACTCAAAATAATGTGCGATTTTTTGAATTTTTATAAATTGGATAAATTTCCTGATCTGTAAATAGATCTGTAGTATAGAGGGTATTCTTCAAGGTATTCAAGATAACCAAAAATTGCTGTTTTTACTTAAGAAAAGTTTGATATAACATTTTTTTAAAATGAATTACATGTGATTCTACAATTTTACGATGCATACATTCATTGAAAACTAAATAATGCATACATTCATTAAAAAGTATTTAGGTACATTTATTACAAGAGTATTAGAATGGTACAGAACTTACAATTTTTGAGTGATATTTTTTAAAACACCCAGAACGAAGTGTGTGTTACATTGCATTTACTGCAATACGTGAAAGACCTTGATTTTCAAGCTTTTGTCTGGCATCTTCTTTATTGATCTCTTCTTAGAAGGTCCCCCTCGTCAAATCTCAACGACGAAGGGGCCGATGTCACTTGAGCTTTCTCCAGAGAATTCTCAACAGTTTTCTGAGATACAAAATAACTGGAAAATTTATATTCAGGCTCAATCATGAGTGGAAAAAATTTGTACAGTTGCTGATCTATTTATATGAGGAGTGTTAAATGGATTAAGATAGATAATTTACCCTCCTTGTACTGGCCAGGACTGTGGCAGTTCACCCCAAGTTAGTTAAGGAAAAATAAGACCCCTAAGTTTAGCATGACTTCACCATCCTCTTGGGCTTCTTGGAGTTCGACTACACACTTATCAAGGAGTTGAGTGCTAGATTGGTTTGTATTTTTTAATGGTTGTTACATAATGTTGATTCTTTACAGCTACCTTGTTAATGATATTTTGATGACTATATTTAATGATTATTATATAACAATTGTATTTTTTTAATATTAAACTAGGTAGTCTTGTGTGGTATAATTATGTGAATTAAATTTTTTTTTTTTTTTATATTTTAGACTTAAAGGTTGAGTTTAAAGATTTCCGATTAAAAAACATAGTGGAAGTGAATGAAAATAAAGATATTACTATTAAGGCTACTTCTTCTAAAGGAGAAAATCGTTTTCCAAGAGTGAGTATCATTACAAATTATTATTAGAAGATTATATTAACTAGTTTGTAGGTTAGGTATTATGACTTAAAACTGTTTATTGTAATTAAAATTGTTTTTCCTTTGTTTTTTTTACTTGGTTACTATGTATGGAGTCAGTTTTGGTTTCACATTTTGATTCAAATTAGAAAAATAAGTAGTTAATATTTGACCCGGAGTTAACTTTTTTTCCTTTAACATCAGTAAAAAAATATATGTTCATTCACTATGTGATGCTTTCATGTATTGCTTAAATAGTGGAGGTAAACCTATTTATGTGCTATACAGTGTACGGTAATAACATTTAAGCCATTGTTTGATTAACAAAAGGTTCATAAATGAAAGAGGTAAAGGAAACATATGTAGGAGTAAACAGGTTTGCACTTTTTACTATTTTTACGCACTCCCATGAAACTTGTGCATTTATTAGAAAGCACTAACAACAACAAGCTTTGAATGGTCTACCTGAAGAAAGTTAAAAAAGTAAACCATCCTAGATAGATTTTTAAATTAGTTCTGCCTTGAGAGTCTAATCTGTTCCAAGCCACCTTCTATGGGATGCAAATATCTCCCCCCAAAAATTAATAAAATTAAAAGAAATCCCAAGATAGGTTTTAAATGATTAAGTAAGGTAATTTTTTTTTGGTTTTTTTTTAAATCTCCCAAACTGTGATTTAGCAGTGATTTTAGCAAAAAGTACTTCATATACAAAATTAAAATTGCCTATGAAAATGTTCTTTTTCATTTTTTCTGTTGAGTTTATGTTTTAGGAGATGGAGATAGCAAGGGTTAAAATTAGGAATTTTCACAATTTTGTTTATGGAGTTTATTGTTGTGTGCTTTAATTTTACTTAAATCACTAGTTTGCTAGATATTTGAGAAAAGCCGTAAAAAAATTATCTTTACGCCCCACCCTCGGGGACTTTAAGTATGTTGTACATGGTACTCCCCCAACAACTGTACCAAAAATCAGAACTACATCATTTTTTTTCTCTATTTTTCCTTTGTTTCCTGGACTATAAACAAAATACTTGATTCATGCTCATGTCTTACTTTTGTTGTGATATGCTTCTAGGTTGTATGTACACGTTTTTCACTTTACTTAGTGTGTATACGTTTCTTATTAATAAACGTCTTTAACAAAAATTGTGAAAATTCCTGTTTTTTAACACTCATTATCTCTTAAACCATTGACTCAACGTAAAAATTAATAAAGTCATTTTTATAGGCAATCATGTGCACTTTAATTTTGCAAACAAGTACTTTTTGTTACAATCACTAGTTTGTGAGATAACAAACAAAAATTACCTTTGAACCCCGCCCCACTCGCTCTCATCCCCCAAACCTTCGAGGACTTTTAGTAACTTGTGCGTCCTGCTCCCCACTATAACTGTACCAAAAATCAGAATGCATGATTTATTTTTCTATTTTTCTTTTATTGCCTGGACTACAAGGAGTCAAAGTTGTCTTTTAATAAAGAGTATTGCTCTGAAGAAAAACAATTAAGGGGCCAGTGCTGTAAATTGTAATTTGATCCAGTCAATTCCTTTTGCAGTCAGTATTCCACTTAGATGGTGAAAGAGGATAGGTTACGTATAAATCATAAAGTTAAATGATCCTGTTTCTTGTAAAGACAGCATCTTTTCATTTTGTTTTTCGTTGTCAACAAGTCAGTTGTAATTTTCATTCATCAAATAATTTTAATTTGGTGGTGTGGTATAATAATATTACTATAATTATATCTATATTGTTTACAGGCTCCCTCAGAGACAGATTTTGATGTTGTTAAACTAATTTCAAATGGAGCATATGGTGCAGTGTACTTGGTTAGACATAAAGAAACTAGACAGAGATTTGCTATGAAGAAAATTATAAAAAACAATTTAATGTTAAGGAACCAAATAGAACAAGTGTTTGCTGAAAGAGACATAATGAGTTTCACTGATAATCCATTCGTTGTTAGCATGTATTGCAGTTTTGAAACAAAGGTTATTATTTTTATAATACTTCATTTAGCTCCATAATATTTGTATATTTCATTTACACATTAAAAATATAACTGAACTGGAGGTTCGTAGTTAGCCAAGAATTTAAATATGAGTGGATTCTTTGTTGTGAGGAAACATGTTAGATTTTCAAGATCTGAATCTTTGTTCTTGAATATGTGGTAAACAGCAAGCATTTTACTGCCAAACTCTAGCCATCTCACACTAGGATCTTAGGACCTGATGCAGACATATATTATTAGTCTAAACCTCATAAATTTGATGAAAATTTAACATCTCTCTTACATTAACCAAAGCTGATATCGCAACAAATAATCCACTCGTAAGGATATAATTGGATGTTATTTTGTTTATATAAATAATTTATAACCTGTTTTTTTTTTAGAAACATCTATGTCTTGTGATGGAGTATGTCGAAGGTGGCGATTGTGCTGCATTATTGAAAAATAGTGGCCCTGTTCCACCTGATATGGCTCGGTTTTATTTTGCTGAAACCGTATTGGCTGTTGAATATCTTCATAGCTATGGCATTGTTCACCGAGATCTAAAACCAGACAAGTGAGTTTAAAACATGGAAACATTATTATTCGTTACATTTGAAGTCAGATATTAAAGAAATTTTATTTCACTGCACTAAGACTGCATCGAAGTTTCATGTAATTGTTGTCAGCAGTTTCGGAGGTAGGGGGTTATGAACATATTCCCATTCGCCAAGCTCTGTCATGGTGACCGCTGAAGGTGCTGGATAGAAGTATGAAATTATTCCTTCCATTTTTTTGAAGAATTAAAAACTATACACCAGCTGCAAAGACAACCACCCAACCTTGAACCTTTCTAAGTTCTTGAATCCTCTTGAAAGATTGATACATCTCAATTAGCAATCCCAAAACTCCAATTTTCTCAAAGAGTCTAAATTCTTGTAACCCTTCCAAGCTTGTTTCTATCTCTGTAATTCCACATTAGCTGTGTTGGTTAGTATCACATTACTAGTGACTTAAATATTTCTTCTATAAATCAGCAAAAACTAATTTTCTTGTATTTCGCCTAAGTCTTTATACTACTACTCAACCCTCCTTTCCTAAATGAAATCATTAACCTTATATAAGTAGTTACTATCACTAATCAACCCTGCTCCTCTCACTTTGTTCTTGGGCGTAGGTACAGGATCAAGCATTTTTCCTTTTCTGTTCCTACATCAGCTACCCCCCTAAATTCATTTATTCCTGTTGTCATCATCTTTATTTACCCTACATAACACACGGATAGACTTTTCTGAAACTTTTCTATTATAGCAATACTTTCTAAACCCAGTAAGCCACATAATAGCTTTATCCTACACCCTTATCTATCTTTTCCATGTCCTCAAAGATTTCAAGAAAATCTTAAATGTTTTCTTCCTCTCTCCCTGAGTCACAAAACCACACCCCAATTCCACTGTGCTGCAGGAAGTATTGCTACCACATTCATTGCTAGTGTTGCTGACCACATTTCCTTTGCCCTGGTTGCACGGGTGAATTTCTGGAAGTGTAGTAGGAATTTGACCTGGTTTGCCATCCCTGCCAGTTCTCTAACTCCATTAAACTGAAGTCCATGTCATTCCAGACCTTGTTCTTATTTTTCAAACCATTACTTCCATCTCTGCTGCGACTTAAAATAATTATAACTACTTTTCAGTTGAAATTCAAGTTTAAACTGCATAGTGTTTTGGGTCTCCTCTCTTTTATAACAACAACATGTCTGATAATTTTGTTGCAACATTTGCTGGTTACGCAGCTGTGACCTTTCATCCTTTGCCGGTTTAGCATATAATGTGGTACATTTTTCAGCAATATAAAGAATTTTTGTATACAATTTTTTAGCAGCATCTTGCCTTCATTATACTGCTTGAAACCCCATGCCTCCTCTGAATAGTTCACTGTAGATTTTGAACTAGTGTTGAAAACTGCATTTTTTACTGAAATGAGTTATCTGAATGGTATAAAAGGTTTTCATTAGTTATTAAGTCCCAGTTTGGTGTTGTTGGCATTTGTAATAATTTACTATTTCTTTGTTGTGTGTTCCTCTCTTGAAAAGTTTCTCACCCACCATTAGTTTGGATGAACCTTGAACACTTGATATTCCCTGCTTCTTAGATCAAAAATGTTATGAAAAAATTATAAAATATTCAAATCTCTTAGCAAGACAAACATCACCCCTCCCTACAATCCTTCTCATCTATTAATGCTGAAATGGCCCTGAGATCTCCTATACACAATATATCATTGGGAGTTAAGGTGCTGGTCAATTTTCTTCCCTCGTGTCCTGAGGGTAGTCTATTTATGGCTGTTGCACTTCCCTAATCTCTGCTTCCTCCCCCTATAAAAATACACCTGCAGATGAATTTGAGAGAATCCTGGAGTATGGATATATGTTTATATTGTATGCACAAAAGAGTGAATGTGATATTGAAAATATTGATGATTTGTCATTTTAGTGTAGATTGTAATTTTATTGTAATTAAGATTTTGTAACTAAGAAAAAATTAAGTTATTTACTTAATTTTATGTTATTATTGTCTTTGTTGTGATCTCTTTTTTCTTGTTAATTAGCTAGAAGTGTATATCAGATTATTATTCATAGAGGGGGGGGGGGCATGGCCAAGCAAAATATTTTTTTTCATTCTATTCTATTCCAGTTACCTCTAACAATACATAGCGATGATATGAGATGAACTATATAAGTTTGTGAAAAAATATAATGACTAGAATACTCTTAGTGCATAAAGTACTTTGTATTCAAATAATTGTAAGAACAATACAACAAGCCGTTTTCAATTTTTATTTAATATTTGATTTGATGATTTTTAGTTTCATAAAACCATTTCTGAAGAGGTTAATTTATTAAAATGAATCTTTTGTGTACACATGTACCCATTTAAGATGTTTACATAGGAAAATAAAATTTAAACATTATTAATATTTACTAGGCAAAGAAATAAATATTCTGGCAGGATAGGGACTTGTTCCTGGGACCACTTAATATCTAGTGGGGGCTTAACCAACTGAGTGGACAATCTTCCCAATATGAATGTTCTTTGGTTAAGCTCTCAACGTGACTGTAAGACCCCATGCCATGGGCGTAGAAGACTTCCTACAGGGACGCAATCTGACCCCTAATACAATTTTTGGAAGTTTGTTTACTTCCATGCCACGAAGCTTACAGTCACTGGGAGAACTTAGTTAAAGAAGATTTATATTAGGATGATCGTCTACTCATGAATGCAAGATTAGTCGGTAGAGACCCACAGGGGAGAGGGCCAGGTTCACGTTTTGATCCTGACAGTAAATATTTTTTGGGTAATGCTTATTAATGATTATGGAGTTTATATCACAGTTAAATTGACTATACAACCTTTAAATCTTAATAAAATATATTGCTCAAATTTTCATGTTTTTTTTTTGTTTAATGTTTAATAGCCTTCTGATCACTGCTTTGGGTCACATAAAGCTTACTGACTTTGGTTTGAGTAAAATGGGATTAATGTCCTGTAAGTATTAAATATATTTAACTAAATTTTATCTCATTTTTTATGATTATGGTTCAACAAGTGGACATATAAGTCTTATAATATAATTTGTCTAAAAATAAATAAATTGGTATTAAAAAAAGTAAAAAAAGCTTTTATACAAGTGAATGGTAACTTTGAATTATTATTAATTCAGTATGTATTTAGAAATATCTTACATTTAAACTCTGAATTATTAAGAAGACAATTATTTTTATTCATTTTAACCAGTTTTGGTCTTCAATAAGTAAAAACTACTCTTCTATAAATAAAATTTGGTGTTGATATTTAAGAGAGGTTCTCATCATAAAAGACAGTCATAAAATATTTCTGGTTATAACAAGTGATTAAAGTTCTGGCTGTTATGTTTCAAGAGCTGTTGGTAATCTGGTGAACTGTTTATCCCTAAAACATCAGAAATAATTTGTTTTGGTTTGCTGTTATTCATTTTCAATGGATGCTCCCAATTCATTAACCATTGTTGATTTCAATATCTCAAGATACTTTCAAGCAGTTTTGATCTTGTTCTAAATAATTATTTATATAACTTACTTTTATTTATCTATATCTGTATCTTGCTCTCTTCATTTTTGATTACAATAGACTTCAGTTTTAAATAATTTAAAAAATATAAAGTATCTCTTATAACTTCTAACAGTAAGTTTTTAACTCAATCTATAATGTTCAAAACAAAGTATAAATTAAAAATAAGAATGAAAGCATAACAGAAACGAGAGAGTATCACACCTGTGTCAGCAATTGTAATTAAAAATATTCCTCCACAATACTGCACTAGTAGTCTGCTTTGACCAAGAGTGCACTGTAGTACAAAGATTAAGAGGCTTTTTTTCAATGGTTTCGTAAAGCATTTACATAATACCACTAGAAGATCTTATGAATTCTAGTCTGTACTCAAAATGTTTTTCTTTTCCCATCCTCCTATCACCTTTCAGTGAGAGGCTTTAATCCACTTATACTAGTCTTGCACCAATGCCTTCATGGCAGTGAACTACTTTCCTCTGCCCTGTACCATTGTAGCAATATGGTCCATTCGAGATATGTGGCACTTTCCATTTGGTCACTTTTCTGTTATCCTGCTTCAATGAACTTCCTCAGTTCATGGTTCTCTCCCATTCTGAAAGTGATCAAACTATTGTTAAACTAGGTTAAATAAATAGAAAACATGTGAATGTCCACAGTATAACAAGTTATATTTTGTAATAGGTTGTTACTCGTATAATTTAATATCGAGAATAACTCAATACATTGAACACCATAGAAGTGCCAGACAGGACCTCCTCAATTGAGAGAGATAGGGATAATACAGTGTTGCCTACAATTAATTAATCTACATAAAAAAGCAAAAAATAAGTATAATTGAATATTAATTAATACCCTCTCCCAATTGTATAGGTACTACAAAAAAAAAATATTAAGTTCAAACTTTTACTAGGTTCAATTTTGGACAGTTTATTGCTGTTTCATATGATATGCTGGGTGTTTCAGGAGGAATCTGTCATGCTTTATAGGTGTATTCCCCTCATCAAAATAATGAAAAAAGTTCATATAAACATAGGTCTGGAATTGTTCATGTTAGCGAGTTACGCCTGGCAAACATTTCGCCCAGATTTCAGCTCCTCTGGTGAAATACTGAAATTTGTAGGACATTAATTAAAGATAGATATTGGTGGTTTCTTATGGTCTTTGACCTGCTAAATCGAATAAAACAGGTCCCAGAACCGTATCTGCAGTAGTGTTTTTAGAAATCTGGGAGTGATTGGAAGAATGTGGTTATGATCAGAGAATTGATTTCTACTGATGGTTATCTGATAATAATGCACCTGTGCGTAAATGGCAGATTCCTCCTGAAACAACCTGTATAAACAACATTGCTGGTGATTTTGGTTTCTGTGAGACTCCTGCTCCATCATTCTCATCATAAATCTCATTGGGATTTGTATAATTCTGATTTTCTTTAGATTTTGTTCTATCCTGCACAATTTAAGACAGTAGTGAGGATGCCTGTAAAGAATAAATATTAAGATTGGTATGGTAAGTTAAAATCATTTTTCAAACTCTGGATAACTTACCAAATATATCATGAAACGGATACATTTAAGAATATGTACTGGTAATTGTGTAGTTGAAACTATTTATGTAAATATATTTGTATTTATAAGTTAACAATCGTCAACGAAAAACGAGAAGAAAAAGGAAAGAGGTTGAATGTAGTTACTGAACGAGAGTTGTCACAAGACTGTTTTTATTTGAGCTTTTAAAGCCTCTCTAAATACATTCGGGATGTTTACATCCCGATGACTTAAGGATTAGGCTGGCTGCCTACGACGTCCGAACCTTAACTCCCCCCTGCCAGTTTACGCATATTTCTTCGTAAACTCCAAGGTCCGCCGCACTCAGCACACAGCCTGTAATCCCTTACATCACGTTTACGGTCTAATATATTCATAGTCCTCACAAAAAACAAAGAAAAGAGATAATACAGAAATAAAACAAAAATAATAATAACAAAAAATAATACATTCGCCCTGGACCCGGTGGCTGCCAGGTAAAAAAAAAATGGAACATCCACAATATAAATAATGAAAACAAAAACTCTCTCTGAGCAGCACATGTGAATGTGAACATGTGAAACATATGATTCCGGATCAGTTGCTCCGTATCGGATCGAGGGCACACCATCTTACGCACATTCAACACCCTCCCCCCTGTGTTGGGAGTTTCAACTGTTCAATGTGAACGGTTCGCCTCTTCTTTGGGGTGGTCATACTCTCGATGGTCACGAGATTATGTTCCCGAATTATGATGACCTTAAAGGGCCCCTCATACCGAACAAGTTCCTTACTACGATTTGACACGACTTTTCTGTACACAACGGTCCCAATCGATATTGCTCCTATGCGATCCCGCACCTTCAAATTTGCCCGTGCCACGCGCTTGGATTTTTCGCGCATAATCTTATCGCGTACTTTGTACCACATCTTTCCGAGCTGTATGTGGGTGTTATGGAGCTGTGCCACCATTCCCTCATCCGCCACCGTCTCTGGCCAGTTCCTCGGTCTCACTCGTAATCCAAACAAAATTTCGAAGGGTGCTAACCCCGTCGTGGCATGTATCGAGTGGTTGTATGCCGCCACCCCCATTGGCATCGCTACGTTCGCCGACAGGCCTTTATCCACCTGGTACACGCGTAAGTGGTCGCTGAGGGTGCTGTGTAACCTTTCGATGGTTCCCCTGCTCTTGGGATGCCCGGGGGTATTAAAATGCCATACCACATCCCGTTTTTGCATTTCGGCTCTCACGGTTGCATTGTCAAACTCCCGTCCCCCGTCCGACGAGATCCTCTCTGGTATGCCGTAGAACTGAAACCATGTGTTGAGGGCTTGTAATATGGAATCTGATGACTTGTCTCCCACCGCGTAGGCCATAGCCACTTTGCTAAATGGATCGATGATAGTGACCCACTTAAAACCCCGCCACGTGAAGGTGTCCACTTGAATCTCCGTCAGTGGTGCTTCTGCCGTGGGTGATTCCTCCTGGAGTCCCTGCGGGGGATGTCTATCATATTTCGTCTTCTGACAAACTTCGCATGCTCCGATTACCTCCTGAATAGTCCGCTGCATCCCCCACCAAAAATAGCGCCTTCGTAGTGCTTGTGCCGTCTCCTGCCCACCGCGGTGGTTGGTTTTTCCTTGGTGATACGCCAGTGTTACCTCGCGTTGCTGCTCCTCGTCCCGCAGGGTTTGGACCACGGAAAGACACCGAATGAACGAGCGATCCACCCCCAACAGCTCTTTCTGCCACAGCTTTTTAATTTTGTCCCACACAGTCTCGTTGCCCACGAATAAATGGTGTGTTTTGCCGGGTTTGGACACGTCCTTGAGAGCCTGACAAATTTGATCTCCTCGAACTCCCGGTGGTGACCAAATCGTCGCGATCTGACTCCTACCGTACGTACTATGGAGTATTTTCAGAGCACCCGATGTTTGAGTTTTCCAAATGATCTGCCTCCGCTTATCATTGATAATTTCGTCCGTCGTCTCCATATCACGCGGTCTCTCTCCTATAGACTCGTCTGATGGTGTGTCCGCACTCCTGTCACTATCTTTCCGCGTGCTGCTCCTGCCCGCTTCTCCAGGCGTCCATTCCTCAATGAACTGCCTCATACCGCTCGATGTTTCCCCTTCTTCTATGGCGTTCACCATAATAGCGCGCGACAGCCAATCTGCCACGACGTTGTCTTTGCCTGGCTTATATACAATATCCAGATTGTATTGGGCTAAGAATTCCTTCCACCTTGTTACCCTTGAGGAGGATTCTTTGAGTTTTCCGACCCATTGAAGAGGTCGGTGATCCGTATGTATTCGAAACCTTCTGCCAAATACATACGGACGGAAGTGCCCAATGGCCCACACTATCCCGAGGAGTTCTCGTTCCAGAGCGCTGTACCGCGCCTCCGTGTCCGTCAGGCGTCTGCTCGCGTAAGCCACCGGTCTTTCCCCGTCTTCGCCTTCCTGTGACAATACTGCCCCCAAGGCATAGTCGCTTGCGTCGGTGGTGATCGTGAAATCCTTCTCAAAGTTAGGGAAAGCCAAAATCGGCGCCTCCTGCAAACGTGCCAAGCATTTGCGGATATTCTGCTCTATCAGCGGCGTGATCATTATCCGTGCTCCTTTCCGTAGTAAATTGTTAATGGGTACCATATATTCTGCCATGTCCGGCACGAAACGGCGGTAGTAATTGAGCGTGCCCAGTAATCTCCGAATCCCTTTTACATCTTTTGGCACCTCCATTCTCTGGATCGCTTCTACTTTCGTCGAGTCTGGTTGAACCCCTTCCTGTGAGATTGTGTGCCCTAAAAAACTAATCTGCTCCTGCCCCAGTGACGATTTGTCTATTGACAGTTTCAACCCGAAATCCCTTAATCTCTCAAATACGTTCCGGAGGTGTTGAATATGTTCCGATTCCGTTCGGCTGAAGATCAGCAGGTCATCCATGTAAATTTGGCACATATTTTCGTCCATTCCTCTCAGAAGTTCGTCCATGAGACGCTGAAAGGTTATTGGAGCATTTTTGAGACCGAACGGCATTCTCGTGAACTCAAAATGCCCTCTTTCAAACGAAAACGCAGTTTTATGTTGGTCATGCGCAGCTAGTTTGATCTGATGGTACCCTGCTTTTAGGTCCAATGTGCTAAAAATTTTTGCACCGTTTAGTCTGTCTAGGATGTCTTCGAACCGCGGGATCGGATATTTTTCGTCCAGGGTATTATCGTTAAGTTTCCGAAAATCCACCACGACTCGGTATTTTTCCTCACATTCTCCCGGTCGACTTTTCTTTTTCACTGCCCACAAAGGGCTATTATACGGAGACGTGCTATCTCTGATAATACCTTGGCGCTTGAGATCCTCGATCTCCTTTCTAATGTGTTGTCTGAGCGCTTGCGGATACCGCCTCTCCTTCACATACGTCACCCGCTCTACTTTTAACGGGATCTCATGTAGCGTTTTCCCCGTTGCTCCTAGCTTGTCCCCTTCAGCGAAAAAAATATCCCTAAACTCGCTCCTCAGACTCTCCCTCCAATCCTCCACTCTCTTAACCGCTCCTATTTGCTCCGTTTCGCCCCTTACGCCCCCCCGGCTTCGATAGGTTCGCTTCCCTATTTTGATCCTCCAGTTCTCCCCCTCGTTTTCGATGCGCGCGCCTACTTTTCCCAGTAAATCACACCCCACTATTATCTGGTATTCCCGTGGCATGTCTTCCACGACGTGTACTTTTATGTCACCCATTACTTTCGCCCATTCTTCCAGCCCCACGACCGCTTCTCCCATTACTTCGCAGGGTCCCCCAAGAGTAAGTAATTTACACTTACATACCTTGATCTGGTGTGCCCTCTCTCCTCTACGCAACCTCTCTAACGCACCACGAGATATTATTGTATTGGTGCTGCCAGTATCAATGAGGCACCTCTCCCCCTTCCCGAACTCGATAATTGGCAAACCACACATCCTTTCCCGCACTGTATTGCACCTTAGGATGCGGTCGCCTCTCTGCTGCCACTCTCCTCAGGCCTCCGTACGCCGCTCCCATCTGCGCGAGGGATTCTTCTGCCACTCTCGTCGTCTGCTCCCGCTGCGCTTCGACTCCTCTCCGTCTGTCTCCGACGTCCCTGATGACTCGTCGCCCGATGATCCAATTTCTCTTGGTGTCGCGCTCCGCCTCTCCCGGATTTCCTGGTTGTTCACCTCCATTGGTTCTGCTTTGTGAAATTCCCTTCTACGAAACAAGTATGGACATTGTCTTGCTATGTGTCCTTCTTCCCCACACTCAAAGCACTTAGTGCGAGGGCACTGAGCTACCAGATGGCCCGTCTTTCCACAACCATGACATTTCCTTTCTTCTTTCCGAGGTGCGTACCTAGGCCTCGTCACTCCCAATCTTCTCTCTCTTGTCGCTCCCCTGTCTCTACCGGCAAACGGCGTTTCCTGTCTCCTCCACACTGCTTTTGGGGTCCTGTTTCTCCTATATGGGATCTGGCTCCAATCGTTGTCATCTTCGTTCATTTTTACTTCTTCTTCCCTTGCGCTAGCATCTATCATCGCCTGGGCGCATTCGAGGAACGATCGCTCACTAGGGAACCCTTCCTTCCTTCCCGTCTCCTTCGCTAATTGTACCTTTAAGATTGTTGACAGGAATCCCATCCTGCCCTCCACTTCATCGGCGCTAGTTGTCTCCCTCATTTTCTCATTTATTTTATTGTAGCGGACAACCAGGACTGCAGCATACTGTCCACTATTCTGTCTCGGAGATTTCATTTCTCGAAACATTTGGAATATATCCTCCTCTGGGGTCCATCGTCCCCCCCCATATGCTTTTTTCAGTCTCGTCTTTACTATCTCCCACGGGGTTTCCTCGTCCGCCTGTATCAGGTTCAGCACCTTCCTTTTCACCCTGCACACCAGGTCTGCCTTTATTGACTTAGCGTCACCTGGGTCGAGTAACCCTTCGTCCATCTTGGCTTGTATCCTCTCCATAATCCTATCTCCACCTTTGAGAAAATGATTTAACTCACCTATTTCCCCAGAAAATTTTTCGAGGTCTGAGATCATTTTCCTCATGTCCTGTGACGTCACTGCCCGCACCTTCATCCACGCCAGTGTGTTCGCATGGGCTTCAGCCATGGTTTCTTTAGGTAACTGTGGAACTTCAAACGCTGCCGGCCGCAATTCCACCATTACCTACTTTAATTAAATCACACGAAAGTGAATAAGAAGGAAAAAAAAAACAAAAACCAACTCGCACGTTAATGACTCGAACCCACTCCGCTCCCGGGTTTCGGCACCAGTTAACGATCGTCAACGAAAAACGAGAAGAAAAAGGAAAGAGGTTGAATGTAGTTACTGAACGAGAGTTGTCACAAGACTGTTTTTATTTGAGCTTTTAAAGCCTCTCTAAATACATTCGGGATGTTTACATCCCGATGACTTAAGGATTAGGCTGGCTGCCTACGACGTCCGAACCTTAACTTATATAAATATTTATATTGATGTTCGTAGATTGATCTTATCATGGTTGTCTTGTCCTGAACTTCTTTTATTTTTGCATTAGAATTATATATTTCAGCATTGAATCATGAATTATTTCATTCAATAATATACATTAGAAATGACAGATGTGAATTAATCGATCACTAATGTATTGTGGAGGCTTATATCACACAAAATGTCTGCCATAAAGATATAAATTATATGAGGGTCATTCAAATATAAATGGTAATTTTTTTTTTTACATTTATCGATTAATAATATAATACTCAGTTATTCTCTACGTAGCCTCCTGCACCCTCAACACACTTTTACCAACCATTTGGAAGATTAAACTTTCCTTGTTCAAAAAAAGTTTAAGGGCACATCGCCAACGAATTATGCACAACCTCCTCGATGTCTTCATTGTTTTCAAATCGTTCCTCTCCAAGTGATTGTTTCATGGGCGCTAACAAAAAATAGTTTCAGGGGGACAAATCTAGTCTGTAGGGAGAGTGGTCGAGGTTTCCCAGTGCATTTCCTCCAATTTGTCCCTTCACATGAGGCCTAGCATTGGAGAAGAAAGACATTTCTGATGGCCATACCTTGTCTTTTGTTTTGGTAGGCGGCTTTTGACTCTTAACAACTGGTAATAGTTAGCTACATTTACCTTATGTCGATCGTGAAGAAAATCAATGAGTAAAACTCCTGTGTAGTCGGAAAAAACCATTGCGAGAACTTTTCCAATTTTGTTATTTTGGCCTTCACTGTCAGGCTTCATCCTTTTTTTCGCCACGCCTTACAAGCCATTTTTGATTCCAGGGTGTCCTCGAAAAATCCTCCCCATTCGTGTCAGAATTGATACCGAAATCTCTCACAGATCTCCAAGCTGCCTTGTTTTTGATTTTTGGTCAACAACCTCAGAGCCCATTGAGCATTAATTTTTCTAAAGCCAAGATGTTTACGGATAATGGTATGAGCACTCCCAATGCTGATATGCACTTCTGACACAATTTCATTTACAATCGACCATCGATCACCTTCAATAAGCTCTGGAATGGTACAGGTGTTGTCATCTGTGAGACTAGGCCTCATTGGGGGGTCATGATTTCCTTTTTCTTTACTTTCTACCTTTAAATTGTCTGGCTCAAGTAAACACTCGGTTCTTGGACAGTGTGGGTAGTGTCCCTAAACTCTGTCTTCAAACGAGTTAAAATCCCCTTCATTGGTTGAAAATATCTTAATTTGTATGACTTCTGGAAAACTGCAATGTATAAAGCACTGCAACATCACATATTCTGGGAATAAATGTTTCTCATATTTCCTGACACTTAGATAGATCATTAGATTACTCAAAAATAAAACATTTTTAGTTATTAAGAAAATTAGCGAAAAGGATCCTTGTACGAGGGTGGTCTGAAAAGTTTCCGACCTCAACATGAAGATAGCAGCAGTCGTAAAAAAAAGCTAGTGAATTTCGTTGTTTATCTGTTGACAGTTACTCACTAAAGTTTCAGCCATTTTGGACGCGCAGTTGTTGTGTAACAGTCGTTTGAGTGAGTCTATGTGAGTGTTTTTATGAAAATGGACAAAATCGAGTATCGAGCTGTCATTAAATATTGGTTTTTGAAAGGCAATACAATACGCCTACGCAAATCAAAGATGAGTTGGATTCTGTGTATCGGGACTCTGCACCATCATTTACCACAGTGAAATTTTGGGCAGCTGAATTTAAACGTGGTCGTAAGAGCTTGGGAGACGATGAACGTTCGGGACGTCCAAAAACTGCAACTACCGACAAAAACATCGCCAAAGTTCACCAAATGGTGCTAGACGACTGCCGAATTAAAGTGAGAGAGATAGCAGAGGTTATGAACATGTCAAAAGAACGTGTTTGTCACATATTAAATCAACATTTAGAGATGAGAAAACTGTCCGCGCGTTGGGTGCCGCGTTTGCTCACGTTGGACCAAAAACGTGTTCGAATGAACATTTCCAACGCTCTGTTGGCGCAATAAATCCGAGTTTTGGCGCCGATTAATTACTGTGGATGAAACTTGGATACACTTGGAAATACAGTCCAAACAGTGGACTGCAAAGGGGGAAGTGGCTCCAAAAAAAGCAAAAACTGTTTTTTTGGCTGGGAAAGTGAGTCGACTGTTTTTGTCATGGAGTTATTTTAATCGATTATCTTCAAAAAGGAAAAACCATTACAGGAGCATACTACGCATCATTACTTGACAAGCTGAAGGCAGAACTTGCGGAAAAACGGCCAAGTTTTTGTATTAAGAAAAAGAAAATCCTGTTTCACCAAGACAAAGCCCCGTCTCGCACCTTAGCGGTTGCCATGGCGAAAATCCATGAATTACGGTTTGAACTGCTTGACCATCCGCCTTACTCACCAGATCTAGCCCCAAGCGACTTCTTTTTGTTCCCTCATCTAAAAATTGCGCTCGGAGGACAGAGATTTTCGTCAAATGAAGAGGCAATCACCTTCGTGAACGATTATTTTGCAGAGAAAAACTCCGAGTACTATTTGGACGGGTTACAGAGATGGGAGAAGTGTGTAGAGTTGCTAGGAGACTATGTTGAAAAATAAAAAAAAAAATTCTGAAAAAACGTCTTGTATCTTTTTGTTAGGTCGGAAAATTTTCAGACCACCCTCGTACAAGACATAACCCAATTTTCAAGCTTTTAGTGAAAAAGAAGTAAGACTGTTACACTGATAACTATGGTATATCTTGAACCATATTTTTCCAATTAATTGATTAACCAATGAATTAATGATTAACTATGTTTTAAAAATAAGTCATTATCCTTGAGTATTTAGTTGTTTTTTTTTTACAAAAGAAGACTTTGCCTATCACTTTTATGCCTAATATGTTTTTGTATTAAAGTTTTGTATTTGTATAGAAGTAAAATTTTAAAACATATTTCTATTTTTAGTGGCAACAAACCTTTATGAGGTATACATTGATCGTGACACCAGACAATTTTCTGACAAACAAGTTTCAGGCACACCTGAATACATAGCTCCAGAAGTTATTCTCGGGCAAGTTTGTTGTACTATTTCCATCTAATATATAGTAGATATGTAAATGTTAAAATACTTTATTGTCATCCAAGAATCTCATTTGAGATTATTACATATAAGATTATAATGTAACTGATAAAATATAATAAATAGTAGACTCCTTCTTAATCTGCACAGTTGGGTTTAATAGTGTGACAATTAAGCTAGATGAAGGGCTTTTATAATCCATTAATATTGTAATTGGGCTAAAATCTTCATTTTATTGTGTGTGTGTGTGTGTGTGTGTGTGTGATCAGTTTGTAACTCATATGGAAAAAAAGTAAGAAAAAAGCTGAAAGAGCACACAGCAGAAGAATAATCATAATAAGAATATAAGAATAGAGCAAAAGGTGTACACAGAGTGCTTTGCTTTGCAATGACAAAAGAGATTTTGAGAATATACAGATAGTGATATTAACAAAAGTAAAAATATAAATGGAATAAGACTAAGAACTAAAATAAAAATTATAAATTAAGAAAAAACTTAGAAACAGGAGAGATGGGAAGGAAAATTATAGAAGACAAGGATTGGGTTAGTTGGTAATAGGGCTTTATCTTCTTGGTAACAGTTGCCTGATGTGAGGCGAAGATGTCAAAGTCTTCCGCCATGTATATGAAAATGGCCAAAGGGCCTCTCACTAACATCTGACTCTGCCACCCAGAAACAAGACAAATTTGATATTACCAACTATCTTCACCTGATTTGCCAGCCCAGATGCCGGTTACTTGGTGACATGTCTATGTTCGAGTATATACTTTTTTTGTTGTCCCAGTTGAGATGTCAGAATGTGGAGAAGTACCACTTAATTTTACAGAAGTAAATCAGCTTGTCATGGACTGATCAACAGAGTAACAGAGGGAGGTGCATGTCATCTGCATATTGCAACTTTTTCTGAGCTGTCAGTTGGTACTGGGTGGAGCCACACTGATGCATGCCCTTGAATGACAGATCACTGCCCTTACCAGCTGGCAACTTTTGCAGTTCACAACCTCTTCTTATCATCATATATTTCAAGAATCTGTGAGTGCCTCTTCGATCAAGGTAACTAATTTTTCTACTAATATTCCTATTGTAAGCTCTGTGTCTCTTATTCTATTTGCTAACAATCTTTTAACTTTTTTTAAAACTACCGACTTTTTTTCCTACCTATTTAACTCTCTCCAATTATTGGTTTAAAAGGAAAAAAAATTGAACTATTTCTTCTGATGTATTAAATAGTTTCTAATTCTATAAAATATTTTACAATGAACAATTGAATACAACAAATTGGAATTTGAGAAAAATACTTTAAACTTAGTCCTCTATTGCACCCTTTTCCTGCAAACCATTACTCATAGGAGGGAGAGGGACTGTGAGTGCTGAAAAATTATTATTTGCGATCTCTGCTCCAGAGCTCAAAGTCGGACTAAGTGCCCTAATGATGGCTATTTTTTTTTTATTATTTCTAGGGAGCAATCAAGAGTTATTGGGAATTAAAGTCTAGTATATAACATTTATATTAATCTTAAATATAAACATACAACAACAATATTCAGGATTGCTGAATTTAATCTAAAAAGTATAAGTGTCCCAGTGTTTTTGTGTTAGGGTGGATAGTTAAGGTTAAGTGTAAGACAGTAAGCTATTACTGCAATTTGAATATACTTATATATTAATGTACTTTGTTTAAAATGTCTAGTATTATTTTACCATACATGGGAGTCCATTATTATCATAAATATACAACTGAACAAATGAATTTGTTAGGATATCAGCTTAGGTGACCTATTTTATATCAATCTCTACCTACAAACCTGGTACTTCTGACTAATTAAAGAAGGTCACTAAACTAACATACCCTCAATTGCATTTATGCCTAAAAACCAACAATAAACAAAAACTAGACTCAAAGACTCCATTCCTTGCACACTGTGTGTAGTATTAATTGAAATTTGACCTATATTAACAAATCTAAACAGTGCATCCATTAACGTATCAACCAGCATGAAAGAGACCTCATCAACATACTTTTTACAAATAACCAAACATTTAACTTCTCCTATACCCAAATCATTACTACTAACGAGAAAAACTACCCAAGTTTTTATAATAATGTTTGCCGAGGTGTATTTATTATATATATACATTTTATTCCATTTTTTAATATCCAGAACTCAAAACTACTTTTTTTCAGCAACAAAATAGTTGACCAATACCCTATTAACCATGTTGAAAGGAATGATTAACCAATGTTTATATTCTTCTATACATAGGAGAATTACAGATAAGTCAGTTTCAATATTAGATAATTTGTTGAGAGGGAGTCTACTACGCAGTGAATAAATATACACATAAATTTATAAACTGTTTCACAAAAAAAAAAAAAGTCACTTTGAGACATTTATTGTTTTATTATGATTTTGTTGATAATTATTAGTTGTATGTAATACCCCTTTTTCCAAATCTTTCTTAGTCAAATTTAGTAGCTTTTAAAGTAGAACTAATTCCTCATCTAATCCTCCATTATTGTTATCTGTGGTAAGATTTGCTCTGGCCAAGAGTGATAGAAGCACAATTTAATTATTTTTATAAGTATAGTCATTTAAACTGATTCTGAAGTAGCATATGGGTATTTGTTCTGTAAGAAATTTTTATTATTATTTATCAAAGATAATCCTTGTTAGAGAACATTTTAACTGGACTGGGATTGAATAGACCAATATGCCATTTAAATGTTGAGGATCCATCCCATATTACCACCATACAGCTCTTGTTTGTCCTCATCTGAGTTCAGTTCAGTTGGAGCATATACACTCCCTTTAAGCCTCAATTAAAGGATTCTCTAATCGACTGTTAACCATTTGCAACCCATGAAGTCATATTTATCATTATTGTTAAAAATATTGGTGTAATACAAAATAAAATATTGATAAACATAAATAAAGTGAGTCACATTTTTTGTGGAGCAGTTTATTTATACATGTGATTTTGCTTAATTACATTCAACAAAAGCTATAAATCATAGAAAGTGTTTATTTTTTATAAGTTTATAAAAATTTTAATATTAATGAATATTTTTATATTAAAATATAAGAATATTATATAATACAAATACCTGAACATGGGTTGGGTTTGAGAATACATTTTTAATATTCTAGTTTGTTGTTTTATTACAAGTTGTATACATTTCATTTACAAGTTGAATTATCAATGTTTTGTGATATTTTATTTTGCATTTTTTGTGCATATATATTCTCATGCTTAACTATTATTTTTTTCAGACAAGGATATGGAAAGCCAATTGATTGGTGGTCAATGGGTATAATACTGTATGAATTTCTTGTTGGATGTGTACCATTCTTTGGCGAAACACCCGAAGAGCTATTCGCTCACACTGTTAATGGTGTGTATTAATTTTTTTGTTTTTTCTTGTTGAAATTTCACAACAATTTAATTATGCTGTATTATGTTTCAATCCATCTTCTTAACTGAAAATTTCAGGGTTAGTGAATGTGATGTGAGACTCAAGCGGGGTAATTGTTTATGAATCCTTGAAGAATAATATGGTTTACTGTACTTCTCTTCTTTTGTTATGGGCATGTAATTTTTGAGAAACTTTCACTTTCTCTTTCAGTACCCTAGATTGAACAAAACATTTGATCTTAAAACTATTTTGAAAAACAAACTATTAATTATTAATTTTATGAAATAAAGTTCCCATTATTGGAAAATTCAATGTATTTTTCTATAAAAACTCATCAATTATTATTATGAATAACATAAGTTATATTAGATCAATTATATAAGTAAATAAATTACATAAAACTTAAGCTTCTCTACTCTGGACTCGATTTATTTATGGCATTCGGGCTTATCAAAATGGATGGAAAAGTTTTCTGGGAGTTTTAATTATTATTCATTATTTACCTTAAAGTATTTATTTATTTTTATTCCCCCCCCCCACCGACTTTTGCCTCTTTTCATGTATGGTGTAATATACATCTGAAAATCTCTTGGACTGCACATATTAAATGTATGGATTCTATTGCAATGACAAATGTTTCTATTTTAGGTCCACTTTATCTGAAGATATCTTAACATCTTTTTAGAAGGTTGAGCTTTGATATTTCAAATGAATGATGAGCAATTAATCTTATAATAATAAATAAATATAATACATGATATGTACTACTTAATCGCTTTCTGCAAACATGTCTTACATATTTTAGGTTACCAATTGATATATTTGTTTTATTATGCCAAGGAACATTTTTTTTAGTTTATAATAATTTTTGTATAGGATTATTGGTAAGTTCAAAGGATGAGGCTTTACTTTGAGACATTTATGGTGAAATCTTCTTTTATCTACCTGTATGTCAGTTAGGGCTCGTGGTATGGCAATTTTAGGCCTAATACCATGTAGCCCCATGTAAACAAAGGTTGTAAACATATATAGAGGATTAGAAGTGGAATAAACACAGTTTAAACATAGCCGTTGTTCAAATATCATTTCCCCTTACTCTTGTTCTTTTTTTTTAATCGTCTAAAGCCAATAGACAATAACTGGTGCCAAAACCCGGAACTGCAAACGTTTAGTTAAACGAAGTGCGGTCAGTCTTTTTTTTTGTTGTTGTTGATTGTTTTTACTACATTATAAAGTGAAATGGTGGAATTACGGACCTTCGAAGTTTTGCTGTTGCCTAAGGAAACGTTAGCAGAAGCTCACGCAAACTCCCTGGCGTGGATGAAAGTGCGGGCCGCGACGTCGCAAGATCTGAGAAGGGCAATCTCAGACTTCGGAAATTTCAGGAGAACTCGGTGAGTTGAGTCATTTTCTCAAAGGCGGTGACAGACTTATGGAGAGAGTGGAAGCAAAGGTGAATGAAGGTCTACTTGATCCAGGCGACGCGAAGTTGATTAAGGCAGACTTGGTGTGCAGGGTAAAAAGAAACGTATTAAACGTAATACAGGCCGATGAAGAAGCACCATGGGTGGTAGTAAAGGAAAGGTTGAAGAAGGCTTACGGGGGCGGCAGATGGACACCAGAGGAGGACATCTTACAAAGGTTCTGGGAAACACAACGATCGAAACAGACAAAAGGACAGTATGCTGGGGAACTGTTGGCGCGGTACAACAAAATTACACAGAAAATGAGAGATACAGTGGAGGTAGAAGCCAGGATGGCATTCTTAGCAACCATCCTCAAGGTACAGAGACAGGGAGGAAGGAAAATCTACCTGGGGACCAGTCCTTTGTCGAATGCGCTTAAGAAATGATGGACGCTAGTGCCCGTGATGAAGAAGTGCAGCTAGAAGCAGAGGAAGCAGGTTGGACGAGGATGATATCTTGTAGGCCGAAAATGCAGCAGCAGACTTGGAGAAGAAGAGAACCGCATTATGAGGAGAAGAAAAGGGTGGTAGGTGAAGGGAAGAGAACAAGACAAGGAACAGCTAGAACTAGCGGAAGGAGAGAGGACATATGATGTCATGGGTGTGGGAGAACCGGACATCTAGTAGTGGAGTGGCCACGCACGAAATGTTTCGAATGCGGAATGGAGGGGCACATCGCTAGACAGTGTCCATATATGTCTCAAAGAGCTGAAAGATACAGACCGGAACCAATGGAAGTTAACGCCCAGAGAGTGTGGGGGAGAATTAGGGCCCCCTCGGAATCGACAAAGACATCGGGAGCAGAGGAAGAACCCAGGAGCAGCAGGAACTACGGAGGAGATGACAGCAGGGCCCACATAGGAAGCAGACAGCAAGGTGCAGAAGCGGGAAGGAAAATGCAAACGTCGGCCTGAGGAGCAGAGGGGTGACCGCAAGTTAATCAATTACAGTGTGGAAGGTGACTACGGTGGTATACCCATAATCCGAGTGGCGAGAGGAGTGCGGTGCCTGGTAAACACCGGAAGTTCAAGCACAATCCTCAGCAGGAAGGCAGCGGATAGATTGCGTATCAGCAAGGGTGCACCCTGGATCTGGGTGTGTGCGTGTAGACTGATCACCTTGAGAGGGCCGTGCAAAATCGAAGAGGAAACGGTGATGGGATTTGATAGGTGGGCGGCCAAGGAGGAGAGTTTGAAAGTACACGTAGTAGGGAGGATGCCCTGAGAATACGAAGTGTGACCTCATAGGAAGAGTAGGATCACGAGTGAGGAACAGAGAGGGAACGTGGCCTATTAGGCTGGGGAAGAAGTCATACCGGTGTATGGAAGCCGTGAGGGATGGTAATGCGAGAATCGGGGCAATTAATTGAGAGAAGGACTGGAGAAAGTTGATTAGGAGAGACTATGAGGATATTTTCTTCAAGGAGGGGGACAACAAACTAGGAATAACGGGGGAGACGGTGCATGAAATTCCACTGAAACAGGAGCGCATGATATATATGAAAGAGAAGAGGTACCCGCAGGCGCTGAGACAACACATCAGGGAGGAGATCAAATCATTAAAAAGACAAGGTTTCGTGGTGAATAGCACGTCACTGTATAATAGTCCCCTGTGGGCAGTAAAGAAGAAAGGGACATGGGGCGAGGAGAAATACCGAGTGGTCATTGACTACAGAAAGTTGAACGAAAATGCGTTAGACAAGAAATACCCCATCCCCCGCTTTGAGGATATCCTAGATAGATAAGGTGGGGCAAAGATATTTAGCACTTTGGACATAAAGGCCAAAGTTTACTTTATTTACCACCAGATCTGAATGCATCGACAGGACCAACATAAGACCGTATTTATTTATTATTGTATAAGCACAATCTACGGCGATGCATGGAGCGGCTGCAGGAGGAACCGGTATTAGCCTTTCCGGATTTTTCCCTACAATTCATGATCGCCAGTGAGCATTGGGAGCAGTACTCTTGCAGGACTGCGATGGAGGGTAAAAACCGATAGCGTACACTAGCAGGCGCCTCACTGATCCTGAGAGCCGGACCCAAAAAAGTATCGATTCCTTGAAATGGTAAGTTAAATGTTTTGAATTTTATTCATGGAACCCATAAGGCAATTTTCATGGCATAGATTGCATCATAACGCTTATTTTCACTTTTTTTTTCGTTATTACTATAAAATAACGACACAAAAGGAGGTTTTGACAACATGGGTAGAAGAACAGAATAATAAATGAGCACACCACCCAGTGATAAACAAAAAGGTGCTGTTTGCACTCTTTGTGAATTTGATTGATTTCGCTTCCGTTAACACATTCATTCTCTGGAATGAAAAACATCCAGATTGGAAAAAGGCCTACATTCATCGATGATGCTTACTTTTACTGGAACTTGGCTGTACCTATGATCAAGAAACGTTGTGCAGAGGACAACGAAGCATCACCGTTGCATGCAGAGTGTAGTAGTTTAAAAATGTTTTTTTTTTTTGTTTTTCAAATCTGAATTTTTTTTAACAAATAATGTTTTGAAAAGTTTTACAATTTATTTAACTTGTTTTTGTTTGTTCAATGCACTCATTTATTGACAAAAATTGGGGAATAAAGAAGTGGGTTCTGTGCTTTCTAATTCAAAATATTTATTCATTGTTCAATTAGCTTATTATAACTAGCTTTTGCTCAATATTGGTTCTTCTTTCCAACAGATGACATTGAGTGGCCTGACGATGATGATTGGCCTGTTCAGGAGGAAGCAAAGGACATCATTAGCTCATTGCTTCAACAGAATCCTCGTGACAGATTAGGTACTGGGGGTCCTCATGAAGTCAAAGAACATCCTTATTTTCTTGGTATGGATTGGAACTCTCTATTACGCCAAAAAGCAGAATTTGTACCTCAGCTTGAAAATGAAGAAGATACAAGCTATTTTGATAGTAAGTAATTTGAAGAATTTTAATAATCCATCTACATTATTATCTTAATTAAAAAAAAATCATTGTAACTTTCATATTTCAAGAACTGATTAAGAATTATTTTAGTATCTATTGTCCTTGTATATTAGTGATAAAAATTTGAATTTTTGAAATTACCAGCATTATATTAGTTATTTGCATCTAGTTTTAATTTTTGAATAGCTCATGTGGAATATTCTGCATGAATTTATTGATAACTCAATCCAATATTAATATACATACATATCATCAATTTACTGATTACAACAATTTGTTAACAAATAATAATTTATGGAGCTCATTAATGAACTAATACTCTATTTAATAATTAATTATTAATATTTTAGGTCGTGTTGATCGATATAATCATGAACTTAGTGGTGATGAGACAGAAGACACAGTATTGTTAGGTGGATTTTCATCATGCTCCCCACAATATCGAAAAGTTCAATCAAAATTATCTCTTGCACTTCCAAGTACCACTGTGGAAGGAATTTCTCCAAAAAATGTTGCTAAAAAAATAATCTTTAACAACATTAATCATGATATTTTGAATCCTACAGGTATGAAATACACTGAAATACTTTTTTTTTTTTATTACTGTAGTTTTTCTGAGCAATAATTTATTTCATTCAATATTTAAACTGTTAACTAGACTTTTTTTAACTGAAGTTCTAGGTTATTTTATAGTTAATTTTGGACTATATTTTTAAATGAAATTTTGTAAGTAAATTAGCTCTTTTAGGTTTATCACGAGTGTTAAAAAAAGTATATTTGTTCTTTGAAAAATTATTGGTTGGGAGAGATTCTAATTTTTATTCCAAAAATCTAATACAATCCCTGAATTCGCCTATATTAATTTTTCTATTGTAAAATTTGATGTAATTGATAAAAAAAATTCAAGTGCCGAGATGCCTAGTTTGTGCTGTTTGCCAGTAAACACTGATTTTGACAGAATTAAAGTGATATTTAAATTTTTATTTCTTTGTATAAATTAATAATTATTTTTAAATGATTATTTCAAAAATAATGATTCCAAATGTATTGATTTAAATAGATAAATATTTTATATTTATTTTATTCATTATATTTATTTTATTCATTATATTAATTTTATTCATTAATAAACTTTGCTCTTTTTATATTATTTTGGAGTTGAAAATCATTTTAAAATAGGCTTATAAATACATTTTGTTTCATAAATTAAAATTAAACCCATGGCGAAACATTTACTATGAGTTAAGGTCGAGGTTGCAACTACAGTTAGTAGATGATACTGAAGAAAGGTTAGCAGGGTTGGCACTTATATTTTATTTCGGTTTTCTACACCAGGTTTGCTACTTATTTTTTAAGCTACCACTAATTTTTCCTTACAAGGTTGAAGTAACCCTAAACAGACTGGAAATTAATAAGATAAGAGTAGATTGTGAACGTAGGAATATTATTTAGTGTTTTGAGGAGGTGAGATGTGCAAATAATAATTGTAATTATTATATTATAATTCATACCTATATATTAACTTACACAATGTGATTTGAGGAATTTTTTATTTTCATTGTATAGCAACAGAGGAAACATTTGAACTAGAAGGTGTTGAAGATCTTGAGCCTTTCCAAGGTCATCCTACCACTCCAGATTCTTCCCAAACTGAGAGTGATGATGTTTCCCCACAGATACAAAGGAAACGTCGACTTCAAAACCGTGATACTGTACCAAAATTTTCAATATCAATTGAAGATGAACATTCTGTGTAAGTTAATGTATTATTTTTCCTCTCTTAGATCTTTAACAATAGCTACCTAGATTAGTTGTAAAAGAGTACACAAAAACCTTTTGAGTATTTGGCTATCATCTTTATTGAACACTTTTAAACAACCATTAAACGTGCGAATCCATATGAATAAAATTTTTCATATTAGATAGGATTTAGTATCCATTATTTCATACTCTGTAATCTGATCTGCTATCTTCAAGTCAATTTTTTATCCAACTTATTGTTATTGAATCACTGCTGAACTATGACTATTACTAGATAATTTAGGTTTTTCTCTCTCTACCCAAGTTTTTTCCCTTGCACTATTCTTACCTAACTAAAACTAAATGATGATGAAATGTACTGTAACCAACAGAGCTGGGCATAATTTATTTTAAATAATGAATATAATTGGCTTGGGGGCTAAAGTAGTCATGTTTTAGGTTGGTTTAAAATTTAATCATTATTCTGTAAAAGTCAGCATACCATTATTTTTAAGGAATAAGTCTTTTATGTACATTAAGTTTCTTTTTATTTATTTATTTCAATTATATTATTTTTAAACTGTTTTTAAAAATTGTTGTTATTGCAGATTTAAAAAAACTGGTGATGTTTCACCACTTACAAGTAAGCCTAAAAAGTTCATTGGAGACCATCCATTTCAGAACTCAGGACCGATGCGAATGGCTATTGCACCTGTATTTTCTAGTTCAAAGCACCCGTCTAGAGCTGTGATTAAAAGTTTCAGTGCTTCAGGTTTATCACTTATGATCCCTCCTGGAAGAGGTAATTAATTATTTAATTAATTGTTCATAATATCATCAACTTTGAGATTGTTAGAAGTGTTTTAATGATGATGCTTTACATGGTATTGCCATGTATCTATTGTGTCTTTCAACATGGGGGGGCCATACTTTTAGCAATTTCTGCTAAGTTACTCTGTTCCTGGTAAGGATACAACACTATTTAAAAAATTTCTCTTGGGAAAACTCCTCCAAAACAAGTAGTCATGAAAGACAGCATTGTTAGTCATCTACCTTGTCAATGATATGGTGGTGATGATGTAGAAAAATGTTAAATCATATTTATTGGGGCTAGGCATCCGATTTATCCCTGCCTCTCGACTTCTTTGGCTTCAAGGTATGTTCACAGAGTATCTGCTGTTCTATAGGTATCCAGCTCTGCCGAATAATATCTATATGTGAATCCAGTCAGTTCACATATAGATAGAGCTCTCGTGGATGGTGTTACCAGGTCACTGAAGTAGGTCTATCTTCCACCATTGGTTTAAGAGGGGTATGTACCCGCCAACCCCAAAACTTCTCTGAATCTCTACTCTTTAATGGGTGGTGATTGACCCAGTAAAAGAGGCACCTCTATTTATCTTAATATTTATGTCTCCTCAAGAGGTAGGTTTACTCTGTTATATCTGTATGAGTGGCATATGCTAACATTTTATGGTTTGGAGAGTTGATGATACTCAGTTTAATTATGATTTTTTAGTTCTTGATTAATTGGAACTTGGGTTGGGGGGAATTCAAATTACAAATGAAAATGGATAAGTAATTGGGAGGAATCATTTATAGATTTAGTTGTTGGGGATGGAGTGGGATACAAAAGTGTAAGAAGAGAAATAAAGGTAGTAATTAGGGTGTTTAAATCTGTAAGGAAACGAGTTAACAGGTTAGTGAGATGTGTGTAGCTTGAAGGTGGTGTAATTTGGGGTTGAGGTGGGGACTGGGTTTACCGTATGACAGATTAATTTCTGGAATGCTGGGGAAGAGTGGCTTGCCAATGAGGATAGTGCCTGTGAGTGTTCTCTGCTTTGACCTACCTACATTAGCAAAGAAACAGAAGGCATCACATATCTCACTATAATGCGTCTTGAACTAACTGTGGCTTGTTACAATTGCTCTGGACGACGTAGTTGCTAAACCCTATACTTAACTTTTGAAGCCCTTATAAGAACTAATACATTTAATAATTGTAAACACGTAGTTTAAGTCTAGTCCAAAATATATATATATTATATACACATATATATATATATATATATATATATATATATAAGTTAAGGGTCATGGTATGGCAATGTTAGGGCTAATACCACATAGCCCCATGTAAACATATATAGAGGATTAGAAGCAGAATAAAGACAGTTTATACCTAGCTGTTGTTGATATATCATTTCCCTTTACTCTTGTTATTTTTTTTAATTGTCTTAAGCCGATAGATGATAACTTATTTATATATATATATATTATTCTAATATTTTCTTATTTTTATTAATAATAATCATATTTTAATTATATAAAAACTTTATATTCATAACTTTTACTTTATCTCAAGGTTCTGTTAATTATTTTAGGAAACTTTTGGCAAAAGGAATATTGATTTTATTATTACACACATTTAATAGCTAAAAATTGATATACAAATAAATTACGTACTTAAAATTTTGTATTATACTGGCCAGTGCTTCTCCGTGTTGGTATCTTCGTTGTTCATCTTCTAATGCTTGATCTGATTTGTCTTCATGCTGAGTGAAAGTAAAGATGTCTTGTTGTCGCATCTGGTGAAAAATGAAAAAGGACCATGAGGGGCCAGCTTGGGTACGCTACCTCCTCTAACGGTGTCTGCTCAACGACGACTTACTAACGACTGACAAACGACTAATGACCCTCAGGAGGTTCACTCTTCTAGCTTCTGTCCGATGCCTTCTTGACTTTCAATTTCAAAAACATGAAGCACGGATAGCTACTAAATTCCTTAACACTCGTTTTTTCTGAGATTATTTACAAGCACCATTTAAAATCATCATTTAAAAATATCATAACAATATATATATATATATCTATCTATATCTATAATCTTTGTTTTCTTCCAAAATATATATGTAATGTTTGTTTTCTAATATGAATTTTTATTAAAGAAGTTAAGTTACATTGATTTGCTAACATTAGGTGGAAATTTCCATTGGTTTTAATTAGTTTAGATTTGGGAGACTTTTCAGCATATGTAAAGTAAATAGAAAGTCTATGATAAAATAGGTTACTTAATATGCATGTAGAATACAATTTTTTGATATTTTGTTTTTCTCCGCTTGTTACATATATTTTTTTCATAAAAATAATTATAATTTGTTATTAGTCTGTAAAACACTGTAAATTAATTTATTTTAATCTTTATTACAAGAATAGTTGGTAATACTGTTTTAATTTCAGATGAAATACCTCAAATGGAGTCACCAGGTGGATCTAGTACTGCTAGTTCTAGAGATAATTCTCCATGCAGAGAACTTTCTCCTCTTGTAACTAGTTTAAAGCCACCAGTAATTATTAGACGTGGCCCTTCTGGTTTTGGATTTACTGTTCATACTATACGAGTTTATTTTGGTGATACAGACTTCTACACAATGCATCACCTTGTGATGGTAATAATCTATTTTACACTATAAAATTCTAATTTAAAATTTGATAACTAATTATTACTGTTGATGTTCTTGTGGATACTGTTGATACATTTAACTAAAACATTAAGAAACCGTTCATTATTTTCTTTGATCACAGATAATAGGACTTGATAGGCATTTAAAAAAGACTAAATAATCAGTATTTTCAAGGTAAAATGTCTGAACAATGAATGTGTATTTTAAATTATTATACGTCATCTACAACTGACATATTCTGATACTTCATCAGACTGATATACAGATTAACAGTTTTATTATCGTTGCCAGCTACAATTCATAGTGAGGGTTGGAAGATTGATCAATCCAAAAAAAAATTTAAGTAATGGAATTTGCTGAATCAACTGTTCTTGCTGTTCTTGCTGTTCTATAAAACGTTATCTGTCCCAATCTATCTAGAGGCATTCATTATCAACCAGCTATTTCATTAATGAAGAAAATTGTTATGTCTGAATGTTTTTAACAATGTATATTATTAATTTAGTTAGAAAACAACAATCATATGTTTATTATTCAAGCTTAAATATAATATTTAGTAATTTAAAATTCAATATCAATAATTGAACCTATTTGTTTCCAGAAATAGACAAAACTGGCTGACATTACTGGCTTTCTCTAGCCTTATATTGAAAAAAAAATTTTTTTTTAGACAGATTGTAATACGGTATGAATGAGCAAGTGAATGAAAATTGTAAATATGGTATTAATGAAATCATTTATCTCAATTACTTATTGCCCAATGAGGCAGATTGTAATTTTATCATAATAAAGTTGTTGGTGCTGTTGTAGACATTGTAAACAATAAAAACTGATAAAAGTATTTATCTTTATTATTGAACTTCTAACAAAATAGATTAATGAATTTATCTATCAAATAAATAGCCTTTATTAATTTAAATTAACTGGTGATAGATAATAAATTTTTCACTTGTTTTTTCAGGCAGTTGAAAATGGCAGTCCAGCTTTTGAAGCTGGTTTACGACCAGGGGATTTAATAACACATATAAATGGTGAACCTGTTCAGGGTCTGTATCATACACAAGTTGTACAGCTCCTTTTGTCTGGCACAGATCATGTTACATTACGTTCAACACCATTAGAAAATACTTCAATAAAATCTGGTGGACGTCGAAGAGAACTGTGGCAGTCTAAATTAGCTAGAAGGTATTAATGCTGTGAATAATCAAACACTCAATTGTTATTATCAACTTATTCGCTAGTTGCTTGTTACTCAATATCACTAAAAAGAATATTTATTTCATATATTGATAAGTTTGAGTCAGTCTTAAATACACAAAATTAATTCTGCAACATGTATGACTTTTTTCTGGTTTAGTTTCATGATTTTTAATCTCAATATGTAAAACAAAAATACATAATAAATTATTACTGTTTGAATTTCATTAGGAATTGGCTTTTGTGGTAAAAAAGAATAGATATTAAGTTTTTCTTAAAACTACAGCAATATTTATATTACTAGTTTCTTAAAACTATAGTTATCAAAATCAATGTTCATTATACTAGTAGGTTTTATTGTATGGAATAAGTGTTTGAAAAGTGAGGTTATTCTAAAAAGCTTTTTAAATCAATTGTAAGTACTTTATGTTTGAGCTTTAATGTCTGAAAATCAATTTAATTATGTTCTGCTTGTGTCTTATTGTAATCAGCTAAATAAAGTACATTACTGTGTAATCTCACAGACTTTGGTAATCCAAACTGTTTTTCGTTTCTTATGTATATATTTCGTTTTTTATTGGTAGGGACAGGAAAGATGTTGAATAAGGTGAGATTCCTGAGAAATTGGTTCGTGATTCTCCTCCTCTTTTCAGATCAGCTGGCCAAGCCATTATTCGTTAATTTTCATGCGTCTTTTCTAGCTGCAGACTCTCTTAGATTCCATTTCTCTCTAAACACTGACCCCTTCCCTTCAACTAGAGTATCCCCTAAAAATCTTTTTGAACAGCAGAATTTGATTTTTCTGTTAATCATTAAGTTTTTTTTGATATGCTGAATTCAAAAATGGCCTTCATTATTTATATATCCACCTCGTTTATATATTTTGCAAATGATGAAGGGTTTCCTTTGAAAAAGAACTAGAGTTATCACTATTTATTACATATAATAAAACACAAGGATATTTTTCTTCCTATTAACCCAATTTTGTTAGATTAATAAAGTGTTCAATCATTTAGTCTTTGAAACAATTTTTCTTTTCTTTGATCCTTCTTCTAGTGCGCTTTCATTTTCCGTTATTTACTGATTTACAAAATGATGTCTTTAGATACATGTTTTTTATTTTGAGACTTAACACCAACTATTAAGCTTTATTCTTGAAAGGCCTAAATCTCTTACCTAGGTCATTGAGCTCACAAAAGTATATCCCACAACAGCTTGTATATTATATTCCTGGTTAGCTGTTAATTAAGACACTTTCACTTAAAATAAGAATCAACAATCTGGAGGAAGGTTTGACCTGTTTTCTATTAATATTTGTCTCTCATTAATATCATATTCAAGTGCCTCTCTAAGAAATGAGAACTCGTTCTATAATAGATTTTTTAGTCAAGAATACCTCACCAGTTTTTTGATTTTGTTAGAAATATCACACTAAAAAAAACCCGAAAGTGATGGAATTTTTTGAGTATTTTTCAAGGTTTAAGCGACCAAAAATGTATAGGAAATTGACAAAAAATTATGTCCAGTTTTTTGGTTGCAGACCTGTGGTATTTGTGAGCTATTTTGAAACAGCTTGACAAAGAGGAGAATATGTCTAATTTGGCTTGGGAATATGACATCAAGTCCATAATCAATAATTTAAAGAAAAATTGCCTCTTATGCCTTAGTTTCTTTTTACTCTTCTGTTGATATTATTATTATAAACATTACAATTTTTAAAACACAACATTAAAAGGGAGGGTTTTCCTACATAAAGTACATTTGAAAACATAGAATATACTGTATTGTTTTAATATACATTTTATATTAAAATAACTACATATATTGTTAATTTCATGTTTATTTTTCCCCACCCTCTCTATATTCTAAATTTTGTAATTATCCAAAAACCCTTTTGCAACAATTATTTTGAATTAGCAATATTGCACTGTAATAATTTAGTTACTATATTTTAATTGTAATTAACATTTGTAGATCTTTACAAAAACAAAGGCGTCAGAAAAGGGAACTAGGGGATAGGAGAAAAAAAGCTTCCTTATTTAGAAGAATAAGCACAAAACGAGCTAGTGTCGAAATGCAGCAGGTAAAACATTCTTAACTACTTAATTTTCATAATTTAAATTTGTTTATGAATTGAATTATATAAAATGAAAGCGTAACTTTTTTGCATAATGTTAACACAAATTTTTTCATTTTGTTTGTGGCAGACCATATAATTTCGACTAAACTTTACAAAAACCCTTTAATTGTTTATTAAGTAATAATTATTTATGTAAACATAGATTATATTTAATTATAAATTTATTTTATATAAAATAGTTTTCAATCCTAAAAACAACATAGTCATTTATTTTTTGGACTGGTAAAGTGTGCTTTTCATTAAAAAACAAAATACAGATTCATCTTAAATAGAAAATTGTAATATATATGTCACTATATTATGTGTATAAAATTGAAAATTTCTGGTATAAAATTATTCAGAAAACAAAGTACAATGTCTACAATCTGGCTTCACCAGCTCTGCATGCCCAGTAATAAGGTGCTGAAATAGATAAATCCATATAGCAACATCTCATGCTCATGCAGAGGTTGGCTCAACCAAAAGTTTTTGTTGTAAGTGGCGCTCAGTTCTGACATTGGGATGAGAAACCGTGATATTTATCTACTTGGCTTCATGGTTTCAATATTTCTGGACTAATGGTAATAAAAGTAGTTATTATTGTAGGAATAACATTTGCAACAATTTCGGTCGGAAGGTTTTTTTTATTGATTACCATTAAAATGCTAAGTTAAGAACAGAGAAAAACCTGGCAGAATAGAGGGGGAGGTGGAAAAAAAAATCACCAGCTGTAAGCATTGTAAATGATTAATGTCGGGAGTTATCAAATGTGTGAGTCCCCAAGGTGGGGAGGAAGTGCCCACCGCGGGCTAGGGTCGCTACAACCTCTAGCCGCCGTCCGGTGAGTGCCAAAAAAGAGATAAGACGGGTGGACCTGTGGTCTTTCACCGTTGCTGGCGGCCTAGTCGGCGGACAGCTTAATTCGCTTTGATCCGACTCCATAAGTTCTTAGAAGGTGTGCCCCAACAAAGCACTGTGTTCAGGAGAAGAGGAACAGGGTAGGTTTACAGGTAGTTTATGTGATCTCGGAATGACCACAAATTCACACTCGGTATCTAAGGGTAGGCGAAAACTGTCCAGATCCCAAAGGCGAGTGTGAACCGGAGAGAAGCAGACTGGATTGCCGTGGGAGATACTACTAGGTAAAGTTTGTAGGGCCACAGCAGCCATCGTCCGCGAGGGAGAGGTCTCTCCCAAGGAGGTGCTAGTTATAGCAAGACAAAGGGAGAAATTCCCACTAGGAAAATGTGGGGTCTGACAACGCCGGACTAAAACATAGCGAGGCTAGGAGAGAGAGAGAGAGATGCAGAGGTAGTTGAATGAGAAGGCCATGGTTTGAGTAGAGCAGCAAGCGCTAGTGCAGAGAGAGAGCAGCGTTCCAAGTGCCGGTTCAGTATGTTCTGAAAACTGCCCTAAGACGGTCTGGTTATATAGACAGGCCAGCCGTGGTGGGGGGTGTTCCCCCACCTGCGGCTGTTTCCCCCACTAGCTTCCCCCTCTTACTTGATGCGTTAAGGTGTTTAATTAAGTGTGGAAACATAGATAGATATTTTCTGGGCCGAGAAGAGGGGAACTTCTAATTATTTGTAATTAAGAGTTTGCCACTACAATGAAAAACCTCTAGTCCACATATATGCTATTATGAAGGATGTAAAAGGTGATGTATGAAAAAAATATCTTAAGCACTGTAAGATGTGGAATCTGATATCCTTATGAACCTTAATAAATATTTTTCTATTAGTTATAAATAAAACAAGAGTTATGTTTAAAAACAGCGGGGAAATTTGTTTTGGCCCTATTACATTATCTTTTTTTTATTCTTAACTTAGTTTTATCAGATTTAATTTTAACCCAAAAATAATATCTCATACTATATGAAGACATTTGTTGTGTAAATCCTTATTATGGGGACATACCTAAAATTATTTTAAAAAATAAATAAATAAGATATTGAAATAATAACTATTCTTGTTTCTCAGATAGCAGCCTCATCACCGTCTCTTGTCACTCCTAGCAGGAGTTTTCAATCATTCACAAGGTCATTATCAAGTCATTCTGATTCTGTTACTCGGTCACCATCAACTCCTAAGTTATTAATGAGCCCATCAGATAGTGCAGCGAGATCTGTTGACACATCTACAAGTTCATCAAGTTCTTCAAATGGAGGAAGTCCTGCTGTTCCGGCACCTCATTTTCAGAGACCCTCCACATTACATGGATTAAAGCATAAATTACATTCTGCTGCAAAAACTATACATTCTCCTAGTAGACGTAAATCTGTTGGCCACATCCCACTTTCTCCTTTAGCTAGAACCCCATCTCCATCTCCAGTTCCATCATCACCTACTCGTTCACCAAGCCCCTTAGCTTTTCCTCCTGGCCATCAACCTGGAAGTTCAAATACAACTCAATCTTATAGTCCAGGAAATACTAGCAATAATACTGCTAAGAAAGGATTTAATAGACCAAAAAGTGCAGAACCTGGCTCACCATTATTGCGAAGGGCTTTATCTCCAGATCGACTTCACCCGCGTAGTGCTGAAAATAAATCCAAGTCATGTTCAACAACTATTTCACCGCTCTGTGATCCAGCTTTGAAAGTCACTATTTCTTCTCTTCCTAGAGTTACCATAACTTCCAAATCACCGCCAGTTCAGAAACTTACCATTGACAAAGAAACAATAAAATCTAAGCCCCCTGAACATCCAATACGTAAAGATAAAGAAAGACGAATAGAAGAGCATATTTTAGATGATAAAGACTCAGAATTTATAGGATTAGCAACATCACAGCCATTACCTCGCATAGCTGAAGAAAAAGATTCACCAACTGCTATTAAGGAAGAGATTTTGTCTCAAAGTAAACCAGATGGTGATCATACACCCAGTTATTCATCATTCTCATCACTAAGCAAACCAAAGAATAAATCAACAAATAAAATTTTTTCAAGTTCTCGAAAGGGAAAGAAGGATCATATAAAATAGTAATTAATTATTGGTTCCATTTTTCATTTTTTAAGAGTGACAAAGAGAAAAAAATTCTCTTTTCACTAGCAATTTATTAGAGTGATTGTTATGTATGCAGTATTTATACTAATATTAGTTTTTGATGTGATTCATTTGCAAGTATTTCATTCATTCATTCTTTATATAGGTTAAGTACTCAATAAGATATTAAAATTGAATATATATATCAAAGTTATATGTATAATATGTACTACATTTCAAATTCCTATTAGCTCAAAGAATAATGATTTTTTTTTTAATGAACTGTGGTACCAAACAAACAAGTCAATAATAAGACTAATCATTTATGTTAGATATAAATAATATTGATGCTAAGTTAACTAAAACTCATAGTCATGTCTTGAAATTTATATATACCAAGATAAACTAGCACATTCTTCATGCCCTTAAATACATAATTGGTGTTAAGTTATATGGCAAATAAAATGTATATTTATCTTAACAAGCTTATGTTAGCATATAGGAAATGAAACATTGAAGAAACTTCATAAATAGTTGAGTGTATGAATAGGTTTTTCTGGCTCAAAAGAAGGAACCCCTAATTAATAATAACATTTTGACATTTTATAATCTTTCTATTTTCTTAATTGTTTTACAACAGAATTATTGTAGAACTCTATTACAGTTTTTTTTTTAATATATAACTTGTTTTCAATGAAGCCGATATTTTATGATTAATTTTGTAAAAATCTGGTTTTTTGATTAAATATGGATAAGCTTTTAAATTTTCTCATTTCATTTAGAATTATGAGGTGAACATCAGTCAAATAATTATAGAGTTTAAATTTTGATCAAAATGTTAAAAAGCAAATTCAATAAATCTCAGAAAAATGACCATGAAAAACACTATTAATAATATCTCCATATCCTTTATGTGTTGTATGATTGTATGAAACGTTGATTATAATTATTTAAAAATAGATGTTTTAGCTTGTTTTGAAATAATGGAGTATCCAGTTTCAATTTTTAATTTTTCAGATAATATCTATGAATAACCTGGGTATTAGTACCTTATTATATTGAATATGTGTAAGAGTTTTTATTGTTGAAAACCTATTTATGATACTTTATTATTGTTTATTGTTGAAATCATTGAATTTATTAAAAAAAAAAAATGGTGCAGTACAAATTAGTTTTATTTTTAATCTCTGATTAAAATTAAAACTATCTATTTGAAGTTTCTGATCCGCAAGATATTTTCATGTATGAAGTTTTATTTCAATATTTTGTCAAATAAGGTAATACAATTTTTGTTCTAATTAAAATCATGACTAGAAAAAACATAGCTTGGCAGTCTTATATAAGAAAATTTCATTGTTTATTTAATTATAGAAGTCTAAATTATCTTATATTAGTTTTCTATTAGTTATTCTCTACCATGAAATAGTTAAATAATGGAAAAATACTAATATTTATGATACACATATGCATTTATTTTAAATGAATATGTTTGCTATAAGAAATGTTTGAAATGTCAGTCAATTTAATTTTGTCAGTCAAAGAATAGTTACATATGATTACTATTTTGTTGATATATTTTATTGAAAAATCAATTTTTATGGAGAGTACTTATAAAAAAAAAAGAAGAGTTTGTTTAATTCACAAATACACACTCACCCAAAAATAACTATTGTATAATGTCATTTATGAATCAAGTAGACAGATATCAAATCACAGTTTAAATTATTTATATGTTGGTAGACTAAATTTTCAGTTATTCCTTTTTTCTATTGTGATAAATTACTACAAAAAATTATATTTATTGATAATTTGCGTTTATGACAATATTATCATTTTCATGCATATTGCGTAGTGCGGAAATCCATCCTAAAGAAATAATGAGAAATTTCCGTTAAATTATTTTCTCTAAAAGTTTTTAATATTTTATTCACATGATCAATAATATCATTTTAAATTTGTTAAAAGTGCATATTGCTTTTTTTTTTCCATAAAATATTGGAAAATATTCTTTCTACTTGCTTCCAGTAATTACTATTGTAATTGGCTCTGACAACACAAACAAATTTTTTTAAAGAAATTATGTATTCTATTGTTTTTATCAGCACATATGATTTTATTGTACCAACTAGTATTGTCTGTTCATTAGGATTTTGTGATTATAGTAATACCCCTTCCTGTAACAAAATTTTACCCCTATTACTTACATTATGTATAAATTATTTATTTGTTGTATAAATGCTGCTTATGCAGGTATGTATATTATGTATTTTGTTGCCTGTACAAACAGTGTATTTTATTGAAATTTCTCTCTTTTTTTTTCCTCTTAGGTATCTATTTGTGAATAATATTATTGTCTTGAAAATATGTTATATTGTTTTAAGCGTTGTTTTCATGTTAACTAACTTATTTATTGATGATCTCAAAGAAATTAAATGTGTATATGTTTTTATCTGTAAACGTGGTTGGTTTGTTATAAGGCACCTTCATTAATTAGTTTTAGTTGTATAAAGGTTTACATTCCAATAAATCACTGTGCCCTATTAATCATTGTGCCCTATAAATCAGTGTGCCCTTAAAATTCTAGTTGTTATAAATTAATATTCATTGATATCGTGCAATATTTATTTGTTCTTCTTAAAATTACAAAAAACCAAGTAGGAATGATTAAGTGTGATATGTATATTTATGTCTATGTTTTACATAAACACCTTTTTAAAATTTAATGTTATTTTATCAAAAAAAAATATTTGTAAATAAAACTATATTATATATATAGTTATGAATTAATATTTATCACATGTATTAGCTCTTTATGAGCTGTGTCCTTTCATAAACTTTATATCTAAGTTTAACTTTATCTATAATTATTAATATATTGTATGTTTTATATTATGTAAATTGATTTATATAGCGGAACATTATGTGATTCACTTTATTTGTTGTAAATGTATCAATAAATAAAAAAAAGGAACAGTATTTTAGTGCTTATTTATATTGTCCAAATCACTCTCAATAATATTGATTAAGAACAAACTTCAGTTCTGTCAGATCAATAGGTGCACAGCATCTTATTATGGCTTTAATTCTATAAAATTGTAGATTAAATTAGGTATGATTTAATTTAATCTCACTATCAACAACATTAATGGTTATTGTATAAGATATTTATATTGTTTTTGTCATCTTTAAAATAATAATAAATTTATGTTTGAAATGTTATTTATTGGATTGATGTTACTTTTTCATCATTACCCAGTAAGTTACTCAATAACTCACTTTTTAAATACAGGTGTACCCAATCAAATTGAAGAGATGAAAATTTTTATTGTTATGCAGAGATTCATCATCTGACAAATTGCTTTGGTCGACAAGATTCACACATCAGTGAACTAAGTCAACAATTAGATGTTTTTGGTTCTATCTACGCTCATAAAAATCCATTTTTAATAAATCTGCTCTGATCATTGGACATCTAGATTAGCAATGTGGAATCCATTGTCATTCACAGTAGTTTTTCATTAAACAAATCAAAAATTTCATTTTTCACACAAATTTTCCATTAGGCTTCTAATCTCATGGCTTTGTTCCAAACCACAATTCTCTATGTAAAATTGTTATCAATTTTGAAGAAATTAATGATCATTGGAACTGAGTTGATGGATGAATAGTTGGGAATTGTTTGAAGTTTTAATTTCTCCTAGTATAGATAAACACATTACATCAAAGCAGTGGAGTGGCTTAATGTGACCGTAATACAGAAACCAGACTGCCTGTGGTAACACTGTTTGTAACAGCGGTTGAACCTTGAGATATAATAAACATGCAAGTGGTTATGCTCCTAACTTGATTGTATTTAATAAAGTTATAAAGAATGACTGGAGACTTAATTAATAATTCCATATAATATAACATAGTGTCAGGTGAAATCCTAGTTATTTAATAAAGTGAACAAGTGTCATAGTAGCACATTGCAACCAACCGCGTTGTGTGATGGAGTTTAAACCACCCGCTGAATTAACGTTTTCGGGTAGTATTGCAGAAAACTGGAAAAATTGGAATACTACCTTTTAGCAACTGAAAAGGATAAAAAAGCAGATAAAGTTAAAATAGCAATTTTACTCAACTTGATTGGTGATGAAGGTTTGGCTATTTTTAATACTAATGGACTATCTACTGCAACGTCCACATATGGCGCTGTAATTACTAAATATGAAAACTACTGTAAAGAAAAGAAGAATGTGTTGTTTGATCGGCATAAATTCTTTAAAACATTGAGAATTTATGTTCAGACTATTGACAATTATGTGACAGTGCTTCGCACTATTGGAGCAATCTGTGAATTCGGTGATCAGTTAAAATCTTTAATTAGGGATCAAATTGTTTTACACTTAACAGATCAAGGGCTACAGGAAAGAATTTTAAGAGAAAGTGAACTAGATTTACTTAAAGAGGTTGATTTTGTAAAAGCATCTGAAACTACAAAGGAACAAGTGAGAGTAATACAAGAGAAATCCGTAGAAGTACATGGATTAAAAAGAGGTAATAATAAATCTAATTATAATACAGCTAATGATGAGGGCAGAAAACTTAATAATAATTTTAGGCCTAAATACGGGAATCACAGTGGTGTGAACATCAATATTGATGCAGTATACTATCAGTGTCGGAAGTGTGGAAATAAACATAGACCCAATAATTGTCCAGCATATGGAAAGTATTGCAGTTATGCAATAAGCCAAATCATTTTGCAGTTGCATGTATTAAAAACAAGAAAAATATAAGTTTAGTACAGCAAAATAAGTATGAAAGTGAACACAGGACTATGCGGATTCCCTTATTGACTCTTGTGAATTAGTTGAGAGCTCAAAGAAAAGTTTTAAAATTGATAGTTTACAGTGGTCACAAAATTTAAATATTAATAACAAGGAATTGGAGTTCAAGCTTGATACGGGAGCTGAGATTAATGTAATGCCAATAAGCTGTCTGTTCAAATTGGGAGTAAGTACTGACAATATGTGTAATAATAGACAAATAATGCTGGAGGTATTTGGAGGCAATCAGCTAAAATCTTTAGGGGTTATTAAATTGAAATGTAGTGCCAATAATGTGAGGAATTGCCAACTTAGTTTTGTTGTAGTGAATGATGCAAACAATAATAAAATTAAACCCTTACTGGGGTTGGAGGGTTGTGTTAAATTAAACTTAATTTAAAGAATAAATGATCTTACAGTTGATAATCAAACAAAAGTGGAAATTTTGAAGAGAAATGAAGACATATTTCATGGAACTGGACTGATAAAAAATTATGAGTGTCACATTAAAGTGGATAAATCTGTAGCACCAGTTATCAGACCTCCTAGAAGAGTACCTTTAGCTATTAGGGATAGGTTGCAAGAAAAGTTAAATCTTTTGGAGAGAGAAAAAATTATTGAAAAAGTGGATTGTCCAGTGACATGGCTCAGCAATCTTGTGGTAATTGAAAAATTAGATGGAGGTCTTCGAGTATGTTTGGACCCAACTGATCTGAACAAAGCCATCATTAAAACACCTGCGTTAATACCTACCTTGCTAGAAGTAACTTCTCAGATAGCAGGTAAATGTTGGTTTTCTTTACTTAAACTTAAGGAGGGCTTTTATAATATTAAACTGGACAAAGAATCGTCTAACTTGTGTGCGTTTTCAACACCTTTTGGGTGCTATAAATTCATCAGACTCCCATTTGGTGTATCCAACGCCCCGAAGGAGTTCCAAAGAGTAAACACTTCCATATTTTCAGATATTCCTGGACTTATAATATATTTTGATGACATTTTAATTGCAACTGAGACAGAAAAAGAACATGATGAAGTGCTAAATAAAGTATTAGAAAGGGCCAGGTCAAGTAATTTAAAATTTAATCCTAGTAAATTTCAATATAAAACCAATAAAGTTACATTTTTGGGGTTTGAGTTTGAAAAAAATGGGATGAAAATTGACCCACAGAGAATAGAACCTATTAAAAGTTTAGAGAACCCTAGTAATAAGAAGGAATTACAGAGAATTTTGGGCATGCTTAGTTACATAAGAAATTTTATTCCAAATTTTGCTGACTTAACTTCTAATTTGCGTACCCTTTTGAAATGTAATGTGGAATTTATTTGGACAGAAGCTCATTCAATGCTTCTAAAAAATATAAAAGAATTAATTACGAAAATTCCAGTATTAACACATTTAAGGAAATTACTATTGAATGTGATGCATCTAAGGATGGAATAGGATGCTGTTTAATGCAGGAGGGACAACCTATATTTTATGCGTCAAGGTCGTTGTCACCAACAGTAAAGAATTTTGCACAAATTGAAAAGGAATTATTAAGTCTTCTTTTTGCAACATCTAAATTCCATTTATACATCTATGGGCGTAAAACTTGTGTCAGAACAGACCACAAACCTCTTGTGTCTCTAATGAAAAAGAATGTTGGAGAAATACCATCACCCAGATTGCAGCGGATGATTCTTAAATTAATTAAATATGACTTAGATTTGGGATATGTGCTTGGGAAGGAATTATATATTGCTGATTTGTTGTCAAGAGGTTGTGAAAATGAGGAGAACATCAATTCTGAAGAAGATTGGATTAGTGAGATAGCATCTAATAATTATCAATTGCAGGTCACACCTAGAAGAAAAAAGATTCTCGAAGAAGAAACCGCCAAGGATAAGACATTACAATGCCTAGTGCAGTACTACATGAAAGGATGGCCTGCCAATAATAAAGATGTGCCTGAAGAAATAAAAGTATATTACAAATTTAAAGATGAAATTTGTGTTAGTGGAAACTTAGTATTTGTGGGCCGAAAGCTGTTGGTGCCTATTTCCTTGAGAAAAGAAATGTTGGAGAAGCTTCATAGTCCACATTTAGGAGTCAGCAAAACACAACAAGCAAGGGCAAGACAAATATTTTACTGGCCGCAAATGAACTCAGATATTGAAGAATATGTATTAAAATGTAAAATATATGAAACTTATAGGAATAAAAATATAAAGGAACCTTTATTGCCTTACCCCGTACCATGAAGACCTTATCAACAGGTCGGTATGGATTTCTTCCAATTATGAAACTATTCCTACTTAATAATTGTGGATTATTTATCAGCCTGGTTTGATGTAGTAAAGATGTCATATAAAACGGCATCAGAAACAATCAAGGCTATTAAACCAATATTTGCAACACATGGAATACCTGATGAAATTGTGGCTGATAATATGTCTTTCTCATCCTTTGAGTTCAAGCAATTTTGTCAAGGATGGGAAATAAAATTAACTAACACTAGCCCACACTATCCACAATCAAATGGAATGGCGGAGAAAGCAGTTGGTATTTGCAAAAGCCTCATGATAAAATGTTACAAATCTGGACAAGATTTCAATTTAGGATTAATGGAGTATAGAAACTGCCCAATCACAGAATTGTCAGTAAGCCCAGCACAAATACTGATGAGCAGACAGCTAAGAACAGTCATCCCAACTATTGAAGAAAACCTTCTGCCAAATGTCATTGGGGTGAAGAAGGATAAGGAGCTTAAACAGCAAAAGTCTAAGCTATACTATGATAAAACATCACAGCAGAGAAGAGAAGAGGTTTCAATGATGGTGAAAGTGTAGTCCATAGAAGAGGAAAGAGATGGGAGCCAGCCCAGATTATTAAATCTAACAATGCGCCTAGATCCTACATAATAAGAACTGAGGTTGGTCAAACATTAGTTAGGAATTCAGTCCATCTACGGAAATTAGGAAATCCTTTGCTATTAATGGAGAACAAAATAATTATCCCACTTTTGAAAATAACATTACCGAAAGTAATGAATTTAATACTAAGACTCAACTGGTTCCAGCTCAATCACCTCAACATCCAGAAGAGAGTCCTGAGGTCACCTCTGAAACCCATAACCCAGCTCTACCTCAAGCTATGTCTAGATATGGAAGACAAATTATTAAACCTAGAAGATTAGTGGAAAAATGAACTTTAATAGTTAAATTGGTATTATTGTATTTTGTCTATTTTGAAAATTTATTTTATTTTGTTGTACATAATTGTTGATCTGGAATTTAAATATAAGGAGGGAGATGTGGTAACACTGTTTGTAACAGCGGTTGAATCTTGAGATATAATAAACATGCAATGTGTGGTTATGCTCCTAACTTGATTGTATTTAATAAAGTTATAAACAATGACTGGAGACTTAACTAATAATTCCATATAATACAACACTGCCCATATAGACATTTCAGTGTTGCAATCTACAAAACAGATGGAACAGCTTATGCCGGTACTGCCCTGCTGATCCGCTAATCTCTCACCCACCATCCAGTTCCTTTGCAAGTCGGTGATCAAGCTACAGCTGTGTAGATTAGCAGATATTCCTATTCTATAATTTTAGCAGCAGTTTATTGCCCACAAAATAAATCCATCTCATATTTCTTTCTCTCTTGAACTCCCTTGGAAATCATTTCTTGGCCGAAGGAGACTTCATTGCCAAGAGTTTGCAGTGGGGGTTCAAAATTGACTAACTCCAGAGGCCATCATCCCCTACTCACTGCACTAACTTCCAAATGCTGTCCCTCCTTTTCACCAGATTCTCCTACATATTAGCTTACAGATCTTCATAGAAATCCTGACCTTATTGTCTTCAATAAGCTCAATCACACGTCTTGCTCAACTTTCTTCATTCCATAGCCTGCTATTACTTTTTCTCTCTCTTAACCCTATTCTAAAAGTATCATCTTCTTTTATTTGAGGTTCCATTAACTGAGAACATTTCCCCGAGATACTATCTGATTCCATTAACCTCAGAGCATCCCTAAAAATAACACAAGACTTCAACAGTGCTTCAGTGATTATTACCTCACCACATCCATCCAGCAATTTGGCTGACAGGCCTCCAAATCCTAATATTAATACGTGAAACCCCCCTGCCTACACCTATCCTAGAATTAATCCAATCAAAATGTCAATTCAGAGCTTTCAAGGGAATTCAGTTTTCATACAGTCCCTTTTTATTAAGTATCAACCATGACAACCATTTTTATCTGCATATTAACTCGTAGTAAGTCATCCCTGGCACCATTCATCAATTGACCTTTTTCTATTCTTCAATCACATTAGTCACTGTGTATATATTTTTAACATATTTCAAGCCATTACATTTTTTCTTACCTAACACGATCTTCTTGTGGCTTGTAACGGCCTTATTGATCGCTGAGGTTTCGTCCGTCGAGTGCTGACGAATTAACTTAACCTGAACGGATTAACGTAACTGAAGCTTTTGTGAGATTGTGTTTGTTGTAGATAATCAAGTGGCGAGTGGAAAGAGAGGACTTATAAAACCCTTCTTACCGATAGTTATATGTTGTATTTTGTTTCTTTTCTAACCAAATAAAGAAGTGTTCCTTAGAACGGTGAATGTTAAAATCTATCATTTGGACCCGTGCTTTACCCGTATGTGGTAGTGTTCCTGGATGATATCTTAGTATGTACTCCAACGTTGAAGTTACATCTGGATATGCTCAAAGAAGTGTTCCGAAGACTTCATGATTCAGGCTTGCGTGTCAACCCGGAGAAATGTGACTTTGGATGCACAGAAGTTAGATATTTGGGATATCTAATAAATAGGAATGGCATGAGTGTTGACCCTGACAAGGTTAACGCTGTTACATCGATTCCACCTCCAGACAATGTAGCGCAGCTTAGACGGTTCCTTGGAATGGCTGGCTGGTACCGGCGGTTCATAAAAGATTTTTCCACAGTCGTATCCCCACTTACATCATTGCTCAAACGGAAAACTAATTGGGTTTGGTCGGGAGAACAAGACAAATCTTTCAATACTCTGAAGACGGCTTTGACTGAAGCCCCAATATTAGCTAGACCTGATTTTGAGCAACCTTTTCAATTACAAACGGATGCCAGTGAAACAGGTCTTGGAGCTGTATTAACTCAAATACAAGATGACGAAGAAAGAGTAATCGCCTTTTGTTCTCGTACATTGAATGCCGCCGAAAGAAATTATTCCGTTACCGAAAAGGAATGTCTTGCTGTATTATTTGGGATAGAGAAGAATCGCCACTATTTGGAAGGATACCCATTTACTGTCATTACCGACCACGCTAGTCTCAAGTGGCTGTTGAATCTGAAAAACCCCTCAGAACGTTTGGCCAGATGGGCTCTTAGATTACAACCATACGAGCTTAAAATCGAATATCGCAAAGGGAAATTTAACACCGTAGCAGACGCGTTATCACGCATAAATACACTTTCCGTTTTATCAACCCCAGTTCCTATTACATCTATCGAAACGTCTTTCGGGGACATACCGCCATCTGGTGATGCATGGTATAATCAGAAACGCTATCGAGTCCACCAGAACCCAGAAAATCACCCTAAATGAAGTATAAAAGAGGGACAGTTATTATACCATCGGAAGAACCCATTAAAAGAAGACCTAGAAGACCCCAGTGAAGAGTGGAAAGTTGTCGTACCGCAACACCTTCGAAAACAAATATTACATGATAATCATGATCATCCACAATCGGGACACTTAGGAATAGAGAAACATGCCAAAAGGTAAAACCCAACAATGGACCACCTCGTGGATTGATGTACCCTCGTTACAACAAGCAACCATGGGAATTAGTATCGGTGGATATAATGGGTCCCTACCCACGAAGCTCTAAAGGCAACGTATACCTACTTGTCTTCATGGATGTATTTAGCAGATGGGTGGAGTTATGCCCAATACGAAAAGCTACTTCCCAAAATATCGTCTCAAAACTGAAGTCACGTATACTAAATAGGTACGGAGCTCCGGCCAGATTACTTACAGACAATGCGAAGAATTTCGTAAGCCGGGTTGTTAGTGATCTTGCGGAGAAATTTGGAATCAAGAGAGAAACTACCCCTCTTTATCACTCACAAGCAAACCCCACTGAACGAGCAAACAGTTAATAGTTACATACCTAGGTAAGAAACACCAACGCTGGGACGAGCAAATAGGAGAAATTCAATTTGCCCTTAATACATCTCTCCATAGTTCAACTAAGTTCAGCCCAGCATTCTTGAATTTTGGAAGGGAGCTGAAGCCTCTGCATGATGTTCCCAATATCGAGACTTTGGAGATACGGGAAGAGGAGCGCTCATCATGAGCCGGAAAGATGACTCGACTACCGGAAATACACCATGTAGCCGAGGAAAACTCTCTAAAGGCGAGTATGGAGCAGACCCGTCGATACAACTTCAGAGGCAGGAATGAACGCTTCACTCCAGGAGACCTGGTTCTCAGGAAAGCGTTACAGCTCTCTTCAGCAGTGAACAGGGTTGCAGCAAAACTGTGCCCCAAGTATGAGGGTCCCTACACTGCCATATCTGTTACTCCCGGGGGCTCTTGCAAGCTGAAGAATCAGAATGGGAGTCTCGCAGGTTTGTGGCATCCTTCGAAGCTGAAATTGTTTCGTTCACCGAGACGGACTTACCCGCTGGAGAGGGGACGGTGTAACGGCCTTATTGATCGCTGAGGTTTCGTCCTTCGAGTGCTGACGAATTAACTTAACCTGAACGGATTAACGTAACTGAAGCTTTTGTGAGATTGTGTTTGTTGTAGATAATCAAGTGGCGAGTGGAGAGAGAGGACTTATAAAACCCTTTTTACCGATAGTTATGTGTTGTATTTTGTTTATTTTCTAACCAAATAAAGAAGTGTTCCTTAGAACGGTGAATGTTAAAATCTATCATTTAATTACCCTGAACCTAACCTAAAATATTACAGTACAGGCTTACTCCCCTTGATTACGCACATTTTAGCATAATATTACATTATTATTATTTTGTATCTCAGTGTCATTTCTTTATTTTCTTCCATTTACAGTCAACTTAAATCTTTAATTTCAGCTCTCATTGTTTTATATAACTTACCAGCACCTGAAACTCAATTTTATTTAGATATTTGGCTCCCTCTAAATTACCAAGATCAAACCAAATGGTCCACCAGACAAGGATTTTTAGTATTCAATTCATATAATCCTATGTGGGGAGTTTGATACCCTTTTTGCCATTTCAGCAACTAAACTTTATTTTATTCCCTGTTTAACTTTTTACAATTTATTAATTGAATTTTCATGACATCATTATTTTTCGTCATTTCAAGCCACTTATTTAAACATTAAGGGGCATTTATAAATAATTCTGTGACTACTATGGAGTTATATTAGGTTTTTATTATTATTAATTGATTTACCTACCTTATATCTTGTGTAAATCCATTTCATTCATTGGCAGGACTTATTACTTTCATATTGATTATTTACAATTAAATCACTGGTTCTTGATTAAATTTTCTCTTACCTGGGTATTAAATCTAATATTTATTTATTTATCATTCTAATTCTGTGAGGAAACGGGCATTTATTTAAATAATTTCTCTCATTAATCATTCAATTTATTTTCCATCATATAAATCACACTCATAATATTTTGTTATATCATTGAATTGAATTTTATTATATGCAATATAAAGTCACTCATTGTCATTAAATATTAGTTCACTGCAATAATTTAAATAAATCCACTATATTTCATGTGGTTATGCATTACAGATTTTCTGGAGAAGATGGTCGGATGAGTACGTCCATACTCTGCATGCGAGAACAAAATGGACAAACACCGGAACGACTTTGCAGAAGGGAGAACTGGCACTCATACAGGACCCTAATGCACCTCCGCTCAATTGGAAACTGGGAAGAATCGAAGAACTGCATCCAGGCAAGGACAACGTTGTAAGGGTGGCCACTGTCAGAACCTCTCATGGATTGTTGAAGCGCCCTGTCCATCGTTTAGCGATATTACCAAGAATTGATCAGAATGAATAAAATCATCCGATTTTAGGTGGGCGGGATGTTGAACTTATCCATTTCCTTTTCTCCAACCGAATAAATTCCTTTATTTTAATTAAAATCCGTCTCATTTTATTATTTTATTTTATCTTATCATTTAACTTATCATTTAGCCGATCATTCATAGAGATTCGATTCATTTAATTATGTTCATTATGTATTTCCTAGTTAGATAATGTTATTAATACGAGGAATGCTCGATAACATATTGTATATTAATAAGTAGTGATAAGTAGTAATAGTATGTATTTAACAATATATCTCGTTAAATGCGGACAGGAGAGAGGGAGAGGAGGGGGAGAGAGAGAGAGAGAGAGAGAGAGAGATACATTGATAGCAATGTTTTTAAACAGGGTTCAACGGTGCGTATTTATAAGTGTTTTGATCCCCGGGAATCAGGAGTCGACTGTGAATCATCGCGCTGTCTACATCGGAGTTGGAGGTCTCCCGATTCTCGACTTGTGTCCCGCTCATGTCTGTTGACACTCGAGATGAACTTTCTTCTATTTTTCTCACTTAGCGCCCAATGCTCGTTGCGCTCAAGCTGTGCCATAAATGAAGATCAACCCGACGCGTAAGGTACCGATCAACGACTCTCTCTCTCTCTCTCTCATTTGTGAATTAACAATCGATAATCATTTGTTTATTTTCTTATTCATGAAGTATTATTAATTTTAGTATTAAGTTTACTGAATAAAGATTTATTTGTTTTGCTTTAATATTTGTTTTATTCAGTTTCTTCATTTATATTTAAAATTGATTTAGTGTAACAATTTCTTTCTGGCATATAGGCTGTAATATCAATTGGAAGTCTGGCCAATATTTTGATGGTTATTTTCAACTGTGATGGTGAGTTCGGAGTTTCTATGAATGATCGGTTTCTCTTTTTTATTTCAGCTCGTCTTCGTCGATTTCTTCCTTATTCATTACTTTCGTTTGCATCCATTATTTTCCTTGTTCCTTTTCTGTCTTTTATTTCCACAATTCGCATTTTGTCGGGGCTGCTGCTGGACGTCTTCAAACTTGCAAAACCATTGAAGCCGGCGAAAACTTTGGAGAATCGAGGATTTCAGGGTCAAATAGCTAACTCTGCTCCGCGTTCTCAACTCTCAACTCAAATACTCGGAGCTGTTTGAAGAGAGGCTGTGTCACTCATTTCACTCACGCTTCCTTGTCGAAGAGGAGACATAACGGAAAGCGTGGACAAAACTCCTGAACACTCCTCGGGTGCTTCCCTCTTTATTTTTTTCAGCAGATCCTCGAGTCTAACAGCAAACGTATCAAAACTGAGCTGTAGCGTTATGATGGATTCTTGACGAGAGTAGCTGATTTGATTGAATAATTCAAAGCGCTATCCTTAAAAGAACCTCAAGAATTTCTTCTTGCATCACTCGCCTTAAAGGCGCTGCAAACCGCAGAAACATTGAGATCTCTCGAGGTTCCTGTTCGTCCTCGCTCACGGCCGATGAAGTCATTCAGGTCATCAGGCAAAGGATCACTATACCCAGGCATTTCAGCCCACCTTCATCCTTTATGTTCATTTCCCTGGAGAATCACACTTTGGACCATTGAAACCTCGGTTTCTAGTCAGAATCTCCACCAGGTACAATCCTAAGTCTAATCCTGTCGTATTTCATAGCATAAGCATCATCAAACAGAACGGTATCAATAAGAAGTCCCCATTCCTCTATCTAATCTCAAGGGAACTCTCCCTCGAATCAGTGCAAGGTCCAGAATCGTGAATATAAAAATTTTTCATTTTGCAAAACAAGTTGCTTAACAAGAAGAAACTTTCATCGGCCTTGGTTCTGTTCCTCCATCTAACACCCATCTCAGGACCGCTTTACATGGAACAGCTCAAATTTATGTTACTGGCAATGACAGCTGTTTATTCCTTGTCTGTACGGCATTTGAATCTGGGAGTAAGGGTACATTCACTACCTCCCTCGCGAAAAAGATTGGGACTCACTTTGACAGTTTCAAAGGCCTCTGCTCTGGTTTAAGTTGCTTAGGTGCTTCTGAATGTTTCAGTTCCGCGCCACATTATTGAGAAGTCTCTTCACTACAGGCTTGCTGACATTCAATTTCACACACCTGGAACCATTGATATCCGCATTGGCATAGATTCATTCCCTTTCTCAATCACGAGTGCTCCATACTTCTTGGGAATCGATAAATTACACTTATTACCATCTAAATTTAGTCTCTTGACCATTGGCAAACTAAATGACGAGCCTCCTTTACAAAGTGCATTCTTCTTTGCTGAATTTCAGTCCTCCATCGAAAAGTAGCTTAAGACCTTCCGGGAAGTTCAAGCAGCTGATCGACAAGTCCCGCTTGATAAGTTATGTGATGAACATTTTTTTTTTTCAACTCACACGAGAAATGAAGACGGACGTTACATGTTGAGGTTACCCCTTCATCTAGATGCTCTTCCACTTAGAAGGATCCGAGAAGTCGTCACAAAACGTTTTCTTAACTTGGAACAAAAACTCTTTTCATCTTTGGTCCCAATCAATCTTCAAGTTGATATTGGTGATTTCTTATCACATTTTAGATTATTTCGCAATCTACTTTTCACCGACACAGTAAAAATGTACCGGAAAATCTTGATTCATCCGGACGACTGCCACTATCAGCACATTTTATGGCGGAACCATCCTTCTGATGAATTGGCTGTACAGGAGCTCAAAACCGTTACATATAAGGCACCAGGTGCATTGCGTACCAAGCCATTAGAGTTGTTCAGCAGCTAGAACGTGATGAAGGCCGTGATTATCCACTACCAACATCTCTCTACGTTGACGACATTGTCGGTGTTGCGAAATCCCTCAAAGAGGCTAGAGAACTTGAGTTCCAACTCATCTTTATTTTAACTAAAGGATTCCCACTAATTAAATGGGCATCTACCGAGCCTGAACTCATTCCCAACAGCGAGCTCAACTCAAATCAACCTGATGACCACACCATGAAAACACTAGGTATAAATGAGTCATTTTATAGTAGTCATCCAAACACCGCAGGCTGGTGTCACTGAATCATCATTTTGTCATCAATCGCCCGCCATTTTTACCCTCTCAGTCTCTTGTCCCCTGCCATCTTTCTTGTCAAAATTCTTCTACAAGACATTTAGAAACATCATCTTGACTGGGACGAATAATTGCCAGACGACGTCAACAGTAAATTGTCTCCGATTACCCACGAGTGCCACATTCCCCCTCTCTTCACAATCGGCCGATACATCAGCAGCTCTCATCCATCATATCTCCTCATTGAATTGAGACCCCCAAGTGAGTTGGTTGTTATGTCCTAGATCAGTGGTCTGGGATTTAACAGTAAAGGTTTGTAGGAGGTAAAGATATCTAGGAATATCTTTCAGTTAGGTATGAATGAGCGATGAGGTAGTACATGGAAGGAAGGCTGTCTTTGAGATCAAGCCCTTGTCAACACTTGAGAAACTCGAGAAAAACGTTTCCTTCTCAAATGAAGAAGAGAGAGACAGGGGTGTTGAGTGTCCAGCTGATTGTAAGTTAAGCTCCGGGCAGCATCAGTATTCAACCTTAATCCCCGAATGTCGGGATGTAAACAACCTGAATGTAAATATACAGGGTTATAGATTTGAAATAAACAGTCTAGTTCTACCTTACATGCGTGTTGCTTCTTTATACCTTTTTCCTTTTTTTTTTTAATTTGAAAGCCGATAAGCATTAACTTGTATACAAAGGAACAATGTTCATGGTTTAAGATGGTTTCATGTGGACGAAACACATTTGACAGATAAAGAGCAAAGGCAGAAGCAATCAGTTGACCTATCTTTGCCTAGGAGCCATTGTCATGAAGGAGAGTATGTAGATTGTTAGATAATGATAAACTTCTTTCGGTAGCGGGCTATAGCGACTGGTTAGTAGGAATCAGTTGATTAATAAATTCTGACAAAGTGTTGTTAAGGTGCTTTTGTAGTTCTTCCGGGAGTCATATAATAAGTTGGTTAAGTCGTTTTTTTTGGATATGTAGCAAGAAAGTTACCAAGAATTTCTTGTCCTCCTTTTATTTGTCAGTAGTTTAATTTATTTGTGCACACTGATTTGAACTGCAGTCGTGAGCTTGTAGACAGCGTTGTCTATGACGTCCTTAGTTTAGAGTGGGGCGTGAAGGTCAAGAGAGGAATCAAGACTTTCTTTGAATGACAACCAACCAACTGGACCTTTAATAAGAGACCGTCTTTCTTTGCAGTAATAGGATTGATATCGGTTTTAAATAAAAGAAGGATGTGGCTTTGGCCAGATTATAGTTCAATTAGATTGGATAGTTGGAAGGAACATGATTCAAATCAGAGGTAATGAAATTGTCGACTGGATCAAGGAAGGGGTTTTGAACGGGATGTAGGGCAGTAGTTAAGTTTGGGAGGAGAGAGGAAGTTTAAGTGAAGATCAGTGAGGACAGACCTGAAGACGCTCCTCCGGGAGTTCGAGGTCTACAGCCAAATGTTGGATGTTTGGCATTCAAACCTCTTCTTGCAATAAAACGGGGACCAAGGGATTGGAGAGTATGAGCAGTAACTATCTTCTAGATTCGCAACAAGGTTTGGGCTTGTGTTGTGAGAGAATCCACAACTACCTTGGCTTGATGGTCTTTTGCCTCTACCACTTATTATTCCAATTATGGTCTTAAATGTAGTCTGGTGGTGGTACGTGAAGGGCGTTTTCATCAAGAGCTTCCCAGCCTGATTGCTTGATGTGTTGTGCCACACCACTTGTCGCGCATTAAGGTCCCCTATCACCCAATGGTTGGTCCCCTTTGCGCGTATATGCATAGCAGGGCCGAGTACCCATTGAGAGATGCGTACGGCCTCCTATGCGACTGACTCCCTTGGGTCAGTTTATTGTCGAGTGATGCAATAGGGTACAGCCGCCAGAACAATACCGTTGCTGATGACCCTTTCCCGATTGAGAAGATAGCCTCGTGTTGGTGATCACCTCGAGGTCCGGCTGGTAGAATGCTAGGAGCAGATCCACCTCATCTAGTTTGGCCATAGGCCATATGGGCTTGTGACACTCGTTTAGCTGTTCTGTGGCACTGGGCTTTGAGGTCTCCTTCCACTTAATGGTTGGTCTTTTGCGCGCATAGGCGTAGTAGGGCTGAGCACATTTGGAGAGACGCGTACGGCCTCCTATACAAGGCGGTAGTTCCCCAAATTTACCTTGACCATCAAGTAATGGAACTTGCCTTCGCTTGTCGTCAACGGCGGAGCCACTTTGTTCTAAGTGATGTCATGTTGTACGGCCAACAGAACTCCACTGTAGCTTGTGACCCTCTTGATGGCAGCAGTGTAGCCCTTTAGGTGTACGAATTGGATTGACACCCTAGGGTCTGGAAAAACCACTATGTCCCTCTGGTAGGGTGCTAGTAGCACTCATACCTCCTCTAGTTTGCCCTTAAGTCCGTCGGTACTTTAGAACTCCACATTTTAAACGCGACCGGCCACAAGCGTGGCAAATAATTGGCTACACAGAGCCATGAAGTGGTTACCCATTTTGGCCCCTGTTCGAACTCGGCATGCTGTTCCGGAGTCAGGTAGAGTATCCTCGGTTCGGCTCTGGGGTTTTCAATTGCTTTGTACTTGGTAGCATACAACGGCTTCGTCCAGGCATTGGTTGTTGGAGCTGGTCGTGTCGGTCCCTCTTCTTCTCTAGGGTCTTCAGCCGTTTGACATGTGGTGCAGGTTTAGTTTACCACTGATTTATTGGAAGATGTATTCTTTTCACTTGGTTATTCTCAACAGCTAGCCAGACAACGCGTCCATTTTTACTGGTCACAAATACAAAGAATACTGTCAAGATCGAGGGATATCTCAAAGATTGATTGCCTCTGGTCATCTGGCCACCAATGGGCTTGCAGAGCTTAGCCTCCATACGCTGGCTAAAAGGGACTTCCCAAGAACCAGGTATCATCTATATCAAAGTGAAAAGGACGCTTTTCCACGCCTCTTTCCTACCGCTACACCGGCCGAACTGTACATGAACAAAAACCTGGATGAGGATCAAACTGGACATAGTCTTCCCAACCATACCAAAAAATGCACAACAAATGCTGGATCTTACCCGTGGTTTATATAAAGGGGCTCATGTTCGAGAAATATTTGGAGCCCGATACAAGAACACTACAGTAGTTACCTCCACTGACAACATCGTGGCATACAATAGCAGAATCAATGACAAGGAGACGTTTTTCAGGCCGAAACATTTTGCAACGAAGTCAGTGATAAACTGGGGAAGTTGAAAAATTTCAGAACGGGATACTTGTGGAAATAGTCAAACTTACTTCATTCCGGCAGCAGAGAAATCGCGAGCTACAAGAAGACTTTGATCTGCCAACGGTCGATGAGTTAATCAATATAAAATTCTTTGGCTCCCTGAACTTCGTGTCCAATTCCTTGTTTAACACAATATCTCCTCCACCGTCCCATTATCGATGGGAGGAGGCAGTCAAAAAGGCAACCATTTAGCTTTAAGTTTCAGGTCCCTCATTTTGTAACCTGAAGGTTTGTTTATTTTTTGCTGTAATCTAATTTATATTAGTTTTAGAAACTCCTTCAAATGGAGTTCTGTAATATTGTTAATTCCTTTATTGTGCAATAATTACAATCTGCCTTTTATAAGGCAATAAGTAATTAAGATATATGCTCTCATTCATACAATATTTACAGTTCATCATTCACTCGCTCATTCATACAATATTTACAGTTCATCATTCACTCGCTCATTCATACAATATTTACAGTTCATCATTCACTCGCTCATTCATACAATATTTACAGTTCATCATTCACTCGCTCATTCATACAATAAATGGAGTTCTAATGTGGTAAAAGGAGTCCATTTTAACCAATGTATATGCTTGTAAATGTTTCTCAGTAAATAAATAACAAAGGGTTTAAAAGGGGGGGAAAATCCTTTGTCTTACTCTCTCACAGACTCTTGGACTGTACACTGTTCTCGCTGCATTGGTGATCGCTGCTATACTGGAACCATGGCCTTGTTATTCACTGATACCTACTATTATCTATCTTCCTTACCTACTAGAACTAATAATTGTGCTGACCGCCTCCACACCTCTCCTAGTGGACAGTCCAGTCTTCTTTCCGTTAGACTGATACTCCTGGAAGGGACTACTTCCATGTAGATGACAACTTCGGTGGCACAAAAATCTCCTAGTGGCGTTCCCACCATGGTCCAGTCTGCTTCTCTGCGGTTAACACTCTTGTTTGGGCCAATGGGTTTTCCCCTACCCTTAAATTATTGGTGTAAATTTGTGCTCATTCCAAGCCCACACAAACTACCTCTACCGCTTCACCCATTTACTGTCACTGTCGGGTGACACTTCTTCGATATGGTATCAGATAACTTAACAATACTCCCTTGGTGACAGCCTGAAAAGGATCTTATGGAGCACTTAAAATGAAAATATAATTTCTGGAAAGAACAATTTACAGATAGTGAACAAGCCACTTCCTAAATTATGAAAGAAGTAAATTAATTTTAATGACTAATTCAATTTGATATAATGTATCATACATGATTGTGAACCTATGGGCTTTGTTTTTTTTTCTTATATGAATTAGTTACTATAAATCATAGTTAATAAAGGAATCTCTATGAGAGATAACTAACATATCAGTAAAGCTTTTAATTTCATGAGTCAAGTGATAGAAATTATATGTTTTGTATTAAAAAAATATTGAATGTAAGTTTTATAAATGATGTTTTGCTTATTTTTATATGAAAGTTATCATATAAATGATTATTCATTTTTATATTTGAGTCAAGTTTTATAATTCGTTTCATTATGACCAACATTTGGGCAAATCATTATAAATGCCAGTTGACCGTTGTTTTCCATTCTTTCCTCAGTTTTTGAAGGTGAGAAATTCATCTATGATGAATGTAAGGCCATAAAGAAGAACCCATGGTGAAGTTAGCACCCTGTCATCCCTCTGGATGTAAACAAATTTGTTTGCTATTTTTGTTTGAATGTGCTTAGAATTAAAGGTAGGCTGCACAAGTTAGTGGAAAGAAGGGTTTAGTGTTTAATTTAAATATGTATATATTATATCAAGAGGAATAGTAAAACATCTCAGCAGATGTATATCATCCAATGCCTATAAATAATTTTTTAAATGAATATAAATTATGAATAAAAACAGTTCTCTCTCTTTTTGTTAATTAGCTTAGTGATTAAGCTTTGGGAAAATGTTCAATTGTAAGTTCTCTTCTTCTTTTCTATATTCTAAACCCTTGTCATAAATATAATCCCAAGATAAAGAAATATTGAGAGACTTTTGGACTTTTTGAATATTTATTTTTGAAAGTTAATAATTATATATAAGCATCTCTGTTTGGAGTTTTATTCTAAGGAATATTGATATTTTAAACAATGATATGAGGAGCCTTATTCTGAGCTCACCACAGCAATAATGCATAATGTTTGGAGTTTTGTACTCAAAAAACAGAAAATTAAAAGGATATTGGTTTTCCATAGCTGGCTACTCAAAGACTCCTGTGAACACTACCGTTAAATAAATAATTTTCAGTGACCAAAATAATTTTTAAGACTGAAAATTGAAAACAAAGTTTTACTCCGTAGTCACGACCGCTGTAGACCATGTTCGTATTGATTGGAATAAAGCCGTACCATGCATCATACAAGTAACATCGGTACCTCTAAAAATCAGCGGATTTGAGCAGATGATGCCATCCATATTCTGTGTATTTTCCTGTCATTCCTCTTTGAACAAATTGGTGCACTAGGAGTTTATTGTTCTCGAGTATGATAATACATTTTTTAATGAAGTAAGCCTGGTATATAACTGAGAGTGGTCAGGTTGGGCTTCAGCAACCCTGTTGTGTATAATCCTTAGTCATTCTAGCATGCTAATTTTTCTATATTACTTCTATTAAACATATTGTTATTGTTGTCACTTCATTCTTAATCACTTTTATCTTTAATGATATTTTGGTATTTTTATTTAAATTCTTAAGATGTAGTTTGATTTTTTTTTCATTTTTACCAAGTTAATTCTGGTTAATCTTACATTTGATAAAGTTAATTAATAGTACATAATATAGATATTATGTTGAGGTATTGGTAATATATTGGTTGATGAAAAAGTTTAATGTTGTGGGTTCGGAAATTAATACAAGACATTTTTGTCACCAAGGGATATTTTATTACTAACCATGATATATTAAAGGCACACACACATACACACATACACACACACACATACTCCAGATCCAATTTGTACTTAAAATTAGGAACCATTTCTTTTGATTTTTCATTACCCATTGGCTCGGACACAATAAATCAATAAATATATAATAATATGATAAATGTTCTAATATATATTCTTATAAATCTGTTTATATAAATGCTACTGATGATATCCATAGGAATTTATGGGCATTTGTTACACCAGTTTCCTAATTTTTACATACCAGGTACATTAGCATCAGGAACTTATGAACAGCATATTCACTTGTATAACTTGTACATAGTTTTTCATTTTTTATAAGAGCAACAGTATAATTAGATTAAGTTTATGTATACATTTACCCATATTTAATTCCACATGTTACATATAAATAAATATATATATTTAATTATATACATACATACGTATTAAAAATCCAGTTGTAATTAGTTCTAATTTTCAAAATATATCTAGCCTCTATCACTTGAATGTTAAGGTTATTTAGCTATAATTTATGACAAAGGTTCATTGGAAAATTTGTTACATAAAAATATGTGTTCCAAGTGCCTTCTGATGTTTTTACTTGTATAAATACTTTGTTGTTTATTAGCAATTGTACATTTTAAAATGCTTATGGTTATAGATATTTTTAACTTACACTATAGGAACTAGAGACATATCATATTCAGTACAAGCACCAAAATTTGTATTACAAATATAGCTATATATTAACACAATATATTGAATTCAAAATAAATAAAACTTAAAATAATTGATATTTTTCCCCACTGTGCAACTCTTTTACAATCAAGTCTACATTATTATAATAGTAGATTCAATAAATTAAAATGATGTCAATTATATTTATGGAATAGATAACCATTTTATATAATGTTACAAATTTATCACAGTCAATTTAGGAAACTTTATCGATTGAATAAACAATTCAGTTAGGTTAAGTTAACAACATATTTAGGAACAATAGACAATATCAATAATCTTGTTTGAGAATATTACTGTAACCATTAATAATAAAAAAACAAATAAATACCACTGCACATTTTCAATTAAGCTCGTTTTCTCATGTTAAGCTTTTTCTTAATGCAGTTTAAGAGACAAGTGAATTTTTTTGAGCTATTATTTTTAGTTAACTATTAACACCATAAAAAAAATATCCTTTTTTATGTGGCTGGGGAAAATATATTTAGTTTAATTGTCGGTTACTTAATAAAAAAACGATCATATGAAATATTTAAATTTTCAAATACATAAAATTTAAAATTTTGTGTACAGTAAAAGGAATCTAAATTCATATTATTATTAGAATTTGCCTTTCGAAAACAAGTATATTGCAACAAACGAATTTATGAGTATTATAGGGATCGAATAAAATAAGAACTCTTAACCAGAATAAAAGTTGATAATAACCTAATGCATATAAATGAATTATTCTTTAATAACTATTATACACATTAAAAATGATCTTCATAGTCCTCCTAGAGAGAAACGTAGTAAGCCATTGGAAGTATGTTTTGCACAGTGGTTTTTTATTTATTTATTTATTTTTTTTGGGTGATTTTCTCCTATGTTTTATACAAATGAATTAGCATTTATACATTAAATTCTTATTTATTATGTATTCTTCTGTACTTCAAATTTACACTTTAATTTAATTTGCTACATTTTCAAATCAATTTATAATAAACCAGTGGCAGTGTATGTTTTAATTAGTTTGATTGTAATTACTTAAACTTAGTTAAATAAAAAAAAAACATGGAAATCTTAAGAAAGTATTTTGAGGTTTATTTGAGGAAATTAAAATAATGGCGTTTATAACTTTTTAAAAATTGTATTCAATGTTAACAGTATTATTATCTATTAATTTTTACTACACTATTGGGACTCATAATTAATAACTATTATTACCCTTTCAGCAATAGGTGTTATTAGGTAATTGCATTATATATTATTATGTGAAAATATAATAATAAATTGTGTTTGGGACCAATCTTACTTTGGTGAATATATGTATTAAAAAATAAACACGTTTTGTAGCGTTTTTATAGTTAGCATTTGTAATGTTTTACAAAACTTAAGTAGTTGATTTTTAATATATGAAATTAAATAATTTTGTATCAAACTATTCCAAAAAATTTAGGATGGCAATTTTCAGCAGTCTATTATAAAGCTTTTTTTAAATTTACACACAATGTTTTGTGCATTGTGTAAAATATACATTAAAAAAAAATATGTACATACTGTTGCATTAAATAAATTGATTTAGTAATTTAATGAATAATATTAGGTCAGCAAACAATTATTAAGTGTCTCTCAGTGCATGGCACTAGAAAAAAACAAACAATACACACTAATATTTTCAATAGGTTTACTCCTTCCGTCTGCTTGTTAAAAAAATAATTTTCCAAAAAAACATTAAACTTGAATGAAAAAAAAGTTAAGTTTTACAAATCTTATATAAAATTTATTACTGTTAGTGGTGTCACATTTATTAATCTGGTATATAAAAATTAATTGAAACTGAGGGGTGAACCAGTATATACAAGTACTTTATATAAAATGAGATGTCAAAAAAAAAAAAAGACTAGAAAATTTAAGCTTTTAATACTATTGGGTATGCATCGAACGTATGTAAATTATTATTTCTGGGAGTTGAAAGAAAAATGGTAAATTATTCTTATCCTCAGAAACAGATGTATCAGTTTCCTACTTTGCTTTAGTATTAACAAAATTCGTATTAATTGTTATTTTAAAATGAAAAATAAAAATATTAACAGTAAAGATAAATACTTAGTTCATAAAGTTTAAAATATAAAAACTTTGAATTATTTTTAATTTATTAAATATCTAACATCAAATAATTAATTTGATTTTACACGAAACAGAAGTTAGTTAGTTATCATCCTACCACTAATTTAATTGAAAAAAAATTGAAACGTGATCATTTCCTATTTTTGGTTTATTTAAGTTAATTTTTCAATTATATAGTTTTTGTTGGAAACTTTGCAAACACTTACAAGTGTTTGAGTAGAACTCCAACAATAGAATGAACTAGATTTTAGTAGTTGTAAACATTTGCTAAGTTATTTTTAATAGAAAATGATCATATTAAGTAAAACAACACACAAACAACAACAGAAGATTACAAATCACAAGACAAACACAGCTTGCTTATTATATGCCATTTAATAATTTACACCTAAGCCATCAACTCTTTTAAATGATGCAAATAAAACTTTTACTGATCTTATATTAATTTCACTGATTTCACTATGTCAAACATTTAGAATTGATTATAACAGGTTGTATTATTTATTTTGTAAAAACTTATTAATTACTAAATTTGATCTTATAAGAATTGATGGATGTAATAAAATGCTATTAAAATAAATACCCGTCTTTATTTTTTTGTTAAATAATACCTAAGAATAAACATTCATAATATGTTACAGACAAAAATTAAGAACTAGAAATTTTTTAAATTATATTGTTATACTTTCAACATTTACAAATCTCAACTGTTACACATAAAACCTTATTTTCATCATTATAATATCGCATAACTCATTATAGTACTACAAATCAATAACTTCCATTAAATATTTCATCATTATTTATACAACATAGGTTTTGATTTTGTGCAACTTAAACAAATAAATATATACAATTCAACATATAAATACTGACAATAATTAAATGAAATATTGCCTAATTACCTAATACCTGAGACAAAAAGTTTGATTTAATTTACATACATAGTAATTTTGATTTTAGCTTAAAAATATAAAATCTCTATATCATTAATTACTTTAATACAAAAAAATCGAAGAGTACATTAAAATAAAATATGAAATTAAGCTTGCCCATTATAATTTTTTTCTAACTGATATACATGAGCTGTTTTGAACTGTTTTATAGAATTATCTGCTACGTATAAATTAGTAAACAATCAAAAAATAAACAGTGAAATTTTTTATATATGTAATAAAAAAGAAAATAATCACCAATATAAACCAAGCCAGTTTTTTCAACTTTGCGACATCTTATTTCATCACATATTAGCATGAATAAGGCAGTGTGTTGTATGTATGCACATATATAAAATTTTTGAATATGTTGATAAAAGGCTTTAACAGAAATAATAACAATATTAATATTTCCTATACTTTAAAATTTAATATATCGATGCATTTATAATTCTTTATAAAAAAAATAAAAAAAATAAAGTTACCTGTTAACATTTAATGTAATAAGGAATATCTGTTATGTGTATATATATATATTACATTATTGTACGTAGATTTTTAAACCTCATTTAAATTATTAAAGGTTCATTTAAAGGTTATTTACTGTATTTGTTTTATATTGACATGCTTAAATCTAAAGTATCTGCCTTTGATTTCTTAAGAAAATAATAATAGTGTTTGAACTTTGTGGACCATTAAGTTTGTTATGTTAAATTTCCCTGAAATTTCAAAGGAGGTAGTTGTCTACCTTGATAATTTTTTTTACTTCGATTACTGCTACCCTTCCATTATGTTTAAGTAATGTACAAAAATTTTCATCTTATAAAATCTACCCTTAATGGTATTATAAACACATTATATTTTTTCAATTTTTCTAGCATGTATTGAACATTAACATACATACACATACATACATGATTATATGTTTGTGTGTGTATGTATATATATATTGTCATCTAATTGCAAGTAATGAAACTAATGTAAGGAATAAAATGCATAAATTTAACTTTCTTAATATTTGAATTTTGAATTACATTATGCCTTGTTTTTCTTATAGTTAACTATAACAAACCATTTCCTAATTATTAATTAGATGAAATGCAATATTTTTCTAACACGTCACATTTATTCCACAGCATTTTAACAAATTTATAAATTAAACTATTAAATTTAGTGTCAAAAAAATATTGCATTCCTTAAGTAGTACCAATTCAGCCAATTATGTTGGCTTATTTACTATAAAATTATAATGAATACGTTCAGGTTGTATAAATTCTACTAACATGTTAAAAACATAATACAGATTTTCCCCTTATGTATCTGATTTTTTCTGGTTTTTGATGAATGAAATCAAACACACAAATATATTAATACATAATAAACAACTATACAAGCTATTGTACTGAATGTGCGACCCTGAGACATTAGGACTATTGTTATGACTGCAGTCCAGTAATGAATCAACATTAGCTTTGAGCAGAAATTATTTTAAGGTCCTTAAAAATGACAAATATTAGGTTCTTAGAGTATCAAGGCTCAATAGGAACTTTTGTAAATATCACCAATTAATCTAATAGTTAAGTATTATAGAACCATCATTACCACACATCGGAATCAGTAAAGAATCGCTAATAGGATTCAGTCTTATGAAATATAGGTTAGATTTAATGTGAATCATTAATACATTTCTTCATTTGGCAAAACCAACGTTAAAATGCAATGATACCAATTTATATGGTTTTGGAAAAAAATATTTTAATGCATGTATTGTAAAAAAAAATTTACAAGTTGCTAAGTTTACATGCATGTATCTATGCTAGCATTATTTTATACCTTGAAAATATAATAATTTTGTTATAAAATATAGACCAAAACAACATTACTATGTTGTTTACAAAAAAACGGAAATCGCTAATTGTTTTATAAGTCGCTTAGCTATTTATTTAAATAAAATTAAAAACATTCTTCATTTTAAGTTCCACACCATTTACTATTTTACTCAGGAACATCACAGTAATAGCTCCTCTATTCCACTAATCTTATTAATATACTTTCTCAGTTACTTACATCTTTTAATAATATAGGAACATTAAGATGAAAAACTTTCCAAATCTGCTGTCTGAACGATTTAAATTAGTAGTATAACTAGTGTTTACTATCTTTCTTTTAGAAGGTCTAGAAAGAAATAATGCTTGAAATATATTATACAAGTGTTTATCCAGCATGTTTTATCCAAACCTATATGCAAATATTGTTGTTATTACTTTCTTGTACGTTAGTTATAATAAAGAAAGATTTCGTAAAAAAAATAATCTGGAAATTCCATTTTAGTAACTGATCCAGACAGCGCAATAAATGGAAAGTTTCCAAAATTTAACAACATAAAAGTACACTATGTTGGAGTTAGTTTGAAGGATGCTGTGATTGGTTTGTTGAGTCTTTCTTTCACAGGAAGGAACACTAAGGAAGATAGGAACATGCTAGGTGAATTTGCTCCAAAGGCTTTGTCTTCTAATACAAATGGCTGCATCATGAAATTTCCAAGATTGTTTGGAACAGCAAATGATGCTGGAATATGTGAATTATTTGCTATTTGCAATAAGGCGTCTCTGATTATTTGTAAGTAATCCATCTGAGGTGTATCTAACTTATGTTCATTCTTAATATGCTCAGAATATAGCTCAATATGGTGGGTTGTATAAGAACATCTGTTACATTTCAAGCAAGCATCTGCTGGTGGATTCACATCAAATTTAGAATCAGTAATTTCTTCATAATTATTGTCATCTTTTATTAGACCTGGTTTATTTTCCATTTCTTCGCACTGATAAATTTGTGTATTTTCATTAAACTGGCCAGATTCATCAGAACTTTTTTTGATTGGGAAAACAGGCAATGAATGCTTCAAAGTTAAGTGTTTATCAAGACTTTCAGGATTATCACAGCTTATTGCACACACTGGACAGCGCAGATCTTGCATATCTGTTATTGTAGTCAAGTGAGTTCGCTCATGTACCAAAAGTAAGGCTAAAACTGTAGTTGAAAAAGGGCAATATGAACATTGGTACTGCTTCGAAGTATTCCTATTTAAAAACGATGGTAGTATTTCACAATTTTGATCTGATGTACTAGGACCACTTTCACTCAGTGGTGTATCAGTTATAAAACTTTTAAATTGTTGGGAATAATAAGGGTCAACTTTTTTAGTAGTTTCAGTTATCGAACGATCAATAGTTTTGTTACCATTTTGTTGTTGAACTTCCCTCCACTTATCTTTGCCATCTTCACCGTGATCATTAAGCAAATGTGCTCTAAGCCATTTAGCACTTCGAAATCTTCTGTTACAGATTGTACAAACTTCTGTGAAATGGCTAAAGTAACGATGATTCAGTTCATTGTCATTCGGTCGCAAAGCAATGTCAGTATTTGTGATTGGAACTTTGATTTCTGAACCAATTTGGGGTAAAAAAGCTTCTTCAACAATACCATGTGAATTCTGTTTGTGAACTCTAAGGAAGTATTTGCTACAAAGCTCTTTGTTACAAATATCACACACAACTCCACCAATATGAGCTCCGTTTTCTATGGAGATTCCATGCATTCTTTGCATATGAGTTTTCATAAAATATTTATTGCACAATTCTTTCTTGCATATTTCACAAAAACTGCTAGTGGGTGTATGCATTATCTGCCTTTCTGTTGTGGCAGATATCTGGTTACTAATGTCTTGATTTTCATTTGTAAGTTTAATATTGTTCTTAGGTTCAAAAATACCATGCTTTTCAGCAAAATGCTGTTCAAGAAGGTTCACAGTTTGAAACTGTTTTTGACACTTGGTACACTCTAATTTATTGTATTGATTTATTAAAAATGTTTGGTTTTCCTCATAAAATGAATTGCTGATTTCTTCTATTAATGAAGCATGATCTCTAATAATATGGTTTTCCAAGGTTGATATAGATCCGAAGTCTTGATTACAAACATCACACATATGATTCTCAAAAGGTATATGTTGATTGAGTTTTAATAACATTGCATTCATTTTCTGAATATCAAGGGTCGAATTTTTTTTTTGAACATGATTTACCTTTTCCTGTGTTGGTATATTTTGGCTGGATGTATCACTCTGTCTAGGAGTTGTCATGTCCAAATGGGGTTTAACAGTATTTTGCTGCTCTGCAGTTTGGAAACTTTTATTTGTAATACAAAAAGTCCTTTCATTCAATTTATCAGTTTTATGTGTCTGGTCATTGTGAAGTTTTATTGAATAACTATCAGAAAAATTAATATTACAAATTTTACACGAATAACTACAATCATTTTCTGGTTGATTTTTGTTGCTTTCTCTTAAAATTAAATTTAAAGGCATGGATTGACTAGATTTACATGTTACACTGGAGATATCCTTTATTTTATCATCTTTCTCAGGAAACGGTATTCCATGGCATTTTTGTTTATGCACGCGAAGAAAATATTTGTTGCAGTATTCTTTACAACAAATATCACAGAATGCACTGTTGTTTGAAGCTGAAGACTTTTTATTCCTTTCAGGTGATTTTGAACATTCTTTACTGTCTTCGTTTTGCCAAGTAGAAACTAATAAGCTGAGGGCATCGTGAGGGCTATCAGTTTCCTCACATTCATTTTCCTCTTTCTTTACTGTCGGCTTTTCCTCTTCAAGTAGTTGTTCTGTTATTTCTTTCCCACATTGAAATTCTTTAGGCAATTTAATTGTAGATGGCCCGGGAAGGTTTGAATCTGAAATATCTATTTTATCACTTATAATTTGGTGTTTGAAATCAATATCACCATTACTTTCAATAATCCCATGAATTTTAGCTTTATGGCGACGAACAAAATATTTATTACAAAACTCACGCTGACAAATATTACAAAATGCTCTCATACTACTGTTTGATTTATTTGAATGATTTGGGAAGCTTGGACTTATTTTTTTAGCAGGTTGCGTATTCGATAGGGACAAATTAGCAATACTACTTGAAAAATAATTCATTAAAGGTAAGGAAGAAAGATTTTCTATTGGACTAGGGCCTATATTTTCCATGTAAATGCCATGCTTATTTGCTTTATGTGTTTTTAAGAAATATTTGTTACAAAATTCTTTGTTGCATAAATCACAAAATGCTTCAGGGTTGAATATACGATGAGGTGAGCTTATTTGGTTGTCGTTATTACCAACAAGCATTTTCTTAAAACTTGGTAATATAATATTGCAAGATTGCGATGGTTGAAATAGACTATTTTGAAAATTTTGGCTTTTTAAAGCCATCTGTTCAGTGTGGTGCATATTGTAAAGTAAGGAAGCATTATCAGATGTTTTATACCAGCCTCTCTCCTCCAATGTCGAAGAAAATGAATCGACAGAGTCTTGTGGTGAAGGAGTCTTATGAGATAAGTTCAAAGGAAACGAAAAGTCTTTTTTCACAGTGGAATTGTACATTCCTGAGCAATTGTCTTCAGAGCTTTCTTCTGCCTCACTGTCAGGTTTTTGTTCAGTTTTTTTATTTTCTTTTGCAACATCACAAAAAGTGATGCCACAATTTCGTATTGCATCTGTTTCTTTTAAGGGGATCAAATTTTGGTTTTGTTGTACTGTTACCCAAACTGCAGATTTAATATCCAATTCAGGAAATAATTCAGTAGAAGTAATTCTATTTGGTTTGGATTGTTTTCGTCTTTTTTTAACTTGAGAGCGGTCTAATTCTTCTAAATCGTGGTCCCGTTTTGCGCCTTCTATTCCTTGTAGAGTATCGCTAAAAGAATTAGCTTCCATACCAATGATGTCATTTCTCAATGATGGGCAGCTCATGTGCATTAAGGCAGATGCCATTTAAACTTATGTATCGTACAGTTCATGAAGCCTTCAGTTTGGAGCTGTTCACTTGGCAATTTCTAAAATTATATCTGTCACCTGAAAAAATAAAGAAGAAGCTGTATAAATTAAAATATGAAAAGTTAAAACATTGCATTATTAAACGTGAAATAAAATATATATGTTGGACAAAATGTTATACAATATGCTAAAATTATCTCTCATTAAATATAATAATTTTCAAATGTTCACGAAATGATAAATTCAACAAACTAATTTATGCATTCTTCTTCGTACTTCGTTAAATTCGTCATGATGTTGAGTTACTGTTATTAAATAAATAATAGTAGTAAAAGGACTTTTGAGGCACCCAGTGAAAGTAAAAAAATGAATGGTAACGATCAGAAAAAATATGCGAGAACTTGGGGAATTTGTCTTGAGACTGACTACATTTATTTTCCCAAAATATAAACTTAATTAGGGGCCCAGAGGGCAGGACCAATTTAAGGAAAAATGGGGTCACTAATTTAGCACATATTTATGTTACTGATAATAATAAAAGTTAATAATTAGGCATAATAATAATGAACGCCCAGTAACGAAGCAAATATATAAACTTACTTTTATCCAAGTAATGATAGGCTTTTCTCTGCAGTCAAGCTTCAACAGTAGTTAGTCAAGTAACCAAGACTAGGACGGTTTTCCAACTTGGCGTCACCACTTATTAATCCATATAGTATTGAATATTGTAATATTTTTTATATATATCTATCATCTTGTTGGGTTATTTTATTTCATACCTCTTCATTGGATGAAGTTAATACTTAATTTGGCTGATTGTACATTTTCTAAATCTGCAGGGTTTTAGTACTGTTTCACGATTTGGTTAACACTGTTTATTCACCCAGCTGGAGGAAACTCCATGCTGTTTCCCTCTGTTGTTTAAACTTGAGTATGGTGGCCCTATTGTCCCATTGTGACTTTCAAATAAGCCCTCTATTACAACTAGACTACAATTGTTTAGTTCTTTCAATGATCCCGAATAAAACAAACTCTCTTAAAGATGTTTTTTACGACATGTAAGATGCAAAGTATTTCAGCGTTCTATTTGGCCACTGAATGCTATTTAGCTATCCCGATTATAAATTGTCAACTAACAATTCTTGATCATTTATTTTAGGACCGTTTGTTTCATTTCCTGAATGTCTTCCTGCGGTATTCAACTGGAATCGGAGAAGGATTATCTGTCGTTTACCAAGGAATTTTGTTGACCTCATAAATGGAACTACAGGACTGTATAATTTCCCTACAGTCCAGTTTTGGTTCTTTACGAGGGAGGGCATTTTTTTAAATTTTGTTGAATGATAAATCAGCTTACATTTATATTGTTATACTGTGGAATCTTAAACGCCACTGATGCACTAAGAAAAACTGTAATGAAGCTTCCGCAGCATGTCGCATATGAAGTTGAGCAACAACTCAATTTAAATTTCCCCGAGGGTCTCAGTTTTCACTAATGATTGACAGAACTTCAGTCACAAGCATACGAGTGCTATATATACTATATCTAGTCAAATAGGCCAAATACAAATGTTATGTAATAAATTGTTCTTAACGATATAGGGGAGTAGATCTATTTACTCAATGAGTGAGAGGATTACATCCCTGGCAATGATATTAGGCATCAAACGCTGTTTCTTCCGAGCCATCTATTGCATACCAGCTAGGAAAATACTTTCTACGAATGTTATTCATAAGCAACTTCCAACTCAGCCTTTTCTCTAGATGAAAACCTAGGCTTCTAGCTGTATTAGACATGAGAACTAGTATCCAATTGAAAGTTACGGATGGACAGGATCCTCCTTGAATGGGATAATAGTTGAAAAATTCTGTGCCACATTGGCCTGGAAAATAACCGGTTTGGCAGATAGTATTGAATGATTAAAAAAAGGGTCAGTGGTAAAGATATTTTTAGCTTGTAAAGCAAACCTCGATCGAAACCTGAGCTACGTGCAATAGTGTTTGCTTTCAAGTGCAGAGGAGATATAATAAACAAGGAGGAGGCTTTGTTGAACAGTTGTGTATCTGAAACGGAAGCCATATTGATGGCAGGGGAGGAGGTTTTTGCGTAGCGAGGCGTTTGAGTAAGATTCTTTCAAAAACTTTTGAGGGTATGGGAAGTAGAATGATTTGGTGGTAAGATGAGGGATCATTAGGTGACTTATGAAATCATTTAAAATTACATGAATAATGTAAGGGATTCAGATGATATAAACGATTTTTATTGAGGCGCGATCGTAATTTTCACTGCCCAGTACTCCGACCTAAGGCCTCTCTTGCCAATCCCCTTCTCACCATCCTTTATTGCTCTGGGAAATGGTATAAGAGACAGTTTGAGGATACTTGTATATCTTCCATCCATAAAACCCTATAACCAGTGAAAAAAGAAACAGAGAAATCTAAATAGGGATAAGCTGTTTCTCTTGAGGTACTTCCTCCTCTACCAGGGAACAAGAATGCTCCTCGAAGTTAAACCCAACGTACGACTTGGTTTAATTGACTAGGTTGTTTGTTCTCAAGGACAAAACGTGGTAACGTCAATTAATACCTATGTTGTAGAGTATGTGGAGAGAATAAACCCTGTGTTTATTTAAACAAATCACATTCAAAGAATAAAGAAAGTTAATAGAAGGTAAACATAAAAATTAACTGACCTTTTTATTTTATGTCGTTCCATACTTTCTTTTATAATTGAGTCTCTACTTATTTAAAGCGACCGTACATCTACATTTTCATTTATATCGTTTAGAAACCGCATCATATATCCCTTTTCTTATAGGCCACGTATGTTTTGCCCTAAAAACCTTCCTAAAAAAACCAAAATAAATAATCAAACAGAAATACCTATTTACATTTTTTTTACAGCTTTATTGTTTAATTAAGTGATTACGCTAGAGATTCTAGTCTGACAAAACGCCTGCGCGCTTGATGTATGATATTACACGTAAATAGTGGTTTTGAGTTAGGAATTCAGTTACAGCTATGTCGAATAAATACACGTACTCACAAATTTTGAATTATATTGAAACATTTTGATTCTATTTCAGTTCATGCTCTTCAGTTTTTTCATTGATGAATTCAAAATTAGAAAAATAAATAAGTAGACGATTTTTTTTTTCTATTGTGTTCTAAACTCACGCGTCGCAGAAACCCTTCCAAACGTAAGTTTACCAGTTCTTACTAACAATCATTAGTTATGACATAAAACCACTGGTACAAATGTTAATAATCAATAGAGAAAAAGAAAAACATTGAGACGGCCAAATTATTTCTTAGTTGTGAGCAGATTTTAATCCTTTCTCCAGCTTCCTTCTAAACTCCGGAGCGAAGAAAATGAGGCTCGACGCATCCCACTTTCTGGGTTTCTGTCAACACTTGCAATTTATTTAATCGACATTAGAGCATCACGCATGGATACTGCACCTCCTGTTTCAAATATGGGTATTAAGTGCAATCTAATAAAGACAGATGTCTTCATGTTCGACAGCTGACAAATATTTGTCAATATTATCTATTGAAAATGATTTTGTCTATAAATTTTATTTGTTGAAATATATGTATAAACGAAATGAATAATGTGAAAAGTAAAAGAACACTATCAAAAGTGTCCTTGCATTTTAAATACTGATTAAATGATTGCGAAATTTTTGCAAAAAAATACTTCATTTTATACCTAAAACCATTTCGATAATTGAAAATCCCCAAAAATTTAAATAGCCAGAATAATGAAATAAACAAAACTATTAAACTTGGTTTGAACAACATTAAATATGTGATATTAATTGTTAGATCCCAAAACATTATATTTTAGAATACTTTTGAATTTATTTTATAACATATACTTTTAAACATGAGAGAAAATCAGAACATTAAATCTTAAAACGATTCTCAGTAGCTACTCTTACAAGGTGATAAAGGACCAAATTATTTTGCTAATTCGCGTTATTATTTCTTGGCCCCAATTTATTAAGCTGATTCTGGGTTGGTTTTGAGTATAACTTTAAAATTTCTTATCAATTAAATTATTTTTATTATCTGTTAAAACTCTAACCCTCTCCGGTAGGGGTTCGGCAATTGATTAATTTGTCAAAACAGACTGGACATTTAGTTAGAAAAAATAATTATAATGATATACGTGATTGACTTTAATTCAATTTAATTTCTTTGTGATTTGTGATTTACACGGGAAATACATGTAAACTATCGACTGATTTTATTTGATACTAAGTAGTCATTTTTGGCATCGATACTGATGAAGAATGAAGAATGATGGATGTGAAGATGGGTGGGTGGGCGACCAATGGCTGAACGGTAAATCACAGGGTCACTCGGTATTCACTTAATTTAACGTGAAACGTTTGAAGTATTATTGTGCTTATTTAGTAAAACATTTCCTTAGCGAATAGTAAACAGATATTACCGTCTCATGGAGTAAAAAATATTCCGGGAACATATGATAATGAGGTAAGGCCACAAAGCGATGTTGTGGTCGAGAGAAGTAAGTCAAAAGATGTGAACAAACTTACTCAACGGCGCAAAAAACCCACTATTAATCAAAGAAATATTTTTCTATTATATTCAGTAGTGAATAATATTAAAGATCTACATGTCTTGATAAATAATGTGTCGGGGCTTTAATGGTAATATTATTACAAAAATCATTAAAACTGTCAATAAAATTATTTTTGCAACTGTAATTTTAGGGTCCCATCTCACTCTGATGGAGAAATACTATCCTTGAATTACTATTTACTTTTAATTTCCTAATGAACTCCTACAATGTAGCGAGATATCCCTAGTTTACCATAAAATAAACTGGAAACTATAAATTTATTTCTTAAAAAAATCAAAATAAAATCTAGCTTCTCTAGGCAGGAATATACTCAAGTAAAGTGACTGAGTAGAAAAATAAACCAATTTTATTTATTGAGTCAAGGCTTCGATCAGTACCGGTTTGTGTTGACATGTAGAGTAGTGTCCACCGACATGTAAGTTGGGTTTTATATGTAGATCTAAATATTAGGTTATCTTACATCTGAGATCTATGTTCATTCCACATCAACTAAAACTAGCTGGAATCAATTTTTTTAGAATAAACAATATCATTTAGCTCTACTACCGTCCATCAACAAGAGGGAGGGGGGGGGGAAGGGGTAGTTAATGGAAACAAACAAGCAGGAAAAGTAGCAGCTAACCTCATGAGGCATCCGAAGTATTATGCAAAATTAAATATATGTTCAACACAATAAAAACGGTGTGAATTAAAAAGTCTTACCCCAAAATAAACCATGTATTAATGCGTTTCGTACCAAACCACGTTTTGTTTGAGGTTGATTCTACCTACCTACAGAAGAAACAATCTTTATTTCTGTCGACAAACCTACCGGACCATGCATGTACGCGTTTCGTTATTAGGTTGATTCTACTTGCCGACTAAACTAACAATCGAATTTTTATTGCCTACTTACCGAGCAATAATTATTTCTTTCGCAAAAATTACCAGACCATGTATGTTCGCGTTTCGTTTTGAGGTTGATTCTACTTGCCTACTGAACAATCTTTATTTCTGTCGCAAACCTTAACAAAGCATGTACGTACGTGTTTCGTTTTGAGGTCGATCCTACTTACCTTCTAACCAAGCAATCTTTATTTCGTTCGCTAAACCTACCAGACCATGTACGTACGTATATCGTTTTGAGGTCTATTCTACTTGACTACTGAACAATCAATAATTATTTCTTTCTCAAAACTTACCAGACCATGTATGTACGCGTTTCGTTTTGAGGTCAATTCTACTTGCCTACTGAACAACCAATGTTTATTTCTGTCCATAACCTACCAGACCATGTATGTACGCGTTTCGTTTTGAGGTTGATTCTACTTATCTACTGAACAAAACAAGCTTTATTTCTGTCTCAAAACCAACCAAATCATGTACATACGCGTTTCGTTTTTAGGTTGATTCTACTTGCCTACTGAACAATCTTTATTTCTGTCGCAAACCTTACCAAAGCATGTACGCACGTGTTTCGTTTTCAGGTCAATACTACTTGCCTACTAAACAATCTTTATTTCTGTCGCAAACCTTACCTAAGCATATACGTACGTAATTCGTTTTGAGGTCAATTCAACTTACCTACTGACCAAACAATCTTTATTTCTGTCGATAACCTACCACCATTTATGTTCGCGTTTCGTTTTGAGGTTGATCTACTTGCCGCCTACTGAACAATCTTTATTTCTGTCGCAAACCTTAACAAAGCATGTACGTACGTAATTCGTTTTGAGGTCAATTCAACTTACCTACTGACCAAACAATCTTTATTTCTGTCGATGACCTACCACCATTTATGTTCGCGTTTCGTTTTGAGGTTGATTCTACTTGCCTACTGAACAATCTTTATTTCTGTCGCAAACCTTAACAAAGCATGTACGTACGTGTTTCGTTTTGAGGTCGATCCTACTTACCTTCTAACCAAGCAATCTTTATTTCGTTCGCTAAACCTACCAGACCATGTACGTACGTCTTTCGTTTTGAGGTCAATTCTACTTGCCTACTGAACAACCAATGTTTATTTCTGTCCATAACCTACCAGACCATGTACGTACGTATTTCGTTTTGAGGTCTATTCTACTTGACTACTTACCAAACATTCTATATTTCTGTCACAAACCTACCAGACCATGTATGTACACGTCTTGTTTTGATATTGATTCTAATTACCTACTGACCAAACAATCTTTATTTCTGTCGTAAACATACAAAATTATGTACGCACGGGTTTCGTTTAGAGGTTAATTCTACGTACCTACTGACCAATTAATTTTATGTGTTTCGCAAAACCTAACAGACCATGTATGTACGCATTTCGTTTTGAGGTTGATTCTACTTGCCTACTGAACAAACATCCGAATTTTTATTGCCTACTTACCGAGCAATATTTATTCCTGTCGCAAAACCTTCCAGACCATGTACGTACGTATTTCGTTTTGAGGTCTATTTTACTTGACTACTGAACAAACAATAATTATTTCTTTCGCAAAACTTACCACACTATGTTTGTACGTGGTTCGTTTGGAGGTTGATTCTACATACCTACTGAACAATCTTTATTTCTGTCACAAGCCTTACCAAAGCATGTACGTACGTGTTTCGTTTTGAGGTCAATTCTACTTGCCTACTGAACAATCTTTAATTCTGTCATAAACCTACAAAACCATGTATGTACGGGTTTCGTTTAGAGGTTAATTCTACGTACCTACTGACCAATTAATTTTATGTCTTTCGCTAAACCTAACTGACCAAGCGAGTACGCGTTTTGTTTTGAGGTTGATTATACTTGCCTACTAAACAATCTTTAATTCTGTCATAAACCTACAATACCATGTATGTACGGGTTTCGTTTAGAGGTTAATTCTACGTACCTACTGACAAATTAATTTTATGTCTTTCGCTAAACCTAACTGACCAAGCATGTACGCGTTTTGTTTTGAGGTTGATTCTACTTGCCGACTAAACAAACAATCGAATTATTATTTCCTACTTACCAAGCAATCTTTATTTCTTTCGCAAAACCTACCAGACCATGTATGTATGTACGTGTCTCCGTTTGATATTGATTATTTTTACCTACTGACCAAACAATCTTTATTTCTGTCGTAAACCTACCAGACCATGTACGTACGTATTTCGTTTTGAGGTCTATTTTACTTGACTACTGAACAAACAATAATTATTTCTTTCGCAAAACTGACCAGACTATGTATGTACGCGTTTCGTTTTGAGGTTGATTCTACTTACCTACTGAACAATCTATATTTCTGTCACAAGCCTTACCAAAGCATGTACGTACGTGTTTCGTTTTGAGGTCAATTCTACTTGCCTACTGAACAATCTTTAATTCTGTCATAAACCTACAAAACCATGTATGTACGGGTTTCGTTTAGAGGTTAATTCTACGTACCTGCTGACCAATTAATTTTATGTCTTTCGCTAAACCTAACTGACCAAGCAAGAACGCGTTTTGTTTTGAGGTTGATTATACTTGCCTACTAAACAAACAATCGAATTATTATTTCCTACTTACCAAGCAATCTTTATTTCTATCGCAATACCTTCCAGACCATGTACGTACGTATTTCGTTTTGAGGTCTATTTTACTTGACTACTGAACAAACAATAATTATTTCTTTCGCAAAACTGACCAGACTATGTATGTACGCGTTTCGTTTTGAGGTTGATTCTACTTACCTACTGAACAATCTTTATTTCTGTCACAAGCCTTACCAAAGCATGTACGTACGTGTTTCGTTTTGAGGTCAATTCTACTTGCCTACTGAACAATCTTTAATTCTGTCATAAACCTACAAAACCATGTATGTACGGGTTTCGTTTAGAGGTTAATTCTACGTACCTACTGACCAATTAATTTTATGTCTTTCGCTAAACCTAACTGACCAAGCAAGTACGCGTTTTGTTTTTAGGTTGATTATACTTGCCTACTAAACAAACAATCGAATTATTATTTCCTACTTACCAAGCAATCTTTATTTCTATCGCAAAACCTTCCAGACCATGTATGTACTTGGTTCGTTTTAAGGTTGATTCTACTTGCCTACTGAACAAACAATTTTTATTTATTTCGCAAAACCTATTAGATCATGTATGTACGTATTTCGTTATGATATTGATTCTACTTACCTACTGACCGAACAATCTTTATTTCCGTTGCTAACCTACAAAACTATGTACGTACGTGTTTCGTTTTGAAGTTGATTCTACTAACCTACTGACCTAACAATTTTTATTTCTTTCGCAAAACCTACCAAACCATGTATGTACGCGTTTCGTTTTGAGGTCAATTCTACTTGCCTTCTGAACAACAAATGTTTATTTCTTTCGCAAAACTTACCAGACCATGTGCGTACGGGTTTCGTTTAGAGGTTAATTCTACGTACCTACTAACCAATTAATTTTATGTCTTTCGCTAAACCTAACTGACCAAGCAAGTACGCGTTTTGTTTTGAGGTTGATTATACCTGCCTACTAAACAAACAATCGAATTATTATTTCCTACTTACCAAGCAATCTTTATTTCTATCGCAAAACCTACCAAACCATATATGTACGATTTCGTTTTGAAGTTGATTCGACTTACCTACTTAGCGAACAATCTTTATTTCCTTCACAAAGCCTACCTGACCATGTATGTACGAGTTTCGTGTTGAGTTTGATTCTACTTACCAACTGACCTAACAATTTTTATTTCTTTCGCAAAACCTACCAAACCATATATGTACGTGTTTCGTTTTAAAGTTGATTATACTTACCAACTGACCAAACAATTTTTAATTCTGTGGCAAAACCTACCATACCATTTATGTACGCGTTTCGTTTTGATATTGATTCTACTTACCTACTCACCAAAATATCTTAATTTCTTTGGCAAAACCTTCCGAACCATGTTTGTTTTGTTTTAAGGTTGATTCTACATACCTACTGACTAAACCATTTTTATTTCTTTCGCAAAACCTACCAGACCATGTATGAACGTGTCTCGTTTTGAAGTTGATTCTACGCACCTACTAACCAAACAATCTTAATTTCTGTAGCAAAACCTTCCAAACCATGTATTTACGTGTTTCGTGTTGAGGTTGATTATACATACCTACTGACCAAACCATTTTTAATTCTGTGGCAAAACCTAACAAACCATGTTTGTACGCGTTTCGTTTTGAGGTTGATTCAACTTACCTACTAACCGAACAATCTTTATTTCCTTCACAAAACCTACCTGACTATGTATGTACGTGTTTCGTTTTAAGGTTGATTCTACATACCTACTGACCTAACAATTTTTATTTCTTTCGCAAAATTTACCAAACCATATATGTACGTGTTTCGTTTTGAAGTTGATTCGACTTACCTACTTAGCGAACAATCTTTATTTCCTTCACAAAGCCTACCTGACCATGTATGTACGTGTTTCGTTTTAAGGTTGATTCTACATATCAACTGACCAAATAATTTTTAATGTTTTCGCAAAACCTTCTAGACGATGTATGTACGTGTTTCGTTTTGAGGTTGATTCTACTTACCTACTAACCGAACAATCTTTATTTCCTTCACAAAGCCTACCTGACCATGTATGTACGTGTTTCGTTTTGAGGTTGATTCTACTTACCTACTAACCGAACAATCTTTATTTCCTTCACAAAGCCTACCTAACCATGTATGTACAAGTTTCGTGTTGAGTTTGATTCTACTTACCAACTGACCTAACAAGATTGTTCGCTAAGTAGGTAAGTCGAATCAACTTCAAAACGAAACACGTACATATATGGTTTGGTAGGTTTTGCGAAAGAAATAAAAATTGTTAGGTCAGTTGGTAAGTAGAATCAAACTCAACACGAAACTCGTACATACATGGTCAGGTAGGCTTTGTGAAGGAAATAAAGATTGTTCGCTAAGTAGGTAAGTCGAATCAACTTCAAAACGAAATCGTAAATATATGGTTTGGTAGGTTTTGCGATAGAAATAAAGATTGCTTGGTAAGTAGGAAATAATAATTCGATTGTTTTTTTAGTAGGCAGGTATAATCAACCTCAAAACAAAACGCGTACTTGCTTGGTCAGTTAGGTTTAGCGAAAGACATAAAATTAATTGGTTAGTAGGTACGTAGAATTAACCTCTAAACGAAACCCGTACGCACATGGTCTGGTAAGTTTTGCGAAAGAAATAAACATTTGTTGTTCAGAAGGCAAGTAGAATTGACCTCAAAACGAAACGCGTACATACATGGTTTGGTAGGTTTTGCGAAAGAAATAAAAATTGTTAGGTCAGTAGGTAAGTAGAATCAACTTCAAAACGAAACACGTACGTACATAGTTTTGTAGGTTAGCAACGGAAATAAAGATTGTTCGGTCAGTAGGTAAGTAGAATCAATATCATAACGAAATACGTACATACATGATCTAATAGGTTTTGCGAAATAAATAAAAATTGTTTGTTCAGTAGGCAAGTAGAATCTAGATCAATCATAACGAAACGCGTATGTACATGGTTTGGTTGGTTTGGCGAAAGAAATAAAGATTGTTCAGTAGGCAAGTAGAATCAACCTCAAAACGAAACGCGTACATACATGGTTTGGTAGGTTTTGCGAAAGAAATAAAAATTGTTAGGTCAGTAGGTAAGTAGAATAAACTTCAAAACGAAACACGTACGTACATAGTTTTGTAGTTTTTGCCACAGAATTAAAAATTGTTTGGTCAGTAAATACGTAGAATCAACCTTAAAACGAACCAAGTACATACATGGTCTGGAAGGTTTTGCGATAGAAATAAAGATTGCTTGGTAAGTAGGAAATAATAATTCGATTGTTTGTTTAGTAGGCAGGTATAATCAACCTCAAAACAAAACGCGTACTTGCTTGGTCAGTTAGGTTTAGTGAAAGACATAAAATTAATTGGTCAGTAGGTATGTAGAATTAACCTCTAAACGAAACCCGTACGCACATGGTCTGGTAAGTTTTGCGAAAGAAATAAACATTTGTTGTTCAGTAGGCAAGTAGAATTGACCTCAAAACGAAACGCGTACATACATGGTTTGGTAGGTTTTGCGAAAGAAATAAAAATTGTTAGGTCAGTAGGTAAGTAGAATCAACTTCAAAACGAAACACGTACGTACATAGTTTTGTAGGTTAGCAACGGAAATAAAGATTGTTCGGTCAGTAGGTAAGTAGAATCAATATCATAACGAAATACGTACATACATGATCTAATAGGTTTTGTGAAATAAATAAAAATTGTTTGTTCAGTAGGCAAGTAGAATCTACATCAATCATAACGAAACGCGTATGTACATGGTTTGGTTGTTTTGGCGAAAGAAATAAACATTGTTTGTTCAGTAGGCAAGTAGAATTGACCTCAAATCAAAACACGAACGTACATGCTTTGGTAAGATTTGCGAGTACATACATGGTCTGGAAGGTTTTGCGATAGAAATAAAGATTGCTTGGTAAGTAGGAAATAATAATTCGATTGTTTGTTTAGTAGGCAGGTATAATCAACCTCAAAACAGAACGCGTACTTACCTACTTAGCGAACAATCTTTATTTCCTTCACAAAGCCTACCAGACCAAGTATGTACGAGTTTCGTATTGAGTTTGATTCTACTTACCAACTGACCTAACAATTTTTATTTCTTTCGCAAAACCTACCAAACCATATATGTACGTGTTTCGTTTTGAAGTTGATTCGACTTACCTACTAAGCGAACAATCTTTATTTCTTTCACAAAAGCTACCTGACTATGTATGTACGTGTTTCGTTTTGAAGTTGATTCTACTTACCTACTTAGCGAACAATCTTTATTTCCTTCACAAAACCTACCTGACAAAACCTTTCTCTTTTATAAATGTCTATCGATTTTACTTTCAGATGTATGCGTCCTTTTCTCGCAATTGTCTTAATATTTCTTCTAAAATTTACTCCAGTTCTCTATTAAAAACTTAGTTTCAAAAAATTAATAATAGCACCACTGGTTTCATACATATTCCTAAACTGAAAAAATTGATAAATTACAAGCAATTAGTCGTTTTAAAATCAACAATTTTCTTTTAGTCCAAAGATATTGTGGAAGATCCGAAAATGTGAGTTATATTTCAATTATTATATAAGATATTTTATAGTGCGGCTATTAAGCTAGTAAGTACCTCGTCTGGTTCGCGATGACTATCAAAGGAAGTGAATATGATAGCTTTGTGAATTGTTTTGAGATACACTGTGTTGATATCTGGCAAAATTTCATTTCATTAAGAAATTAAAATTTCAAATGCTTGTTTAAACAAACCACGTAATTATTTTTCGGTTCTTCTGAGTGAAAATAATCAAAGATCAAAATTTAATCGTTTTTGATTGAGTCAGCCAAAATAATGTCCACAGTTTATCTTCACTCCTTTTATAAGTGATTAATCTATTTTTATTTGTTTGAAAAATGGGATGGGAGGTTCGCTGGCCAAGTATAATTGCTTTAATGGAACTATGGGCTTAAATTTTATTATGACCTAACTAATATATATATATAACGTTAATATTTATTTATTCAAAAAATAAAATTTATAGTTAAAATATAAATAACATGAAAGGAATGGTTGATTTTATTTCCAATTTATTGATGATTGAAAAATCATTCGTAATAAAAAAAGGACTTTGCAATATTAATTAGGAGTTTTTGCGCATGCGCTATTGTTGATGACACCCATCTATTACATATTACATATTTACACCAATTACCACAGTTCATAGAGTTTCTTTACGAGCTGGTCACGAGGGAGCCCTCAATAAGTGAGTAATTACTTCATATACTCCCTCAGTGTGTGTTTCAGAATATAACACACAGAGAAGTCGGCCATATTGCCCAGTATCGATAAAAACACGCAGTAGACAATATTGACAGAGATGTGGTATTAGCCGACTGGCATCGTCAACGTCTCCGGTGTTACAACCGTGAGGTCGAGTCCCACCATTGGTACTATTTTTTATTGAAATAATAATTAAATTACAATATAATAAATATTTAAAATTATTATGAAATGAGATTTTATCAACAGCTCATGTCTGAAAAAAAAAGAAAAAAGAACAAGGTCTTTAGGGCCGATTCTGACCCCATCGCCTGCTAAGCGAGAAAGCCTAGAAGATCAAATAGAAACGTTTCAATAAATTCATCTGCCGCCAGCTCGATGGAAGACCTACCACCACAGGTCAGCACTTCAAAAGAAGAAACAGTAGACGAATTCGAGGTACTAAAAAATAGCCAACCTGACGACATGGAAGTCAGTCATCAAAACACCAACAAAGCCCAAGCCGCCTGCTATATTCGTATGGAATATTAGCAATTTTAAACTATTATGCTCACAAATGAGCAAAGTTGTAGGTACCGGAAAATATACGTGCCTCAATCGCTCTCGGGATACAAAAATTTCCCCAGACACTCCCGATAGTTATCGAGCGATCATCAAGTATTTGGAAGAAACCAATGCAGACTTCCATACATATCAGTTGAAACAAGAACGATCACTTCGAGTAGTGATAAGAAATCTGCACCCGACCACACCAGCTGATAAAATTGAAGACGAACTATCAGCTCTGGGATTCAAAGTTCGGTAAATAACCAACGTTTTACGCGAGGACAGACAACAAAACGAATCCACCAAATCGGCATTACCGTTATTTTTTGTAGATCTCGAGCGGACACCTGGCGTGGAGAAAATTTATGACTTAACAACCCTGTATTACACAAGAATACAGGTCGAAAAACCTTACCCCAAAAGAGACATCGTCCAATGCCATAATTGCCAGGCATATGGGCACACAAAATCGTACTGCCACCACCCTCCTAGGTGTAAAGTGTAGTGGGCAGCACAAAAGCGAATTGTGCAAAAAGCCCCTAAAATCGCCTGCTGTATGTGTGCTCTGCCAGCAAGACCATCCGGCCAACTACAAGGGCTGTGAGGCCTATAGAATCCTCAAGTACAGGAGCGAGCAACGTCGTCGGCCAGAAGAAGAGAAGCCAGTGACAGGTAGCTCAAGAAGCGCCCCCACCAGAAGTTTGAGGCCTTCTGTCTCTTTTGCTGATGCCGTTCGGAACAGAGAGCAGTCACAGGCACTGCCCCCTCGACGTAGCTCTCATTACTGAAACAAGACTTACGAGTAAACGACCATTTACCGTTCGACAGTACCCGGTATGATGTGATCGACCTGATCGAACTGATCACCCAGACGAAAGAGCTCATGCAGGTGCCGCGGTCATTGTCCATAACTCCATATGGGATATGTGATGGGATCACATAGTTCCTTTGAGAAACATGATTTCCTTCAGTCCACTGCAGTGTCAATCGCCACTTTCACTTTTCCCCTTACTCTAACATCAGTGTACTGCCCTCCCAATAAATCCATTTCCGACTCCAAATTCATCTCCTTTCTAGACTCCATCGGACATCGTTTCCTTGTGGGTGGGGACTTTAACGCGAAACACCAACATTGGGGGTCAAGAGCCACGAATACACGAGGACGTGCTTTGCTGTCTGCACTCGCACGGAAACATTGCTCCACTATCACTCCTGACACAGCCACCTATTGGCCATCTGATCCCAACCGAAATCCTGATCTCCTTGACTTCTTTTTCTACATTAGTTTAGGAATACTAAACTATTCACTCACGCGCCTCGATGACCTCTCCTCTGATCATAGTCCTTTATTATTAACCAATTCCCTAAGACCAATTCACAAACTGCCTCCTCCTTCATTTATTAGGGGCCCAGTTAACTGGGACCACTTCCCGCAGCTTCTTACAGAGTCCGCAGACCTCAAGTTGTCCCTGAAAACATCCCAAGACCTAGATGATGCAGTGCATTCTTTTACTACTCTGGTCCAGAGGTTGGCTTGGGAGGCGTCGTCACCCCATCGTCACCCAAAAATCCACAATCATAATCGTTTACCTCAGCATCACAAAGATCTAATCCAATCCAAACGCCACTCCAGTACAGTGTGGCAAAGATCCCGACATCCTGCTGAACGCCGCTCGTACAATCAGTACTGCCGATTGGTAAAGCGGCGATTGGCATCCTTCCGTTCCAATTCTTTCAATTCCTACCTCTCCTCTCTGTCTACCAGGGATAACTCCTTGCGGAATGTAACCGAAAAAATCCTAAAGTATCATCCTGTTTCACACCCACTCCGTCGTGATGATGGGTCCTGGGCGGCTTCGGACGGGGATAGATCGGAGGAATTTGCTCTGCATCTTACCCATACTTTCACACCTCACCTTTCTCATCAAAACCATACTCACAGCACAACTGTGGATGATTTCCTCACTTCACCTATTTCTCTCTCTCTTCCACCAAAAGCCGTTAACCCCTCTGAGGTCAAATACCTTCTGAAAAACTTACCTTACCGAAAATCCCCTGGATATGATCTCCTTACTCCTCAAATTCTCAAACAACTTCCTCCTAAAGCCATAATCTTCCTAGCCTACATATATAATTGCATTATCCGAACGACACACTTTCCTCTCCTCTGGAAACATTCCATTATTGTCCTATTGGCCAAACCCGGTGAACCTCCCAATGACGTCTTATCTTACCGTCCAATTAGCCTACTCCCTATCCTCTCAAAAATATTTGAGAAACTCCTACTAAAACGTCCAATTGTTAAATCCAAAAACCTTTTTCCCACACACCAGTTTGGTTTCCGCCAACGACATTCCACTGCTCAACAAGGCCTTCGCGTTGTTGATCACATCTTCTCAACCCTTGAAACCAAACAGTATTGCAGTGCTGCTTTTCTTGATATAGCTCAAACTTTTGACAGGGTTTAGCACGCAGGTTTGCTCTACAAGCTCAAAAGATATTTACCACAGACCCTTTTCCTAATCCTACAGTCCTACCTTTCAAACCGCTTCTTCCAAGTCCGCTGTGGTTTAGAATATTCCAACTACTACCGCATAAATGCAGGAGTTCCACAGGGCTGTGTCCTGGGTCACATCCTCTATAACCTATACACCGCTGATGTCCCCTCTACTCCCAATACCTTCTTGGCCACATTTGAAGATGACGCTGCAGTCTTGTCATCCCACCCAGACCCCGACATAGCATCCCATAACCTTCAAAAACACCTTGACGAGATCGAGTGTAGGTGCAACCAATGGCGGATCAAAGTTAATGAAGCAAAACGTTCTCACATTACCTTCACCCTCTACCGCAAGTCTTGTCCACTAGTTTATTTTAATTCTATTCCTCTCCCTGTATCCGAGACAGTACGGTACTTAGGCTTCCATCTCGACAAACGACTGACCTGGAACCCACATACGAGGCTAAAAAGACAAGAACTATACAGAGGCTTTGGTTAACTGTACAGAATACTTCAAAGGACATCCCATCTCTCAGTAGAAAATAAACTACTAATCTACAATGTTATACTGAAGCCAATCTGGACATATGGAATAGAGCTATGGGGGAAAGCAAAAAAGTCAAACATCAAGCGTAATCAAAAGTCCTGAGAACAATAGTAAATGCCCCTTATTACGTCAGCAACAAAACCCTTCATAACGATCTTAATATACCCTACATTCTTGAACTCATCCCTTCCAAGTTTATGTAATTCTACATTAGCCTTTCCAACCACCCTAATCCTGTAGCACAGTCATTGCACTGCACCACTTATCCATATAATCCTCCTCGGAGACTGAAACGGCTCGTGACCTGCTATAAACGCGTGTCAGTGGGATTCCTGGCAATGGCCAGTTTCTCCAATCATGTCCTGAGCGTCTGTGGCTCTCGCGTCTTGGTCAGCCTCTACTGGCTAGTATCCGGTGACGTGACTGGCGGAGGAGCGTGGGGGACTTTCCAAGACTCCGCTTCTCTTTCGCATGTGGATTTGGGAGGCCTCTGGGCTGTCTGTAAATATTGTATGAATGAGAGAGTGAATGATGAATTGTAAATATGGTATGAATGAGATAATTTATCTTAATTACTTATTGCATTATAAGGCAGATTGTAATTTTAGCACAATAAAGGATTAATAAAAAAAATTAATTAGATAATTTTATTCGTTGCAATACTTTTTATTCGTTAATCATACTTATAACTAGGTCCAATCAAATGAAAATATTATTTATTTGAAATGTGGTCTCCACCATTCTTAATGTTACGGTTCATTGTTGTTTCAATATAAATGATCAATGTGATAATAGACTAAGTAATGTTTCTAATTGATAATTAAATGATAATTTTATCCAGCACGCTTATCAATTGAAGATATTTTTACGGACCTCATAGTATTTTGTCTTCGAATCTAAGGGAACAGACAGAGCGTACATGAGACAAATTCCCCGACAGAAACCAAACATCAAACTCGATGCTACGAAGTGATCAAGCTTCCAGCATCCTTTTATAAGTCCTAATGCATCTGAAAGAATTGAAGGAACATTTGATTTTTTTTTTTTTATACTTCCCAATCCATATATAAGATAACTAGGGATGTTGTTAAATTCTTTTAAACCCTCTCGATTGGCTCATGTTTAGGATAACAGCCCATCACTTAACCACAAGTTAAACTTTTATATATTGGTAAAACCTGTCAAACAAATATCAGATTTGTATACTATTACAAAAGTGAGCACTGCGTTTTTAACGGTAAGAAGGACCCAGACTAGATGAGATTGCGGTTGAAAGTTAAAATTTCTCCTTAAAAGAAATTGATTTAGGCCTGTTAGGATTTTTTCTTTTGATGATTTACGTATCGGTTTTCGCTACTAATAGTCCCTACTTGAACTGAGAAAAAATAGATTCAAATAAAATATGGAACTTTATCAAGTGGTTTCGTTAATTTTTATTAATTACGAGTTGCCACCTAGGTCTGCCAAAGAATCCTTTCTCCACAGTTGTTGTCAAGAAAAATGCAAAGACCTTTGCCGGTATCGTTGTTTGAACAACAAAATGACAAACATTTAATTTGCCTAAATCGCCATTTCCCAACAAAACTTTCAACTCGTTTATATACTCACGGCTTACCTCATGGAAAGTACACCAACAATGTTAGAGCGTAATTATTCAAATGAAATTCTGTCTCATCATATTCTTAATTAAAATTATTTCAATGGAATATACGGTGGTTTTTTTGTAATTGTATACAAATCTGATTTGTTTGACAGGTTTTACCAATACATAAAAGTTTAACTTGTGGTTCATTTATGGGATATAATTTATCAGCTGTATTCCTAAATATGATGAGAGGGTTTAGAAGAATTTAACAAGATCCCTGGTTATATATTTGGTTTGGTTCAGGTTCCCATGGTACTTCGTATGAAACATGTGACAGGTAGTGATCTCATTTCACAGCTCAAAAGGTAAAGTTTAACATTTAAAGTGCTTATATTTATCATGGTAAAAGACACTGTTGCGTCAACCTCTTAATTACGAATAATTAGAAGTTCCCCCCTTCTCGGTCCAGAAAATATCTACTTATGTTTCCATATTTTAATAATAAAGCTTATGACGTCAATAAGAGAGGGGGAAAAGCTAGTGAGGGAAACAGCCGCAGGTGGGGGAAACGGCTGGCCTGCCTATATAACCGGGCCGTCTTAGGGCAGTTTTCAGAACATACTGAACCGGCACTTGGAACACTGCTCTCTCTCATTCTCTCTCTCTCTCTCTCTCTCTCTCTCTCTCTCTCTCTCCCTCTCTCTCACTAACCTCCTTGGGAGAGACTGCTCCCTCACGGACGACGGTTGCCGTGGCCCTACAAACTTTACCTAGTAGCGTCTCCCACAGCAATCCAGTCTGCTTCACTCCGGTTCACACTCGCCTTTGGGATCCGGACGGGTTTCGCCATCCCTTAGATACCGAGTGTGAATTCGTGGTCATTCCGAGACCACATAAACTACCTGTAAATCTACCCTGTTCCTCTTCTCCTGAACATAGTGCTTTGTCGGGACACACCTTCTAAGATCTTATGGAGTCAGATCAAAGCGAATTAAGCTCCCCGCCGACTGGGCCACCAGCAAGCGTGAAAGCCCGCGGCGGGCGTCCTCTCCCCACCTTGGGGACACTGACACATCTGCAGCTCCCGACAGACACATATTCCAAAAATAATGTTTTTAGAGCCAAAAATAGAAATTTAAATAATTTTTGTTTCATTATTCTAAAAAGTCGTTTTCACTTTAAAATAAAACTAAGCAATGCAAAAATTTCAGTACTTGTGTCGTAATCATTGAGTATTTAAGAAACTCACGTCAAGTCCTTTGACCACATCAATATTATTACTTTTCTTTCTAAATTTCTGTTTAAATTTATGTCAAAAAATGATGTTTATTCATAATTTATTTTCGTAGGAGGGGTTTTGACTAGACTGACAGAAAAAGGAGAAAAGTTGAAAAGAGCTGGATATCCAATAGACAATGAGAGGAATCCCAGTGTTGTTTTTTTTGTGGCAGAAATGATAGAATCGAATGTCCACACAGACGGACAGACATCTGGCTCCCCTCCATAGCCCACCCTTCGCCGACCTCAAAATTACTCCTAGTTCTAGTACCAAAGCTAGTGGAAACGTGGCATCTCCCTCCAATTTCGCTTCATTTATCTCATGAATAGAGCTTATTGCGCGCAAGCGAGCCGTCAATGAATGCAGCCCCGCCAAATAAAATAAATGCTTATAAGTTGACACGAGGATTAGATGCTTCTCTAATTTTCATTTTTTCCCTTACAAAAGAAATTTTATTATTTATTATATATATATATATATATATATATATATATATATATATATATTATTATATATAAAAGTAGTAAAAAGGAAAAGAACAATAACGAAAATTATCCAGGTTAAACCTTAATTTAATTTATTTTTCATCAAATAAAACTAAATAGCTATAACGTTTGTCAAAAAAAACTTTTAAAATGGGGTATTAAATGGACTGTATTTATTAACTGTTAATGCTAAAGACGCTTTAGAACCTGATCTGAGAAAGAAATTAACCTATCTATTTAATTAAGGGCAAGGACGAGTGGTTATGTAATATTTTTAATATATGTATAAGTCATTACTCTATATATAAAAGGAAAACTGATCTACATAAAGGAAATTCTCTCTTCACATTTCCAGATTTTACCTTGAGATCTCTCTTAAAACTGTTTGATTACCTAAGGAAGGGCGGACATCTGACTAGTTAATCCCTTTGTCCCATGAAATAACTGCTAAGATGGATCAGTTGTCTGTGGCTCATCAGATTGAATGTTCTTTATATTAGATTATCTAAACAATAAGGAACATTTTATAAGGGGCTGGAGTAGATCATTTTAATTTACGATACTTAAAGAAAGGCGTGGCATCACTTAAGAATCGCCATGAGTAGGAATGGTTTCGCACTCTGGTAGCCCTTTTTGCAACTCCCATTCAAAGCTATTTCTATGCTATGCGAGTGTCCTGTTAGAAATTTTCAAACGTGAGGGAGTATTTATTTATTTGCTTCTCTGCCGAAATTTTTCGTATACCCTTTTGCTTTGCGCCAGCTCCTTCCTCTCTTTTTTTCTAACAACTTAACAGAGCTTTTCATATCTCAGATCCTAATGGCTGTTACACAACGTCCCATTTCGTAGCAATCATTTAACCAGGACGTATATGACAAATTACATCAATACATTTATTAACAATCATTAGTTGTGTTATTTGATACCATTATTATAATAATTATTAGGAAAAGGGACTCGAAGCTGGGACATCCTGATCTCCGGGCGGGTGCCCTTCCGCTGAGCTATACCTGTCCCAGCTAATATCAGCCGCGGTCTCGTAAACCTCACAGGACATGGCTTCGTTCATCAGAAGGGACTGGCATGTAGCCCTTTAAATTTTTTGAGATTTGGTATGCTTGATTACGGCGTTATATGTATATAATATTAAAGGATCAATGTTATGGCTTTAAGGGGTAAAACCTTTCAGTCATCAGCTCACATATTCACCATATACCGATACTAAATCTTATTAAACTTATCGATACTAAATAGAATTTTTTTTAGATTCTAAACTTTAGTGTAATAAAATTACAATCTACCTTATTGGGCCATAAGTAATTGTGATAAATACATTAGCAAGTTCATTAGGCATCGTGATTAATTCACAAAAATTAACTATTGGTACAAATCAAAGACGTCTCTCCAGGTAATGGAAAAGCAGGTAAATGGATAGTATTATTTAAATCGTTAATGAAAAACTATTAATTATGCCATTACTTAAACCAGCCTGCTCATCTGGAAAATTCTTCTCATAGGTTTTTTCTATCTAGTGTCTATCGTATTTGACGAAGCTTTATCAAAACATGATAATAATAAAGTCACTATAAAATGCAGAGGTTAGTAATTTTTGTTGTGTCCTTTATGACTTTTATAGCATTAACTCACTGATAATTTGACTATAAATTATAAAGCTGTTAAATTTCGCACTTTGTTCTATATAACTATTAATCTCTTTCTGCAATTCTTTTGTCTTACGGTTAACCCTCTGTTTATTCTATTTTGTGGACCACGATCTTTGTAGGATATAATTTATGTTTTACTCTTCATGATTGTTATGATTGTTCTAAATGTTACACAACACAGTCATAGAAATAAAACCTGTAGGCAACTGTTCTTATATAAGCAACGTATGATGACGTAAAAACCTTTAAAACGAACATACCAAATATTCGACTGATCTGGTAACCATTTATAAAAAACGGCTTCTCTTTTCGCCCAGGAATCAATTTTGTTGAAAATGTATGCTCAAGATGAAGCTTAGGGCTTGAAGAAGCCGAAAGGTCGAAAAAGTGAGCTGTAACAACCACTTCAAGGACTAAAGCCTCCAGAGTGAACAAGACCCACTCGCCTCCCATGGGGGGACACCCCCCCCTCTCGCCAAGCCCCACCCTATAGGATACCATGGAATTCAAAAATTTTTAGAATCTGGAATTAAGCCTACTTCCATATTGGTGATTTACTGTGTGAGTGAACAAGCTATTTGCTAATAATAATTTAAGTAAAATTTAGATGACATACGCTATTACATGGTGTACATTCTGTAGACTATGGGGGGACGTTCTAACAAAAAACTATTACGGTCATTTTTTGGTTATTATTTGGACATTGGCATGAATTCTCTGGAAGTTACACATATAACCAAGGGGAAATAGACAGAGCTCTTGCTTGATGCGCCACTCCAGCCTGGTCTATTTCTAATCTCTCCAGATTGTCTCGTAAACCTTTGAAAATTATAATAATAATTATTAATATTCCAAGGTGAAGGCATAACTGATGGAATTATATTTAATAGCAATGAACAATAAACGGGAATATATAGTATAATAAGACTGGCTGAACGTTGGATATTATTATTAATTAGCAGTTGAAGGTCAAAGTGGTTTTAAGAAGTAATAGTTTGGTATTTATTTAAAGGCTTTAGATGCAAACATAGATATATCGACATTGTGACAGAGGAAGAAATTGCATAAGCTCTAAATGGAGCAGGATGAATGAGCCATGGTGCATTCCATCATGTCTGACGACAGTTCTATTTCTTTCCTTACCTGATACCAATTTCTAATTTTTTACAAGCCAATTTAAATAGTCTGATTTAGGGTAAAATAGTTTTACGTCAGAACGTGATAAAGATAATCTATATTAGATACGAAAAGAGGTCAGGGCAGTTATGTCTCTAAAATATGTACGCGTAATGGTAGGTACAAAGTGGTTATTAACACTTCAAGAAAGTGTCACTAGTTATACTCGTACAATCAGTACTGCCGATTGGTAAAGCGGCGATTGGCATCCTTCCGTTCCAATTCTTTCAATTCCTACCTCTCCTCTCTGTCCACCAGGGATAACTCCTTGTGGAATGTAACCAAAAAAATATAGGTCGGAGGAATTTGCTCTGCATCTTACCCATACTTTCACACCTCACCTTTCTCATCAAATCCATACTCACAGCACAACTGTGGAAGATTTCCTCACTTCACCTATTCCTCTCTCTCTTCCACCAAAAGCCGTTAACCCCTCTGAGGTTAAATACCTTCTGAAAAACTTACCTTACCAAAAATCCCCTGGATATGATCTCCTTACTCCTCAAATTCTCAAACAATTTCCTCCTAAAGCCATAATCTTCCTAACCTACATATATAATTGCATAATCCGAACGACGCATTTTCCTCTCCTCTGGAAACATTCCATTATTGTCCTATTCGCCAAACCCGGTAAACCACCCAATGACGCCTCATCTTATCGTCCAATTAGCCTACTCCCTATCCTCTCAAAAATATTTGAGGAACTCCTACTAAAACGTCTACTTCCCATTGTTGAACCCAAAAACCTTTTTCCCACACACCAGTTTGGTTTTCGCTAACGACATTCCACTGCTCAACAAGGCCTTCGCGTTGTTGATCACATCTCCTCAGCCCTTGAAACCAAACAGTATTGCACTGCTGCCTTTCTCAATATAGCTCAAGCTTTTGACAGGGTTTGGCACGCAGGTTTGCTCTACAAGCTCAAAATATATTTACCACAGACCCTTTTCCTAATCCTACAGTCCTACCTTTCAAACCGCTTCTTCCAAGTCCGCTGTGGTTTAGAATACTCTAACTACTATCCCATAAGTGCAGGAGTTCCACAGGGCAGTGTCCTGGGCCCCATCCTCTATAACCTATACACCGCTGATGTCCCCTCTACTCCCAATACCTTCTTGGCCACATTTGCAGATGACACTGCAGTCTTGTCATCCAATCCAGACCCCGACATAGCACATCATAACCTTCAAAAACACCTTGACGAGATCGAGTATTGGTGCAATCAATGGCGGATCAAAGTTAATGAAGCAAAATGCTCCCACATTACCTTCACCCTTTGTCGCAAGTCTTGTCCACTAGTTTATTTTAATTCTATTCCGCTCCCTGTATCCGAGACAGTACGGTACTTAGGCTTCCATCTTGACAAACGACTGATCTGGAACCCACATACGAGACTAAAAAGACAAGAACTAAACAGACGCTTTGGACAACTGTACAGACTACTTCAAAGGACATCCCATCTCTCAGTAGAAAATAAACTGCTAATCTACAAAGTTATACTTAAACCAATCTGGAAATACGGAATAGAGCTATGGGGGACAGCAAAAAAGTGGAACATCAAGCGTATCCAATCCTTTCAATCAAAAGTCCTGAGAACAATAGTAAATGCCCCTTATTATGTCAGCAACAAAACCCTTCATAACGACCTTAATATACCCTACATTCTAGAACTCATACCTTCCAAGTTTACGAAATTCCACAGTAGCCTTTCCAACCACCCTAATCCTGTAGCACAGTCATTGCACTGCGCCACTCATCCTTATAAACCTCCTCGGAGACTGAAACGGCAGTGGCCTCGTGACCTGCTATAAACGCGTGACAGTGGGAGTCCTGGCAATGGCCAGTCTCTCCAATCATGTCCTGAGCGTCTGTGGCTCTCGCGCTCTTGGTCAGCCTCCACTGGCTAGTATCCGGTGACGCGGCTGACGGTGGAGCGTGGGGGACTTCCCAAGACTCCGCTTTTGGGGGGATTTGGGGGGTCTCTGGGCTGTCTGTAAATATTGTATAAATGAGCGAGTGAATGATGAACTGTAAATATTGTATGAATGAAAGCATATATCTTAATTACTTATTGGCTTATAAAAGGCGGATTGTAATTATTGCACAATAAAGGAATTTAACTAACTAAAAAAAAAAAAATAAGTAATAAGCATTAAACTGTATGAAATATATTATTACAATAGTAGAAATATACATATGAAATGATTCCGTGATGTATTAATAACGCAAATTACCTAAATTCTATTATGTTCATGAACTATAAATAATTTCAGTCACTCATACTCGGTATAAGAAAAAACTAAATGTATATTATTGCAAAAAATTATTTCTGAATTATTACCTATAATCTAATTATGATACGTATTAATCATTTCTCTAGTAATAATTCATCTAAGAAATATAGATTCATTTTTATTTTACCACAGATTGATAGATCGGTTATGTTAAACCAAAATTTTAAGAATATGATTGGATTAAATTTACTAGTATAAATATATACGTGTACAGTACATCTTAAATTATATATAGGATTTTGAGTGGTCGAAACAATCATCTGAGTCAACTGACCAACGGACACTTCGAATGAGTGACATAAAATCGATAATGGTAGAGGGTGTCCCTTAGGGTGAAACCATAGGAAATCAAAAAAAAAATTCTGATCATCCCTGCCACCGTTCGATATACAGCCCCTAAACGGAACATGAGCCTTGATTGGTCAGCCTGTCATATTGTTAATAAGTGACATTTTTAATTTTGTTATATATGGCAAACCTATAATTTGAAATAGGTATGTACTGAAATACATAGTTGATCCAACGATCAGTTTTTGCCTCGCTATTTTTTCCCAATGGATCAAAGGTTTATAATTTATGTACCGACCAATTTCTCCTTAATCACAAACTAAATTGTATTTTATGGAATATATATATGTATAATTGGAATATAGGACGTAGAAAGTAAAGATCGATATCTATAGAGTTTGGGTTGGAGTCCATGCGTGAGTCTTAAAAACTTGATAAATTATTAACACGAAAATACTCAGAACTTCTTGATCCAAAATAAATATAATTTCTTAAACCATCAGAAAACTTCTTTTAAGCCAGTAAAAAAATAGTAGCTAGCAAAAATGTTAACTAAAAAATACGCGATTCTAATTGTTGGCTCAGAAAAGTTAGTAATGTAATTTATTTTGAGTAGCCGTTTTTAATGTACACTTACTTAACTGTTGAGTGATATTGAGTACTGTATATCTTAAATAGGTTATGAGATTTATTCTTATATGTATGACGCAGCTTTTAGGCTAGAGCGGGAAGCTAAAAAAATAAAAATTACATTGCAAAAAGTATTAATTTCAGTTATTGTACTTTATTTCAACCAATTACTCAACTGAGAATATCAAAAGTTGTTTTAGAGTATACCTTAAGCAATTTCAAGCTGATTAAATCGTTTTTATGAGCACTATCGAAGAAGACAGGAACATGCATTCGGAGAGGTGAAAGATTTCACTTTAGGGACAATTCCGTTGGGCTTGAAAACAAGAAACGAATAAGACAATTAAATTAGCAAATAATGATTGCAAGCTTCTAAAATTTTCGTTCCTGTTTCAGCAATGGGTTAGGGGTTAAGTAGTTAGCTCAACTATGGATCAAACCCTTAGAAAGTGAATTTCCTTAAATTGGATCGGTGAATGTCACCATGAATATCAGCGGAATTTGATAAGGACAGTTGTCGAAAGAGGGAAAGTAACAGCCCTAAATAGAGGGGTTGAATATCCCTTGGGCACATGAGCCAATACGTTGTAGTCTGTTGAAGAATGATTTTTATACTTCAACTATGGTTAATAAGCCAATAGAGCAGGGGAATCGATACGATTGAGATAAAAAGTAAAAACATTTAGGCCAGCAGCTGGGTAGATGGGAGGGGGGGTGCGGGCGAACCGGGATTATTGATTCGGAGACGCAGTAAAATTGTAAATGTATTGTTCGGGGTTTTTCAGTAGAAATGGAAGGGAGGGGTGGTTTAGGTCAAAGTATGTTCTCCACCCCCTGGCGCATGCGCCCTTCACTCCCCTTTCCCTTTTCACACACCCCTCAAATAATATTTTCGGCTCAGATGAGGTCGCGATCGAAAATCTCCCCGCTTTCATTCTTATTTTCAGCCGGATTCTCTCTTTCTTCTTACCGCCCGGATAATTCTACTTCTTGGCTACAAGGAATATTCCGGGCTTTATTGCTCCCATGGGCTTCATATATATTCACCAAGGGGGACAGACCCCACACAAAAACAAGTTGATATGTGCTGGCAACCAGTGCACGGTTTTATTATTATAAATATTTCTCGTATATATATATTGTACTCCTACAATCGATTTAATTTTACAATCGTCTATTGTAGTTATCTTTTGTAATATATTTATATGTATATATACACACACACATATATATATATATATATATATATATATATATATATATATCTAATATATTACTGTTACTATTATTAATATAATACTATTATATGTAATAGTATAAATCTATATGTATACTATTGTAGTCTTCGTTGAGGGAATGATAATTGACAGAGGCAGATGCGTATATTCATTCCTATTCCTCCGAAGACATTTGAATGAGATAACCCACTGAGGATTCTTTGTGTTAACGGAGTGGCTTTACTTTGGAACAAGTCATGCCTGTCAGGTATATACAGCAACACTTAAAGTTTGGGTTAGCATACACCATTGTATTGGGAAGTATTTGACATAAAGTCGATCCTTTATCTGTTCAGCTTCTCTTTGACTTTTTAACTTTTCTCTAATCACTGCTCAGAATCTATTTAGATTTATAGTCATGATGACCGATTTACGAAAGATTGCTCTTCCACGCTATGCATTTCGTTTATAAGTAGATGTAATTAAAAAAATATAATTTAGCTCATTATTGATGGAAAACAATTTTAGTTGTTAAAAATTCATATTTTTTTTGTAAATCGGGGAGTTTATTGATCCGTGTATCAAGTAGTAGTTTTTGAGATGGTAGGAAGATGAAAATGCTATGCGGCTTGATAGTAGGCGCTCATATCCTCCTTCTGCCATTAAATATTAGTGAGTCCCTCTGTTCAGTCGTGTTGCCACAGTTTCTTCTGTAGGTGATCATATTTTTAACTAACTCTAGCTTATGTACATTTTCACCCTCCATTTTATTATCACAAGTGGCACAATGGCCAAGTAGCCAAATTAATTTAGCATTTCTTTTTATACAGAAAAATACCACGGGAAATTTCCTGACGTGAAACATTATCAGCTAGGTCGTAGAGGTGCGAAAGCAAACCCATTCAATGTGGGAAAATTGCCAAGGATGACCTGGTTAATTATTATATATATGAGCAACGAAACCAAGGTTGATTACATGTAGAAAAAGGCAGCAAAGCGAAATGTCATTAATATTGTCAATTAATGATATGAGAGTGAATGGCTTATAAAGAAGAAGAAATAAGGTCCTTCAAAGAAGGCTGTGTCGTGGCAAGCTAACAGTTATACATAGTTATATATAGTTATACAGACACCATTAGAATAAATTATTTCCATCCCAGTTATACTTCCTACTTCCCCTTACTCTAACCAATACCTTATTACTATATTCCCCGCTACCTTTAACCTTTTAAATATAATATATAGGATCCAGGTATATACAAACACAGAAGCGTACATTACGCCGCTGGGCTCGGCAAAAAGAATACTGGGCGTTCATTGTTCTGAATACTAAGTTCTGAGCAGTGACTTTAAGCCCAGAAGGTTAAAACCCAAAGAGAAGTAGGAAACTTTTGTTTTCCTCGATTACTTTCAATTGTATGTTAAAAACCAAAAACTAATCAGAACAATTTGGGTGCTTGTGTAATATACCTTTCAAATATTATTTATTTATGTGAATCGTAACTCGAGAAATATTAAAAGTAAGCAAAACGGCTAAGACATTTTTAACATTTATTTTTTCTGCGTCCTGGGTCCCATCCTCTATAATATATACACCGCTGATGTCCCCTCTACCACCAATACCTTCTAGGCAACATTTGCAGATGACACTGCAGTCCTGTCAACCCATCCAGACCCTGATATAGCATCCTAAAACCTTCAAAAACACCTTGATGAGATCAAGTATTGGTGCAACCAATGGCGAATCAAAGTCAATGAAGGAAAATGTTCCCACATTACCTTTACCCTCTGCCGCAAGTCCTGTCCACCAGTCTTTTTAAATTCAATTCCTCTCCCTGTGTCTGAGACAGTACGTTATTTAGGCTTCGATATCGACAAAAGACTGACATGGAACCCACACACGAGGCTAAAAAGACAAGAACTAAACAGACTGTTAGCCAAAGTTGTCATTAAGTTCGTCTACTCATTTTTTTTAACACAAATAGGGAAATATACTATGTATCTACATACCGCAAACCAGAGAAAATCTCCTCGTCAGCGAATAACCAATACAATCCACTCAACAGTTTCCTGTTGAACCCCTTGGATATTATTTACCACTAGTACTAGTGACATCTGTGGAGCCGGTGTGGCTCTCACTTTCTGTCCGAGTCTGGGCTGCTACGATCTAGCAGTAATGTCTGCAGGAACAGCATGAGGGATCTTCCATTGTAAATACTACAGGAATGAGAGAGTGAATGAAATTTTTTATATCGAGCATGAATTAATTCCTTTATCACCATTTTTCCATGTCCATTTTCTTTTTGGGAGCTTCAAACACTCACAGTTCTTTCTTCACACTCCTGTTACGCGCACGAGAATCGGCTTGAATTCATTTAATTCAGATGCATCTGGAAGAAACTACTAAATGGACATTGCCTTAATAGGACAGATTCTATTTTTTTTTCAAGTAGAGATTTTTCAATAGTAATAACAAAAAAAGTGAGTATGGTGACCAGCCAATTTCCCACCAAAAGGTTAGAAGTTTATTTCGATTTTATAGTTCATTCGTTTGACGGCTGTCTATGCCACTACTGAGCCTTAATTTAAAGTGAACTTTGGACCAAATACAAAATACTGCATGGTCAAGCAAATGGACTAGTCGGATCCGGTGCAAACGGTGTGCAAAATGGAGAAATATCCCAGCTTTCTGTGTACACTGACCAACTAGATTTGTTCGGTCGCTTCTCACTTGTGAATGTACTGCTTAAGAATCGACCTCCATGAAATTGCTGAGAGTGATGGAACGAGCTAGAAAGGAGAGCTAGAATACTGGACTCATAAAATTCTATAGTAACTTATCCAACTACCCTAATTCCCTAGCACAGTCATTGCACTGCACCACTCACCCCTATAATCCTCCTCGGAGATTAAAACGGCAGCGGCCTCATGACCTGCTATAACTAAGTGATAGTGGGAGTCCTGGCAATGGCCAGTTTCTCTAATCATGTCCTGAGCGTCTGTGGCTCTCGCGCTCTTGGTCAGCCTCCACTGGCTCTTATCCAGTGACGCGGCTGACGAAGGAGCGTGGGGAACTTGCCAAGACTCCGCTTCCTCTTTCGCACGCGAGGGAGGTGACAACCATTTGGACTTGGAGGGCCTCTGGGCTGTTTGTAAATATTGTATGAATGAGCGAGTGAATGATGAATTGTAAATATGGTATGAATGATAACATTTATCTCAATTACTTATTGCCTAATAAAAGGCAGATTGTAATTTTATCTTAATAAAAATTGTTAAATCACGAAGAAAACTGGACGTGTCTAAAATTTAGAAAGACAGCTTCTACTCCCGGGAGTAGACTGCAAAATATTCTAAATATAATAAGGGCGGTCATGAAATTGAATAGTTTGGAAAATATATGAACCTAGGATGCCTTGCTATTTCTTGAAACGGGTATTCTGGTCTAGCCTACACAACGTGGTAGTACTTTAATTATCAATGAAGTTGATTAAGGTAGCATTTGCCAGAGGGGAATTGTATCTGTTTAATAAAAGATTGTCGAAGGTCGATTTCGATTTATAATCAATTAATTACAATTTGAGGATAAAGCCAGTTCCAGGCCATCGGATGCACGCTTGATCATGATGGTTTCGGAAAGGTAAGAATGCAAATACTGCACAGTGTTTAAAAGAAATACATGTTTGCATGTACAAAGCCGTAAAATGAATAAGGAATGAATCACGCACATTTTACTGACGATGACAGAAGGCGTACACGTGTGCCACTACTTGAACAATTCAAACATTCTCTTTGCGCTGAAATCGATTCTCTGTCAGTGGTAACACAACTGCTAGTAAAAACACTTCGTTTGATACATCTGAAGTAGCTCTATTATGTGGAAAACGTCTGTTCTTACAAAGTATGAAAAAATAAAATATAAAATTGGAATGCCGCAACTAACTAAATACTCAATAGCCACCATCTAATAAATCAACAGTCCTTTTCTGCTTTTTCCAATCTTTGCCTTAAAACAAACCTCAATTTATAGAAGAATGGATGTATTTATAAATTGTAACAGATTCGATTCAGTAAAATAGCTTAAATTATAATTAAACTTATATTACAATAGAAGGAAACTATTTTATGTGTCATGTTTACTACGTTTCTTAATGAATTTTGTGATTGTTTATGATAATCTCAAATATATATATTATTTCAAAATTATATGGATTAAACTGAGATAAACGCTGTATTCAGTCGATAATTGAATGAAATAAGGTGTAAAAAGGAATTGGAACGAATGAAATATGAATACTTAGCACTTATTTTTGGTTTTTATATGTGTATCATAGTATGTCATAAAATCTTTAAATAATAATTGTGACTTAACTGAAATAAATTCTGTATTTAGTGCATGTTTCACAAGAAAAGAAATTAATCTCACACGATATGAATAATTAATTCTTCTTTTAGGGATTGGTACCATTAGCATGGGAACAATAATAATAAAGGTACAAATACGAGGTGTTTCTCATTGAAGTGTCATGACAATTGTCTAAAGCAATAGCTAATCAACTAAGTGGCCTGCAATGAAACTGCTTTGAGTCGAAAATCTATAGAGACAGAGAAGTAACTATATAATAATCTAATAGAACTAGGTCCGATAATTTAATAGTCATTAATTTATGAGTTTCTAACCCCCCCCATCTACTGCCCAGTCCACCATTACAGGATAGCAATTTTAATGGAGGAATCTATAATGGAGGATCTTTTAATGGAGGAAAATATATATATATTTCTGTGATTCCTCCATTAAAATTGCTATCCTGTAATGGTGGACTGGGCAGTAGATGGGGGGGGGGTTAGAAACTCATAAATTAATGACTATTAAATTATCGGACCTAGTTCTATTAGATTATTATATAGTTACTTCTCTGTCTCTATAGATTTTCGACTCAAAGCAGTTTCATTGCAGGCCACTTAGTTGATTAGCTATTGCTTTAGACAATTGTCATGACACTTCAATGAGAAACACCTCGTATTTGTACCTTTATTATTATTTATATATATCCATTGAGCAACACCTCACAAAATTAACAGGACTCAAACTTAAACAAACCGGATTCACTAATTCATATTCATTATTCAAATAAATATTATTTGAGACCCACAAACAACAATAATTAAAAAAAAAATGAAAAATAAAATCCCCACATAACATCAGCGATAGTAAAAAAAAAGAAAGTTAAACGTTGAAAAAAATAATACGCGTTTCTGTTGAAGCTGTTCGGCTTGAAAAGCTGGAAATTAGATTTCTAAACCAATAAATAATTGGAAATCTGAAATGAGTGTGGCTTAGAAAGATGAAAACAAGATGTCTCTTTTCATCAATTTATTAGCCCAGAATGTTTTATGCCTCACTGGAAGCGTTACGATGAATGTAAAATTTTGACTGTTTCCTTATAGATAAAAACTATCAATAAATTTTATGGCAGACAATAATAAAGACCGACCTTCAAGCCCCCAATCCACAGCTTGCTGAGGAAAACAGGCAAATTACCCACCCTTTATACTAGATATATTTATCACTCAAGTAATAATAAATATACTCCTTTATTTCAAATATCTTCATCATTACCTACCATGATCTCGTCATCTGTGGCCAGAATGATTTATGCTGTAATTTTAACTGTCAATTGTAAGAACTAAATGTTCTTAGTACTCAATATTCTTTTACATAATGATAAAATAATGTTACAATCCCTACGAGTACATCTATCTCTTTCTCAATTTATAAAAATGAATTTTAGTTTATTGTTCTGTATACAAATGTTTAGTAATAAAGGGATCCGTTTCAAAGGTTGTATGCAGGAGCATTGATAGGACCTCAAGAATTGAGCCAGGAATGAGTGGATTGACCCAGGTCCATTGATTCGGTTTCGAAGGAATATCAGACAGCAATCAATCTACCCTGTGAAGTTTTGCAATTTCATGGAATCAGCTGGTTCATGAACATAAGCCGAGTGGTAGAATATTATAGGCAGGCGATCGGAAGGGATATCAAGTTTAATGTACGAAACGTATCCAATCAATGGCCACCGGAATGGTCAAATGGACAACTAAAACCTAAATAAAGGCCTCCTATTATCCTTAATTTACCTTGAAATAATTTAACAGTGGAGTAGTTCATAGTTAAGAATGGAAAAAAGGGTAATTGAAGCGTGGATCAACTGCTAAAACTAAAATATGCGTCATTTCTTAGGCGTAGTTAAGATATTTAACTAAGAGAAAACCAAAATGATTTATTTTTTTGAGCTTGAATGTAGCAGCTATAATTTTTTTTTCTGTTGTAGTTTAATTTTCCGTTGTTTTCTTTAATTCCTGTCGTTTACGGTATTAATTACTTCGTTTATTGTGGGGGGTTTTTTTTTTTAAATATTTTATTTGTCACAGTGCTTTTTTTTTACAACCATTCCGATATGATGACATATCAGTTATAATCTACAATACAAAATAAACCCAATGAATGGCCACAGACAACCGACAGGTCACGGCAACGAACACTGCTTGCGCATGCGCAGACTCCCTTGTCACGGGTTTCCCCCAACACGACTTTAGATAGACCGTTAGAAAAATGGAAAGGTATTTAAAAAATGCATGAAGATACTGTTAAAATATACAAATATTGTATTTTGGTAAACATATCTACATAAATATTTAGTTCCTCTTGCTCCTTTCGCCTTCCGTGCTTGGCGAACATTACCCCAGAGTTAAAAACAGCCATGAGAATCAGACAGACACTAAATTTAAATATTATATAGATTTCTCCATTTTTTTCATTTTTACCAGCCGAATTACACTGTTGATACTTTCATCAATTTTTTAGCACCTTTTGGAATCTATTCCTTTATCTGATATTTTTTTGGTACTTTATTTCATGACATAATGCCTTGCTCTTAGCAGTACCAAAGAAATGTGAAACAAATAGGACACCATCATTTTTAAACAGACCGTTTTACTGATGACTCAAATGTCTTTGATTACACAATTAAAAAGACGAAAGCCTTGGCTATCATGAATGAACGAAATAAATCCAATGAGATGAATGCAAAAACGAATATCTTTCTGGGACGGTAGTCCCATGACAATAACATAGAGTATAATTGGAAATGATAAGATTTTTTATTTAAAAGATTAATACAATTTTTTTTCTTTTCTTTCATTTATCATAATTGTAAATAAAAGCGTTATCACAACTGTTATTTGAAAATACAGAAACATACTTCAAAGAACTGTGTACTTGTTTGAACGATAGGAAAAAGAGGAATCTCACAAACACATTGGAAAAAAATAACAGCAAAAAAAAAAAATCAATTCTAATTCGAGTGGACTTAGACCGACGACTATTTAGACGTACAGTCAAGGAAATATATATCGTTCGTTTGTAGTTTTTAGAATGGCTGACTGACTTGAAAATCTGGAGTTGTGCTGTTTTCAAGGTGAAATTATGATTGAACTGTTAGTTCAAAGGGGTTTGACAAATTTAAAACGGGATTTTAGCCCATAGATTAAATGAGAAGAAATGATGTGAGATGATGACTGAAAGAGAAGTCAATGATCATGTCAAGTTATTTTGACGAGATTTGGCCAACAGAGCACTAATGACTGCTCATTTGCAAGGGGGGGCCAGGTGATGGAGAATCATTGAATGTGTCTGGGCTTTGAGCTTATTTGCCTGGGTAAGGTCACGGAGGGAACCGAATTCTCGCCTTCGGGATTGTTGCTTTGGATGAATCTTATCCTGCTTCCGCGCCCTTTCCTCTCCAGCTCAATGCCAGTGCAATTCAAAGAATAGGAGACGTGCATGAAACAATTTGAGTGGATCATCTTTTTCTAAGATAAGAAAGACTCCAATCCCAGAGTTAACAGTGATCGTGCTCCCGAAAACCTGGCCTATTATTTTCATTTTTTAAATTTATCTGTAATGGATCAGAATCCAGGAATAAAGAATAAAAACACATACTACCAATGTTTAATCACCAAGTCGAGTTCTATAATTTGATACCCCTACTTAATCTGATAAGAAAACTGTTTTTGTTTTTCAAAAACGTAATTAATAAACGATTTTCATTTCATTGAGGCATCGAGTGAAACTACCATGAAAATTATCACGAGATTCGGTGAAAAAGTGAACACGATGTTAATGTAAATTTAATGATTTTGTAATTACAGTCATGGATGCTGACTCCCAACTGTGGAGACACAGGTGACTCGTGGCTCGTCAGCTTCGTTAGAATAAATCTACTTGAAATTAGTATTAGAGAATCTGGCCAAGAAAAGCCAAAATTAAGACTGAATAGTAACAAATCATTCGCCAACCTGCGCTATAGCCTTAGGTCCGCTCTTTTATCAAAAGGGGACAGCCAGTCAGGCAGGCTTCAAAAACAAAAGGTAGTATAATTAAGGTTAACAGAAGACGGAACACACGAAAATCCAAGAGACTTAAAATTATTCACTATAATTAATTATTAATTGTATCCGTATTAATACCACTATTATAGCCGGTGCTCCTGAATCTCCAGTCGGGTTCTCTACACCTGTTGACTAGTCTCTGTAGAGGGATGGCTGAGAGTAGAGTCCGGAGTCCATGTTCCTTTGGATAATAATGATAATTTCCCTTTGTTTATTCATCTTGAGCCTACTCTCTTTCAGATAATTCCCTTTTCCCTGTATTTCTTTATTTCTGCTAATTAACCCTCATATTTATAATTTTATGCGCTAACACAATTTTAATTTTAGCTTGGAGGCAGAGACGGTTCTTTATTGTATTATACGTACAATATAGATGTTCATTAGTGAGACTGTGAAAATCTCAGCTAGTACAAACCTCTAGCTTCCATTGGACATAACTCTGTATGCGCATGCCTGGATGTAACAGCCGAAATTTCCTCGGGGACAACCATATTTTTCCTCCAAGGTGCAATATGAGAGGGGATAAAAGTAGGCAAGTGGTTGAGCGGTCGATAAGATATTCTAGGCTGGGAGGGGGGGGGGGCTGGTTTAGATTCATAGCCCGCGCAACTGTTTCATTTCAGTTTTATATTGCCCCTAATAAATGCCACGGTCAATGTTTCCCTTCTCTCATTGAAAATTTATGAAAGCATCAAAACGCCGGTGCCCCCCTCTCAGCACATACATTGTTGGGTAGAATCGCAGGATGTCGCTTTTTTAAAGTGACGAAGAACATTAGTAATGTATATCACGCTAAACGCACTTATGTCAATCAATTAAGGATAGGACAATAGTAAAGACTTTATACAAAAGGGAGTGGGCCAGACCTCTCACGCCCTTATTAGATTTATTAAGGGCAGTAAACGTGGGATACGCAAACGGAAAGTACCCAACTCTATTTACGGAGCTACAAGTAAATCTAGGAATGTAAACTTGTATAACATATGTAAATATGTATAGTATAATATCGGTTTTAAAAAAAGATAGCTAATTTGTGAATATTCTCCAAAATTAAATGTTTTAGTCCTCCGGGTGCAATTTGTTCTTGAACGTCATGTTTCCATGTTGACGAAAAAACTGATTTAATATCTTTGTAATATATTTGTAATATTAAACTAATCCTTCAATAACAGCTATCAGATTTTTAGGGTTTCGTAGGTTTTTATTTTTTTTCGAAACCGTAACCATTCCTTTTCTGAGTTTTGTTAGTCTTCTGATCTAACTAGAGACAGGAAACTATACTCGGAACTCCCATTTAATGCTGCGACGCCACGATAACTTGCAACGCCATATCTCGTTTGAAAATTGCGAGTACGATGAGGTGAAGGTTTTTGCCAAGTCCGAATTAAGAAATACTCCTATTATTAGTACAGCTCCAAATATGTATGAAGTATGAAGACACTTTCACAGTCACAGCTAACAAGATATTAATGATTTAAACTGCTCATTTTACGCAATGCTTTTAATATAATATATATATAATTAGCTTTATTATGATAAAATTACAATATGCTTCATTGGGCAATAAGTAATTGTGATAAATGTTTTCATTCATACCATATTTACAATTTTCATTCACTTGCTCATTCATACAGTATTTACAAACAGCCCAGAAACCTCCCAAATCCACATGGTTGTCACCTTCCTCGCATGCGAAAGAGGAAGCGGAGTCTTGGGAAGTCCCCCACACTCCTCCGTCAGCCGCGTCACCGGATACGAGCCAGTGGAGGCTAACCAAGAGCGCGAGATCCACATACGCTCAGGACATGATTGGAGAAACTGGCTTTTGCTCTTACTCCCAGTCTTAGGCATTTATAGCAGGTCACGAGGCCACTGCCGTTTTAGTCTCCGAGGAGGATTATAGGGATGAGTGGTGCAGTATGACTGTGCTAGGGACTTAAGGTGGTTGGATATGTTACTATGGAATTTCATGAACTTGGAAGGGATGAGTTCGAGAATGTAAGGTACATTACGATCGTTATGAAGGATTTTGTTGCTGACGTAATAAGGGGCATTTACGTTGTTCTCAGGACTTTTGATTGAAAGGATTGGATACGCTTGATCAACTTTTTTGCTGTACCCCATAGCTCTATTCCATATGTCCAGATTGGTTTAAGTATAACTTTGTAGATTAGTAATTTATTTTCTATTGAGAGATGGGATGTAGAAAAGTAGTCTGTACAGTTGTCCAAAGCGTCTGTTTATAGTTCTTGTCTTTTTAGCTTCGTATGTGGGTTCCAGGTCAGTCGTTTGCGAAGATGGAAGCCTAAGTACCGTACTGTCTCGGATACAGGGAGAGGAATAGAGTTAAAATAAACTAGTGGACAAGACTTGCGGTAGAGGGTGAAGGTAATGTGGGAACATTTTGCTTCATTAACTTTGATCCGCTATTGGTTTCACCATTACTCGATCTCGTCAAGGTGTTTATGAAGGTTATGGGATGCTATGTCGGGGTCTGGGTGGGATGACAAGACTGCAGTGTCATCTGCAAATGTGGCCAAGAAGGCATTGGGAGTAGAGGGGACATTAGCGGTGTATGGGTTATAGAGGACGGGACCCAGGACACTCCTGCATTTATGGGATAGTAGTTGGAATATTCTAAACCACAGGGGAATCGAAAGAAGCGGTTTGAAAGGTAGGACTGTAGGGTTAGGAAAAGGGTCTGTGGTAAATATCTTTTGAGCTTGTAGAGCAAACCTGCGTGCCAAACCCTGTCGTCAAAAGCTTGAGCTATATCAAGAAAGGCAGCAGTGCAATACTGTTTGGTTTCAAGGGCTGAGAAGATGTGATCAACAACGCGAAGGCCTTGTTAAACAGTGGAATGTCGTTGACGGAAACCAAACTGGTGTGTAGGAAAAAGGTTTTTGGATTCAACAATTGAAAGTTGACGTTTTAATAGGAGTTTCTCATATATTTTTGATAGGATAGGGAGGGAGGAAGCTAATTGGGTGGTAAGATGAGGCGTCATTGGGTGGTTTACCGGGTTTGGCGAATAGGACAATTGTGGAATGTTTCCAGAGGAGAGGAAAGTGCGTCGTTTGGATAATGCAATTATAAATGTAGGTTTGGAAGATCATTATGGTTTTGGAAGGAGTTGTTGTCAATCCCTTGAAGGAAAATGAGTTGCAACTGGAATAGAAAAACCAAAGGAAGGTTGCCATGATATAGCTTGTCATTGACCATACATCAGCTACACAGAGCTACAGAGATTTTTTCATCAATTTAATTTTTTATACAAAGGTAAGGTGGGTTATTCAGAAGGTATTTGACCTCAGAGCGTTTAATGGATATTGGCGGAAGTGAGAGAGGTATAGGTGAAGTGAGGAAATCTTCAAGAGTTGGAGACAATTGGCTGTATTGTCAGCCAAGAGGGTAAATAGCGGGGCACCGTACAGCAGAGCTGGGCGGACACATTTATAGATCATCAGTTTGAGACAAAGCGATAGGTTGGGTGTAGTTAGCCAGTGCGTTAGCCGGTAAGACCTGTGTCGTAGTTTTTTTATTTTATTACTATTTAATATACTATTTATTTAATAAATGAGTACAGAAATGGAGATGCCTATCCATTTGTATATCCAGATAATAGATTGAAAAAGCTAGTGAGTTCTCTTGCCCTCCTATACTATATGATTTTGGCAAGGCTTTTTTCCCCTTTTGGAGGGAGAAGATTACGCAGTCGGTCTTCCCGGCGTTTACACTGATGTTTAACATGCCCAGTCTGTCACTGATTACGATACAAACTGACTCGGCCTGTGTAAGAGCTCTTTGTGCGTTCTTGCTGCTGCTGTAAACCGCAATGTCATCGGCGAAAGCGATTACCGCAGCTTTCTTATAGTTTGTCCCACCAATTTCAGATGTCATGCTGAAAAGAACCGGAGACAAAACCGCTCCTTGAGGAACTCCACAAGTCAGAGGGAATGGGTTAGAGAGGCAATCACCCACCTATGCCCTCACCGATCTGTTCTTCAAGAAGGAAACGTACTTGGTGTATGGCTGCTCTGGGCATTCCTAGTCACAAAGCTGTCGGCACAGCATCCCGTGGGATCAACGAGATCATAGCAGTTGCTGTGTTCTTATTGATACAGTTGGTGGCTTCCGTCTGTACCTGCACAAGTGGATGTTCTGTACTCAGATGAGCCTGAAAACCTGTCTGATCGCACGGAATGATAGTATTTTCCGAACAGAACTCCTTCAGGTAGTTCAGTACTGTCTTTTCAAGAATCTTCCCCATGTGAGTGAGGAGACTGATCGGGCGATAGTGAGATGGGTGGTCGCCTTTCTTTGTGGGCTTCCACAGCGGGAACAAGGGGTAGCTTGTTTCACTGACACCGGCGAAGAATCGCTTTGAGCTGCATCGGGGAGACAAACATATAGTTCTGACTTGTCTCCAGCTGCTGAAGATCGTGGTAGTTACCTGTCCTAGTGGCGTTGTCTGCGGTATAGTGGTTGGCCAGTATTTTCGCCTGTTCTTCCACTGTGTAGAGGGTTTCTCCGTCATGAAGATGGACACTTGAGTCCTTCTTGGTAGTGGTCTTAAGGAGTTTCCAAAACAGAAATCGCCATGTAAGCCATGAAGCCGTTCCTGTCACATTGCCGTCTTTCAATTCCTCATCAAGCCACGAATTTGCGTTGTGAGAGAGTACTACTTACATGGCTTGACGAGTCTTTGTTCTATACCAGTTATTCTTCAAATTATTGCGTAGTGCAATAAGTCGAAGAATATGGTCGGGCGGTGTTTGTCGCATGAGTGGCTTCGAAATAAACGTAGGGATATCAGTGTCAGCTGCATCGACGATAACCTCGATCAGGAAATCTACCTGTCAATCCACTTCCTCTGTAGTGCGGAGAACAGGAACCGTATGCAATTGGTGGTAAAGTTGTGATCGATATAGGTCCCAATCGGCTCGACTATAGTTGTACTTCGTGGGACGTGGGATCGCAACTCTACAGTCAATGAAATTCAGGACTGGCAGGTGGTCGGTCGTCACTAAGTCCAGGGTCTCACAATTGTTTATCCTGTGCGGCTGTTTTGTGAGTAAGAGATCTAGGGTGGAGGTAATTGCACTGTCACGTCAATGGCGAAAGGTGTAGGAAAGGGCACCTTACCAATTTTCTCCCCGCTGGGTTGACGATGGCATTATTCTACAGGGGGATGCCGCGCATTTAAGTTTCCGACAATCCAGTGGTTGTTTTTCTTAGCCCACTCTCTAAGAAGGGCTGAGATCTCTTGGAGAGACGCCCTTGGTCTCTTATACATGGTGGTGAGATAAATAGGTGTACCTAGGTTTATCTTCACCGTCATATCCCCTGTACTATTCAACGTATACACGTCTGAGATTGTCGGAGCCCGGTACAAAAATACCACAGTTACTGCTTTCGCAGATGACATAGTGGTGTACAGTAAGTAGCAGCATGATTGCCAAGGTAGCTCTAAGACAGGCTGAAGTAGCCTGTAACCAGATCAGTGAGAGATTGGGGAGACTCAATATCTCTGTAAACGCGGGTAAGACTGACTGTGTAATTTTCTCTTTTCAAAAGGGAAAAAGCCCGCTCCCTACTAGTTACATAGTAGGAACGGAGGAAAATTCACCAGCCAACAACCTAGTATATCTGGGAATTAAAATTGACAGACACCTCCATTTTAGTAACCATTTTGCGAAGAAGTTGAAGCATACACGCATGAAGTCTTACCGGCTTACGCACTTATTGACTTCTCCCAATCTATCACTGCGTCTCAAGCTACTGATTTACAAGAGCATGCTCAGGCCTACCCTGCTGTACGGTTCACCGCTATTTCGTTATCTGACGTATACGACAGCTAAGAAACTACAACAATTCCAAAACGGTATACTGATGAAAGTGGTCAGAGGTACTTTATTCGAGCAGCGGAGCAACAGAGAGCTTCATGAGATATTTGAGCTGCCTACGGTGGATGAGTTCATCCAACGTAGACATATCAAATTTTTCGACTCGCTGCAATACTTGACAAACCCGGTGTTTAACACGATAACCCCCGCTCCGTTCCCCCATCGATGGCAGGACGCTGTCGTGGCTGGAACGCTTTAGTCTTAGGTTCTAGGTATAGTTTTTTAGTTTGTAAGTTTTTCTCCCTCTTTTTTAAACCGAAGGTGAGCCCCATCACCTTGTAATGCATCTGCGCATAGCAGAATGAGGAGAAAATTTGTTAGTTCTTGTTCATTGATTGTTCATGTTTTCACATTGTATAAATTCTAGGGGTTAAGAAGAAAAAAAAAAATCTTCACCGTCAAGTGATGGAGTCTGACAGCAAATGTAGTAAGTGGCACAGTCACTTTCATCCATGTGATGCCGTGTCGTATAGCCACCAGAACATTACCGTAGCCCTCGGTCCGTTCGATGACGACAGTAGGACAGTAGCCCTGTCCCCTTACGCTAGTGTTCTTCGCAATTCTAGTGTCCGTGAGCACGACGATGTCCGGTGTGGAGAACGCTATTTGCGCCTCTACTTCTTCGAGAAGTCATCAGACCGTCAACGTTGAAGTTAAGTATCTTGTACTTACCCATGGTGTGCCAATTGAGCAAATACGGTCTGTAGTCCGGACATAAATTCGCTGCCATGAATTGCTTTTAAAAAGCACAATTGTGAACGTTTAATATAAAACAATAGAAGGGAAGGGAGTTTTACAATTACAACTTATTTTTTCTCAGGATCGCATAATAAGTTTTTTGTTTATATTTTTTTTGTGTAGTGAATGTCTGTCTCTTGAAAAATTAAATTGATGACACAAAATCTCTTGAAGAGTAAAATATAAAGACACCGATGTTAGTATCATGGCAACAACCTTCCTTTGCTATTTCTATTCCAGTTGCAACTCATTTTCCTTCAAGGGATTGAATGGACTTCGGCCAGACACACCGTTTCAGGGAAATCATAAGAGGAGCCGGGAATCGAACCCCGGTCTACGTTGTCAGAGCAATACGGCACAGAGGTGACTTTCCGCTAGGTCTGCTTAGTTTAAATATGCAAATTGCACTATAATTTTCATCGGAGCGGTAGAAAATTGATGAATAATTACACTTGATTGAACTCTTTTGAACGGCACATAATTATCGACTAATAATTAGTGTTTGCCGCGTGAATTTGTTTATTAAGTTCTCTACCCATTCCGTATCGTGCTTCTATGTTTGCACTTATAAATAACGGATACCTTCAAATCTAGATTAGGTATAATATATTTACGTTTCCGAGTAGGGCCAGTGAGGGGAATTATTAATGAAGGGTTGGGTGCGGCACGTAAGTCTAGGTAGTGACAACCAACGTTTTTCCCATTAAGACCCGAACCTCCACCGATCAATTAAATATAACATTTAACCAAGCCGGTCTGAGGGTACACAACATTGACGGGACGCAAACACATGAGAATGCCACTCATGTCACAAGTCTCTTGTGCTACTTATTTACTAGCCTGTGCGAGGCAGCTCGCTCTACATTATCTTAAACAAATATACATAAAATACCTTATAATATATTATTTATCTCTATCCACCTACCTTATCCCGAGAACCTTGCCTCTACACCCAAGCCGAATAATTAAAGTATGGTGCTTAATTGAATTTACGGTAAGATAAGTGCTTTTATTAGGTGATATAAAATTAAGTGAAATGAAATAAAATAAAATAAGGTTTATGATTAAATTGACTTATAAACTATATATTAATATCCGAGCACTTCGTTTTGTTTTTGGCCGGCGCCATCAAGGGTATTTTCTGTTTATGGTCATCGTTGTTGAAAACTTATAGTTTTTCTCACCTTTCTACGTGCTTCACCGAGTATAGTCCCCAGCATAATTCTACGAGCACTCACCACTCCAGTTTATGGCCATCACTCTCCAATGGTTAAAAGTGCTTTTTTTCACACCTCCTGATTTTGTGCTCTACACTTCCTGACACCGGAAAGGGTTTTGATGACTGGACTTAAAACCAATCCCTCTTTAATGAATAAAAACTCACTATTAATTCAAGTGGCTTGTTATTCTTTATTATGTTAGTTCACTTAGTCCAATTCTACAATGCTACAAATTATGTATTATGCGCCAAGTTACACGTATACCATTATCTACGTAACAACTAGGAAAATATGTTTATTTTAATAAATAAATTTTTACATAATCTTTCAGACAATGATTAATCTACCTTACCAATATATTTACTTGATGCGGTGAATTAGACATATAGCGGTACTTACTAACATTGTTCACTTCGAAATAGCCCATTGAATGGCTATTTCTTCATTCAATCATCTACTGCAACCGTCTTTGCGTTTAATTTACTATTCCTCGTTGGGAACGTCTAATCACGTGGGTGCGTGAGCATTTCATCCAAACAATGGTCGGCTTGGTGTAAAACAAAAAAATAAAGTGAAGCAATAAGCTGGATTCCGGCCGGAACTCTCGGGGGGGGGGGGTATAACAGGAGACGCCGCTATCCTGAACACTACTTCTGGCATCAAGTCCTACATTTACCGAATACCTACTAACGAACAAACAAACCGCTTTGCCCTCCCTAGTAAAACCGAGTAACCCAATGTAAACTCGCTCATTCCTCAACCTCTTACCGTCCATATGTGTCTCTATCCTGTCACCTCCCATCTATTTACTTTAACTTATGCCATTAGTGTTTTCAAATCTGTACTGTCCATGGTGACGATCATGTGTGATCATGAAAAAAAAAATAGTATGAACGCTAATACTAGGCTGTTACAGTTCTAGTATAACATATACCATCTAATTGTTTTAAGGGTTTCGTTATGACTGCGAAAACTAGTCCACTAAATTCTCAAAGCATATTACATATTATTAAGCAGGGTCTCAAGTTTGCTGAAACTCTTCACTAATCACTAATCACTCTCCAATATTTTTGACAGGGTTAATTTTATTTTTAGCATATTTGGGGCATCGAAAAAATATCCGTGTAATTTAGTACCTTTCTACGTGAAATCGGGAAACACAATTACCACAATTTAATACATTTTTATTATTTTAGTCAATTAAAGTTGCAACGAATGATACGTATTATCAGTCAGGGCGTAGAGATAATTGATAAATAAAGACGTAGAGATGCCCTACTCAAAGTTGTAGAAAAATATTTATTTTTTTAGTATTCATTAATGGTACTTAATCATGTTTAATGGAAATGGAAGTATTTTTTCATGATGTCGCAAATTTCATGTTTTTAGGTTACCGGTTTTGAAAAACACCAAAGAAACTCCTAGAAACGATTTAACTGATCTAAAATTTTAATGTAGAAAAAGTACGACACAGGTCTTACCGGCTATCGTACTTGCTAACTTCACCCAGCCTGTCGCTTCGTCTCAAATTGATGCTATATAAATGTGTCCTCCGGCCAGCTCTGCTGTACGGTGCCCCGCTATTTACCCACTTGACTGACAATACAGCCAAATGTCTCCAACATTTCCAGAATGGGATCATGCGAAAAGTGGTCCGACATACCTCTCTCGAGAGGTTGAAGAACGCTGACCTGCACCCGTTGCTTGGTGTGCCGTCGGTGGATGAGTTCATCCACCGGAGACACATTAAGTTGACTCGTTGCAGCACCTAACCAACCCAGTGTTTAACACTATGACACCACCACCCCTCCCGCATCGATGTCAACAGACTGTCGGGGAAAAATTAGGTTAAGAATTAGTATGTAAGTTAGTTTTAAGGTTGAACAAAAGGTGAGCCCCATCACCTTTATTAGTCAGTTTAGTCCAGTCACGTATAATGTATATCATTATACTTGTTTATTCATTATATAATTTTTATAAAATAACAAAACCTGTATATAATGTAGTGATGCTACAGGAAATACAAAAATAATTTGTAAATAGATTCGCCTGAGGATCTATAATTATCTGTAAATTTAAAGGGGGTATGAAATAAAAAAAACAAAAAACTTTAATGATGTACTCAACATGACCCAGGGCTACACAGTATGTTTCAGATAAGATAAGGAACAATAAACATAATAACGTTGGCTCCAGCACTTATTAAGTTTCTGTTTACACCACTACATAGCCCAAGGTGTCATCAACTATATCATAGTAAATATTTAAATTTAGCGCCCATGTAACTTAGCAACGGAAGTTTCTCCCTTTGGAGGCCACGGGTGTTCTAGTCACATAACCTTGCTAGAATTTATTCCATGCTAAATTTATTTAAAATTAATGGTTTTGCAGAAAGAAACTTATCACATAACATCACTGTGTATTTCTCTTTAGTATAGACCAGAACAGAATCCCATTGTACCTAGTCAATCAATAGCACTCACGGATTCATCGTGTACATACAAATACAAATAAAAGCTTTTTCTGCTGTGAAGTAATTGTATACAGCTTTATCTCGGATTTGATAGCTCTAATACTAATGTTAATTGTTGACACTTAATCGTGTTTTATGGAGACGCAAGTCTTTGTCGTGTCGTCGCAACATCAAATAGGAACTCAACCCTACATATTGTATAAGTCAACCTCCTTGGTACCATCACTGAAACAGTTTCTCTCAGATAATTATAAAAAAAAAAATTGCTATATTGGATGTCCAAACTTCCATTGATTCAGATGTGACATCATTAAAAATTCAGTATTAAGAGTAGTGTGGGATTGAAGAATTTTATTTTTCTCTCAGTTTATTACTATACGCAACATAATAGTTAGTGTATGTGTTTTAAAGAATTATTTATTTTTAATTTTGTAGATATGTTTATTTAATTTCTAAACTAGCTTATTTATTTATATTAGTATTATTTTTTCTTGTAATTGAGTAGGTTTTTGTTTGTGTTTCTACTAATAGAAATGTTTGTGAATATAACTATGTCAAACATGAGAAAGAATACCAAAACATGTGTATACATTTTTTATTCTCAAAGAATATGTAAGTAGATGTAAATGAAGTTTGATCTATCTACCTCTGAGTTTACATAGCCGGTGCTTAGTAAAAATTCAAACGTCATTTATACTCTACAGATTTACAATTCATATAGGAACGCTGGCTATTTAATTTAATTAAGCGTAAAAATATACCAGCTGTTAAAACAGAGCCAGCTGGGTCTCAATGATCGCTGGCTTTCCCACATCATTCCCTAATTACTGTAGACAAAGGGACCGACTTTCAGTCTCATTGCATGTTCAACGATATTGTTCATGCATTGCAAATTAGCATAAGATTATTTGTATCATGTAAATATTTGAAGGAAATGTGATGGTTTAATGCAAATGATTAAAAAAAAAACGGTATTGGACGTTAAAATAATTGATTCGGACATTTTATATTCTACGACGCTTCGAAACATCCTGGCTAGTATTTGGTTAAAATCCATGAGTTGGGAAGTATGGAATATAAAAAAATTGATTTGACTAAAAAAGTTCACAAGGTGAGAAACAATTAAGATTTCAGGTTATGATTTTTCTCATGGGTAAGGGGGCATCACAAGTCAAAGCAAAAATTATTTCAAAGATATACCAACAAATAATAAATGTTGTGGGCCTACAATAGAAATCGCGTACTTAACAACACCAAGTCACTTTTAATAGTTTTACGTCAATAAAATTTACAAAAAATTTCATTTGTTTAAAAAGCGACTTTCTGTAATCTAAATGGATTAACAAATAAACTGAATTTAATAGTTTTTGAAAAATTGTGCATATTATCCTTCAGTATTATTTTTTTTATTCATTTATCATATTTGTTGCTATGTTTTGGACTCCAAAGTCCATTAAAAATCAACATTTACACGAATGTTATGTCGTTCCGAATCGAAACTATATTAATAATTATTCAAAAAGATAAAGATTGGAATAGTCCATGTCAGTTAGTCAAAAATATTTCATGCAGAATTATATATCAGTCACAATTTTTGAAATTATTATCTACTTTTAGATCATTCAATATAGCATATTTTATAAAATGAAGTATTTTTGTTACATAAAACCAATTACACATATATCCATAGTTACGGTAGCAAGACTGATTTAATTGATAAATTCCAAAATTTACAACAAAGTTTATTACGTGTAATGTAAAAACACTGCAATGTTAAGAACTATATGTTTGGCGTGGGAAGGAATTTTCGTTATAATATTTGTTTATTTTGAGAAACATTTTTTGTAAAAAAAAAAACCTTTTATAGAGCTCAATCTCGTGCGGTACATCCACCTACCTCTACGCTAATATTCAGTTCTTTAGGTGTGTTTTTTCTTCAACTGGTCCATGATGTTAATATCCTGAGCTGACATCCCTTGAATTTATTTTCCTTCCAAAAGAAGTAAGGGTAGCATCCAATAGGATTGACTACTTTCCTGCATTTGGCGGGAGCTCATATAACCAAACTCAATAAGTCGAATTTAGTCACGTCGATTTTCAGTCCCGGGCCACGCCGTCTATAAGAAAGAAACCAAAGGCGCCTTGAGATTGCTCAAAAAATAAAATCTTGAATTTTAGCTTTTTTTTGCTACCTTGTACATTATCTATCGAAATTTCTCACTGGCAAATTCCATATGTATTCGTGGTCAACTACGTCGTTTATTACTATTATTATTATTTAAGCCTTTAAAAAACTCACCCCGATACCCATGCGTTTCTCTCCATATTGATTTTCTAATTTAGTATCTACTTTACATATATATATATCATATATCGTAACGTAAAATACAATTGAAGTTCATAATAGATGTATAAAAATTTAGTCGCTAAAAATATAAAAACATCTTTTAAATAAAACAAATAGAGGTCCTATAACTAATTATTATTATTAATAATACTAATAATAATATAAAATAATTCAATGAGTAGGATATAGTCCTGTACCTTTGTTGTGAAGGTGTGTATTGGTATGCCTCACCCCTACAATTAGACGCCCCACGATGACTCTGAGAAATAAAATAAGAATAAATAATTAAAATACCATTGGATAGTAAATTAATAGTTTTTAGCTGATAGATTATTGAAACATAGTATTATTAGAGATTATTACCTAGTGCTACAGTTCATTTTTCTTTAAATATAACTTTTATTACATTCATTGTTTTGAAATTTCCATTTTCAAAAAATGTCTTAATGCTAAATCTTAGACTATTTTAGATGTTGAGATAAAACGGCATATTGGGTTCCAATTTGATCAGAAGATGCTCTGGAGTTTGTGTTGACATGTTTTTTTCCAGGTTCAGCCGGGGTCGTCTCAGGATTATGGGGACGAGTGGCTACTTAAATAAGGGAGATGTGAATCCAGCCTAGGGTATGGAAATTACTGTAAGGGTGGTAATCACCCCTCATGTGAACAATGACTCATTCCATATGTCATGCACACCCTACACTCTCATTATTACTACTATTACCTGAAAATACGTGATTTCGAAAAGTGAACGTTAACACTACGATTGTTAATGCCATAACAACGAGCCTGTAAATAAGATAAATTGTATCGTACACATTAAAAATGTATAAGGTACTAACAATATTTTGAAGTAGTGATGATGAAGCCCTAATGTACAAAGCATTGTTACTTCTATTGTTACAACAATAAATAAAATAAAAAGATTCTTCCATTCCTTACTAAAAATGGATGAACACAGCTGCACTTTTCATCCATAGCCAGGCTAAAACTTCTTAATTTAATATGCAATATGGATAGTTTAAAAAAAACTAATCTGTGATATTGAGACGACATCAAGTGCCAGTCGTAAATACAAAAAAAAACAATAATAAATAAACATATGGATAAATAGTATTTTAGAAGAGCTCTGTGAAAAAAGACTTGTATGTAAACAATCAAATTTATTACTAAAATTTGATCCAGGTTTGCTCATTGAAAAAAAATGTAGTAATAAAGTTTTACTGTCTACTCTCTGTCGGATATTTTGAGGATTTCTATCGAGATCATATCTATAAAAAAAAATTACTGTATACCAATCGATGTATATTATCGGCATTAAAGGATAAAGTCAATAAGATCTTCTTCACATTGTAAATTGCCAGAGTTGTTCAATTTTATTAATCTATGTATTTTATTGGTTGATTTTAATTCACCACATTTGTACATATGTCATTATTATATACTAATCACACGGGACAAATTACCTTATAATATAATTTAGGTCAGTATGGTTTCCATTCTATCTTTTGGTCACTTTTAAGGGACAACGTACTAAAATAAAGACTTTGTTGGATTTTTGTGAGCTAATAAACATTTGCTCATTTGGAATAACTAATTGCTATGCAATACTTTCATGATAATCTGATTTTTGCCATTTAAGGAAATGATATAATTTTGGAAGTATGCAGTATCGCTACCAACAGTAATATTAAATAATAATGAGCGTTTAAGGGTGATATTAGAAAAATATAGTTAAGTTGTAATATATTGTTATGTTTTTTTCACTGGGTGAATTTGGTGAGAATTGGCTTAGCTGTTATATGTATAACATGTCTTGGCTCACAGTACCCCAAGATGTCTTAAACCACCCTATCACATATCTTCCATCTCGTAGAAGGACCCGAAGCAGACACACTTAGTAAGTCAAAACGTCGTCCTTGATTTAAAGAGAAGCTAATATACTTCTTTCTCATACTATCCCGCTATCCCAACAAATCCGTACAGTAAAATCATAATTCACGGGTAACCATGGACTCGTTTGGTTTGATTTTCTTGTCAAAAATGAGAACTGATCTATTCATTCAAAGCCTGCACTAAAATAGTACAACTGAACCGATTGAAAAAAAAAATACGTAAAAAAATCAGAAGGGGCGACAGTTGAAAATGTGGCATTAGTTGGGAGTTGGGGACAGTCACAGATGGTGGCCAGTTCATCAAATCCGACCCCTCACGGTAATTGAGGAATGACTAATTGAGGGGGGGGGGATAAAAATTGCACAACTGGCATCCTCTTTCGGTTCTTTCAAATTGCAGCGAACATGTAATCTCCTTTAATTTTGATACGAATGAAATAATTGAGAACATGACATGCTATGTATGAACCAATGCATATTTTATCTACTTATTCCCAAGTCTTTTCAACTATAGTCTTGTAATTTATCCACAGTCATAGTTATCTTTAGCTCCGTACTCATCTTGTTTTATTTATTTATTGTTTTTAATTTCCTTATATTGTCTTATAATACATGGGCTCTTTGGAAATAGTTTCCAGACGCCAAAGCAGCTCTAAACTGAAACTAAAATATCCGCTTATTTATACGTCAGAAGATTACATACGTAAGAAGAGGGAAAAAGTAATTATATATGTTGGAAATATTAAAAGTGAACACTATGACTTTGCATTAATTTAAAACAAGTTTTCTACTTAATTAACTACGACGTTTCGACCAGCCCATCATCCAGCAGTCTACGTTGTGCTTATGTACATAATCTTAATATATCTTACTATCATAAACTTCTTTCCTCTCCATCCTTCACTACCTAACTATTTTGAGGGTTATCCCAAAATCATTATGATTTTTGTTTTCTATTTCGCCTTATCTAAAACATGGTTAGCGTTGTGATGTGCATTGACGAGACAGTGTCATATTGTTTTTTCTTAGGGGTCTCACAATAAATTAAGATAAAATCGCAATTATCATTCCCTGACCCGTATCTATTAGCTCTGCGTGACTTTGAAGCTTTATAAATTCAGTGTTTATAGGACACAGATTGAAATTTACGTTTTTTTTATTAAAAGAAGTCCTTTTTACATTAAGGACTGCAGAGGAAAAAGAAATTAAAATGATAAAAAAAAATATTAGGGATTTACATGAGAAATAGCATATTTGACACGTTCTAGGTAGATACTAGCAGGTTTTTTTATATCTTGAAGATATGAATAGACTGAAGTAATTATCTCAATATTCTAATAATCTTTTAAGAAATTGATGGTACTGAAATATCTCTGGACATTATTTCTTCATTTTGTACATCCTTAATTTAGTTTATATATTATTATTGATTATTAGTGAAAGAAAAAATATGCTGGCAGTTCCAGAACAGAATATTTTTTTGTTCGGTTAAAAATTATTAATACAACGAAATCTTACTATAGTTTATATTTATGTCAAAAATTAACGTATTATATGATTTAGTTATGGTATGTAACGATAACTAATTTAACTATTCACGATCCATAGCCGTGGTTAAGAAGAGAGGAAGTCGAAGATACACCAAAGGATAAAGTTTTCAGATCCAACAACAAATATAGGGATCAATTTATTATCGCCCAACTCGAGGTTCTCTTCGCTCAATAATAATGCTAGTTACAATTATTTTTTTTTCGAGCAATTTTTATATATATTTTTAGTTGTCAGGCAGTTGTTAAGGCAGCGTTGTATTGTTCCAAAATGCAGAGTTCATTATTTATAACAATTTAATAAATATTTAAGAAAGTGGAAGGTAACGTCTTCGGCTAGGAATTGGACATCACTCGATATTGATTTTTCACTTTCTAGGTACTTTGAAGTCGATAAAAGACAAAAGAAAGATATATGAACTAAGCTGATCTTGATATTATAGTAGTTTTTGAAGAGATATTAAAATCACTGGAAATTTATTAGAGTTAAATTGCAAACCATGGATGAACGAAAGAATGCTCTCTCTTAATTATTTTTATGGGTAGTGAGACAAGTTTTAAAATAATTAAGTCTTTGCTAGCCGAAGAAAAAAAATTGATTGAATTCAGGGAAATTTCAAACGAACACTATTGGAATACCATCTAAGATTTTCGCCAACTTCAAACAATGGAGTGGACAATTATAGGACTATCTTAGGTAACTACGTCAGTCCATTAAGTCATTTGTTTCCAAGCCCGAAGGAAGGCTATGCTATCAAACATGTAGGCAATTGTCTGCCGTTGGTAATAAACGAAATCTCCGTATAACGTGTTAAATAGTATTAAACGTTTGATAGCTTATACCTCCGGTTATATTAACGCTCCTGCTTGAACCTTACACAAGTCCCTGCTAAGGAGTGAAAATAAATATTTCAGATCTAACCTTATCGTTTTTTTTTCTATTTTAAACATATTTCAAAAATAATTATGAGCCTATAATATAAATCACGTATTCAATGTAATTCAAACTGATTTAATAAATAGTTATTATTATATTATTCAATAAATAATAATAATAATAGTTTATCTATTTACAATCTTCATTTTAGATTCATGAGTTGCTGTTTATTTTAATAGGAAACACTTGTGTTTCCTTGTGTGTGAGTTGGGACATGTTATTTACTTATAGGTCTTTTCTTTGCGAGAAGGAAGACATGAAAAATATTGTGATCTCAATAAAACCTGAGCAAGTGTCATTTATTAATTAATTAAAGTATATTTTTCTATAGTTTAGAGTTGGTTAACAAGAAAGAAAGACACTTGGTCAATAAAACAATGGTTATGCTATCGGATGTACAACGGTTATGTTCCACGGAACACTTAGTAGTAGACGTTCCGATTTGCGATATAAATTCATTCCTCTCCTCAGCAAGAACACTGCTAATCATACAGCTGGTCTGTGGCAAATATTGTAGACAACTGAGGGAATAGGAAATACCAGAGTTATATGTACTGGGAAATATGATATAATGGTTTATTATGATATATTCGCTACTTAATTATTTTTCAACAGGAACATTGTCTTCATTGCTGAAACATTTCAATTTTTCCAAAATGTATTGCCTAGCCAAATGCACACGTTGCAAAAGTACTTCACGCTTCGTTATTTTTTCAGTTTTTTGAAGCCGCGCATGTAAGACAGTTTAAGATTCAAAGTTATGAATTTTTTAAAGCGATTTTTCAATGACTGAGATGGTTTAAAAAAAAACAACGTATTAATGATGAAAAATAACTATTGTTTTTTCACAAATAGTTTAATAGGTATTTAAGAAGTCTCTTGAACAAAAAGCCGTCAAAACCGGTACATGAGCAAAATTAAGATAGGAAAATACAGGATTAAGATAAAAAAAACTAACGAAACCCTAAAAACTATACTGCTCTGAAAAAAATGTTATAAATATTTGTTTTTACATATAAAAGAGAAAAGTGAGGCAGATGTGGCCACTATCACGCTCCATATGCCAAGCTATCTTTTCCTTTAAGTCCTGGTGTAATCTTAAAGGTTTTTTATAGGCCAGGAAAGACTCACTTGGATTTAGTTCGAAGAGCCAAATAAATAACCTAGCGTTGTTGGTACTTAGAAACGCACATGTTCAAATATGCAGATAAATATAAAATTAATATTTACATCGTATGAAATTTTTTCCGAAAACTTTAAGTCAATCCAAATATCACTTATTTATGATGTAACGTTCTATTAGGTGGAGAAAAAATGTTTTCTATTCCAAATTGTTTAAAAAAAAGCTTTATATTTAATGAAGTTGCCTTTTGAACTAATATTAATTAATGCACTGCACCACTCACCCCTATAATCCTCTTCGGAGATTAAAACGGCAGTGGCCTCGTGACCTGCTATAACTAAGTGATAGTGGGAGTTCTGGCAATGGCAAGTTCCTCTAATCATGTCCTGAGCGTCTGTGGCTCTCGCGCTCTCGGTCAGCCTCCGCTGGCTTATCCAGTGACGCGGCTGACGGACTCCCCAAGACTCCGCTTCCTCCTTCGCATGCGAGGGAGGTGACCCTTGTGGACTTGGGGGGCCTCTGGGCTGTTTGTAAATATTGTATGAATGAGCGAGCGAATGATGAATTGTAAATATAGTATGAATGATGACATTTATCTCAATTACTCATTGCCTAATAAAAGGCAGATTGTAATTTTATCTTAATAAAATTGTTTGAAAACTGAAATATTAATTAAAACTTTTCATTCATTTTTCCAGAATGGTTAACTTTTAGGTATACAATAATGTTTTAATTGGATAATGAATTTGAAGATACTGTCATTCACAGATGTTTTGTTTTATTATTTATCATATCACAAACATTTTTCAAATATCTAAATGTTGTTTTGTATGTAATTTGTTTGAGTTTTAGTCCTGAGGATGCCTAAATCGGCGAAACGTTGGCTACTAACTACCACTAAAACAGTTGATCGGTTTGAATTTATTAATTTTTGATTTACTAAAATTTGAGCTACTAATTTTTAATCCATCAACCTAAGCCGATATCCTCAGTTATTAATGTGAATATTTCTGACCACTATATATTATGTACTGTAATTATTATCGAAAAAAAATATCGCTGCCAACTGAACTACGCACCCCGTCCTGGTAAATTACTATTATTTTCACATGATCTCGTCTGAGACAATCTTGAAAGGAGACAGGGGTGTAGTATATGTTTTTTTTAAGATACCTAGTTTTTTTAAAAATTTTAATTATCAAGCAGCTAACTACCCACTTTTTATTAATAATTATTTTTTTTGGGCTGTAACCGCATTAATGGCTCAGTTGGCAGAGCGCTCGATCGGAGATGAGGATTTCTTGGGTTCCACATCCTGACCCCACTGACATAGCTTTTGTTTGGCTAATGACTGTGATTACTACTACTACTAATAATTATTATTTTCTAAAGTATGCACTACATTTTAGTACTAAAAAAATATGCTATCAATGATCCTTGTTAATAGCCTTTTTGTCAATTTTTAGTTATTATTACATTATGCATATTTGTTATTGTAGTTTCCACAAAGAAAGATAAATAATTCAACAATCTGACATGGCATATTTATGAAAATTATTCAATTCCTTTTTCACCAGATTATTTATATTGATAAAGCAATTAAATATGTAAAGCTTGATTATTGGTATAATTCTCTTTCAGCTGTAGAAGGTGGATCTATTGAAGCCATTTACGGACTCATTGGATATCTTTATGTTATATTATTTGCCTTATTAATCGATAAAATTTCTATCTATTTCTTATGATAGTTTTAGTACCTTTTTCCAAACTTTCTCTTTATTTCGCATAAAAATTATATCTCAAATATCCTATTTTTAAAATGGCTTAATTTATTTTTTCTTATTCGTGCCTGTTAGTAAAGATAGATCCTGTGGTCCTCACAGTTCATACCTAAAACTGTCTGTAGTATTGAGAAAGTGGGAGCTCTTGTCTATATTTTTCTTTTTGCTTCAAATAGAAAGAAAGTAGAAAGACTAATAATTGAACGAAGAATGAACGTACTATCTAGAGTTTACTTGTTCTATTTCCTTTTAACTTTCCCCGACCCTTATCCTTCTTCACTTTACTACATACTTTACTCGTACAAATTGTGTATTACACTTAGAACATATAATTACGAGATACTATCAAAGAGTGAATTAGACTTTTACTATCCCCTTACTAAATGCCATAGTAATTTATGAATAATATAGATCTCAATGCGTTGGTGGATTATTAGGTCATTAATAATGCAGGTGGAAATGAGGTTTTAATGACAGTGCTGGTGACCTACCTAAAATTGCGAGTAAATTAGTCCATCTGAACCAATTAATGGCTCAGTGAGAGTTTAAATATATTTTATTCAGGCGTTAGGTGTATAATATTTACTAAACTAGAGTTTTTTTTTTGTCAATTTCGAAATAAATGCGAAAACAATCGATAACAAATACGTATTTAAAAAAAATTATAGTTGCTTCAATGAAGAATTTATTATCATTACTATAAGGCTATAGTTAAAATTCCAAATTAACAATTGATCGTTTATAACAAATTATGAGTGTACATTACCTGTGTTATAGTCGCATATCTGAAACAAATATATCTCCTCCAGTTAATGATATCACAAACCCAAACAATATTTAATAATGTGGTTATTAGGATATTCTTATATGAATATAAAGAAAACCTTTTACTATTTTTTACAAATATTCAATTATTTATGATCATGGCTAAAAAAAAAAATGTTTTGCTCACAATTGTTTATTTGGTGAATACTTAAACAAAAACAAAATCGTGTAAATAAGTAGACAAAATTTGAATATCTTATTTTCTTCTTGTGGGCATGAGTGGAGGAGATATTTTAGAAATTAATTTTATTAATTTATTAATATCTAAGGGAGAGTAGAATTCACTGTTTGCTGGCTCAAAGAAACCAAAGGAAGTTTTCAACATATTTCCAAGATAATTAGGAATGTATGATAAGATTGTGTTGTAGGTGGTTGTGCTTGGAAGGATGTAAATAAACATGGTATTTACCTCAGTGTTATAGGCACACAAAGTGGTTGTAGGCACTGATAGATTTAGGTTTGGTATCAATTTTGCAGACGGACAAACGCCTGTACAGCAAGCTGTCCTCTACTGGACAGGATAATCCCAAGACTGAGGATGCGTCAAGAATAGTAACCGTTTTATTTCGTCAATCAGAGCGCATGGTCCCTCAGCTACCTTGCTCTATTTACTATCACTGCTCAGTCCGCTCGAGGATAGTTCTCAGTCAACATCCACGCCACATTTCAACTTGTTTTTTTGCAAACTTCGGATCGAACACATAAAGCACGTAAATTATCATAGTGGCATTGTTCCAGCTTAAGACATGCAACTTCTTAATTTTCGTTTGTTAATCATCTTCTGTCAGTTACTACTTATCCGTTTCAATTGTCAATTGTAATATGTTCATGAACTTTTCTACTGTATGAAAACAGTTCTCAGCAATGAAATATAAAATTGACTGTCCAATTAATTTTCATCACTCTAATTGTATATTGAATTGATAACTAAATTTCTCCTGCAAAGCCAATCTCATTTAGGAGTAATGCAAAATAATACAAGTGATCTGTGCAATAGAATAATCAAATTTCATCTTAATATTTAGATTGCGCAAATATATGGTTATCTAAATGGATAAAGCTGCATCTCTTAACCAAATCGAACAATGAACAAGAAGTGGTCATCGTACTTATAAATATCAATTTTATTAAGCAATATAATTAATTTATTTTAGAAGTCATGGGCCTCATATGCCAATAACTAAAAAACTGGTTTGGATAGTTTTCTTTCAGACTTAATCTGACAGGAGATAATTTCTTTGTGTACATGTCAGGTGAAATGTGAATGGATCACGTGAAAGGGGAATGTAAACAACACTACTATCTACACACAATTGTTTACTACTATCCAGCAACGTTGTTTATATCCGGCGCTGGAAAAGAGAACTAGGCAGAACAAAATGGGAACGGCCACTGAATGGAATACCGGGAGTGGTAGAAATGGAAAGTGGAGGAGGTTTCACCGCGAACATATTGTAGCAAGGACGTTGACGCCCTTGAGTTGAAAGTGAATTTAAACTATCGATCAGTGGTGTGACTCACCTCGTGATGTGTGCATGGTGCGGGTCGAGAGCTGCGGGGCTGAGAGGATGAGAGGACCCTGTAGCAGCGTTCACAACACACACAACTGAAATCCACAAAACAAAGTATCGATTGATGTGTGACGTCAAGGGAGGTAGGGGACACTTGATACGGCCGGGGAGGGGTGGAAGTGCAAACACGATATGAAATTCAATTTTATTACTTTTCTCTAGCCACCCCCCTCCGCCAGGGCGCCCCTCCCCTCCAGCGGCGCAACTGCGCAGATGGGCGTCGTGCCCGGCCCCCTCCCCCCTCCAACGCCCCCTCCCCCCACACTTATGCAGATTAAGGGATGTACGATGGGCCCGTGTGTCGGCACTAATTAGCGGCTGATAATGAGCAACCGCGGATGCGGTCACCGCGCCACCGTTATCAGCTTGTCAATGCTCCTATGAGCGATATCGATCCGAAGGGCTTGTCAAAACTCTGAGGGCCTACCCTGTACTTGATGGCTCTTCTTCATCCGCTTGCTTTCTCCTGCCTCTATACCCTGTTCCCTACTATAGGATACTTTAAATCTCACCATTATTTCCTTAGAATAAAAATAACATATGCTAATATGCAATGCATCTAGTCTTCATCGCTCTTGATTACAAAATGAGGAATGATTGCCTTTTATTAATACTTATTTATAGTCGATGACTAGTTCATTCCAGGATTCTTCCCTGTCCGACTTCCATTAACTAATGAATCGCAGTACTAATACCAGTAGCTTCCTTAAACTGCAGAGTATACAAAATAAATTTCTAAGAATACTATATCCACCTAGGCCTACCACCCTCTCCCGACCACACCGCCGCCACTCAATTTGTTTACAGTATAGTAATAGACAGCACACAAAGGTTTTTTGAAAAACGTAAGTGTAGTAAACATTGAGGTGCATAATATTTCAACTAACAATAACATGTATAAAGGCATTCATTTTATTTTCAAGTTGTTGTTAATTTTTGGCCTTAACGATGGGGAAAAAATCAAAATTTCAAATGTTGATAGTTAGGTAAAAAAGAATAATAACAAAGAACAAGTAAAGAAAAAATCAACCTCGCTGATAAAAAAGAAATATCATATTACAAAGAAAAATAAAGTGTGAACCTCAATTAAGAAAACAAAAATTATTTAAAAACATTCCGCTAATAATTTCACAAATGGAACAAAAGGAAAAAAGTCAGTAAAATACAAGAAACTGTTTAATAAATACGAGATTATATATCAGAGGAGGAAAACTATAATAAAAAATAAGTAATAAGGAAGGAGTGAGCTGAACATGATAAAGCATGGGATCAATACGTAAGGCAGTAAAGAAATGCTTAATAGTAGATATAAATCCATTGTTCCCAAGTCCGCAACCGTCTTGATGCTGAGAATATGTTGGAATAGGAGGATTTTCAAGGTTCGTAAGGAACCAGCATGGCGGATATTTTCTACAAATTTTAGTGTAAACATCTTTATTTGAAAAAATACGATTTCCATGTACGGCATTATTAATTGCTATGTAACAATTCATTCGTACTTATACACAATTAAAAATTGTCGTGGAGTCGAGAAGTGGATTATTTTTTCACATTTTTTTCCCCATATTATTCATTACTCATCTCTTAAGCAAAACCTATACAGCCCAATGAATTGTGTTCTTTAATACACCCCACCATTTTTAGACCGATTCGATTGGAATCTCAGATGTCCCAAACTGAAAAATTCCCACAGTCCCAGACATCATCAAAACGAAATAAACAAGAAAATGGGACACAATTAATATTGATCATGAATGATTGTATTAATTGCCCACTCTAACCGATAGCAAGCGAAAAGTACATCATAATTACTTGGTAATTTAATAGTTACTTTAATGGAGTCCCTCATTAACTAATATCATATAGTAATCAATAATTGACTCATTTTATCACGAGAAGCGCAACAATTTATACGAAAACCGCTTAAAAATAAGATGAAGAGATGGAAATAAGGAACGCTTTATCACTCTGAGGTTTTATTATGTCATATAAAACACTGTGGATCCTTCATTTATAAACGCTCATAAACCCCTGGTAGTAGAGCGTTAATTACTCGGAATAGTCAGAGAAGGGGGTTTACAGATTTTTATCAAAAATAAGAAAAAGAATGATAGTATTACATAACATTTTGACAAGGGCCGATTTAATATTTATCGTGAGATAAAAACCAATAATAATAAATATAAAAGCTGTCCAGATAATTTATCAATTTATAATAATGACTGTGTTTGGATGAATAAATTAACTTGTTTTCAAGTTTTATTTATTGATTGGCAACTGTGACTAGGCCAATATGGTCTATAAATGATAAAATGGCACGTGTGACGCGAAGGCAGACAAGAGAGTCATAACTCTCCTACACTTTTGAAGCTAACTTTGAGTATTTCTACTTCAACCTTTCTTCTCACTGTGTAGGCATTAGTGCCTAATATCCAACAAACATCTTATTTTCACAAACTGTCCCTGTACTACTAAAGAAATTCATTTTTGTACAAAACCGTATTAGATTTCCTCTACTCAATCTGTATATACTAACTCTTAACAGAAAATATAGAAAAAGCTATCCATATTTTATAACTACTATGAAAAACATAATTGTAACATACACACTGTGCCAATAACGCTTTACGCTGATACTAATTTGATGTAGGGCACGCAAGAGGAAGAACTGTGACGCCACGGTTGGAGGAAAAGAGTTGAGCCTGTCAATAACATTTTCCTTTCACAGTTCACTTTCATCTCGGTGGAAAACTATAATAAAATTATTCACAAGTTTCACTTATACAATGAATCATTCGATAATCTCAAAGAGCATAAAATTAAAATTAGAATTGAGTGAATGTATTCCAAGGGAGGCTGAGGATGATGAATGAAAGATGTATTTTGAGTGAAACCTACTTACAGACAACCTATCGGATACAATGTAAGCCTTCCGTGTGTGTCATGGACTGGTAAAACCTTCGAGAGGACATCTCGTATAATTTTTTTTTTTTTTATTATTTAATTTTAGTTTGATAAAACTACAATCTGCCTTATTGGGCAATAAGTAATTGTGATACATGTTCTCATTCATACCATATTTACAATTCTTCATTCATTCAGTATTTACAAATAGCGCTGAGACCTCCCGTATAAATAAGGTCATTTAACTGCGGAAGTGACGTCCTTAAATAAATTTGATGAAAGTCGATATTTGAACGAATGCATCCTTTCCAAACATAAATTCAAGACTACCTAGCAACTGACAATTATTGTTAAATCTATGTACAGTGAACTTAAGGAGAAACGCTGGTGTGTCCTTCTTTACAGGGGTGAAAGAAAAGTCGGTTCTAGGGGTATAGACTCCAATTCAGTTTATTGTACGCACCAGCGCATTGGGGAACTGACATTTGCATTATGAAAGGCCCACATGTAGTTGTGGATATTTCACGTCAGTTTACTCAGACTACGTGTGAGCACAGTATGAGCTTGAGGTATCCACGACTACGCGTGAGCACAGTATGAGCTTGAGGTATCCACGACTACGTGTGAGCACAGTATGAGCTTGAGGTATCCACGACTACGCGTGAGCACAGTATGAGCTTGAGGTATCCACGACTACGTGTGAGCACAGTATGAGCTTGAGGTATCCACGACTACGCGTGAGCACAGTATGAGCTTGAGGTATCCACGACTACATGTGAGCACAGTATGAGCTTGAGGTATCCACGACTACGTGTGAGCACAGTATGAGCTTGAGGTATCCACGACTACGTGTGAGCACAGTATGAGCTTGAGGTATCCACGACTACGCGTGAGCACAGTATGAGCTTGAGGTATCCACGACTACATGTGAGCACAGCACGAGCTTGAGGTATCCACGACTACGTGTGAGCACAATATGAGCTTGAGATATCCACAACTACGTGTGAGCACAGAATGAGCTTGAGGTATCCACGACTATGTGTGAGCACAGCACGAGCTTGAGATATCCACGACTACGTGTGAGCACAGTAGGAGCTTGAGGTATCCACGACTACGTGTGAGCACAATATGAGCTTGAGATATCCACAACTACGTGTGAGCACAGAATGAGCTTGAGGTATCCACGACTACGTGTGAGCACAGTATGAGCTTGAGGTATCCACGACTACGTGTGAGCACAGTATGAGCTTGAGGTATCCACGACTACGTGTGAGCACAGTATGAGCTTGAGGTATCCACGACTACGCGTGAGCACAGTATGAGCTTGAGGTATCCACGACTACATGTGAGCACAGTATGAGCTTGAGGTATCCACGACTACGTGTGAGCACAGTATGAGCTTGAGGTATCCACGACTACGTGTGAGCACAGTATGAGCTTGAGGTATCCACGACTACGCGTGAGCACAGTATGAGCTTGAGGTATCCACGACTACATGTGAGCACAGCACGAGCTTGAGGTATCCACGACTACGTGTGAGCACAATATGAGCTTGAGATATCCACAACTACGTGTGAGCACAGAATGAGCTTGAGGTATCCACGACTATGTGTGAGCACAGCACGAGCTTGAGATATCCACGACTACGTGTGAGCACAGTAGGAGCTTGAGGTATCCACGACTACGTGTGAGCACAATATGAGCTTGAGATATCCACAACTACGTGTGAGCACAGAATGAGCTTGAGGTATCCACGACTATGTGTGAGCACAGTATGAGCTGCCCAAAGCGCATGTAAATAAAATAAACGGAATTTGTGGGTAGGCACCAATGAGAAAAAACTGACATCTAACACTAAAATATGTTTAAATAAATGGGAAAAAACTGACATCTAACACTAAAATATTTTTCTGTAAGCTGAGGTAGTCTTCTGTGTGCTTGGCTAGATTATCTCCTTCATTGATTCTTCAAATCCCCATAACCTCATAAGGAATCAGCTACTTGGTCTGGTATTCTGTCTTTCTCTAATCTAAAAACTGAACGTAGCTCTTTTCCTCTTTTTATGTTTGTCTTGTTAATAGTAATGGCAGTCTTATCTCACTATCCCAGGTTTAATGCTCACGCAGGTACTTTATTTTTTATCATGACTTCACGATCCCACCTTTATTGTTAATACCTAATATGTATAAATAAGTTTGTTAGCATGGAGTTGAATTGTATGTTCAAATTGAGCCTAGCTGTTTTTTTTTCAATATAATTAGAGAATACTTTGTTATACAATCCTTGAATGTTACAGACCTTTCTTGTGACCATCCCCGTGGTCTAGTGGTTAGCATGCAGACTTCTAAGTGTGGATTCAATCCCCGGCTCGACCAAGGATTTTTCTTTGGGGGATGGGTCTGTCGGGGCTTACTCAGTCTCGTGAGGACATAGAAGTAACTACTTGAATACAAAAGTACTGAATGCGATTAAGAAAATCAAATTTAAAGTTGAGAGGTAACGCATTGCTGAGGTGCTCCTCAGAGGCACCTACCGACTATGACAACCTTGGTAGGGCCCTACCTTTTCATGTGGTGTTGCGCCATTTATTTAAAAAAAAATTAAAAATATTACTTTCGAATAAATATAACATTTAAATTACGTTAAAATATATTATTATAATAGACAGTATATTTTGATTATAATGTTTCAAAATGATTATTGTTAGTTACATATGACAAAGATTTTGATTAATTCCACAGGCGTGCAGTAGATGGTAAAATGTTTCGTTGTTTTTTATATTACACAGTTAGAATCCAAGAGCCAATAAAAAGAGTTTTAAATTTAATTTTGTATCTGATACTCATGGAGGTAGTTGCAATGACCTATAGTTGCCGTCATGAAATAGACGCTTGGGGTGAAGGGGCTAGGTACTTGCTGTGCCACCACATACGGCCAGGGGGATTAGTAATCACTAATTTCCATATTGCTTACTGTGTGACATTATCGAAATTCATAGAAAAGAAGCAGTGCACAGACCGGCAACTGGTCTTGCCATGTATTGCGTGTTCTCTTGCTTCTATAGTGACCGCAACGATAGTTTCATTTATTCCAAGGACCAGATTGTATTGAAAATATTTGAGATTTTATATTCTTTAGCCGACATAGAACAGACGTGGCATTAGTTTGGGCTTGATTATGTTGTACTGAGGATGAAAGTAGCACCAAAACTAAATGTCTCCCCATAACTCACTTTACTGACAACACACTTAGAGGATAATTAAAAAAACAAATATGAGGAAATGGCAAAGTGAGTTGCCTCAACATTCAACCCTGAGAAACCAACTACAGGTTATTGCCATAAAGTTCGGTATAAAGTAGGTAAAGGAATTGCTCTGTATAGAGTGAGAGTAGGACATACGCTATTGACGCACTAACACCTCTTAACACTAGCAGAACTTGGAAATACTCAAACAAACCACTAACTAACCTTTCTAAACTTACGTACAGATTTACGGCCGTTATTAACTCAAAAAATTCATGTCATTAGATATTTCTATTTATATCGTTTCCTAAATTATATTTTATATGTACTTGATATAAGCGTAATTATTCATAATGAAGAAGAGCGATGATGTTGGTCTTTTCTTTTAAGACTAAATGAATTTCATATTAGCAAACGAATATTTCTTTTCTGTAAATATTGGAAAAAAATACTGTTTATATATGATAAAATTTGAAGAAACTATTTTAAAAACAATAAACATAAACGATAAATGATATTTTCAGCAATTGTTTATTTCTCTTTCGTGTTTTGGCTACAATTTGGTGTACTAACGACATCATCCTTAAGCCATTTTTAGGGTTTCGTTGTTACTTTTACCCAACATCATAATTCTTGCATTAATCATTTTTAAATACATTGCTCTAAAAAAAAAAAAGAAGCGAATTTTTGGAACTGTTACTTATTGGGTTTTAAGTTACTATTTGTCACCTTTAACAACATTTAAGGATTGTTAGATTAATAATTTTTAAGGAATGTTAGATCGTGATGTTAAAAGTGTAACATAATAACAAGTAAATGAAAAACACTTTTATTTTAAAAATTTAATTTTGGAAAAGGAATATCGAAAAAGTAATTTTTCAATAAGATGTGTTACCTCCGCTTGCTCTAATGACTTCTTCCATCTTCCATTCTCCTTATTGCTCACAAATTCTTTGGTTATTGCCTCTCATTCTTCCATGTCTCACCTCTGGTCAATTTTTGATTACAAGACATCTTTCTTTAAGGGAATCACGGACACAACTGTACATAAATTTATAATTCAATAAATAAAGGCTATTGTGTTTGTATTCTGCAACCAGTGCTGAAGGAGCACAAATATATTATTTATAAGAAAATAAAGATCTTTTTCGCAAGTTTCCTGAAATGTACTTAGAAAATTAAATATAATGCCGTGTGTAAAAGGGAAAATAAATTAAATTTTCAGTGCACTATATCATAGTCAATGGAATGGTATTCTGAAATTTTCTCTGTGAAAATACTAATACAGAAGTATTTTAGTTTTGCTAAGGTGGATGATAGGTACATTTTCCCCCTTCCAGGCCTACACACCTTTCCAGTAACTCCACCTATTCTATTTTATAATTTACTCTGGCTTATTTTATCGATAATGACGGTAATAATCGATAATAACGTCACTTGTTTCACCGCTGTTGCCTTATGTTTCTTTCCTTCAATTATATTTTTTTTAATTTAATTTGAAAAATGAATCCACTGCAAGTTTGTAAATTTAGTGGGGACTCTTACTGTCAAAGAATAACCCAATTTAACTAAAATAAATGTTTTTTCTTTATAGACGTAATCCGAGGATAATAAAGATAGTATTATTATTAGGAATAATACTCAAAATATGCCGAAATTTAACGAAAAAATCGATAAAACTTTTTTTGATGGAATTGGGATGGTATACATCCAAAACCTGATGTATTAGAAAATTTTTCTTCGTTCATGGTGATTGCTGGTATTATGATTTTTATTGTTTGTTGTAAGATAAGGGTTAATATTTCTTGCTAAGTTATATAACACAGTAAGATTTTTTTTCTCGTAAAACATGCATATTATGGCTTCCATTTTGAATTGTTCAAGTAAGCTCTTTAAATATCTTAGGTTTGCAAAATTGTTTTCATTTTAACTAAGTGACTTTTTAATGTAATATTGATTGAACATTTTTGCAATAGGGTTACTACTGAAAATTAAAAGATATTAATAGGAGTGTTGTTTTACTTTTTTTATATTTTCTAATCTTATTCTTTATTAAACTTTGAGTGTAACTGTTTTTTATGCGTGTAAATTTATGTTTGTTGTTCTGAACCAGTAGTCCTAAGGATGACTGAATAGACGAAACGTCGACTGATGTCATATTAAAAAATATATATTGGGATATATAACACAATATAAATATTATTATTATTGCAAACAATTTATATAAATAGCGAGTATAATGAAATTAGATTTGAGAGTGGGTAAGACTAAAGCAGAGAGCTTATAAAATATAGATGTTGGGCCAGTGCTGTGGGGCCGAAAGAAAGCCGGGCTGGAGGGGTCGCTGGAATAAACTCGAGATATCCACAAAAATCAATAATTTACAGATTACTGGCACAGATGACGTAGAGCTTAATGCCTCACCCCTGGCTATCCTGTTCACCATTCCTGCTGGACCTTTCACCATTCCTGGTTTGCGTATTTTCACTCTATCAGCCAACAAGTAATTATGAAAAAATCAACAGCCTCAATTGAAACTGTCCCGAAAATTGCTATTAATGTTGGTGAACTGTACATATTGAGTGAGTGGAATTGCCTTTAAGGTATGAATGAGTTCTTGAATCATAAGTATGCTGGGTAAGCAAATTTTAATTTTACAAATAACATTCTAAACTAGAGTGTTTCACTATCACGTAGTTTGGGAAGAAAATATTATTTGGAACAATAACACTTGCCAAGACTATTTTCAGCAGAAACAGCGATGGATCATGCAGTCTTATTGCGTTGAGTATGTTTCTACAGCACAGGGATTTTTTGTTGGGCTCCAGTTATCACTGGGTGTCATTCAATGATGTCGCTAATGAATGTAATTTTTACTCGCGATTAATGCTATCATTGTTTATATTTTATATATTATATTTACAATATCACATACATTATCTAATCCAAAGAATAACAACTTGTATTACATTGTCTAATGTTATGTTGTACGTGGCATATTTTACAATCTAAAAACTGTACTCGGCAATAAATTTATGTTATGAGAAATGGCGTTTTTTTTTTTTTTGTTTGTTTTACTTTATGATTATTGTCACTTATATTTATAATCTAGGAAATTGTGTCACATTCGCATGTATGTATATTATTTAATTTAAATCTGTTTTGGTTCAGTTTTCGAATTATTTCATTAAATATTACAAATTTAGATGGAGCTTTTAAAGACCTGCAACCTTGTGGAGGATTGGTTTAAGCAATATAATATTACTTCATTGATATGACAAAAATATAATGAATGATGGTTATATTTCACTACGCATTAGAAGGCATAAATATATCTAAACCATATGTCATAGGCATCCTGGTAGTATATTCAACTCAAAATTCAGGTCTCAAATCCTTTTTTTTATAGTTACATTTATTTTTGGAAATTTAGGGAAAATGATTGAAAGGATCAATTGAAAACGAGATTTATCAGCACTCGTTTGCACCATTACTCAGATGCACAAAACGACACTCCACTTAACCGCTTAATAATACAGCTGCGATTTCTGAAAAATTTAGACGTGATAGATACAAATGGATTCAGATTTGATTTAGTGTTGAAAATACTAATAGAATATCAGTGGTATTGTGCCCACTATTGCGTTTCTGCTACGAAAATCGTGTTGGTTAGTGTTGTTGTTCTATATCATATATTTTTTCAATGATATCTGATAGGTAGTGAAACGTTTTAGTTTAGAAAGTTCTTCATCTGTAAAATTACTATTTGCTTATCCAACATGAATAATAGTGATTTAAGAGCTCATTCATAGCTTAAAGACAATTCTACTCACTCAATGTGTACAGTTCACACTCATAACAACACGCACAGACAAAATGTTCCAGGAACTCCCATGCTTTTGAGTATTCCCCCATCGGTGCTCGAGGAGAGAAGTCCTCTTCTTCTTCTGCCTCACCCGTTTTGGGTGTGGTAAAGACAAAAAGATGGCAATACACCCAAGACCCTGAGGACACGAGTAGGGATGGTATCCAGTGCCAGGTCACACTATAGGATGATAGATGAGAAGGAAAGAACCGTTTTAGGTGACTGGATATGGAGGAGTTGACTTTATAAATTGGATGTGTGAATAGGTTTTGAAGAATTTGGTAAATGTGGAGGTTAATAGCCCTATAATTAGATGATTGGGACTATAGTGTAAAGGAGGATGGATGACGAAGGGAAGAATATAGGCTAGGTGAAGCAGAGAAGGAAAACGGCGAGTGGCTACATTTTCGCCTAAATGCATATAAAGCACCTGACAATAGCAGAAGACATCCTTTTTCCTGGTTCTCACATATTTCTCATACTTACTGGTTTTGTTTATGTATGCTTTGGAATGGTGAGCTTTTTATGATTTTTGACTTGTTCGTCAATCGTTATCCAGGTGGTAATTGTGCCGGTTTGTACATCACTGACATAATAGACTGCCGTAAAGCAGTTAATGGTGAATTTTTACCTATATAGTTAGATGTCTTTTAGTAGTTATTTTAATAATGTTATAAACCCAAATCTTACACTATCCGTTGAACCTTCTTGCTCATGTCTTCAGAAGTGATGGTGCGCTTCCAGTATAAGATTGTTGACTTTACTTTTCTAATTTTGAAGGTCTTAGACCCCTATAAAACACCCTTATATATTGAGCCCCTGGAGGGGGGGGGTGGGGGACTGTCAATCGAAGCCGTTAACTTTAATTTATGGAACAGCTATTTGAAAATAGACTGCCCGTATCGGCTATCGAGTCCGGCCAGCTCATTCAAAACATAATGTTATTACTTTCAGTACCCTTTGCAATAATATGTACAGATCAGTGAAGATTCATAATCATTGTAATAAATATATTACATAAATAATTTCATAATATTTTCTGTATACATCTCGAGCCTGAAGTGTGAGGCTCTACAGTTCTTGAGATATACGAGGGTGGTCGTAGGCTGATCGTCTTTCGTCTGTCGATATGCTTGTTCTACTTTAGTAGTCGTATACGTGATGCAATAGATCTGAAATTACGAAACTTAATAACACCTCATAATCTGCTAATTTGTTTTAGGTTAAAATATAATTACGGGAATTGTGAAAAAGAATTAATGGGTTTCTAAAAAGGTGGTAATGGTAGTTGGCGAGCAAGAGATCGGGAGTCTGACGGTCCAAGCACCAGTAATTTTGGCGGCATTAAATTCTTGAGAAATCCAATTTTCCATCTTTTTACCTTGCCAATTGCCACCACGGCTGACGTGGACAGCATATTTCCCCGCAAGCTCTTCAACACCTTTTCTTGAATTTGATACAACTAATGTTCGCTGATGGTGGTCATTCTTCCACTACTTCCTTTGTCTTGGAGGCTTCCTCATGAAATCTAATAGCTATCGTTGAGTGGTACACTAACTTACACTATCATCTTCCCGGGCTTCGTTAATGTTCCTGGCCGGTGGTGTCCCATTCGATTTTGAACTCATAAGAGTAAATTACCAAAATTCACGCTTGTGCTGAACAAAGACTGAACTTTGGGAAATGAGCAAAGCTCCAATGGTAAACAAACATTGTTTGAATAGGATTAATTAGTGGTGACACAAATATATAAAAATAATTCACGAAACGTCTTATGGTTAGCGTATGTATGTTCTATGATTGTTAGCCTATGTATGTTCTATGATGGTTAGCCTATGTATGTTCTATGATGGTTAGCGTATGTATGTTCTATGATTGTTAGCCTATGTATGTTCTATGATAGCAGTATAGTATACGAAATGATTCTGGATCTGAAATTTTGGTTGAACTATAACAATTTTGATTATTAGTTCTAATGAAGAACAATAAATAGAGTTTGTGGAATAAACTGTTGTGCCAACTTAGAGTGAACAAAGAAAGGAACAGAAACTACCTGTATTTCCTGGGGCTATCCATTTACGGTATCATTTCAAGTGAAAATCCTCCTTCAATTTAAATCCTATATCCAGGCCGGTAAGAGGAGATCCAGTCCATCCGACCCCTCCCTACCTCCCGTCCTCCCTTTCAACGATCTTACCTCGCCAGGGCTTTTACTCCTTCAACTCTAATCCTCCTACTATTCACAAATATTCCTTTTTTCAACGTTTAATCCTGTATTATTTAAGTTCCTTTTAACATCTGATGACACATTGTTCTATAATAACTTTTCTTTTCAATATACAAAATGCAAATAAGTTCATTAAACTTAATTGTCATTTATCTCTTTCCCATCTGACACATTCATTTGGTCACTACGCAGAAACTAATAGGAGATTTTGGTGCCAAATAATCTAAAGACCGTAGAGGTGCATCAAACCGAAAACGGAGTCAAAATTTGCCTTTCATGAGTTGGATTTTTTTTTTTAAATTTTAAATTCAATGAGATCCCGAGGAATTGAGGAAAGGTAGTTCAGTATTTTTACGTTTTTCACAACATTGAATTCATCTGCGGATCCAAGGATAACAATTTTATTGGTTGTGATAATATTTGCCCACTATTCGGCTGTTACTTGAATGCAATTCCAATTATCCATTAAAACTTTGAGGTATTTTAAAAGTAAAGGATAGTAGAGTGAAAATTGAAACAATTTGTAATTTTAATTCCAAAATAAATTCAAATAATTTAAAGTTTTTAGGAGCAAACATTGAAATCGGTTATTTATGTCTTAAAATAGTTTTTTTTTTAGCTGGTTTGTGGATATTTTAGCTATTTACAATTTTTTTTGTTCGTTAATAAGGTGATTTTCAGTGACCCCGATGGTCTAACGCACAAAAGAGTTTCAATTTAGTTAAAAAAAAGCAATTAGTTGACTTCGTGTGTTAAACAAAAAAAACTCTGGAAGTAGGCCAGAGTGGCACTAAAGATCTTCCCTCTCTACATATTTTATTACATTAAAAACCTAAAAGTATTTTAATAATAAGGGTCCAAAACCAATGAATAAGTATTTTGTGAAATACCTTTCTGATTAGGTTATGATTTATAAGTGACTACTTAGTCTAGGCAACGAAGGACAACGTTGCGATTAGAAAACAAAAATTACGTTGTTGAAGAAAGTGTCCTGTAACAGCACACTAAAACACTCGAGGGTGGGGGTGAGCGAGAGGGGAGGAGTGTTTTTTTTTATCTCAAATATATCGCAAAATACTTTCGATTTACAATACAATATTACAATACTTTTTCGGAAAAAAGTACTTTGTATACAAAATTAAAGTACAGAAAATTTCCTATTTTTTCTGCTGAGTCTACGGTAGGATATATATACTATAGGATATAGCGAGCGTTAAAAAGCAGGAATTTTCACAATGTTTGTAATCTTTAGCAACTTGAAAACACAACAAACAGTTGTGTGCTTTCGTTAAGCTGGCTAACAAATCTTGAGTGAAACATGATATTCGTCAAGATGTCAGGATGTCTTCATCCTGACATCTTGAACAGTTATCGAGAATTCTACCAACCATTGCTGCTGTAATAAGAAACGGTATGCAATTGCAGGGATCCAAAATTAACATGGAGTCAAGTTTCTTATGTCTTTTATAAGTCTTTTATAAGTCCTCAAAACCAGACGATATTTCTCAAGCTGGAGAAAATATGTTCCTTACAGTCTATAGAGCCCTTGTCAATGAACATGATCTGAACAACCATCGGTATTTATCATGTCTTCAGTCCGTCAGTGAAGCTAAAGAACGATCTTGCATCACTACCTCTAACAAAAGGCTCGTTGAGGCTGTATTTAAAAGACCAACAGTGGCTTAATAAACAGTTGTCACCAGAGCAGTGGATGTGGGCCGAGGAGATGATAAATCATTGTATTTACTTACGAAGTAAAACCCACTTGCTCCTGACACAATACTCAAATCTATTGGGTGGGTTGGGAGGTGTGCATACCGTAACCTGGGATTCCCGGGCTCATCTGTGGCAACTGCCTGTGACATTTACCAACGGTTCCGTCTCTAAGATGAAGAGAAAGAATAAAGTGATTACCTTTGATGATGATAGGATACCGGTGTACAACCAAAAGTAAAGTACTTAGATCGTGGTCACGTAGTAGTTACTCTTATCATTATATACTACTATCTTATAAGTATACAACCTTTTTCGCTCTAGTATATTGGTATATTTATTAAAAATCGTTTCCTTTGTTCAATATTGATTTTACCTTTTATTTTTCTCTTGAATATACTATTTTAACAAAATTTATAAAACTTTCGTTTTTTTTTTACTCTCACTATATCCTAATTGTCTCAACGGAACAAATAAATAACAACATTTTTAAAATAAATTTTGTGTAATTTAATTTTATAAATGAAATAATTTTGGCTCAAAACCCTGGTTTGCCAGATATTTGAGAAAAAATTACCTTTACACCGCTGCCGCCTTTACACACCCACTCTTGGGGACACCCCCCCCCCCCGACAACTGTACCAAAATTCAGAACTACATTTTTTTTCTTCTGTTTTTCCTTCGTTGGCTGGACTAACATTTGATACCTGGAGTTGGTGGCAACATTCATTAATACTTATGTACAATACAGTTTTGAACAAAAGACTTGTGATATATTTCTCATGTTTAGAACTATCATTGTTTGAGATTTTAATTATATACTATGCTCTAGAAGTCAAGTTTGTAATTCATCTTTTCTTTCTACTAGTCATCTATTTATGTTTGTGAGAAGGTTATTTTTGGACTATTTTGGCCTTAAAGTCTTAAAAAACATATTGTCAGCAATTAATTGTTTTTGAAATTATTTTTCATAGTCCTTGTATTATTTATAACACCATCAAAGGATCAAATATCATGAATAACATCATGAACCATGGTGCTGGTTCATACCCCCCCCCCCACAGCGTTGCCAATTCTTCAAAAATATTATATATAAGGAAAAAATACAAGGATATAGATGAGAGAATGGAGTGTGGGAGGGAGAGCTGGTGTTGGAAGAGCTATCAAGAAACTACTCAAACAAACGTACTCAAAACGGAATATAAACTTTATATAGAAGGTGTTCTGGCGAAGAATTGACCGGAGCAGAAATAAAGGTAGTAGATGAAGCAATCAATAGATAGATAATCACACAGGCCCACCCAGGGAAAGGCTCCACACTTCCTCCCCTCGGTTGGGGAAAATTACATTAGTTCTTGCAAAAACGGAATCTTCATTTCTCCTTTTGATTCCCATGTCTCCAAGTTTCACCTATCCCCATTTGTTCCTGGCTTCACGTCTCTGTCCATTTCCTACAAACAAAGACTATTCCAAATAAGCAGCTCTATGAAAAATAATCGTGAATCAACTACATCCAATAAAAAAAAAAGTAAACATTTTCCTATCATATTAAGTACGGTATCAAATTCAAGATCTCCACGTTCTGATTAATATATAACTGTGATGTATATATGGAGATATATTATCTCATGTAAATAAATATTCAAAATACTATGTTTAGAAAATAATCTTTAAACGTCTCATGGACGAGTGATTAAACATCAAACTTGGATCTTCAATCTTGGATCAAACTTGGATCTTCAAGGAAAAAGGAGAAGAGAGGCTTTGAAAAAGTGTTGGATAGCTGGTCCACGCACGAAGAACTGTTAAATGGCTCTAACGAGGAACTTTATGGTGAAAAAAATACATTGTGCCGTATTATATATCAACTTCTTTCTTGTGATGAAATTACAACCTGCCTTATTAGGCAATAAGTAATTGTGATAAATGTTTTCATTCATGCCATATTTTCAACTCTCATTCACTCGCTAATTCATACAGTATTTACAAGCAGCCCAGAGACCTCCCAAATCCACATGGTATCACATCCCTCGCATGCGGAAGTCCTCCGTCACCCGGAATGTCCAAATCTTCCACCATGGTTCCGTCACAGAAAGCAGTCAAGTCCGTCTCGGGCCTAGCCAAGAAAGGAACTCTCTGTGCTACCTCGTCCCCAAGCTTATATCCCGTACTCTTCTTGGGCCGAGTCTCTACTCTTTAAGAAAAATATTTTGTTGTTGGAAATATGTAAGTTAGGACGTGTCTCAAAACACTGGCTAAGGACCACCTTGACTTGTATGTATGCATATATTAATGATATAATTGAATAATAATAATATATATTATGTATGTCTGTATATAAAAAGTCATGTATTCTATGTTGGGGCTTTGGTGGACTATTGTTACAAAAATCCTTAAAACAAAATTCTGGGTTTTAATAAGGTTAAATGGCAACTTTGACGAACGCATAACCTTTTTTCACGATTCGTATTTTATTGCGTACTTGGATTTTCTCTTAATATTTTTCTGCCTCCCTCGAAGTCTAGAGTTGACACTAAGGATCCATTTTGCAAGGAAGGAAAACTGGAATGAAGGAAGAAAAGGAGGGCAGTGCTAGTTTAGTTCAACGTAGTAATTGGCTCTATCCAATTTCCTGGAAAAGAAAATGACACTATTGTATGTCCTTGGACATTTGTAGATTTATAAAAATGTTTTATGGAGGTGGAGGGGGTGAATTAGTTAATGATCTTAGATATCAGAATTACTGGTTGACCTAAAGATCAGTTGCCTCGTAATACCACCACATAGATATTTTTGCAACCAAAATTTTATTAAATAAATTAAAAACTAAAAAAACAGGTTTGAAAATACGTTTAAAAAATGACTAAGTAGAAAGATGGAGTAAAATATTGAGAGATGTATGTACATGTTTGGCCGGAGCTTCCACAACTGTTTTATAAACAATTATTAAGTAATGAGAACGAAAAAGTATTTTACAAAATTGCCTTTTAAGGCATTGCAGGTATCAAATATTGAAAATATGACGACGGCATATTAATAATTACTAGTCGTGGTCTGCGATCTCACGGTCTTAATAATTACTTTTAATAACGCATCATTTATTTTCGATTTTTACTTGAGAAAGGGAACTTTTTCCAAGCATCTGATAAATTACCTCTTTTTTCTACTTGATAGTGAAATATCCGTAATTTATCAATTAAGATAATAGCCTTTCTTTAAATAATTAACCCGCTTTCTTTTCTAATACCTAGAAAACATAAACTTTCATGAGCGATATCGACATGCCAGGCACTACTGGGACTGCAATCAATTATGCTTTGCATATTTCATAGAACAGCGGTCATCGGTAATTATGAAAATTCATATCCTTCAGTTATAATACCTCCCTAAAACCACAACGGGAAGGCCATTCCCGAAATGCAATTAAATACATAGACCTCCTTCGAAATAACTATTTCTGTTCATATTCATGCCATACATAACTTTCCCCTTTTTTATTATTTTATTAGTAATAACCAACAAAGGGACATCTAAACTCAAAAAAAGCCTTATAAATCACTTTCAAGCACAAAGGGCGAGGCTCTGCTATCACCAAGGGCTTAAAGATATATTCAGAAACACTACGAAATATACGACTAGGTGTGGTATTAAATGACGTAGGGGGAAGTATATCAACTTCTTTATTGTGCTAAAATTACAATCTGCCTTATTCGGCAATAAGTAATTGTGATAAATGTTCTCATTCATACCATATTTACAATTTTCATTGACCTGTTCATTCATACAGTATTTACAAACAGCCCAGAGACCTCCCAAATCCACATGGTTGTCACCTCCCTCGCATGCGAAAGAAGAAGCGGAGTCTTGGGAAGTCCCACATGCTCCTCCGTCAGCCGCGTCACCGGATACAAGCCAGTGGAGGCTGACCAAAAGCGCGAGAGCCACAGACGCTCAGGACATGATTGGAGAAACTAGCCATCGCTGACTCCCACTGTCATGTATTTATAGCTGGTCACGAGGCCATTGCCGCTTTAGTCTCCAAGGAGGATTATAGGGGTGAGTGGTGCAGTGCAATGACTGTGCTAGGGAATTAGGGTGGTTGGATACGTTGCTATGGAATTTTATGAACTTGGAAGGGATGAGTACAAGAATATAGTGTATATTCAGGTCATTGTGAAGGGTTTTGTTGCTGACGTAATAAGGGGCATTTATTATTGTTCTCAGGACTTTTGATTGAAAGGATTGAATACACTTGATGTTCGACTTTTTTTTTTGTACTCTATAGCTTCCGTATCTCCAGATTGGCTCTAGCATAATTTTGTAGATTAGTGATTTAGTTATGCTTAATGTAATACAAAAGAAAATATTCGAATAATGCTTTTAAGTTATGAGAAAAAAAGATTGGTTTAGTGTTTAGAACACTAAGATATTTATAAAAATATTTTTCTCGTTGTTCTGATAAATTAATTCTATTGCCTTGTATTATTGAGAGAAGGGGTGTCCTTCGAAATAGTCTGTACAGTTGTCCAAAGGGTCTGCTTAGTTCTTTAGGGGAAAGAAGGGGAAAAAAAAGTGTTTTCTTTTTCGCTAACTTTTAACCTTTCTCAAATCATGGATCCCAAGCTTTTTCAGATTTACAGTTACGATTTTTAAAATTTTTTTTAAATAGTTTCTTATATAAAATTTTGGCTTTTTAAACGTTATATTGTCTGTTTCAAAGACAATTTTTAGTGACCTAGGTACTTAAACAAATAAAATAAAGTATTTGTGATCGAAATTTTGAAGTGTGACGTTTTTTCACAAACATGCAATACTGTTTAAAGAAACTAACTCGGAGACTTCAGTTCCAAATGTGACATCTCTTGATACTGTTCCATCACTTTCCACCCTTAATATCTGTGATATATAATATTAAAAAGAAACTGTCAATTCTTTGAAAAAAGCTCGTCTAATGACTTTTTGAGACGATATTTGAGATGATTTCAACTATTTTTACTTTTTGAAAAGACGGTTTTCACAGGTATCACAGATAAAATTATGTATTTTGGGTATCAAATACAAAACATTTAATTGGGAGTTCAAGCACAAAGAAAAAAAAGTTTTAACTACTGAAAAAAATTCAAGTCAAGTGTGATCCATCACTCTATTGAGACTTTTTGTAATAGTAGTCCACTAAAGTCCAACAAATAATGCATATTAATCAGAAAGTCTTCAATTTGTCATTCAGTTCAAAGTCTTAATCAGACCTTTAATATGATACTCTACGTAATATGGTCGAAATATATATATATTTACTAATAATTGATCTTGCATTACTTTTCATAAGATTGTTTTTATTTTTAATATGTCTGTGACATCAAGCAAAGTTTTTTGCCTAATGACTCTATCGGGATCGTTGAAACATTGCGGATACACTTCTCATGGCTTAATAAGTACTTAGTTATAATTCACTTTAGCCCTAAAAAATAATTAATCATAGCCCTTGAGTCAGAATTAAATACGGCACCGCTGCTTGGAGAGGAAATATTTACCATTGTAAATCTAATTAACATCAACTTTCGGGGGTTTGTTGTTATTCTATTTTTATTGTGTATCTATTCTTCCTATATTTTTAGTTATTTAATTATGTCTCATAACATTCTATATTTTAATATTTAGTCGTTTAAATTATTACTTTGTGTTATGTTTATTTCAAATACGAAATTTTATATATCTTGTTTTAATATTGTAGTCCTTGATGCCTGTAGGGGAAACGTTGAGTGTATCAAGTCGCGTCATAAATAACTTCCGATCCAGCTAAGTAGAATCTATTGTTCGTATCTACCCGCTATGAGTTACCATGACAACAAGTTTTTGTTTTCACTATATAGACGAGGCTTCAGTTAGTCTTTTGTCAACTGTTTTGTGTGATACACCTTACGTTAAACTGTTTTATGGAGAGTCAAAAAGTACATATTCGTCTTGTAATGCTTTGGGAATTTAAACAAGGCAATAGTGCTACGGCGACAGCTAAAAAAATATGCAGTGAGTATGGTGAAGGACTAATAACTGATCGGGCAGTTAGAAATAAATTTATAAAATTCCGTTCTGGAGATACGACCTTAAAAGACGAACCGAGGGCGGGACGTCCTTCCGACTTTGACGAAAACCTTTTAAAGGCAATATTGGAGCAAAATCCACGGCAATCAGCAAGAGGTATAGCAGAAAGGTTGAATACATCACAATCAACTGTTAACCGCGACCTGGAAAAATTAGGGAAAGTCAGCAAGTTAGGAGTGTGGGTACCTCACAATCTCAGTGAACGGAATAAAGAAGATCACATATCAATCGCCACCAGTTTGCTCTCACGGGTAAAAATTGAGCCTTTTTTAAACGGGATTGTAATAGACAGTGAGAAATGGGTTATCTATGACAATATAGTCCGCAGTGGCTTGATAAGGATCAACCACCCCGACCAGATCCGAAATCAAACAACCATGGCAAAAGATTTTATAGTGTGTATGGGGGGATTGTCAAGGAATAATTTACCACGAGTTGTTGAAGTCAAATATAACGATTACTGCGCATAGATACGTTCAGCAGTTGCAAAGAGTACAAGAGAAACTCCATGAAATGTGTCCTGTACTCGTCAATCGCAAAAACGTCATTATTTTACACGACAATGCGCGACCACATAAATCAAGGGTGTCTCAAGAAAAAATTCTTGAGCTTGGATGGTCTGTTTTACCATACCACCTTACTCCCCGGATCTTGCCCCGACAGACTACCACCTTTTCTGTTCCATACAAAACATTTTGAATGAAAAAACTTTCAATTCGGAAGAGCAAGTCAGGCAGCTGTCGAAAACTTCTTCCAGTCCAAACCAACCACATTTTACAAGGAAGGATTGATAAAAGGAAGATGGGAGAAGGTTATAGATAATAGTGGTGAATACATAAAAAATGAATATAATTTTGTTATTTAATGAGAGCAAAATAAATAATAAAAAAACAGAAGTTAATTATGACTCGACCTAATATACGATACTTTATCAATAAAAGAAAATTTTGAGACTGAAACTTGATTGAACCCATAGTGCAAATATACTATTTTGTTATTTTCATGCTATTTTTCTCCATTAATTATACCATTTGTTTGGAAATATGTTTAGTTGAAGAAACAAAAGACAAAACGCATATATATAAATAATGATAGTTAGCTTAAAAAAAAAAAATTGCACATTTTCTATGACGTTGGCAAAGATAATAGGGGAGCCTTTGCCGTTGTTGACTCTAGGTCAAGTTGCTATTGACATAGGATTAGGCAAGGAGCGGTATATGACAATGGGTCCATTGTTCCTAAAGCACACATTGAAGGTAAGAAGAAAGCTATGTTGGGAGCTTAATGGAAGGCAAACTCCAATGTATATTACAATAGAGCCGAATATAAAGCGGCTATACATTACTTTAACACAAATGGCTGGAAAGGGTCAATATCTTCGCAAGAAGGGTTTCACTCATTAAAAAAATCATTAATTCCTAAATGAGCTAATACCCTAATTCTTCTACAGTACAAATATCGAGCATCGTAATCAATTATTTATACTGATATATCGCTATTTCCTTTACCTTTACCATAATCTTTATTGGGTCAAGTTAAAATATTCAAGTGTGATGTACCACACAATCAACAGTGTCTTTTGAACAAATAAAAAAGTAGGTTTTTAATTATTTAACGACACTTGATTAGTTGTATAGGATTTTGTTTTTAGTATTTGAGGTACATGAATTATTATTATACGATTGGTTTTATTTTTAGCATTGGGCCATTGTAAGCTTTTACGCAAAATGTGATGTTCCTAGATCAGGTAAGTGTCAGAGAGCTGCGCACATGATTTTAGTTAATGACCGTTACAAGAACAAAAATAACAGATTATTAATTATTACGTCAAAATATTTTATTTGACACCTCAGACAATATTCTAAAAGAACATATCTCCGGTTGGATTATTTTCAAAAGCCGAACGGGCATTGGGAGGTCTCAGTTCGAGCCCTGGCCGTCACGCTACCGTTTTCTTTGTCCAATATTTAGTAGCACAGTGGGACTACCTATCACAACTGCCAATTATTATCATTATGAAAATAAAGTCTTAATATCATCATTTCAATTCTTATTTACTTTAGAACAGTTTTCTCCTGGTCTTTCTTTCTATAGGGCATTGTTAAGTTAGCGATTATCAGATTATATTTCTTGTGTATCACAGCTTTCGTGAACTATGTTGTACTTCTTTCTCGTTGTGAGATCGTACATCTTGTATTCAATAGCTCTACGAATGATGAAGCTTCCTCACCTCAAGTGTTGTACTATTAACCCACAACAGATTTAAAGTTAAATGGATTTGCATTATGTTTTGTTTTTTGTAAACCGTAATTGGTCATACCTGGTTGTAATACGGTTTATTAGAAATATGGATGTGTTACTCCCATCTTAGAAGGGGGGAGGTGAATTGGTATTGGATCCGTTTTAGAGCTGATATGGGATGGTGGGAAATACGGAAAATCAAATTGGAGGAAGTGGAAATGGGAAGGGTAGCCGGGAAGGGTCGTCATCAGGAAATAACAACGGATATCATTCGTTTATTAATTTCAATGTTTATTGGAACGGGAGGAATTTCACTTTAATAGTGGGTAGAGATGGCTCTGTGGAACACACAATTATGGAGCAGGCAAGCTCTTAACTTGCCAGAATCTCACACTTGCCGGCACTAGCCAACCATGAGATTAGGGTTACTCTCCTGTTTGTTCAGAAGTAGGAAGATCATCAGACCTCGGTTCACTCGTAACAATCCTCGGAGTGCTTCCCAGGATAGGGATATTAGAAGGGTTTAATGTACCCCAAAATGTGTATGTCAGACGACATACCCCGTCCTTGTAGGAAGGGGAGAATTTTGTTTCGAAGAAATAATCCATTATTCCACGCTCCTCTCTCTGGATGAGGAATTAGGCGATACTAGATTAGATCAGTAGTGAATCAGACGTGTCTAGCCCTAGTCTTTGTACGTTTTGGGGGATGAAAACCACACCAAGACCTGCTACTCTTTTAATCACTTGCAATAGGTGAAGCTCAGGTAAAGAACGGTAGTTCTACTTGTAATAAGCGGATCGGAACGTCATGAGGTATTTAGGGGAAATGATAATCAACTGCTGAGCTGAGAGAAAAGACACGGGGGAGCTTAGCACTCATAGAAATTGATTCAAACGAAAATCGCGGTGAGGCCAGTTACATAATGCTTATTATATCTTACATTTTTAGTAGAAACGTGTATCTCAGTTGAGACTTAGGTCCCCTTGTTTTTTATAAGTAACCATTTCCTCGCCTGAAATCCTACTCTTTGCCTACCTGCTAGGGCCAAGACACCCTCACTTGTGCCTTAGGCTTCGCTAAAGTATGCTCTAACGCTGTAACTGATTAATATTTGTATATATACCAGTGTTTTGATTGTTATTCATAATAAAGTTTTTTAAAAGACTCTCCTCTACAAGATTATTTAACTGGCCACTGAGCCACTGTGGGGAAAGTAATATGCGCCCCATTGTTGCGGGATGCAGATCAGTTTCAAATTAACTAGTTGATCCATGGATCAGTGGCTTTGCTATTTTATTTAAAACATTTTTTTATCGACCCACAGTGTTTTAAATCAATGATCAACTTGATTGCATTTAAAAAGATTTATAGTAACGGAATAAACAATGTAATAATGAAATTAACAAGAATGTATGGGACTTGGGGTTAATTATCTTAAAATTTTATTACATGTTTGTAAAAAAACTGCAAGGTAATTTTGATCGAAAACACTTCATTTAATTTGCTAAACCATTTCGGGTTCTAAAAATTCCGTTTCATTCAAATATTTTTTTTAAATAGCCAAAACGTAAATTATTTTCTATATTAAAATGTATTAGTGTTTCAGTGTACATTTTATATATAGCCAAGATCGGTGCAATTTTTTTATTGTTTTGTTTTAGACTAGATGCATTGCATATTTACATAACTTTATTGTTATTAAGTAAATATTGTCTGTAATAATGGACGTTTAATTATAATTACAATAAAAAAGCAAGAAACCTGATTTTCTTTATATTTATTGACCGTAGAGTGTAGTGTAGTTTGAGTGTTTTTTTTTAATTTGTATAAATTATTAAATGCAATATCTGTTCAATATTTTTATATTTCCCTGCTATCGTTTTCACCAATATAACTTTCATCTTCAGGTAACTCCAACACACAAAACATTTTTTTATAAATAATCATAATTAGTGAAGTGAAAACATGTTTTACACAAGTCATATAAAGAATATAAAATACAAGACTGAGTAAATATTAAAATACTCATAAATAACATAAAAAACAACTTTATTATGATAAAATTACAACCTGCCTCTTTGGGCCATAAGTAATTGTGATAAATGTTTTCATTCATGCCATATTTACAATCCAATATTAAAATATAAGTAAAATATAAAATAAGTGAAATAAGGATGTTAAACTATAGAACTTAATAAGATCGTAATGCAGTGATATCCCTTTCCAGGGTGAATGTCGCTGCTTGGTTGGCGACAACATTTGAGATAGTTGGCAATATTGTTGGCAGACGCTAGGACCACCAAAGCACTGGGACGAACGTTAGTCGTCAAAGCAACGCGTTCGCCCATGAGGAATCTGAGTTAGCTCAGAAAACCAGAGGAAGTTGCTAGTAATTTATATTATAAATTGATAAGTGAGCTTTTAATTAGAATTTAACTGGGTAAAGGGGGGGGGGGAAGAAAAGTTGAATTGTCGCAGGTGCAGGATTTATTTTACCTGTTAGAAGCTTCTAAAATATCATTTATTTCCCTCCAAGCCTACAATCTCTTCAATGTTTTTATATTAACAGTTCATTGCCTCCCATAAACTGTCTCGTTTACGATCAAAATATATCAGTTTTAATGCAGTCTCATTATTCCCCTCCATATTCCAGTATTTTACATCAGACATAAATTGACCCAACACACTACTACTGTGTGTATTTTTTAGAATGTAGTTTAAAAAATATCGCCCGCTCAACTTCTCTGTGGTAGTTGACCTCTACCTCCTAATATCTTTACGAACCTTCAAAAGCCACTTCCTCACCATCTAGACAGTTTGGCAACCATATATTCTTTATCTTATATTTTCATGCTTATATTTTTCAGCATTTATATTTTTATTTAATAGATTAAGGTATATATAGATGTTGCTGGCACCTTTCTTGGTTTTTATTATTGCATATTTAATTTTTTTATGACTTATTTTTTTTTACTAATTCAATGGTTTTTATTTAATATCGTATTGTATTGTCCACATTACTTTATATTGTTGTTTTTTTGCTTTTGTTTCTTATAGGGGGATCTATGTATGGCATTATTTATTAAATGATGTTAAATAATCTTTTATTTATTTCTCGCAGAGGTTTACACCTTGTGTTACATTGCCATTGGTTTTTTTTATGATGTAATCGTTCTTTTTATTACCCAGATATGAATTTGTCATCTGAAGGATGTTGTTATTCATAGGGGAGTTTGTCCCAGAATAAGATTTTATTCTATTATAATATATATTTGCTGTAAATATATACTGCTGATCTATGGATCAACTAGAATATTCACCAAAGGATTTACAGTGATAGTATAGTGCAGTGATCATTTGAATTGAAACTATCAAATGTATGCGATTATATTTACGGCAGCTACCTTAGAGTGGCATAGAGACAGACCGGCGAAAGTACAGCCTCCCCCTCGAGACTTGGCAAGTATGTTTTTTTTGCAAAAAAGCGGGGGGTCGTCCGCGTTCACCAGTCGGTAGTTAGGTGCAGTTTTTTACCATTCTCACTAATCGTCTATCACAGGGACCGGTCTTATTGGTCCCGCGCCTGACCCGGGCCGGGTCACTAGTCAGGCAGGCGTAAACCTTACTGGCTAGTCACAACCTAATGTAATACTGTTCGTTTGGCCTGCACCTTATCACAGGGGGTGCCTATCTAGTGAGCCGGACCCCCCGACCGTCGACACATCAGGCCTGCATATATTCTCCACACGTCCTTGGTTCCACCTTGCGAGAGTTAACATCATTTCGCATCCAATCACTCCAGTTGACCATCACTAAAATAACTTTTGCTCCATTTATCACCAACATCACCATTTTTAGTGATTCCATCATTTTTTTCAAAATCGAAAAACCCTCATGTATTTTTCTGTATGTCCAAACCTTTGTGAGTCCCCTGATAAAGCTGATGACCTACAGTTTTACACGGAGGTGCCATTCTCCATAAAAAACAATTAATAAATTAATTACTTGGTATGGCTAAAAGTAATATGTTTCTATAATTGTATCTAGAGTGTCAAATTAATGATCTTGACGTTCTAATTAACAATATATAATAGGATTTTCTAAACTATAATCACAAAGTCATTAAGTTCGTGTAAGTAATTTTAAGTCATTCCATTTTTTACAAAGAGAGATGAAATTTTGTATTAAAAATTACTGCCGGATTGTAGAATGATGTAATTATAAAACAGTTTTATTGTCTTTCCACCGTCGTTTGCGTCGTAAAGTGAGGAGCGTGGAAGTGGGACCTTAGTTAAATAAATAAAAATATACTAGTGTGGTATATATCCCCAAACCAATTGGAGATAACTGAAAATGACAGCTTAGAGCTGTCGAAAGCTTTATTAAAGAAGAAGTTATAATTTGTGGAAAGACAATAAAACTGTTATAATAATAATGAATTCTGTATGTTTTATTTGATACCCTAATGGTGCGAAAATTAAAACAAGACCCGTGGTGGATTACAAAGTCATTTCCCAATGAACAAATTGATATATATTTTTTTTTAAATATCAACATAAAACATCATTAAACTGTCATTAGCGTCGTTTTCGCAACTTTAACTTAAGCAGTGTATTTTTAGAGGTTCGATATTTTGCAGAGTAGGTGCATACTTGGATGAAACTAAAAATACAAATAGAACTAATCAAATAACATTTTTCTATTTCGGGTTTTATTAAGTTAGTAAACTAAAGGTCTTGATGCCGTGTTTAATCATAAAGGTAATAATCCGTGGTATTTGTACAGGCGTTAGTAGTTTCTTATTACATAAAGTCATTAATGCAACACTTAATAGTGTGTGGCATCTCAAATAACCATATCTTTTATTACATAAAGTCATTAATGGAACACTTAATAGTGTGATGCATCTCAAATAACCATATCTTTTATTACATAAAGTCATTAATGCAACACTTAATAGTGTGATGCATCTCAAATGACCATATCTTTTATTATACAAAGTCATTAAGGCAACACTTAATAGTGTGATGCATCTCAAATGACCATATCTTTTATTATATAAAGTCATTAATGCAACACTTAATAGTGTGATGCATCTTAAATTACCATATATTTTATTATATAAAAAAATAACTAAAGGGCCTTGAATGTGAAGAAAAAAAATACAGAAATGCTTGTTAGAAAGTTATTTTCTGAAATAAATCTTAAAAATTTGAAAAAACTATTTATTATTTTTTATCCAAACTAATTTATTTTACTTAATGATCTTAGCTACACTACATGTCACATCTTTACAAAAATTGGAAATATCTAAAAATGTTATACAACAATTCATATTGGCTGAGGGGGATTATATTATATTTAGCTCTTTACACATTAATTTTCCGAATATTTAAAATATTCTTTTTACCTTACCGTCTTTAACCAAAACTAGAAAAAAAGTTTAAATCTTAAACAGCTTCTGAGCTGGGACTCATTTACACCTGTGTATTCGCAATATAGCTTTTTCATCAATGTTTGCTCTCTCAAAAAGATTATTTTATGGGAAAAATATCATTGAACAGTGAACCTTTCACCTGTTTATCTAATATATCTTCTTTTGAAATTGCAGTCCTTGATGATGCCTCAACAGGTGAAAGGTTCACTCTTATATGATATTTGAACTGTGGAGAGGCTAAAGCACAGTTCCAATAAACTTACATAAATGGTATTGGAATGAGCTACTTGGTGGTGCTACCACCCGTCCATAAACTGATTATCAGTGTTATTTAGTTTTAAATAAGAAATTTTATTGCTATATCAAAAGTTCATCAGCTAGTGAAAATTTGTTAGTTTTTTAAGTAAAATTTTTTGAAATTATGTGCTAAATATCAGTTTTTTTAAATATACGAATAATCGCTCAAACGTGTAAACGAATTTCAGACTTAAAAATTAATAAAAAATATCTCGATAGGAATATAGAAGTCGATACGACCGCGGATCGCCTTAGTGTTCTGGAGAAAGTCCTGGCAATTCAAGGGAACTCCACTTATTTGTATAATTATTTTTGAAATAATATCATCTTCCCTCTTTTTTCAGATTTTGTAAGGATTATGCGGATATTTAGAGAGGGGGAAAGATCATATTTAGTAAATCATTTTTATAATACGAATTTTACACCAATTATGGATGTTTATAATGTATGTATATCTTCGCGGGGTTTATTCCCTCCCTAATCCTCCCCTCATCACACCACTATGCTGTGTTCGTATATTTAACGAAATAATCTTAAATATTTAAATAAATAAACTTTATGTAAATGATACCCATCATACATATTAAATTGGTTCTCAATAAGTTACAGATAATTGGCAATTTGAATTTTGTTTTCGATTAAATTGAAATTATGATGTGTTTTTCTTTGTAAAAAGGAAGTTATTAAGGGTTGGGGGGACGTTGGTATATCGAAAACAAGGCTGTTATTATGGGGGGGGGTGAGGGGCCAGCATCTTTGGGATGGATATCGATCGATCGCCAAGCCTGTTGTCTAATAGTTCTCCTGTCATTTGTCTTCTAACTCAATGCACCATTATTTCCCCCTCATCTTTATAATGTGTCCCTATTTTTATGGCTCCAAGCAAGAGCACAGCTCACATGTACAACCGCCCTGAAGAAAATGTCAACCTCACGGTACGTTTAGTCATGCTTAGCAAAGCGGAATGAAACTGTGTCTCAGCAACCTATGAACTAACAATTAGAAGTAATTCTCAGAAAATATTAAGTGCATATGATATCCAGCTTGAACTTATTTTCTTTTACTCATGGAAATTAAATATATAAAAAAGAGATTTTAAAATATATTGAAAAAGAGATCCTATTCACTAAACGTCAAAATTAATTTGTTCTTAATGTTCTTAGACTGTTAACTTCTTAAGCGTAATTTTCGATAAAGGATTAACCTTTACGCCTTAGATAAATCCTATTAGAGAAAAAGACAAGGTTCTTATCTCATTGATAGATTAACTAGGAAGAAGATGAAAAGATTCATTTTATTTAATATATAACAATATAATATGGTTGTAGGTTTTTGTTTTCCTATGTGTAAATAAGTGGATATTTTAGTTTTATAACGCCATATAACATAAAACTTACTCTCTCTGGTCTTCCTTAGTCCAATTTTGAGGGTAGAGACGTTGAATTTTACAATCCCTGTTTCATTTGATTAAGACACAAAAAATAATCCATATTGATAAAATATGCGTGTCATTAATAAATCAATTTTTTTATTAAGGATATAATTAATCAATTTAAAAATCTTGTCGGCTTTGTTTATTTCGAAGCATAATTGCGAAAAGTGTGGACAGTAAGTGTAATAGTTGTCATAATCATGTTTGAAGCTTTCACATGTAGTAATTTTTTCAGAGTAATTAGGAAGATCATGGAGACCGATAATTGAGTAATATTGCACACTGAACTAAGTTTTATTTATTTGTCTACGACGATTATGAGCTTAAAAAACGACTTGAGATATTTTTTATAATTTTTATAACGTCTGAAATTCTTTGAGCGTTTATTTGTACATTAAAAAAAAAATTAAAAAAGTAAGGAATCTTGAGATATCGTAGTTGCTTGTTTCTTATCCAATGATACTCATCACTACAATCCTCCTCATCTCCTTAAGTGATTAATTTATTGTAAGTAAATAAGTATGTCGAGGGGTGTTGTATGAATGTGAACTGGACATAATAAGTGAGTGGAATTGTATTTAAGATTTGATTGGATTCTTACATGGCAATTATGAATGTGGGATAAGCAGATTGTAATTTTTAAAACTAATACTATCAAGCGAGCTGCTAATACGTAAAAGTTGTTTACGATTCATCAATTTTATAAGTCTTATCCAAATCTTCATTTCAATAGTGGATGATGGATTATCCCAACTGAGTCCAAAATTGCTGTCCATAAATGCCTCTGATCAATTCCAATCTTCATCATGAAATGAACCTTAACTTTAGCCAGCAGACTACGATTGGTAAAGTAGATTCTTGTACATCAATGCTCAATACTTCCACAGGATAATGGATTTCTTAGATATTATAAGATGATAGAGTGGAAGAGCATAGCGCCTTTTCATATTTCCTTAAATACAATTTAGTTCATAATTCATGTAAAAAGGTTTAATCGGTTAAAAAAAAAAAAATCTAGAAGGCTACTGATCCTTGGATCAACGGAAGTATTTTGTATGAAAATATCTGTTTATTTATTAAATTGTTGAGCATTGTTTGCCCGCCCGTAAGTATAGCCAAGTGCCAAAATAGAACCAACTTAAAAAAAGATTTTTGCACTCCTCCTTGGTATTGAATCATACTTGATCATATTGAACCTTACTTTCTTTTCAATATGATAGCAAAATGTTATACCAATAAGGTTCTAGCTGTTTTTTTTTTAATATTGTTTCATATTAAGAGTAAAAAATAATAAACAAATATAGATACAAAAATTATTTTTATTATAAAGATTAAATGCTTAAAGTAGGTAATTTGTTTGAATTATTTTTTAATATTTCGCTTTGTAGTAGGTTTGTTAGATTTGACTTTGCTACAAATGGGGATGTGTCGTTCTGCCACAGCTACATTAAATTTTCTACCACAATGCTTGCACTGTATATAATCTGACGTGTCCATCGGTGGAGGAGGTGGAAGATCTGACAGCTTTCCTCCTTTAGCTAAGTGATCTTTTATTTGTTTTGCTGCTCTTATGCTAGTGATAAATTCTTCATGCTTTTTTCTCCAGTCACTTTTAGGTTTTGTATCCTTCAACAGAAATAAAAAAGATAATTTATGCTTATTGGGTTAATCCTAGTGCTTGTAACTTATGATAATAGAATATGGCATTTTATTCTTTGTAAAAATTAAGTAAAGTAGTTTTATTATTTATTGATTAATGTGAGTATATGGACTACTTAAATGAATAAGAAACATTTTGTAAAACGAAATAAAAGGCAACCTCCTTGTCTTTTTATAATCGGTATATATTTATTTTGAAAGGGCACTTTTGGCATCACTCGTTGCCGTTATCAAGTGCTGACTATTGTTCCTACTTAGGCAGTGTCGGCCAAACCTTTTACTATATTTATATGTAAGGTGTGCTATTTATATTTAAGCAATAGTTTACGTATATTATGAAGTTACCTTTAATTACTAATAAAAAAAATAAAATTAAGTTTTTGCGCATGCGCTACTTTCTGAAACACCTCTCAACATCGCTCGTCCTTCAAATACTCTATTCTACCATTTTTAGGCCACAGTACAACCAAAAAATTGTTCTACCAGGCAACTTACGTGAGCTGGTCACGAAGGAGCCCTCAAGACGTAAGTAAATCGCTTACTACATTTGTGTAGAACAAAAGTGAAAGTGAAATCGGACCGAGAAGTCGGCCATTTTGGGAAGCATTTGTCATCGCCCATTCGGATCGTTCACTAACGTCGCGCAATTATAATCTCTGAGCCGCTACGTTCTGGTGGCTCAGAGCCAAGACCCGTATTCGTGAATGAAACATGCGTTTCTATCAGCAGTTAATGTCAGCAGAAAATAAAAAAAAACGTACAAGGTCGTTGGGACCTACCCCCACTCCGTCGCCGGTCAAACGTAAGCCGCGGCGATCTAACCGAAACATAGCACCTGAAAACTCTTCGGCTCCCAGCAGCTCTATGGAGGAACTACCATCACTACCTAGCACATCAAAACAAACAGCAACAACCACTCATGAGTCTCCGTTTTTCACGCCCAATAGCTACGAGGTGTTGAAAAATATCGAAATAGAGGACATGGACTTTACACAAACACCCACACAGCCCAAGCCACCAGCAATATTCATACGTAACATCAGTAATTTTAAATTACTATGCACCCAACTAAATAAAATTGTAGGTACAGGAAAATACACTTGCCTCAATCGGTCCCGGGACACAAAAGTATCTCCGGACACTCCCGAAACATACCGAACAATAATTAAATACTTAGAAGAAACTAAGGCCGATTTTCACACATACCCATTAAAGCAAGAAAGATCGCTGCGGGTAGTGATTAGAAACCTGCATCCCACTACACCAGCGGACGAGATAGAGAAGGAGCTATTAAGCCTAGGATACAAGGTTCGCCAAATTACCAATGTGCTCCGTGAGGAAAGAAAACAAAATAATGCAAGCACCAAGATACCACTGCCCTTATTCTTTGTGGAACTAGAGCGAACACATGGAGTGGAAAAAATCTATGAGGTCACCCACTTGTATTACACAAGAGTACAGGTCGAAAAGCCTTACCCGAAACGCGATATAGTACAATGCCATAATTGTCAGGCATATGGACACACCAAATCATACTGCTACCACCCTCCCATGTGTGTAAAGTGCAGTGGGTAGCACAAAAGCGAATTGTGCAAGAAGCCCCTAAAATCACCTGGTGTATGCGTGCTCTGTCAGCAAGGCCACCCGGCAAACTATAAAGGCTGTGAGGCCTATAGAATTCTGAAGTCCAGAAGCGAACAACGTCGTCACCCAAAAGAAGAAACGCCAGCCACAGGTAGCCCAAGAAGCGCCCCCGCCAGAAGTTTGAGGCCTTCAGTATCTTTTGCTGACGCAGTTCGGAACAGAGAGCAGTCACAGGCATTGCCTACTCCTCCTCCGCAAGTTCTTCTTCCCCAGCACTCCGTTCATCCCAGCAACCAGCAAACTCAATCCCATCCTTAACCACACATCTCGCATATCCCGCCACCTTCAAGCTCTTCAGATCTCACCAGTCTCTTAACCTCATTCCTTACAGAGTTCAGAACCCTAATTACCCCTCTTACTTCCCTTCTTACAAATCTTGTCTCCTACCTTATCCCCGTTAAACAAAATCCATAAGTGGATCCTTCCGACTCCTTATCCATTCTCCTTTGGAATGCGAATGGTGTTCGCACCCACACTAACGAACTGACAGCATTACTCCATGACAAAAACATCGACGTAGCTCTTATTACTGAAACAAGACTTACAAGTAAACGAACATTTACTGTTCGACAGTACCAGACTTATCGAACTGATCACCCAGATGGAAGAGATCATGCAGGTACCGCTGTCATTGTCCATAACACCATATCCCATCACATAGTTCCTTTGGTAGCACATGATTTCCTTCAATCCACTGCAGTGTCAATCAACACCCTCACTTTTCCCCTTACTCTAGCATCAGTGTACTGCCCTCCCAATAAATCCATTTCCGATTCCCAATTCATCTCCTTTCTAGACTCCATCGGGCATCGTTTCCTTGTGGGTGGGGACTTTAACGCAAAGCACGTGCACTGGGGCTCAAGATCCACAAATACACGAGGACGTGCTTTGCTGTCTGCACTCACACGGAGACATTGCTCCACTATCTCTCCTGACACAGCTACCTATTGGCCATCAGACCCCAACCAAAATCCAGATCTCCTTGACTTTTTCTTCTGCAGTAGTTTAGGAACACTAAACTATTCACTCAAGCGCCTCGATGACCTCTCCTCCGACCATAGCCCCTTATTATTAACCATTTCCCTAAATCCAATTCACAAACTGCCTCCTCCTTCATTTATTAGGGGCCCAGTTGACTGGGACCACTTCCGTCAGATTCTTACAGACTCTGTAGACCTCAAAGTACCTCTGAAAACATCCCAAGACCTAGATGATGCAGTGCATTCCTTCACTACTCTGATCCAGAGGTCGGCCTGGGAGGCATCGTCACCCCATCGTCACCTAAAAATTCACAATCAAAATCCTTTACCTCAGTATCTCAAAGACCTAATCAAACGCCACTCCAGAACAGTGTGGCAAAGATCCCGACATCCTGCTGATCGTCGCTCATACAATCAGTACTGCAGGCTTGTAAAGCGGCAATTGGCATCCTTCCGTTCCGATTCTTTCAATTCCTATCTCTCCTTCCTGTCTGCCAGGGACAACTCCCTGTGGAATGTAACTAAGAAAATCCTAAAGTATCATCCTGTTTCACACCCACTCCGTCGTGATGACGGGTCCTGGGCGGCTTCGGATGGCGAGAGGGCGGAGGAATTTGCACTGCATCTTTCCCGTACTTTCTCTCCTCATCTTACTCCTCAAAACAATAATCACCGTCCAACTGTCGAAGATTTTCTCACTTTTCCTAACCCTCTCTCACTACCTCCAAAAGCCGTTAACCCCTCTGAGGTTAAATATCTTCTGAAAAAATTACCTTACCGAAAATCTCCAGGATATGATCTCCTTACTCCTCGAATCCTCCAACAACTTCCTCTTAAAGCCATGATCTTCCTAACCTATATATATAATTGCATTATCCGAACGACGCACTTTCCTCTCCTCTGAAAACATTCCATTATTGTCCTATTCGCCAAACCCGGAAAACCACCCAACGACGCCTCATCTTACCGTTCAATTAGCCTACTCCCTATCCTCTCAAAAATATTTGAGAAACTCCTCTTAAAACGTCTACTTCCAATTGTTGAATCCAAAAACCTTTTTCCTATACATCAGTTTGGCTTCCGTCAACGACATTCCACTACTCAACAAGGCCTTCGCGTTGTTGATCACATATCCTCAGCCCTTGAAACCAAACAGTATTGCACTGCTGCCTTTCTGGACAGAGCTCAAGCTTTTGACAGGGTCTGGCACGCAGGTTTGCTTTACAAACTCAAAGGAAATTTACCGCAAACCCTATTCCTAATCCTACAATCCTACCTTTCAAACCGTTTCTTCCAAGTCCGCTGTGGTTTGGAATATTCTAACTACTATCCCATTAAAGCAGGAGTTCCACAGGGCAGCGTCCTGGGTCCCATCCTCTATAATCTATACACTGCTGATGTCCCCTCTATTAGCAATACCTTCTTGGCAACATTCGCAGACGACACTGCAGTCCTGTCAGTCCATCCAGACCCTGATATAGCATCCCAAAACCTTCAAAAACACCTTGTCGAGATCGAGTATTGGTGCAACCAATGGCGAATCAAAGTCAATGAAGGAAAATGTTCCCACATAACCTTTACCCTCTGCCGCAAGTCCTGTCCGCCAGTCTTTTTATATTCAATTCCTCTCCCCGTGTCTGAGACAGTACGGTATTTAGGCTTCCATCTCGACAAAAGACTGGCATGGAACCCACACACGAGACTAAAAAGACAAGAACTAAACAGACGCTTTGGACAACTTTACAGACTACTTCGAAGGACATCCCACCTCTCAATAGAAAACATACTACTTATTTACAAGGTTATACTTAAGCCAATCTGGACATACGGAATAAAGCTATGGGGGACAGCAAAAAAGTCGAACATCAAGTGCATCCAATCCTTTCAATCAAAAGTCCTAAGAACAATAGTAAATGCCCCTTATTACGTCAGCAACAAAACCCTTCATAATGATCTGAATATACCCTACATTCTTGAACTCATCCCTTCCAAATTCATGAAATTCCATAGTAACCTATCCAACCACCCTAATCCCGTAGCACAGTCATTGCACTGCTCCACTCATCCCTATAATCCTCCCCAGAGACTGAAACGGCCGTGGCCTCGTGACCTGCTATAAATAAGTGACAGTGGGAGTCCTGGCAATGGCCAGTTTCTCCAATCATGTCCTGAGCGTATGTGGCTCTCATGCTCTTCGTTAGCCTCCGCTGGCTCGTATCCGGTGACGTGGCTGGTGGGGAGCGTGGGGGACTTCCCGAGACTCCGCTTCCTCTTTCGCTTGCGAGGGAGGCAATAACCGTGTGGACTTGGGGGGCCCCTTGGCTGTTTGTAAATGTTTGTAAATATTGTATGAATGTGCGAACGAATGATGAATTGTAAATATGGTATGAATGAAAACACTTATCTCAATTATTTATTGCCTATTAAGTAAAGGCAGATTGTAATTTCATCATAATAAAGTTGTAAAAAAGCTTTTGAGTGTTCTAGTATCTTTTATTTATTGCATAACATCACCAGTCAACTTTTCGCCTATTCGAAATCCTCACGACTGCGAAAACATATATCATTGTCCTATTTATTCGGCAATTGATAACCTTTCTATGGTTTTTGAAAAGGCATTGAAATGTTTTCGAATATTTGAACAGTTTTTGTACATGTTATAGGAATAAGAAGGAGTTTGGAGAGGTTATAGTCAACATCCTTTAGACTTCATAAAGCGTCCAACATTTAGTTATAGAAACAATTAGTCTGGTGAATAGAAGACATAAAAATCATCCATTTCTTACATAATTAAACCATTTTTTCTAACTATGTATTACTTTGGAAAACGCATCGCTAGTAAACAATTGACATCCATTCAAGTTGTAATACATTTAACAAAAAAACCTATGTTGACAAAAATCTAACGAGAATAATACCAATCATACTTCTTTAATTTACTTTATCAAGTCCCAACTCACAACTTATTTGTATACATGTGAATATTTCTAGGGTTCATCAGTTCTTTTCTCTGCCAGTCTATTTCAGTCTTAGTGAATACCCTGCCCGGCACAGAGAAAATTTGCACGGTAGTTCTGTTTAATACTTCGAATAAATTAACTATCAAGCGCTATTGCTCAATTACTTATTGATTAAATGAATTCCAGGACATAGTCTCCTATGAATAAAAGTAATTTTCTGATGACAAATTCATATCTGGTAAATGAAAAAAACTATTACATCATAAAAAATAGAAAATAAATGACAACGTAAAATAAATTCTAAGCCTCTGTGAGAAAAAATAATAATAATGACAAAATAAGATTATTTAACTGCATTTAGCAAATAATGTCATAGATGGATCCAAAAAGATATCACTGTAGGTGTTCGAAATGGTCACCATTAACATCCACACACAAACGATGCCGCCGAACTGCAGCACGTACTACTGACTGCAACGTGTTCAGTTGGATATTTGCACATTAATGTACGATGGATTCTCGAAGTTCATCCAATGTGCGTCTTTTGTCGATAAACGACGTCCTTTAGTGTTCCCCACAGGTAAAAGTCCAGAGGAGTTAAGTCTGGGGAACGTGGTGGATATTCTACAGCACCTCTACGTGTACCTTTAAGTACCTTTCGTACTTAAAATACCACTTTAAAACATACTTCCTTTCATCAAATGTAAGCCTTACGCCAGCCATGTTTACTCGAGTAACAAGGTACAACTAACAATAAAACACTAACTATCTGGCGACTGTCATCTGACAAAACAAAACAACGCAATACAACGCTTGTATGGCGATTGCCGGAACTACAAACTATTACACTACCAAAAATGAGACAACTCCGTCAATTAGTTTGCAAGTTATGGACTTTTAAACAGTGGATACATTTTTTTGGACCCCTCTGTACATATAGAAAATAGAAATACAAAAATAAAAGTATGAAAATATAATATAATGAATAGATCCTTGAAAAACTGAATGGTGAGGAGGTGTTGGGTTAGGAGGCTTTTTTTTTTTGTAGCCGCAACGAAACCTTCAAGCTTGACCAACTCATTCGTATCAGGGCATTAATAAACATTTCCATATGACAACAATTTACAAATTATCGCAGACTTTTTAAACTAGATGGTTGTATATGGTGGCTGTAGCCAAGTATACAGGGGCACTTGAGTGCCACACAAATTTCATCCAGCCTTCACACCGCTTCCTTTGCACAGCTGTCATTTCCGTTTATCAAGCCTCCACTGCCCGTCATGAATATGCATTGCTTAATAAATTCATAGCAAACGAGCTCCTTCCAGCCAGGAGGAATTATCCATTATGGAAAAGGTGATGGACAGTACCGCTGATGTAAGAACATTTTCAAATCGATTGGTGGAGACCTTGGCTAAATTGTCCAGCACAAATCAAAATAATAAAATATCAATAAAAATTACGTGAAGGAGAAATTAACTGTATTTAAAAAATACATAGCTTCTTCATTCCTCAAAATACGTTTTAATAATATGACTTTTGTTAAAACAATGTTTTCGGACAATAGTTCCTGTCTGGAACAGTATAATTCTTACATAAATTATTCATTGAGCTGACAGCTGAGCTATGAAGAAATAGTATTTTAATTTTTTTATAACCAACTGTAAGGTATTTTGCCTTCCCACAACTTTAACAAAAAACGAAAAGCGCTTGTTCGAAACTCGAGAAATTTTCTCATTCCATTTGTAATCTTGACGAGAATATTTTTTATCGAAAGTATTCCCCATTTTGTAGAAATTAAATTGTGGGGTGGGGGTGGAGGCAAAATATTGTGTATTTTACCTTGTCGGGTTGTCACTTGGAGGTGCCTGATCACCTAGCCCTGGTGACAAGTGCTGATTGTTCGAGTTAATAACCTGGACAATCGTTCCAGCACGGCGTTAATATCTGACTCCATTTATGATAGGTATGTGCCCCAACAAAGCACTATGATGTTCAAGAGAAAAGGTACAGAGGTTTCATAAAGAATAAGGTCAGTTTTCAGAGTTCGAGCGGGAGCCCGGCAGTGTCACAGGTACAAGTCGTCAGAGGGTCTGCAAGGAGCTGAAAGACAGGGTGACAGACTCAGAGGCGCTGAGGAGAGAATAAAGTGACACCGAGTGAAAGCGGGGGACTGAGAGAGTAGAATACTGAGTGGGATTTTGGGCTAGAAGCCCCTGGGTTAAATAGTATTTTCCTCTTCCTGACGGAAGGCAGAGTGAGAGAGAAAAAGGTCGCTTAGTTTACGACTGTTTATGGCATGGCTTTTAGGTTTATGACCGCCTGGAGGCGACTCTTAGTCTAACAGGGTCTGTTTTATGACGGACAGGTGGCTTTTAGGCCGGTGTACCTGCTGTTACCTGACTTGCTTACGACTGCCCGCCCCTGCGTTTATTGCTAGAACTTTTACCATGATTTACATTTAATTACAATACATTATATATGCACCAGAGTATAGGGTGATTTAACTTATGTAGTTAGCGGTCGCTACATACCTTAAAAATGATTGAGTCATAAATCATGTCAAAGTGCTTCGTGCATCTTCTATTCTTGAAATATTCAAAGAAGAGGAGTCCCCATGCCCACAATCAAATTTGCGGTGAATATACTTTCTCAGCTCAAACTACAGTTCCAGTAGGGATTTTCAGATCTTAAATTGAGTGCAGGACAAATTTTCTTATTTTAAAATCCAATTGAGAGTTATTTCGAGCTTAAAATTAGAAATGATTAATCCGCAGTGTGATGACACTCTAAAAGGTAAATTTGACAAAATTCAATAAATATCTTACAACTAAGGAAGATGGTCAATTAAAATCATGTACTCACTGATCTTATCTATGTTTCCCAGTACCTGTAGCTAATTGTGTGAATAGATATGTTCAAGGATATAATATGTAAAATCTCCCACATTTGCAACAATTGCAATTAATTTGGTGATAAGAAGTACTAATATTGAGCCCCGTGATGAAATGTGGCCCAAAAAAACCCAATTCCATTCCAATCCCACTAGTAGAGATGTATTTCATGCAATTGTAGTCAATTTTTTTTATTATTTATATATTTCATTATTATTTTGATTACAGCAGTACATTTTGTTCAATGAATTTGTGGAGACTTGTTTTTGCTTGTTTTTTAAGTTGAGAAGATCTACTGACAGAAATATTTAGTTTCCCCCTTGACCTGGAGAAACTAATATATTTACCGTTTGGCCCTTTGAAAAATATGTTTCCTGACCCCTGATCTACATTATAATGTTTTTTGAGTTGAATGGGGCAATGCTTGATGGACAATTCATGTTTAACGTGGTCTAATGATCCCAATTTGAGCATAGTTGAGCCTAGTTGGTACAGCAGTGGACATGGATACGTGATCGACCATGAAGCTTCTTTTAGACACTCGGGGGAAAACGTTTATGTTGTGTCAACCTCTTCATTACGAATAATTAATAGTTCCTCTCTTCTCGGCCCAGAAAATATCCACCTATGTTTCCATATTTAAATAATAAAAACCTTAATGCGTCAGTTAAGAGAGGGGCAAATTAGTGTACGAAACAGCCGAAGGCACTATGTGGCGTGTCGGGGCCACCTTCCTCCACTGGCCCGCCCATATAGAGCCAGATTTGAGGCATTCGATAGACCAGTGGACTCTCACCACTTTACCGCAACAACCAACCTCTACCGAGGCTTCCCACACTCCTTAATTCTCTCTCACCACTCTCAACAAAAAATGTATCAAAAACAGCTTGGAGCGTATTAAATACGTTTAAATTTTTATTTTTTGGTATATCTTCTTACACTACCGGCTTCAATGTGGCCATAAACAAGGGAAAAAACTTAAAATCTTGAATAATTTCTGAGCTAGGACTCAATAAATCATAAAGGTAGTTTAACCGGGCCCACATTATATTAGGATTAATTTTTATATTGACACTTGCCGTTATTGAGTCAACCAAAGTGTGATGGGCATAATTGGAGGTATTGTGGAGTACAAACAGTGAAATGATCAGATATACCGAAACAGTGTTACAGGCTTTATCGTACAACATACAGAAACAAGCAATTGTTTAAACGTAAATCTAAGCCAATCCTTGATTGGTGGCGTATTCTGGTGGCATCTTCTCTAAGCACACACGTTCTTTGGACGTGCTGCAATCTGGTAGGGCTGGAGGCAACTATCTCCAGTCGGATAGTCCATTATCGATTCCCGCAACTCCCCCGTACTCTGGACCCCACTCCCCCCATTCATTCATTCTTTCTCCCCCCTCCCCTCACACTACCCACCCCGCCCAACAATCACTACGTCATTTGACGTTTTTAGTGACAGCGTTTCGCATACATAACCCGTCCCTCATTTCCTGGTAGTAGGGCGATGAAGAAAATAACATAAAGACCCTTAAATTACATTCAACTCATTACACAAACGCTTTTGTTTATTTGAAAACTTTTTTAATCCAAGAATTAGTGGCCTTACCATTTTTTAGACTTTTTCTTTGTCTCGTTGTATTAAATGAAATGGTATTTTTTGAAATACCTGTAAAGGAAATGAAGGACGTATGTTTCTTATATCGATATTGATCGTTTATTAACATAATTACCAGCTATCCTTAATTGTATTCGCTAAGCCATCTCGTCAAAACAATAGATAAATAAATGAAAGCTCTAATTACCTAATTAACATAAAAGCCAATCGGAATCGGCATATATACGCAATTTCTGTTCTCTCAAAATTTCATTTTTTTGGAATATCTTTGAAATTCTTTTTGAGTTAGCAACATCAATGTGACCTTAACCCTGGGGAAAGTGATAGCTTTAAATATTTAATATCTTCTGAACTTTGCGTTGAGAAATCTGTTGAGTATTGACTTTTTTTATTTCAATTTTTTCTCAAACTTCCCGTCATTACAATATTGCAATCATAACAAATATACCTTTTCAAAATTCAGATCGAGTACTTCATTTTTGTTGAGGATTCCCAGCTATTTTGCCATATCAATTGTGAACTACTTTTTATAACTTTTGTACAGGGTAACAATAAATCGTAAATAATAAAGCTGAATCGACCCGAAATAGTGATAACTATTCTTGGTTAACAACACTTTTTTTTTTCAATGCTCAGGTTTCTTTAGTATTCACCGGCTTTCATCACCAGTTTCCGGAACAACTTTTTCTTATTCTAGTCTCTGACGATTGGCACGACGTCTAAATAAGTTTGATTATTGTAGGTATATGATGAATTAATTTAATATAACATTGAAAATAGAATTGGAATATGTTACTTAAAGCTGGAATAGCTATAAAATAAACCATCGATTTTATTAGTAAATTTCATAACTTGGTAAAGTATTTTTTTCAACGTACAATAGATGTTGATTTGTGTCAATCCGTTTTGACGGCTGAGGCACATTTTGGCGAGGTGCCCATTATTTTCTATCCAAAATGAATTTGAATCGTTTTCAATCCTTTAATAGCTCGAAAGTTGGCCGAAGATTCCATTGTGAATGGAAATTACCCTGTTTGAGTGATTAAAAAAAACAATAAATTGTAATATATAGTTAGGCGCAAAATTAGAAAGGAGTGGATGTGTCTTGGCAAGTGGCATAGGTTTATGTGATGTTAGATTTTCATCTTGTTTATATAAACACTACGTTTCGTCACCCCCTACATCATGTAAGATGTCTTTCCCAATTACACGAGCCCAATTTCCCAATTATTTTATTTTATTTCCCTATGTGGGATGGTTTTATTATGAATATATTTTTACTTTAAGTGATATGGATAAGGGTTGGATCTAGCTCACATTATCAGACCATCTCGCATTCGTACCTGAAGCAGATATACAAACTATGTTGAAAGGTGAAACAATAAATTTGATGAAATTTTCTTCAATGATGTTAGTTCATAGTGTTGTAAGCACTTGGCCAAAATCTAACAAAGTTTAAATAAAGAAGAGTTAAAACATAAAAGTTTAATAGGAAAAAATAAATTGTTAGCAAGTTTCTTTCGGGAAGGAGTTGAAAAGCAATTATTTTCTGCTAAAATTCTGAATAGGTCTAGTCGTGACGAAGCTACACATTTTTGTAGGCTGTGTGACCAAGTAAATGTGGGCACTACTTTATAGGATTCTTCCCGGTGCAATGGTAGTTGAGGCAAAAAGATGTTGAGTACATAACATGTGATCGATTATTTATGTATGTTATTTGGTATACTTGGACTCGCTGTATAAATAAATATAAAAAACAAGTGCTTAGCTACACAATTCATAAGTATAATTCTAAAAATGCATTCGACCAATATTTATTAAAATCATCAAGACCGTTTTTATTTGCTGAGTAAAAAGGAAATGTTATTTTTCCAAAGTTACCTTTCACTATACTTTATTTTAAAATTAAAGAAAATTATTGTTTGTATGGCTAACTAACTATAGCGGAAAGTTGCCTTCATACCTAAGTTGTGTATAGAATCAATTTATGCTACTATTTCACAATAAATACACTTTATTATTACTGTAATTCTTGTTTATTTTTAATAGCGGGTACCGTAATAATAATAATGGGAAATACTGAATTCTCTGGGGTGGCCAATGATTTAGGATAAAAATTCGCACCGTAAGATCATAAAATAAGAAATGTATTAATGTTGTTTATGTGTACTTCAATGAATATTGTATTCATGATCAAGAGTGATGATGTTAGTTTGTTTTTTTTAACTAGATACATTGTGAATTAGCATAAGATTGTTTTTATTATGCCAATGTTGGAAATATTTTTTTTAGCGTATTATGTTATTACATTTTATTAACATAAAGAAGGTTACATATACTCGTATTTATTATATATAAATCGTCTCCCAGCTGTAGACGATCGAGAAAAAAGAATGAATAAGGAGGTAGATGATATAACGTGATGGTTTGTTTTTATAACTGGCTTTATTCTCGCCCTGATCCTCTATACACACGTTACGGGTTTGTTTACCCTAGGCTATGTGGTATTAGGCTTAACATTGCCGTACCGCTAGCTACAACTTATATATATATATATATATATATATATATATATATAAGTTAAGCTCCGGGCAGCATCAGTACTCAACCTTAATCCCCCAACGTCGGGATGTAAACATCCCGAATGTAAATATACAGGGTTATAGACTCGAAATAAACAGTCTAGTTCTAACTTTCAAGCGTGTTGTTTCTCTGTACCTTTTTTCCCTTTGTTTTTTAATTCTAAAGCCGGTAGGCATTAACTGGTGCCGAAACCCGGGAACTCGTGGTGTGGAAAGAAAAGTAAGCGACGTCTGTTCGATTTTTTTTTTCTCTTCTCCTTTTTGCCGTGTTAAATAAAAAATTGAAGAAAGAATGGCGGAAGGAGGCGTGCTACGACCACCTGTTCTGAACGTAGCGGATGGCGCGGAACATGTAGCAACGAGAAGGGTGGGCGTTTTGCCAGAAGCTCATGCTACCGCTCTTGCGTTGATGAGAGTGAAAGCAATGAACACTCAAGATCTGAGAAATGCAATTTCAGAGCTGGAATGGTTCACTGGCGAATTAGGAGAACTCAACCACTTTCTGAAGGGAGGAGATCACCTCACTGCTTTAATCCTAGCAAAATCGGAGGAAAATCTTCTGGACCCCAGGGATGCAGAGTCACTAAGAGCGGCCCTGATATGTCGGGTCAAGAGAAGGATTCTCAACCAGATCCAAGCGGATGAGGAGACGTCGTGGGAAACGGTGAAGATGCGGCTAAAGAAAGCATAAGGAGGAGGGCGATGGACGCCCGAAGAAGATGTTCCGGGTAACAAAATTATCAAGGCAGAGTAGCGGCCAATATGCCGCAGTTCTTCTAACCCGTTATAATTAAATAATGTAGAAAATGAGAAAGGCAATGAGCATCGAAGAGGTAGAGGGTAGAATGGGATTTCTGTCTACTATACTGAAGGTACAGTTGGCGAAGGAAACAGGGAGAAAAGAGGTATTCCCTAATGAGCGCTCATTCCTCGAATGTGCCCAAGTCATGATTGACACCAGCGCCAGGGAGGAGGAATCGAGGATACAAGAGGATGAGGGAGAATGGAGCCGGATAGTGTACAGGAGAACCAGGGTCCCTAAATCAAATTGGAAAAAAGTCGAAACACCAACCGGTAGGGACAGGGGAGCGGCAGGTGAAAGGAGGTTCAGGGTGGCGAGACCCAGAGAAGAGAGAAAATGCCATGGGTGCGGGATGACGAGTCATTTAGTGGCACAGTGCCCCCGCACAAAATGTTTCGAGTGCAGTGAGGAGGGGCATATCGTGAGGCATTGCCCTTACGTGTATCGGAGGAGAGATGTTCATAGGGCAGAACCCATGGAAGTGAATACGCAAACGATGCGGGAAAGAAGAAATATATCACCCAGGGGTAATGGATCTTCAGCCGAGGAATCTTCAGGAGCGTCAGGAACGTCGGAAACGGAAGAAGAGCCGGCTCGCGGCAGGAGCCGAGAGCATGAGCGAAAGAAGACTACTTCGAGAAGATGGGAGTGGCGTGTGGCAGCCTGAGGAGGGTGGCAGCAGAGTGGCGACCGCACCCTAAAGTGTAATACAGTGAGAGGGATACTGTGCGAGTTGCCAATAATCAGAGTCGAGGGGGGAGAGAGGTGCTTGGTGGATACAGGAAGCACCAATACCATAATGTCACGCGGTGCGTTGGAGCGGCTGTATGGTAGAGAGAGGGCACTCCCGGTCAAGGTATGTAAGTGCAAGTTAATTACCCTGGGCGGGCCCTGTAGAGTGGCGGGAGAGGCGGTCGTGAATTTAGAGAAATGGGCGAAAAAAAAGGGCGATATTAACGTACATATTGTGGAGTACATGCCGCGCGAGTATGAAATAATAGTGGGGTGTCACTTATTGGGTCGGGTAGGCACGCTTGTAGAGAACAAGGGAAAGGAGTGGCGGATCAAGTTGGGGGGGGGGGTTACTTATCAATGTCAGGGGACCGTAAGAGGTGGGAGTGTGCGGATAGGGGCAGTCAAGAAAGTTGTGGACTGGAGGGAAAGCTTACGTAGAGAGTTTGGAGATATTTTTTACGTGGAGGGTGATATGCTTGGGGCAACGGGGAAGACAATACATGAAATCCCATTAAAATCTGACCGAATAACGTACGTGAAGGAGAGACGATATCCGCAGGCACTCCGCCAACATATCCGGACAGAAATCGACAGCTTAAGACGACAGGGTATAATCGTTGATAGCACATCCCCTTATAATAGTCCTCTGTGAGCAGTACGAAAAAAGAGTAAACTGGGAGAGGAGGGGGAGAGATATAGAGTCGTCGTCGATTTTAGAAAATTAAATGAAAACACAACGGATGAGAAGTATCCGATTCCCCGTTTCGAGGACATTCGCGACAGACTGAATGGAGCCACAATCTTTAGCACTTTGGATTTGAAAGCAGGGTACCATCAAATCAAAATGAGCGCTACCGATCAACACAAAACAGCGTTTACTTTCGAGAGGGGGCACTATGGGTTCACTCGGATGCCATTTTGTTTGAAGAACGCTCCGATTACTTTCCAGAGATTGATGGACGAAATCCTGAGGGGGATAGACGAGGCGGTATGCCAGATTTATATGGACGATCTGTTGATCTTCAGCCGAACAGAATCCGAACACATCGAAGATCTCCGGAGGGTATTTCGACGATTGCGTGAATTCGGGTTAAAATTGTCGATGGTAAAATCATCGCTGGGAGAGGATCGGATCAACTTCTTAGGGCATACCATCTCGAGGGAGGGAGTCCAGCCGGATTCTGCAAAAGTCGACGCAATTCGAAAGATAGTGGTGCCGAAAGACGTCAAGGGCATTCGGCGACTTTTAGGTACGCTAAATTACTATCGGCGTTTTGTGCCAGACATGGCAGAGTATCTCGTACCCATCAGTAACCTGCTGCGGAAGGGGGCGCGGATAGCGATTACACCTATTATGGAGCAAAACCTTTGAAAATGCATGGCTCGACTGCGTTTCCCGATTTTGAGAAGCTATTTACTATTAATTAAGCTATTTATTATTTTCGTCCATACGTCTTCGGGCGGAGATTCAGAGTACATACGGACCACAGACCTCTTCAATGGGTGGGGAAGCTTAAGGAATCATCCACCAGGGTGACACGCTGGAAGGAGTTTTTGTCCCAATACAACCTGGAAATTGTATACAAACCAGGGAAGGACAATGTAGTGGCGGACTGGCTATCTCGAGCGATTACCGTAAATGCAGTCGAGGAAGGGGATACGTCCGGGGATCACAGACAATTTATCCAGGAATGGGCGCCCGGGGAAGATGGAAGCCGCGGTACGCGGGACGATAGCGATGGGAGCGAACACCAAGAAGCGGAAGAATCTGCCGGAGAACGTCCGGTGGAAATGGAGACGATCGAGGGTATCATTAACGATAAACGGCGACAAATTATTTGGAAGACGCAAACGTCCGGCCTGATGCGAGCTACTCATGAAAACTATGGCAAGAATAGTATTACGACAATCTGGTCCCAACCGGGTGTCAAGGATGACCAAATTTGCCAGGCATTGAAAGATGCATCCAGACCAGGGAAGACCTACCATTTATTTGTCGGCAACGCGACAGTGTGGGATCTGATCAAGAAATTATGGAGAACAGAACAACTGGGTATTGATCGATCGTTTGTTCGTTGTCTGTCTATGGTCCAGACACTGCGTGATGAGGAACGGCAGCGGGAAGTAACGCTTGCCTACTATCAAGGGAAGACGAACCACCGCAGTGCGCAGGAGACTTTGCAAGCATTACAGCGACGGTACTTCTGGTGGGATATGAAAAAGACGATCCAAGTGATCATAGGAACGTGCGATATATGTCTTAAGACTAAATATGATCGACACCCACCACAGGGACAACAGGAGGAAACACCCACAGCAGAGACGCCACTGAGTGAACTACAGATTGACACGTTCACTTGGAAGGGATATAAGTGGGTTACGACAATAGATACCTTCAGTAAGGTAGCTATGGCGTACGCCGTACAAGACCAATCATCCAACGCCGTCTTACAGGCATTACGAACGTGGTTCCAGTTTTATGGGGTACCGGACCGGATCTCGTCGGATGGGGGTAGGGAGTTCGATAATGCAAACGTTCGGACGGAGATGAAAAATCTTGATATCGTGTGGCATCTCAACACCCCAGGACATCCTAAGAGTCGCGGAGGCATCGAAAGGTTGCACAGTACCTTGAGTGACCACCTGCGGGTGTATCAGGTAGAAAAGGGTCTGCAGGCGAACGAGGCGATGCCAAAGGCAGTGGCGGCATACAATCATTCCATCCACTCCACCACGGGGTTTACGCTGTTCGAGATCCTCTTCGGACTGCGCGCGAGGCGCCGGAACGGGACAGAGACGGTGGCGGACGAGGGAATGGCGGAGCAAATGTTAAGTGCTCACTTAGAGCTCGGAAAACTTTGGGGCAAAGTTCGTCACAAAATCGTGAGGGAGAAGGTCAAGAGAGTTGCTCGGGTAAACCTCAAAGTCCGGGGTCGAATGGGGGACCTTAAAATTGGGACGATTGTATATCGTAAAATTGGCTCTAATCGGAGCAAAGAGTCGGTCAGATACGAGGGTCCATACAAGGTGGTGGTGATCAGTGAGCATAACATCGTCACCATCGAGAGTACAAGACCTCCGACGAAACGGAGGACCGTCCACGTCGAACAGTTAAAACTCCCACCAGGGGGGGGGGGAGGGTGCAGGCCATGAGTGAGTTGGAGTGTCCTCGCTTCTGGACGTAGCCAAATTTGGTATGGTATACATCCGTACACTTTGTACCATTTGTAGAAGTATTTTTTTTATTTGTAATTCCTCTGTTGTTTTTTTAGAATGTACACAGGCTGTGTAGAATTATCGACTTTGCGTAGCGTGTAAGATGCCATTGTTTTCTGTGAGTAATGAGCCATGTAATTTTTTTTTATTTTGTCACTAGTGGCTGCAGTGTTAGAGGCAGCGTTTTATTTGGACTATAAGTGTCTTATAAATACGACCGAATGTAAGGGATTACAGGTTGTCTACTGTTTGGGCTGGCCTTCGCTCCCTTAGTACGATTAGGAGAGTGATCGTAATATCGCCTAAGTCGTCCTCAATTTAGACTTAGACTTCATAGTTTACGAGGAGATGTGCGTAAACTGGCAGGGGGGAGTTAAGCTCCGGGCAGCATCAGTACTCAACCTTAATCCCCGAACGTCGGGATGTAAACATCCCGAATGTAAATATACAGGGTTATAGACTCGAAATAAACAGTCTAGTTCTAACTTTCAAGCGTGTTGTTTCTCTGTACCTTTTTTCCCTTTGTTTTTTAATTCTAAAGCCGGTAAGCATTAACTTATATATATATATTTATTAACTTATTATATATATATATATATATATAACCAGAATATATGCAACAAATAATACAAGATAAAATAAGAAGTGTTATATGCATTATATAGAACACAACAGTGCTTCTGGAACCCAATATTTTTTTCTCTTCTCATGTTCGTATTGGAAGTTCCGTATAATGATGCTGTAAAATAATTTCGTTTGGATAGAGGAGTGGTGAAAGGTAGGTGTAATAAATTTTCAAAGGAGAGCGAACGTGGAAACATTCTTTCTCAGGGATTGAGGATAGAAATCAAATGGCCGGGATAGCTTGTAGCGGGAGAGGATGGAGGATTTAAATTGGACTTTATACATGTATAGGGTAAAGGTACCCGAGGCCAAGTAAAGGAAGGGAGGATACGGGGAATTGTTGACGCCTAGCGTAAGGGAATAGCCCTTTCATCCCCAAATGGCGATGAGGGATGTCCGTATATGGGAAGGGATGTCCCAGGAAACAGCAGGTGGATTTCAATCAAGGGAAAATAAGGGAACAACACTCTCTGCAGCGTTTAATAATTTTATTGCGAACCACAGTTTAAATAACTTACCGAGTATGTAAATATCATACATTGATTATAAATTTATTGATATCTGAAAATAAATAAATATTGGTGATAGTGTTTTGGCTAGTACTCCCAACATGGCCAGATTTACACTATATGCAAGACAAGCTTTAGGTTAGGGTTTGTAATTTGTAATGACTAAAAATATAAATATTTGATAAATATTAAATTATATTATTCAATTTAAACAATAAAAATATTAATGTAAATCTCCAAAATATTCGTTAAGAATCTCCAGCACAATGAGGCATGTCTAATAATTGTTAATTTATTTTTTTAATTATTTTTATGTAGGAGGTGATTAAGTAACCTAATAGTCATGTAACAAAAGTGGAGCTTGGAAGTGAGCAGGAGGAGGAAAGTGAGTATGACCTTTACGAGGGTGGTCTGAAAAGTTTCCGACCTAAAAAAGCTTTTATTTCACTAGCTTTTATTAATTTTATTATCATCTTCATGTTGAGGTCGGAAACTTTTCAGACCACCTGTGTAACTGAGATACATATTGGATGAGTAACTAGAAATAGTCATGCTGGATATGAGAAGCGAAATTAATTCTAGCGATCTCTAGAAAAATACAAGGTCAATATGTAATGTAGTAGAGGCTGGTGAGGATTCGATTGGATTTTCCAAAATGCACAGTAGCGAACAATACGATTCGGCTAATGGGCTAATGGGAAAATAGGAAATCATTTTGTAAAGCCAGGATAGTTGCTATAGGCATGAGAAGAAAAAAGAAGAGTCGATGATTGTTATTAATACTACTTTTTAGAGTATCAATTATTGCAACTGAAAAATTCATGTACACTTTGTGGTTCTCAACCATTTAGACACATTGGAGACGTAACTTTTTTTTTTCATATTTCCACATTACTTCCCCTTAGAAAAAAGGCAAAACTCATGAAATAATTTGAATATTCCAAACCTGAGAACACTATAAAAGAGTACACTTTATGGAAGAGGAGAGATTGACAAAGAAGGACATAAAGGAAAATGAATTACTTTCCAAAACAGTGGATCATAGATGACAGGCAGAAAGGGACATAGTTGAGGGGACTTATAATTAGAATAATTATTATAAAAGAGTGTTGCTTACAGCTTCACTTGTACCAAATCCGGCCCTCACTCGTAAGCAATAAATTCCCTACCATCATCGAAACAAATTTTCGTGTAATTTTCAAGATCTCATTGCATCTACTACAGAAGAAGAAAACGATGGAAGGGAGAGTAAGAGCCGATGGACCTAATCGACTTAATGAAAAATGGCGGAGACATGAAGAAACATGGTTTTTCTCATAGCTCGCTGTTTGGCTGGGCGAATCCCCCCTTGGTCATCCAGTTGAAGTCGATGATAGACAAGGAGGGCTGAGGCTTGGGGTGGACTGGATGCAGAGATGCAAGCTCTCTGCGCCTAGCCGACCTCTGAGTCCTCAACTTGCGTGTCCATTGGTTGGAGGCCGGGCACAGCTGGAGCTCGAGGACTGGGACGGTGACCGCACGGCTGGCAGGGGCGCTCTTGCACCTCACCTTTTCATCCCTTCTCCGCACCACCACCGGTCGCTCCTTTTTCTCAGCCTTTTTCTTCACCTGCGCCTCCATCACTGCGCAGCTCACATAGTAGTCATAGAACGCCTTCACCACGTTCCTTCCTACTTTGAAATCTACAAACTAATATAGGAAAATAACGCATATGTATACGTGAGTATATGTCAATAGTTGATCACTGGTCTCACCACCTTATTCCTCAAACCGAAAAATGTTTTACTTTTAACTTAAATCCAAGCATTGAAAAGTTTTGACATTTTGCCAGTCTACGTGTGTTCCTACTGCCCCGTAGCCAAATAGTTACCATGCTGACTAATAACTGCGGAGACCCATGTCGATCTCCGGTTCACCCAAGGACTTTTTCTTTGAGGGGCTGCCCTACCTACTGGCCAGGGTTAACTAATTTCATTAGCATCCTTCACTGTAATGAGTGAAAATATCCCTTGCAGAACATTGTTTTTTTTTAGATATATTTGATGTTTATTAATTTTTGTTCAGCTATCAATGTTAAAAAAACCATTTGCGAGTGAATTAATCCGGCACCACCACAGCAAACAAACACTCTGTCTCTAGTTTTAACAATTAAATGCAAGTCAAACGATATTAGTCAATCCAAGGATCAGTTTCCTCGCTCTTTATACTCATTTTAATTTGTTTTGTTTTCCTGATTTTTTTTTAATATATAGAAAGGAAATGATAGAGGTTATAAATACCAAGAGATGTTCAAGAACAGGCAGGAGTCACTATTCCCTTTATAAATATTAAACCGATGATTGCTGAGAAAATTGGTGACTATCTCAGTTCCCAGGTAGACAAAGGAACGTGTCTACCAACACGAAAACCAGCTCCTAATCAATCAAAAAACATTTACAGGAGAGGTTTGATACAATCAAGGGTGGCCAATCTGGAGACCGAAATTTGTAAGATAAAACAAAATTTTTGTGTTTTTTTTTGTTTTTCAAAAACACATTTTGTTTTTATAAAAAAAAAAAAAACTATTACAACTGGTACGCACGTTGTTGCATAAGCCATCTTATTATTTGCGGTAACGCTCATCAACTTCTCACTTCTAGCAAGCACCGGGTAGCTGTCAAAGATGTTAAAATTACACCATGCAACTACTATACATGTCCCCAAACTGATAGACCCTTAAAGTATCCTAGATCTACGATAGATTGGCCTATTATGAACAAAATTCCACTCAGTACATTTTTATCTACCATGAATATTCTTGGGTTCAGTGGATATTGAATTCAAACCTTTTCCATAAATACGAGTGACCCATAGGAAACCTAGTTCTTCCTACTCCCAAATGTTGTACATGTGGACGTAAATAAATATAGAAACAAACAAGAGAATTGAATTATTCAGTGAAAATATTTGTTTTCTGTAATGTCTTCTTGTCGACATATCTCCAAAATGAAAACATTACCTTTAAAGATTTTCTTTTTATTGAAGTATTATGTATTTACAATTAATTTTATTGACGCTGTTCTTTATTAAAATACTGATAAACAGAATTAGAGCAATATTACGGTTCAAGAAGATCACATGAAGAATTATTGTAGGGTAAAGGATACATGCTTCTTCAGTATAATATTTGAATGTGGTGGCTTTTTTATTCTTGTAATAGCCATGAAATGAAACAAGAAGAGTGTAGCAATTGACAGAGCTTTTCAACACATCGCACAAGAACCTAAAAACAAAACAGCTTTTTGGAAACATTTTCTATTAATCATTTTTCACAGGGCTAGTTTTATTCATATTTTTATTTTAATTATGCTCAAATTAAGGTATCAAGTGAAACAACCATGCAAAATATTAATCCTCTAAAAGAAACTGGTTGAGTCAAGTCGTGAACACAGTTTAATGACTTAATTTAATTCCCTGCTCAAAATTACAGAAACATATATATTTTTTAATTCCAAGTAATTGGTTATTTAATTAATGACAGTTACTAATGGTTTACGGAGATGGATGGCTATATTGAAAAATAAAATTTCATGTCCCGAGGTCAAATAGGGAATTCGCCAAGACTAGGACAGATAGACATGCATACTTGTGAATCATGATTTTTTTAAAAAAAGTCAATGAAATCCTAAAAAGTATCTTTTTACTTGATTTGAGTTTCAACTTAAAATTCAACATTTTTTTAAAAAACCTGGAAAACCATTAGGAGAAAAATGTTCTACCTAATCTAAAAGTTTTGTCAACTTCAGTCGTTTTCCATGAAGGTTTGATCGATCCTTTGAAAAATAACGCCATCAAGCATTATTTTGGCTTATTAATAAATTAAATATTTGGATAAAACACAACAATATTTTTGTAATATATTGAGTAGGGTATTAACTCATTTAATAAACTGTATAATAATTACTTCATGTCATTAAAGCTGATATTAAAATTGTGACCATGATTTTAACTCAACTTGTGTTTTGTCAACGGTGGAGGCAAAGATATTTTGTTTGGCTGTTATATCTGATGCCCTGGTGAGAAAAATGTACATGACAAATAGTATTAATAACTTCAAGTCATCATAATGATGATATTACATAATTATGAGATCAAAGATATCTTCGTTCTGAAGAATAATATGCATTGTGTTAATTATTTTCTTAGTTAAATCATTATTAAAGTTTAACTGACGCCTTTGATATTTTATTAATATAATTTAGATCTTTCGCATTAAAAAAGTTGTATATTACAAGGTATCTTTACATTAGAAATTGTTTACTTGAAATTAGTGAAATAAAATAACTAAAGTAGCATTTACAAAGCGGAACACAATGCGTGAATCCTCAACTCTTAGCAACGGTAGCATGGACAGACGTTTTACCATTTTACTTGCCCACCAAGTAAATGAAAATAAATAAAACCTTCATTTCATGGATGTCGATAGAAATATTACACCTTTTAACAAATGAAATAGTATTTTAAACAAAATTATTAAAACTAAAAAAAAAATTGACAATTTATGACGTCACACGAAATTGAAAAATCTTAGACGAATAGTAGTTGTTTGAGTTTTGGCACTCAATTAATTTATGATATGTAACATAGTTATTATTAATGTTAGGGGTGTGCCTGTATGTTGCCTGGATTCCCCCCCACTGATATTGCCAGATCGATATGAAATGGCTGGGGGCCAACTTAGGGCCTCACCTAGCCAGGTCCTATTGTCGTCTTTTTTACCCAGGCTGTCTCAAATCTAATTCCCTAAACTGAGGGGGATCGATGCCCAAGGTGACTTTCCTCTTTGGACTTTCCCGGGAAAACTTTCTTAGTCGGTAGGAAAAAGAGTCAAATCAACAGCTGTTTTATCTTTATTCTTGAAAGCTATGCTACTCAAAACCTCATCATATTAAGACATTTTTTTTATTGTAATAAAAGACTAAAAATAAACTTTAAATCATATCCAACGTTCTTGATCAATCAACCACAAAACACATTAAAGATGTTTGAAGCATTATGCATTTTTGTTTTATATGAATAGGTTAAAGATTAATGTAAGGAGCGGAATATTTTACACTTTAAATTTAAAAATTTATTATTTATCAAGAAAAAATTGAACATGCAATTTCGTTCGATTCAAAACGGAATATTTAACAGCTATGGAGAGTATTCCTTATATCGGCGAATTTTTCATTTCCAAATATCTGTAATTTATTTTAAATGATGCGGAATTGTCACTAAATCAATGTCTTGGGCAAAATTACGTGCTACGTCTTGAAAGGAATGCGTGAAATACTGTTTTATTGTATTAATATAATGCTATTTACCATAAACAACGCAGAGAACTTATAAACAGTGAAATGGCCTAATTTGGATCAAAATTGCTTGGAAGGAAGAGAATTTTAGGATTCAATTGTGGTCGCAGAAATTCTCGAAAGGTTTTGGAGTGGAAAAGAAGGACGACATGTGGAAGTATCATGGTGTTTATAGTTTTATCGGAAAATGATAATATGATGAACGATATATGATAATAGTGCTTCCGATGAAGAGGAAATTGTAATGTTGAGGAGAAGCAATAATATACATAGGAAAGGAAAATTGAGAGAGCGATCGATAAGGTGTGAAATTGTCCATCTTGAACAGGTGCATGTGTGAGACACAGTACAAGTGCCATTATCCGACGAATCCATAGCCAATATGAGTGCAAAAATGCACTTACTCGTAAGGTTGTTCTTTTACTTGGCAATGCACCATCTCACCTACAAAGCTACAGGAAAAACTTTTCTTCCTTTTATCCATGAAGAAAACAGTGAGCAATCCATAAAAAATATCTTAAAAATGTGGACGATAAAATATGTGATTTTTTGATGTTTGCAAGACATGGGAAAGATTCCCTTTTAAAACATTGACACTTGCACGGAGAAAAATGCTAGTAGTCAATTAGGAATTCGGAGAGAAAAATCCACATCACCATGATGGTTTTGTTCATCATTGTATGTGTCTGGAGATAGAAGAAACGATTTCTGATTTGAATAAAGTAGACAAGAAAGATATGGTTCACTGGACGGAAAGTGGCAAGAACGATACAGGCACAGCAGAGTTGACATGCATTTCCCAAGCCGTGTCATTTGATTCGACAGAAACAGTGACTACAGATCAATGACTAGAGGCTGTTACAGGCTGGTCTGCTTCTTACCTATTCAAGATTGAAATTATAGATTTAAGAAGCATATCAACAGAGATTAGAAAAACTGTACCAGAGAGTACAATACCAAAACTGACAGCAGAAAAGAAATTCTTAGTTGAAAAATTATCAAAGTTGGACCATAAAAACTGTTTTTCGATTATGCGTGTTTTTTTTTAATGACCGGGAGAGTATCCCCCTGGGAAATCGAGGTTGTTCTGTACTTGGAACAGGTGGAGGAATGAGATCATTTATCACAATTATCCATTGTCCCCATATTAAGGGATATTGTATTATTTTTTTTTCAAATAAAGAGTTTTTCCATACTGCTGTGGGACAAGAATGGTTCTGGGGATTGGGCGAACCGGACCATGCTTTAGGATCTTTAAAGTCTCATTCTATAGGTAATTATCCGGAGAAGAGAATGGGGAGAAGTATAAGTTAAATGATTACGTTCACAAATTCTGTAAATCACAATTTACAGTATTGATTTTATAAGTAGCGGAATGACGGATTTTAGGTTTTTTGTTCTGAATTCGGTTCTAGATGAGAATTCAGTTTGGATAAATTATATAAAATGCTGGGATTGCGAGAATTTAGACGAAGGTGAGGTGATGATGTTTTCGAACAGATGGATTGATGACAGTATCATTTAGGTATCAGATGCTATTAGAGAATATCTGATGTGGGATTTGAAGCTGGTGGGGACTAGGTTGCCTTTGTTGGGAAAACGCCAGATAATGGAGGAAGCTAATGCCTCTATGAAGACACACACACATTGTGAATGGCATGAAACTCCATAATGGGACCAATATTATAGCCAACACGTCTCGAGTTATCCTATTTCTTAATTTTAAAATCCACCACGCACAGACGACATGCGTGGGGGCAGCACAGTAGAGCAGGCGACTGAATGTCGTGACTGGTGGTTATAGGGAGAGTAGTAAAGTATAGAAATATGAGTGCAATCTTGAGTTGAATTAAGTGAGGAATTAATGATTTATGTGGAGAAAGAACAATATTTGAAATAAAGGCTTTAATTTTGTTTCTTTCGTTTCTAGAGAAACGCTATTGAGTCTTTGTTCAGAGTAAAAAAAAATACCTACACCAACTCAACACAAATCAACTACATCAAGATAGATAACATCTTATTATATATGTATATATATAAGTTAACCGGCAATAAGACCATTACAAAGGTAAACAATAAGAGAAGGGTTAAGCCTTACTCTAACTGTATATATAGGAGATGATAATAAAACCAGTTAAGTCTCATGCTTACTACCTCACAAACCCCCTTTTACGTCTTGGATTCAGTCTAATCCTATATATATATATTTATAAGTTAAGCTCCGGGCAGCATCAGTACTCAACCTTAATCCCCCAACGTCGGGATGTAAACATCCCGAATGTAAATATACAGGGTTATAGACTCGAAATAAACAGTCTAGTTCTAACTTTCAAGCGTGTTGTTTCTCTGTACCTTTTTTCCCTTTGTTTTTGAATTCTAAAGCCGGTAAGCATTAACTGGTGCCGAAACCCGTGAACTCGTGGTGTGGAAAGAAAAGTAAGCGACGTCTGTTCGATTTTTTTTTTTCTTCTCCTTTTTGCCGTGTTAAATAAAAACTTGAAGAAAGAATGGCAGAAGGAGGCGTGCTATGACTACCTGTTCTGAACGTAGCGGATGGCGCGAAACATATAGCAACGAGAAGGGTGGGCGTTTTGCCTGAAGCTCATGCTACCGCTCTTGCGTTGATGAGATTGAAAGCAATAAACACTCAAGATCTGAGAAATGCAATTTCAGAGCTGGAATGGTTCACTGGCGAATTAGGAGAACTCAACCACTTTCTGAACGGAGGAGATCGCCTCACTGCCTTAATCCTAGCAAAATCGGAGGAAAATCTTCTGGACCCCAGGGATGCAGAGTCACTAAGAGCGGCCCTGATATGTCGGGTCAAGAGATGGATTCTCAACCAGATCCAAGCGGATGAGGAGACGTCGTGGGAAACGGTGAAGATGCGGCTAAAAAAAGCATATGGAGGAGGGCGATGGACGCCCGAAGAAGATATTTTCCAGATGTTCCGGGAAACAAAATCATCAAGGCAGAGTAGCGGCCAATATGCCGCAGTTCTTCTAACCCGTTATAATCAAATAACGGAGAAAATGAGAGAGACAATGAGCATCGAAGAGGTAGAGGGCATAATGGGATTTCTGTCTACTATACTGAAGGTACAGTTGGCGAAGGAAACAGGGAGAAAAGAGGTATTCCCTAATGAGCGCTCGTTCCTCGAATGTGCCCAAGTCATGATTGACACCAGCGCCAGGTAGGAGGAATCAAGGATACAGGAGGATGAGGGAGAATGGAGCCGGATAGTGTGCAGGAGAACCAGGGTTTCTAAATCAAATTGGAAAAAAGTCGAAACACCAACGACCAGTAGGGACAGGGGAGCGGCAGGTGAAAGGAGGTTCAGGGCGGCGAGACCCAGGTACGGACCCCGCAGAGAAGAGAGAAAATGCCATGGGTGCGGGAAGACGAGTCATTTAGTGGCACAGTGCCCCCGCACAAAATGTTTCGAGTGCAGTGAGGAGGGGCATATCGCTAGGCATTGCCCTTACGTGTATCGGAGGAGAGATGTTCATAGGGCAGAACCCATGGAAGTGAATACGCAAACGATGCGGGAAAGAAGAAATATATCACCCAGGGGTAATGGATCTTCAGCTGAGGAATCTTCAGGAGCGTCAGGAACTTCGGAAACGGAAGAAGAGCCGGCTCGCGACAGGAGCCGAGAGCATGAGCGAAAGAAGACTACTTCAAGAAGATGAGAGCGGCGTGTGGCAGCCTGAGGAGGGTGGCAGCAGAGTGGCGACCGCACCCTAAAGTGTAATATAGTGAGAGGGATACTGTGCGAGTTGCCAAAAACCAGAGTCGAGGGGGGAGAGAGGTGCTTGGTGGATACAGGAAGCACCAATACCATAATGTCACGCGGTGCGTTGGAGCGGCTGTATGGCAGAGAGAGGGCACTCCAGGTCAAGGTATGTAAGTGCAAGTTAATTACCCTGGGTGGGCCCTGTAAAGTGGCGGGAGAGGCGGTCGTGAATTTAAAGAAATGGGCGAGAAAAAAAGGGCGATATTAACGTACATATTGTGGAGTACATGCCGCGCGAGTATGAAATAATAGTGGGGTGTGACTTATTGGGTCGGGTAGGCGCGCTTGTAGAGAACAAGGGAAAGGAGTGGTGGATAAAGTTGGCGGGGGGGGGGTTACTTATCAATGTCAGGGGACCGTAAGAGGTGGGAGTGCGCGGATAGGGGCAGTCAAGAAAGTTGTGGACTGGAGGGAAAGCTTACGTAGAGAGTTTGGAGATATTTTTTACGTGGAGGGTGATATGCTTGGGGCAACGGGGAAGACAGTACATGAAATCCCATTAAAATCTGACCGAATAACGTACGTGAAGGAGAGACGATATCTGCAGGCACTCCGCCAACATATCCGGACAGAAATCGACAGCTTAAGACGACAGGGTATAATCGTTGATAGCACATCCCCTTATAATAGTCCTCTGTGAGCAGTACGAAAGAAGAGTAAACCGGGAGAGGAGGGGGAGAGATATAGAGTCGTCGTCGATTTTAGAAAATTAAATGAAAACACAACGGATGAGAAGTATCCGATTTCCCGTTTTGAGGACATTCTCGACAGACTGAATGGAGCCACAATCTTTAGCACCTTGGATTTGAAAGCAGGGTACCATCAAATCAAAATGAGTGCTACCGATCAACACAAAACAGCGTTTACTTTCGAGAGGGGGCACTATGAGTTGGGATTGACGAGGCGGTATGCCAGATTTATATGGACGATCTGTTGATCTTCAGCCGAACAGAATCCGAACACATCGAAGATCTCCGGAGGGTATTTCGACGATTGCGTGAATTCGGGTAAAAATTGTCGATGGAAAAATCATCGCTGGGAGAGGATCGGATCAACTTCTTAGGGCATACCATCTCGAGGGAGGGAGTCCAGCCGGATTACTGTCCACGCAATTCGAAAGATAGCGGTGCCGAAAGACGTCAAGGGCATTCGGCGACTTTTAGGTACGCTAAATTACTATCGGCGTTTTGTGCTAGACATGGCAGAGTATCTCGTACCCATCAGTAACCTGCTGCGGAAGGGGGCGTGGATAGCGATTACACCTATTATGGAGCAAAACCTTCGAAAATGCATGGCTCGACTGCAAGAGGAACCAATCCTGGCGTTTCCCGATTTTGAGAAGCTATTTACTATCACCACCGACGCAAGTGAGTATGCATTGGGAGCGGTGCTGTCGCAGGAGGGAGATGGTGGGGAACGACCAGTGGCGTACGCGAGTCGAAGACTGACTGACACGGAGGCGCGGTACAGTGCCCTCGAGCGTGAACTTCTTGGCATCATATGGGCTATTGGTCATTTTCGTCCATACGTCTTCGGGCGGAGATTCAGAGTACATACGGACCACAGACCTCTTCAATGGGTGGGGAAGCTTAAGGAATCATCCGCCAGGGTGACACGCTGGAAGGAGTTTTTGTCCCAATACAACCTGGAAATTGTATACAAACCAGGGAAGGACAATGTAGTGGCGGACTGGCTATCTCGAGCGATTACCGTAAATGCAGTCAAGGAAGGGGAAACGTCCGGGGATCACAGACAATTTATCCAAGAATGGGCGCCCGGGGAAGATGGAAGTCGCGGTACGCGGGACGATAGCGATGGGAGCGAACACCTAGAAGCTGAAGAATCTGCGGGAGAACGTCCGGTGGAAATGGAGACGATCGAGGGTCTCATTAACGATATACGGCGACAAATTATTTGGAAGACACAAACGTCCGGCCTGATGCGAGCTACTAATGAAAACTATGGCAAGAATAGTATTACGACAATCTGGTCCCTACTGGGTGTCAAGGGTGACCAAATTTGCCAGGCATTGAAAGATGCATCCAGACCAGGGAAGACCTACCATCTATTTGTAGGCAACGCGACAGTGTGGGAACTGATCAAGAAATTATGGAGAACAGAACAACTGGGAATTGATCGATCGTTTGTTCGTTGTCTGTCTATGGTCCAGACACTGCGTGATGAGGAACGGCAGCGGGAAGTAACGCTTGCCTACCATCAAGGGAAGACGAACCACCGCGGTGCGCAGGAGACTTTGCAAGCATTACAGCGACGGTACTTCTGGTGGGATATGAAAAAGACGATCCAAGAGATTTTAGGAACGTGCGATATATGTCTTAAGACTAAATATGATCGACACCCACCACATGGACAACAGGAGGAAACACCCACAGCAGAGTTCACTTGGAAGGGATATAAGTGGGTTACGACAATAGATACCTTCAGTAAGGTAGCTATGGCGTACGCCGTACAAGACAAATCATCCAACGCCGTCTTACAGGCATTACGAACGTGGTTCCAGTTTTATGGGGTACCGGACCGAATCTCGGTCAGATACGAGGGTCCATTCAAGGTGGTGGTGATCAGTGAGCATAACATCGTCACCATCGAGAGTACAAGACCTCCGACGAAACGGAGGACCGTCCACGTCGAACAGTTAAAACTCCCACCAGGGGGGGGGAGGGTGCAGGCCATGAGTGAGTTGGAGTGTCCTCGCTTCTGGACGTAGCCAAATTTGGTATGGTATACATCCGTACACTTTGTACCATTTGTAGAAGTATTTTTTTTTTTGTAATTCCTTTTGTTGTTTTTTTAGAATGTACACAGGCTGTGTAGAATTATCGACTTTGCGTAGCGTGTAAGATGCCATTGTTTTCTGTGAGTAATGAGCCATGTAATTTTTTTTTGATTTTGTCACTAGTGGCTGCAGTGTTAGAGTCAGCGTTTTATTTGGACCATAAGTGTCTTATAAATACGACCGAATGTAAGGGATTACAGGTTGTGTACTGTTTGGGCTGGCCTTTGCTCCCTTGTTTCACGGGAGGAGAGTGATCGCAATATCGCCTAAGTCGTCCTCAATTTAGACTTAGACTTCATAGTTTACGAGGAGATGTGCGTAAACTGGCAGGGGGGAGTTAAGCTCCGGGCAGCATCAGTACTCAACCTTAATCCCCGAACGTCGGGATGTAAACATCCCGAATGTAAATATACAGGGTTATAGACTCGAAATAAACAGTTTAGTTCTAACTTTCAAGCGTGTTGTTTCTCTGTACCTTTTTTCCCTTTGTTTTTGAATTCTAAAGCCGGTCAGCATTAACTTATATATATATGTACATATTGCTTCTATATCTCCAATGTGTACTGTTTCATGCCTGTTGAATGTATATTGGCGTATTCAAACTCCCGTTAATCACGACGCGTTAATATACACTCCGCGTAGGCATATAAGTTACATCATTATTTTCTGATTTAATACCAGTTTCTCTGCTAATGTATTCTTGGACTGTACTATCACCTTTTTGTATTATTCCATTTTCTATTTAATTGGTTGCGATCTAAGGTAAAAATAATGGGAAAATTATTGTTAAAAGCTTTAGGATCATTCTGTTTCTTGTTTACTCGCTATCCAAGCCCGAGCGTCATTTTATTTTTGCAGGTCTCACCCGAACACTACAGTGGCCTTTCGTATTTCATTAATAAATAACATATAAATATATACATTTGGAAGAACACTTTCTCTGCTGTAGCCGACCGGGGTGTAAGCGGTAAAAAGCATGCCAGACCGCTGCTGTTTTTCCGGTTTCAATCAATTTTATTAAGATAAAATTACAATCTGCCTTTTATTAGACAATGAGTATTTGAGATAAATGTCATCATTCATACCATATTTACAATTCATCATTCACCCGCTCATTCATACAATATTTACAAACAGCCCAGAGGCCTCCCAAGTCCACAAGGTTGTCACCTCCCTTGCATGCAAAGGAGGAAGCGGAGTCTTGGGGAGTCCCTCACGCTCCTACGTCAGCTGCGTCACTGGATAAGAGCTTGCGGAGGCTGACCAAGAGCGCGAGAGCCACAGACGCTCAGGACATGATTAGAGAAACTGGCCATTGCCAGAACTCCCACTATCACTTAGTTATAGCAGGTCACGAGGCCACTGCCGTTTTAATCTCCGAAGAGGATTATAGGGGTGAGTGGTGCAGTGCAATGACTGTGCTAGGGAATTAGGGTGGTTGGATAGGTTACTATGGAATTTTATGAACTTGGAAGGGATGAGTTCAAGATTATAGGGTCTATCAGATCATTGTGAAGGGTTTTGTTGCTGACGTAATAAGGGGCATTTACTATTGTTCTTAGGACTTTTGATTGAAAGGATTGGATGCGCTTGATGTTCGACTTTTTTGCTGTCCCCCATAGCTCTATTCCGTATGTCCAGATTGGCTTAAGTCAGTTTTAATTATAAAGAACAGTCAACAACTTAATTAAAATTAACGCATTGCGTGAACTACTTGTTAATAAATGACCAACAACGACAGGTGGTTTATTTTTCATTAATGTGTTCCAGTCCGTTTGAACTATATACTACTACTAGTCCGTTTACTGGGAAGGATATCGGGAGGATGGGGACTCATGTCGATATAATGTGACATGGTGGGAAATACTAACATTTGAAAAAATCTAATAATCCAAAGGTGTGGACGTAAATAAAATGACATGGTAGTGAATAACCAGTTGTATAAGCGATAACCCATGTCGGGTTAAAAACTGGTAGACCAGTTTATGTATTTTGGAATCGAATAGGCAGAGCATCGCACTGTGGGAAATTCTAGATAGGTAAGAAAAATGCAGCTATTGTATAACTAAATCAAGTGTGGAAAAGTTAAATTAATTCATTATTTTCAACAATCACGTAAGGCTGTGATAAACAAGAAGTAGCAAACAACAGTATATAAGACTGGAGAGTCCTCGCTAAGGCCACATGTTCCACAAGATTTAATATATGATATTGTATTATTGCATTTAAAGTGTCAACAGTCTTTATCGTCAAGTTATTATTGATTATTCTTATTATTGATCGGTAAGTGATTATTCTTAAGCCGTGCTCACCTGATCGGGTCCACACTGTCACGTTTTTAAACATTACGTTACAGAGGTTAGGCAACTATATATTTAGATAACGTGAGCGTTGAAAGAAACACTCCTACTTTATTTCTGTCTTAGATTAGCCCTCTTACAGGATTTGGATTCATGGTTGGAAGTCTTGGATCCTGCGAGGCTGATTAAAAAAATTGAGTGAAGTATCTTGGGGAATGACAACGAAAATATCAGAGGACTGTTGTTGAAGGTTAAATCAATTCACACGGATGGAAGGAACCTAGACTCCAGTTTACCAGTAGCCAAAATGGATCCTTGGACAAAGTACCTGTTAGGAGCCTCATTGTAAAACTGTGTTGATAAAGTAATAACTGTGGCCTATTCGAGACTTGCGTGTAACCAATAAGACGATTCAATAAGAGGTGGCCACAAGATGATCGGACAAACAATACTGGGAAATCAATGATGTAAACGCCAAAACACCCAACACCAGGGTATTTAGAATGTACAAATGGACTGTATAATAATACGAATTGCCACATCGGGGAGGCAGGGAAAGGAAATTTTCGCACCTCTGCCAACCATGTTCTCTCATTTCTCGTTGTTACAGCTTCCAGTTCTATCATATTAAGGGAAAACAATGCCTCGGTTTAAGGCCCCGATATTTATCATAAATGAAAACTTGTAACGCCGAAAAGATGGCTAACATTACTCGACATCGACTCCTCATCCCCACTCTCCTCCACCAGGTGGCATGTGACTTAGTACCAATATGACGTAGCACTGCCGTGAACAAGGACTTCTAAAGCTCTGTTTTGATGTGCCAAAGCACCCCAATAACTAAATAAATCAAGTCAAAATAGTTTATTTTGATCTTATATTATTAAATTATATTTAGATGTTGACAGTTCCCAAAATATGGAGATTAATTGAACAGTACAATAACATAAATTCGTATCAAAATGTACATATAGTTTTAAATGTTTTTTTTTTGTTGTTACCTCCTCGTAGATCCAGCTTTATGAGTATCGCGATTGAACACTGTGTAACTATTTTCGTATCCTAGTACATTTTGAGAAAGCTGCTTGGGGAAGACAATATGCCTCTCATATCTGCAAGATATAAAAAAATGTCAAATTTGTATTAGTTCACGCGTAACATTCAATCATATGTTAGATATCTACATTTTACGGACCTATAAACGTCATTGTAGGTATTCCCTGATATGAAGGCTCCTCGAAGATTGGAATGGGCATGTATATCCAATATAATATCCAGTTCTATGTCCTGCAACAAATCCATTGCATGTACGCTAGTTAAATTTGACCATCTGTACTAAAAACCTAACTTATACCATGATGTTAATTAAAACTTGTAATTGAAAAATAATTTTCATTCCAATAAATAGATACATAATAAATAATATTTGAAAATATTAAGAATTAACATACATAATGAATTGAGGAGTGGATGGCAACCTTTCTTAGTCAAGATCTCAATTCATAATTACAATACATATATATATAGTTTGAATATTTTTTGTTCCACTGTAATTTGTTTTTACTTTATATATTAATTCACAAGCAGCGAATGTGCTGTAAATACAAAATGGCATGTCTGACATGCAGGCAGAGGACATCCAGTGATACCTCCCCTCTATTGTTACAGTTAAGTTTGAGTATATTTTATGTTTATTAATTTACATGATCTCTATTCCAACGTCTCCTCATTCGTCGTTGAATGTTACCAGCTAAGTGAGGTGTAGACAGTCCTTGTATGAGTGGGCTTGGGTGTCCGTGCAGTTTGTCGTGAAAGTTTCTGTATAATGTCCTGGTTCAGTCGTGAACGTGAGGAATTTTAGGATCAGTGTGGATACTTTGATTTCGCACGTAAAGGGTCCACCTGTGAAAATTCTTAGAGCGAATGATTCGAAAATGTGTGGTCTTCTTAACACATCCATAAATGCGGGCTCCATATGTCCAAATTGGTTTCAGTAAAAGTATGTATGTCAATAGTCATATACATATATATGACAATAGACTATTGACATACAAAACTATTGACTGTAAGTTTCAATCACGTTTTTTTACCAACGTATGTCTACAAAGTTGTATTTCAATATGAAAATCTCGAAGGTGTCATATACATTATATTTACACAATTCTAATAAGAAATTAGCTATATAAACAGAAATTTTAACAGGGTTACAAGAGTGAGACAATGATTAAAAAGAATTGTTGTATAATTGAGTTTAAATATGTATTACTTTATATTTTAATGTCATAAATCATTTCAATAATAAACAGTTTCGGAATGATAAATTTTCAATGAAGTTTTGAGTAAAATTATTATTAGCAATATAATTATATGTTGGGAGCATTACATTTTCAACTGTAAATGTCCAAATATTATTATTCTATTATTGAATTCCTGACTTTTTTGTTTTGTTTTTGTCTTGCTTTTTTGCTGTAAGAATACAAATATTGTTCTACCTTATCTTGGTCTAGATTAGTAATGAAGCTATAGGCCGCATAAACCGTTGGGTGCAACCATTTTGATATTCTGTTCCACGTTCGGTTCAGATCAGCACCCACCTGTGAGCATCTTAAACAGTGGAAATTGTCTGAGAGTTATCTTTGCAAATACAATTTTATTCCAGTGAAATGTTAAAACTAAAAAATATATACAGTTATCCAATTTATGACCCTAGAATAAAACTGTTACCACTTGAATTTGTTTGTTAATACTTAAATTATTAAAATAGTAAAAAAAAAAATATAAATATTGTTAATTATGAAGTCCAGTTTTTCCATTTGAACCTCTACTTAAATGTACTATGAAGTGATTAATTTATTAATCATAATGAAGATAACATTATGGAAATAGGAACTAGCAAAGACCTGAACAGATAGACGCAGGGGTGAAAATATAAGGGGTTACGCTTTTGAAAACAATGAAAATTTAAGATTTTGACGTCCTGATTGATAATATATTGAAAGTTCTTTATTGTGATGAAATTACAATCTGCCTTATTAGGCAATAAGTAATTGCGATAAATGTTCTCATTCACACCATATTTAAAATTTTCATTGACTCGCTTATTCATACAGTATTTACAAACAGCCCAGAGACCTCTCAAATCCACATGGTTGTCACCTCCCTCACATGCGAAAGAGGAAGCGAAGTCTTGGGAAGTCCCCCACGCTCCCCCGTCAGCCGCGTCACCGGATACGAGCCAGTGGAGGCTGACGAAGATCGCGAGAGCCACATACGCTCAGAACATGATTGGAGAAACTTGCCATTGCCAAGACTCCCCTGATTGATAATTTCATTTGCTTTCATTGGTCATTTGCTGTTGAGTGTGTATAGTAATGAATTTTTATTTTATTTCTATTATACCTAATTATGCATGGATTCATTACAGACTTTCATTTAATTGAAGAAAAACTCCAAATTATTACACTTGATTGATGTTAAATTGTGACAGCTCCTCGTGATCGTTCCGGGTCGAAGGTGTATTCGACCACCTATCTTCAATTCCCTGGATTGGTAGGTGAAAGGATACTCGCCCTAAGCCCTTTTCATAGCGTGGCTACAAATCCGAAAAAAATCCAAGTGGTTTTAATCCACCAGCTGTCCGCCTTCCCTCTCTATCACAACCAAAACCATCCACTTGGAGTGGTTCCAATCCACCGATGCCGCGGCTCTGGGGCCCTGGACACCTCTTTGTTCACTCTTCTCTCGCTCACTGACGTCTTTCTTCCCCCTCTGGTCTTCCCAACTTCCACCATCAAAAATACATTTTTTTCCCTACTTAAAATTAATATCACCCTAAACAAAATTTACAAAATTAGATTAAAATATCCAATTATTTATTTATAAGTAGGAAAACCGAAACTTAAAGCACCTAAAACTAAATTGTATTTATGGTAATCTGTAATGCCATGTTTACTGTTTCAAAACCAGTAATTTTAAATTATTGTACATTAGTGATTAATCAAATTTATCACTCCTTTTCATGAAGGCCAATTAATAACATAAATGTAACAATCAATGTGGTAAAATTATAATTGTAATAATTTTTATGATAATCTCCAAGCAATACAATAGAACTGGCGTATTTTATTGCGTTCCAAGCCGGTTTTAATAGGTTTTTTATCTCAATGTTTTACCAATTTATATATTTTCTACTTGTTTTAAAGGTTATTTTCCGATCACTCTTCCCCAACACAACAATTTAATCTCACAAAATTACACGGAGTACCGTAAGTATCTATTGGAATAGTTTTGGGACATTTTATTTTTCAACTTAGTCGGTAGTTGATTAAAACTTTTTAGTCGATAAAAGAAAGAGAAAGTAAATTATCAAATAAAAAAATAATCTAGTCTACTTATCCCTAGCTAAACTAGTTTCTAGTTAATAGTTAATTACCTGTGTGCGCGTAATATTGTCTTGTAACATTTATTTGATTGAGATTGTATGATTCCTTTATTAAAAACGTGCTGAGAATAACATTATTACTTTATTACATTTATTCACTTGTGTGTTACTTAGATACATTTTACAATTCCTTATAAATACTAATGAGACATTATTGGAGGCTCACCTGTGATTTCCTAGAAAGACTCCGTCTGGATTCAACATCGGTATGATTTTGAATACGATATTTTCCCTCAGGAGGACTGCATACGGATGGTTACTTATCAAGAAGTCAATAATACCTGAAATGAAATTGTCATATCATTGGGGTAGTAGAGTTTTTCTTAAATTATTATGAATTATAAAAAGTTTTACCCTGGCAAACGTATGAAGCGGGTGATTCGCCGGGGTGTACTCGACCCAATATAACGACGCAGTGGACCTTCCCGTTGGGCACCATATTTTTCGGGTGGGTTACGGTCAACAGATCCACTTTTCTTTTTTGCTATAAATAAATTAAGCAAATGAATGTTAATAATCGAAACTATTTTATCTTTAATAGAGGGTGTTAAATAAATTAAAATTGTAGAAAATGCATTTTGTGCTTCTTTAAGTCTCTGGTATAAAATAAATATTGATATAACAGGAGTCATAATTTTACTAAAATAAGACCACATATTCCTGACTATAAAACTTAGGGATTCCCCCCACCTTCAATACCATACGATACCCAGGAGGAATAGAAATAGACAAAAAATTAACTTTTACCCAGCATGTCAAAAACACAACCAATAATATACATAATACCCAATGTATTACTCACATACCTATATTATAATAGGCCTTCAAAACTTTTTCAAAAAATAAAATAGTTAGTGTACGAATCCGTAACTCGTTCAATACTAACAATGTACGGATCTTATGTATTTAGGATCTTCACCAATAAACAAAATTCTATTTAAAACGAATGTCTCCGAATCATAAATAATCACCTTTACTAAACCAGACCAATTAAATATTCCATTCATTAAACAATTCTTGCTCACTCAAACTAAAATGTTTTTAGTTCAATTGCCCTATTTTCACAAATCTACTAATTAAAGAAATAGGATATTATACTACATTTATAAATAAATGTTCCATCCAGAAGAGAACCAAACATATTTTATTTCAATAGCCCAACAGAGGAAGCCAAAATTTAGATAATCTCACTTAGTTTAATATATTATTCCCACGTGTATTTTTTGTATAGTTTTTCCAACATTAGATAATTAACTGCTGATTAATATAATAGTGAACACTTTATTAGTGGTAAGCCAACACACCATTGTAAATATTTGTACGTTTATTATATATTATTATAATTTTACGATTCATAGAAAGTTCATGGAAAATACCTGATACATTTTAAAAATGTTATGTATTGTCTAAATGTATTAGAAATATTCAAAGCAATTATGAGCCCAGAAAGAACATACTAGACCAGTTCTATTCTTGTAAGGGGTATCGACTTTTGTGCCTGTCTGATTAGTCGTAAATGTCATTCAACCGATCTGAAATTTCATTATAGACGTACACTGTTATATGCTGATTAGGTTTTGTTTGATATAAAATAATAATAAAAAATGAATCATGCATTAAGTTGGTTGAAGGCTAATAGCTATTCAATATTTAGGGTTTTTATTTACACTTTATAGTTAAAGACGGTATCCAAAAACAATTTCAAAGATGTACAAACAAATAAAATGTTTTGAGAGATAGGAGTTGAAATTATGTAATTAATGTGGCTTTTTCATTATATTTTTTTATTGTATATTAGTTGAGAATCCAATTTTCCATGCTTGACGGTTTAACAATCATCATTTTCGTTCAGAAATATTAATTTTTCCACAATTATTTTAAGAAAGTCTCTTTAAATTTTTACTTTCTACTACTACTACTTTCTATCACAAACACATGAGTAGTTGTAGATAATGTTAACTAATGATTTTTGTTTCATTGTATTAATATTATACTTCAGTGGGTATGTCTACTAGGGCCCTTCATTTTTTATGTCTAAGCCTAAGCGTGCATGTATTTACATGTCTATGTGTGAATACCCGATTGTGAATTTGTTTCTCTGTAGTGCAGATATTTTACTTCAATTTTTCTATATGGCTCACATTTTATTTTCTTCATATTCTTTTTGTTCACATTTATTTTATTCTATATTTCTACTTCATGATAAATATGTATCTTATATGAGTATATTGATATATTTTTTTTTCTCATTTCATTTCATTCTAGTCATATTTTATTTTCTGCACATTATTAAGTTTACCGGGGTCTGCTACTGTTTACCTACTTTACGTTAAATAAATGATCATCCTAAAGGAATATTGTCCCAGGATAATAAAGATATTATTATTACCAAGTATCTCTTGGTATTATTTCTTCAGTTCCTACGAGCTTCATTTCGTTTCAAAGAATACATTTTAGTTTATAATTGGCGTAATAAAAAAAATATCTCAAGGCTACTGATCTATAGATCAAGTATTTTGTTGTTCTACTTTATCATGTGTATACAAAATTTTATAAAGGGCTTTAATAGTTTTAGTGGAGGAAGGATAGGAAGTTGTAAATACAACTAGGTCGTTTATCTGCTAGGTGGGGCAGGGATAGCTGGCTCGATAAAGACTATACATAGATAATAAAATATATCACGGATACAAGTTTCCTCCTTCGTGCTCGGGCCGATAGGGATAAAGAGAATTAAATATGGCCTTCTGAGGCAGTGCCATCTTCATTTCTTTATTTCATAACCTCAATGTATACATGCCTTTATATTCCGTGTGAAAGACACGATTTAGTCGCAACCTCTCAACTTCCGCATATCGATCTAACGCCCTCAGAGGAACGGGAAAAAAACGTTTCCACAAACAGAGTGTGGTTCGAGAGGCAGATGACAGAGGACTGTTAACACCCGACGATCGGTTGGATTAGGAACCGAAAGCTGATAGATAAATATTAAGTTATGTGTAACATGTGTATTTACGGACCATACTCAATAAAATAACATAAAAAAAAAAAATAATGATAATTTACAGACTATAACTATTTCATAGGTGTTTAGGAAATAATTGGAGTATAAGGGTCTTAAATAAAAAAACTTTTGTTCTTAAGCTAACTAAACCATCACCTAGTTTGAGCTTCGTTAGTCCCAATAATATCAGGAAACTTAAAATAATCCAAAATATGTTTTTAAGAATAATACTTGACAAACCAAGATACACTGCAATAGTTAACTTGTACGTGTCTAATAATCGCTATATTGTAGATATTTAAAAACAAAAAACCACACAATTTATAAATAAGTGTAATTCATTACTTCAAAACATTACTTTCGTAATATTTACGAATAATATTACTTATCTTACTTCAAAACATACATAAATTACTCAAATATAAGTGGTTAGATCCCAATACATTATGAAGAAAGCCATGCTCTTCATCAATACAAGAAGTTCTTCCCATGACCTTCTAATCTCCATCGTGATATTTAAATCACCGTCATCATGAATGTTTCTGGGCCCACCGATATTTTAAGGTGAAGGGAAATAAAGTATAAATGCAAGTTAAACGAAGAAGAGCACAGATTTATTTGGATACATACGGACAGTACTCACACTCATGGACGGTCACAATAGGAGTCTAAGAGGCACATGCCAACCTTATCACAAAAACGCAACTGTGCCACCCTTATCGTTACAACTAAATATAAATCATATAAAACAACTAATAATATAAATGCGGAATTATACCAATACACCCTTCTAATTTCGCATTACTTACAATCTATTAAGTTTAAATGTTCAACAAAAATCGAGAATTTACTAAATGCTAAGGATTTGGTCATCGAATCCGCTATTTGATTAGAAGAATCAACATAATGCAATTTAACTATATTTTTATCAACAATATCTTTTACGAAATTAAACTTTACATCAAAATGTTTGGACCTTTTGGTCTCACAGGTACTTGCAATTTTAATAGCGCCCTGGTTGTCTTCAAAAATATTAATTTTACCTTTAAAGTTAAAACTCTCATTTAATAATTTGTTCAAAAATAGCAACTCTTTAATACAGTCACCTAGTGCATAATATTCGGCTTCACAGCTACTTAAAGCAACTACACCTTGTTTCCTGGATCCCCATGAAACAACATTATTATTTACCTTGATAACGTAACCAGATACACTTTTTCTGTCATTTTTGTCAAATGCAAAGTCTGCATCAACATATTCATTTATATGAACATCACTAGAGTTAGATTTGTCAATGCTAAGAGCCATGTCAGGACTATGTTTTAAGTATCTTACAACATTTTTCAAGTGCTTCCTTGATCGGCAAGTCCTTGCACAATAACGTTACGGGCTTTTACATCTTCTTGATTAAACAACTTGAGTTCGGCTTCCCCAGTTGGGGGATCCTCTTTTAGAACTTGAAGTACTCTGTTTTGCTCAAGTAACAATTTTATCCTGAAGTCCCAATTACCAAAATTTGAACCATCGAATGGCTTTATACCGAAAGGAAGGTTCATATATGAACTAGCCATCGCATAAACGAACAAACCGAAACCGACCGCACACGTGAGTCCAACAGGTTAACACCGCACCGCACAAACAAACAAAAACTGAATCCGACTCTTTCGTTAAAACAAAACTTGCAAAATCAATACCCTGGGCCCATAACCTTTTAAGGTGAAGGGAAATAAAGTATAAATGCAAGTTAAACGAAGAAGAGCACAGATTTATTTGGATACATACGGTCAGTACGCACACTCATAGACGGTCACAATAGGAGTCTAAGAGGCACATGCCAACCTTATCACAAAAACGCAACAGTGCCGCCCTTATCGTTACAACTAAATATATAATCTTTATTGTGCAATAATTACAATCTGCCTTTTATAAGGCAATAATAATACAGATAAATGATCTCATTCATACCATATTTACAGCATCATTCACTCGCTCATTTATACAATAGGACATGATTGGAGAAACTGGCCATTGCCAGGACTCCCACTGTCACGCGTTTATAGTAGGTCACGAGGCCACTGCCGTTTCAGTCTCCGAGGAGGATTATAGGGATGTGTGGCGCAGTGCTACAGGATTAGGGTGGTTGGTAAGGCTACTGTGGAATTTCCTAAACTTGGAAGGGATATCTAGGGTATATTAAGATCGTTATGAAGGGTTTTGTTGCTGACATAATAAGGGGCATTTACTATTGTTCTTAGGACTTTGGATTGAACGGATTGGATACGCTTGATGTTCAACATTTTTGCTGTCCCCCATAGCTCTATTCCGTATGTCCAGATTGGTTTAAGTATAACTTTGTAGATTAGTAATTTATTTTCTATTGAGAGATGGGATGTCCTTTGAAGTAGTCTGTACAGTTGTCCAAAGCGTCTGTTTAGTTCTTGTCTTTTTTATTTAGCCTAAGTACCGTACTGTCTCGGATACAGGGATAGGGATAGAATTAAAATAAACTAGTGGACAAGTCTTGCGACAAAGGGTGAAGGTAATGTGGGAGCATTTTGCTTCATTAACTTTGATCCGCCATTGATTGCACCAATACTCGATCTCGTCAAGGTGTTTTTGAAGGTTATGGGATGCTATGTCGGGGTCTGCGTGGTGTGACAAGACTGCAGTGTCATCTGCAAATGTGGCCAAGAAGGTATTGGGAGTAGAGGGGACATCAGTGGTGTATAGGTTATAGAGGATGGGGCCCAGGACACTGCCCTGTGGAACTCCTGCATTTATGGGATAGTAGTTAGAGTATTCTAAAACCACAGTGGACTTGGAAGAAGCGGTTTGAAAGGTAGGACTGTAGGATTAGGAAAAGAGTCTGTGGTAAAGATCTTTTGAGCTTGTAGAGCAAACCTGCGTGCCAAACCCTGTCAAAAGCTTGAGCTATATCAAGAAAGGCAGCAGTGCAATACTGTTTGGTTTCAAGGGCTGAGGAGATGTGATCAACAACGCGAAGATCTTGTTGAGCAGTGGAATGCCATTGGCGGAAACCAAACTGGCGTGTGGGAAAAAGGTTTTTGGATGCAACAATTGGAAGTAGACGTTTTAGCAGGAGTTTCTCAAATATCTTTGAGAGGATAGGGAGTAGGCTAATTAGACGGTAAGATGAGGCGTCATTGGGTGGTTTACCAGGTTTGGTGAATAAGACAATAATGGAATGTTTCCAGAGGAGTGGAAAGTGCGTCGTTCGGATAATGCAATTATATATATAGGTTAGGAAGATTATGGCTTTAGGAGGAAGTTGTTTGAGAATTTGAGGGGTAAGGAGATCATATCCAGGGGATTTTCGGTAAGGTAAGTTTTTCAGAAGGTATTTGACCTCAGAGGGATTAACGGCTTTTGGTGGAAGAGAGAGAGGAATAGGTGAAGTGAGGAAATCTTCCACAGTTGTGCTGTGAGTATGTCTTTGACGAGAAAGGTGATGTGTGAAAGTATGGGTAAGATGCAGAGCAAATTCCTCAGCCTGTCCACATCTGAAGCCGCCCAGGACCTATCATCACGACGGAGCGGATGTGAAACAGGTTGATACTTTAGAATTTTTTTTGGTTAAATTCCACAAGGAGTTATCCCTGGTAGACAGAGAGGAGAGGTAGGAATTGAAAGAATCGGAACGGAAGGATGCCAATCGCCGTTTTACCAATCGGCAGTACTGATTGTACGAGCGGCGATTGGCAGGATGCCGGAATCTTTGCCACACTGTTCTGGAGTGGCGTTTGGATAGGATTAGATCTTTGAGATGCTGAGGTAAACGATTATGATTATGGATTTTTGGGTGACGATGGGGTGACGATGCCTCCCAAGCCGACCTCTGGACCAGAGTAGTGAAAGAATGCACTGCATCGTCTAGGTCTTGGGATGTTTTCAGGGATAATTTGAGGTTTACGGACTCTGTAAGAAGCTGACGGAAGTGGTCCCAGTCAACTGGGCCCCTAATAAATGAAGGAGGAGGCAGTTTGTGAATTGGTCTTAGGGAAATGGTTAATAATTAAGGATTATGGTCAGAGGAGAGATCATCAAGGCGCGTGAGTGAATAGTTTAGTGTTCCTAAACTATTGTAAAAAAAGAAGTCAAGGATATCAGGATTTCGGTTGGGATCTGATGGCCAATAGGTGGCTGTGTCAGGAGTGATAGTGGAGCAATGTTTCCGTGTGAGTGCAGACAGCAAAGCACGTCCTCGTGTATTTGTGGATCTTGACCCCCAGTGTTGGTGCTTCGCATTAAAGTCCCCACCCACAAGGAAACGATGTCCGATGGAGTCTAGAAAGGAGATGAATTGGGAGTCGGAAATGGATTTATTGGGAGGGCAGTACGCTGATGCTAGTGTAAGAGAAAAAGTGAAGGTGGTGATTGAAACTGCAGTGGATTGAAGGAAATCATGTGATACCAAAGGAACTATGTGGTGAGATATGGAGTTATGGACAATGACAGTGGTACCTGCATGAGCTGTTCCATCTGGGTGAACAGTTCGATAAGTCTGGTACTGTCGAACGGTAAATGGTCGTTTGCTCGTAAATATGCTTATTAGATTCTGCTACAAATAGTCACGTGGACTAAGAACAACAAAAATAGAACGTGAAAATTGTTTGATGATTTCTGTTCCAAATTCCAGCTCAAGGGCCATTTCATTTTATTTTTTTTCAAGTTTTGAAAGCCCATATTTCCCACACATTTATTGTTTCGGCAATCGGAAGTTATGGAAGCAGCTGACACCTGCACACTGACTGTCAACACACAGCTGACACCTGCACATCATCTAAGTCAGCAGAAAGATCAGCACTCCTTAATCTAATCTGTCCTTATTTATTTCTCCTTTTCCTCTCACCAGCTCTCATTCATCTCGTCACTGTACCCCTGACGTATTTCTTTATCACTCTTATCATATAAATTGTATTGTTTGTCTAGTTAATAAACTACTTTTTAAAAAGGCCCCTTTGGTTAATAATTATTTAACTGGAGTAGGCTATTTGTATTCTTTTTTTAGTTATTTCCAATTCTTTTTTTTTGTTGGAAAATCGATTTTCAGTTACCAGTATAGATAAACAAATGACATTTTTTTTTTTCTTTACTTTCTCTTTCGTCCTTTATTTAATTTAGGTATATTCAAAAAAATATATAATTTAGTTGATAATCGATGAAAAAAAAATTATTCAGTGATCTTTTGACAAATTGATGAGGATCTTGATCCATGCCATGACTCAACTAGTTAGCTGAATAAAAAAATGATGATTGTTAGTATTAGATAAATTGGTAGGTCATTTCGGACATGTAAGTATGTATTTTCCTTTTTTTGAAAAATTCTCTTAATCACTGTGTTAACAGAAGAAAAAGAACAGTACGAATCATTCCTATTTTCAGTTTTCTATTGAACTTTCTGGGAACTAACCGAGAGAAGCATTTCTAAATTAGATAAAGAAATATATTTATTCAGTAAGGGTCTTTATTTGATGTAGAAAAAATGTTAAATTACATTTTTCATCGTTTTGATAATTAATTATTTTTTTAATTAGAATCTGTAACAGCCGTACTGCTCGTGGGGTAGCTCAATCTAATCCGAATGGGCTACGCAAATTGAGTGGATCAATTATTGAGAGCTTTGAAAGGCAATTAGACAACGGAACAACCTTTTATCCGATTTGTGGTCGATCCCAGAGAGGAGGATTCACAATTGGAATTAACTCAACTCTCATGGAACAAGAATCATTTGCAGAAGAATGGGGTATGACAATGCGGATATTGGTATCGTACTAAGCGTAATATTGCACTCTGGGAAAAAACAAATAAAACTATGTCATAAACATATATAAGTTAACGATCGTCAACGAAAAACGAGAAGAAAAAGGAAAGAGGTTGAATGTAGTTACTGAACGAGAGTTGTCACAAGACTGTTTTTATTTGAGCTTTTAAAGCCTCTCTAAATACATTCGGGATGTTTACATCCCGATGACTTAAGGATTAGGCTGGCTGCCTACGACGTCCGAACCTTAACTCCCCCCTGCCAGTTTACGCATATTTCTTCGTAAACTCCAAGGTCCGCCGCACTCAGTACACAGCCTGTAATCCCTTACATCACGTTTACGGTCTAATATATTCATAGTCCTCACAAAAAACAAAGAAAAGAGATAATACAGAAATAAAACAAAAATAATAATAACAAAAAATAATACATTCGCCCTGGACCCGGTGGCTGCCAGGTAAAAAAAAAAATGGAACATCCACAATATAAATAATGAAAACAAAAACTCTCTCTGAGCAGCACATGTGAATGTGAACATGTGAAACATATGATTCCGGATCAGTTGCTCCGTATCGGATCGAGGGCACACCATCTTACGCACATTCAACACCCTCCCCCCTGTGTTGGGAGTTTCAACTGTTCAATGTGAACGGTTCGCCTCTTCTTTGGGGTGGTCATACTCTCGATGGTCACGAGATTATGTTCCCGAATTATGATGACCTTAAAGGGCCCCTCATACCGAACAAGTTCCTTACTACGATTTGACACGACTTTTCTGTACACAACGGTCCCAATCGATATTGCTCCTATGCGATCCCGCACCTTCAAATTTGCCCGTGCCACGCGCTTGGATTTTTCGCGCATAATCTTATCGCGTACTTTGTACCACATCTTTCCGAGCTGTATGTGGGTGTTATGGAGCTGTGCCACCATTCCCTCATCCGCCACCGTCTCTGGCCAGTTCCTCGGTCTCACTCGTAATCCAAACAAAATTTCGAAGGGTGCTAACCCCGTCGTGGCATGTATCGAGTGGTTGTATGCCGCCACCGCCATTGGCATCGCTACGTTCGCCGATAGGCCTTTATCCACCTGGTACACGCGTAAGTGGTCGCTGAGGGTGCTGTGTAACCTTTCGATGGTTCCCCTGCTCTTGGGATGCCCGGGGGTATTAAAATGCCATACCACATCCCGTTTTTGCATTTCGGCTCTCACGGTTGCATTGTCAAACTCCCGTCCCCCGTCCGACGAGATCCTCTCTGGTATGCCGTAGAACTGAAACCATGTGTTGAGGGCTTGTAATATGGAATCTGATGACTTGTCTCCCACCGCGTAGGCCATAGCCACTTTGCTAAATGGGTCGATGATAGTGACCCACTTAAAACCCCGCCACGTGAAGGTGTCCACTTGAATCTCCGTCAGTGGTGCTTCTGCCGTGGGTGATTCCTCCTGGAGTCCCTGCGGGGGATGTCTATCATATTTCGTCTTCTGACAAACTTCGCATGCTCCGATTACCTCCTGAATAGTCCGCTGCATCCCCCACCAAAAATAGCGCCTTCGTAGTGCTTGTGCCGTCTCCTGCCCACCGCGGTGGTTGGTTTTTCCTTGGTGATACGCCAGTGTTACCTCGCGTTGCTGCTCCTCGTCCCGCAGGGTTTGGACCACGGAAAGACACCGAATGAACGAGCGATCCACCCCCAACAGCTCTTTCTGCCACAGCTTTTTAATTTTGTCCCACACAGTCTCGTTGCCCACGAATAAATGGTGTGTTTTGCCGGGTTTGGACACGTCCTTGAGAGCCTGACAAATTTGATCTCCTCGAACTCCCGGTGGTGACCAAATCGTCGCGATCTGACTCCTACTGTACGTACTATGGAGTATTTTCAGAGCACCCGATGTTTGAGTTTTCCAAATGATCTGCCTCCGCTTATCATTGATAATTTCGTCCGTCGTCTCCATATCACGCGGTCTCTCTCCTATAGACTCGTCTGATGGTGTGTCCGCACTCCTGTCACTATCTTTCCGCGTGCTGCTCCTGCCCGCTTCTCCAGGCGTCCATTCCTCAATGAACTGCCTCATACCGCTCGATGTTTCCCCTTCTTCTATGGCGTTCACCATAATAGCGCGCGACAGCCAATCTGCCACGACGTTGTCTTTGCCTGGCTTATATACAATATCCAGATTGTATTGGGCTAAGAATTCCTTCCACCTTGTTACCCTTGAGGAGGATTCTTTGAGTTTTCCGACCCATTGAAGAGGTCGGTGATCCGTATGTATTCGAAACCTTCTGCCAAATACATACGGACGGAAGTGCCCAATGGCCCACACTATCCCGAGGAGTTCTCGTTCCAGAGCGCTGTACCGCGCCTCCGTGTCCGTCAGGCGTCTGCTCGCGTAAGCCACCGGTCTTTCCCCGTCTTCGCCTTCCTGTGACAATACTGCCCCCAAGGCATAGTCGCTTGCGTCGGTGGTGATCGTGAAATCCTTCTCAAAGTTAGGGAAAGCCAAAATCGGCGCCTCCTGCAAACGTGCCAAGCATTTGCGGATATTCTGCTCTATCAGCGGCGTGATCATTATCCGTGCTCCTTTCCGTAGTAAATTGTTAATGGGTACCATATATTCTGCCATGTCCGGCACGAAACGGCGGTAGTAATTGAGCGTGCCCAGTAATCTCCGAATCCCTTTTACATCTTTTGGCACCTCCATTCTCTGGATCGCTTCTACTTTCGTCGAGTCTGGTTGAACCCCTTCCTGTGAGATTGTGTGCCCTAAAAAACTAATCTGCTCCTGCCCCAGTGACGATTTGTCTATTGACAGTTTCAACCCGAAATCCCTTAATCTCTCAAATACGTTCCGGAGGTGTTGAATATGTTCCGATTCCGTTCGGCTGAAGATCAGCAGGTCATCCATGTAAATTTGGCACATATTTTCGTCCATTCCTCTCAGAAGTTCGTCCATGAGACGCTGAAAGGTTAGTGGAGCATTTTTGAGACCGAACGGCATTCTCGTGAACTCAAAATGCCCTCTTTCAAACGAAAACGCAGTTTTATGTTGGTCATGCGCAGCTAGTTTGATCTGATGGTACCCTGCTTTTAGGTCCAATGTGCTAAAAATTTTTGCACCGTTTAGTCTGTCTAGGATGTCTTCGAACCGCGGGATCGGATATTTTTCGTCCAGGGTATTATTGTTAAGTTTCCGAAAATCCACCACGACTCGGTATTTTTCCTCACATTCTCCCGGTCGACTTTTCTTTTTCACTGCCCACAAAGGGCTATTATACGGAGACGTGCTATCTCTGATAATACCTTGGCGCTTGAGATCCTCGATCTCCTTTCTAATGTGTTGTCTGAGCGCTTGCGGATACCGCCTCTCCTTCACATACGTCACCCGCTCTACTTTTAACGGGATCTCATGTAGCGTTTTCCCCGTTGCTCCTAGCTTGTCCCCTTCAGCGAAAAAAATATCCCTAAACTCGCTCCTCAGACTCTCCCTCCAATCCTCCACTCTCTTAACCGCTCCTATTTGCTCCGTTTCGCCCCTTACGCCCCCCCCGGCTTCGATAGGTTCGCTTCCCTATTTTGATCCTCCAGTTCTCCCCCTCGTTTTCGATGCGCGCGCCTACTTTTCCCAGTAAATCACACCCCACTATTATCTGGTATTCCCGTGGCATGTCTTCCACGACGTGTACTTTTATGTCACCCATTACTTTCGCCCATTCTTCCAGCCCCACGACCGCTTCTCCCATTACTTCGCAGGGTCCCCCAAGAGTAAGTAATTTACACTTACATACCTTGATCTGGTGTGCCCTCTCTCCTCTACGCAACCTCTCTAACGCACCACGAGATATTATTGTATTGGTGCTGCCAGTATCAATGAGGCACCTCTCCCCCTTCCCGAACTCGATAATTGGCAAACCACACATCCTTTCCCGCACTGTATTGCACCTTAGGATGCGGTCGCCTCTCTGCTGCCACTCTCCTTAGGCCTCCGTACGCCGCTCCCATCTGCGCGAGGGATTCTTCTGCCACTCTCGTCGTCTGCTCCCGCTGCGCTTCGACTCCTCTCCGTCTCCGACGTCCCTGATGACTCGTCGCCCGATGATCCAATTTCTCTTGGTGTCGCGCTCCGCCTCTCCCGGATTTCCTGGTTGTTCACCTCCATTGGTTCTGCTTTGTGAAATTCCCTTCTACGAAACAAGTATGGACATTGTCTTGCTATGTGTCCTTCTTCCCCACACTCAAAGCACTTAGTGCGAGGGCACTGAGCTACCAGATGGCCCGTCTTTCCACAACAATGACATTTCCTTTCTTCTTTCCGAGGTGCGTACCTAGGCCTCGTCACTCCCAATCTTCTCTCTCTTGTCGCTCCCCTGTCTCTACCGGCAAACGGCGTTTCCTGTCTCCTCCACACTGCTTTTGGGGTCCTGTTTCTCCTATATGGGATCTGGCTCCAATCGTTGTCATCTTCGTTCATTTTTACTTCTTCTTCCCTTGCGCCTTCTATCATCTTACTTCTTCTATCATCGCCTGGGCGCATTCGAGGAACGATCGCTCATTAGGGAACCCTTCCTTCCTTCCCGTCTCCTTCGCTAATTGTACCTTTAAGATTGTTGACAGGAATCCCATCCTGCCCTCCACTTCATCGGCGCTAGTTGTCTCCCTCATTTTCTCATTTATTTTATTGTAGCGGACAACCAGGACTGCAGCATACTGTCCACTATTCTGTCTCGGAGATTTCATTTCTCGAAACATTTGGAATATATCCTCCTCTGGGGTCCATCGTCCCCCCCCCATATGCTTTTTTCAGTCTCGTCTTTACTATCTCCCACGGGGTTTCCTCGTCCGCCTGTATCAGGTTCAGCACCTTCCTTTTCACCCTGCACACCAGGTCTGCCTTTATTGACTTAGCGTCACCTGGGTCGAGTAACCCTTCGTCCATCTTGGCTTGTATCCTCTCCATAATCCTATCTCCACCTTTGAGAAAATGATTTAACTCACCTATTTCCCCAGAAAATTTTTCGAGGTCTGAGATCATTTTCCTCATGTCCTGTGACGTCACTGCCCGCACCTTCATCCACGCCAGTGTGTTCGCATGGGCTTCAGCCATGGTTTCTTTAGGTAACTGTGGAACTTCAAACGCTGCCGGCCGCAATTCCACCATTACCTACTTTAATTAAATCACACGAAAGTGAATAAGAAGGAAAAAAAAACCAAAAACCAACTCGCACGTTAATGACTCGAACCCACTCCGCTCCCGGGTTTCGGCACCAGTTAACGATCGTCAACGAAAAACGAGAAGAAAAAGGAAAGAGGTTGAATGTAGTTACTGAACGAGAGTTGTCACAAGACTGTTTTTATTTGAGCTTTTAAAGCCTCTCTAAATACATTCGGGATGTTTACATCCCGATGACTTAAGGATTAGGCTGGCTGCCTACGACGTCCGAACCTTAACTTATATATATATATAAGTTAACGTTCGTGAGAACTAGAACAGTAAGAAAAGATCGAGAAAGAGGTAATAGAAATGAATAGGGCAAGCGATAGTATAAGACTGCTTTATTCATAGCTCTTAATCCCATACACATACACTCGGAATGTTTACATCCCGATGTTTTGGTATTAAGACTGCGTACCAACAGTGCCCAGGCCTTAACTCCCCCCCGCCAGTTTACGCACACTCCCTCGTAAACTCTAAGTCCGACCCGAGTGTACAATCAGGTGGCTCGGGTTCTTAAGGGCCAAGGCCAGCGCACCCAATACACAATCTATAATCCATCACACTACTAAAGACACATTTAAATAAGTCAAATAAAATATAAATGTACAAAACAAAATAATAAAACCTCCTATAAAATAATAATACTATAAAAACTAAGAACAGAACTCTCTGTCTGAATGTCACATATATTAACAATATGACCTATAACAACACAATTACTTGCTTCGTGTCGGATCGAGGACACACCAGTTTACTCACGCCCCCCCCCCTAGAGTGGGAGTTTAAGTTGTTCAATATGAACTGTCCGCCGTTTCCTTGGGTGGTCCACACTCTCGATAGTTACAAGATTGTGTTCTCGGATCACAACAACCTTGAAAGGGCCTTCATATCGGACCGGCTCTTTACTCCGATTCGAACCTAATTTCCTATAAACGACGGTCCCGATCGTAATCGACCCCATTCTGTCCCGGACTTTCATATTTGCCCTCGCAACGCGTTTGGTTTTTTCCCCCGATATACGATCGCGCACTGTACGCCACATTTTTCCCAGCCGCATGTGGGTATTCACGAGCTGTTCCGTGCTCCCTTCATCCGCCACCGTCTCTGCCCAATTTCGCGGTCTCGCGCGTAACCCAAAGATAATTTCAAACGGCGCAAATCCCGTGGTGGTGTGAATTGAGTGGTTATACGCCGCCACCGCCATTGGCATCGCAACATTAGCTGACTGCCCCTTATCGACCTGGTATACCCGCAGGTGATCGCTGAGGGTGCTGTGCAGGCGCTCAACGTTTCCTCTACTTTTGGGATGTCCCGGGGTATTAATATGCCATACCAGGTCTCTATTTTTCATCTCAGCGCGAACTTTGGCGTTGTCGAACTCTCTCCCACCATCCGACGAAATGCGCTCGGGGATGCCATAAAATTGGAACCACAAGTTGACGGCATGCAGAATAGCGTCTGCCGATTTGTCCCGCACCTCGTATGCCATAGCCACCTTACTAAATGTGTCGATTGTAGTGACCCATTTGAATCCACGCCACGTAAACGTGTCGATTTGTAAATCGATCAGTGGCGACTCTGTTGTGGGTGTCTCCTCCAGTCGTCCTTGTGGTGGATGGCGGTCATATTTGGTTTTCAGGCAGATTTCACAAGCCCCTATGATCTCCTGGATGGTCTGCCGCATCCCCCACCAAAAATATCTCCGCTGTAGCGCCTGCGTTGTCTCTTGCACGCCACGGTGATTCGTCTTCCCCTGGTGGTACGCAAGTGTGACCTCCCGCTGTTGCTCCACGTCACGCAACGTCTGAACCGCCGATAGGCACCTTATAAACGTGCGGTCGATTCCTAATTGCTCGCTCTGCCACAATCTTCTAATTTTCTCCCAAATCGTCGCGTTACCGACAAATAGGTGGTACGTTTTTCCCGGTTTGGAGGCATCTTTCAGTGCCTGGCAAATTTGCTCTAGCCTCACTCCCGGCTCCGACCAGATCGTCGAAATTGTGCTTCGACCGTATTCGTCGTACGTCACCGTCATCAGGCCCGAAGTTTTTGTCTTCCAAATGATTTGGTGACGTTTGTCGTTGATAATCTCCTCAGACGTTCCCATGTCTCGTGGTCTTTCTCCAACAGACTCTTCTGATGTGGGGCTATGTCTCGCGCCACCATCTTCCCGCAGATCGGTACTTCCTGCTTCTCCTGGCGTCCACTCCGCAAGGAATTGTCGACTACCCCCTGATTTCTCGCCATCCTCAATAGCATTCGTCATAATGGCACGCGACAGCCAGTCTGCCACGACATTATCCTTCCCTGGCTTATACACAATCTCCATATTGTATTGCGACAGAAACTCCTTCCACCGTGTCACGCGTGCGGATGATTCCTTCAATTTCCCCACCCATTGCAGCGGTCTGTGATCGGTGTGGACTTTAAATTTTCTCCCAAATACGTATGGGCGGAAGTGACCAATGGCCCAGATGATACCCAGTAGTTCCCGTTCGAGGGCACTGTAGCTAGCCTCCGTGTCAGTCAACCTTCTGCTCGCATATGCTACCGGCCTCTCCCCATCGATTCCCTCCTGGGACAATACCGCTCCCAAGGCGTACTCACTTGCGTCCGTTGTGACAGTAAACGCCTTCTCAAAATTTGGAAATGCTAAGATAGGTGCTTCTTGCAACCGTTCCATACATTTCTGGATATTTTTCTCAATTAGCGGCGTGATTATCACTCGCGCCCCTTTGCGTAATAAATTACTAATAGGGACCAAGAATTCCGCCATATCCGGAACGAAACGGCGATAATAATTTAGCGTCCCCAATAACCGCCGAATGCCTTTAACATCTTTTGGCACCGCCATTCTCCGGATCGCATCTATTTTCATGGAGTCCGGTTGGACTCCCTGCCGAGATATAGTATGTCCCAGAAAACTAATGGTCTCCTGACCCAGGGACGACTTTTCTATCGATAATTTCAGCCCAAATTCCTTTAACCTCTTAAAAACACTCCGAAGGTGTTCTATATGTTCCGGTTCGGTACGGCTGAAGACTATGAGGTCGTCCATATAGATCTGGCAGATGTTCTCATCAATTCCCCTCAGGAGTTCATCCATTAGCCGCTGGAATGTTATCGGGGCGTTTTTCAAACCGAACGGCATCCTTGTAAACTCGTAATGACCTCGTTCGAATGAAAACGCCGTCTTATGCTGATCATTCGCATTCAGTCTAATCTGGTGATATCCCGCTTTCAGATCTAACGTATTGAAGATTTTCGCTCCACTCAGCCTATCCAGTATATCCTCAAAGCGTGGAATAGGATATTTCTCGTCTAGAGTGTTCTCATTGAGCTTTCTAAAGTCTATAACTACTCTGTAATGATCTTCTTCGTCGCCTGGTCTATTTTTTTTTTCACCGTCCACAGGGGACTATTGTACGGCGAAGTGCTATTTCTGATAATCCCTTGACGCTTTAATTCGTCGATTTCCCTCCGGATGTGTTGACGAAGTGCTTGAGGATATTGCCTTTCTTTCACGTATGTTACGCGCTCTACTTTTAGAGGTATCTCGTGCTCTGTCTTCCCTGTTGCTCCTAACAGATCTCCCTCTACGAAAAAAATGTCTCTAAATTCGTCACGCAGCCTCTCCCTCCAATCCTCTACTCTCTTTACCGCCCCAATTCGTACCTTTCCACCCCGTACTGTCCCCTGACTCCGATACGTTAAATCCCCTAATCTAATCCTCCAGTTTTTCTCTTCGTTCATTATGCGCGCGCCTACCCGTCCTAACAAATCGCATCCCACAATTATTTGATAGTCACGCGTCATCTCCTCTACGACGTGCACCGTTATTTCCCCTCCTACATTCGCCCATTTTTCTAGTCCTACCACTGCCTCTCCCATCACTTCGCAGGGTCCCCCCAGAGTGAGTAGTTTACAATCACATACCTTAATCTGGTGTGTACTCGCTACCTGTGTCTATTAAGCACCTCTCCCCCTTCTCGAACTCAATAATTGGCAACTCGCACATCCCTTTCCACGCCGTATTACATATTAGGATGTGGTCGCCTCTCTGCTGCCACTCTCCTCAGGCTTCTACGTGCCGCTGCCATCGACGCGATTTATTCTTCTGCTTCTCCTGTTCTCCGCTCCTGTGGCGCCCTGGCTCGTCTCCCTCAGTTTCCGATGTTCCCGATGAATCATCAGCTGACGATCCTGTGTCTCTGGGGGTTGTTCTACGCCTCTCACGAACTTCTTGGGCGTTGACCTCCATAGGTTCTGCCTTATCGAATTCCCTTCTTCTGTATACGTACGGGCACTGTCTTGCGATATGCCCTTCCTCCCCGCACTCGAAACATTTCGTTCTAGGGCACTGTGCCACCAAGTGACCCGTCTTACCACATCCGTGGCACCTCCTCTCTTCTCTACGAGGCATATATCTAGGCCTTGCTCCTCTGAATTTCTTTTCTCCTGTCACTCCCCTATCTCTACCCGTAAACGCTGTTTCGGGTTTCTTCCATACGGTCTTTGGGGTCCTGATTTTTTTATAAACGACCCGGCTCCAGTCACTCTCGTCTTCTCGGATACGCAATTCTGCTTCCCTAGCGCTGGCGTCGATCATCGTTTGCGCGCACTCTAGGAAAGAGCGTTCGTGAGCGAATCCCTCTTTTCTTCCCGTTTCCTTGGCCAGCTGCACCTTCAATATTGTTGACAGGAAGCCCATCCGGCCTTCTACTTCTTCCGCGCTAAACGTCTCTCTCATCTTTTCGGTAACCTGATTGTAACGGACTACCAGACCTGCGGCATACTGTCCGTTACTCTGTCTCGGAGACCTCGTTTCCCGAAACATCTGAAAAATATCTTCCTCAGGGGTCCAACGCCCCCCTCCATACGCTTTTTTTTAGTCGCGCCTTTACCACTTCCCATGGGGTTTCCTCGTCAGCTTGGATCTGATTCAGGATGCTTCTTTTTACTCGACATATCAAAGCCGCGCTCAGTGATTCCGCGTCCCTGAGGTCCAGCCAATTGCCTTCCACCTTTGTCCCGATTAACGCTGCGAGGCGGTCCCCTCCCTTTAAAAAGTGATTAAGTTCACCCAGCTCACCTGTAAACTTCTCCAGATCCGAAATCGCTTTTCTCAGATCCTGGGTGTTCATAGTCTTCACCCTCATCAGGGCGAGTGCATTTGCGTGAGTCTCCGGTAGCAGGCCCACTCTCCTAGGTTCCGTCCCATCAACGATATTTAAGACGGGCTGTCTTAATACGCCACTTTCCGTCATATCGTCTTCTATGTGTATCGATCTAAATCGGGCCACAACAAAATTTCCCCGAACTGTGTTCCTTAATTTTTTTTCCCGGGTTTCGGCACCAGTTAACGTTCATGAGAACTAGAACAGTAAGAAAAGATCGAGAAAGAGGTAATAGAAATGAATAGGGCAAGCGATAGTATAAGACTGCTTTATTCATAGCTCTTAATCCCATACACATACACTCGGAATGTTTACATCCCGATGTTTTGGTATTGAGACTGCGTACCAACAGTGCCCAGGCCTTAACTCCCCCCCGCCAGTTTACGCACACTCCCTCGTAAACTCTAAGTCCGACCCGAGTGTACAATCAGGTGGCTCGGGTTCTTAAGGGCCAAGGCCAGCGCACCCAATACACAATCTATAATCCATCACACTACTAAAGACACATTTATATATATAAGTTAAAGTCAGAGGCAAGTTTATGTTGTAAACTAATACGATCATGGGAGGTAAACAACCCATGATCCTATGTAGGTCGGATTGCTAAAGACAATAAAGTAGTCTCTTTACAGAAGTTCGAGAGTGTAGTTCGTTTCCCTCTTTCCTATTATTTCTTACAGCTTAACCTCCGACAATTAACTGGTGCCGAAACCCGGGAACCTAGTACGGCGAAGCGAAAAGTAATAATTTTCTTTTCTTTATTTTTTCTTCGTTCTTTCGCTTCACGTTTTTTTTCAATAAAATGCCAGAGGGAGTGTTACGACCCCCAGTGCTTAGTGCGGCAACAGATATACCGCAGTTACCTCAAACGACCATGGCACCGGCTCACGCGAATACATTGGCGTGGATGAAGATCCAGGCGATCACGGCTCAGGACATGAGGAAGTCGATTTCGGATCTGGAAATATTCACAGGCGAGACCGGGGAACTAAATCATTTCCTTAAAGGGGGCGACCGGCTGATTACGCGGATAGAGGGGAAACGGTCGGAGGACCTGATAACGGAAGGGGACGCAGAATCGCTGAGGGCAGCTCTGGTGTGCAGAGTGAAGCGGAGTGTCCTGAACATGATCCAGGCCGACGAGGAGACCTCGTGGAACGTAGTGAAGGAGCGGCTGAAGAAGGCGTTCAGCGGGGGAAGATGGACCCCGGAAGAGGACATTTTTAAACTCTTCAGGGAAACGAAGAGACACCAGCAGACGAACGGCAGTACGCCGGAACGATGCTGGCAAGATACAACAATATCACGGAGAAGATGCGGGAGACAGTAGAAGCCAGGATGGCGTTCTTATCAACTATCCTAAAAGTACAGCTAGCGAATGAAACTGGAAGAAAGGAGGGGTTACCGAGAGAACGCACATTTCTGGAATGTGCCTAAGAAATGGTGGACACCAGTGCTAGAGAGGAAGACACGCAGTTGGCGAGGAAGAAACGGGCTGGAGAAGAGTGCCATATAGAAGGCCCAAAACCACGGCCATCGCATGGAAGAAGAAGGAGGCGGAGTACAGTGGAAGAGAAAGATTAATGGCGGGGGAAAGGAGCCGAGGAAATGTGGGGCGCTCCGGAAGGCGAGACGACAGGAAGTGCTATGAGTGTGGGAAAGCAGGACATTTGGTAGCACAATGCCCACGCACTAGGTGCTTTGAATGTGGTACGGAAGGGCATGTAGCCAGGCAGTGCCCGTATATGAGCCGACGCAGAGACGGGAACAGACCTGAACCGATGGAGATAAACGCTCAGAAGATGCGGAGGAAAGAGAGGCCGCAGCCAGAAGCGTCAGAGACCTCGGAAACTTCAGAGACGCGATAAGGAGAGTTTAACAGTTCACGTGGTAGAAAAGATGCCCCGGGAATATGGAGGGATAATAGGGTGCGATTTGCTAGGTAAAGTAGGAGCAAAGGTTAGGAACGAAAAGGGGCGATGGGACATTCGAATAGGTAAGGTAAGGTATAGGTGCCTGGGACTAGGGAGAGAAGTAGGGCGAGATGGGGGGGGGGGGGCGCGAGTAGGAGCGCGAAAGCAAGCAGAAGATTGGAAAGGGGAGGTTAAGAGAAAATACATAGATATTTTCTTCAAGGAAGGCGAGCGATTGGGGCTCACAGGTAGAACTGTACACGAGATTCCACTCAAGCAAGACAGGGTGTGCTATGTGAAGGAGCGCAGGTATCCGCAGGCTCTGAGGCACCACATTCGTGAGGAGCTAGACAACCTGAAGAAGCACGGGACTATAGTGGACAGTTCATCGCCATATAACAGCCCCCTGTGGGCCGTCAAGAAAAATAATGAGGAAGGTGGGAGTCCAGACAAATATAGAGTCGTAGTGGACTACAGAAAACTTAATGAAAATACGGTGGATGAAAAATATCCAATCTCCAGGTTCGACGACATTTTGGACAGGCTGAGCGGGACGAAGATATTTAGCACTCTGGATCTTAAAGCGGGGTATCATCAGATTCAAATGCACCCTACAGACCGACACAAGACGGCATTCACGTTTGAGAGAGGCCACTATGAGTTTACGAGGATGCCATTTGGCCTGAAGAATGCACCCATTACGTTCCAGCGGCTCATGGATGAGTTTCTACGAGGGATAGACGAGTCGGTATGCCAAATATATATGGATGACCTCTTGATATTCAGTGCGACCGAGGCACTACATGCGGATCACCTGCGGATGGTATTCGATCGCGTGAGGCAATTTGGCTTGAAATTGTCAGACGAAAAGTCCCGTCTAGGCCAAGAGGTTATCAATTTTTTGGGGCATACGATCTCTAGGGAGGGAGTGAGACCCGATGCCGGGAAGGTGGCAGGGATTCAGAAGATGGTGGTTCCGTCGGACGTTAAAGGGATCCGGCGCCTGCTGGGTACGCTTAACTATTACAGGAGATTTGTCCCCAAAATGGCGGCTTGTTTGGTACCCCTAAACAATCTCCTGAAGAAAGGTCAGAAGGTGGTCATCACCCCAGATATCGAGGCGAATTTTCGGAAGTGCATGGATCGTCTCCAGGAACATCCGGTTCTGGCATTTCCCGACTTCACGAAGCAGTTCACAATCACGACGGATGCCAGTGAATACGCCTTGGGAGCGGTTCTGTCACAGGTGGGGGGCACAGGGGACCGTCCCGTAGCGTACGCCAGTAGGCGCCTCATCGAGGCGGAAAGTAGGTATAGCGCTCTAGAGCGGGAATTATTAGGGATAGTCTGGGCGATAGACCATTTCCGGCCCTATGTGTTCGGGAGAAGGTTCCGGGTGCACACTGACCACAAACCGTTACAGTGGGTCGGTAAATTAAAAGAGTCGTCGGCGAGGGTCATGCGTTGGAAGGAGTTCCTCAGCCAATACAACTTGGAGGTTATATATAAGCCCGGTAAGGAAAACGTCGTGGCGGACTGGCTGTCCCGGGCGATGGTGGTCAACGTACTCGACCAAGATCAGGGGGAATCCTCCCGGGACGGAAGGCAGTTCTTGCGAGAATGGACGCCGGAGAGAGAAGAAGACCAACAGGAACCAGGGTCTACGGATTTGGTACCGTCGGCAGGAGGAGAGAGCTCAACGGACGACAGGCCTGCGGACATGGAAGAGTGGGAAGAAATTATCAATGATAAGTGCCACCAGATAGTCTGGAAGACGAAGACCTTCAGCCCCATGAAAATAGCACGTGATAGTTCTCCACGATCGACCACCACGACCATATGGTCCGCTCCAGGGGTGAACAATGACCAAATTAGTCGTACCCTTAATGATGCTTCCACACCAGGGAAGACCCATTTTCTTTACGTCGGGAACGCAACCATATGGGAGAAAATTAGGCGACTTTGGGGGACGGAGCAGATTGGGGTTGACCGAACATTTGTACGGTGTACCATGATGGTAGAGACTATCCCGGATGAGCCAACGCACAAGGAGATAACGCTATCGTACCATCAGGACAAAACAAACCACCGGGGAGAACAAGAGACGGCTCAGGCGTTGAGGCGGAAGTATTACTGGTGGGGGATGCGAAAGACAATCCAGGAAACACTAGCTGCGTGCGAAGTTTGTCACCATACCAAATATGACAGGCACCCACCGACCGGGCAACAAGTCGAGACTCCCACGGCGCAAACACCGCTCACTGACCTTCAAGTTGATACCTTCACTTGGCGGGGACACAAGTGGGTCACCATGGTTGACTTTTTTAGTAAAATGGCTATGGCATACCCTATTCGGGAAAAGTCATCGGAAGCAGTACTAGGCGCGCTGAGGCGTTGGTTCCAATTTTACGGCGTCCCAGATCAGATAGCGTCGGACGGTGGAAAGGAGTTCGATAACGCCGATGTGCGGAAAGAGATGAAGGCTCTGGACGTGATGTGGCACGTCAATACCCCAGGGCATCCAAAGAGCCGAGGAGGAATTGAGCGTCTCCACAGTACCTTGGGTGATCATCTCCGCGTCTACAATGCCGACAAAGGGTTGGAGCCGGCAGAGGCAATGCCTAGGGCGGTCATTGCGTATAACCATTCTGTTCACACTGCCACCGGGTTTTCACCCTTTGAAATCCTTTTCGGACTTCGTGGGCGGCGCCGAGACACGAGTAGAGCGGTGGTGGGAGACGAGACGTCCGCACAACTCACCACCAACCGCGTGGAACTGGGGAAATTATGGGGGAATGTGTACGCGAAAATTACCGCGGAAAAATCCAGGAGGGTGTTGAGGGAGAACGCGGGCGTGAAACCACTAGATGGGTGCGTTGCGATAGGCACTACGGTTTATCGTAAGATCGGTTCCAATAGGAGTAAGGAGGTGTCCCGTTATGAGGGTCCCTTCCGGGTGATCACGATTCGTGAACACAATTTGGTGACCATCCAAAGTGTTCATGAACCCACGAAGAGGAGAACTGTCCATCTCGAGCAGTTAAAGCTTCCAGTGGGGAAGCCATCCAAATAGGAAATTGACTCAAATTTCTCACTCCTGCACACATCTCTTTTGATTTTTGGTGGCATTTGCCAGATACATGTTTTTTTTTATTTTATCGTTTTAACCTTGTACCACATTGGATAAAGTTATGTTCTGTGTTTATGATTATAAGACAGTGTTGTGCTGCTCTAGGCGAGCAGGAAATTATTATGTCAGAACTGTATATAATTAGCATAAGTGTTAAGTTTCAGTTCCCGACGGATGGTCAGGAACTGGCAGGGGGGAGTTAAAGCCAGAGGCAAGTTTATGTTGTAAACTAATACGATCATGGGAGGTAAACAACCTATGATCCTATGTAGGTCGGATTGCTAAAGACAATAAAGTAGTCTCTTTACAGAAGTTCGAGAGTGTAGTTCGTTTCCCTCTTTCCTATTATTTCTTACAGCTTAACCTCCGACAATTAACTTATATATATATATATATATATATATATATATATATATATGTAATATGCAACTATCACAATGTGTAACCCCGCAGCTTATACCTTTCCTACATCATTATATGGTCATTGATCATTGACCCAGCACATAAAGCTCCACTTGAACATAGTATATTACTAATAGCAGCCATGCCTGTTCAAACATTCACCCAACTACAACATTTATACCTTAATAGATTTAGTATCAAGTATGAAGGAATTCTTTCATCCTAATTAACAATGCAGTACAGTCTGAACGTATTTTATTTTTATTTTATCATAGAAGATGTTTATTAGGAAATAAAAATTTCCTTATATAGCATTAGTAATTGGGATGTAAGAATTGGTTCATACTTATGTATGATTTCCGGTCGTAGCAACAATTATATAATATATACAGACACATACTGTGCATGACCAATTCTCTGAGGAAGCTGGTGGAAGGGACGGAAGCAGCGGAGGTTTCTCTGAGCGAAGAAAGGGCAGGACTCCGTGAGGATGATGGCCACACGATAAGTTTCCAATAGACCACAAGCTCACCACCCTTTTCCACCATCATATATCAAATTAAGATTTTTATAATCAAATATTCACATAAATACAAAGCATATTCTTAATTAGTGCTTTTAATTATGATCCAGTAATTAAATTTATGTTTTTTAATTCGGTTTGGTCTTATTTTTTATGTTGATGCAGTTTATTTCTAACAAGAATATATTATTTATTGTTCTACCCCTCATATGTTTAGCAGTGCTTGAAATAATAGCAGTGTTGAGTGTCTGAGTTGAAGGAGCACAGATACCCACAGGCTTTGAGGCACCATATTAGGGAGGAGCTGGACAACTTAAAGAAACAGGGGATCATCGAAGATAGCACGTCACCATATAATAGCCCCTTATGGGCTGTTATGAAAAAGAACGCGGAAGGTGGGGGCCCAGATAAGTATAGAGTGGTAGTAGATTACAGGAGACTCAATGAAAATACGGTGGACGAGAAGTACCCAATGCCCAGCTTCGATGACATTCTGGCCAGGCTGAGCGGGGCCAGGATCTTCAGCACCCTGGATCTCAAAGCGGGCTATCACCAGATACGGATGCATCCTAGGGACCAACATAAGACAGCCTTCACTTTTGAGAGAGGTCACTACGAGTTCACCAGGATGCCATTTGGATTGAAAAATGCACCCATCACATTCCAAAGGCTCATGGATGAGTTGCTACGGGGAGTAGACGAGTCCGTTTGCCAGATATACATGGATGACCTCTTAGTATTCAGCGCGAACGAGACCCAACATGTAGATCACTTGAAGACGGTTTTTGACCCGGTGCGACGATTTGGCCTCAAATTATCAGAGAAAAAGTCCCATCTGGGTCAGGAGGTCATCAGTTTTTTGGGGCACACAATATCCAAAGAAGGAGTCCGACCAGATGCCGGGAGGGTGGCAGCAATCCAGAAGATGGCGGTTCCATCTGACGTAAAAGGGATACGGCTGTTGATGGGAACGTGGAACTACTACTGGAGATTCGTCCCAGAAATGGCAGCATACCTGGTACTTCTTAACAACCTCCTCAAAAAGGGGAAAAAGGTAATCATCACCCTCGACATAGAGGCGAACATTCGCAAGTGCATGGGACGACTACAGGAACATCCGGTACTGGCGTTTCCTGATTGCACAAAGCAATTCACAATTACAACGGATGGCAGTGAATATGCCTTGGGAGTGGTTCTTTCACAAGCGGGGGACACAGGGGACCGGCCCGTAGCGTACGCCAGAAGGCGCCTCACGGAGGCGGAAAGTCGGTATAGTGGGCTGGAACGCGAGTTGCTTGAGATAATCTGGGCGATTGATCACTTCCGGCCGTACGTGTTCGGGAAGAGGTCCCGGGTGCATACGGACCACATACTGTTACAGTGGGCTGGCAAACTGAAGGAGTCGTCGGCGAGGGTCACTCGGTGGAAGGAATTTCGCAGCCAATACAACTTGGAGGTGGTGTATAAGCCCGGCAAAGAGAACGTCGTGGCGGACTGGCTATTCCGGGCGATGACAGTCAACGCAATCGAGCAGGAGAACGGGGAATCAACTCGGGATATCCGGTAGTTCTTGCAGCACTGGACACCAGAGGGGGAAGGCGATCATCGGGAACCAAGGCCTGCAGATGAGGAACAGTCGGCAAGAGGAGGGAGTTCGATAGACGACAGTCCTACGGATATGGAAGAGCGTGAGGAAATCATCAATGACAAGCACCGCCAGATAGTTTGGAAGACGAAGACCTCGGGGCTGATGAAGATATGGTCAGAGCCAGGAGCGACGATCGACGAAATTTGCCGTGTCCTAAAAAACGCTTCCAAACCAGGGAAGACCCACTATTTGCACGTGGGAAACGCGACCATATGGGAGAAGATTAAGTGGCTGTGGCGGACGGAAAAGATCGGGGTGGATAGAGCGGTTGAAGATGGTTGAAACAATCATGGACGAGGGAGCACAGAAGGAGATAACGCTTGCGTACCACCAGGGGAAGACAAATCACAGGGGGGAACATGAGACGGCTCAGGCGTTGAAGCGTAGGTACTTCTGGTGGGGGATGAGGAAGACAATTCAGGATGTGCTAGGGGCGTGCGAGGTTTGCCACCGTACCAAATACGATCGACATCCACCAACAGGGTTACAGGAAGAGGCACCCACGGAGAAAACACCGCTGAGCGATCTTCAAGTCGAAATTTTCACCTGGAAGGGACACAAATGAGTCACCGTGATTTACCTGTTTAGTAAAGCGGCGATGGCATACTCCGTCCGGAAAAGTCTTCTGAGGCGGCGTTAGGAGCACTGAGGAGATGGTTCCAGTTCTACAGAGTCCCTGATCGGATCGCGTCAGATGGCGGGAGAGAATTCGACAACGCCGACGTGAGAAAGGAAATGAAATCACTGGGCGTAGTGTCGCATGTCAATACCCCAGGGTATCCAAAGAGCAGAGGGGGAATCGAGCGTGTCCACAGCACCTTGGGGGACCATCTCCGGGTCTACCATGCTGATAAAGGGTTGGGGCCGGAGGCGGAAATGCCAATGGCGGTAATGGCATACAACCACTCCATCCACACGGTCACAGGGTTCTCAACCTTCGAAATCCTTTTTGGCCTTCGCGGCCGTCGCAGTGACGCCGGTGGGACGGCGACAGGTGACGAGATGTCCGCACAGCTCGTAAACAACCACGTGGTGTAGGAGAAACCGTGGGGGAAGGGTTACGAGCGTATTACAGTGGAAAAGACTAGGAGGGTAGCGAGGGAGACTGTGGGTGTCCAACCGATCGCTGGGCGTGTCACGATAGGGGCCACAGTTTACAGGAAGATTGCATCCAATCGGAGCAAAGAGTAGTCGCGGTATGAGGGTCCCTTCAGGGTGATCGCTATTCGCGAGCACAATCTAGTGACCGTACAAAGTGTCCACGGACCCAGGAAGCGTAGGACTGTACATATACAGCAGTTAAAGCTTCCAGCGGGGAAGCCTTTCGAATAGGAATCTACCTGTAGTATCCTCGCCCCTGCACACACCTCAGTTCGGACCAGACTTTGATTTTTTTTTTGTTTATTTATTATTATATTAGTTTCTTAGGCCTGTAAGGTTTTGCTTAATTGTTTCCTGTAAGTACAGAATCATTATGTTTTATGAGTTGTGAGCCATTCTAGTTATAAGTTTTATGTTATCATTATGATTTTTTTTTTAAGTTCCCGACGGATGGTCGGAAACTGGCAGAGGGGAATTAAAGTCAGGAGTATGACTATATTGTAAATAAATACGATGTAATAAATAAATAAATAAATAAATGTAAATAAATACGGTGTAAACAACCCATGTGTAGGCTTGTCGGAATAATAAAAGTTAGTCTTTCTCTTGAGTTCAAGCGTGTCAGTTTGTTTCCCTCTTTCTCTTTTCACAAAATCTTTATCGCCGGAGATTAGCATAGACATTTTATTTCTTTGTTCTTCGTATTTCAGGCAGAAAATAGAAAATGTTCTATTGTATTCATTTGATGACAAGATGAATATCAATAGATACACATTTTATCTTATTTGCACATTTCTCACATAACTTTCAACCTCTCATGCTGTAAGTTTTCATATTATGGTTAATATTTCTTATTATACGCTAATATCCTGTAGGTCCAACGTCAAGCATAACCCTAAAGTTATCGGGTAGTTTGCTGTTAAGTAAAGTCACTTGGTATCGAATATAATTAAAAAAAACAGTTGCACGTATCTTGGAATTAAGCCAAGATACGTGCAACTGTTTTTTTGCACGTATCTTGGCTTATCATATTCAGTTACAAATCTGGAAAAAATAAGCTCCCGAAATCCTTCGTCTTAGACGGCAAAGAGTGCCCTGTAAGCAACAAGCTGGACTGTCGATGCCTGGAGGATGATCGACGTCATAGGACAACAGGACTGAACGACCTACACCCAGCCGAGAGATCGAGGCTGATCTCCCGGCCGACTCAACCGAAGCTACAACGACCCCATACCTGTGTAACCAGGGTCAACTTTCCGGCCGAGAGGCTGACTCATTTCAGGCCCCTGCAGGGGCGGGCGCCACGCTTCGCCTGGCCGACTACAATCCACTGCCTAGGTGCCCCTAGGCTCAATCCTTGGTAGACTCTCACTACCTTCCTGATTCCATCCGCCTTTTTAGGCATTCCACACCCTATATCCTTCTCATACATCCTTCAAATGGGGGACTCCCCTTAGTGAAAGGCACTTATCAGCCAAAAATAATTTTTCTTATTTTTCCCACATCCTATTTTTATAAGTTTAAGAGCTTGGGAAAAAAAAAAAAAAAAAAAAAAAAAAAAAACCCCCGTCTGTTAATGGCCGATATTTATTAATGTTTGACGCTAGAGCAGTCATAGGAAATATGAACACTTAGACAGAAGAAATAACAAGCCATGAACTCACCAAGGACTGGCCAAGCAGCTCCCTTTTGAAGAACGGCATTCCTCTCCGTTCCAGCTGGTCCAGATGAGCTTGGCACTTGGAGTAGGAGTAAGGGTAGCAAAAGGCGAACTGGTAGACGTCTTCTTCTTTGTCAAAGTTGAAAGCCAAGCTCAATATGTAGTTGTTGCTATGGTAGGGAGAGCTATGGTAGAACACGTTGTTTCCTGGCATCCTTTGCCTGTAGACAACACATATACAAATAAAACTTACATCTTTTTCTCCTTTAACTTCTACTTTGAAAATTTCTACTAGTAAGAATATGTCAATAGGTAAACATTTTATAAATCCCTACACTGGGTTCCAGACAACATGGTACAACCAGGTAAATTTTTGGTCTTATTATTATTATTATTATTTGTTCCGGCATTTGTGCACCGCGGCCTCACTGAGACCTATTGTGCGCCGTCCATGTCCCTGTCCTATATATGTGACAGGCCCACGGCCTTTGCAAATCTGAGGATACTGAATGGATCGATCAGTTCACATAGTTTGGGGTCTACAATGCGATCACTACCAAAGTGAAGGTATCGCTTTCTAGCTAAGTTATCACAGTCACATATTATATGACGTGCCGTTTCTCCCTCTTTCTTGCAGAATCTGCAGATTGGTGATCCCACTATCCCCAAATTAAAGAGGTGTTTATTTAACCGACAGTGACCTGTATAGAGTCCTGTCACACTTTTGAGTGTCCACCTGTCCATTGATAGAAGTGCTGAGCTTCTTCTCTTACAGGGTCCATTAAGAAACAGTTTCGAGTGTTCCTGTTTCTTAGTTTCTCTCCAAGAAAGTCTTGCCTTGTCCTCTAAAGCTAATTTTATACGCCTTTTAGCGTAGCTGAGGCTGATACCACATATGGGTTCAGGTGCAAGAGGTGTCTGTTCTGAGCCCACCCTTGCAAGGCCATCTGCCTTCTCATTGCCTGTGATGCCTTTCTCATTTATATATAGTAGTAGTACACGATTTGGATAGCTTCAATTGTCATTGAGAAACAAACGTTTTAAGAGCTTCTAGGAGATATAGCTTCACCATGGAGGTATATCCTAGATATAATGCTAAACCGGTGTTGGGATATTTTAATGCTTAGTTTGGAAATACAAATCTTCAAGTCTATTGGAGGCAATGATAGTTTACACTTCGTGAGCAATGAGAACGATATTAGGCTTTTCATCTTGCTCATAATTTGGATGAGCCGTTATTCGAAAGAAATAATATAATAATTCAGAGAAAGTGAAAATCCTCTGATAGTCATACACTCAACAGAATAGACACTGTGGTCATTGATTCCCATCATCATTCACAAATTAAAAGTAGTAGACCCTAGTTGTAGGTGAGCAAACGAGGACCCGGGTATATATATATATATATATATATATATATATATATATATATATATATATATATATGTTATGGCTAGTAGCAAGACATTGTTAAGCCTAATACCACAGGGCCTAATGTAAACAAACCCTGGGTATTGACAGAGGATGAGAACAGGATAAAGCCAGTTAACAATCGAACCTGTGTGCATTATTATCATCCATATTCTCTCTTTTTCTTTGATCGTCTACAGCCGAGAGACGATAACTTATATATATATATATACATATAAGTTAAGCTCCGGGCAGCATCAGTATTCAACCTTAATCCCCGAACGTCGGGATGTAAACATCCCGTATGTGTAAATATACAGGATTATAGAAGTTAAGGATCCGGGACATCGTAGGTAGCCAGCCTAATCCTCAAGTCATCGGGATGTAAACATCCCAAATGTATTTAGAGAGGCTTTAAAAGGCTCAATAAAAATAGTCTTGTGACAACTCTCGAGCTGTGATTACATTCAACCTCTTTCCTTTTTCTTCAAGTTTTTCGTTGACGATCATTAACTTATATATATATATCTTATATCACATAAATTATATGAATGTAGTGCATTTAAGGGCTAGGACCTTTACTATAAGGATTTCGTGAGAATAAATTCACATACGTGAAAAGAGAAGCAACAAAGTGTAAGGTTCATGTCTGGGTTGAAGGTGGTCTTTTATCCTTAGTTGCATTGGAACTCCATCGAAGTATTGCGAATTCAAGAGAATTATCAAGCACAGTTGAGGAGAAAAGTCAGTGTACACATGGAGGCTTGCTTTGACACAAAATAGTGACTGAGAGGAACTGCCAAGGCTATAGACTAATCCGTCAGAAACGTAAAACCAGTGGAACAAGGGGACACCATTAGCAAATATGGAGACCAGAATAAGGGTATTAAAGATGCGAGAAGAGAGGATGACAGATCAGATAGTTCTAGTCGATATTGAAGGGATTTAAACCTTCAACATTAAACATGGATTGCCTTGGGAACGAACCAATTCAAGCTAAGGTCAGTGTTTTGACCACCTCTTGATTATAAATAATTATAAGACACTCTCTTCTCGATCAGATCATATCATATCTATCATTTTTTCCATATGTTGAATAAATTAAGCTTATGACGCCAGTCGGAGAGTGGGGGGATAAGTGGTGGGGATACAGTCGTCCGGGATCCGGACGGTTTTCGCCTACCCTTTGATACCGAGTGTGAATTCGTGGTCATTCCAAGACCACATAAACTACCTATAAACCTACCCTGTACCTCTTCTCCTGAACACAGTGCTTTGTCGGGGCACACACACCTTCTAAAGATCTTATGGAGTCAGATCAAAGCGAATTAGCGAAATCATCAAAGCGGCCAGGGTGAAAGAACATAGTTCCACCCGCCTTACCTCTTCCTGGGTGCTCGCCGGACGGGGGCTATGAAGTTGTAGTGATCCTAGCCCGCGGCGGGCGTCTCCTCGCCACTTTGGGGATATACCCAGGTATTCTGAGCCCCCTAGTGACGACCCAACAGTCAGTATTAAAACTACTAATATTTCAAAATACTTTTGATTACGCTTTACGTATTTTTTTGGTTTTAGCTCAGTAAGCAAATCGTTCCTAACATCAATCAAGTGGATAATATACAGGATCTCGGAGAATATACTACGTTTGATTGCTTCTTATTTAATTCATACGTATGTATTCTAACTGTTCTTCTGTGCTAGGAATTTCTAATGGTAAACATCCTACCTGTTAAACACACGACAACCTTATAATCCATGTGATTGAGCCCCAGTCCACGTTTGCTCCTCTCGAAGTTATAACTGGAAACATGTCCTTCAACATCAATCAAGATAGAACTATATGAATAATTCACATATATAAGAAAAAGTCAGTACATTACCAGTTGGGCCTGCTTGTGGATTTTACAATCGGCGTCATCCCATGTAAAAAACAGTTCCTCTTCTTGCTCAAATTTACAATGTTGAATATCACTCTCTAAAAAATATATATATATATATATATATATAATTATATCGCTCGCGTATAATGTTCTTATTGTCATAGTTGTTATATAAGGCTACTTCAGAGTTAATTTCAATGCAAATGAGATTTATCATTAACTTAGTTACAATATTTATATGTAATGTTGCACATAGGGCTAAGTCTTATTCAAAGCCTGGTATTGCCTTTAGTATGACGTTGATTTATTAACCTGATAAATGAGAACATTTTCTCAGCTAAATAAATATTGTTTACATTGTGCTTTGTTAAGCTACGAGTACTAAAAAAAGATATCTTAATAGAGCTGATCCTCGTGAAGTGCGAAAAAGTCATTATTAAGCTTATTATGTTTTCTGTTGCAAAAGGTGCGTTCAATGGGTCCATTTTTCAAACATAGTTAGATTAAGTTTTTTTTTTTATAACATGGGTTGTAATATTAATTTAGTCATTCTAAATGGTGGAAGAATGTGCAAATAAAGGCGTTTTCTTACTACCTTCTTATTAAAAACGATTCTTTGCCAACATTAATAAGATGTGCATGACAGAAATTCAGGTTATTTTTGATTCTTGACTTAACTATTTTTGAATCAATACAGAGAATCGTATCTTTCTTATCCAGAAGGTATTAAAGTTAAGAGCACCAGTTACACTTCTTTGATAGTTTCCTGGAAGGAATCATCCGATATCGGAAGTTGAGGAAACACATATCTTGAGATGCCCACGTTGTATATGATGTTAAAAAACATTAATTTGCAACTGATACATGCGATTGAAAAATCCAGAGCTCAATCGACGGTTCGGATAACTACGAGGTTGGGCTGAAAAGTTTCCGACCTCAACATGAAGATAGGAGCAGTCGTAAATAAAATCTAGTGAATTTCGTTGTTCAACTGTTGACAGTTACTCACCAAAGTTTCAGCCATTTTGGATGGGCAGTTGTTGTGTAACAGTCGTTTGAGTGAGTCGATGTGAGTGTTTTTATGAAAATGGACAAAATCGAGTATCGAGCTGTCATTAAATATTTGTTTTTGAAAGGCAATGCAACGCAAATCAAAGATGAGTTGGATTCTGTGTATAGGGACCCAGCACCATCATTTACCACAGTGAAATTTTGGGCAGCTGAATTTAAACGTGGTCGTAAGAGCTTGGGAGACGATGAACGTTCGGGACGTCCAAAAACTGCAACTACCGACGAAAACATCGCCAAAGTTCACCAAATGGTGCTAGACGACCGCCGAATGAAAGTGAGAGATAGCAGAGGTTATGAACATGTCAAAAGAACGTGTTTGTCACATATTAAATCAACATTTAGAGATGAGATAGCTGTCCGCGCGTTGGGTGCCGCGTTTGCTCACGTTAGACCAAAAACGTGTTCGAATGAACATTTCCAACGCTCTGTTGGCGCAGTTTAGGCGCAATAAATCCGAGTTTTGGCGCCGGTTAATTATTGTGGATGAAACTTGGATACACCATTATACGCCCGAAACTAAAATACAGTCCAAACGGTGGACAGTGGACTGCAAAGGGGGAACCGGCTCCAAAAAAAGCAAAAACTGTTTTTTCGGCTGGGAACGTGATGGCGACTGTTTTTTGGGATAGTCATGGAGTTATTTTAATCGATTATCTTCAAAAAAGAAAAACCATTACAGAAGCATACTACGCATCGTTACTTGACAAGCTGATGGCAGAACTGCGGCCACATTTGCAGAAAAATAAAATCCTGTTTCACCAAGGCAACGCACCTCAGCGGTTGCCATTGCAATAATCCATGAATTACGGTTTGAACTGCTTGACCATCCGCCTTACTCACCAGATCTAGCCCCAAGCGACTTCTTTTTGTTCCCTCATCTAAAAATTGCGCTCGGAGGACAGAGATTAATTAACGCCTTTTCGTCAAATGAAGAGGCGATCACCTTTGTGAACGATTATTTTGCAGAGAAAAACGCCGAGTACTATTTGGACGGGTTACAGAGATGGGAGCATCGCTGGGAGAAGTGTGTATAGTTACAAGGAGGCTATGTTGAAAAATGAAAAAAAAAATTTCTGAAAAAACGTCTTGTACTTTTTTAGGTCAAAAACTTTTCAGACCACCCTCGTATATCGACTGAAAAAAAAAAAAAATCTTGCCTTTCATTAGAAAACGAAATACTGATTTGCAACACCAATCTGACATACGGACTGGAACTGTGAAGGACCACAAAGCACCCTTTCCAAGTCAAAGTCCTTAGGACAATTTTAAATACCCCATTATACGTAGCTAATAAAATCCTTCATACTGACCTTAATACATCCAAATTTTTTAACACATTCCCTCTACATTTTTAAAACTCCATAAAAAATTAACTACAAGTCGTAATCCTAGTGCAAGGTCACTATCAAGTTCTACAAATCCCAACAATCCTTAAAGATTGAAAAGGCAATGACCCCCATATCTCCTATAATTAAGTGGTTATTTGGAGTCCTGGCACTGGTTAGTATTCCCCCCTCAAGTCCAGAGTGTCAGCGGCTTTCGCACTTTCTCCCAGTCTCTGTACTGTTTGTTACTTAGTAATGTGGCTGCAGGGGCAGTGTGATGGATCTCGCCCTGCCATAGTTCCTTCACCATTGCTGGGAATTGAGGGGATTCATGGTATATATAAATACATCTTTTTGTGAATACAGTACGAATGATAGAGATAATTCAATATTGTATACATGGTATGAGTGATCTTATTCATCGCTATTAGCTAATACCCAATTAATAAGGCACATGTCATTTTTTTATTAAATAATGATTTTTAGAAAACAAAACAGTAATAAGGTTTAGCAACTGTGTTTTTCTAGATTTTACAATTTATCGGCGTAATTCCTATTAGAAGGTATTATCCTATAATCTAATGATGTTTACTTCAAACAGAAACATTTACTTAAAAAAAATAAAGGTATATATTATTAGAAAAATTGTTTTTACAAAAAAGACTCAGTTACAAAAAAATAATAGTTGTTTATAGATCCTTTGGTGTAAAAAGGGGCAAGGAGACGTATTCACTGTTTATGATACTTTATCCGCATATTTTTTTTTCATATTTCGCTTGGGGGAAGCATACGTGAAACGCGAGTTTTCTATACTGTATCCTTTTTCACCCTTAACGAAAACCATATCAAACTACATTTCATACCAATTTCTAGAAGAGATATTTCGTTAGTTTTATAATGCTCAGAATATTATTATCATGTTAATATTATATATAATGCTAAAAGTAGAAGGGGCTAGAGCAGAACTAGCCTGCCTCGTGACTTCAAGGAAGTCATTGATGGTTCTTGCTATTTTTAAGTAAGCAACCGCATCCCTCCAAGAACTCCCCCCTCTTCCCATAATCTTATCCTTTTCTTATACATATATGTCTCAGCTTTAGCCCCAGACCCCACTTGTGCCCAGAAACTCCACCTAGCATGTTGCAGCGACCGCTAACTACATAAGATAAATCACCCTATACTCTATTGTGTATATATTGTAAGCAAACGTAAATAACATGAACTAAATGTATTATAGGCAAATGTAAATAACATGAACAAATATAAATCATTGTAAATGTGGTAAGCAATACAAAAGGCGGGGGCTAAATAGTAACACGAGATGGGTCATCAGCTGTCAGTCGCAGGTACCTCACCATATGAGGGAACCCGCAGGCCTAAGCAACCCTTGCCAGCCTCTCCCAGTAGACAAGGCTGGTTAGGGTACTTAAGGCGGGCTCCTAGCCCTGTAAATCAGTCTCTCTCTCGTGACCTCTACTCGTTGACGCGTGGCTTCCGCTCGAACTCTGAAAACTTGACTAATTCTTTATGAAAAACCCTGTACCTCTTCTCCTGAACATAGTGCACTGTCGGGGCACATACCTATCAGAAATGGAGTCAGATAGTAAAGCCGTCATGAAACGATTGTCCAGGTTATAAGCTCAAACAATCCTCACTTGTCACCAGGGCTAGGGTGACCAGGCACCACCCTAGTGACGACCCGACACATGTAGTAACGTAACTCTTAATATTTGTATATACCAGTGTTTTGCTTGTATTTCATAATAAAGATTTTCTTTCTTTTCTTTTAAAAGACACTCCACTACAAAAATTATTAAACTGGCGCCCTGAACAGGCACCTGGCAGTATACTCAGTAAATTCACGGTAGCCCACCACTTAGAGATCCCTCATTTGGCAACGGACAGTGAGACCACTCCAATAGCGTGAGAAGGCCGATGCAAATACCTCTGGAAAGATACCCCACAGGACAGGACTTCGCCGATATTGAGTACTGATCTATTTCAATAGATTTTCACCAGGAAATACCCTAAAGAAATTCGTTATATATCTTAGGAAGTTGAAGGAAGAAAGAAAGCTGGACTTCATTCACTTGGGACCTTGCGAACTTCAAGTCAGAAGAGAAGATGGTTCGTCATCAAGCCAAGAAGATCCGAAGAAATAATCTCTGCATCTCTGAGTAACTCCTGAATTATAAGATTGCTTAGATAACAGGATCTGGGATTGTTTGACAACCATTCTAACGGACAGACTAAGAAGGCTCGAGGCAATATTAACAGGGACTTGACAGAGACACGGGGACTGTTCCCTTGAAGGTGCATTTCAACGCTTTATGCAGGTTATACAAATACAATACATTTAATACAGACCACATGGAAGACCCCCTCAACAGCAATAAAGACTTTCAGGTATTATTTTTGCATACAGTGTAATTTTATATTTTTATTTTTATGACAGAACAGGTATAAGAGAAATTTTAGTTAGAAACAGGCAAATTAACGAATCAGCAATGGCTCATAACGACTATCATATGACTAAAGAATACTATGGACACCTTCCGCACTATAATGGTGATCCGACTAATTTAATAACATTCATTAAACCACTAGAAAAAATATATTCGACAGTATGTAACGAAACAATCACTAACAGAATACATAACGAACAAAGACTCATACAAATAGCTCTTTCTAGACTAACTGGTGACGTGCAACAATTATACATGTCTGAAGATTTCCTATCAATAAACAAATTAAAATAACATTTAATAAATCACTTTAAGGACAGTCGGACAACATCTCACCTACAATATGAAATCTCTCAGATTCATATGTACAGAAACGAACACCCAATTGACTTTATTGACAGAATTATCCCACATCAAATTCTAATTCAGAACCGTATAATGATATACATGATTACCGTATAACACCTCTATCTGTAATAAAGAACAAGAAATATCACAAAAGGTACTAATTGTAGACCATGTTCTTAGAAATTTACCATCAAGACTTAAGGACGCACTCAACCATCTTATTATTAACGACCTGGCACAAATGAAAAACGTTTTGTATAATAACTGTAGGATTATAACGGAAGACATGTATCCTCAAGGAAACAATAACAGCAGTAAACAAGGATATCAACCTAGACAAAACAATTATAGGATAAATGACTATAATGGGCAACAATTTCAACCCCGACAGTACCAAAACAACTATAAACATAATTTTCAACAAAATAATGACTTTTAACATAGCGAAAAAGGCAATGGCTCAGTCATTCTAAATTTGGCACCAAGATTGGGCTTGACCCGTGATCTATTAGTTAAGTTTAAAATTTACAACTTTAGTGACAAATACAAAATATTATTAGGGATAGAAACAATGCAAACCCTAGAAACAGAAATTAAATTGGAAACGAATAATTAAATAAAAATGAATAAAATAGACGCAATAATTAATAATGGTCAAATAATAAATAATAAATTATATTTAATAAAGAGTGAAAAAGAACTAGAAACTCTTATTATAATGAATATACAACTAAAGATAATAAAATAAAATCATCACATGACTTACCCTCTGTAGAACTTTACGATATGGAAACAGGTGAAGACATAGGCAGATTAATAGAAGCAACACCTAATAATTCAGATGAATACAACCAAACTTTACAAGAACTTAACCCAGAAGCCATGGAAGACGAAATTAGTGTAGTAGCTACACAGCACTCCAAAGACTCTAGTAAATAACAAATTTTTAAAGCCCCTGACGACAAAGCAATAAATGGTGAAAAACACCAAATTATAATAACCAGAGGACATAAAAACGTACAATTTACCAAACCATTTAATAAAAGAAGATATGACATTTCTTTCAATAATGAGGAAGAATCAGACCAAATATTAGAACAAATTATGCACCCAAAACATGTTTATGGAATTAATATGAATCGAAACTCAATGTAATGACTACTTGGTATGATGAACAATTCAATACTTTATCAATAATTATACAGAAAACATATCCTACTGTTAAGATAAAAAGGTACAAAAATCATGTACTAAATAAAACAGATAAGGACGAACAAAACGAGATTATTTCCAATTATCACACAGGGAAGGCCTCACACAAAGGAACAATTGAGGCTTACGACAAATTAATAAAACAATATTATTTCCCCTCTATGAAAGAAACTATTTATTACAGATTGTACTAACGAATGCATGATATGTAGAAAAACTAACTATGAAAAGAAACCAATTAAAGCTAAATTTATGTAACACTTACACCAGAAAAACCTTTTGAAGATTTAATGATTAATACTTTACATTACGAAAGACAATACATAATCACTATAATTGATACTTTTTCAAAATTATTCCCAACTATTCATAAGAACCGTGAAAAGTATAACAAGTACTACCATATGTAACGTTATAAAACAATACTTAGAACATTACCCGACACCAAATTCTATGCGAATGGACAACGGACAAGAATACAATAACAACCTTATAAAGAACTTACTGACATCCTTAGGGCTTGAACCATACTACTCAACACCCAATCACCCCAATCCTCTAAGATTACCTAATAAAGCCCAATCCACTTTGATAGAAATTTTACGAACCATTAGGGAAAAAAATAAAGACAAATCTCTAGAAACAAATTTAAAACTATCATTAATCACATTTAATTATTCTTTAAATCAAAATTTAAAAATGTCCCCCAATGAGATTAGTTTTGGTATAATAAAAGATCCTAGTAAAGAAGAGACATTAATAACAGAAGAACTTGTTAGTAATTATCACGAAATGCTCAAAAAAACATTAGGAAAAGCATTAATAACGAAAAAGAGCGAGAACCGACAAACTGAATAAAAATCGAGAAGACCCCGAAATAGAAAAAGACAAACCCTACGTTAAACGAATAACAAGAACAAAAGACGAACACAGTTACAAACCTACTATACCTTTTATTGACAAACGAAACAAAATAATAAAAGTACAGACAGATGATGTAGTTAGAAAAAGAAAAAGTAAAAAGAGACATTTTATACCACAAGAACAAAATGTTTCAGATGAAGAACAGATGGACATTGATACTGACAGAGACACTCACAATAGCTGCTAATAATAATAATAGTAATAATAATAAAATCATGGAAGTAATCAACGGTATAGACAGGACCCAATATGCTTATGCAGCTAACCGTACAGTACGAAATATTAAATTACTTAACTGTACAAATACTAGACATAGAACAGTCTTCGGAAACATGTAGAATGGGAATCCTTCATGCTAACATGATAAAACATACATTTCAATCTATCTTTTACCTGGGCCTGTACGAAAGGACAATAATGTAATAACTACTATAGTACCAAACAATTTAATTCTGTATAATACACAAGAAACCTTTGTTGTAACATGTAACTATATAAAATCCAACTCATTTTGTATTAGCATTAAGAATATTAGCAATGATTGCATATCTAACGCATTGCATAAAAACTTAGATGAATGTATCACCACAACTATTGAACTCCTACTCCTTTCATTCAATATTACGCTTTTATAGATGTATATTTAACGTATATTTATCATATGTATTCATTGTAAGCAATAGTACCTTACCTATACACTTACCCTTCTCCTCTATTATTAAGTTAGATACTAAGGAAGGTGTGTTAAGTGCAGTGGGCAGCACAAAACCGAATTGTGCAAAAAGCCCCTTAAATCGCCTGCAGTATGCGTGCTTTGCCAGCAAGGACATCCAGCCAACTACAAGGGCTGCGAGGCATACAGAACGCTGAAGTCCAGGACAGAACAACGTCGACAGCCAGAAGAGAAAAAACTTGCAGCAAGAAGCGGCCCAGCCAGAAATTTGAGGCCTTTTGTCTCTTTTGCCGATGCCGTTTGTAACAGAGAGCAGTCACAGGCACCGCCCACTCCCTGTCCACAAGATCACCTTTCCCAGCATTCCATTCATCCCGTTAACCCTCAAGCTCAATCCCATCCTCAACCACACATCTCGCATATTCCTCCACCTTCAAGTTCTTCGGATGTTACTAGCCTATTAACCTCATTCCTTACAGAGTTCAGAACCCTAATTACCCCTCTCATTTCCCTTCTTACAAATCTTGTCTCCTACCTTATCCCCGTTAAACAAAATCCATAAGTGGATCCTTCCGACTCCTTATCCATTCTCCTTTGGAATGCGAATGGTGTTCGCACCCACACTAACGAACTGACAGCACTACTCCACGACAAAAACATCGACGTAGCTCTCATTACTGAAACAAGACTAACGAGTAAACGACCATTTACTGTTCGACAGTACAAGACTTATCGAACTGATCACCCAGATGGAACAGCTCATGCAGGTACCGCTGTCATTGTCCATAACTCCATATCCCACCACATAGTTCCTCTGGTGGCACATGATTTCCTTCAATCCACTGCAGTGTCAATCACCACCTTCACTTTTCCCCTTACACTAGCATCAGTGTACTGCCCTCCCAATAAATTCATTTCCGACTCCCAATTCATCTCCTTTCTAGACTCCATAGGACATCGTTTCCTTGTGGGTGGGGACTTTAATGCGAAGCACCTACACTGGGGGTCAAGATCCACTAATACACGAGGACGTGCTTTGCTGTCTGCACTCACACGGAAACATTGCTCCACTATCACTCCTGACACAGCCACCTATTGGCCATCTGATCTCAACCGAAATCCTGATCTCCTTGACTTCTTTTTTTACAATAGTTTAGGAACACTTAACTATTCACTCACGCGCCTTGATGATCTCTCCTCTGACCATAATCCTTAATTATTAACCATTTCCCTAAGACCAATTCACAAACTGCCTCCTCCTTCATTTATTAGGGGCCCAGTTGACTGGGACCACTTCCGCCAGCTTCTTACGGAGTCCGTAAACCTCAAATTGTCCCTGAAAACATCCCAAGACCTAGACGATGCAGTGCATTCTTTCACTACTCTGGTCCAGAGGTCGGCTTGGGAGGCATCGTCACCCCATCGTCACCCAAAAATCCATAATCATAATCGTTTACCTCAGCATCTCAAAAACCTAATCCAATCCAAACGCCGCTCCAGAACAGTGTGGCAAAGATCCCGACATCCTGCTCATCGCCGCTCGTACAATCAGTACTGCCGATTGGTAAAGCGGCGATTGGCATCCATCCGTTCCGATTCTTTCAATTCCTACCTCTCCTCTCTGTCTACCAGGGATAACTCGTTGTGGAATGTAACCAAAAAAATCCTAAAGTATCAACCTGTTTCACATCCACTCCGTCGTGATGATGGGTCCTGGGCGGCTTCGGATGGGGATAGGTCGGAGGAATTTGCTCTGCATCTTACCCATACTTTCACACCTCACCTTTCTCATCAAAGCCATACTCACAGCACAACTGTGGAAGATTTCCTCACTTCACCTATTCCTCTCTCTCTTCCACCAAAAGCCGTTAATCCCTCTGAGGTCAAATACCTTCTGAAAAACTTATCTTACCGAAAATCCCCTGGATATGATCTCCTTACTCCTCAAATTCTCAAACAGCTTCCTCCTAAAGCCATAATCTTTTTAACCTATATATACAATTGCATTATCCGAACGACGCACTTTCCTCTCCTCTGGAAACATTCCATTATTGTCCTATTCGCCAAACCCGGTAAACCACCCAATGAAGCCTCATCTTACCGTCCAATTAGCCTACTCCCTATCCTCTCAAAAATATTTGAGAAACTCCTACTAAAACGTCTACTTCCAATTGTTGAATCCAAAAACCTTTTTCCCACACACCAGTTTGGTTTCCGCCAACGACATTCCACTGCTCAACAAGGCCTTCGCGTTGTTGATCACATCTCCTCAGCCCTTGAAACCAAACAGTATTGCACTGCTGCCTTTCTCGATATAGCTGAAGCTTTTGACAGGGTTTGGCACGCAGGTTTGCTCTACAAGCTCAAAAGATATTTACCACAGACCCTTTTCCTAATCCTACAGTCCTACCTTTCAAACCGCTTCTTCCAAGTCCGCTGTGGTTTAGAATACTCTAACTACTATCCCATAAGTGCAGGAGTTCCACAGGGCAGTGTCCTGGGCCCCATCCTCTATAACCTATACACCGCTGATGTCCCCTCTACTCCCAATACCTTCTTGGCCACATTTGCAGATGACACTGCAGTCTTGTCATCCCACCCAGACCCCGACATAGCATCCCATAACCTTCAAAAACACCTTGACGAGATCGAGTATTGGTGCAATCAATGGCGGATCAAAGTTAATGAAGCAAAATGCTCCCACATTACCTTCACCCTTTGTCGCAAGTCTTGTCCACTAGTTTATTTTAATTCTATTCCTCTCCCTGTATCCGAGACTGTACGGTACTTAGGCTTCCATCTTGACAAACGACTGACCTGGAACCCACATACGAGACTAAAAAGACAAGAACTAAACAGACGCTTTGGACAACTGTACAGACTACTTCAAAGGACATCCCATCTCTCAATAGAAAATAAACTACTAATCTACAAAGTTATACTTAAACCAATCTGGACATACGGAATAGAGCTATGGGGGACAGCAAAAAAGTCGAACATCAAGCGTATCCAATCCTTTCAATCAAAAGTCCTGAGAACAATAGTAAATGCCCCTTATTATGTCAGCAACAAAACCCTTCATAACGACCTTAACATACCCTACATTCTAGAACTCATCCCTTCCAAGTTTATGAAATTCCACAGTAGCCTTTCCAACCACCCTAATCCTGTAGCACAGTCATTGCACTGCGCCACTCATCCCTATAATCCTCCTCGGAGACTGAAACGGCAGTGGCCTCGTGACCTGCTATAAACGCGTGACAGTGGGAGTCCTGGCAATGGCCAGTTTCTCCAATCATGTCCTGAGCGTCTGTGGCTCTCGCGCTCTTGGTCAGCCTCCACTGGCTAGTATCCGGTGACGCGGCTGACGGAGGAGCGTGGGGGACTTCCCAAGACTCCGCTTTCTCTTCGCGGTGGATTTGGGGGGTCTCTGGGCTGTCTGTAAATATTGTATGAATGAGCGAGTGAATGATGAACTGTAAATATGGTATGAATGAGAGCATTTATCTTAATTACTTATTGCCTTATAAAAGGCAGATTGTAATTTTAGCACAATAAAGGATTATAATAAAAAAAAAAAAAAAGATACTAAGGAAATTATTTATAACCAAATTGAGAAAATTTTATTTAGAAACTAATGTATTGTCTATAAAACATGTTATTTCTTAATATCACAATCCTGCCCAGGAGTTCAGTAATTAAAAACGGGAGAGCTTTTATAATGCTAAGATAATGTTAAGAACAAGTAGAAGGGGCCTGAGCAGAACTGTATACCTCTCTCTTCTTCATGGAAGTCACTACTGGTTTCTGTCATTTTTAAGTAAGCAACCCTCCTTACTTCCATGACCTCCCTACTTCCCAGAATCTTATCCTTTTCTTATACATATATGTCTCAGCTTTAGCCCCAGACCTCACTTGTTCCCACACATTCCACCCAGTATGTAGTGACGTAATTCTTAATATTTTACATACCAGTGTTTGGCTTGTACTTCATAATAAAGCTTTTCTCTCTTTTCTTTTAAAAGAATCTCCTCTACAACGATTATTTAACTGTTGATAAGTTTTCAATGATAATTAACTTTCTACTCTTGAGTGCTGGAACAGCTTTGACTTTGCAGAGCTTCCAGTGAAAGAAAAAATGACTGTCAGTCCTTCTATTTAGCCCAGGCCCTTCATCGAGTAGCATTTAGTAAGCCCGTCGCATGAGAGCCCCTGCTAATATTCATACGTACTTATACAGGATGTTAGAAAACTTCAAAATTAATTTATTATGCAAATAAAACGTTTTCTTCGTTCGTTAAAAGTACTTCCGAAGTTCCTCTTGCCAATAATTTTAAATTACTTCTTCTTCTGTCCCTCTCTTCTGCTGCTAAAAACGAATTACAGGACGTAGAAAGTCAAAAACAGATTTGAGAGATTCGTTGTAATATTTTCATCCAAAATACTTCATTTTATTTGACTGGGTAAACCGTCTTGCCCACTGCAAAACGATTTACAAAAAAAAAAATTTGAATACCCAAATAATAAAACTTATTAGCTCGAGTGACATTCGATATCTTTTGTTTGCTTGAAACATCCACCGGAATAGCTTTTAAATTATTTTTAAGTGGCCATTTCTTTTGTGTTCTTGACCATTTTAAAATGTATTTTTTACTTCAAAGTAAAAAGTTTTTTATTAGATAATTGGTTTATATATTTTTGTCGACAGATGTTTACCCGACTGTAATTTTTAATAATTCCTTTATTTCCCAGGTATGAGAGATTTGAATTACATAAATATAAAACTGTAGCTGAGAAAATATATTCACTACTAACTACGTGGCATAAAGAAAAAAAAATACCTCTTTCATATTGTATCTGCTTTTCCTCGTTATCGTATTTCAAGGAAACTTTATAATAGGTTTTAAGTTAATAATGATAAGCAACCTTTCTCACTAATGAGGCAGAATCCAAGTAAACATTTTAATGACTTTAATCGGATTTGAAAAAGTTGACAATGTGCGATTTTTGCATTCTATTTCTTTATCCTTAGTTTATAAATTTGACTATTGTAATATATTCAATGTGTGTTAAAAAATTTAAATTTTTTAAAAGCGAGCACTGTTGATGTGTGATTATAATGATCGAGAGTAGTGAAATCCTTGTAATCACAGACAATTCTATTTGATATTTTGTGCCGGTAAAGAATCACGAGTGACAACTATTTGTCAATTATTTTTCAGAAATCATTCATACTTTATAGATATGGCTCTATTTTTCTATTTTTCATGACTTTCCATTCACAGATGGGACCTTTCTTTGTCATGCCTCTGATTTATGGGTTGAAAATTGAAACATGTTCCTTTACTACTGGAGGATAATCATGGCTTGAAGGTCAGTAATAAACATAAAAGCATAACTGTATCAATTTCTATAAAATTGTAATAAAACGCTCCTTGCCTGTCACAAATGTTTAAAGAGTTACTTAAAGCACGCACACGTGAAGGTTTTTGCTTAATAACAATGATGTGTTTTTGAATCTGTCCAAGGGAGAAAAGATGGTAGTCCAGTCGGTGGAAAGCGAAAAGATCTTACTTCCCTTGGGATACTGAAGTTGCCTGGTAATTAGCCTAGGAGGAAGCGTGCGACGACATGAGCATGGCGAGATGACAGGGATGGGCGGGGGCCTCTCGTGCTGTTTGATCAATGCAAGGCCCGGCCTGTGGAGCCTGGTGGAGCTGAATCGATCCTCCTTGCGGAGCCCATCAGATCCTGAGTCCTCCGTCCTCCCAACTCATCTTCCACTCCTTGGACAACAAAGCTCATAATAATAATAATTTGGGCTAAAGCTATGTAAAGTTGAATGTTTCAAGCAACCGATCTCCCTATAATAAATATAGCCCAGCGACGATTGTCCTAGGGTAATATCCACGCTTTATTTAATTTTATTTTCACTAAAAGTTGGCCTAGCTCGGTTCCGCAAATTAATTTAAGACTGTACTTGATGTCCTTGTATTGAGGTCTTAGACTTAAGCTTAACCTTTACACCTTAGATACATTCTATTGCAGCAAAAGACTGCTATATTCTCATTGCTGTTTCCTTCCCACTGCATCAGAACTCCCGATAAAATATAAAGGAATAATATAAAAAATCCTGTATTAGCAACGTCCTTAAGCTGGAGAGAATACAGAATCAATTACTAAAAACAATAACAAATGCACGTAGCTGAAAAGAAGATAAAATACATGGATTTTGCTGAATAATGAAGGAAAATTTATGAATCGGAGAGCTGTAGGACTTTCCCCATAAATTCCGTACTGGTTTTGATCCTGGAGAACAGGCTGGAATTCTATCTGTCGCAGAAAAGACTAGGCAGGGTTCGCCAAGTAACACTTTTGGGAACTACTATTACAGTAAGAAAATTCAACAATAGTATATAAACTGACTTAACCTTGGACTATTTGGTCCGGGTAGGTGAATATCCCCGGAAAATTCCGGGGAAGTATAAAGTTATAAATAATAATAAGAAAAGCATTTCGGTATCATGGAATACATAATAATATAATATCTTATCTTTAGTCAATAGTTTGTATTTAAATCATGGCATATTATAGCCTGGGGAAGGAAAACATCGCCAAAATAAAAGTAACAAGCAATAGTCCTCTTAAAAATAGACAAAGGATAAGAATAAATATTGGTTGCTGTTGGAGCTGCCACAAGTAATAGGATCTGAAGCTCATAATACAATATAAATTAGCTAAGAGAAAAGAGGGAGTAGGTCGGTTTAATTCCACTGTCCAATTTGTATCGCCAAAGACATGGCCAAATTAAAGGTAATACGCCATTTCCCTGTGACATTAGTGAATGTCTCTAAACATTGCCTTATCATGAAGTGAGAGAAAACCATTAGTGAGGGTGCTGATTCATTGATCAACATACTAGTAATCAAAATACATTTTTGGGGGGTAAGCATGATGGTATTGTGTATTTGTTATTTCATCTGGGAACTTTCAGCTAAAGGGTTCGCCCCATCTAGTTGGCCATGCCAAAAAACTTTTGGCAAATCGATCGACACCACCTTTAAAATATCCCCGCCCACAGTCTCACACCTCCAACCCCCCAATACGACCACCTTCCATCCAACCAAGCCAATTATCTTTCTCAACCGTCAGTAAATAAACGCAGTTCTAAGAATACTTTGAGGTAATAATGCAGAGGTAATGAAGCGAGGAAGATAATTATTGTCTTATCTCCCATCTGCCACGCGCAGTCTTCGTAATGAGCTATTTTCATCATCCATCTGATTCCTTCCAAAACTGCCGAGACACACAATTATCCTTTTTACGCCAATTATATGTATATGATTTTTTAAGAGCTCTGACTTGAATTAAAATCCAAACTCAAAAAGAAAGAAGGCCTAAATAGTTAGCCGAGTACTGTCCAACTACGACTTTTTCAGATCGGGACCATAAGAGTTTATTAAAGGTTGAATGTAGGAGGAATTTTTTTTTTTTTACCTTAGGTTCTTTATTTACTGGACAAAAGTTATAATCCTCATTTCACCAAACTAAGAAACAGAGAAAAAACGTTTTTTGCACCCTTGTACAATAAAGGTGTTAATAGTACAGTAATAGTAAAAAAGACTATCATTCCATAATAAATGCCCAAGTTTTAATGGAGTTTGTAATATAATTTTTAATGACAATCCTCTTGGTGTATGACGTGTTGCAGATGTTTTGTTTTGTTTCCCGTTGTAGTGGGCTTTATTACTTAGGCCAAATATAGAACATCTAAAAAAGAAGTAACTGAGGACGTTTTTTAGCAATATGTGCTCCTTCAAAGTTCATTCTGTTGTTCCTTCCTTCCCTGTAACCAGGGCGCAATTCTCCTTTTAGATCTTAACTCCCCTCAACTCCAGTCTCTCCCCCTCTATACACTTATAAGCATTATATATATACTTGTATGCATGCACATATAATGTATGTACTTACTCTATACTTTTATACAGCAATTTAACAGCAGAAAGAAACGTTGTTTTTCTTTTAACTTAATATTTTCCATCCTTCAAATGAGGTCTTCTTGTCCAAGCTCCTCCAACATACTTTTGATCATTTTTCAAAAGTTTGAGTGCTCTAAGCAACTGTAAGACAGGCCCAACATTAGCGCATCAAAACCGTTCTATTTTTGGGCATTTCAAGGGATTTTGTCGCCTGACTAATAACCAGTTTAAATATTTTATGGCCACATGCCCACTCTAATGTGTACACTACTCCAGCACTGGAGATTAGACTTGCCAGACTAACAGTCCTGCACTCTAGGAAATGTTAGATTTATGGGGTGCAAAGGGCCAGGAGATTTAGGGATTTGCCCGCGACCGAAATTCTGATTACAAACCTCACAAAACCCGTTCTGTACTAGTATTTTAACAGTGACATCGGTTAAAAAAAAGTAAATTCATAGAATATATACCGAAAACGTTCTATTGTCCGTTAGATTTAATTGTTAATTTTTACCTTACTTGACTTATTACGGTTGAGCTAGAGAGAGAGAGAGAGAGAGAGAGAGAGAGAGAGAGAGAGAGAGAGAGAGAGAGAGAGAGAGTAAGAATTTCATTTTATTTTTTATGGGTTCATAACATAAGGTTACCAGACGTCAGAGCGCCACTAAACTAAAACTAAAATACAATTACGACATAAAAATAAAATATGCAATTGTATATAGGAAAAGAGAAAAAAAAACCCTACAACTAAAAGGGGTTCTAGTGGGCTTTAAAAATAAAATGAGTGTTTTTATGTATCTTCATCCTAATTGAATCGTTATCCACAACACTTTTTATTAATTTATTGTTGCTACTCTTAAAATTTTAAGGAACCTTTGAGTTCATCTTCAACTGTGTCATAAACAATGTCAAATCCAGTGGTATCATGTAGCCGAGAGATAGTTCTTAGCCTATGTGAATATGTTATTTTTGTTAGACTTTTATTCTATACTCTGCACAGTTGAAGGAAAAAACTATTCTAACGTCTCTATCATTAACAATACCAACTAGGCTTAGACATTTATCATAATATATGTTTTTTTTAAATTCATGTGGGGTCACCTTGGCTGAAGGTGACCTAACGTTGGCGTTACGTATAGTATGGTGTAATATAGGTTTACCCACCCAACTGACGGAGTGTTGACTTACAGCATGAATGCTCCAATGCTCAATACATTGTGTTACGTTTTGTTGGTGAGGGGAGGTGCAGTCTGGGGAGCACCTGCCGATGTGCCAACTGATATCGCTCATTCACTTAAATGCTCACCATTCATGATTCTCCCTCAATATTTCAGTTTTGAAAAAACTTAAAATATATTACATTCATGTGATTTATATTAATTTATTTAAGCGTTTATTATAACCAGTACTACCAGGTTAATTGATTTTCAGCGTACAGCTAAATGAATGTTATCTACTCAGGAAATTAACTTTAATCACCAAATGTTGAGAGTTTTAATTAAATATAAAATTTATAGAAATAAGTTTCCAAATTAGACCATCAATGTCGTTTAATTGCATTCATGTTAACGTGTCTTCCTTTCCAATATATCATCAAACAGATGCTATATAAATAAACCTTTGAACGATAAATCATTGAATTAAATCATAAATAATTTTGTCATTTCTCAATAAGGAACTAATAACTATAATTAAAACTCAGATTAATTAGTATAAAGAAACACCGATGCATTATATATAAATAAAAAGCAAAAAAAAAAACATCAGCTCAAACTTGTGGGAAACATGAGGGAGGTTAGAGTTTTTACTTTCACCAGGTATTCACGTTCTGTATGTACGTTCCACGATTGAAGTATTAAAATGATTCAATCGATCTGAAATTTTGAATGTAGACTCATAAGGTCTCAAAATAGTTTTTAGCTAAACTAAAATAATGGAAGCTATGGACAAGAAAATTGTACATCTAGGGCCAGCTTCGTAACATTTGAGGAGTTCTCCCAGCTCAAAAGCTATTTACAATTTAAACTTCTCATTTTTGAGCATGGCCAGGTACACATTAAAGACAACCAGGTGAAAAAAAACTTTGAAATGTAATCCCACCAACACAAAACCAACATTAGGAGTGAAAAGTTATCCTCAACTTACTTTTTATCTTTACTCAGTCAAAGCTCATCGTATTCTAAACTAGATGAGACAGACGTTTAATGTGCATCAATAAGTTTTGAAATATTTATTAATTTCGTAAAATTTATTAGTTTGTAGGTGAAGAATATTTTTTACATAATATCAGTAATAAATAATGAAAATTAATTTTTATTGGTTCGCCTTTTTTACAAATGTTCATTCTTAAACCTGGACTGAGGGTTGAATGAACCTTTAGACAGTTAAATGACAGCTCGTTGTAAGGAGCCACTTTGATTGATATCGATGGAATGGTGTGCGAAGGCTTTAATAGGGCCAGCTGAGGCTAGAACAGCTGGACGCGCTCAAGTCGGCAGCCAATCGATAAAGCGCCCAGGGACATGAGCAATGGAGCAGCCCCGGGATCCTACACCACACTCAATTTTTGTACTACCGGCTACTCAAAAGAGCAGCTACGATTCACCAATCAAAATTATAACAAACAAGTTATAAAAGAGAAAATTTCAGGTTTTAAATCATCTCTTCATAAAAAAAAACCTCAACAATAAACGACCGTCGAGTGTCACGTGGATAACAGAGAAAGCTGGATTATGAGATTTCAATGTTTAAATCCAAAAGGATAAAAAAAAAAAAAATTAAAGGAACATAATATTTATTAGCTAATTTTAAGCATAATTTAATGATGTCAAACAGGCATATAAACAGATTAAACAGTTCTAAAGAATTCATACCTAATATTCAGTGTTTTTATAATCTAAAATTACGTTAAAATTTCTAATGCTCCAAAAACTATTTCTTTTTAATACTAAACCTTTTTCATTTAAATTATGAACTGAATTGTATTTCTTGAAATATCCATAAACGATCACCAGAGAAATATTTTTGGCTCCTGAAACATTCTTTGGGATATTTTCGAAATTCTTGTATAATATATAACATTGCTTTAAAATTTCAATTTGATTTAATTATTTTTACGGCCACAAACTGGATGCTTCAGGTAGGTTGGATAATGTTTGGTAAGAGGAAAATCAGGTACTAGTAATATGATCTAGGAAAACCTGTTCGTGGAATCAAGAAGTTGAAGTACCAGAAAGAAGACTACCTAAAACTTATAACAGGGATAAGAGGAGCCACAACTGTTTGTACGGGGTAGAGTAAAAACAGATTGGTAAGAGAAGTTCAGCATAGGTTGGAGCCAAAACTTTGGCTATGACAGAGTAAATAGTGAAAAATTCTAGATTACTGTTAAAGCATTCCGGGAGATATGTAAACAATTGAGGTGCATAAGAAACAAGGAAGGTAAGTAACTAATTTACAACAATGAAAGGGAACTTTTTAAAGATTAAATAAAACACTATGAAGAGATCTTTTCAGATAAAGGAACAATCCTAGAGCCAAGAAGTACAGAAGGCCGACATGATCCTATTTGGAGAGCGGAAATGTATGGAGCTATCGATAACTCAGCTATGTAAAACTGCAAGTCAAGACAGTGTAATGTAAGGAGCTTGATAGATTTGAGGGTGAAGAGCTTAATAAATTTCTGCAGAATTCCGACTGAGAAAAGGCCAGAAATTCCTGGTAAATTGAAAAATGATATGGCCGCGGCAAAGCAAAAAAAAGGCAGTAAACCATCCAAAAAGTTTACGCGAGGATCCTCAAACTGCATCTTGAGAGCCTTCTGTGCAAAAGGAAAAAGAACAGGGTTCATTCTGACATGGCAGGGACAGTAACCCTATCTCCTCCCAACGAAGCCTCAATGCATTCCAAAAGTATGGAACCAAAGGCATTTTTCTTGTTTTTTTGACTTGAAAGCGGCATTTGTTGCAATTGCCAGAAAATTGAAAAGTTCTCAAAGTTCAAAATATCGCACTGGAATTTAAAAGTGTCCATTTACCAGGAACAAAGGGATTTTATTGCTCAATACTTGACAGTCGGACGCATTAAGTTCCACAGATGGTATAGCACTGAGATAGTTTTAGCCCTCTTTTTTTGAATACTGTAATAAGGTATGTACGATATGCAAAAAGGAAACGCCTTGGGTGACTGCGAGATTCTGGGACATTGTGCCTGTATCCTTCCGGTTCAAGCGTTGCTATTGCTGTTGTTGCACGCTGCTCTGAGTGCTTACATACATCCCAAGAGGCCTGTTCCCATCCGGTACTTAGGGATTTTTAACGACCGTTCCTGCCCTGAAGCGGACTACCCGGTCGCCCCAGTGCAAGCACTGGGGATAGTTTTACAAGAAAGGTTTCCCTGCATGACAGACGTCGTGCAGAGGTGCCCGCTGGGCACTCCTCGCTTGACCCATTGAAGGGCAGTTGCCTACGGGCAACCAGACGCGTGGATATATCGACCTGAAAATTATCCACTACCAGTTTTTATAGAGAAAGGCACTCTACATAGCTTGGTTGGCCGCACCCTCTAGCAGGGGCACTTCTGATATTTATCAGCATTAGGTGAGTTTTTTATAGTGGAGCCCTTCCACTCGGCTCACTAGTCAGGATGACCTTCTAGCTGCCTGTTTTTAAACCACGACCACTACGAATCCTACCTCAATTGCAAGGTTGGCTTAGAGCCTTGCTCCCGTAGTTCAGTATTTCGGTTCCCCTTTCAGAGAACCATGTGACTGATTGCACACCGACATTCGGGTCGCCCCGGCTGTCTACTGATTCGGACCCGCTGCCTGATGGGTCCAGGATTCAGTATCCTAGGGCTCCACATCGCCTCCGTATGAAGTACCCACCGATGTGGAGGGGTGGGGTGAGGATGTAAGTAGGAAAGGTAAGGATGTGAGTAGGAAGGTAGGGAATCCCCAACTTGGAGAGCCAGTAGCATTTGCATTTGCATATCTGAGTGCTTACAGCTTGCAATTGAAGTGTGGATTGAAAATTAGGATTTTTATGATGTCAGAACCCATTTATACTAATTAATCACTTTGCTAAATTCGGCCAGGGCGTACATACATACACAAACGATTTTTTTTATTACTTTTGCTAACAATTCCGTGTGTAGGTACCCGTGTTTCAGTTTTTTATATTATTTATTTACCCCCCCCCCCACATAAAAGGTGTTGTCTGTTAAAACTTTTAAGGACCCCTCTCCAAATGATGAGGTGGCTGGTCCTTGAATAAAAAAGGCTCAATGAACACTTATTCCAGCATTCGATTTCCACAACCCCCAGGGCAGTGGATCCGTTGATAACAATAACGCCTTGACGAGCTGCCGACTGTACTTTTCCACAGGCATAATTTAATGTAAAAAGAGAAGAAGTATGGATTGATGGATTCAAGCCGCACAAGGGTGGGGATTAACCCTCGAGGGAGCATGAAGGAGGGGAGGGGGCTCCTCCCTCAAACGCTGCAAGGACTAACTTACCATTATCTAACTCTGTGGAGTTTTTAGGAAAAAGGACTTTGAAAACAAGATTCTGTTCATTGGATAGAGTCTGACTATAAACAATTACTTATATGAAAATTTTAATCACTCTTATTCTAGCTAATTAGGCCCTTATGTTTCCTATATATTTCCGAAATGTTAGAGAAAGGCAGATTTTTATAAAATCTGCTTTTTCTAACCCATTTTACCAAATATAATATTCAAAACACAATTATTCAAGAAAAAAATGTAGATCTTTTCAGTCCAAGCATAATACAATTGATGACTTGATCGAGAATTTTTTATAGAATTATACATATAATATTACGTACTTTGTAACGTTTCTTATTGGCTGTTTATTATTAATGATTAGACTTGCTACGTTCTTGGTGGAGCTATTCTGAAGAACAGGTTCCAGGCTTGGAACGGAACGAATAAAAATTATTAACAGCTCCGACTGACAGCAGTGCCTTCTACCGGATAGTAGCGAAATTGCTAGAGATGTCTCTACTGGCCACAAGAAGAGTAAGCACATTGGTGAAAAAACAACTGTTGAAAACAATAAACCTAATTGAGAGATTTTGAGATTGGTTTCGGTCCCGAACCTTCCAGTATATCTTTGCTTTGGCTGTTAATTATTAATAATAATACATCTAAACTGTTAAATTTGAACGTTTGTAACATACTCACTCACACAGGAGCGTCTAGACAGTTATTAGTAGATTTTATTTTATTATGGATATTATCCCTTAATATGTGCATATATTTGGTATATCCAGGAATTCCCTAAAATTCCTGTATATACCAAATAATAAACCAATTTTATCCAATTATTGAGTATTCATCATGTAGTTTCCACGCAATATTGCTGAAATGATTGATCATGATGACAGTTTACGCATATATCAATTCACAAAACATCAAAGAAAATTATTATACAAATGTGAGATTTGTCGATCAAGGTAAAGACAACTATATGAACAAAAGGGGAAACATCTTAACTTGTATAACTACTGACTGCAAGCCCATATGTTACAGAAAGGATAACAGGGTCATGTTAATTTCGAGTAGATGAATTGTTACTTCCTCTGTATGCATCTTCCTGAATGAGACTCATAACAAAGACTTCTTAGTACGCGCTATAAGTGCAACCAAAAACAGAGACCGTTACGACGTATTGGAGTGCTTCGACATCGAAGTGCAAAAAAAAAACCGGGCACTCACTAAATAATGAGATAACTCTTAGGTCTGACCACTGGCTGACTGAATGCCTCAACCACAAGCCATGTGCAAATACATACCCAACGACCCGTTCTCAACTCAGAAACCTAACTATTGATCTCAGCATCCAAACAAAAACGACAGCAGACTCCCTGTTACCATCACAAATAGGAAAAAGACGTCCAAGATGCAGTCTAGTGTAGCACTTAGCAGCCCTCAAAGGTTGGCGGGGGAATTCAACTAGAATTTAATTAATAATTCCCTCCTAAACACTTAAAAGTATTAAGCAGCTAACTGCAGTTAATATTCAATAATTGAGTACAAGGGGTATTACCTAGACAAACTGGCCGGAAGGTAAGCAGAGAGGGAAATATATCGGCAGACAGACGATGGGTGGGGGGGGAGGTGTGAATGCCACAGCCAAGCAGGCATAGAGGGGGGAGGAAAGAATGCAAGCAGGCACGAAGGAACGCAGGCACACATGCGCGCAGGCAGGGTGTCATTTGGGCTGAAGACAGATAGGTAAGAGGAGGGTAGGCAAGCAGTCCGACAGGGAGGCATGCAGGCAAGCAGAGAGGGGGCCATACTGGTACAAACTTTCCTGCACAGGGGGCAGGGATGCATTCTATATGAAGCCAGACATGGTGGGGAGCAGGAAGGAGTACACGGAAGCAAGGAGAGAGCCAAGCATGCAAACAGGTAGGTAGTCATGCATGCTGACAAGGGCAGCAGTCAGGGAGGAGAGAGAAGGCATCCGGGCTGTGGTTGGTTTGAAGGTAGGAAGGAAGCAATTCCGGCAGGCAGGCAACCATACAGGCAGGCAGGCAATAAGAAATACAGACAAGCTGGTAGGGAAGAAGCAATTCTGGAATGCAGGCAGGCAGGCAGGAAAGGAGGCATATAAAATGAGGGAGGTAGTCATTGATTGGCAGGCAGGCAATAAGAAATACAGGCAAGCTGGTAGGGAAGAAGCAATTCTGGAATGCAGGCAGGCAGGCAGGAAGGGAGGCATTTGAAATGAGGGAGGTAGTCATGGATTGGCAGGTAGGAAGGGAGCCGGCCAGGGTGGCAGGTGGGCAGCAGTACGACGTCCTCCATATAATAGAATAATCATTTTTTTAATTAGTTTTTATTTTTTTAATTATTAAACACCATGTAATCTACTATATGGACGATTTTACTCTTATTTTTTTTATTGTATTTATTTACCATTGGTTCATTAAATGAAACCAACATTAAAAAAAATCATCTTAGGCCATACCAGACGAGGTTTATCGTTGTCTGTGATACGCGGAACACAACTCTCATGGAAGCTACAATTGCTTCACGTGCCAGCGCACCTTGGGTTTTTCTTTTAAACCGTCTTTATTTATAAATAAAAGATAAAACAAAAAAGAAAATATAGGTACAGCTATCCTAATTTATGCTAAATATAAGAGGAACTTAAATCTATTTAATAATATATGTATTATAGGAGTAGGACAACATCCCCCAAGAGTTTATTAAAAAACTGTTTATGAGTATGCCTAAAATGATGGGAGCAGTTATTAAAGGCAGAGGCGGCAATACTTCTTATGTATATATTCAATATTAATATTTTGTTCAATAAAATTGTTTATTTTGAATTCATGACGTCTTTTGTAAATGCAAAACATGCTGCCGTCATGAAATTTAAAAATTTCTAGGTGTATTTTGACGGGGGTTCATATTTACAATGATACTAAGTTATTGCGTATACTTAGTTCAGAACTTTATTGTGAAATAATTACAATCTGCCTTTTATAAGGCAATAATAATACAGATAAATGATCTTATTCATACCATATTTACAGTCATCATTCACTCGCTCATTCATACAATAGGACATGATTGGAGAAACTGGCCATTGCCAGGACTCCCACTGTCACGCGATTATAGCAGGTCACGAGGCCACTGCCGTTTCAGTCTCCGAGGAGGATTATAGGGATGAGTGGCGCAGTGCAAAGACTGTGCTACAGGATTAGGGTGGTTGGAAAGGCTACTGTGGAATTTCATAAACTTGGAAGGGATGAGTTCTAGAATGTAGGGTATATTAAGGTCGTTATGAAGGGTTTTGTTGCTGACATAATAAGGGGCATTTACTATTGTTCTCAGGACTTTGGATTGAAAGGATTGGATACGCTTGATGTTCGACTTTTTTGCTGTCCCCCATAGCTCTATTCCGTATGTCCAGATTGGTTTAAGTATAACTTTGTAGATTAGTAGTTTATTTTCTATTGAGAGATGGGATGTCTTTTGAAGTAGTCTGTACAGTTGTCCAAAGCGTCTTTTTAGTTCTTGTCTTTTTAGTCTCGTATGTGGGTTCCAGGTCAGTCGTTTGTCGAGATGGAAGCCTAAGTACCGTACTGTCTCGGTCTCCTTTCAAAGCGAATAAATCTTTCGCCTTTTACTAAAGATTGCGTATACTACACGTTATAACGAGTACTACTAACTTATTACTCTACTCCATCTTACCACTTCTTGCAGGAGTGTCTTCCTGATGAGCGGTCTCTCCGAGATCAATGCTACTAGTCTTGTACTTCCTACTTTGTTTTTATCTCCACTGCTTTACATTTTCATTATCCTATAGAATCGATCTCCATTTCAATCGAAAGGCCATTGCGCTTCGCCTAGTTCAAGGGGCACAGCGAAGGTTAATGTTGCAATGTTGGGCATATTAAATGAAACATAAATTTCTTGGGGTACCCGTAGCTGTCATTCTTTTACCTATGTGCCAAAAAGATACCGACAAGATCCTCTGTCGGCGAGGCAAAGGTCTCAGATATTTCATAGTGAAAACTGGTGCATACCTGGGAGGGGGACGGTCTTGGCCCATTTCTCTTTCTTGGGAGTCCTCGAAATCGTCCTCATTATCTCTGGGATATGTAACCTTAACAAAATGTTTAGCTGCCTCCTCAGGGGAAATGAACACTTCCACAATGTCCGCCTTTAAACGATGTGAGGATTTTTTCCTGATCGCCTCAGCCATGGTGATTTGGTACGGGATACCTCGGGGACTCTTCTCTACTTCCGCTGGACGAATTCGTCCCAGGCTTCCCTCGATCCTCTTTTTGAATTTCGATCCAGTCCAGCAGAGACCTGTCTGGACAAAATATCTCCAGATTGAACCCCTTCCTGTGAGAATAAAAACCAAGTTCCGAACTAAAAAATACTCATGCATGTCATGTAATGCCACTGTGATGAGCGCGTGTCATCCTTAAATCACTTTAAACTAGAGTCCATCATTCATGCAAAAACTGATAGAGAGACCCTAATGAAAACAAACTCCAAAGGTATAAAACAATATAAGGGCGGTTATAAGGACAAAGAATGGAGCGACTAATTCAAAAGTGTCACACATGATATGGTCAAAGCTCTATATGATAACGCCTTACCTTATAAAGCTTGGACCATAGCACTCTACCCTGCGACAAGTACTTTTGTCTAGGCCCCTCCATTCTCCTGCGATAGAAATGTTCTTAGATTATTTTCCCTCTAGTTTCTCTTGCCGTATCCCACTGTCTTTCTCTTGTCTTACCTCAAAGCTTTCTTCCTTTGGCCTTTTCGTTTTATCATATGCTCACTAATGCGAATCACAATACCTAACCGCTAACTCAAACTTATTAAAGATCAATTTTCTTGATGTACTATCCTGACCAATGAACATTTAAATACCTACACAATAAGTGAAGAATGAGAAACGAGTTATAGTTGCACATTTACCGCTTTACCGCAAGAGGACAAACACAGAAGAAGCAAAAGAACCTGCCTCTACGGGACTTGAACTGCAACAGGGATTTAAGAGGCTAGTCATATGATTATCTTAGCTAATGATAAAATGAGATTTTATCAGCAGCTAATATCACAAAAAAAAAAAAAGATCTAGGTCCTTAGGCCCAACTCCGACAACGTCGCCTGTAAAGCGAAAACTTAGACGCTCAAATAGGAACATCCCTATAAACTCGTCTGCTGCCAGCTCTATGGAAGATCTACCACCACTTGCCAGCACTTCAAAAGAAGAAACTGTAGCAGAATCTCCATTCTTCACACCGAATAGCTTCGAGGTACTGAGAAATAGCCAACCTGATGACATGGAAGTTATTCAAACACCAACACAGCCCAAGCCGCCTGCTATATTCGTAAGTAATATTAGCAATTTTAAACTATTATGCTCACAAATGAGCAAAGTTGTAGGTACCGGAAAATATACGTACCTCAATCGCTCTCGGGATACAAAACTCCCGATTCTTATCGAGCGATCATCAAGTATTTGGAAGAAACCAATGCAGACTTCCATACATATCAGTTGAAAAAAGAACGATAGCTTCGAGTAGTGATAAGAAATCTGCACCCGACCACACCAGCTGATGAAATTGAAGACGAACTATCAGCTCTGGGATTCAAAGTTCGGCAAATAACCAACGTTTTACGTGAGGACAGACAACATAACGAATCCACCAAAACGGCATTACCGTTATTTTTTGTAGATCTCGAGCGGACATCTGGCGTGGAGAAAATTTATGACTTAACAACCCTGTATTACACAAGAATACAGGTCGAAAAACCTTACCCAAAACAAGAGACATCGTCCAATGCCATAATTGCCAGGCATATGGACACACAGAATCGTACTGCCACCACCCTCCTAGGTATGTAAAGTGTAGTGGGCAGCACAAAAGCGAATTGTGCAAAAAGCCCCTAAAATCGCCTGCTGTACGCGTGCTCTGCCAGCAAGACCATCCGGCCAACTACAAGGGCTGTGAGGTCTATAGAATCCTCAAGTACAGGAGCGAGCAACGTCGTCGGCCAGAAGAAGAGAAGCCAGTGACAGGTAGCTCAAGAAGCACCCCCACCAGAAGTTTGAGGCCTTCTGCCTCTTTTGCTGATGCCGTTCGAAACAGAGAGCAGTCACAGGCACTGCCCACTTCTCGTCCGCAAGTATCTCTTCCCCAGCATTCCGCTCATCCCGCCAACCAGCAAACCCAATCCCATCCTCAACCACACATCTCGCATATTCCTTCACCTCCAAGCTCTTCAGATCTCACTAGCCTATTAACATCATTCCTTACAGAATTCAGAACCCTAATTACCCCTCTCATTTCCCTTCTTACAAATCTTGTCTCCTACCTTATCCCCGTTAAACCAAATCCATAAGTGGATCCTTCTGACTCCTTATCCATTCTCCTTTGGAATGCGAATGGTGTTCACACCCTCACTAACGAACTGACAGCACTACTCCACGACAAGAAGATCGACGTAGCTCTTATTACTGAAACAAGACTTACGAGCAAACGACCATTTACCGTTCGACAGTACCAGACTTATCGAACTGATCACCCAGATGGAACAGCTCATGCAGGTACCGCTGTCATTGTCCATAACTCCATATCCCACCACATAGTTCCTTTGGTATCACATGATTTCATTCAATCCACTGCAGTGTCAATCACCACCTTCACTTTTCCTCTTACACTAGCATCAGCGTACTGCCCTCCCAATAAATCCATTTCCGACTCCCAATTCATCTCCTTTCTAGACTCCATCGGACATCGTTTCCTTGTGGGTGGGGACTTTAATGCGAAGCACCAACACTGGGGTCAAGATCCACAAATACACGAGGACGTGCTTTGCTGTCTGCACTCACACGGAAACATTGCTCCACTATCACTCCTGACACAGCCACCTATTGGCCATCAGATCCCAACCGAAATCCTGATCTCCTTGACTTCTTTTTTTACAATAGTTTAGGAACACTAAACTACTCACTCACGCGCCTTGATGACCTCTCCTCTGATCATAGTCCTTTATTATTAACCATTTCCCTAAGACCAATTCACAAACTGCCTCCTCCTTTATTTATTGGGGGCCCAGTTAACTGGGACCACTTCCGCCAGCTTCTTACAGAGTCCGTAAACCTAAAATTATTCCTGAAAACATCCCAAGACCTAGACGATGCAGTGCATTCTTTCGCTACTCTGGTCCAGAGGTCGGCTTGGGAGGCATCGTCACCCCATCGTCACCCAAAAATCCACAATGATAATCGTTTACCTCAGCATCTCAAAGATCTAATCCAATCCAAATGCCGCTCCAGAACAGTGTGGCGAAGATCCCGGCATCCTGTTGATCGCCACACGTACAATCAGTACTGCCGATTGGTAAAGCGGTGATTGGCATCCTTCCGTTCCGATTCTTTCAATTCCTACCTCTCCTCTCTGTCCACCAGGGATAACTCCTTGTGGAATGTAACCAAAAAAATCCTAAAGTATCAACCTGTTTCACACCCACTCCGTCGTGATGATGGGTCCTGGGCGGCTTCGGATGGGGATAGGTCGGAGGAATTTGCTCTGAAACGTCTACTTCCCATTGTTGAATCCAAAAACCTTTTTCCCACACACCAGTTTGGTTTCCGCCAACGACATTTCACTGCTCAACAAGGCCTTCGCGTTGTTGATCACATCTCCTCAGCCCTTGAAACCAAACAGTATTGCACTGCTGCCTTTCTTGACATAGGTCAAGCTTTTGACAGGGTTTGGCACGCAGGTTTGCTCTACAGGCTCAAAAGATATTTACCACAGACCCTTTTCCTAGTCTTACAGTCCTACCTTTCAAACCGCTTCTTCCAAGTCCGCTGTGGTTTAGAATACTCTAACTACTATCCCATAAGTGCAGGAGTTCCACAGGGCAGTGTCCTGGGCCCCATCCTCTATAACCTATACACCGCTGATGTCCCCTCTACTCCCAATACCTTCTTGGCCACATTTGCAGATGACACTGCAGTCTTGTCATCCCACCCAGACCCCAACATAGCATCCCATAACCTTCAAAAACACCTTGACGAGATCGAGTATTGGTGTAATCAATGGCGGATCAAAGTTAATGAAGCAAAATGTTCCCACATTACCTTCACCCTTTGTCGCAAGACTTGTCCACTAGTTTATTTTAATTCTATTCCTCTCCCTGTATTCGAGACAGTAAGATACTTAGGCTTCCATCTCGACAAACGACTGACCTGGAACCCACATACGAGACTAAAAAGACAAGAACTAAACAGGCGCTTTGGACAACTGTACAGACTACTTCAAAGGACATCCCATCTCTCAATAGAAAATAAACTACTAATCTACAAAGTTATACTTAAACCAATCTGGACATACGGAATAGAGCTATGGGGGACAGCAAAAAAGTCGAACATCAATCAAGCGTATCCAATTCTTTCAATCAAAAGTCCTGAGAACAATAGTAAATGCCCCTTATTATGTCAGCAACAAAACCCTTCATAACGACCTTAATATACTCCAAGTTTATGAAATTCCACAGTAGCCTTTCCAACCACCCTAATCGTGTAGCACAGTCATTGCACTGCGCCACTCATCCCTATAATCCTCCTCGGAGACTGAAACGGCAGTGGCCTCGTGACCTGCTATAAACGCGTGACAGCGGGGGTCCCGGCAATGGCCAGTTACTCCTGAGCGTCTGTAGCTCTCGCGCTCTTGGTCAGCCTCCACTGGCTAGTATCCGGTGACGCGGCTGACGGAGGAGCGTGGGGGACTTCCCAAGACTCATTCATACAATATTTACAGACAACCCAGAGACCTCCCAAGTGGATTTGGGAGGTCTCTGGGTTGTCTGTAAATATTGTATGAATGAGTGAGTGAATGATGAATTGTAAATATGGTATGAATGAGAGCGTTTATCGCAATTACTGATTGCCTTATAAAAGGGAGATTGTAATTATAGCCCAATAAAGAGTAAAATAATAATTAATTCTTTATTTTTATTATATCCATTATATTATTGCACTCCACATATACTAACTTTGGCGGTACACATGTACTAAAAGTGGACCAATTTTTTTTTTATAAATTCTAGTGTTGATTAATACGTATTTATTTAGTTTTAATAAATAGTTTAGTAAACAAATAATTAAAAAAAATCTTGATTTTACATTGGTAAGTGTCAGTGGTCCATGTGTGCATATACAATTTTTTTTCGTTCATAGCCCCTTTAAATTTACAGATAATTATATATAATTATAGACCCTCTGGCGAATCTATTTACAAATTATTTTTGTATTTCCTGTAGCATCGCTACATTATATACAGGTGTTGTGGCCACCTCTTAATTACGAATAATTAGAAGTTCCCCCTCTTCTTGGGCCAGAAAATATCTATCTATGTTTCCATAGATATTTACATAGATCCATGTATTTTTATAATAAAGCTTATGACGTCAGTCAGAAAGGGGGGAGAAGCTAGTGGGGGAAACAGCCGCAGGAGGGGGAACCCTCCCCACCACGGCTGGCCTGCCTATATAACACGGCTGTCTTAGGGCAGAAAATAGAACGAACCGAACCGGTACCTGGAACATCGCCTATGCCTAGGCTCAATCCTTGGTAGACTCTCACTACCTTCCTGACTCTATCCGCCTTTCTAGGCATACCACACCCTATATCCTTCTCATACTTCCTTCAAATAGGGGTCTCCCCTTAGTGAAAGGCACTTTCCAGCCAAAAATAATTTTCCTTATTTTTTTTCCACATTCCTATTTATAAGTTTGAAAGCTTTGAAAAAAAAAAAAAAAAAAAAAAAAACCTGGAATACAGCTCTCTCTCTCTCTCTCTCTCTGCACTGGCGCTTGCTGCTCTGCGCAAACCATGGACTTCTTATTCAACTACCTCTGCATCTCTCTCTCCTAACCTCGCTATGTTTTAGTCCGGCGTTGTCAGACCTCACACCTTCCTAGTGGGAATATATGCCTTCGTCTCGCTTAAACTAGCACCTCCTTGAGAGAGACCTCTCCCTCGCAGACGACGGTTGCCGTGGCCCTACAAACTTTACCTAGTAGCGTCTCCCACGGCAATCCAGTCCGCTTCTCTCCGGTTTACACTGTATATCGGACCACTTTTCGCATGATCCCAATCTGGAAATGTTGGAGACATTTGGCTGTATTGTCAGTCAAGTGGATAAATAGTGGGGCACCGTACAGGAGAGCTGGCCGGAAGACACATTTATAGATCATCAGTTTGAGACGAAGCGACGGGTTGGGTGAAGTTAGCAAGTGCGATAGCCAGTATGACCTGAGTCGTACTTTTTCTATTTTATTACTAAAATTAGTAGAGAAATGCATAAATCACTGAATGCATATACAATCTAGTTTCTTAAGACTTATATATTATTAAGTTCACTTCGAGAGTATTATTTTTATTCAACTAAAAATGACTTCATTCGATTATATATACCGTTGATTTTTATGCTGTAGTATAAATTGTTTTTTAGATCCCAGATTTTGTTTGAAGAAACGTCGTGAAGACTTGAAAACGAACATTCAGTCGTAACTTCAGGCGAACTGTTTTTAATAATTGATACTTACTTTTTCATTTATGTGAACTATTTCTGTTCTGTGCAAAATAAGGACGGTTCGTAACTGTCTCGTAACTGTAATGGACAAAATGTTTCATTCTAACATCTACAAACCATTGTGTTAAAAGATGTTACTTTATCGTAGAAATCGGTAGTAGGTAATTAATAGTGGTATAATAAGATGGTCTATTTAAGGCAGGTGTAGTGGTTTTTCTCATCCATGTAACTTGCGCAGGTACGATCCAACCGTTAAATCTAAATACAGACGACGCTACAAGATAAGCACCTCATTGCTTCCATTGTTCCACAAGGCATACTCAGGAAAGGTACAAAATATCAATGAACCTTATGCGCTTGATTGTTTGTCATCTAAATTTCATCTTAGCTAGACAAGATCTTTATTGTTATTTCATTCAGTACAACTACTTCAGTTATGTAAGAAACTATCCATCTCCACTGTGGCTAGAAAAAGGTTAAGGTAGTCAGGAAATAATCTTTGGTTAATTCAAAGACTCTTCTTACCCTAACTTATTGTTAATAGCAGAATCAAAGCATCGGATATAATAAATCCTTGTAATACATTAGTATTATAAAATGTTTTCCGTCAATTATAAAGAACCTTTTATTTTATTATCCGGAATCTATTTGCTAATATGACAAAGTTCAATTGACACCGTGGGATTCCATCTTTTTTAAAGTAGCAAATTTTCAATTATTAAAAGGATGCTAACGTTACGGTGTGTAATAACAGAACTATATTTATAGAGAGAGATTTATATAAAGAATATTAAATTTTATGCAGTCCTTATTCTCACACTGAGAGTACATATTTAGCTGTCAATTTAGGTTAGAGTATGAGGTTGGTGGGCTGTCAACTTTAGTTTTGTATCTAATTTATAAGTGAAGGATGTGACTCCTATAGCACTGGGTGGCAACAAACATTTTGGAACTGGTTACGCTATAACCAATTCACTGTTTATTAAATGATTGACATAAATACACCTGCATGTTTGGCATTGCACTATAGATACAAAAATACACAATATGGTATGGATTGTTATAGGTTATTCACAGGTACATCTTTCTATCTGAATGCATACAAATTCTAGTTGAAGTTTGGTTTAAGAGAAAAAAAATATATTGCTGTTTATTCTCTTATATTTTTAAACACTGCAATCTTCAAGTTTGTCTAGTCATTATATAATTTCACCAAAAAACTTTGTAATTTCACCTTGTCAGAAGAACAGAAAACATGATTGCATACTGTTAAACATAATTTTCCACAACAATTTATTTTAAATGTAGAAAACTGTAATGTAATCTCATGATTTGTTCAAATTATTCCGCATTAGCCTCATCTGATATATTACAGAGTCAACCCCAAATATTGAAAGGACAACAATCTGAGATTTATCATTCTAGTTTCTCTTGACTCCTAGTTACTTCTTTAATTTCCCTTTATTCTATCAAGATTAATTTGAGCTGTGAATGGTTTTAGTGGCGCTTCTGGTGATCTCAAGAGCAGATAGAAAGAATCGAACGGTTTTTCAAATTGCTGGTGCAGCTTTCGCCAGATGTTTCTTTCATAGATCATCCCTTTTAAACTGCAGTACGTTGAACATCCGGCTTGGATAAAACCTCCTCATATTCAAATCACAGCGTGTTGATCATCTGTCCATCCAGTCATGCTAATCTTCTTCTCTATCTAGCAGGGCAACGTAGTTTTCTTTTCTCTATGCTTTAGGATCTCAAATCCAATTTCTATCTCTTGTAGTTATTTTAAGGGAATAGTAGTTGCACAATATAGAAAAAATTATTGTCATTTTCAATAATGGTTTGTTGAGATCATCAAAAGCCTGAAATAAAGAAATACGGTGATACCGTGAGAATTTTCCTCGGAAAATGTCAAGGACCAAAACAGTGGAACATGTTTTTTAATTATTTTTTTTATATAAATATTTAAATATTACTGTTTCTTTTGTAAATAAAATTTTCTTGTCTACTAAAATGGCTCTAGTACCAATATATTAATATCTAATAAAATAAAATTTTAAAAAAGCAAGTCTTTTGGCCAGGAGTTTATAGTACCTGTACCAATGTGGGGCCCTGAATCAATAAAAAAGTCGTGTGACTAATTTTTTATTTTTATGATTTCGGCTTTTTAGGTTTTTATGTTTCGTCATTTAATTACTCTGGCTTTCTTTCTTGGTCATATATTTTACTATACCATCTAATAAGACTCATGCTTTGTTTATTTTTCCTCTCATATAGGGTAGCGTATCATATTAAATGCCTTTATAATTGGTACTTTAGTGAACCGAAATTATGAAAAATCATTAAAAGTACATTCGCACTTGGTTTCGTATAGTGGAATAGTGTTTTTCAAGGATGTTTTACTTGATGCCTCTGAGATGGAAAAATGGTGTTTATTTTGATATGTATTGTGTGTTGGGGCTGGAGAACGCTATTAGTTCCTTAATTGTGTCATGCATCATACTTGACTTGATATGTTTATGGTTTGATAATTCTTTTGAAGTCAGGTCGGGAGCTGTACCCTTGAGTGACTTCTTTGAAATTTGATATAAAAGTTGTTGTAAAAAGGAACGGACGCAAATTGCCTCCGGTCAGTGAAGCAAGCCTAGTTGGTTTCCGATTGCCCGCCTTCGTTACCCCTGTAGTAACCTTTCCTTTTATATTACCTACAACCTTGTGTTGTAGCCAGCCCTGTAGTCTAAAAAAAACTGCGGCTATACTCATCCAGTTTACTTGTTCTAATTTTGTTTCCTGGCGAACATTGATAAATAAATGTTTTGGAAAAGGTCTCTTCGCTCAGTGTGTCAGAAACTTGGTAATACTGGGTAGCCCAATATGGAAAAGGGTTTGATAGGATGATATTAATGAGTGATAATGAAATGTTTATTGAATAGTATGATAAGTAGGAGAAAGCGATTGGGCTGGAGTATGTGTGTACCAGTTCCCTTGTCCCTAGTAGCTAGCTTATGTCCACGGGATCTCAACCTTCGGGGGATACAGCATTCATCTCTCCCTCTCTCTCTCTCTCTCTCTCTCTCTCTCTCTCTCTCTCTCTCTCTCTCTCTCTCTCTCTCTCTCTCACTCTGCAAAATTTCACGAATATATGTTTGAGGTTGACTGGACTGAAGATTATTGATAGTCTCCTACATACATTTTGCATTAAAGGGTATAGCTATTTAATGTACTTGATTTTTTTCTGTTATCTAAGTGCTATACTCTGCTAAAAGGTATTTTCTATTTTAATTCCCACTTGTTAAATAATTGAATAACTGTCACCAGTTTTTACCATTTATCTAATCGATAAATACTGAATATTCTATACTCATTTTCACGAAAACATGACTCTTTACTCTAGAACTGAGCAATCGTATCGGATCACATTGGAACTCCGTCGTTGAAACTATGACTCCTACAAGATATCCTGCTTTAGAAAAAAAAAATAATAAAAATAAAAATTTATATTTTATCGTTGACAGAATTTTTTTTTTTTTTTTCTGTTATATCATCAAATTGATCTGAGTTGATCAATCAACTAAATTTACTACATGAAGGATATTCATACGAAATTATTTTAGTTAGATGTGTCTCTTAATGGGACCATTCCCCATTCTGTAATTATTATGTTTTCTGATGTATCCATGTATGGCTGACAAGTTGAGCTGAAAATAAAGATATATATTTAAAAAATTGTAATTAATCTTACATATCAAGTGTTGCATATATGCAGTAATTTCAAAGAAGGGAATTCTAAGTATTACGCATTATTTGTATATTTCTCATCAATAACTTTGATATTGCTAAAAACCTAAATAGATAATTTTTGAAAAAACCCTCTTTCAATTTCTTAAGGTAGTTGCGAACTACAATATTCAACTATTTATCTAAATAACTCGTGTTCTTAATTTTTAAACGTGAAAATTATTTATATAAATACATAGATAAATGACTTACGCCAGTTTGTCGCCCAACATTTAGGAAACCAAGGACTACGATACCTGGATTATTTAGACAGAGTTAATTTTAACTTCTTCAATGTCCTTATTAATGTTCCTTGGAGATACAATTGAAGATAATTTCATTGAACAAAACCGAAATCATTTTGATGCAGACTTTCAATTGCTTTGTAGGTGTTATTAAAATGGACGGTATCCTAATGTAACTTGGACAAGGGATAATTTAAAGAAAACTATTAAAGAAGTTCAACTGGATATTCGAAGGAGATACAATGCTCTGTCCTGAACGAGTCAAAAATTTCCAGAATTCCTATTGTACATATATCATCTATGTTGACAAAGATTTTCTTTCATAATCCCGATACATATTTTCTTGAACCAATATTCTTCCTGCTTCCATATCCATGTGACTTTCCAATTTGCCAAAGTAATAGCCCAACGTTGCCAATTGTTTTAAAAATATCTGAACAAAGATCATATAGAAAACAGTATTTTCAAAATACATTTCTCAAAAATACTGTATCCTCTGCAATAGGATGGAAGCCGAAAACTTTTATATTTAATTGTCCTACTGAAGAGGAACAGACATTTCCGTAGTTTACATGAACTGGATCTTGTCACTATTTCCCATCTACCCTTCCAACGGTATTTTTACAATCGTTTCCAGGTTTCAGAGATCGCAACCGAAATAAACTTAGAAGTAGAAAATTAAGTCAGTGTACATATTTGTTTGCTGATGGGCCTATTAGTATTACTATTTTTATTTATTTTCTATAAGCTATTAACAATATTCTATATATATATTTTTATTCTACATAAAGACTACAGTATGAAATAGATGTGCATAACTCCTTCCTGGGAAACATTAATAGTCTTAGTAAATATTAGGATGGATAGGTTGGGAATGGCTGGTGGAAATAGTGGTCTTGAATGACATAAAGGTTCCAAAGGTCACCGGCCAGCCGCCATTGCTTGGCTTCTTCCCTCATTGGGGTCATTGATGCCTGAAAAGTTTAAGTTTTGGCGAATAGAAATATCTCACGTCACTTTGCTTTCAAATCTGTAGAGAGTTGAGCTCAAAACTTAAAACGACCATTTTGTGAACAGTTCAATTTTGTACTCAAATGTTTCGTCTTATAGCTGAAAAAACTACTTATTAAGCTCAATCTCAGTGTTGTTTCTAGATTTTTCGTTTGTGGATATTCTTTTACATCTGAAAGCCTGAATAAATTATGCGACTGACACACAACTATATTGTTTATTCAATCAGCCGGACAGTTGAACAATTATATAATCTATGATTATTTATTACTAAAGTGGCGCTTAAACTTACCTGGTCCGGTTTGGTGTTATCAACTGTAAAGTTGAACCAAAGTCGAAGTCTAGGGTTACAGGTGTCAGGCCGGATGAATAGATCGTATTCGTATTGTGATATAAGCTCTACAAATCCCAAGTTTCCTAATTTAAAAAAATATTTATAATGGTTTCCTGTTAAAAATAAACCTCTTAATAATAGTTGAGGTATAATTTCCAAAGCCTTTTTTAACTTTCATTGAAGAGAGATCATTTTTACAGAAAAATATCGAAGTATTTCAGTCATTGGTTTCGTTTGTTACCGGTAACTGAATCCCTTTTTAATAGTTTATAACCTAACGCGATGCCCACATACTTAAAACTAGAATCTTTACATACTTGCTATCACGATAAGTAGTTATTATAATAATAGTAGTTATAAAAGTATTATTCCGGGAAATAGTCGGTTTTTTATTCAATCTATTAGAAAGCAGATCTTTAAGGTTAATATTATTACCTGAAGAGATAATAAGAAGTGCATCATTGAAAAGATAAGTTATTTATTGTAATTATTTCTTTCATTATTATTTCTCCTCTAGAATGTATAATATAAAGATAGTGTCATAAAGGTTTTTATTTTTATATTATTTATATGACCTACCTGTTTCATAAGACGCGTCAAAACACAGGTGTCCTTTTTTTGCCTTGCCACTGTGGCCTGGTGGCCGCATCACTGCTCTGCATAAGTTACCCATACTCCCTTCATTTTCACTGTCTTCACTCTCTGAAAACAATACTTCACCAAATATAGAGAACTCATTTATCACTAAACAAACTTTAAAAAGTAAACACTACATGTGATGGAGAGTAGGTGCTTTCGATTCAATCGTAAATCCACGCTAAATATGATGACTGTAGTCTTCTGTCTGTAGCTACATCATTCATAAAAATTATCCTATCAGAATGAAATTTAACTTACACCCTTCAACACCTCTAAATACTCAGCTAACTATGTTTTAACTAATTTTATTTTTAAAACTTGTACCTTATTTCTAAGAATAAATAGTTAATTAATTTGTAAATCTAAGGGTCATAAGACCTAGAAGAACTTGAAACTTTTTGTCACCACTGAGTCTGGCTGTTAATGTCTTGGCGAGTCCCCCCTAAGGCTTACAGACATGGAATTTTACATTCACATTCCATTTAATGTTCCATGTGAAATATAACACCTCCATAAAATATAAGTGTGATTCATTGCTATGTAATAAAATAATTCTTCTTCTTCTTCTAGTAGAGTAACAATTGTGTTTTACTTCTTGATTGAGAATTCGTAATTTATGTTTTTTAATAACAATTAAAAAGTAATTAAAACTATTTTACAAATTTTAATTTGTGTGTTTGGCCTAGAGGCATGACTTTTTGCCAGGAAGTTTTACTTGATGCCCCAAAGATGATAAAAATAAAAGCAAACCTTATAATAAATAATAAAGGTCACTAATTAACTGATTATTTATTAATTAAATATAAATATTTCCTATTATAGTAGGTTAAAACTTAACAAGGAGCAAAAGAAAAAGAAAATAACGTAAAAACTTGGTCTTCTCTCCCTCAATTCTAATATTTCTCACCTTTGTAAGCTGATTTCTGGTAAAGATTTTAAATTACACGTATATTAAAAAATAAAGTCTCATGTATCACACAGTTAACCGTTATGTTTTACGGTCGTGAAAACAGGTTTATTGATATTTTGAAATAGCACTCTATTGCTCCAACACAAAATAGCTATTACCAATCAAGGTTGATGTTTAATTTGATATCCTACCATATTAATTTTTAATTACAAATAACAACCATTCTTTTATAATTTTAACATAAAATGTACACTAAGCAACACATTCATAATCCATATCTGGGGATTTAGGGATCCAAAAATGTTGCGAAACCAATGTTGATTGTAGTTTTAATTATTTTCCGTAATTAAAACCAACTTACATTACACCACTCATCCAAGATCTTTTATGTGATCCAAAAAAAAAATTAATAATTGATGTAATATGACTTTGTTTTATTTGTATTCGACTGGTTTTATTTTTACTGACGATTTAAATTTTAGAATAATGTATATATATGGGGGTAGTGAGAATTGATGGTTTGAAAAAGGATTGAACCTACTTAACCGACGGGATATTTGGGAGATATGTTGGTTCCAAGAGAGGCTTTGGTCAATGGTTATCCCTAGGCTTTTGACGGTGGAACAGAAAGTGAAGTAATGGTTGTTAAAGGCTAAAATGGGAATATCGGCAAAGGATCCGAGGAGGAAACTTGAGCCTATGGCAATTGCCTGGGTTTTCGCTTCGTCTAACCTTAGTTGATCCAGGTTTGCCCTAGCACTGATCTGACCTAGGTATCCCTTAATCTTTTAAACACATCTAAAAATTCGTAGAGGGTGGAGGATAAATAGATATGGGAGTCGTCAGCTTACAGGGGTTGGAATGATGGATAGAGATCGTTTATGTAACTAAAAAGAAGGGAAGAAATGCTCGAGTCCTGGGTGTCGCCCGAAGGATTCAAGGGAGGCAGATAGGGGTTGATTAAGCATAGCAACTCCTCGTGAACGGTTAGAGAGTAATGACCAGTGGATCGAGCAATTAGAGAAGGTTCATGATTTTAACTTGTGTGGAGTAACCAAGACCGATACTAGAAATTGGAAAGGATTGAGAAGTTTGAACAGTTCAAGGATACCAGAATTTCGGGATTGAACATTGGTGATGTTGGGTTAAGAATTTGTTAAGGGTTAAGCTTTTTCCAAGAAGTTGGGACTAAGAATGAAGACTGAGTTTTGGGGGTCAAGGATTTGGTTCTTCAGGCTGCCATGTACTTACGGACCCACACCACCGCCTCCGGCTAACCCAACCCAGTCATAGTGGAGAAAGGTACACTTATGGAGGGAGACGAGGAGGTGAGGAAGGAATGAATATATAGTCCAGCCAATGAACTTTTAAAAGAAAGGGCCTTTTCACTATAAGAGACGGCAAAGATGGAAATCTGAGATCTTTAAGACCTCTCTTTAAAAATCTTTTAGCACATAGTAATTGCAGAAAACGCTACACTAGACCTCAAACTGTGGTGCACTTGTTATTGTGGTGCACTGCATTAGGTATCAAGAATATGTTCACGAGTTCTCTGGAGTATGTAGCGGATCTGGAAAAAAAAGTCAATTGTCGGCTATTCATTCTCTCGGAAACATAAAGATGCAAAATAAGTGAATTTCACTATTATTTTAGAAAATTTAATGAACTTTAATTTCGTTTAAGTACTTTTTAGCTATGACTTTTTGTTTAAGTATTTATTTTCGAATTAAACGTAATAAAAGCAGAAAATGTCACCAACTGCGACGTAAATATCGCCCCCCCCCCCCCGCGTTTGGGGGCATACATAATCAGGAGTATGTCGTTCAAAAACCTCTCCTCCAAAACTACACCATTTTTTTTTCAATCACCGTATATTGGCCTTCGTTGCATGGATTAATAGGGGTTTAGCCGTTTTTGAAAAAAGTTTTTGGTAAAATATGAAAGGAATTCATCGTAAAATTGGCAGGCAAGGATTGTTAACATAAGACTGAATTACCAAGAAACACAGTTGGGCACACGGGAGAAAACCAACTACTAATTTACTACTATAATAATAATTAGTAGTTTAGTATTAGTAGTAGTTTAGTCTTTTAGTATAGCTCCACCACAAGAGTGACTAATGTCCACAAAAATTTAAAACAAAATTCTAGGGTATTGATCGTATAGTAAATATATTATTGTTACGGCCTCGGCGCCTCTTGTGTCAGTGAACAGCTGAAGTACAATCACACTGTTAAGCCCATAACAAGTTTCATGATACGAGGAAATATTTTTATCTGAGATTCATTATTATACCTGATTCAATAATACAATTATATTATCTGACGTTGTCTTAGTTACCACAAGTTAATTGTTTTGAGATTGCACTTCAAGCTGGAGAACTTGCTACTTCAGCTGTAACGCCTTCAATCCGGGGTGGTGGCTGTTGTGTTGTGCGGGACTGCCTAAGTGCCCCTGCGGTGTGGGGTTGTCACGGTTAAGGACTGTTAACAAACCGCGTAACACATCAAGGCAGGTGACTTGTTCCTGTCTTCTATTTGAATTGCAAAAGCCTTGTTAAAGAAAATTTTATATGATACAAGCATTTATTAATAATTGAACTAATAGAAGCAAAGATCATTGAGCTGATCAATTTAATTTTTCATTCCAGGTCCCAAATATATATTAACCCTAATAGCTGAACTACTCATGTCGTGTCAGCACATTATCAGTGGCGACAAAGGTATATCAAAAATCCATACCAGCTAACGGTTCTTCGATCTAGATATACAAGACATTAATAGATAATGAAAAATGTACTCTATTCCCAAAAAATAACAAAAATAATTTAAAATATATTTTTACAATCTGATATCTGTGAATAATAAAATTTAACTTGATATAAGAGATAAATAAATTCTAAAATTATGACCAATTTAAAAAAAAATTCTTTAGAGTATCTAACATATATACTCTAAAGTATTTTTAAAATTCATTGAAACAAAGAAGAAAGGAGCGATGGATGGAAGTGGATGGGTTGGGCAGTAGAGATTTGTTTGGTGGTATCAAGTTTTGGGTTTATAATGGAAGATATTCAGTATTTGGGGTTTTGGTCAGAATGGTATATTGTAAGAAACATTCTCTTGAAGAGGAAGGGAATGCCCAATCTAACTATAAATAATGACCTGAAATGCGTTGGAACCTAAAGTCAAATCGAGCTCATTTTATTCTTTGTTCGAGATCCCTAGAGATCCAGATAGAGGAATCACATAAGTAGTGATAGAACTATGCGGGAGGAGACAAGGAGTTCGCGGGTTTTCGTGGAGTGAAAGAGAGGTAGAAAAATAATAAAGTGCATACATTTTCCGGGGGTCAAATTACACTTTCAATAATTCATGAATGAATAGATGAAACGTTTCGTAATATACTCAATATGTGTGAGACAGGAAGGAAAATTGCAATCACAAACTATGATGTCTGAAGTGGTTATAAATGTTTTAAGGTGGCTATAAAACGTTGGCTTCTTTGGGGTGTGTTCTTTCCAGGTTAACGATTGGTCGAGAACCAGGCCAAGGTCTTTGACGGCTGTACAGGATGGGCCCAGATACAAACAGAGCAGGTATAGGGATACAGATAACAACTATAATAGGATACTTTAATCATCTATTTGGGGTTATCTCTCTTTAAAGTTTTATAGCAAATAGAGGTTCATCGGCAAAACCGCTAGTAAAGATGGTGCAACTTCTTTGCATGTGTGAGGAATCAAAACCAATAACGTAATTCATAGTTTTCTTTTCGTTTTCCAGATAAAAGATAGCTTTTATCAATAGTGGAAAAGTTGGTTAACAATGAAAGGATAAATAAAGACAGCTATAGTAGCCTTTCCTTGACAGATTGAGTCACGCTACAAATAAAACTCCTCCTTTAAGATGTACTTATTTTGAGCTGGACATAAATAGGACGCGGCTATTGTAAGAATTCTTACTCCTATCGTAAAAGCAGCCCATTCGTCATTCCACTGTAAATTTGCGAAAAATCAAAGCCAGATGAAATGATTTTTTTTTACTATCATTGTTAAAGTTTGAAATTAGTTTTAAAAATTGTCCACTAATATATATAATTCTTTACTGTACTAAAAGAAGAATCTGCCTCATTAGGCAATAAGTAATTGAGATAAATGTTCTCATTCATACCATATTTACAATTCATCATTCACTCGCTCATTCATACAATATTTACAGACAGCCCAGAGGCCTCCTAAATCCACATGTTTTGTCACCTCCCTCGCATGTGAAAGAGGAATCGGATTCTTGGGAAGTACCCCATGCTCCTCTGTCAGCGGCGTCACTGGATACTGGTTCTTATCCACTCTTATCCGCTATTCTGACGAAGAGCGTGAGAGCCACAAACACTCAGGACATTATTGGAGGGACTGGCCATTACCCGGACTCCCACTGTTACTCATTTATAGTAGGTCACGAGGCCATTGTCGTTTCAGTCTCCCAGGAGGATTATAGGAATGAGTGGTGCAGAGCAATGACTGTGCTACGGGATTAGGGTGGTTGGATAGGCTACTATGGAATTTCATAAACTTGGAAGGGATGAGTTCAATAATGTAGGGTATATTAAGATCGTTATGAAGGGGGTTGCTGACGTAATAAGGGGCATTTACTATTGTTATCAGGACTTCTGACTTGATGTTCGACTGTTTTTCGGTCCCCCATAGCTCTATTCCGTATGTCCAGACTGGCTTAAGTATAAATTTGTAGATTAGTAATTTATTTTCTATTGAGAGATGGGATCTCCTTTGAAGTAATCTGTACAGTTGTCCAAAGCTTATGTTTAGTTCTTGTCTTTTTAGCCTTGTTTGTAGGTTCCAGGTCAGTCCTTTGTCGAGATGGATGCCTAAATACCGTAATGTCTTGGATACAGGAAGAGGAATGGCATTTAAAAATACCAGTGGACAAGACTTGCGGCAGAGGGTAAATGTAATGAGGGAACATTTTGCTTCATTGACTTTGATCCACTGGATATTGGGTGCACCAATGCTGGATGTCATCAAGGTTTTTTTGAAGGTTTTGGGATGCTATATCGGGGTCTGGGCGGGATGACAATACTGCAGACATTGCGAATGTTGGCAAAAAGGTTGAGGGAGTAGAGGAGACAACAGCGGTATATAGGTTATAGAGGATGGGACCCAGGACACTGCCATATGAAACTCCTGCTTTTATAGGATAGTAGTTAGAATATTCTAAACCACAGCGAGCTTGGAAGAAGCCGTTTGAAAGGTAGGACTGTAGGATTAGGAAAAGGGTCAGTGGTAAATATGTTTTGAGCTTGTAGAGCAAACCTGCGTGCCAAACCCTTTCAAAAGCTTGAGCTATATTAAGAAAGGCAGCAGTGCAATACTGTTTTGTTTCAAGGGCTGAGCAGATGTGATCAACAACGCAAGGTCCTTGATGAGCAGTGGAATGTTGTTGACGGAATCCAAACTGGTGTTTAGGAACAAGGTTATTGTCATATGGTTGGGTTATCTCGATTAAATGAACAAAGCCGGCTGACAATATTAATCTAACCTATATAACTTGTGACCTAGATGTACTTATTTTATGGTTAATAAATTATTACTATATTCAATCAACCTATGTCTTTCATTCTGACATGGCGCAGTTGGTAGGACATGTGAATTTGAAACCGCCAGAACAATTTATTTTCGAAGGAAATATAGCAGAAGCATGGAAAAGCTGGTATAGAAAGTTTAATCATTACTTGTCGGCTATCGAAGCACAAGATAAAAAAGATGAAGTAAAAGTTGGTATACTGTTGAGCGTATTAGGAGAAGATGCACAAGATAAATATGAAACCTTTAATTTAACGGGAGTAGAACAGAAGGAATACGCAATTGTAGTTAAAGCTTTTGAAGATTATTGCATACCTAAAAAAAACGAGACAGTGGCAAGATTTACTTTTTTTCAACGTAAACAGAGAAAGGGTGAGTCATTCGATGATTTCATTACAGATTTGAAAAAGTTAAGTGTTGATTGTGCATTTGAAACATTGAAGGATAGCCTTATAAAAGATCAAATTGTAAGTGGTATACAGGATGAACAAGTGAAAGATAGATTGTTGCGGGAAGATGATCTAACACTAGATAAATGTACTAATTTATGCAAAGTGGCGGAGTTAGCCAAACAAAGAATAGAGACGTTGCGAGGTACAGAAGAAAAGGAAATAAATATAGTACAGCAAAGGAGCAGAACCAAAGCAGCGACGAGTAATCTGAGAGTGAGTACGCAGCCGTGGACGTCGAAACCAAGTACCAGCGATAGCAGCAAGACATCACTGCAACAAGAGCAGCAATATGGAAGCCAGCAGCGATTGAGGTGCAATAAATGCGGCAACGTCCATGGGTATAGAAATTGCCCAGCCTACGGTAAAATTTGTATTAAATGTAATAGGATAAATCATTTTGCAAAAATGTGTAGAATAACTCGAAATATAAATAATGTAAGTATGATTGAGGGAGAGGATGCTGAAATGTACACTTTAGGGAGAATTCTAAAAATAAATAATGTTCAAAAGGGTTGGGAATTATCTATAAATATATTGGAAAGCAAAACTTCACTTTCAGTCAAGCTCGATACAGGGGCGGAATGCAATGTTTTAAAAAAAAGCGACTATGAAAATTTGAAAATTAAAGAGAAAATAAATAAAACTGATAACAAATTGGCAAATTACAGTGGTTCTGAAATACCGGTTATAGGAACTGTTATATTAGATTGTGTAATCAATGGTAAAATAGAACCAATAAAATTTTATTTAGTAAACTGTAATAGCTCAAGCTCTGTGTTGGGATTAGATACAATTAAAAAACTGAAATTAATTACCAGAGTTGAAAATATAAATATGAATACAAATAATGGTCTCACGAAATTGCTTAGCAGATATAAAGAACTATTCGAAGGTATAGGAAAAATCTCAAAAATATATGATTTCAAATTAAAAGAAGGATATGAAGGAAAAATTGAACCATGTCGTAGAATACCTTTTAAATTATTAGATCTTTTCAAAGAAACATTATACAAAATGAAAGACAATAAAATTGTTACAGAGGTTAACGAACCTACTGAATTTATGAACCCAATCGTAATTACCAGTAAACCTGATAAATCATTACGTATTTGCTTAGACCCACAGCATCTTAACACTTGTTTACTAAGAGAACATTGTCCTTTACCTACATTTGAGGAAATATCTAGTAAAATGGCGGGGGCAAAAATGTTTGCAGTGCTAGACGCATCAAATGGGTTTTGGCATTTAGAACTTACACATAGGAGTTCGTTAATGACGGCTTTTCAAACGCCATATGGTCCATTTAGATTTTTAAGAATGCCTTTCGGGGTTAGTATTGCACCAGAAGTGTTCCATAAAACTTATTCAGAGATTTTTGAAGGTATAAAAAACGTAGCTGTGTATATCGATGATATAATGATATGGGCAGAAAATGAAAAAGAATTATTAGAAATTTTAGAATTAGTAATGAAAAGAGCTTATGAGCATGGGATTAAATTTAATAAAAACAAATGTAAGTTTAAAGAAGAAAGAATTAAATTTTTAGGTCATTACTTCAGTAGCAAAGGGATAGAAATTGATGATGACAAAGTCAAAGCAATTAGTGAAATGGAAAGACCAAAAGATGTTAAAGCAGTAGAACGATTATTAGGATTGATAACCTACGTGGGTAAATTTGTAGAAAACTCAGCTCAGTTAACGGAACCATTGCGCAATCTAATTAAAAAAGGTACAATTTTCAACTGGACAAGTGAACATGAAAATTGTTTTAAAAAGATAAAAACATGTTTAAGCAAAACTCCTATTCTACAATTATACGATGTAAATAAGGAGTGCAAAATTAGTGTAGACGCTAGTAGTACCGGAGTAGGGGCAGTTCTGTTACAAAATGATTTGCCAGTAGCATATGCATCACAAGCATTCACTGAATGTCAAAAATCGTGGGCTCAAATAGAGAAAGAATTATATGCCATAGTGTTTGGATGTGATCGTTTCAGACAGTATGTAATCGGTAAACCTTTTGAAGTAGAATCAGATCATAAACCGCTGATCCCTATTTTAAGACGAAAGATAACTGATATACCAATGAGACTACAAAAAAATGCGAATGCGGTTACAACCATATGATATTAAAGTAACTTATACAAGTGGTAAAAATTTAATAATAGCAGATTTACTATCGAGAGCTCATTTAAAAGAAACTAAAGAGGAAGGAGATTCCAGAATGTATATATTAGAACTTACGTTAGCAAGCGAGATGAGTAATCAAAAGAAACAAAAATATATAGAAGCAACAAAAAATGACATAGAATTGCAGACATTGAAAAATACAATAAAAAAAGGTTGGCCAAAAGAAATAAAAGATGTACCAAATATAGTTAAATATTATCATACTTACCATGCCGACATTTATGAATATGATGACTTACTGTTTAAAAATAATTGTGTAATAGTACCAAACAAATTAAGAGAAGAAGTTTTGAGTAAGTTACATTATAATCATTTAGGCATTGAAAAAACAAAAGCTAGAGCGAGAGAAATAGTATTTTGGCCCAATATAAAGAAAGATATAGAAAACAAAATAAACAACTGTAAAACATGCTTAACGTTCCAACGATCAAATTAGAAAGAAAGTCTAATACCAACATTAATACCAGATAAAACATGGGCAACAGTAGGAGCTGATATTTTTTACATTGATAGAAAACCAAACATGTTAGTTGTGGATTATTTTTCTAAATATGTAGATGTTTTACCATTGAAGGATGAATGTAGTGTAACAGTTATAAAAGCATTAAAGTCTTGTTTTGTACACTGGGGTATACCAGAAGAATTCAGATCAGATAATGGCCCACAATTTTCAAGTTTTCTATTTAAAACGTTTACAAGAGAATGGAAATTTAAGCATGTTACGTCGAGTCCAACATATCCACAAAGTAACGGAATTGTGGAGCGGCACATACAAACTGTGAAAAATGTAATTAGAAAAGCTCATTTTGATAAAAAAGATGTGTACTTAGCAATACTAGAATTAAACAACACACCAATATCTAATACAATACCTTCTCCAAATGTGATAATGCAAGGTAAAAATGTGAATGGTGTTCTATATGATATACCAAAGTTTAAAAGTGAAGAAAATTCATATATAAAAGGTGAATTGTTACAAAGACAAAGGAAACAAAAAATTTTTCATGATCAACGAGCCAAAGATTTGAAAAAATACGAAAAAGGAGAAAATGTTAGAGTTAGAAACAAACAAGGAATGTGGGATCGGGCTGTAATAATAGATAGAAACATAAACAATAGGGCTTATCAAATTAAGACAGAGGGAGGCTCCTTATTGACGCGTAATAGAATACACTTAAGAAATGATACTAGCCTACCATTCGAAATAGAAAGTAACGAATATAGACTTGATGAAAATATTAAACCACAAATTTCGGAAAATTCAAATAATAATGGTCAGGTTAATAATACAGCCGATCCAGCAGATCAGCAATTAATGAACCAAAGCCAGAGCGAAGATATCAATAATGACAATGACACATATGTAACTCGTAGTGGAAGAATCAGTCGTCAGCCAGCATATCTAAAAGAAAACTATGTATTACAATAAAAAAACAAAACAAAAAAAAAACGGAGATGTCATATGGTTGGGTTATCTCGATTAAATGAACAAAGCCGGCTGACAATATTAATCTAACCTATATAACTTGTGACCTGGAAGTAGACGTTTTAATAGGAGTTTCTCAAACATTTTTAAGAGGATAGGGAGTAGGCTAATTGGATGGCAAGATGAGGTTTCATTGGGTAGTTTACAAGGTTTGGCGAATAGGACAATAATGAAATGTTTCCAAAGGAGACGAAAGTTTGTCGTTCGGATAATGCAATTATATATTAAGGTTAGGAATATTATGGCTTTAGGAGGGAGTTGTTTGAGAATTTGAGGAGTAAAGAGATCATATCCACGGGATATTCGGTAAGGTAAGTTTTTCAGAAGGTATTTGACCTCAGGGGGGTTGAGTGAGGAAATCTTCAACAGTTGTGCTGTGAGTATGGGTTTGAAGAGTAAGGTGAGGAGTGAAAGTACGGGAAAGATGAAGTGAGAATTCTTTTGACCTTTCGCCATCCGATGCCGCCCAGGACCCATCTTCACGATGGAGTGGGTGTGAGACAGGATGATACTTTAGGATTTTTTTGGTTACATTCCACAAGGAGTTATCCCTGGTGGACAGAGAGGAGAGGTGGGAATTGAAGGAATCGGAACGGAAGGATGCCAATAGCCGCTTTACCAATCTGCAGTGCTGGTTGTACGAGCGGCGATCAGCAGGATGCCGGGATCTTTGCCACACTCTTCTTGTCCACTAATGAACTTTTTTTATTACTGGGATCTGATGTATGCGGAAATTCATGTTAAAGCTATCATTGCACAAATGCGTAGAAAAAGGGGTTTGAACTATTTATTTACTGCGATAGGTCTGTGGCTTGAGGGAACCACATGTGTGCTGAGAAAGCATGAGTTGTTTAGCTATTATTTGGGGCGTTAATGTTTGTTGAGTCAGCTATTTTCGCGTGAGAAGCTCACACTCCCTCTACTCTTTCTCGATGCAATGGCTACGCCTCCGAAATACGTAACCATTCGATCGGGGATCGCTGTAGATTGAAGAGTATGTATACGCTTTTAGTTTTATTACTTATTTTTATATACCTTATTCCATAAATCTAATACTGGAACTAAGCCGTCATTGTGTATCTATCACATTAAAACATTCAGGCACAGCTCCTCCGAACAAGTGGACCGAAACTAAAAGATATCGCTGAATAGCTTGATACTATTATACCTATACACTTTATTTCCGTTTTCTAAATCCGATTCGCGACTTTTTTAAACAGTTACTCTTTTTCCTCATGAGGCTGAGTGAAAATCCCCGGAAGCCAAAAATCAACACGCTATCTTCGTATTTAATATGTGTGATAAAAAATACTTCTGGTAAAAAATCGCAAGTATTTCTTCATTCCATGCTCATTAAATAAATATTCAGGAAAATTCCCCTATTCACGTTGAGACCCTCACTAGAACTTTCATAATTAAAACTCCAAATTATAGTGCAAAACAAAGCTATCCAACAGAGTTATTAGGAAAATTATTGGAATTACAATTGTGTTAATAAATAATGAATAAAATAAAATAAAACATTGTAAATTCTGTAAATAATGTCATAAATGAATGGATTTATAGGGTAAATAAATTACATTTTTGTTACAGCCTAAAAAAGATATTACGTGACAGTGAAACATGTAAAAAAACTCAAGGCCTGAAGAAAAGTTCAATTTCTTGAGAGAAAAGAGCCCCTTCTTTGTCACAAAGGACCGCTTTACCCCCTCCCTAGATAATTATTTAAAGAGTAAACTTCGAATTTACTTCAAAGAAGAGGTGAAGCTAAAACAATTCAAAAGGTAAGTCTCCAATTTTTAAGTGTGTATGATAGCTAAGAAGAATTAATAACATTTCATCATCTCATTCAGGAGAATACAAACAATACTGATATAAAAAACTGGCTCGCCTTCCGGCAGGAATAATGGGACAACTAAAAATTGTTCAAATTCATACTTTATATACTATAATTATACTAAATGATACTGTCAAATTAATGTCAACTTGCCTTAAACATAAATTTTTACTCTTATGTAAACGTTGAAATCATTGTCACTCCAAAAACAAATTAAGTGAAAAATTGAACAGCAATTCAAATTTACAACTATTTGAGGTGTTCTCAAAATGACCATTTTTGAGTCATCCCATTATTACGCAGTGCCTGAACTCCTGTAGTATTTACAAAAGATATCAGTGCCATTTCCGTTCCGCTTAAATCTCCGACGATGTTGTAGGGATGGGTAAAGTTTGAAAGTTATCCATCTGGAGGATTTATTGGTAGAAGATTTATTACCTTAGGCATTGTTTATTACGGAATTCTGACGGAATTCTGAAATCAGTAGCCTCACGTTAATTTAGAATGATTTTTTACCAATGAACGCAAGGAAAGTGAGGAGGAGAAGATGAGCTTTTCCCCGAACAAGTGCATGATCAGGAATGGATGGAAGTCATCTCTTAATTTAATAAGGAAAGAGAAGAGATTCCCGAAACACTTACACTTTAATTATCTTTAGTCATAACAAATATTTTGTTGGTAATTTATTTTGTAGTCGCTCTTGCATAACACAGTAGTTAGTACCTCGTTTGTAAGCTTTGTAGTAGTGATGACAAAAAATGAAAGGAAGGGAGCACTTAGCTGAAACATTTGAGATACGTCAAATAACGCAAGACGCCATGGACAGCTCCACCGTCACCGTGACGCAGAGGAAGGAGCGTGTTAAAGAGACCAAGCTAACGCATCTACATCTCGTTGAGATTCCAGTGATAACAACCCACTCACATTCGAACATTCCTCCACATGCCCAAAATACATAAAGAAATTGTACTTGAACCCTATTTACCATGGGTAATATATCGATGTACAATGCATACAATACTTTTATTAGGTACACAGTAGCTCTCTGCTGAAAATCGGTTATCATTAACCTTTAGCTGAAAGGCCGTCTTTGTCCAGAATTAAGTATTTGTATTTTTACAACGTTGATATTCCCTTGTATGGAAAACGTCCACTTAGATATTGCCCGATAACAAAAGAAAAAAATATTATTTGCAATGTTACTAGTCTAAATACAAAGGACCAACATCATCGCTCTTAATTATGAATAAAGTATTCATTAAAATTCATATAAATTTTAATTTAGGAAATATATAAATAAAAAAAACCTAGCGACAAGGATTTACTTTACTTTGAGACAGTCGCGAAATAGATTTTCGTCTGTAAGTAAGTATCGTCGAGTACACTCACAATCGGCTTAAAAAAGATTTGGCCAACACATTGAAAACTGTAACTTTGTGAATGAATTTGTAATATGTTCACAAATAATAAAGGTTATGTAACAAATTTGTGTGCGTTAAAAGGGGGGGGATTTTCATCGAGATTATTTGACAAATAAATCCAAGTATTTTTTATCAAAACTAAGTTTTATCACATATGATTAATTAATAATTTAAATCACGCGGAGTTTCTCGATATCGTTTCTTCCCTGTCAATTATTTCGTTATGAAATATATAATTTTTTTCATAATTAATTTGATTTAGTAAAAATAAATCTCTGAAGTATTGATAGAAATAATGAAGAGGCTACTGATCTTTGGAACAACTGATTAATCTTAATTGTCAACTAGTGAAAATCTCTATAGGGATGATAGGAATGGAAATAACTAAGTAATGAATGGATCGTAAGGAAAATGTTATCGAATAGATATCTGTAAGTGTTATTTGTCAATGAAAAATGTTCAATGAATGATCAATCGTATCAATTTAGCTGTTATAATTTTATTTCTTATAACGCTTTTTTTTTTTTTTTTTAAATAAATAAGCAAACAGGTAGTACATATATGTAGGTCAGTTAACGTGCAGTAAATATTAGATGAGCAATTCCTAGTGGTGGTATGTTATCTAACTGGTTTTATAATTGATAATATTAAAATAACATATTTAAACGACCGCAACTCGAACCTGGTACCTTCCTGCTCTCCTGTTTGCCAATACATTATTAATGTATAGTTGGTGTATTTTAAACATTTACATAGTAGATACATATAATGTTATAAAAAGCTAACAATATTCGGTAACTTTAAAATTACTACATTGTACTGCTTTTTGAGAGATTGACACTATGACTTTCCTAGAGGTTATACAAGATGAGCAGAAGAGGTGAGAAATTTATTAGGTTAGGGTTTGGGAGGGATGGATAAATTGGAGAGGGCCCGACCGAAGATGAGGATATGATGATGAGGAAGATGAGGAAGATGAGGTACCTACCAGGATCGAATAGCAATTCAATATCTCTTTTCGTCGGAAAATGTTTAAATACGAGGGTTTATTTTTTAGATTATGTTTCTTACTGTCAACTTAAACTGAAGAAAATAGCTGCCACTTTTATAATCTCTTATATTATTCTATAGATAAAGAAAGTAAAATGGCAATCTTGTCGCGATACCGGATTCAAAATCATGTTTTTTATAAACTACAATAACCAGATTCATTTTTCTGTATCAATAGCAATTTATTTTTTATTGTTTTCTAAATATTTTATTCATAATTACTAACCAAAGAAAAAAAAACTGGTAGGGGTGGGAACTCGTACCCGCGAACACCCCAATATTCTGTCGGGGGCTGTGCCAACTGAGCTGCCCAGAATCAGTGTGAACGGCCATTACAGTTTCAATTATCTTTCTAAAATCTGGAAAAAAAATTATAATGTATATAGTGTACGGCGCGGAGCGCCTGACTTTAATTACCAAAAGCGAGCTCACAAAGTTGTCATAGAATCATTAAAGTTGTCAATCAACATTGAACATTTTGGAGATTTCTAAACGCAAAATATTACCAGCCCACCTTCAGATAAAACTGAAAACTTTGCATTTTTTACATAAATTGCAGTACCTATTATAGTGTAATATAAATTCATATGTATACATAGAGCTATTATAATATGAAACGTGGCTATAGTTGTCAAATACACCGTGATAAAAATGAAAAAGAAAATCTTAAATTCCATTACGAAATGACTTGGAAATTATCTAAACATAGTTTTACTATTTTTTTTGTGAAAAAAAATTCATTTTTATAGAAATGACAGAGTGACAGTGAGGTGTGCAATGTTGTGGATTAGTTTAAATTTTGTAGAGTTTTTTTTCCTGTAAGAGCTCTAGTAACTTTCCTTTCTTTAATAAATAATCGATAGAACACAACAAATGATGAATGGATTGTTGCCCCAACCTTGAATGGGCGAAAACTGTGGGTGCCCATAGATAGCTGGCCCATAGTACGCTGAAGAGATAACTGGCGGTCGATGCTGGAGCCGGCTCCATAATGCTCAGGAAATAATACTACCCAGCGCCTTATATTATTATTAACCAGATAACTATTTGATCCATGGATCAGTATCTTCGCTCTTTTTCTTTATTGCTTAAAAATATTTTTATATATTTTATTTGCTGGCTAATATAGTTCATAATTAAGTCAGCTATTCGATAAACAAATATTTTAAGTACAGATAAAATAATAAAGAAAGTAGAAACTAGGTCAAGTGACTCCTGACTGAAAAAAACTTGCAGGTATTTTTTATCAGGAGTACTTCAATTTATTTTTTTTACTGAAAATAGCCTTTTCAACAAATAACAAATTTAGACGAATAAAATCTATTGAAATCGGCTGTAACGACATAAAATAAGTCATCTCTATAGCCAAACATTTTCCTGAGTATCAATAAAAATATGTTTGCGTTATTAATAATTACGATTTAAAGAAAAAATATACAGGCAGGATCGGGACTTCAACCTAGGTGCTCCCAAACATCTAGTTGGGATTATTATTATTAATTATAAATAATATTGGGACCCATGTCACAATTAAAATTGCAAATCACAAAAAAAACTATATACTAATATATTTATAATATTTTTATTTTATGCCTTAAGATTGTCAGACTATTAATTATTAGATTTATTCAAACACAAGTGAAAACTATCATCAAACTGGTGGGAGCATGCGCAGTTCATTTTTGCTGTTCCAACTCACCCGAAACCAAAACTCAAACTGAGACATCTATTCCAACACGAAGTTTGAAAACGGTTTGTGATTGTCAAAAGATTCGAAGGTTGGAGAAAGAATCTGAAACATGCGATCTCCACTTTTCCCGCTTGACATAAGAAGGAAGGTTATTACTATCGTTAAAATTAATTGCGTTTATGGAATTCTTCACTGCTTCCATTACAAATTATTAATCGTAAAATGAATAAACGTTAACTTTTATTTGGTCTCTTAATAATTGAGTATTCACTAGTAATATTAATCGTTGAAAATGTTTTAGTAAAGGTTCATTTTAATTTTATATTATATACTGTAAATTATTAATAATTAAAAAGCAGCCCAAATACTAATGTTTGTACGAATAAATATAAATTCGGCTGCATTTTACATTTTACAACCAACATATTTTATATCATTTACATATTAGATTGAAAATCAAAACCATAAGGTTCTCTAATAGAAACAATAAAGAATTTGCGTTTTTGGAGCCTAAAAGCCGGTTCATAAATAAGTAAGTTGTTTTATAAAGTAACTGTAAAGTGACAACATTCAGATATTGGGAAAAGCGTTTTAACATGTTCTAAATCCGTGATCAGGTAACGTGTACATGCTCAGTCACGAACCAGTTTGACTAGCCCTTCTGTAATTCTGTATTGGTATTGTCTCTAAGAAAATAAATTTAGGGATCAGATTGTGTCCCGCTGTCTGCCGCTGACATTGCTTAGTCTTCTAGGAGCTTTGTGCCCAAGAGATTCATATTGGGAGCTCGAGGAAACGAAGCTTACTTAGTAGAAGAGGCCACGACTAGGACCCGGGTTACAGTCCCGACCCAGACTGTCAATTATAAATATTAATGGGGCATATAGCACAACTTGGGTTGACAAGAAAGTGATTTCGGTTTCTATTAGTATTATAGATAGCGCTATTTTTATTTATTTATTATTACTTAGTGTTTGGTTCGTTATTCCTTTGCCAATGTTAGAATTTTTTTTCTTTTCAGATCTGGTAATCGATACCTAGAAACAAATCTTCTATAGAAACAAATTCCGTGTCATTTTGTTAACAACTGTCAGTTGTTGTATTTGTATGGTAGTTGTATTTTGTAAAAAATGGAAGTGGAATGAGGGTGTAACTTGCAGAAAATGGGGGGAGGGGAATGGTAACCTTTATCCCATTTCTAGCCACAGTTTCTCACTCCAAGTCTGGTGTGTAAGTGTAAGAGTTTCTCAAATATTTTTGAGAGGATAGGGAGTAGGCTAATTGGACGATAAGATGAGGCGATAAGATAAGGAGATAATTAATTAAAATCTGATTTTAAGTTGCTTTTATTTTTATCTTTAATCTGAACTTTTTTTTATATTTTAATACAAGTAACACATTAATAATTGACACATAATCCTTATTTACAGGCTTGAAAATATTTTTCATGCTGTCATCAAATGGGTCCTCCATGTACAACTATTACATGTCCTGAGACCAAATAGGGGATTTAAAAAGATAAGAGCAGAAGGATAGACCGGTGGAAAGCTAATATTTTGGAAAATAAAAAGCCTACGAAACCAATCAAAAAAGGATTTTTTCTGGGAAGATGGTTCTTGTCAAGGCAAAATAAACCTGGAGTGAGAAACTGTGGCTAGAAATGGGATAAAGATTACCATTCCCCTCCCCCCATTTTCTGCAAGTTACACCCTCATTCCACTTCCAATTTGTATACTATATTACACGTATTTTCTCCAGGGTATAATAATTGTTGGGGCTTAGATTCCTGTTTCTGCTGAAAGATGCCTCCACTTGGGATATCCCATTCCCCTATCCGTGCCCTGGCATAGGAAGGGATCCTCTCCATCTAAGGGCCATCGAGTGGTCTCACACTTCTCACCCCCCCCCCTTTTTGTATTGTTCTGGCTGTTCATCTCCCCTTTCAATGGCCAAGTATAGGCCCACAGTTCAAACTAAAAATTCAGTTTTTAAGGTACTTTTTAAATGTTCAAAAGCTATATTTAATATTGTATGAGGAGGGTTTATAGTTAACTGTACGATTAGATATGGGTGTCCAGATTGGCATTGTATTACATCGATGAAGAGGAAATGTTTATCACATTTTATTAATAGACAAAGTTTTGACTTAAAAAGCAAGTTTCTGATCCTCACACTTTATTTTATTTAATATATTTCGAATATTTATTTCTAGTTTGGATGCAATGTGCACAAATTCACCAAAGGCGTACTTCCTTCGTGGGTGTGTGGCCACATGTCGTTTTATTGGAGACGGTTGGCAATACTGACGATTTGGATGGCCATTTTATTAGTCGAAGAGTTTGAGATTTACATCTATTAGAGTTTTAGCAATGAATGCTTGTGTGGAGTAGGGTTGGACGTATGATATTTCGTATGGAAAGGGCGCCACCCCATTCATAGTAAATGGAATGAACCCTCCTAGGCAAACAGGGAACCTGTTCCACCACCCCCTAGCCAATGTTTCCTCTGTTTCTGTAATAAAGTCATCATTTATACTCTCCAATGCATCACCAGTACCAGCTAAGAATCAATTTACCTTTATGTTTGCACTATATCAGGGTGATCGCTATATGGATCTGTAACAAGGTAGAAGCTTCTAGATTTTTATTAAGAAATCGTTATAGGAATTGCTTTTTTAAAAGGCCTTCTATTGGTGGACAATAATACAAAAGATAGTGTGAAGCTGTTAACAAGGAAGAGGAAATGGATGAGCGTGCCCTGATCCGGTTGGTTAATCTCAAAACGACAGGTGCCCCATGTGAAATTAGCAACACTCTGTTCAAGCACGTGGAAATAGTTGTATTCGCGTGGGATGTTAGCTGGAGCGAGGATAAATAAAGATGTTGCCGCCACCACTGTAGTTTGGTGACTGGTAGTTGATGAGCAGAATACCAAATATCTCTTGGATGAGAGAGATCGTGAACCCCATTGAAACTTTTGAAAGGTAACAATACTTGCGCACTGGTTCTAAGACAGGTAATTGGTGCAGCTAAAGACAAACAAGATAATGAAAATAGATTTTCATTGCAGAAAAACAAAAAATATTCTGATGCGTATGATCCACAATGTTACTTATGCTCTATGAGAAAGGAACATTTCCAAAACATTTTTGTTTTGAACCAAGATCCTTCGTAGGAGTTATAGTATGAGAAAGCGGTACACAGATATATAAGAGGGGTCTCATGCAATGAGTTATGCTATTATAAATGAACTTTTTGGCAGACCCAGGAGCAGGAAAAAATAGGGCGGGAGGATTTTAGGACGCCCTAGGCTTAGATGAAGCATCAAATGTTAAACTAATGTTTCCAGTGACGCTAGATTTCACTTTGCTATCGATAACTTCAATCTGACTGAACAGAGAAAATCTAAACTATAGATATGACCAAGCTGTCGTTCAAAATTTCATCATTATACATGTCTTCTAGTACACTATTATAAGGTTATAAGGTTATAAGGTACACTACTTTAATATCCCATCGAAAACTGTAGTGTCCAAATTGATTTAATTTTCGCTTTAATATTCACTTTTACGAAAAATTGAATTTTCAACAAGACTTGCTCTTTATAATTGGTAGTAGTCAGTCGGCTTGAGAAATAGGGATGTTACAATGTCTTTGAATCCATTTCTCTACAAAGAATGTGACACCTTTAAAAAAAAAATTTTTTTTAAAGTATTGTAGTATTTTTGCCAATAACTTCGATTCACTATTATAAATATATCAAGGGAATGGTAAAAGGGTAGGGATTCATATTTTTTAGGACACCATGGAGTTGCTAATCCTCTCTGGTTGCATTGTGTAAATGAGTCCAATATCTTGAAGAGTTTCCGTACTGGCCAGCTCGTAGACCTGATCTAAACCCAACCGAGCACTTCTGGGAAGAGCTTGGAAGACGATTAAGAAGGTAGGAAGCTTATGTCACCTGTCACCATCCTATCAGAGCTAAGACATGGAAGAATGGGAGAGAATAACTCAAGAAGTTGTGAGCAACTTAATAAAGAGTATACCAACAAGGTTGGAAGCAGTCTTAAAGCTATACGAGGTAACACGCCTTACTGAAAAACGCCCAAAACATTAAAGTTTGGATTATTCTTTTTTCAAAACGGAACTTTAATTTATTTGTTTATCTTGCATTGAAGTATTTTCTTTATTTATTCAATAATAAAAGTGTTTTCCTTTTGTTTTATTACACTCATTAGAAATAGTAGCTTAAAACCAAATGAGTAATATTTTTAGAGCACGTAACTTATCATTGAATGAACAGTTTTGTATAATCCTTTCCTTTCAAATTTCATTAGCACTTGTTTCCCTGCTGGAGAGCTCAACTTCCTGGTTGAGATTATTTCTGGATAATTCATCGTTAGCCACCGTAATGAGGGCCATTTATCGGGGATCTACTTCTTTTTATGAATAACAAGTCTAGTTATTATATTTTTCATTTTGTCGGCTACGTTTATACTTAAATAAAGCAAGGCATACGGTGCGGATAGGTTGTGACGAGATGTGGCCGTTAAACGTATCATACTTGAAATTGTTCCTAGTTCCTAGCGAAATGTTATTCACTTCTTCTTTTTTTTTTTTCTATTCCTTCATTTAAGTCACTACACATGTCCATAATATATTTTTGCCAGCTAGACATATTTACTTTTACTTAATTGCTATTCTAGGGGAGGGAAATGCCTCAGTGTGACAGAAAATATAGGTTTTTTTTCAATTAATTTTCTTTCCGGGCCTGAAGTAGAAATGCAAATGGCATCAAAACTTTATAGCTCATAGACAAGCCCCTGATGGCGGTTTTACTCCACTTTCGCCATTTATTATAACTACTTCTGCCGATGTCAGCCTCCAGACCCTAAAAATAAGAGAGAGAATAATGTGGCCGGTACCAAGACATAAGGTACGTGTCAACTGCCTGCCATAGGCCACCCACTTGATATTATGTGGTGGCCGACTATACATGAAATGTTTTCAAGTTTGTAGACCGTAACGAGAATCACCCCTCTATGTTTTATGATTGTACGAAGAAATGAGACGTTTAGGATCAACTCCCGCAAAGAAATTCAACATCACTACTTACAGCAGACCTCAAGCAATTCAACATTGTTCCATTCCAGCTACTAGCCAACAACCTGATATGAGAGCAAAGAATAATTTTAAGTCCTCATACGCATATTAGTGCAACAGCAATAAATTCTAAATCACCTCACACGTAAGTTTCTCAGATCTGTTTCTAGTGTAACAGTCATGACAAGTAAGCATCATGTATCTAATAAAGAACAAATGTTGAGTTGAAACTGTGAACACGATTTTAATAATAGTTATTATGACTTTCTAATTTTAATTTAAATAAATAAAGCGGAAATTACAAATTGTTAATGAGGAGGTACATATACTTAATTGGATACTATACTCAGAAGTACAGAAAAGCTTTTTCTGCTATTACAAAATAATTAATAACAGTTGATCATGTTTTATGGAGATTTTCAGAGAACAACTTTATTAGGACACCATCGAGAGCCTAAAAGTGATCAAGATGATCGATGCTTTTTAAAGTCAAGTGGCGTCGCCACTGCGACGTTTAAATATAAAACAAATTAAAAACAATAATTTTTTATGACGTTGCAACAAGTGAAAAACAGAGGAGTATAACATGTGTGACCATAATTAATCAAGTTTGGATCGTGATGAAAAATGTTTTAACGATATATCCCTACGTATCAAGTGGAAATGTAATAATTTGCCAAATACTCGATGAAAAGTGGAAAGAGAAAGTAAATTGTATCACGTATTATAAAATTAGCGAGTGAGCCCTTTTTGAATCCATTAGCTCCTCAGCGGATTATGGTATGATACAGTGAGGATTATACCTTTTTATTCATTAACCGCTTCTAACATATAACCTGTAATGGAGATTGTATCCGATCTCTGCATATAAATTTATTTTTCTCACTCAAAAATTTATCCAAAGCTATTTAGATAATATTTTTTGTAATGTTCAAAGAGTCGTATTTACCAAACTTAACAGGAGAGCGGTTTGAACAGGTTTTTTTTTTGCTAAAACAGTTGAAATTTGTTAAAAATAAAAGTGCTCTCTTCAAAAGTTAGGCAACTAACTGTAAAATGAACATAATTTCTCCGAGGTACAGATCTAGATCTATGTACACATATGTAAGTGGTATACATACATGCTTATAAATATGTGGATATACGTATCAATATTGTTTATTCCTTTATATATATATTGTAAAAAAAAAAATTCAAAGATCAATTAGTAAAAATTAATTTTCTTTATCTGGCTTAAGATGGCAATAAGTTAACTAATGGTGTAAGGAGGCTAAGTCGGGAAAGAACGGACCTGGAGGAAGAATGGGAGCGGTAAAAGAAGCGCTAAGAATAGGATAAATTAGCAAATATGGAGACTTGTGCTTACGCAACAACCCAAGTTCAAGGATACTCATATTTAACTAGACCTTTTAATAAATCTATATATTTAGCTATATTGAATGTCTTTTAATAGCTTAATGTCTTTAAATAGCTAATGTCATATTCAATATTAAAAATAATCTAGGAATGAGTGTCACATTTGGACGTGTTCATTTTGGTGTTGGTGTAAAAGCCAATGAGGTACCAGTGCAATATAATAATGTGAATCTAATGAAAGACGTGCTACTTGCAAGGCCAGTAATCATAACCTAAACTCTTCTTCATACAATTGACAATAGGTGATCCCAGAAGACGGTGTGACCCTTGGGAATTGAATACAGGACAGTTTTACCACTAATTCAACTACATTTGGATCATCTTCAATGGGATGCATGATGGACCGTAACGGTCATGAAATCTCAAAAGTGGAAAAACTAAGAAAAATTAGAATGACTTCCGGGGGAAAAGGGTTTCACCTCTGACCTGCGGCCAGGGGATATCGTTTGATTATTGTTGATGACGGTGAAGCTGCCTTGTGTAAGGTGAGCACGAGAGTACAAGTGTGCTGAGAGGCCTGTGCTACAAGCTACAAGGCTAGGCCCCTACTAGGTAATTGGGGGCGGCTGTACCTGAATCGGCCATCCTGGAGCACCGCCGGTCCTGTATTGATCGCCCCAACCCCTCCGCCCCGCCTCTTCGCCTTGACACAACATAGTCCCTCCTACAGTCTCTATTTTACATCAAATCAAATCTCATAACGTCACATTTGTCCCGTTAGAAAAAGCTTCATTTCACCTCTATTCGCACCCCCTTCTATATCTGATCACCTTTTTCCCCTTTGTGGATAACTAGAAAATCTTTAGATTCCGGGCCAGGCTACCCCTACCCCCACCTCCCCCCACCACTACCCCTAAAGCCGAGCCTTCAGCCCTCCGACTCCCATTTAGTTGTCGCACTCAGATACCGACTTGTGTTTTGTTTATAGTAGTTCAGCACAAGTTCTAATTTCTTTATACATCTTCAATTGTGTTTCGCTCCCGATCTGCAGTATCGTAATTTTATTGCCATTTACCGTTTTAAATGTAAGTACTAGACGATTTTTTTTATTACAATTTTTTTATGACATCAATTTTATTTTTTATTGTAAGTTTGTATTTTTTTTTTAATATTTTATTTACCAATCCTGAGCTGTGACCTCGTCTGTTGGAAAGGAGTGGACGATGCAGGTTGCAGGAATGGTATTGATGTTATTGCTTCATATGAATTCGATGTGATGTGATAAGCACCCGACAGATAAACTTTTGAAGCAATGACATAAATACATTGTACGTTTAAGTTTATTTTTAACATTTGGTTCCGTTTTTGTATTGTTTCAAAGAATTTCTGAAATTTGATCTTATTGTTTTTTACAAGATAAACTTTTTTATTTGTTTCAACGCTTAATATTGAATTGTTTAATATGTTGTAAAATATATTGTTTTGTATATTTTTATTTTTTTTGTCGTATTGGTAGTTATATACTAGTGTAATTATAGTTATATACACTTATATATCATACATATATAAATATATATGTAAGACGCGGAGAGACTGGGGAAGGATGAGGCGTTGCCAAGGCAATCCTGACAACACTCGCCAGGAAATCAACATTCAAATTATCGATTGAGCTTGTGCGTTGGTTGTATGTCCTTTAGAGTAGTAAGTCGCTTGGCACGCTCATCTGTCTCCATTTCTCACCCACTCTCTCTCTCTCTTTCATCGGCATTTCTCTCTCTCTACTCTTACGCACTCTCTCTCATCGATGCTTCTCCCATCCGGCCCTTCCTAATAAAGAATATTAAGCCTGCTTATAAGTACATAAATTTATCTATAAACATATAAAAGGCTGCTGACCTTTATATTTATATTATGAAATTTATTTCCCAAACCTATTCTTAGAGCTATTTGGTTATTACGTTAAAAGATACCAATAAATGAACCATGCAATCCCATATCTTGGACAGTGGTATATAGTTAATATATATAGTTAATTAATATATGTTCAATATTGTATTTAATGAAATATTATATGTTGATTTAAAAAAGTATGGCGGTACTCTTAGCCACCAAGTTACTCTTACTGTCTTTTGCTTTCATTCAGTTCCGTATATCTATTTATTTAAACCTACATAGAAACTTGATTAAGCAACTGATTTTTTTCGATAGAAAATAATTATTTTTTATACTAGAAAAGAGAATAAAAGATGAAAAAACAAATTTTGATTAGATTTAAAATTCCATTTGCATCTTTTCCAGTTAAAAAGGGGATTTTCAAAATATGGGCTGTCCCAAGGACTCAGGAACCAAGCCCGTAGGTATAACTCACCAAAGCCCCTGTCAGGTAAAGAGCCCAATATTAATGATCCCTATAAATTCAATTCAATTATTAATTGAGAGACCTAGCACCCATAGAGACCATATGTTTCCTCTTTAATTTTTCTAATTCTTTCGTATAATTTTATTTTTTTATTTGTTGTAAACTTCCACTAGATGGAAGCTTGAATTCGTAGAAGAACCGAAAGACAATTTTAGAATTCCTTTATTAGCCTATCGTAATAGTCGTCAAAAAAATACATAAACAGAAATTGTGTTGTTGAATTTTATCTTACATTAAGGAAAATGAGCAATTGAGACTGATTAAGACCAAAAGATTGTTTGCTATAAATAAATAAATGCGTCTAAAGGACGATAAAATGACTATATGCCATAAAACCCTTTTCATTTCGTCGAAAGGGCGGATAAATACGTAATACAAAAAATGTCTCCACATATTTACGTAAAAGAATATATTGGACGTAGATATGTTACAATGATTACCATTTTCACAAATAAAAAAAGACTTATTTGAACAAAATTGTATAACACTACAGCCGTCTAGAATAAATTATGTCATAACACTTAATCTTCTCAAGTGCTGCCACCATTTTTGATTGAAGGGTTTGAATTGATTACTTTTATTAGAACTTACTTGATTTTGATTTGACTTTTTATCCAATGCTTTCCATATTTCTATTTATTTTTTAGTTAGATTGTAAGCTGAAACGCTTGGATAGAAATGTATTTGTATTTTATAGCTGAATATAATTTTTATAATTTTCGTTCTATGAGAATCATTGTTTATCATAAAAAAAAAATCTTTTTCAAAATTGATTTTGGCTCTGAGTTTTCCCTACAGCCAATATGGCCTATGACTGTTGAGTCGTTAGCATCCCTGGGAGCACCTCCAGTTTCCAATGGTTGGTATTTTTCTCGAAGGGGTCTCATTTGAACGTTGCGGAAATCCCCTGGATCCGAACTGCTACTACGGTTAATAGAAGGATACCTACTGTTGAAATACTCTTTATAATATATGATAATAATAAATGCTATAGTAATTTCCCTTTTGTATGGATGATTCAGTGGCCAAAGTTAGGAATAACAAAATATTCTTCTAAATATATTATTTTACAGCCTTCATAATTTGAGCAGGACCTGCTACAGAGGAAACGAGAATTATGTTGATGTTTGAATTGTCTGTTTGAAAATGTAAAAATTTATATACGTATATATTGATGTAGATATAATGAATAAAGATATTGGCATGATCCAACAAGCTAAAACATAGGAAGGCCAAGGTACCTACAGACATTGTAATTGATGCTAGTTGTTAAATATGATGCAATTAGATTTGTGGTGATGGATACTGATTTGTCTCAATTATATTTCTAATGCTCAGTGCTTATTTTCAAAAGATGAAACTGGAATTTTGATTACCCATCAACATAGCAATAGTCTCCCTTTAACCTTGAATGACTTTCACAACTATCCATCTTTATGCTTTTATTTCTTTTCTTCAAAACTTTATTTTAACATTTTCGCTGAAATAGGATTTTTTTGTTATATTGTTTTGTTTTTCTTTATCATTTATCATCATTCATCTACTTTCCTAATGTAGTTTAATAGTTTATTTATCATAGCTTCTGATATAAAATGAAACCTCTACTGTTTCATATGATTATTTTATTGTTTTAATTATTTGTATACAGTGTTAATGTGAAACTTCTGTGTTATGTCAACATTTTATTATTATTATATCACACACATACTTTTAGTTTATAAGATGCAGCATCATTGAGAACATTATATTAATGATAATTTTTAAGATATTATATAGCAAGAGACCTCGTCTCTTCTAGAGATCTGTACCAGACATTTAAATGCCTGTATATTTATATACAGTATGTATACAGTATATGTATTTTTATGTGTTATGTATTTTTTATTATGTTCGAAGCTTTACGAAGATTTTAATGAAATCTATATACTTCTTATATTTTATATGAGATACATTTGCTTGATAATTAGTGTATTGAAAATGGTTATTCGTCATAAACACAACTATAAATGATAACACTATGGTAAGAAAATGAACTGTCCTGAAGGCACGTAAAAATTACCCTAAGTTGATAGCACAGTGCCGTTGTAAGTAAGGCCAGTGATTAATTTCTCCTTTACAAATTAGGATATTTTGATTGGTTTTCCATTTATAACATTAAAAAGGTCCTTTTTATTCACATGGGTTTAATATGATTATACATAATGAATTTATATGTGTTAATTTTTGAAAACATTTCTTAAATTAGTAAAAATTACATTGCATTATATTTTGATTGTCATTAGTTGTGTTGTTCTTAAAGGTAAATGAAACGTTCTCTCACTGTTCCTCTGTGAGCAGACACAGCCTCTTGTACTTTCTGCTGGAACATTTTGTAGCAGACACAGCCACTTGTACTTTCTGCTGGAACATTTTGTAGCAGACACAGCGTCTTGTACTTTCTGCTGGAACCTTTTGTAGCAAACATTATCATTTTGGGGGGCTTGCAAAAATGAATATTATCCCTTGGTTACCCTTAGCCTCTTCTAACTCGTAAACATGTTTATTATATCGCCAGAATCCATTTGACATCTCAACAAGCTGACGTCACATAACAATATTATCTCTTTAAATGCTAAAGTTAAGTTTATACATTTGACTAGAAGTAGTTTTTCAGTCACAGCAGCTTCTAAAAATTAATAGAAAAATATGTTTTTTATCCGGGAACCGTTAACTAAAATAAGGAGTTGCTGTACTATAGCGGGGTTAAATTAAAATAGTATCGTAGTATCTTATTCTATAGTACATGCGAACTATATTTGAGCGAATTCCCAATTTTGTATCATGATGATTAATTGACTAAATGTTCGATGAAGTGCAGGAATGTTTCACTGCGGCCAGAGCATTTCCATAATATTTTTTCGTTTCCCTGTGAGTTATTTTGACGTAGCTCTAATGAACAACTCACCCCTCACTGGCTAGTTGGCACCCCTGAGACTGTGGTTCAGCCCCTACCGGTTTGGTGCGCTGGGGTTGTGCGCTTGTTCGCTGGGCGTAGTCCTCTGCCTTTGATCTGCCACCGCTAACCTCTCCCGCCGCGTTCCTTCCTTCCTCGTGCTCGAGGTGAGTCAACAACTTTCACTATTTAGTCTTAGTAAATCACATCGTGAATATATAATAAGTAATCACTTTAATATTCATTACTTAATAGAAATGTTGGAGTGAAAAGCATCGTTTATTGTATTAGTACTAGAGATGCAGCTTTTTATTCAAAATAACAATATAAGTAAAATATTTAACCATTTTAGTTGTGCAATATTCAAAGACTGCTTTAACGATCCATAAGTGTTTTAACAGCAATCTCGATTGAGGATCTTTTTATAGCACTTCCTAATGCCTAAATGCCCATACATTTTTATTAATAAATGATACAATGAAATAATAGCCAATAAATTAAGATCACTTCGCCAGATAGCTCAAATAATAATAATATTAAATGGAACGAATGAAATTTTACTTAAAGAAGAACTCCAGTGGCAATAAGATTTCGTTTTCCTCTGAATCTACTTATTTTATGTGTATCGATTTCATATAAAATTACTGATAAATAAATGGGCTATAGAATGTTAATATACGATAATGATTGGTCATTAATGAATAAATTCATCGCTTGTTATTGTTTTACCAACATGAGTGTTGATCATTACTAACTAATTTTGTTGCTATAATTACTTACAATAATAAATAGCAAAATTAAAGGGAAAAACTATTGCAGTGGATCTCGACATTCATCCGGAAAAATCCATTTCTTGAACATTGAGACAATAAAGTTGATTCCATGCTGAGCTTATTAATTGCCTTTCAAACCGCTTATAAATTATTTTATCGCGTTAATGTGTAAGAAACATCGTTACCTAGTAATGAAATGTTTGTCATTCATGAACTGTAATGGTATTAGTCAATCCATAGACATCAAGTGATGCATTAACTTCAAGTAATTTTTGGTGGATTTCTCCCGACCAAAAAATTAAAATCTGCTAATAGCGTAAGAAAAGTATTTTTTTCGCGTTAGAAGGGTATTAAACAGTATTTTACGATATTTCAACGTGGTATAAACTAAAAAAAAATAAAATTTTCATACTGCTTAATTGTTATTGCCACAAATTATGTAATTTGTAGAAATTGGCCTGCTAATCATTGAACCGGATTGTCCAGAACTGTGTGAATATCTCATCGCTTTAGTGAATGAAGTCTTCTGGATTCTGTTTCTTGACACCCGAATTGTTTGTAATGGCCGGATTTCATGAGTGCACTTCGAACCGAAGTCGACTTATAAGGGCACCGAGGTGGCAGGGGTACAGCCCAGTCAACAACTGACATCAACACAAGACACACTATAGTTTAATGTTGCAGTATCAGCCCCCTACGGAATCTCGTCTACCCACTAAGGGAAACAAAAACTTACAGTTTTTGCCACACGCCATGATTGAAATAGAGGTAGGCTATTTTATATATACACCCCTGAGTAGAATTGGGCTAATTATAACTGAATTAGAAATTACTTATAACAATTTCAATGGGAATGAACTTTCTAATTGAGGATATAATTAGAATGACTACAACTCCATCACTGTTTTAATTAATAAATTTTAATTTGTCCAGCTCTGCCAGTAAACCCGTGTAAAATCACCTCTTGTAAGACCTAAAGTCTTGTATATTTTATACATGGTTCTAAATAGATGCAACACGTGCGTATTTTAAAACTATTATCATTATCAAAAGTGAATTTTAGGACTAGATGTTCTGAAAGAATTTTACCACTGAAGACTCTACAAAATGTTTCTTACGGCCAAAATTAATTTCGTATTGATATTATGTTTCTCAATTAGTCTGTTTGTGCAAACAGCGATTTTCCGATTTTCAGCAAGATTCGATTCATCTATCAATGAGATCAGGCTTACAAGGCAGAATGCACAGCCAATTCAAACTTAGATAAGTTAATTCCTAACGAGGATAACACAGGTAGTCACCAGCATTAAAATAAACTTATACAACAAATTTTTTTTTAGTAGATTGAATATTTTTTTTATATAATTATTGTCAAGAAGTGTTCCATAATCATTACCATAACCAATATACACAATTTTCTTATAAATTAAACAATATTTATGATCTGGGAAATTAATAGATAATACCTTCAAAAAGAAAATTAAGCAATACAGGTTTTGAGAATATAAAAAACTATTTATGAAATTTCCCGTAGGGAAGATATGAGTTTATGTTAGTTTCATTAAAATATTTTTCGCATTCGTGTCAGTTGAGCACTTTGTGGTTTTAAGAATAGTTTATGTTCTTACTATTAAAAATATATTTCTGCAATATGGACAGAAAATGTGAAGCTACTATTAAACATGAGTGCAAGAAGAGCCTTTGACCCAAGCTAACCAACGTAGTCCGTTTCAGTAGAGCTACTACAAGCCTGGCCCATGGTATAAATTGTTCATATGACTGCATCATTGTTGTAAACTCATATCATTGCATAACATGGTGTAATGTGCGGTCAGGTTTTTTACTCAATCATTCAATCTGGCTTTAATTGTGAAAAAATTATAAAATGAATCAGAACACTTCTTGGGCAATTTGTTTGACGAAATGGTATTCAATTCATAGCACGGGAACTAAATACATGAAATTGTTTATGTCTGACCATCAGTAAACAATAGAAATGCTCAAATTTTGTTTGATAACTTCATTACTATTTTTCGATTGTACTGGGTGTAGGAAATAAATATTTTTGGAACCACTGAGAGTAAACCCAATTATTTTTTAGATTTTCATGGCTGTTTTTATTCTGATGAAAAGAACCATTGGAATTGTATAGATTTCGTAGGATCTAAACAGTGAAATAAAAATATGACTGTACTCAATACTATGATAACATAATTAATGATTTTTCAAATGGATCGAGATCGTTGAAGGATTACTATGCCCTATCTTAATCCTCTAACGTTAAGGCTTCATTCTAGACAGTATTTTTTTTTCTCGATAACTCGTGTGTATTAAGAGATATGAAAAATGTGTTCCGGTCAAAATGTTCTACTTCCTAACGGGGCAATGGTATGTTTATCTTTGGACTAAGTTGGAAACATTGCAGTAGCTCCTTCGAGTATCTCATTATGTGTCGGTTAAGATACAGTAAATGTCTCAAGGCACAACACAACTAAACAGTAATTTAACATTTTCCTCCATGTTTACGGAAACTTTAAAAGTTTTTCCAAAAAATAAAGTTTTAGTAACCTCCAGCATAGTAAATTCACCGATTTTATTAGGTCTTCTTTCTCTATTTTAGTTTAGAGATAGATTTTTGTTTTTTGCTTATCGACAATAAGTTGTGGACATAAATGAGTAGATGATTCTATTGGAGGCACTAGCGCTTTCAACAGCTGACGCTTCATTCTCAAGTGCTAATTATTCTGAGAACGCGATGGAACAGGGCCCTTATTGGCAAGATCATTAGCACTTGAGAATGAAGCGTCAGCTGTTGAAAGCGCTAGTGCCCAAAATGTACTGATTTAGGCCCATGACTGGCTGTCGATGAATTCAAGCTTAACCCACAACTAGTACACATATCCTAGAATATTTTCTACCTCATTTATTTGTTTGCTTATGGCTTTATATGTAAAAACATTGGATTTAGTTCATAATTGTTACAGGAAATTTTAGTGAATCAAAAATTAATCTTTGCTGTATTGACATTATATTTTTAAACGGAGAGTCCGTTTATACTCAAATATACCATTATTTATTAATGGTTGATCCTTTGATCTGTACATTATAAATATTTGATGAAGTATGCAGCAATGAACAAGACATAGGTTTGGGCGGTGAAGGTTAAATGACAGATTTGAAACCGGCAATTGACAAGAACGACTAGCCACTGTAAAACATTCACAACCCTTTGAATTTTACATTGGCCCCTTTGTGAGAGCAGGTGTCTCGCCATTTCCCTCACCCCTTAATAATTCAAAGCCACTCGGCTTCCACCGCTAAAACGGGCTGTAAAAGTGAGCACGGCTCCGGTATTCAGACAAAATGACAACCTCCTCACGTCATGTTAATGTCCTCGAGGACGTTGACAGTTTATAGATAGTATGTGGAGCTCTACAAACGTAGGGGCTCTACTTTAAAGGGACAAACCTCTGTATGTATATGTCTCTGTAACGACTCAAGTCAATAATTATAAATGTGAATTCTTCAACAACTTTAAATGCGCTAATATCTAATATGAGATATCCTCACAAGTAAGATTTAATGCTTTATAATTTTTTTATCCCCATAGCAAACTAATTTAATTGCCTATTTCCAATTGTTTATGCGTTGAAAAACCGATTCCCAATGCCCCTGATGGTTTAACAAATAAAATAAACATTTTTTAAAATCGAAAATACGCAGCAGTTTTCCCACTTTCGTTTAATAAACTCACTTTATATTGCTGAAAATGTAGTAGGGCAATTTATTATCAACACGAATCATGAAAGCTGAAATTATTCCTGCCTTATAAATTAAAAATAGTATAGCGTTGATGGCACCTCTTCTACTGAATTTCATAAGTAATGGAAATTTTAAAATATTTCCAGCGATCGCTATAAACGGTACCGATATACAAATAAAAATAGGTTTTGTATTTTTGGGCCTATGCCAAACTTAATGACTCAATAATCCTCCGTATAAAGGTGTGTACTTTATTTTATGTATGTCGGATTGCGTTTTGAAAAAAAAATTCAGTTGAACCCGGACAGCTGTTTTATCCGGAAAGCCGTTGTAAACGCCACGCTTGACAGCCCATCTGGATATTGTGATTTCTGTACGCAGCTCAATTAACAACTAATATTTTAGCTGTTGTTTTATCTGCCTATAAGGCACATTTCTGTCATTCAAATGGCTCAAATGATAAAATGAGTTTATAATGAAGTAAAGGATATAAAATTTATTATTGATTCAACTAGAAAAAATAAACAAACGTTACATAACATATTTTATTTCTTGATTCGGATCATGAATTCGTCCCTTGAAAATTCTCATTTTTTTCCCTTTCTGTGCCAATCTCTCTCTCCCCCCCCCCCCAAAGAAACAGTTTTTTTTTGTGTTTGTTAGGAGGTAGGAAGAGACGTACTGAGATTCTCTGGTTTGCACCTATTGCCGAAATTTGAGAATGATAGTAGGACAAAAGTCCCTTACAGAGGAGAAAGAGTAGTTTAGGGCAAGGGTATTATTATGCCAATCCCTCTGCCCAGAAATAGTGTGGTCTTCTTGTCTCTCTTCCCTCCTTCTTGATCCAGTAAGTGACTCCATCTTCTCCCCCCTACTTCCTTACGTTTTTTGAGAACAAGCATCTTTGTACAAGTCAATTTCTGACCCCCTTAGAATATTTCCGCATGTTTGGGTGCTCCGCTACCAGTCCTTAACATCTTCCGCAAAACCTATGCCTCACTCCATGATGCATGACTTCTATAAAGTTCTGTTTAAAGAGTAATTGACTTTAGTTTATTACACGGGAACCCTATTAAAGGTACAGCTCAAATTTCGCCTATATATGTTTATGGGTTTATTTATATTAAAAATAAAAGATTTATAACAGTGAGAGAGCGGTTTTTAATGTAATTTCTCTTTTATTCCGTTCAGCCATTCTGGTAGTCGGATTTCAAACGATCCGTTTGGAGTTTACGGGAAATGTACATATGGCCAGTCTAGATGTCCTATTCTCAAAGGGTTAATAACAATTGCTTTGGCGTCATTCCATCGGACGTTACGCAACTCTCATTTCATTCCTTATGGCTGCTAAGTGACTGTTCCTTCACCTGCACTAATCCTCATTCCATCATGATGCCACTCTGTCCCTGGCTTCTTTCATTATGTCCGCCTTTGTATGAATACTCATTTCTGTGCTCTGCGAGTGAGAGCCACCATCATTGCTGTGTATTCCTACATGGATGGAACCAAGTGCAATAGAATTTCACCTCCTTCAGTTATGATCGTTTTGTTGACTAATGTTTCCTCGACTGGACACACTACTTTTAAGCAGCTATTCTTCCTCCCCCACGAGCCTGAATTCAACCGTTGTTCTTATGTGGTGGGCTACCAATTGGTCAACGCGAAATGTAAGATTTTTAACTATGTAGGTTATTTTGTGCTATTCTCGGCGCATACAAAGACATGGGAATAACCTTTGAGCTAAAAGAGTTAATTGTTAATTTGTTTTCGATTCTTCCTCATGAGGGCCCTGTATACAAGCAGGCTCAGCGCTATTTTGGTCTTGCAAGGCTCCCCAGTCGTTCACTCCTTCACCACGAGGCACCTTCGTCTGTTCCGTCATCGTCTTGTATTCGTGTTCATGTTTCTTCCTGGCCAGCTGAGATCTGCTTTTCCCGCCGTCACTACTATCGTAGACCTAGTCTCCTATGAAGTGAGTACTATTTCACTAAGCTACCCCTGTAGGTACTTAAACAGTATCCAGACAGTACTCACGGACTTGAGAACGGACATGCTAATAAGCACATAAGCTGTGATGATAACACTTGACTATATAAATTGTCTACTATTTGACTATGTATTCCTTAAACTGAAAGGCACGTTCATTAGGAACAATTATTTCTTATTTCCAAACCCGAATGGAGATGTTCTACTTTTTACAGTTCCTTCGTCATTCCGTCAGTCTGTGTGTGTGGGTGTGTATGTTAAGGTAGCGCTGGACAATTCAAAAACACCACTGCTTACGCTACATGGGTTTTTGTTAAGCTGTGATAACATTAAGCATGCAAAATATGTCCCGTATCTACCAACTTCTTTCTAATTTTTAAGATGCCTACTCTAGAATCTATTTAATATGTTCTGGTCTTACCTCGTAATTATTTCAGACACATCAAAGACCATAAAAGAAAATAAATTTTAAAAATGTATTTCGAAAAACCTTGCGAGCCAAAACAGATTTAATGTATTTTCGGACGATCGTGTTTTTTTTCTAATTTGCTTTTTCGTAAAACAAAGGTATTTTTCAGGGAACGACAGGGTTTAGTCAAATTACATTAGAATTTGGCAAATAAATAAGAAACTCACTTGTTTATATTAATGCATTTTTTAAAATAAAATTGCGTGTTAGTTCCATGTGAAATATTTTAGTCGGTAAAAACAAAGTGAGGCTACTGATCTTTGTATCAACTACTTCAAGCTACTTCTAATTGAATCGTATTGACTTTAGGGGTTTGATTAACATTATCAATCTGCAAAACTTTGTGCTTCATAGGAAAGAAAAATTCTTTTGAATAGATAGCAGTATAAAATGGATTAGATGCTCCAAAACCGGCAAATGCTACCAGGAAATTTAGAAATATAAACCCCTCAACGAGAAAGGATTCATTGAGGAGCACGAGGAGAAGCATCGTACACATCCTCCCACCCTTTTCCAATACTACAGGTCGTGGCTTTGAAAGGCAGCAGCTCCAAAAATAGCATGAAAAAGGAGTAATGGGGGGAAAAAAAGCTTTTATATAACAACGGATACAAATCCGATCGGCTTCCGCACAGTCGACCTACAAGCGGTTTGGGATTACGCAAGGGGCAACAAAAACTCTACCCTGACCTGCTTGTAGTCACTCGCGTGACCCCCCTCAATTATACCTCCTACGCTAAGCAAACGTACAAACACTGATGATTACTCAAAATAATAATAAGCACATAAGCCATGTTAATAACACACACATATTCCATATAAATAGCCTATGGAAAACATTATCTACGCTGATTTAATCAAGAACTACGTTCCCTTAATTGAAAGGCGTATTCATCTGGAACATTTGTGCCTTCCCGCCAAGCCCAAAGATTGAAGCTCTACTTTCAAACCGGTACGTCTATATGTTTTACAATGGTTGTCGCAAAAATGATACAGATACTCTGAAATGTTAAGCTTTTTATTTCATAGTTCCTCGGAAAATGCTAATAAGATTTGTGTTGAAATAATTTTTTTTTACAAATTTATAAAGTTAATTAAATAAATTTAAACGTTTCGCTATTTAAGATTTGAAGCTTTCATATTCAACCCCCATGGGGACATTAAAGACAGCATCGCAAAAAAAGTTTATATGTAACAGCTTATTTCAATAGGTTTTAGGGCTCTATTAAAGCTGAATAAATGAAATTATACCGTATGATATTGGGAAGACGTGAAATTATACCGTATGATATTGGGAAGACGTGAAATTATACCGTATAATATTGGGAAGACGTGAAAATATAGCTGTCTATAAAACGTGAGTAGATGTTATTAATTAATTAAATACAATTTGTAATTTTTTTTAATACTATAATTGAAAAAGTCATTAACATCGTGTTAGAATATTTATTTATGTTATGATGTTTAAGTTGTTTCAAAACAATTTAATATTGAAATAGTGATTGTTAGTGACTAAGTTGTTATATAAAATAAAATCAATTCGGAATATTGGTTAAAATCATCGATAATTTTTTATGAGCTCACGTGAGTAAGCTGTTCCTTCAGTTTCTACGCCCTGGTCCAGATTACTATCAGGCTGGCCAAAACGTCCGTTCGGTTTTTTAAGCGAAAATAAGACACAACTTTTAAACAAAAAGCGATTTATTCAATCATTGATATAATTGCCGTTTTGTTTCAGTATCTTCTCCCATCTCATGGGCAGATTCATAATTCCATGCTCAAAACCATTTCTAGCACACGCGTTCTGTAACAGCATCCTCTCCGTATACAGCGCATATCTTCCTGCAAGTTTCCACTGCTTTCTTGCCTTTTTTAAAATAAAAAAGCATGAGGTGTCGATAATGTTCGATTTGGTTTTCCATTTTCAGGATGATCCTGAACACACAAAATACATCAGTCTCGTCGGAATTTCGCGTCAAACTACGTTGAAGTGTCTAGTATCTGACGAGAGGGACGGACTGAAGTTAGCTACATATTAGACTGCTTGAAGTTTCGTGACGACAAAAACCGAACGGACTTTTTTGGCCAACCCTTTATAATTTCCGTTACTTTCAAAATTGTCTACTAATAACACATTTTGGCTTTTACATCAAAATACCGCTTCCCTTATGATAATATGAGGCCCTTTTTTTGGAGGGGGGGAGGGGCTTTCCAAGGGGTATCAATTACAGAGGTGTGGATGAAATATGGTCTGGTGTCGTTGCCCTCGGACGCAGATAAGAACATGTGTACGACGGGGCAGCTGGGCGCAGGTTCAGCTGGCCACCCCTTTCCTACACCCCTGCGATGACGAACATCTGTGCTTTTAACCCTCGGCATAATGTTAATGTTAAAAGATTGTGACCCTCGAAAGCAGCTCAATGAAAAGTGACTCGGATTCAATGATATTGGATACAACTTGTCATCCATGTATCAATGATACATGATGATCAATGAGGTCGGAGAGAAACAAAATAGTACAAGGAGTGGGATTGGAACCCGTTAACTTGGGATTATCCTCAGACAACATCCTAATAAATCCCCATGATGGACCTCATTCATCTTCTTCCTTCCCGTGTAGCCACCTGTGCCCCTTCCCATCACGTTCATCACTTTCATCATGGACCCACAGTAGGTGGACAAAAGTCGATCTCCATTGAAAACCGTCCGATTGATATCAAGATTGGGTGCTTATGTATTACGATTTTGAGTTGAAGAAATAGTAGTGCGTAGAATGGAGAATTGATCTTATTTAATTTCCAAGGGTTTTTTCACCTCAAATTCTTAATCTAACTAAAAAAACTTATTTAGTAAAGGAAACATAACGCCTATCTTGTGTTTAAAGCTAAGAATTTTATTTTCTTACGTAACCCATAAATATAAGTCAATGAGACAGTTTTCAACGAGATACGACTTTTGTCCAGCTAGATTTGCGATTCTGCTCATTGTGCGATGTCGGCAATAAGCTCTAGCTATTACTCCAGGGTGTGCTTCGGTGGGTATATCTCTATATCTTCTATTACAGATTCACTCCTTAGCCGATCCCACCCAAGGCACTTCATTTAAAATGTGTTAAATGTGTGTATTTATTATTTTTTACAAATTTAAAACACTCGGGTTACGTACCTCAGTTAATAATATTAATATTATTAACTTATATATTAATATAATATAATATTAACATATAAATATTTTTTTAGACTTATGGAAAAAGGAGTGAAAATCAATTTCGTTTGTTTTACAAAGTAGGAAGAGAATTCGCAATGGGATCGTTGTTATCCTGGATAAGCACACATGTAAAACAATTTTGAATTTCAATTGGAGGATCCTTTGTAATTTAGTTATTTGTGAACAATTTTACACAACTCTAATTTCATTGTTTACCATAGAACATTTAGAGAAATATAAATATAATTTTAAATGATTTTATCTGCAATAACTTTTCTTTCAGAATTCAAAGTGTTTTTTTTTTTTCATTTGCATAAGTTCGTACACGCGGCTGGTGTGATTTTGTTTAACGATTTTTCCCCCACTGCCACGTGCCCAGTACCCCTCCACCTGTCAGAGAGGGGAGAAAAATAATTTTATGGGACCGGTTTTCCGTCTGCTAGCCAAGTTTTCACCCCCAGCCACCCTCCCCTAGGGGTGTGGTCAGCCATCCTTTTGTTCCTCCACTGCGAAGTCAAAACCAAATGTCATTTTTATAACAAGACAATAGAACGTGACCTAGATAGCAGTAAAACGATTGTTCTGACACGTAAGAAAGCTCGTTTCGAACGTTGAGTGCATGAAACTACACATAGAATCCTATCCTAAAGGTAATTTTCTACATTAGATCAATAACTTTTTATTTTTCTAACATCAAAATATTTGTTTTTTAATTATAGACTAAATTATATTTTTTTTGAAATATATATGAACGAAATTTTGGCCATAAAAAATAAAAAGAACAATATGAAGAGATGCCCGAGTCGGCCGACAACTTAGTATCAGTTTCTTAAAAACTTCTCAAAATTATTTTTGCGTTGTATTTTTTCCTCAACTACGGGAATAAAATATCAATATTAATCATAAAAGCTTCCGAGCCGAGACTTCAACAATTTTCAAAAGAAGGCAAAACTCATTTTTTTAAATAGGTCAAAATCATGAACTATTATAGATTTAAATTAATATAATATTAACTTATTTCTAGAATATATTAGATGTAATCTTTCGTGAATACATTATTTATATTTAAAATGTAACCTTATTCAACAAATTGAAAAAAATTCTCGATTATTGAATTAGTTTAGTGAGTCCAGCCTTTAATAGATTCAGTATCAGTAGTTTAATTAATGGTGTTCAACATTTACTGAAGTGAAATTTTTGGAAACTAAGTGAGGCATAATAAAAAATGAAGAAAAAGTTCCACTTTTAGTGATAGACTACCCTAGTGTAACGAAACTAAATGATCAGGAATGGAAACACACTATTTAACGAAAACTATCTTAATAGGAGCATTATTATTATCAGTCATTTTCACAATGTTGGATTCAATTTATAGGTTTTAAAGAGTACTCATTTCATCATTCACTTGGTATTTTGATTACACATGCGCAAATCACCGGGCCTTTTCATACTTTATTTCAACAAATATCTAATCTGAATATTTCGATATTTTTCGGAGTATACCCTTAAAGATTCAGATTACTTTAATTACTTTTACAACTCTCCTGTGTCTCGGTAATTGAAGACATTCTCCATATTATTAATATTAATATGTTTTTACCGTATGGGGCAAATCATATGAAAAATACATACATGGTTGATAAATATCGTTAAATTAAACATATATATCTTAATTACTTATTGCCTTATGAAAGGCAGATTGTAATTATTGCACAATAAAGGAATTAAACTCGTCGCAGAAATTAAACATGGCATACTCTCTCTCAATCGACTCTCTGAACTAAGAACAATCCAGTTCATTCAATAAATTTCTAATTTGCTTACAGCTGCGATTGGTGGTTTAGGTTACTCTACACTCCAAGCTACTTTGGGCACTTAGTGCCGGTTATGTTTCCGTCAGAACAGACTATACCTTATCTGCGGCTTAGTGGAGGACCAGGTGTAGATGGGCCCCCCACCAACATCACATTTTTCATATCAATGATCGAGCGGACTGGTCACGTCAATAATAACGATCCACGAATGAGGTGTATTTGCTAGTCTCCAATAGTCCGCAAAGCTCCCCCAATTAATAACCTACATAAAATATAATAAAGAACTAATCTGTTCTTTACCGTTAAAAAAACAAAATCAGAACCATCTTAAATAGTTTCTGAGCTGCTGTGATGAGAATGTTTCAAGGTTGGTGAAATGGGCCCATTTTTTTTTCTACGTTCAGTTGTTATTTAATAAACAAATTATTAACACATTTCATTCAAGATGCTGAGTAATATAACTGTCAAATTTCTGATCGATTAAATCAGTCTTACCACCATAAACTGCTCATGTTAGCATTATGATCCCCATACCTATTTCCTTTCAGGTATTCGGCAAAAATATGATTGTTCTCCTAAAATATAATGATTTAGTATGGTTCCACCCTGCATTTCAAATCTACTTGTTTTAATGGTCGTGAAAGCTCTCTTGTCGAGATCTAGGTTTAATTTAAACGATTGGAGCTCAAAGCATATTGGCTCAATAATCGGTAACTCGTTGACCGTATATCAGAAACTAAGAGACAGTAGTTACTTGCTGAAAAATGAGGTGTCAAACTCTTTAAAACGGAAGGAAATAACAAGGAATGCTTTCCTAACACGTGTGCTTAGTTAGTTTGACCACTTTTACCGTTTGCGGAAGATATAGAACGTCCAAAGGTTATACGCGCTGGAAGAAGGCCTGGAAATAAGCTTCGGAACACAGGTTGGAATGGAACGAAAGCTGCAAAATGAGGAGACAGCTTTCTGAGATTGTCATCGGCAATCTCTCTACGCAAAGAGTAAGTAACTCATGTGACAAGAGTTACAAGCAACACCACTAGTAAGCTTCAGGCGGAATGAGACTGGCATAGTAAGTCTTCTCAACGAATCTCCATACAAAGACCTTCAAAAGGAACCTTTTCAGCTTGGAATTCCCATTCGTCGTCACAGATGTTCAGTATGTGGATCTACGATGCTTTGAACTTTGTATCATTATAATAGTATCTAATTGGGTTTAGATGGTGAATCGATAAGATATTGAGAGAAGAGAGAGGGTATGGAAGGGTGAATGGCTTAAGCTAGACAAAGGGCAGACAGTGACTACAGGAGAGGGTGACAGGAAGTGAAGGGAGAGGCTGGTGAATGGTGGCTCGTGCTCGCTGGGGTGAATGGGCGGGGGTGGTCATTATTGATCCTACTTTTGCCCCCGGCGGTGGTTACAGTTCGCGCAGCCGCACACCCTGCTAGAGCCACCACCCTTACTATTAGTCACCCTTACGCTGTTATCATAAATTAAGAATACTCTAATTATAGTTATATAAACCCTAACTTTCTTCTAAAAAGTGCTACAACTCCTTCCACACTTTTATTAAAAATCCAATGCTGCATCAAATGCAGCGGAACAGAAATCTGACGAGCATACGTAAAGACCACATTTTACTCTTCATTCCTGTGCCTCTCTTTCCTGTAGTTCTTTTTCTATTGGTTGGGGAAAAAAATACTCACTTGAAAGGATATTCCTAGACATTTCTACACATTTACCTTTTAGGTTAATGGAGTATGAAATTTCGCCTTCATTTTCACAGTAATATTACATCTTTTGATCTGGTCTGGTGAAAGTATTGTTATTCTATGAAGTGTTAGACTATATGAGATTGTTTAATTTAGGTTGCTAAGTTGCAGAGTTCTGCATAGGTTGTAGTGGTGGGCTGATCGCTGTGTGGGATTTAAGGATGACAGAGCGCTTGTCAATTAAAGTAAAGCTTTTGAAAAGAAAGGAACATTGGCGTTATTTAAAAGCTAGAAAGCATTGTTCGATAATGAGTCAAGCATTTGGATTTCTCAAGCCTATGTTTGTTCCTGCCACCTCCTCCTGGTACCTATGAATACCTCCTAATAGACTAAACCATTACTTTCAATTAATAAGCACAGACAGAAATCCCTAGTGTTAAAGACGACAGCTAGTAATTAATAATTAGTAATACTTTTTAATGAACATGGACGAAATGTTAGCACGTGTGCGTGTGCGTGCCCTGATTGTAGGTTCGTGCTCAGACCCATTGAATCCAGAAACGGCATTCAGCTTTGACATTAACACGTGGATACTACGGTTTGTATAATATATTCCACCAACATCTACTCTATTGAAAGGTTCACATATTGATTCCAGCGCTAATTTGCATTACAAAGGGACAGAAGATTATATCACAGCTAGGTGAATAATTTACTGATGGAAGTCTTCACTTGGGAGGCTTTTATCCCCAACAACAATCAACCTCATTACCGTTCCTCCTATGAAGTAATTATTTGTTCCGTAACAGGGGCCAAAGTTTATTTTTTGTTTGAATTAATTAGTCTCTCTCTCTCTCTCTCTCTCTCTCTCTCTCTCTCTCTCTCTCTCACTCTCTCTCTCTCTCTCTCTCTCTCTCTCTCTCACTCTCTCTCTCTCTCTCTCTCTCTCTCTCTCTCTCTCTCTCTCTCTCTCTCTCTCTCTCTCTCTCTCTCTCTCTCTCTCTCTCTCTCTCTCTCTCTCTCTCTCTCTCTCTCTCTCTCTCTCTCTCTCTCTCTCTCTCTCTCTCTCTCTCTCTCTCTCTCTCTCTCCACCATCCTTGGTGCTTAAAATATAATTTTAATATATCGCTATTGTTTGTTTATTTGTATATAAATGTACGTGGAAGCACGATAAGTCGTTGTTGTATTTTATATGTTACTAATGTCTTTTTTTGTTGTTGTTTTTTCTATCAATAAGTTTGAAGCCGTTACTTATCCTTTTCTTTATTCATTTCTAGAGCAATACTTACATTATAATTTGGACTCACTAGTTTCGTGGTTGTAATATCAATCATTTGTTTTTTGTCGTTTCGCAGCTTAATTTCAATTGAATCACTTCGCTTTACTTTCCTAGGTATTGGCGAGCACAAGTAGGCTGGCACAGCTAATTCTCTTAAAACTAACTACTTTTGTATTACGTTTACTCATTTGTGTATTATTTTTTGGATACATTTCTGTTTTTTATTTTTTAGTTAGGTTTAGTTGTTAGTTTGTTCTCAGTGGACTGCTTTCAATTCACAGGACATAACTAAAGTTGGAAATAAAAGTAATTTACTTGTAATGTGAATCAAAAGTGACGTGGATGTTTTATTTAAAACCTGTCACCATTATATTATACAGAAGCCATCCCAAATATTTTCATTTCTTTCTACTATCTTCCGAGAGGATACAATGGCTGTTCCAAATAGCAGCCAGGTATGGGCAACTCTAAATTATCTCACTTTATCTCAATTCCCTTTTTATCTCCAAATCCAATCTATAATTACCCTCATGTTTTTTTTCCCTTTGTTTTCCTTCATTTTTGTATTTTTTTTTTAATTTCCAATAATTATCCCTTCTTATTATTATATTATATTATCTTATATTATAATTTTTATTTGTTTTTATAGCTTAAAAGCCCGTTGATTAAAAGTGTACTTTAATCTTTGCAAAGTGATCTATTATGTATCACAAAAAAAAATTTAAATACGGTCAAGGTATAATTGCACATTTATTTTTCTACACGGTAATATATTCCACTGCATATCTTCAACATTGTGAGCGTGGGTGTAATACCTTTCATTATTTGCTCAGCATTTTTAATATATTTGCCAAGCTAATTTGGTATTAAAAATAAAAACCCTTTAATTTTAGATTATTTGTTCTTCTGTTGTTAGTTCAATCATGGGGCTGTCTCAAAATGAAATTCTTACTTGGGAATGTCACACTGTTTCAAACACGGAAGATCTGTCAGAAGCGAAGTTACAATTATTAAATCGATCTGTGTTGACATTTTCTGAGGTCACCATCAATAATTCAAGCTGGAATTCTAGGAGTTGCCTGTCATTAATGGCCACGTAGCAGCTATCATTAAATCCGAACCTGTTGCTGTCGACTTAATATCACTACTTATCTGAAATCCGAAAACAATACCTCTACCTCGAAGAGTATTGTTACCTATTAAGTATAAAACCATTTTTTTATTCCATCATTGAGGAACCATGTTATCGACAAAAACTACGAAACAGCTGAAACTTCCTAGAAAATGTTTGATAACATTCGAGGAGATAGCTGTATTTTGAGATAATTGCTCGAATCGATAAAGCTATGCACAACGATAGCAGCTGATAGAAATGCGTTTTTTTCAGATTGGGAGGTAATCAGGAGTTTATTTTACTAATTCCTACAATACCAACAACAATAAGCTTCTGGTACATTTTATCTTATGATTTGGCCAGGAAAGCTGGACTTTTCTACCGAGAGCGACACAAATTAATAAATTAACACAAATTTGAGTAAAACAACAATTTTCTGTATGACTAAGAATTCACAGCCAGATTCTTACTAAAATGTACTCATATTCCAAAGGCCGATAACTATGTACACCTATTAAGAGCCACGGGAAAAGTTGCTGGGTTTTAATCATTTTTTTGCAGTTTGTTCGAGTTTACCGAGTACACCTGCAATTGTATTTTCAAAATCCTTTACTCAATATTGTTTTCAATCCAGCACTGGTTGTCCCATTTTTGAATGAGAGCCTACACTCTCAATATTGGGGGAGGGGGGGCTTTCAGAAACAAAATGAACTCTAGAACTAAAGCTTATTATTATTTTGCCCTTTCGTTTAAAAAGAAATGGGCGACTTAAGGAATAGTTTTTTTTTCTTCTCCCAATCCCCTTAAAAAAAAAAAAAAATTTTATTGACTATAGGTTCACATATGTATTATGTATATGTATCTATTACATACTACATATGTAAATATATTCGCCTAAGAACCTATAGTCAATAAAAGTTTATTTCTTTTTTAAGGGGATTGGGAAAAAAAAGGAATAGTTAAACGAATGGCTTTTAAAACGTGATCAGTACACATATTTAAATGTATTTAATAAAATGTTATTCATCTTTCCAAGTAACTTCCTAAATTACTTCCGGGCGAGTGCGAAAACTTTTTAGTTGTCATTCACAATGGCAGATCCATATTTAATTATAAAAAAATACGCAAAGTTCTATTTCAGTTGATAAAAGTTTATCTAGCCTCTTGAAGAAACTTTGAAGATCTAAAATTTTCTGCCATAATGTTGACTTGAACAATGAATAAAGACGTATTGGACACGTGTTAAGTGTTGCAGATTGTCATACAAAAGTTTACGTACAAATTATGAGTGAAAATATGGATGTGTCTAAGTCAATTTGATTGCCAATATCCTCCGCCAACTCCCTATTTCAGAATTTCTAGATTTTACTGAAACCCACTCGTTAGATTGTAAATATTGTAAGTACTATTCCGATAATATTGTTAATATTTGGAATATATGATTGAGCAGTAGGTATAGAGTGCCTACATAACTTTGACAGTTAACAAAACCTCTGACAATGAGATCATTATGTAGTTAAAATGTTGTAACCCTATCGTTGTAACCTAAATGTTGCAACACACATTGAAGTATGACTATTTATATGGGAGTTTTTTTAATTCTGGAACATATATTATAGATAAATAAAAAATAAACCAAGCGATAGTTTGATAGGTAATGAATTTGTTACTAAGTTACGTGACTCACGGTTGAGTCATAGCCTTTGCCCCTTTGGTTAGGGCGCCACCCCCAAAAATCTATATCTACAACCCCGAGGCACCCCTCGCCAGATAGTACAAACAGCGTGCATTCATATTTTAGAAGTAGTATTTTCCTTTTGAGAAAAGAAGACATCTGCGATGAATAAATACTTGATTCAACTGGGAGTATAATGTTTGTCGTGAATTTAAAAATTATGTTGAATTTATTAGTGGAGGCAACATCTTTGTTCTATCCTCCAACCATCTCAGGCCCGGAACGGATGGAGACTTAAATAATACGTGGAAGCGTTGTTCACTAATGAATTTGATGAAAGTTAAACGAATTTCTATCATAAACCTAAGCCAATACCACAACAAACAACCGTCTCATATATAATCGCTGGAATAAAAACTACGCTAATTAAGTTATGATTAATAGCGACAGTACTTACATGATATTGTTTGAGGAAAAACTTCATACTCAAGTGAATACGATTAACAAAAATATATAAAAGTAAGCCGATAGTGATTATTGCACAGATGACTTCAGATGTTTATTATTACTATTTACCTCAAATGTTTGCTATCGAAAGTTTACAAGGGAATGATTTAATTGTTGATAATGGCTCCTTTAAACGAAGATAAGGCATTGAGCTTCGTTATTCTTTGAGCTGATTCGGATAAAATAGTTAACATTAAAGTAAATTTAAATTTACTTAAATGTAACTAATTTAGTTAATTTAAAGGTAGCGTATATTAGTTTGAAATTGAAATATCAAATTCTTTTTTTTGTTTTGTTTCATATCCCTTTGTTATAAAATTAATACATGTTACAAAATATAGATTCTACAAACGAATCTATTTACAATCGCTTCATTGTATTTCCTGTAGCTTGGTTACATTTTATACAAATTCTAGCATACAAAATAGTGATCTGCATTGTACAAAAGTATAATGATGTACATTAAGTAACTAAATCTTAACCGAATTTTCCGCGACAGTCTGTTGCCATCGATGCGGGAACGGTGGTCGGGTCATAGTGTTGAACACTGCTGCATGTGTCTCCGGTTGATGGACTCACCCGGACCGATGGCTTATACTTGTCTCATGTTGTATACCTGTTTCAATCCAAGTATATGTAGCATTATATGTCATTATATCTCATCCTACCGTTTCCTAAGGAACGGGAGGCTAGACTTGAAAATATTGACAATGTTTGTATTGAAGTCGGAATTGCGTATGTTAGCAAAAGGGATAACCAGCCTTTGTCAAAGACTTAGCGAAGGAGGGAGGGAATTACTAGGTTCAGCTACAAGAAATATGGATTCGTAAAGGGTCGAAGAAAGAAAGCTTTTCATCAAAGTAATTTGTTTACGGCGTTTCAACATATGTGTGACTAAAGTCCAATATGTGTAAACCAGTTAACTTCCTTTCAGTGACCATCTCATTATTGGACCTGATGCAGGGATACTACATACGCCGAAAAAAAACAATGTAATTATGAACGTATGGCATACGGAAAAGCCAAAAATATGATTTACTAATTATTTATTTACATTGGTGGAAATATACACCTTCTCCAAGTATCCCAGGTATTTTGGATCCCGGAATCCTTTACTTGATCAAAATTTTTGGGTTCAAAAATCATTTTAATATTACAATACGTAACTCTGGATGTAATGTCAGTAGTAAAAAGAAACAAAATAAACTTACTCAAATAAAAACATAAATGTTAATTTAACAGTTTCTTTTGTGCGTGTAAAGTTCAAGAGAAGTTGTATTGTAATTTTAAATTTCCACTATTGATGGGTATTCAGAAACTATTTTTTTATTCAAATATGTTTCGGTTCGAGTAAGGACAGAATATATTGAGGAAAGTTGCAAGTTGTGCAACATGGCTGCTATTTTCTCATGCATAATTTTTGAGCTCTTTCAAGCACATTAATCTGAGCTTCTATGATCAATTTACAATGAGTTTGTTTTTTAGGACTTAGCTGAAATACAGAAACATTTTAAAATGAAATTTATGGTTTTATCTGTTTTTAATATGTTATAATGAGGCTCTGGCTAGGAATCAAACGAATATATTGTACTCATTCTGATAAAGGAAGGTCTTAATGGCTTGATTTATGGAATCCTCATGATTTAATTGTGAGTTGCACTTTATAGCTTCTGCCTTGTGATAAGTAGCTGTGTCTTCAAAGTACCTTATTATTATTTGATAATTATAAAGGAACAGATGTAACAGAGTTGCTGAGTAGCAGGAACCTAGCGTAGTGATAGAGGAAGATGTCTTTCTCTGGATATAGAATTGTCTTTGATTGGAGAGAAATAAATGGATGGTATAAATAAAGTAAGCAGCGGGCTTATGCATTAATGCTTATATAAAAATCCAATGAAATGTCTTTTGAAGGCTTAACCAAAGCATACCCGTCTCTGGTTCGTGCAAGTCTTTGACAAAATTGTCAAAAACAGCCGAATGTTTTCCCTTTTCCTTATAAACACGTAATCCAGGATCTATCTTACTGAGAAATTCTCATCTCACGAACTGAAATTAGGTTTGAATTATATTCTATAAATATTACAAATACCACTTCAGTTTAGTTTTTTTGTTATTAATTGCCACTGGCTCTAGCTGTGTAGTTAAAAATGGAGATGATTAAATGGAAACATCATAACAGTTACGAATAAAGATAATTAGGAGTTGCTACTGTCTTTGTGTTTTTATGTAAGCCGTTTTTTTTCGTTACAAATCTAAGATAGTATTGACTTTAGTATCCACTGGGTGAAAATATATTTTATAAAGAGCGCTATTTTTTTTTAGAATTTGTGAGAAGTGCTCTAGCCACTGTGGCTAACTCCTGAGTAATTCTGCAGTATGACACATTAAAAGTACTAGGTTCTCACAGGTGAATTGATTAGTGCTGCTGACCTTCTCAGACCTATTGAAGACATTCTAACTCATACTAGAACCTGATGCAGACATACTTATGTCGAAACGTCCATTAATCAAATGTAAATCACACTTCCATCAAACTAGAACGATATCCCAACAAATTCATCCGCTCAGTTACTCATTAAAAGATTTTTGTACTTGCTAATACATAATATAAATTCACTAGTAAAGTAATTTAATTTCCATTAATCTATAAAATAAATCAATACTTCTATTAAAACAAATATCTTTGTAATACTATATTCTTAATTATGATAATATTTTTCTTTATTTGTAATAATCTACCTACGTTAAATAATCTGGACCTATTTTTTATTTCATTAATGCTGTAAGGTTTGCTATTGTTGTTACGTTTTTGGAGAGAAGGTTGTTTTTGAGGCCATTGAGAATTGGACATGGATAAGCTGTAAATGCTTGGTTGGTTTGCTTAAATAGTTTCCGTGCTACCGCTTTTAAAGTTGGACTCTCCCTCCTCAGCTAAAGTTTAAGGTTTTATACTTAGTGCACTGTATTGAGTTTAAACGAAATCCTGATCTCCTTGACTTATTTTTCTACAATAGTTTAGGAACACTAAACTATTCACTCACATGCCTCGATGACCTCTCCTCCGATCGTAGTCCTTTATTATTAATCATTTCCCTAAGACCAACTGCCTCACAAACTGCCTCCTCCTTCATTTATTAGGGGCCCAGTTGACTGGAACCACTTCCGCCAGATTCTTACAGATTCGGTAGACCTCAAAGTGTCCCTGAAAACATACCAAGATCTAGACGATGCAGTGCATTCTACTCTGGTCCAGAGGTCGGCTTGGGAGGCATCGTCACCCAATCGTCGCCCAAAAATTCACAATCATAATCGTTTACCTCAGCATCTCAAAGATCTAATCCAATCCAAACGCCACTCGAGAACAGTGTGGCAAAGATCCCGGCATCCTGCTGATCGCCGCTCGTACAATCAGTACTGCCGATTGGTGAAGCGGCTATTGACATCCTTCCGTTCCGATTCTTTCAATTCACACCTCTCCTCTCTGTCTACCATGGATAACTACCTGGGGAATGTAACCAAAAAAGTCCTAAAGTATCATCCTGCTTCACACCCACTCCTTCGTGATGATGGGTCCTGGGCGGCTTCGGATGGGGAGGTCGGAGGAATTTGCTCTGCATCTTACCCATACTTTCACACCTCACCTTTCTCAACAAAACCATACTCACAGCACAACTGTTGAAGATTTCCTCACTTCACCTATTCCTCTCTCTCTTCCACCGAAAGATGACACTGCATTCTTGTCATCCAACCTAGACCACGACATAGCATCCCATAACCTTCAAAAACACCTTGATGAGATCGAGTATTGGGGCACCAATGGCGGATCAAAGTTAATGAAACAATTAACATTTCCTTCACCTCTGTCACAAGTCTTGTCCACTAGTTTATTTTAAATCGATTCCTCTCCCTGTATCCGAGACAGTTCGGTACTTAGGCTTCCATCTCGACAAACGGCTGACCTGGAACCAGAACTAAACAGGCACTTTGGACAACTGTACAGACTACTTCCAAGGACATCCCATCTCTCAATAGAAAATAAATCGCTAATCTACAAAGTTATACCTAAGCCGATCTGAACATACGGAATAGAGCTATGGGGGACAGCAAAAAAGTTGAACATCAAGCGTATCCAATCCTTTCAATCAAAAGTCCTGTATTGAGTTTGACAAATGATCATCAGAGCAACTGCAATATTTGGTGAAGTGATCAACTATGATTTCAGTGCAATCCTTTAAAAAATGTTCCGAGCATTTCAAATATTTTTGTTTTTTTAAACAGTTCCATGCCTCATGATCAAATCTTTCGCAAATATAAAATTTCGTTAAAACTTTATTTCAACTGTATTTTCCTATTTTATCTCGAAATTACGTGAGTAATAGATTGGATTAATTTTTTTAAATGTTCTTTATTTTCTAAAATTACAACAGACAAGGCAATAGCATCGGACTATTTTATGATATTTTTCTACAGCTGATAAATTCGCCGACCTTGGGTTTGTAAATCGGTGGTTAAATGCTCCATGGAGAGTGTACCTTTTAGTACTACTTTTGCTCTAATCTCACATTTCAATGTATGTATATTATATGCTGAAAATACCACATGAATGAGAGAGAAATTTATAATATAAGTGATAACGTATCGCAAAAACACATTGATTCGGGCAATTTAGCAAAACAAGTAGTTATAATCTATTGAAAAATGACTGGAGTCTTTTAGAAACTCACAGGCTTACTCGCGGGCTAACGCAATAAAATACATTAATAGTTTCTAATGAATACTATATGAATGAGAGAGTGAATGCAATTATGTACATATGTTATGTATGTATAGCAATTGCCCATCGCCCTGTAGTAGATTAAAATCTTTTTCAAATTGGATGTAAGATTTAAAAAATTTTTGAAGGACATAAAAAACCTTTGTAAAAAAACAATCGGCTTGGAAAAGGACTGCCCAGGTTTAATTAATGTTAAATTTTCTCATGTGATAGGTTACGTTGAGAACTTTGATTCAGAGGGATTAAATATGATTGAAAATCTAGGGCTTTGACACCCAGATTTATTATTATTTTTATGTTAGTCCTATCTAATACTATTGCTTCATATCAAATCCTCAAAGGAAGGCATAATAAAATACCAAAACTACTAATCTCTTAACAATTTAAAAGAATTAAATTTTTAATTGAGTTCCATATCCTATTGTTTATACTTGTAGATGACAATCAACTGAATCGTTCCAGTTTTATGGTTTGACCAAGTGTATAGTGGTTTTTTTTTTATTATAGCATAGAAAAAAGCAATAAATAGGAAACCAAAAATAAGTAAAGATGGAAAGCCAATAACAATAAAGTACGGCCATACAAAAATATTTTTTTTAATCGGTGAAAGTTTTGTAGAAGCTTGCTCTGCATCAGTTCCGAAACAACAATGACTTAAAAATAATTATGTAACTTGTAGCAACACTAGCTAGGGTTCAAGGACGACCATTTAAAGGTTTAGTTTCTGTCAAAACCCTTTTGTTTTCAACCATGTGGTTGTGATTCCCCTCTTGAAGCCAGAGACTCGAATCTTACATAGTAGCATCATTTCGTATTGAGATGACACGAACAATATTCCCCTCTTTAAGCCAGAGACTCGAATCTTACATTGTAGCATCATTTCATATTGAGATGACATGAACAATATTCCCATCTCCACGAATCATTCCGTACTGTCATCGAATCATTGCTTACCTAAAACGCCAATTGAAATCTTCAAGGTTCACCATTATTGAAGAAACGGTACACTCTTGTTCAAGACGGGAAGCTTGCTTGATCCTGCTTCTTGGTATGGTTTGATACTTTATATTACATTTCTATTTTGTGATGTTTCGAGCTTTATTCTGTCGTAGCTTCATCTTTATGTCTTAGAAAACCGATTAAGTATCTCTGTTGCAAAGCTTTTAAAAATTTCAGCTTGCTCTGTTCTACTACTAACTACTACTACTACTACTACTACTACTTTAGATGTAATTTACCATATTAAAGAATAAACACGACTGCCTACAATAGGTAGCATCGCGTCTTACTTTAATTGTTGAGCCCGAAGGGAGAGACTTTAATTTCGTTTGTGTACGAGTTATCGTCTTTAGTCTGTTTGTCTGTATGTATGTTCTACGATAGTGGTCGTAAAAATTATTCAATAGATCCGAAATTTTAAAAGTCATATTCCACAACACCTGGAAATATGCTGGTTAGTCTTTGGTTAAAATAATTTCTAAGGCCCTAATTTCCTCTAGGTGTATTTTTAAAATATAATATTCGTAAATTTACCATCCCCGTGGTTTAGTGGTTAGCATATTGACTTCTAACTCCAGGGATTCTCGGATTTGGACTTCGGAGGGATTCACCCAAGGAATTTTTCTTAGGCGGTCTGGTCGGAATTAACTCAGCCTCGAGAGGAGAATGAGTTTCTAATTGAATAAAAAAGGAGTGAATCCGATTAAGAAAACTGAATTTAAGATTGGGAAGCGGTAACGTCTCATGTTGATCTCACTGCCACCTAACTACAGTGCAACCCACCACGGTCGCCCCCACCTCTCGTTGAGTGTCACGTTATGGTTTTTATTTTTATTGATTTTTAAGAAATTGTTCTGGAGCAAACAAGAACAGTTTTAACCTAATGAGAAAAATATGGTTAGGCAACTGATCTTGGGATCAATTGGTTGTTCTTTATTGAGTTTCTAAGGATGGAGAACTTTTACAAATAGCTAATAAGTGAGCTAAGCATGAGCTTTACAAATTGCAGGAATTTACATGTAGTATACAAGCCATTCATAGGTGAAGGCATCAGTGATAATTTGTCTTACATGAGCCCATTAAAAAAAGATTCCGAGACTACGGAGGGTAGGGAGCAGGTTACGGCTGAGGGCAAAGGGCGATTTCAATGCAGTTTCCACAGGCAGTCTGTACCAAGTGTCCAGGACAGAGCCACGTTGCAGGTAGCTAACAAAGCCGACGAGGGGATCCCCAGACCGCAAGCTGAGCAGTTGCACTCATTCATTGCTAGTCAGCGTCTGTGACGTATTTTTGAATTTCTTTTTCAGTTAGCTCGTTTAATGTAGTAGGTAGGTTTCATGAGGGGGGAAACAGTACTTTGGTTCTTACATAGCTCCAGAAGCTGAAGGGAAAGCTTATTAGTTAATAGATCTCAGAAGTAATTCTTTTTCCCATTCTTTATTATGCGTAAATAAGATGGTTGTTGAATATGGGTTTTAAGTTTTATATCGATTTAGGGGAATATTGTAGAGCTTACACACAGTGTAGACACAGGAAAGACGATCGTCCCGTTTACTTTATACAAAGTAAAGTCTCTCCCTTCGGGCTGGCCAATTATAGGTATCATTTTCTCAACGAATGAAATTTACACCCGATCGGGATTTTGTCTTGAAAAAATTAGGAATATAATTTTAATACTACAGTTTGTCTAGTTTTTACGCTCATAAATTATGAAAAAAATTGCATAGTATTTATTTATACCCATGTCTACTGACAATCCTTGTGCTCCGTAATTGCTTGGTTAGGAGCGCTGCATATAATTATAACTATATAATTAGAATAATGGGTCATCACCTCATCCAGATCCCATTGGTGTCACATTTGGTACACTAAGTAATCTTAAGTTAGGCTACTACTAAACAATGGCTACTTAGGACCAAGTCAAATTTGAATTGAACATTAATATCTAATAGAAATTTCTTCACTGTACCGTGTCACAATTGTGTCCTGTCTAGTAAATATGACTACCAACCGAACGAAAATACATATAGTTTAATATCGGATACAAATGGAAATTAAGACTACTATGCACGTTCTCATCACACACTACACTGTTGCTGAAAATGACAGCTCCATTTGTTTTTGTCAGTGGTCTTTAAAACGTTCAACATGATGGTTAACCGTTATGCCTTGATACTAGAGATGCCACGGTAGTCTTTATCGTTGGGGGCTCAAAATATTTAAACCAGTGGACGTCTGTATCTCAAGACTCACTCTATCACTCTACCAAGTCAGTTGTAGAGTTATCCATTTCTCTCTAGTCTCTAACTACCAATAAATATCATCATGAAAGCTGCCCTCAGGGGGAAAAAAGCGAAGGGATATGTTTCTCTTAAGCAAGAGATAGATACTGCTTTCAGGCTATCATGTATATCTCTGATATCCTCTTTATTATAACATACACCTTGCGGTAGCACATAGGAAAGTTTGGAGAAGGCAAAGACTGGCACATACGATACCTTTAAAACTCCTAACAGACCCTCAACTCTCAGAAACCATAGAATAGCCAGGTTCCAATCTACCCTGAAAATCTAGGCAATTAAGCATTGAAGCTTTGTAATGTTAAGAGACTACGTTTCCCTCACCACACCTTGCTTTCATTTCCTTAACGCTCTTGCGCCTAACCGACTTCAATTGATAACCATAGGGAAATATTATTGGCGTTCATGTAATACAATTTATTTCTTAATGCTTATATTCATTAGAAACATAAGCAACAACGGATTTTTTACAGGTCGTAAACACTCATCATACATTGTGAATTGGATCATTGGGTGTACGAAATCCAGTTTGTTTGATACAAAAATATCTATTGTGAAGATATGACGATAATCTGAATGTCAAGAACGTAATGGGAAGAGACCCCAAGAAAACTAAACACTCATAAAATGCAAATTTAGTTTCAGCTCTCATTACTAGGTGGGCTGAAGAAGCACGCGACACGGGTACCGGTTCAAGGAAAGAGGTGGTGGTCATTTTTAGTGTTGTTACAGCAAGAGAGCCTGATATTTGGGGCGCGTTGTCTCTTACCAGCGAATAACGTTATATAATTAAGAAAAGCCCCTTGGCTTACCTTTACTGAGCACACATTTTCGTTAAAATTAGAGACGCGTGACTGAAATGAGCACCACCGTGGGTGGGGCCAGTTTGTCATAGCACTAATGCTTGTACAACTGGCAAAGGCTGGGAGAGAGTTCGCTTCAACCCCAATGTGTATCAATGTATCCCTTTTCCACCCATATAATACCGTCGGTTATTCAGACATATTGGCCACATCTTTGGACGGCACAACTTACCTACCCAAAATCTCAAATACACTCATCTCTGTTGGGGACTACGCTTGTCTGTTATCAGTATACCAACAGGTGAGACATTGTTTCGAAACTTTGTAAATCCGTAGGGTGCTCTGAATAAAATATTCCGATTAAGAGATATGAGCTCACAGGGATGGGTAAACTAATAAAATAAATATATCCCATGATTTCTGTACGCTGTTTCGTAACAGACGCATCTTCTAAATTTACATACATTTTTAAGTTTTGAAAAGGATGTGTGAATTTCCTTTTGTTTCCTTCTTCCACTAACCCAAGGAGGGAATTAATTGCTCTATATGTCCCATCTTGTATCTGGACTACGTGTATGCAAAAATATACACCTTCCTTAGTTCCAAATATAATTATAATGAGAATATGGCAATAAGTGGAGAAAGAAGGAAAAATCATAAAAAATAAAATGAAAATAATTTAAAAAAGAGAAAAGATGAAAAATAAAAGGAAAAGTAAACTCTTATTATTTTAATAAGCAATTATGTGTATGTATATGATGATAGCCAAATACCAGAACACTGGTTAAAATTTGAAACTGTATTAAGTTTAATATGTTCATTTCTGAAGCCAAACTCATTGCTCAGAAAAGCAAATTTTCAATTAAGCTAAAGGAAACAAAAAGTAGAAAGGAAAAATGTTATGTTTCCTGATATCACTTCCGATACAATAAATTTATCTCAGGTATAAATAGATTATTTCATTTGTGGCTAACTGAATATAAATAGTACATCACAAAGAAAAAGTCTAAGTAAAATAAGTGTATAACTCAGTTAAAAAAGCAATAAAAAAAAGAAAAGAAAAAGAAAACATTACAAATAAACTAAAATATATTTATATCTTGTGATGAAAACATATAAATTGAAGTTGAGAATAAAGAAACTTGATATGGTGTATCACGAGGAAGAGTTTATTCTTTATACATTATGTAATTATGTATGAACAATTATTATTAGGTATTACTAAATTTAACACTTCAGAACTCCAAGTGGAAATAAAACCAGCCCCTCCATTGACATTTTTGCATGTTTTGTATAAAATTGGAATTTAAGAAACTGTACGAATTTATTATACTTCTTCCCTAGTCTAGTCAAATTCAAAATAATTTATTTCCAATATATATTTGTTATTTATAATAAAAATAATCATATGCTAATATGCAATGCATCCAGTCTAAAAAAATTCACTTACATCAACGCTTTTGATTACGAATAAAGTTCATTGAACTTGACATAATTTTTAGTTTAGGAAAAAAATATTTACAAAAATGGCAATAGAATACGATTTCTTTAAAATACATTATGCCCTGATCCCTTATGTCTAGGTGATTTACCTATATTAGCAATCTCTTCCAGCCACGTTTACATTTATCAATAAATTTGTTGGTTATCGCATCTAAAATATAATCATTGGAAACATAATTACTGAAGTCTACCTTGTTTAGTCAAATATCATTCTTAGCATTATTTGGTGTTGGTACATATTGGTGTACTGACTACCCGTGTCTATTCCGTAAGGAGATAGCTAAAGCTTATAGGTTAGTAAAGACTAAAGATGATTACAATTGGTAAAGAGAGTATGAGGGCTTTGGCCACGGTGACCGAGTCCTTGCTCGGCCCTTCATTTGTCATTATCGATGGATACCTTTTGCACAACAGACCAAGTGAACACTATTCACTGTGGTCTATGCAAAACACTGTAATGCCACCAACAGACATGAAAAGTTTTCCCACTTTTTTTCAGAAAAACAACATTCTAATGACATAAAAAGATTTTTTTTAAATAACATACGCTCTTGATTATACTATAATTGTTTAGAAGAAAAGCGTTTGGAAATCCTAACCATGAGCTATCAATTTTATCAAATTTTTGAATGATTGATAAAATTACATAAAATAATAATTATTATTATTATTATTGATATATGATTATATTGCCATTAGATCATTTAAAAAAATTAATATAGAAAATGCTTTGGGTGAGTTTTCAGTGTGTTGCTGCGATGAACACACATCCTGCTACAATCTAAACCTTAGCTAATTTTAGTTCGGGAACTTTCTAAGAAATGTTCTCTCGTCGCAATCAATGTCCAAATTAGGATTGCTGATCCAGTTAAATTAGGTTAATTTATTAAATTATAACTAACAGTAATTTTAAAATTTATTTTATTATAAATATTAAATGTTTTACAATGATATGCCAGGAGGAAAAAAAGGATTGTTTTTTGAGAGATTGCTATCTTAAAAATAAATTTAAGCATACACATCCGTCACATCTTTATACTTTTAAATTTCAACTCAGCAGTTCTTTAAGATTTTTTTTTAATTGTTCTGAAAAAATAGAGACATACAAAAATGTATACAGGCAATACGGAATTACAATATTTTAATATATCCAAATAAATAAAATTTCAGGAGTTAGTTATAAGGAAAATAAGTTAAAAAAGTTAAAATAAGCATTGTAACCTAAGGATTTTACGGAGGGTGGAATTATCAATTATATGGATAGGGGTTAATCACAATAAATAATCTCTCTTATTTTAAATTACTTATGCTAAGTAGTACATAGTTTACTACGCTTGGTATAAAAACACTATTTACTTCCACTTCTAACTTATAGTTAGAGAGGTGCTCTACTTTCAAACAGAGACGGGGTAATCACCTTTCGTAAGTCTATTTGCTCACTGATAGCGTTCAAAAATATTTTATCTATGTAAAATGTATTGGTTGAGTAAGTACCGGTACCGGTTAATAGTACATGGGACAAGAGATAATTTATGTGTTTATGTATATATGTTACCTGCATATATTTAATATGGCAATGATGACGATGTAGCAAATGTCACAAGATCACTATTCTATATTCTTTACCATTTTCAGAGGTAATATTCCCAACATCAAAGTGGTCATTAAATAAGTCATTAAAAACCTGACACCAATACCCCGGACATATTTTGATACTATTGTTTCATTTTCTAGTACATATGTATTTAAAAAATGTAATTTATTTTATAATTGTAAATAGGAATTAGTCAGTAAAATCATTTTTGTTCAAATGAGGGAAAGACGATAACGAAACTAATCCTCTGATCAAATAGTATTATTGATATAAGGATCTAGTTGTTATTGGCTACATAAGATAAATCATACTGAAATGATATACATTATATTTAACAAAGAATATTTAAAAGTAAATACAAGTTACTTATTTTTTTCAGTTTGAATGAACTTCCTTACCATAAAAAGTAGATGAACAATCATATGATTGTCTAGTTTTAATACCTCACTGTGCAAGTTTGTAAGAGAGAGGGTTAGAAAATATTTTCAATAAGCGTATAACACGGAACCAAACGCCGGCTTTCCACGGGGCGTGAACCACGAAAGTGAGTATCAATGATACACTTAATACGGATTAAGGAAGCCAATTACATTAAATTTAATTTTGTCTTTAAAATTCATATGAAATGGGAAAGAATGGTTCAATTTCAATGTAATCAATTGCCTAGATCATTAATACGTACTTTCGTGATACCATATTGGCCGGTTCAATATGACTCAATTTAGCGATTTGTATAAAAACATCTGGAGTTTGGAACTGGTTCTGGAGTTTGGAATGTTGTGGTAAGAGACCCAATATTCAATAAGAACCCAGGTTAAGGAGGACCCAGGTTTGACAGATTTGAAGTAAGGGATGACTCTGTTCCCTGATGAACGACCCCGTTCCAAAACCTGTCTCCATTTATACACCAAAGACCCACCACTATCCAGTTGATGCTAGATCAATGGCTGAGCAAGACCACCCCGAAGGAAAGAAAACCATTGACATTTTGTCATTTAGGAGTGTGGAGACTGTCTTAAAACGGGTAAGATGAGGTGACAGAATAATACGAGGGCTTCGCTTTTAGTCTTTATCTAATTTGTATTCGTCTTATGAATGCTTTGTCAAACACACTAAACGTCCCCCATCAATGTACATGTTTACCAACCTCGGACTGTATTTGCTGAGTCACTGTTGGTCTGAGCAAGTAAGCAGAGGCTTGGGAGTGTTTTCATATTACTCCTTCCATGTACGAGCTCGTGGGAGTTAACCGAATTTTAGCTTATTGATTTTAAATAACCATATTATCTTTTAGAATTTAACAGAATAGTAGATACGATTCTAAATAAAGGAAACACATATGAAACTGTATCATATATACACATAATATGTGTATTATATATACATATATATATATATATATATATATATTTATATATATGTAAGACAATTATTGAAGGTGGGGTGAATAAACTGAATCAGTTTCTCTGTAAACAAAGTTTGCAATTTTATTCACTATATATTGTATTATACCAATTATTCATCTAGTAAATACTTGGGTGGAAAACCAGTTACTGTATGTTCTGTTTCATTATATTTATCCACACATTCTTTAGCAACTGTTGTCCAGGCTCTTTTCTTCCCCTTTTCGTTCATTTTACACCTCATTTCATTGACTAGAGTTTGATTTAGTCTCTCATTTAAACCATTGGAAAAGGGTGCATTAACTGCTGTAAATATCAATCGAACATCCTTTTCCCTTAGGAAATCATTGAATTCTCTTGAGTTGATTCCTGGGAATTGATCTGTAAGTATTATTCCTATTTTGTCTGTTTCCAGTACATTATTTACTAACTTGACGAAGTCAGTGGCACTCTGAGTTTTTGATGTTGAAATAAATGTATATCTTGTGAAGTGGTCAATAAGCAGGTGGAGGTATCTTTTTGTTGATCGTTGTCCTCCAAAACCTCCAATAGTGTCAATTGACATTATTTCGAATGGTTTTGTTGCCGGCCATAGATGTGACATTAGCCCATAATTTTTTCGCCCTCTTGTTTGTTTTTAATACATATTTCACAGTTTTTACATACTTTTTTTTATATTTGCAGTTATATTTTTTGCTGTATAATAAGGGCATACCCTATTCATCATTTGTTTAATTCCTATATGGCAGCATTCCGAATGTATTTCTTTAATTAATTCTAGACTTAAGTTTTCACATAAAATTATCTTTTCTTTATTTCTTACTTTTTTATAGAACACTCCATCTTTTTCTATTAATTTTGTTTTGGTGTTTTGTATTATTCTACTTTCTTCTTGATCTGTTTTAATTTCTTGTATTTTTATCAAATTAATTATTTTTAGCATTTCTTCTTTATTTTCAATTGATTCTAATACCGGGTTTCTGCTCTACTATTATCTAACTATCTGCTTCGGTATTCTCATTTCCTGGAATGTATTTAATTTCAAAATTGTATTGTGACAAATAGTAAGTTAATTCACCGAGTTCTTCATCCGTTCTTGCTCTTATGTTTAAATTTTCTAATGGTTTGTAATCTGAAAATACAATGAACTTCCTTCCAATTAACCAGTGATGCCAATATTTTAACACCTCTTTGATTGCCAAACATTCTAAATAAATTGCTTTTTTTCTTTTTTGTGGTTCGCTTAATTTTTTTTGAAAAGTATGCTACTTGCTTTTCTTTTCCATTGTTTTGTACTTTGTACTTCCATTGTTTCAAGACCGCACCAATACCTTCTAGAGATGTATAAATTCTTATTGGTGAATCATTATCAAATATTTCTAACACTGGTTGGGAACATAGTAATTTCTTTACTTCTGCAAAGGATTTTTCACACACTTCCGTCCATAAGAATTTTTCATTTATGCAATTAATAATTTATGCAGTGGATCTAGCAATATCGAGCTTTTTTGTATATACTCGTGATAAAAATTAATTTTTCCTAAAAATTGTCTGATGTTCTTTTGGGTTTTTGAAGTTGGAAAGTTTTTTATTGAAATTAAGTTGTCCTTTATTGGTCTTACTGTATTGCGTTGTATTATTTGTCCAAGGTATTATTATCTTAATAAACTATCTTATCTTTTTTCACTACTTGTTCTAAATATAAATCATCAAACATTACATTACCTTCTTCATCAAAATACATTTGTTTCATTTTCTCAGTTAATGTAATCCACACTCTCTTCTCTTGACTTCTCTGAGTATAACTATTTCTCGATCTTTTATAAATCACTGTCTTTGACAATTCACCATGTTCACTCATAAAACTTTTCTCTTGGGGCAACATATATTCTTCGTTTTCCTCTGTTTTAATTGAGGTTATTGAGACAATATTTGTCTTCAAATCCTTCGGTGATGCCACAAAGTTAAAGGTGAATTGGAATATTTGCGCCATTATAACTCCTATTGTCGTTTTGTAAGACAATTGTTGAAGGTGGGGTGAATGAACTGAAATCAGTTCCTCTGTAAACAAAGTTAGCAATTTTATTCACTATATATTATACTATAACAATTATTAATATTGATTTACACAACATTACCTAATAACAAAGAAACGACAATTACAGTTTATAACTATTACTTCTATATTCACACTCTATTTACAAGTTTTGTTACTTAACATAACCTTCTCTATCTGATCGGGTGTGGGCCAGTGGAAGTAGCACGGCAAATTCAAATATTCAAATTAAAGAGAGAATACTTTCTTTACATATAAATAAATAACAAAATCTTTATTAATTTTATAGCAGCGCTATATAAATAATATATATATATATATATATATATATATATATATATGTATATATATATATATATATATATATATATCTGTACCTCGGAGGGATACAACACTATGTCCATTTTCATAACTTTACAGGAGAGGAGTTTTAAACTTTTTTTCAACAAAAAGTGTTATTGGCACAGCTATTTATTGAGATGTTGAAACAATATTTTACCAGAACCATTCTATTTATTTATGATTTACATCATGCAGTTGTTATAACATGAAAAAAAACCTGTAACTCTGTAATAAAGTCAATATGGAAAAAAATGGACATAGTGTTGTATCCCTCCGAGGTACAGATATATAAGTTAATGTTTATTGAATTACAAGCTAAGAAAGGTTGGTAATAAGAACACGTAGAACGTTATAACAAGACTGCTTTATTTAGTCCAAGATACCTCTATCTATAGGTATTACCTGAAAACATATACAGATAACATATGTTTGGGGATTAAGGCTGGGCACTAGCGGTGCCTGGACTTAACTCCCCCCACCAGTTCACGAACACCCATTCGCAAACTTTGAAGTCCAACACTTGGACGTCTTAGTCCATTCAAATAATGCTCCGCTAATGTTACAAAGGAGCAAAGGCCAGCCCCACCCAGCCCCACCCGTACACAGCCTGTAATCCCTCACATTAAGCTCTAATCCTATAAAACGTAAAAACCAACTGTCACTTGTAAACAAAAAACATGAAAGAAAACTTTGACTTTTAAAAAAAAAACAATACTTCTGTGGGAAAAATCACATAACTATAACTATTTACAATGTTCCTCGCGTGTATGCTGTGAGGACACTCCAGGTCATTCCTGATCTATAACCTCCCCCCCTGGTGGAAGCTTTAACTGTTCTATGTGGACATTTCGCCGCTTCTTAGGGGGTCGTATACTCTCAATTGTCACGACGTTGTGTTCCCTAATCACGACCACTTTAAATGGGCCCTCATATCGCACCAGCTCTTTGCTCCTATTTGACCCTAGTTTTTTATAGACGATAGTCCCGATTTTAAATTCCCCCATTCGATCCCGGACTTTAAAATTTTCCCGTTCCACTCGTCTCGCTTTGTCCCTCATTATCCTTTCTCGGGCTTTGTCGCATATTTTCCTCAAACCGACAGTATTACTCGCCATTCCCTTATCTGCTACCATCTCTGCCTCATTTCTCCGTCTTTCGCGCAGCCCAAAGAGGATCTCGAACGGGGAGAACCCCGTCGCGGTGTGGATCGAATGATTGTAAGCGGCCACCGCCTTCGGCATTGCCTCATTCGCCGGCAGACCCTTTTCCGCGTGATATACCCGCAGGTGGTCACTCAGGGTGCTGTGCAATCTTTCTATCCCTCCTCTACTCTTAGGGTGCCCTGGGGTATTAAGATGCCAAGAGACATCGAGAGTCTTCATTTCTTTTCGGATGTTGGCATTGTCAAATTCTCTGCCCCCATCCGACGAGATCCGGTCTGGTACTCCGTAAAACTGGAACCAGGTATTTAATGCGTGCATTACCGCGTCTGATGACCAATCTTGCACCGGGTGCGCCATGGCCACTTTGCTAAAGCTGACGATTGTGGTAACCCACTTATACCCCCTCCAAGTGAAGGTATCCACTTGTAAGTCACTCAACGGTGTCTCGGCGGTGGGCGATTCTTCTTGTCGCCCCCGTGGCGGATATCTGTCATACTTCGTAGTGAGACAAACTGCACATGCCCCTATCATTTCTTGTATGCTCTTTTTCATTCCCCACCAAAAGTACCTCCGCCGCAACGTTTCCGGAACTCCACGGTGGTTCGTTTTTCCTTGGTGATAGGCCAGCGTCACTTCCCGCTGCTGTTCTCTGTCTTTGAGTGTCTCCACCATCGACGTGCACCGAATAAATATCCTATCCACTCCAAGTTGTTCCGTTCGCCAGAGTCTACGAATTTTCTCCCAAATAGTGGCATTCCCTACAAATACATGATGGGTCTTTCCGGGTTCCGAGGCATCTTTCAATGCACGGCAAATTTGGTTGTTCCTAACCCCTGGTGGCGACCAAATCGTCGCGATTTTACTTCTCCCATAACTGTCATATGCGATCTGCAGCAGCCCTGAGGTCTTGGATTTCCAAATGATCTGCCGTCTTTTGTCGTTCACGATCCCTTCTGTTACTTCCATTTCAACAGGTCTTTCGGCGGCGGAACCTTCCTCTTCAAGGGTTTCCTCACCTTCGCTATCTCCTCGCGTACCGAGGCTTCCATCCTCCCCGGGTGTCTATTCCCGAAGAAACTGTTGGATTTCCCCGGATGGTTCCCCTTCTTCCAATGCATTCACAGTAATGGCTCTGGACAGCCAGTCTGCCACTACGTTCTCTGTCCCGTGTTTATATATGATCTCCATAATTTACTGGGACAAAAACTCTTTCCACCTCGTGACCCGCGCCGAGGACTCCTTTAACTTTCCTACCCATTGTAGGGGTCTGTGGTCGGTGTGAACACGGAATTTTCTGCCGAAGACATATGGGCGGAAATGGTCTATAGCCCAGACGATATCTAGGAGCTCTCTCTCTAGAGCACTATACCGCGCTTCCGTTTCTGTGAGTCGTCGACTAGCGTACGCCACCGGGCGCTCCCCACCGTCTCTCTCCTGCGACAACACTGCCCCCAGTGCGTATTCGCTGGCATCAGTGGTGATTGTGAAGGTATGTTGGAAATCGGGAAATGCTAATATTGGTTCCTCTTGTAAGCTAGACATACATTTCCGGATGTTCTGCTCCATGATTGGGGTAATTACCACCCTCACTCCCTTTCGCAGTAAATTATTAATAGGCACCAGGTATGCCGCCATGTCCGGCACAAATCTTCTGTAATAATTAAGCGTCCCCAGAAGTCGACGGATCCCCTTTACATCTGTGGGCACCACCATCCTTCTAATCGCCTCGACCTTCGTAGAGTCTGGCTTAACCCCCTCCTGTGAGATGGTGTAGCCCAAAAAATTGATTTTTTTCTTCCCCAACAGAGACTTCTCCATGGACAATTTTAATCCGAATTCACGGACTCTTTGAAATACACTTCTTAGGTGCTCAACGTGCTCTGCCTCCGTTCTGCTGAAAACTAACAGATCGTCCATGTAGACCTGGAATACCGCTTCGTCTATTCCCCTCAAAAATTCATCCATTAGGCGTTGAAAGGTAATCGGGGCGTTTTTCAGTCCAAATGGCATCCTGGTAAATTGATAATGCCCCCTCTCAAATGTAAAGGCCGTTTTGTCTTGGTCGTTCGCACTCATCTTGATCTGGTGATAGCCTGCCTTTAGATCTAGGGTACTAAATATTGTCGCCCCGTTCAATCTGTCTAATATGTCCTCAAATCGGGGAATAGGATACTTCTCGTCTGTCGTGTTCTCGTTTAACTTCCGATAATCGATAATACCCTGTATTTCTCCGTCTCGTCCCCAGGTCTATTTTTCTTCCTCACTGCCCATAGAGGACTGTTATATGGCGAAGTGCTATCAATTATAATCCCTTGTCGTTTGAGACTCTCTAGCTCCTCTCTAATATGCCTACGTAGTGCCTGCGGATATCGTCTCTCTTTCACGTATGTGACGCGTTCTTTCTTTAACTTGATCTTGTGGACCGTCTTCCCAGTCGCTCCTAGCGTGTCTCCCTCTACGTAAAAAATATCCTCAAACTCCCTCTGTAGGCCTTCCCTCCAGCCCTCTTTTTTATTAACCGCCCCTATCCGCGCTCTTCCGTCCCATATAGTCTCTTGACATTTATATTCCACTTTCCCCAACTTAATGTTCCTTTTTTCCCCGATATTCTCCACACGCGCGCCTACCTTCCCCAACATGTCGCACCCAACTATCACCTGGTACTCCCGCGGCATGTTTCCTACGATATGTATCTTTAGATCTCCCCCTTTCTTCGCCCACCTATTTAGCCCTATGACTAACTCTCCCACTACCTCGCAAGGGCCTCCCAGGGTGATTAAACTACAATTACATACCTGAATCTGGAGTGCCCTCTCTCCGCCATACAGCCTCTCCAGCGCTCCGCGGGACATGATGGTGTTGGTGCTTCCCGTGTCCACCAGACACATCTCTCCTCCTTTGGCCCTAATTATTGGCAACGCACACATCCTCTCCCGAATTGCATTACATCTCAGGATGCGGTCGCCTCTCTGCCGACACGCTCCTCGGGCTTCATCACGTTGCTCCCATCTACGTGACTCGACCTTCTGCCCTGTCTGTCTCCTGTTTCTGCTGCGCCTCGCTTCTTCTCCTTCAGTTCCCGAAGTCCCTGATGACTCATCTTCTGATGATCCACTCTCCCCATGTGTCATGCTCCGTCTCTCTCTTACTTCTTGAGTGTTTACCTCCATTGGTTCTGGTCGTTGGTATTCTCTCCTCCGGAAGATATACGGGCAATGCCTCGCGATGTGTCCTTCCTCGCCACACTCAAAACATTTCGTTCGAGGACACTGTGCCACTAAATGTCCTGCCTTCCTACATCCGTGGCATTTTCTTTCTTCCCTGGGCGGGGCATACCTCGGTCTCGTTCCTCTAAATCTTCTTTCTCCTGTCGTTCCCTTGTCTCTGCCAATAACGGACGTTTCTGGTCTCCTCCAGGTTGGTTTCAGGGTCCGGGTTCTTTTGTATGCAACTCGGCTCCACTCATTGTCGACGTCTTGCACCCTCACTTCTTCCTCCTTGGCACTAGTGTCGATCATTGATTGTGCACACTCCGAGAACGAGCGCTCATCAGAGAATCCTTCCTTTCTTCCTGTCTCCTTGGCCCGACATATCAGGGCCGCCTTCAACGATTCCGCGTCTCTGGGATCTATTAAATTTTCTTCTACTTTAGCTCCAATTAAAGCTGTGAGACGGTCTCCTCCTTTTAGGAAATGGTTCAGCTCACCCAGTTCCCCAGTGAATCTCTCCAGCTCCGCAACAGCCTTCCTCAGATCCTGGGTATTCATCGCTTTTACCCTCATCAGCGCGAGCGCCGTGGCATGAACTTCTGGCATAGTTCCCACTCTTCTAATATCTGCTCCCTCTACGAGATTCAAGACGGGCTGTCTCAAAACTCCTCCTTCAGTCATCTTCTCTCTTTCGCGTATAGAAGAAAAAAAAACAAAAAAAAATTACGCTCGCACTCGATAACTCTTTTTCTCCACGGTTCACGGGTTTCGGCACCAGTTAATGTTTATTGAATTACAAGCTAAGAAAGGTTGGTAATAAGAACACGTAGAACGTTATAACAAGACTGCTTTATTTAGACCAAGATACCTCTATCTATAGGTATTACCTGTAAACATATACAGATAACATATGTTTGGGGATTAAGGCTGGGCACTAGCGGCGCCTGGACTTAACTTATATATATATATAAGTTATCGGCTCCCGGTTGTAGACGATCAAAACAGAGAGAATATTACACACAGGTACGATTGTTAACTGGCTTTATTATCTTCTCATCCTCTGTCAATACACAGGCTTTGTTTACATTAGGCCCTGTGGTATTAAGCTTAACATTGTCTTGCCACTAGCCATAACACCCCCTACCAGTTTACGGACATTCCCCGTAAACCTATACATACCTAATAAATAGAAATATTTTTTTTTTTACAAGAGAAATGAAATTTGGAAACTGATACGATAAAAAGACAAGCAAAACAAAAACGTTCTTCCATTGTACACAAAAAAATTATAATACGCACACGAAGAGAGAAAAAAAAAACGACACTACCGTCAAAATAAACATATAAATGCTACCTTAAAAATACCCCCACGAGCACAACCGACAGTAGACTTGAGTGCGTGATACGCCAACTAGGTGTTTTTAGACCCTTCACTCCCAAGCTCAGACCGGAAATAGGTTGCAACGCCATGACACTCCGATTCCGCTGCTAGAAACTTCAGCTGCTCCACATGCACTGTCCTTCGTTTTATCGGGGATGTGATGCTCTCGATGGTGCCACGTTATGTTCGCGAAGGGCGATCACCCGGAAAGGCCACTCGTATCGTGCTAGTTCTTTCCCTCTGTTGGAGCTCTTTCGGCGATATACGATTGCGCCGAGTTTGAGTTCCCCCGTGATAACATTGACACGTTGAGATGCCAATGGATCTCTAAAGCCGCCGCCTCGGCCTTCATCTCTGCATTATGAAACTCCCGTACTCCGTCGGAAGCGATAGTTTCTGGAACTCCAAAGAATTGGCACCATCTGCGTAATGCCTGCACATCGGTTTTCGCCGATTGTTATGACTTGGCCCATTGCCATTTTGCTAAACCTGTCTATGACGGTAACCCACTTGTACCCCCTCCAGGTGAATGTGTCCACTTCCAATGGTCTGTCTGCTGTCGGGGTCACGTTTTGCATTGGTCTAGGTAGGTGTCGGTCATATTTTGTGGCGAGGCATGTGTCACAGGCGCTAATAACGTTCGCGATTGTGTTCTTCATGCCCCACAAAAAATATCTACGCTTGAGGGCTTGCAGGGTTGCTTCGATTCCGCGGCGGTTCGTTTTTCCTGGTGAAAGGCAAGGGTGACCTCCCGTTGACGTTGTTCTTCCCTGATGGTTTCCACCTGCAGGGTATACTAAATGAACGTGTGGTCAACCCCAATCCTCTCCGTCCGCCATAGACGTTTGATGCGGTCCCAAATAGTCGCATTGCCCACGTAAAGGTGGCGCGTCTTTCCTGGCGTGGGACCTTCAGGGCTCGACAGATCATGTCGTTCGTAATTTCTGGCGAGGACCATATCTTCACGATGTTACAAGGCCGTACTTGCCATACTCGGTCTTAAGCAGCCCTGACATCTTTGTGATCCAAATGATTTGGCGCTTCTTATCATTGATTATCTCCTCGATGTCTTCGATATCCAACGGCCGGTCTTCCACTGAGCTCCCGTCTCCCTTGACGTCTTCTGTGTCGGTCTCCTATAGCCGGTCTCGCGCTCCTTCTCCACTGGGTGACCATTCCTGGATGAATTGTCTCTCACCACTCCTTTCTTTTTTACGGCCCACAGAGGGCTAATGTAAGGAGATGTGCTGTCAACTACGATTCCCTGCCTCTTCAACTCCTCTATCTCCCCCCTGATATGCTGTCACAGCGCTTGCGGGTATCTCCTTTCCTCGGCATACGTCACACGGTCCTGTTTGAGCGGTATCTCGTGTACCATATCCCCCGTTATGCCAAGTTTATCCCCCTCTTTGAAGAAAATGTTGGCGTACTCTTGCCTAATGTCCTTTTCCCAGTCTTTCTCTCGCTTGGCTGTTCCGATTTGTTCCTTTCCGACCTCCAGGGTCCTCATACGTCGGCACGGTTTTCTTCCTATCCTGATTGGACCACACCCCCTCTCTGTACCTCACCTTTGCTCCTACTTTTCCCAGGAGGTCGCACCCTATAATTCTCGTATTTCCGTGGCATCTTTTCCACCACATGTATCGACATTTGCTTCTTCTTGTCCGTCCATCAAGCCAAACCCATCGCTATTTCGCCTTCACCTTCGCAAGGCCCTCCAAGGGTGACTAGTTTACACTCGCGTGGTCGGATCTGCGACGCCATCCCCTCGGCGCATAATTTTCTCGCCGCCGTTCTGCTGAGGATAGTACAGGAGCTCCCTGTGCCAACAAGACACCTCACCCCTCTCGCCACTAGGATAGTGTGTATACCGCCGTAATTTCCACTCACACTATAATTTGTTAACGTGCGGTCACCCCTCTGCCCGCCCGCTCTTCAGACCGCCACTTGCCTTTTTCTTCCCACGTCCGCGCTCTGCCGCCTGCCCCTTCCATGGTCCCTGCTGTCCTCTCCTCTGTTGCCTCTGCTGATCCCGGGTTCATCCTTTTCTTCCTCTGTCTCTGAGGCTCCCGGTGTTTTCGATGATTCGAAGGGGGTCCTGTTCCTTCCCCACACCCCCTGTGCATTTACTTTCATAGGTTCCGGCCGATACCTCTCCGCTCTTTGGTAAAGGTACGGACACTGCCTGGCGAGATACCCTTCCATCCCACATTCGAAGAATTCGTGCGTGGGCACTGCGCCACCAGATGTCCGACTCTCCCACATCCGTGACATCGTCGTTCCTTCCTCCTTCCTCCGGTTCTAGGTATTCTATGGGCTGGGCTCCTCCCTTCTGCCATCGTTCTTTTTCTTTGCACTTATAGCGGCTCCCTTCTTTTGATCATGTTAACCAGGGGTGGCCAACTTTTTTCGGTTAGACCAAAATCGCCAAAGCGTGAACAAAAAAAGTGTTTTAAATCAAATCATGCCTAGCTACAGCTCAACGTGGAGCTTGTAATTGATGCTAATCAAAGCAATTTTTTCAAAGGAGCGTCGGTTAATGATTCCCCGCTGTCGTCTTTTATAAAATTCGTCTTGGAGAACAATTGCTCGCAACGATATGTTGAACCAAAACGACAAGCATATCGGAGAGCTGAATTGCGTAACAACGATACATAAAGAGACCAACTTCCTTTATGAGAACTTCCAAAACTCCTGATAATCCGGTGATTATTACCGTTTTTAGTTATCTCTAGATATTTTGATGTAAGAACAACGTTATTTTGTAGGTCAATTAACTTACTTTGACTTCCAAGAGAGTACTGCACCAGTTTCGTGTCTTTTATTGCAAAGGAGTTAAAACACAAAAGAATTTTTCCCTCAAAGTCAACAAATCTGGTTTTGAAGTATTGAAGTTGAGGTTAAACTTTGATTTTATATTTTTCGTAGTCAGTATACAGTTCAGTTTGACCAGCTTGTTTTTGCATGGGAAAAAAAGCTGCCACATATTGGGCAAGCTTTGCCTCAAACTATCCAACAACATAAGACATCATTATTAGTATATGATTCGATTTAGATTGTTAATTGATAATTTAGATTGGAGTCAGATGTCAAAGAGGAAAGCGAGATCCCAAAGCGATTCATTGTCTTCAAGGAGGGGAGATATGTGAGGAAGTTCTTTATCTATTAGATAAGTTGAAACATCTCTGTATAGTTTCCAGAACCTCTCTAAAGACTTTCCTCTTGAAAGCCAACGAACATTGCAATGGAGAACTGGTTTTCCCCATGTTTCTCAAAGTAAGAACATTTCCCGGCATTTCCGTCTTTTGTTGACGAAGTCAACCACTGGTTTTCGGAAAGAAGATAATTCCAGTTTCTTGGCACAACCAGAATCATTCCTTGTGAACGATGCACTGATATTTTAGAAGAACTTTTTTCAAATAGTTTTCCAAAGATACAATACAGCCCACGTTTTTACCGTTGATGGCAGGAGCTCCATCAGAGCAAAATCTGTTTAATTTTCGCTAGTCCAAGTTTTTTCCTTTAACAGCGATTTTTAGCTCTTCAAACACATATTTTCCTTTAACAGCGATTTTTAGCTCTTCAAACACATCTTTTCATTAAGTCATTGCTCATTGTTGCGCCAACTTCTTAACTACGAATAAATAGAAGTCACCCTCTTCACGGAACAGAAAACCCCCGCCTACGTTTCCATATTTTATTAATAAATCTTCGGCGTCAGTTTAGAAAGGTGGGACTAGTTCACGATTCCGACTCTGCCGGATCTCACTAGGGGCGCGGACATAGCCCGGCCTCTGACCTACCTATATAAGGCGGAAATTCTGAGCTTTTTCGGTCACTTGGATCCAGACACTCTAAGGGAACACTGATCTCTCTCTCTGCACTGGCGATCTGGGGTCCTACAAACATACCTAGTAGTGTCTCTCCCCAGCGATCCAGTTTGCGTCTTTCCGGTTCACACTCGCCTTTGGGATCCGGACGGTTTTCGTCTACCCTCAGATACAAGTGTGTACTCGTGGTCATTCCAAGACCACGTAAACTACTTATAAAACCTAGCCTATACCTCTTCTCCTGAACATAGTGAACTGCCGGGGCACATACCTATCAGATATGGAGTCAGATAGCTCAGTAGTAAGACCCGTCATCAAGCAATCGTCCAGGTCACAGCCTATTCAACTATCACTCCGTCCCTAGGGCTACGTCAACTAGGCCCCCGTCGTGACGACCCGTTGACGGAGGCCAAGGAGTTCTTTAAATGTTTCAAGATTTTCGTTGACCATACGAACGTGATAACACAGCTTAGCAGATGATTTGTTGTCGCAACTTTCTTCCAAAGCTAAGATAAATATTTGCAACTACAAAAGCTTGATAATTTGCTCTCCCATCTCCATATGGTTTCATTTCTTAGGCCAGTAACAAAGAAATTTCATAGGAAGCTGTTAGCGTTTAAGAAAGCTCATTACTTAGTTGTTGTTTTTTTTAAATATTAATTGCTGCCGTTATGCGGGCATTATTTTTTCTCAAAACTGGACCAAGCAGATAATTGGAATCATGAGTCTTCGTTAAGAGTCTCTCCAAATCGTATTTTTTATCCACTAAAACATTTCCACAACAGACCAAACGCGCTGGTTTTGATAACTTCCATAAACAGAAACCGTTCTTCCCAATCGCTGGTGAACACTATCCTTTCAATGTCCATTTTGTGTTTCCGCTTGTAAATGGGCAACCAACAGGTTGACGATTTCTTAAAAGCACCTATGAAAATATTTTCACGCTGCATAGAACTAAAATTCTATTCTTATTAGACGCAACGATTCTACTAAAAAACTTATCACTATTACATAGGTACCTACTGTAACAGTGGAAGAAAAGTACGGAGGAATAAACTGAGAAGGGTTGAAGAAATTGATCAAAAAAGGAGAGTGGGGGAAGCTGGAATTCTAGGCGATAAGGGATGGAATGCCTGTGTATTTTCTGAATATATCAGAGTATGCACTTCCTTGTCTTTTTCCTTGATCATATCCTTTTGTCTGGATCATATGCACCGAGAGATCCATACGATTCCCTTGGCTATCAAACCGCTTCTACTGCTTCAGGACAGTTGCCAATTTTATTATAAGTTTACCGAATCTCATGTTTGTGGGCATATTATCTGTTGATTAGATAAACTTTTAAAAAAACATGGGCGAGAATACTGTGTTTTTACATGAAAAAATGCTCTAAGAAAACATACTTCCTATAATAAATAAATATTTTTTTATTTCATAATTAACTGTTTGGACGCGGTTTTGCCCGACTGGAAATTTGAACGCAATGAGACCATTTTCATTGCGCCACATTTTCAAGTTTAAACTTTCACTATCAAACTCCTAAAATAATTACCGTGAAGATACATAACCCATATGCTAACGGGCTGTCTAAGGAACAAATCAATTTTTCACAATACGTTTTATCTCGTTCAATCAAACAAGCTTTACTTACCAGGGGTTGTCAAAGTATTTATTTATCTATTGTACAATAATATTCTATTGTACAAGGAATGAATTCTATCTATAGTGTAAATTAAATAAACAAAGAGAAAATGTTAAGTTTTTGTTATACGAGTGATTTCACAATCGATCCACGTTAATCGATATCGCAATAACGATCAACATTATTTCGATTGAATCATCCATGTTGTGAGAGCATAATATTTCATTACATCCTTCCTCCGTCTGTTTTCCATGAGTTATCTAATCTTGCAGAGACTTCGCTGAGTTGCTTATCCTTCCAGAATGTCTGGGAGCTATAATGAAGTATACAATTTTAAGACTAATCTTACTATAATACAAGACTAATCTCAATATAATATTAATTTAACTCAAAGCTTGATTGTAAACAAGAAATTTAGTTTCGCGTCCTAGGGGGATAATTAATCGCAAAGGTAAATTAATTCTTGGGTGAACCCCCCCCCTCCCTTGAGCAAACGACATAAGTCGCCCGTGTGGTAGCATTGCGATCGCAAACTGACATATAGTCTTTTCGACTTAAATGTCATCGGGATTGTTATCAATCCGCATAGCGGGTACAATTTTACACTAATATTGGCCTTCTTCGACATTCTGTTTTTATTTTATTTCCCTGATGATGCTAAAAATAAAGCCCCTGGAAAAATATAAAAGTAATAAATTAATCAGTATTAAAAAAATAAGTATTTTTCTATTATATTGAGTATGGTATGACATTAAATAGCTCGATGTCCTGAACAATAATATGCAATATAAGTTGGGGCTTAATTGGACTATAATTACATTAAGTCGTTAAAACTGTCCTTAAAAGTGTATTCACAATGCTTTTGCAACTCAAGTTTTTAAGGTTTCGTTAATTTTTATCAAAATCTGAAATCCTTCCGCTCTGTGTGTCTATCTGTGGCGATTGTTAAGTCCCCTGTTCGATCTATAAATATGAAAGTTTATATCAACATTCCGTTTGGTTTCCCAACAAAAGAAATATAATTTCAATTCCATAATAAATATTAAAGTTTATTACTCAATTACTTGGTAATAAAAAAATCATATTGAGTCAAGTATTAAATTAAAATTCTCATCGCCCTAATTAATATGTATTTTTTATTTTTGAACTGTAACCACACCGACATTGAAATCGTGTTCACAATATTTGTACTCAATCGATATTTTACAAAGAGAGGTGATATTTGTCTGTTAATTTCATTCAATGCCACTTACATCGTTTCTTTACATTGATAACATTTAATTACATGAATTGTCAATAGTTTTTATTAATTTTGACTTTTGTGTATGTTATGTATTATTTGTTAAGTTAATCTGATAAGAACTTCCCTCTTTTACTTATTTTTTTTATTTCAGTAAAGAAATATAAATATATATATATATATATATATATATATATATATATATATATATATATATTGTTTAACTCTTCTATGTAAAATTATCATCTGCTGATTCGGTTGTGGCAGATGTTTGTGGGTGGTTGCCTGTGATTTTGTGTGACTATCATTAGTCATCGTTACTTTCAAGTTAAAATTTTCATTAAGTTCTCAAACGGTGTTTTATTACTAAGGGAACTTTTTTGTTAAGTTAAACTTGTTAGTGGAATAAGTGTACAATTGTAACGTAAGAACAAACCTACAATGGATTCGCAACCAACCTACCCCTCCCCCACCCCCTTCCCCTCCCCGTGGGACCACTGTTTATACTATACCTCTAAAAGATTTTATTGAAGTAAGGACTAGCACTTTTATAATACAAGTATCTATTGCTCATTACACATTATAATAGTAAAATTCAGCAAATAACCTCCTTTTGAATAGTGTAAAAAATAAAACCATAAATAGTCTTGTGCCTGTTTGGTTGATGAATAATATGTAAGTCTTTATCAATCTTAATAATAATTTTGAGACTTAAAAGTTATCCTATTTTAATAGTAAAAATGGAAAGAAAGAACAGATCTGATCTATCGATTCCATTTTTTTTGGAGTTTAATGCAAGCCTAACACTGGAAGGTTACACATGCAGGTCTCTGCTTTTGGTTATCCAAAACAAATATATTCCTCATGTTAAAATAGGGATTTTTATAGTTATTAATTATAACAATCAATTGACGCCAGGAGGTTCGTTCTAGTGTCGCTGGTGGTTTTTTTTGCTCCTGACATGCCGCTGGTCAACGTTGTTATTAATGTCATTGTGCAATGGTTTGGAAAGCAGAGATATTTTTCAAAAAAATTTGTATTTTCGTGATTTGATGAATAGGTGAAATGTGAAAAATAGCTTCTAAATGACCTTGCTGCTATAATATGGAAGTTATATAACATAAAAGAGGAATACATAAGAGAGTTCAATGTAAATACAAGTTGAATCTTTTGACAGGCATCAATAATAAACCCCTTAACTTTTTTTAAAAAACATATATTACTTCAAAACTTATTTTTGTTTTTAATGTTTCAGTCTCTTCAAAGAATGATGAATGGCATGGATACTCTTCCCCAACAGAATGGTTCAATACACACAAACTCCACCTCATCCTCTAGTAACTCACACAATTCTTCTTCACAAGGAGGCACAAATCAAGAAGAAAGCAAAACCAATTTGATTGTAAACTACCTTCCTCAAACAATGACCCAAGAGGAAATAAGATCTCTTTTCTCCTCGATTGGAGATGTTGAAAGCTGTAAACTGATTAGAGACAAAGTTACAGGTAAAAGTATTGGAAATTTTTGGGGAAACTATACATCCACAATCACCTAGTATTTTACATTAAATGTCATTGAATCTGAGACTGATATTAACTTAAGAAGACTACTGCGGTCATGCTTTTTTTCATTTGATTTACACATACCTTAACCAAATATAAGAACATTAACCTAAAACATATTTTTATTCATGTTAAATGTTTATCAATATAGTTTTTCCCAAAATTGAATAATATCTTTTACAATTAGTTCAAATTGGTCATCTCAAACTTGTGACCCCATGTAACTTTGGGTCGATAAGAGCCACCTTTTATTATCCCACTTGAATAAACCCTAAAGTCTTTCAATTTGCTTTCTGATACTCAATTTATCTAGGTCCGCAAAGTTGACCATTTGGTGTTTATTACCTTTTTTATCTCAATTTTTATATCGGTTCCTACAATTTCGACACATTGAGGCTTCCCAAAAGTATCTCTTTCTCAATGAATGCAAGTAATGTGGTTTCTCTTTAACTGGAAAGATTAATATTTAATTTACTTCCCAGCACATTCCACCGAACATCCACCATTGAGTTATAATTTATCTGACATTCTTTCTACATACAAATAAACTTTCATTCAATACTTTTTAATGTAAACTTTACGTATAACATAACCAGTTTATAGGTTGTCTGTATTTTAGAAATTCAGCACTTAAGACCCTAACAATAAGTTACCACAACCTTTCTTTTGTTATAAAAATTAAAGTTATGTTCAATTTGCTGTCGTTGAGTAAATGGTGAAGTATGATTGAACGTCTACACCTGAAGTTACACAACCACAGCTTTTAGGCTACTGTTACAAACACCGAATTAACAGAAATAGCATTGTTTTAAAAATGCTGCTCTCTCCTATAACTTGTGTAAAAGTGCTGCATTGCATGAATCCGGGATAGAGGTGGTTTCACACAAATCTTTGTGTCAAACAAAAATAACTTGGGTTTCTTTTTTAGAATATTCATTTTGGAAAATTCAAGATCAAAGGAAAACCACAGTCACAAACTTAACCTAAAGTTGTGCACAGCCTTAAGCAATACCCGTCTATTATAATGCTCTCACAAACTACAGCCATATGACTTACGTGATGTGACTGCAGTTAGTCGTTCCGAGCACAAAATGAAAATTGTCTCACATGAACAGTGAAGAAGTTACACTGGATTTTGGTTATAGACTGGGTATTAAAACAAATTATTTTACAGTTAAAAATGTGGTTCTTCATGATAACACTTACTAACAGTGTCGTAACACCAACTTAGCTCTATCAGCCTATTGGCAGAATGCTTATTCTTAAATCAAGGTTGTCCCATCATTAAAGCTTCAAAACAAGAACTGCACATAATCGAACTAACTATACTATAATTAAACATAACACATTAATCATGCTTTTAGACAGCCAATTCTATCCAGTTAAAGCATGAGCATTTTTAATATCAACATGGCTCTGATGAATTGCCAAGGGGTTAAATCACCTTTCACGACAAACATTAAGGGGTTACTCCGAGATTATGTGCCATTAATATCCACATTAATTTTGCAAAAAGAAATTTTGGTATATTATGGTAATGACAGTATTTGTCACAGAAATTACATAAGTAAAGGGAAAGGCAACTTATGTGTACAAATTTTGAATGAAACCTACCTAAAGAAACTGTAATTAGATGAAATATTATTAGAATAAGTTATAAGGTCACACTAAAAATATTATAATATCAATTAAGGGGAGCATTTGGACCACAAACTGCCACTTCATCTAATAATCTCCCATATACTACTTGGTACTACTGGACCATTTGCAACCCCAAACCCACTGGGGGTTATTCTGCTTAGAAGGTTACAATACGGATTTTGTTTTATTTTGATTTGACTTCCTTCCTAATTTCAGTAGGTACACTAAAAAGTTTTGCTGATTGGTCAAGCATTTCAATAAAAACAAGATAACAAGTTCTATTACTAAAGATCGTTAAATAAAATGTTATGAATGAAAAATACAAAATAGATTGGCATGCTGGTGAAATATGTGTTGCTACGAGGGTGGTCTGAAAAGTTTCCGACCTAACAAAGCTTTTATTTATTTTATTATCATCTTCATGTTGAGGTCGGAAACTTTTCAGACCACCTGTTTAGTTAATGCAAAATACTATTTTTGGTACTGATTGTAACCTAGTTGTAGTTGTTTAGCCATAGTAAAAGTTTGCATTAATTTATTTTGTTTCAATGAAGCATATAAATTAATTTAAAAGACCAATGTGTCCTATTGGCCTCAGCAGTTAAATTAACTTTTGTTCAACATTTACACAAATAATCTCACTTTGCGCATGGATTCTGATAACAAACTTGCTTTTCATTGAAATAAAGAAAAGAGCTGGTTCATTTGATAAGAATGATTTTATAGGGGACTATGTACAAAGGAAAACTACAAAACTCCTTTGAAGAATTGTAAGTGCTGGGTGGGCTTTTTTGGGGAGGGGGACTAGGTAAAATTGTGGTTTCGGTCTTGTTTAATTTCAATATGGAAGGGTCTATAAGAGGAGGAATACAACCAACTTAGCCAACATCTGGCATATTCTGATGAGTTGGAGATAACTGTTGCACTGCCTTTACTTCCAGGAATTTGAAGATGCAGTAACAAGGTGAGAACTGGTAGTAAATGACCATAAAATGTTGTACATGAGGTCATCAAGTTGGACAGCAGATCAATGAAAAACACATGTATAGGGTAGACATTTCTAATTACAATGCTGTTAAAATATCTTGATTCCTTGGTTGTAGAAGACAATGATGTAGGAGCTAATATAAAAACATGAATTATAGAGCTGCTAACAAGAATATTTATATAGTTCAGAAAGCAGCAAGTTTTATTGAACTTCTAAGAAGAGACCAGATAATCACTTCATGGGTACCCACACAAGAAAATTAGAGTCCTTATGGGACAGGAAAGTTCCCCGGGAGGTATATAGCTCTAATGTGAAAACAGAGCGAGGAGGATTAAAAGAAATTTCAGGGTTTGGTAGGACTGCCTTCTGACATGACCCATATGTGTTTATAGGGAAGACCAAGACTTGATTGGCTTAACGTCATAAAGGGTGGGTGACCTGACACAGCTTGGAGTGAGATTATAGAGAAATACAGCCACAATCCAAATGACTACTAAGACCTATTGGCCTGGTTCCTTCAAAACACAGTTATGCAACGGATAGATGAATAACTAGAAACTGTTGTGAAGTTAGCTTGCATTGATTATAACACTCAGTAGTAGACCATAATTCATAAACAATGAACAGTGGCAATGGTGTCTTAATGATAAATAAGTTAATAAAAGGGGGTCATTTGTCATCCAGGTTCACAAGTACTAAGGTGGTTATTTATGGTGATGCTCTATCTCTCATCATATCTCCAAGATGATTTGTACAGAAATTCATAAAGACCTCAACCCATACAGTTGTTGGGCTAAAGATGACTAGCTGAATTTAAACATTTTAAGCCTTCATCATGGGCTTTATTTAAATTATTTATACTTTCTTTGTCTATTGACTTCTGACCTAACCAATATTCTTAATTCATTAAAAAACTTGACCTGTTACTAAATCAACCCTTAATCTGGAAGGAATATGCATCCTAAATTAAATAACCTTATGTTCCATGTCCACTTTAAAAGAGTTTAACCACTGCCGCCATCTTCTTTCACAATTAACCTGCAAACTTCCGGTTTCCTCCCTTATTTTCCCCAAGTTTCACTACTGCTCTCTCTTGCCCTCTCTATCTATGACAAATTACTTTAAGAGATTTCCATGTTGAGGCTCCACAACTACAAAAAATCATTTCTCACATGAATACCCCTTTTTTTTATACTTTTTCATTTTATACAATGACACCTCTTTGTTTTATGATAGCAAGATTCGGTTGTCAAAGAATAAGCTTGAAAAAACAAGGAGGTTTTTCATATCGGGACAACATCCTGAGAAGCCATTCAAAAGACCTGCTGCTTTTAAGAGAATATATATTTTTATACATATACTTCAGTATTATTTACCAAAAAGTCATTGTAACCATAGGTTTTCTTTTTTTTTCGAGTTTATATTGACTAAATTGAGTTAACATAAGTATATATAGTTTCTTCCACCTGTGAAAATCTTGTAGACTGTAGTATAAATATGTCTTAGATAATTATAAGTATTTGTAATGTAAGCCCCTTTTGTGTAATGTAAGCCCTAGGAGTATAAACATGTGAAAATTTAAGTTAGTAAGGATCTGTAATATTTCGTTCAATAAATATTTATAGTCAGTATTAGCAATAGTAAATTCCTGTTCAAATCAGTTGGCGCCTAGGTATTCATATTTTCTAGTATAAGTAAGCCAAATTTAAGTTGTTAGTAAAATATTTTGGCATCACCAAACTTAAAAAATATGCAGGCTACAGGTTATAATTAACAGACAATTTATGTGGATATGAATTCATAGCTAGTTACCATCATTCAATTTCTTATAAGAATTGCATTTATTACTTCATGTATGAATATACCAATTAGTAGCTGTTGCAACTCTCTCATGCTTATTTTATATTTTTATTTCAAAATTTTGATAATTGTTGCATTGTTTGTATTGACATACATTAATATTATTAGTTTCCTTTTTAATCTAATATGTTATACTGTTTTCTGTATTTAAAGCTACTATTTATTTGTTTTATGATTTTCTAGGCCAAAGTTTGGGGTATGGTTTCGTTAATTATCACAGGCCAGAGGATGCTGAGAAAGCTATTAATACGTTAAATGGTCTTCGCTTGCAAAATAAAACTATTAAAGTAAAATTTATTTTACCGTTCTTTTTATTTATTGATTTATTAATGTTTATATTGATGTGTCTGTATAATTATTTATTTATTTTTCATTCAGGTTTCATTCGCCCGACCAAGTAGTGAAGCTATAAAAGGCGCAAATTTATATGTTAGTGGACTACCTAAAAACATGGCACAGCAAGATCTAGAGAATCTTTTTAGTCCGTATGGTCGAATCATTACTTCAAGGATTCTGTGTGACAATATAACAGGTGATTTTTGTATATTTTGTTTAATTTTTCTAATTTTTAGTTTATATAATGGGTTTATCAGAGGTGTGCGAATATTTGAATTATTCAATATAATTTGTTTTTATTATTTATTTGAAGGAAATAAGCCAAATGATTCTTTGAAGTTAATACTAATCAATTTATAATTATTTAACTAATTAATTTAATTTTCATTGTTGGCTGGTTTTATACTAAGCCATAGAGCTTTGTTAACAGTGATAGTTAATATTGGTTATCTCTAAATAAAATCAAGCAATTATTTGCATAATTCTAGTTATTAGTTTCTATTAATATAGTGATTAAATCTTAAAACATGTTCATTTTCAATTGATTCCTGCCTATATTATATCTCATTTATTAATGACTAAACTGTTTCAAATTATTCTGAAATAACTCATTTATTATTGTAATATTGTTGCATGTGAATTTGCTCATACATTTGCTTAAACAAAACTCATACACATTAGCATGACTGATAAAGAGGATTGGCTTTTAACTTTAAAGTGGAACTCGAAACTTAATACATATTGCATGAAATATAGTTTGATGCATGAAGTTTAATTTTTAAAAATGTGGTTTATTTGTGTTACTTATAGAGCCAGTTAAACTGTTTGGCATTCATAAAGAAGTGACTGAACTGGGATTTATTTGTTTTAGCATTAATTTTAACTTGTTTTTGTACAACTGCCTTCCTCATTTACAATCCCTTTCTCCCTTTTCAGTTTTTTATATACAATCATCTTCATTGTACTTGGCGTATATTTGAAATTATAAATTATTTCAAAATAACTTAAGTACTACTGATAAATATATAAATAATACTGATTATTAAAAATTTAATTTACTTGTTTTCTTTTCCCATAAAAAAATATTATGAAAGGTTAGTTTTGTTAATACCAGTTCTTTCGAAAATATAGACATTAAATTTTTATTTATAAGCCATGCCACCCATGCTACCCCAGTTTAGACCTTCTGGCACTTTGATTGATCAGTATCCTTCCTTTTAGGGATTTCATTTTTGTCCTTCATCCACATCATGTGATCAGATGTCATCCTAGTACTGATGCATTAACATTTTAACCCACCAAGTGTCCAGAAAACTGTCAAATAGATTCGCATAATTTTTTATGTGACCACCACCCCTTCTGCCGGGCCTGTTTTATAAAAAATCATTTCCTCACCATTTGGCAGTATTATAATCTGATTTCTGTTGAGTTTGTACCACCTTGCCACTATTGATGTGGAAATCACTTGTATTTTTTGAAATTTAATTAATTTATTTCATAAAAAGAATAAAATAAAACAATAGTCCTGGTTAACTACAAAAATTATTGTTTATTAAAAAAAGAAAAATAACTTGAAACATATGCATTTAAAAATAACAAAATGTTGGTCTAATAAATATTTAACTGCAGTGAGCTTCATCAAAACAGTCATAAGAGTAGATCACCCACCAATTAATAAGTGGTTACATTTTTATTTAACCTACTATCTGGCATAGACACCATTTATTTGTCTGTCCTGACATTAGTATTAACGTTTTGTGATTGATTTTCCAATTGACTTGAGACTTTCCTGACTTACATATTCCTGGCGGTGACACAAAATTTGATCAAATTTAATTTGATACCGCCTCCACTTCAGCCCCCAGCCAACATATTTCTATTATATACATACTGTATTACTATTACACACACATATATATATATATATATATTTCTCTATTTTGTACTTAGAAATGCATGCATCCAGATATTTTGTGATAGATGTTTCACCAATTCTTGACTTTCAATCTTTAACTTATGTTGCTAACAAATACTTATGTATTCTTGGTGATATTAAAATATTCTATTATTTTGGTCTGCAAGGGACTAACTGAGAAATAATATAATAATGGTGGGCATGAGTTGATAACAAATTTTATCTGTTGAGCACAACACTACTATGCTAAACACTTTATATGGACAGATCCCTACAGTTGATGATAGAACACCACCCCGAAAAATGTTGCAGATTGCTGTGTGTCAATAGTTCTTTTATCATAAAATAAGTTTAAAATAATAAGTACGTAACTTTGTACAGAGGTGGCCAAAACAATTTTTTGAGGGTATATTTTTTATATAGAGGAAATTTCCTTCAATTGCTGTTCTAATAATGTTTAATTTGTTTCTTAAGTAAACAGGATTGATTCTACACTGATGTAGCAGTGACACAAATACATAACCTCTCACATGTTATGGGATAGAAGGATAGGGATTATGGCCCTCCTCCGGTGGTGTTTACATCATGTTTGCAATGGTTTTTACTCTACAGAACATGTTAACACCCTTTTAATTACATTAAGCATTTTAAATAATATTGTGTTTCAAATAACATTTATTTTAATCAAATATTTAAAATGTGTAATACTAAATAAAACCGTCTAAAATATCATCAAAATAAAATACAGATCAATCCATAGAAACACATTATGAAACAAATGCGTTCATTTATTTATTTAATTTTTGTTTAATCCTATTCAAATTGTATATTAGCCAATGTACAGGATCTATGAATTTTTATATATGGTTTACCATTTTATGCAGGTAAACTTTTTACTGTGGGTAAAATAGTGTATCAGTTAATAGGATATCAGTCTAGGAATACATCACTAGAGGGAGATTCCCCAACTGCTTTGGAGGGCCCTATAATTAACAAATACCTTTTTACAAAGATGAAAATAGTTTATAAAATTTCCCCACTGTGGTGTTGTGGATATTGTGTCTGACTACTAATAAGGAGACATTCCAATTCCCAACTCTCTTAAGGATTTCTTTTGAGGTGGATGGGTCTGGCCAGGGTTCTCTTAGCCTGCTAAAGGATAGAATAAGTGAATTACCAAATTTTATCTAGAAAACCAAGTTGAGATATTATTCTAATATTTGCTTGATGCATTAATAATAATAATTTAATTATATATTCTTTCATATAATTTTAAAAAACTTTTATATTTAATAACTTTTACGTTAATTCAGGGTTCTGTTAATAATTATAGGAAACTTATGGCAAAAGGTTTATTGGATTTATTTATACACATTGAATAACTAAAATTGATATACAAAAATAAAATATACGTACGTAATAAAGAATACTATTAAGACTAACATTAAAATGGTACCTTGTAAATTATTCGTAACTGTATACTAATACTGGCCAGTGCTTCTTGTGGATATATCTTCGTTGGTAGTCTTGTTTTGCTTGATCCGAATCGTCTTACTTGCGCGTCTTCGTGCTGAGTGAAAGTGTGCCCACGAGGCGGTGGGTCGCCGTGCCTTCGCAAGGATGCTACCTGCTCTGCCTGCCTTCGGACGAAAGAATGAAGAATGTTTTTTGTGTTCATGCCGGTTTATTTATACTACCTCCCGCTGCCTTCTTGACTTTCAACTGGTTATTTAATGCCAGTTGTTTTGAATAGTTATTACTTTGCTTAAATTAGAAGTTTATATAATAAATGTTTATATTAAATATGATATTATTTTATTTCAATTACTAATAATTAATATGACGACAATAAAAACGTTCATACTTTCAAAAATGAATCACGGATCGTTATTCAATGCTCGCTAATTTCGAGTTTATTTAAACAAACACTATTAAAAATCATCATTTTAAAATATCACAACAATATATACCTTGCTTGTTCCACCATCTACTAACTTCGACAGCAACTGCAGTCGGACTTATTTATTTCTGAAGTGTTGTGCCACAAATGTATTTATTATTTTTATTGAAGTATTTCCCTATAATGCTTATTTAAATGTCTTGCTTTCTCAGGAGAAATTAAAATTAAATCTGTAGTGTCACTATAGTTACTAAAAATAATAAGCATAAAAGGCATAATATATATATATATATATATATATATATATATATATACACAATATAATACGTATTATATTGTATTAATATTAATGCTTATTATTTAAAAAATAATTAAATTTATGCTTATGGTTTAAAAAATAATTATTGTTATTTGTATTCACAAATGCTTGTTTTTGCAACTTGCTATTCATTGCTTTTTATTTGTGTATAAAAATAGTAATGTTATATCTTTCAAATAATTCGCACATCACTTTTATTTTATTATCTCTTATATTTTTTACATTTATTCTTTCTTGCATACATTTATTATATTAATTATTTATCATATCTATAATTTTTATAAATGTTTCTTGCTTTTTGTTTTGTTTTACTGTTTAAAATAATTTTTGATACAATTTTTTAGAACTGTCCGTTTAGAATGTTAATTGTAATTTGAAATGAATTATTAAAAGTTAACTGGATTGTATCGTAGATTTTTGTTCTTTTATTTTTTATTCAGTCATAAAGTTTCCTGTTTTTAAAGCCAGTGCTTTCAATTAAAATTATTGCATGGCTAAAAATATTTATATTTTGAGTTTTTACATTGCTGTTATCATTTAGGAACCTCATCAGCATCATCATCGTTTTTTTAAATGTTATACCTTTGTCAGTTTGCTAGCATTGGATTTACAAACTGAGATTTACAAAATTTAGTTTTTGTTAACAATAATTTATTTTAATCGATATTTTGATGTTTAACATGCATTTAATTGTTATTTTGTTGTTGTTCACTAACACGTTTAGTATACCGTGGACATATTAAATAAGCTTCTTAATTATATAAACAGCTCCCAACCTTGCCCAAACAGACTTAGCTGATTTTTTTCTTTTTTTCAGTGCGGCAATTCGTTGGTGGTGCTGGTGATAATGTTCCTTGTAAGTACACATAAAGTATATATATTTTTTCAACACAAAAATCTGACCATAGGCTGTCCCAATATTCTGACTTATTTAAAACACTATTTTTGATGTTGAAATCAGAATTTTTTGGTGTTCAAGTATTTTTCTAATAGAATTTCATAGCTTTGAACGGTTCTGTCTTGATAATGTTAAATAATATGTAAACGTGACCTCACTCCAACTTTGCCAAAACATAAGAATTATAGAAAAATCATTATATCTTATATGATGTTTTTGTTTCTTTATCATTGTCATCCAGAGATTTTGCATATAATTTTGAAGTTATAATATTTTGTCTAGTTTAGTTTTTGAAAGTCATAATTTTATTTTTTGCTCATATTTAATATGGTTTAATTTTAATCAGTTCTTTTTGCACTTTTCAATATTCTTCACCATAGTTGTAGTTGGATGTATTAATGCCCATTCTATTCCAAATTATTTGTAACCTGCATTTTATCAGTAATTCCTGCTTATTTTTTAAAATTATAAATAGGTATGAATTTATTTGCAAGTGTGTATGTAAATATAAGTGGGAGAGGAAGATTTGGAAGTTCAAATATATATGCATTGGCATGATCATTTTTTAAAGGTTGAGTTTAAAATTTTCCCCCTCTTTTTAATCTTTCTACTTTTCAAATGCACTGTAAGCAAGCTGATGCAATATTGGTTTAATTTTTTATTAGTTGTTGATAAACTAATGTGAGCATTTATATGGTAATAGAAAATCTGTTGGTCACCTGATATAAATAGATTACAATTTATTACCATATTTAATTTAAATATAATTTCAATGATTCTTAAAATATTACCATCAATATTACAGATATTTTATTTTAATTAATCGGTCTCTTTTCAAAATTGACACCAAAGTGCTTAAGACTATTGGGACAGACAACTAAATGTTATATGTTATATTATGTTATATTATTACATTAATAATATATTACATGTGGCACCTATAGCAAACTATTATATATGAATAATATTTTCTGCTGACAAGCAGTGTCCAATCCATGATTTTCTACTTTTAGACATTTCTTTTCTATACATATATATCATCTTACATACACAACTGTTTTATTTTATGTAAATATCTTCTTACATTGTTAATGTATGTACATTATTGATTTAATTACATTGTTCTTTAATTTTAGTTAGACTAGCTAGTTTTAGCATAAATAGTGCCATTTAATTTTCTCTAAATAATTAACAATATTTCTAAGAATTCGGTTCATATCTTGAATAATTAATGGGATTGTAGGAACAGTTACCAATTTCAATTTCAAAATATTTTAATTTTTTTTATCAATTTTTCCCCTTCAAATATCAACAAACCAGTTTCAGTAACTGGACATTTCTACGAAATGAAAAGATTCATCCAATAATTGGTATAGCCTCACTTGTCACATATTTTTATTGTACAAAAGTTTGACATATTCTTCTGCTAATTTTTTTCTTTTCTATTCACAATTCTCATTACCTGGTAAAACGTTTCCTACATCTCTGCTTCACTATGTTTATGATATGCTGTTAACGTATCTATCCTTTGAAATTTTTATTATTGCTTAATGATTTATTTTTTCAGTTTACTATTTTAACTAAGTTCTATTTACAAATATTTTATGACTAAATATTGTCATTTAATGGTATGGATGGACAATAATTTATCAACATTCAAAATAACCCGTATAAACCTGTAACAATTAAGATTTTATTCTTAATACATAAGGCCAGGGCCATAGACTGTGGTGCCTTATTCCCACATGGTTTGGCCCACCCTCTGGGAGTTGGTATTATTTCACATTGAATTTACCCCCATTATTATAGATGTTAAAAAAAGATAGCCAACCCCTAAAACGTGGCTTGCCTCAATTACGCATTATTATAAAATGGACCTTAAAATAACTATAAAATGGACATTGTTGGCCCTTAAAATAACGCCTAAAAAACTAAATGTACATAAATTCAATTATTGCTGAAGTTTGAATTTATATAACATTTACTAGGTTGTTATGAAGTACTGGTAGTAGAATGTAATAAAGTACCCTTGCTTCTGAGTTCATTCCTAGATTTTTTTCAATACTCAATTTTCTTTATATGCATGACCCACATTCTTTATTCACGGAATATAACCTCCTTCACTGTGTAGTCCTACAGTGCTTGCAGCAATGTGGTTCCGTGTTCTACTTCCTGAGATCACAGATGGTTGTGGTTTTGATCCACCTCCATCCTCCCCTATCTTCTACAATGTTTTCCAAACATTTTGTCATTAACTTGACTATTTTCATATATTGAATCATTTGGCCTCCTCTTGGCCTCACATTTAACAAATAGTTTCCCTAGTAATAACAATAAGGGAAGTCATCAATGAGCAAATAATTGATTCCTCTTTGATATAATCACTACCCCGAAAAGAAAGGATCTGATCCCCAACCACACAGATATGCAGAAATCCTCGTTCATCTTTCTGCCTGTCTGTGTGTCCTACAATAGCAACTATGAAAATGATTTGAAATTTTAAAGGTATAGTCAACAACTAACTCCCTGAGTTATTTACTATTCATTTTGGTTTAGGTATAATAATGAGGAGGATGCTTGAAAAAAAATTCTATTAACTGGCCTCCTTCATACTGACTTTTTTCAAATCACTACTAAGAAGCTATTCTAGATTTAAAGTTGTTGTTTTTCTCGATGTCTAAGAACACATTAAAGAATTTAATGCAAAGAAAAATTAAAAGCTATTACAAAATATAAAGTTTCGGGGCCAAAAATAGAAATAAGATATTTAATGTTAATTCAGCCGATTTTTTTCCCAATACTTCAGCTATTTATACTTTGTTGAAAAAGTGATTTAAAGTGTCAGACAAGGTTTAACAAATAAATTTCTTGTTCAAGAATACTGTAGTTTTTTCTGAATCATTTAATAAGTATTTAAAAAACACCTGTGGCTAGCTGTAACACCTGTAGCTTCCAGACTACACCTAAATAGTGTTCCTTCACTTCTATATTCTTTATTTAGTTTATATTTATGATATTTTTTAAATACAATTTAGTTCATAACTGATGAAACAAAATGTTAATAGATATAAATAATTTTTTTTTATATAACAAAACAAAATGGTGTGGCTACTTGATCAACTAGTAATGTATATTTTAAAGATTTTTGGCAGAGTGAGAGTAGTAACCCGATTTTGTAGCATTAGTAGGATTGGTTTATAATTCTTAAAATTGCAAAATATTATGGTAAATGTCATTAGTATTCATTTGCTGTCCACCAAACTCTCTCATCAATTCCAAATCTCAGCAATTTGCCTTTAATTAATTAATCTTTGTGTTTATTAAACTTAATTCTTAAATTTTGTTAGTATTTCAGTAATAATACATGATAAAAGATAATTTATGATATAAAACCCAGTTACGTGTAATTGGTATACTTCAGGCTCATTTAACTCAAAAAGTCGTTGCTGAAGTACTTCATATTTCAAAAACATATTGTCACAATTTTCTCTTGTTGTAACATAAATTGGGACAAACCAAACTGTGGATGAAGCCAGTAGGAGGATGTCCACAGGGAGGGGTGTTATCTCCATTACTGTGGTGTTTGGTCGTTGACTCATTGTTAACAAACCTAAACTCTGCAGGGTTCTACGCACAGGGATATGCTGATGACATTGCTGTGCTCATAGGGGGCAAGTTCTCAGAAACCATTTCTGAGTTGCTTTCCGCATCGATGGATCTTTTGAGGGATTGGTGTGAAAAGAATGGTTTAGGAATCAATCCCCAGAAGATAAATCTCTGTATCTTCACTAACAAAAGAAATGCTATAGTTAGACCACCCTATATAGGGGGGACACAGGTAAGCATTTGTAGTGAGGTAAAGCATCTAGGGGTTACTCTGGATAGTAAATTGGACTGGTCCAAACACATCAGGAATACTACTATGAAGGCACTTCGATGCCTCTATGCATGTAAAAGGGCTGTGGGTAGGACCTGGGGACTACAACCCAGAATGTTATTCTGGCTATATACCGCAGCAGTGAGACCAATGGTGCTCTATGCCTCTATGGTGTGGTGGCACAGAGGTAGCATTAGTAAAAATAAAACTTTGCTTGGCAAATTACAGAGGCTCTCATGTCTCATGATTACTGGTGCCATGAGTACAACTCCTACTGCTGCAATGGAAGTCTTATTGAACTTGAATCCACTGCACATAGAAGTAGAAGCGCAAGCCTTGAACGTGGCTTACAGACTTGCGAAATCAGGAACAAGATCCAAAGTCATGACTCACATGGGGCATGGGAACTTGTTCAGAAGAATTGATGAGGACGAGGTGCTGTCAATGCACTCTGACCTACAAGTTAAGAAACACACAGATGTCTTATACTGTGCGGTAAACACAAAGACCAAACCACATAAACTGTGTAATGGGATTAATTGCTATACAGACGGCTCACTAACAGAAAACGGATCAGGGGCCGGCATATGGAGGAAAGATAAACCAGAATCTGGGATTTCTATTCCTTTAGGTAGACACACCTCGGTCTTTCAGGCCGAAGTGATGGCGATCAATGTCTGTACCCAAACCTTAATTGGGGAGGGTGTAAGAAACAGACTGATCACAATTTTCACGGATAGCCAGGCTGCAATTGGCGCCCTGAGAAGCTATACGACCAGATCTTATTTGGTTGAGGAGTGCAAAAACAACCTAAACACACTCTCGCTAGCCAATAAGGTTAGAATCGACTGGGTGCCAGGACACACAGGCATCACAGGCAATGAGAAGGCAGATGGCCTTGCAAGGGTGGGCTCAGAACAGACACCTCTTGCACCTGAACCCATATGTGGTATCAGCCTCAGCTACGCTAAAAGGCGTATAAAATTAGCTTTAGAGGACAGGGCAAGACTCTCTTGGAGAGAAACTAAGAAACAGGAACACTCGAAACTGTTTCTTGATGGACCCTGTAAGAGAAGAAGCTCAGCACTTCTATCAATGGACAGGTGGACACTCAAGAGTGTGACAGGACTCTATACAGGTCACTGTCGGTTAAATAAACACCTCTTTAATTTGGGGATAGTTGGATCACCAATCTGCAGATTCTGCAAGAAAGAGGGAGAAACGGCACGTCATATAATATGTGACTGTGATAACCTAGCTAGAAGGCGATACCTTCACTTTGGTAGTGATCGCATTGTAGACCCCAAACTATGTGAACTGATCGATCCATTCGGTATCCTCAGATTTGCAAGGGCCGTGGGCCTGTCACATATATAGGACAGGGACATGGACGGCGCACAATAGGTCTCACTGAGGCCGCGGTGCACAAATGCCGGAACAAAATAATAATAATAATAATAACATAAAAATAATAATTACCTTTGAATAAGTCAAGTCAAGAAAGAAGTCAAGTTTCATATTAAAAATTACAAAATTTTATAATTGAATGAATAGTAACTTTTATTCATTAAAAATACAAACACAGAATATGTGACTAAAACATTACTAGCCCTGTAGCACAAAAAATTGTTATTTACTGAATGAATTGATTATTGATTGGATGATTGATTTCTCTGTAAGTGAAGATGTAAAAAATTATGGATACCTCCCAACTGAGATTTTCTCATATGCATTAACTGCTCACTCAAGCCCAGATTCATTATCATCCATGTCTACCTCGCTAGCATATTTTTGCTTGTTGCAGGCGAATTTACCATAGTATATAAGTTGTTAACCTTGGAAATGTTTAAATAGAATGAAGTCGTCGGGTATTAAAATTCAAGAAGTAAGCCGAGATTTCATGATTTATGTATTTACTGTTCACAAAGTAGTGAGAAAAAACAATAAAATTAAAATATTCAACCAAATGAACCGATGAAGAAACCTCAACCCACACTAGTATTACACTGTAATTGAGGATCTAGCAATGATCTCAATAAATATATGGGCTGACTATATAGGACAGTATAAGGGTGTAAGTGCCTTTTTGCACTTATTTAACACAGGATTGATAGTGTTATCATGACCAATTAGATGTACCTGAAAGAAGTGATAGTATTTACAGTAGGTATGCACAAGATTTATAAATAATAATGAACAATTATGAGCCTGTGTTAATCTTAAGTTTTTTTGTCAGTGCATAACTATTCGTTTAAGATAATATTATCTAACAAGGTAGACTTATAACACAGGCCTACAAGAAAAAAATTTCTTTTGGTGCCTAGGATTTTAGAACTGATTATATTTGGGGCGCTGAATTTAAATATGAAACCCGTTTTTCTCTATCTGCTCTACTTTTTTAGATCAGAATTTTTTTTTAACGTGGAGTTCTACACAAAATGTGTAACTCCCCTTTGTGCAGTTCTAAATCACTTATCGTATTTTGTCACGAAATTAGAGGACTCCTGGAAAAAATGAGCCTTCCTGACTATTTTCCAGATGATTGGCGTCTATTTATTGACATTATAGCTGAAAGCGAAGTTTCAAATGTTTCCTTCTACACAATGGGAATAAATATGGTTCAATACCAATTGGTTACTGAACGAAAATGAAAGACTACAACACCATAGCTTTGGTCTTGGAGAATGTAAAGTATCATGAAGATCAATGGGTGATTTGTGTGGACTTAAAAAAGGTAAACTTTCTCCTTGGACAGCAAAGTGGCCACACCAAATATCTTCGCTTCTTGTGCTTCTGGGATAGCATAAGAATGAGTTTTGGCTTTAACTCACCATTGGGTTAGAAACGAGTGGCCTAAGAGACAAAAAATTGACGGGGAAAAGAATGTCATTAACCACCCCTTAGTTGAACAAGAAAAAATCATCTTTCCTCCACTCCACATAAAGCTGGGCCTTATGAAGAAGTTTGTAAAGGCTCTTGATAAGAATAGATCATGCTTTGCATATATAGGGGGGAAATGCCTCAGTTGAGTATGGAAAAAATTAAAGTAAGAATATTTGACATTTAAGACCCTGCCTTAGCAAATTCGATGAATGAGGCTAAGCGAAAAGCATGAACTTCATTTGTTGCAGTTGTCAGAACTTTTCTGGGCTGAAAACTATGTTGAACTGGTAAACGAGATGCTTAATAGTTTTAAATCCCTTGGGTTTAACATGAGTACTAAGGTGCATTATTTACACAGGCACTTAGACCGTTTACCTGAAAATTTAGGAGAATCTAGTGAGGAAAAAGGTGAAAGATTTTACTAGGATATTAAAACTATGGAGGCCCGCTACCAAGGAAGATGGGATACGCACATAATGGGAGATTACTGCTGGAGTTTAAAGAGGGACTGTGCCAAAGTTCATTCAAGAATGTCATGGAAAAGAAGCTTCCGAAGTCTTCAGGGACTAGTTGGTTTCATAGATGACTTTTTCCTCTATCTTTTGTATATGATAATATTTCTATAATATAATAATAATAATTCCGTGTTTAGTTTTTTTATTTGATCAATGATTTTAACTTAAAACAGTGTAACATATATTTCAATACTTCACATTTGTGCTCCTAGGCAAAAACTAATGTCATATTTGAATTCAGGGTATTGGGGCATTGAAATTCATATGAAATCAGATCCTAATATGAATGCTCCAATGTTTCAATGGTTTCTACATATTTTCTGGACAGTACCTGGAAACAGCCATTCTCTGATCATCTTTATGATAATTACTGATAAGGAATCCAGAAAAAAAGAACTATCTGCAATTTCCCATGCATTTTGGTGAAAGGTAAACAGAAGATAACCTCCTTAAACATGGTTTCATGATAGGCCAGCTGACCATTTGCACTGCAAAAGACTTAGTATTGCTATGCACACTCATTACCAGCATATATATAATTTGGTTTTTGTTGACTCGTGGCCTATATTTGGTGTAATTACATAAATTATAACTAATATTTGACATGCTATCCATGAACACTGATATTATTTGTGAGATGGTGCTATCCATTGATATGAGGGGCAGTGTAAACCCAACTTCGACAGAATGATTTTTTATAGCAGCGCCAGATACAAAAATGTGAGATGTACAGATAATACAATGTGAGCAGGATCTTAATGGATGATACAGAGAGGAAACTCATATGACATACCAGCTAATAAGATGTGACTTCGGGAGCAGAAGTAATTACTGAGATATTTCTGTAGTCAATATTTGAGGGGTCACTCTAAGGAAGACAACGTACAACTAGGTCAGACGAAACCATGTATTTTTTCTTTTGAGCTCTTTGTGTATGGGATCAAGGCTTGAGTCAGTGAGTGGGGAATTGGGGGGGGGGTGAGAAACTATAATTTTATTTGTACATGTGACATGTTTTTGAATTTGCCTTCAATTGTCTGTGGTTAATTTTTGCTTATATAGCACACAAGATGCATCTTATACATTCTCAAAGAGATGGTGTTCAGATGCCCCTGAGGACATGGGGATAGTTCTGATTATTGCTGTCCAAACTCTTGTGAGGAGAAATTAATTTCCCTAACTTTAGCTGTTTTTTGTAAGAGATTTATGTTGTAGTTTTGCATATGGGACATAATTGTGGTGATTGCGGTCATGGAGAGAATCAAAACTTATTTTATTAATTTTTTCATGTAACTTTGAACTCAGCCTTTCTGGCACAATTGAATTAATCTTAATTTTCTGTAACCTTTGACCCTTATCCTTCTGGCAATTCCAAGAATTGGTTGATGATTATCATACAAAATTGATCAATTTAATTTTTATTCTTTAATAAACATTTATAATTTTACGATCTTGTAGTCATTAGTATGTATGAGGTGAAATTGGTAAATTTAAATGCATGCACCTGTTGATGAACTCTATTCTTTAAAATTGGTACACCATTCGTTAATTATCTGATGTTAATATTCTCAGCTTTCATTTCCATTTCAAATATAATTTTGTTGCTGTTTTATCTTTAAAATATCTTTAACAAATGTCTTTAGATGTCATTAACAAGTGACCAGTTTTATGTGTCTGGAGGTCAGTTATAGATTACTTGCATATAACCTTTAATGTTTAAGGATGCGCAAAAGCTTAAAATAAGTATATCTGTACATTATATAATATCTCCGCAGTATTGATAAGAATGTAACTTGTCTGATACTAACTAATATATTTATTATATCTAGTATCTGAGTTTAATTGACTTTAAAATTATTTTTATTGCAATGTTCTCAAATGTTAAGTTAAAACTTACATTCCTGTGTATTATCAATCAAAATATCCATTCCTTTCTTGATTCAAAGTACTTATGATTATTTTAAAATATTTTTATCCATTAAATTGCATTGTATCAAATAGTTAGACTCTTATCAGTACTGCAAAGATGTTATATAATGAATAGTTGTATTGATTTTAAGGTTTTGTCCATTCTCTTAAAAATAACTATTGTTAACATATCCAACTGATGCTGCCAAATCTAACAATCTATTGATTTTTTTTAAAACAAATTTATATTGAATTTGATATGATTACACGTTTATCATTTACTAAGTTTGTTATGACTGTGAATAATTTGAATGAGTTCTGAAATTATAATTAAATAAGCATGCATGTCTCTCAATAACCTTCTTTCTTTATTCTATACTTAATTGCAACATCTGAGACATTGTTAACTTGATAAATTAACAGATGACTGATAAAAATTTGCAGGAATTATAACATTTTTTATTTGGTGTTCATGGTTGGTACCAAATTTTGAAAGTCATCCCTGAAAATAGTTTTAGAGCAGAAAATATGTTGTTAAATGAAAAAAAAACCTATTTATTTTTGATCAATTGTTGTTTTCATGAATAAACTACTCTCGCCATTATGTACACCCTTATACTCGATATTTCCTTCTTATGAAGTATAAGGGCTTTGGTATTGAGAGAGGGCTTTTACTAACCAGCATTTCATTGACTGGCAATTATGATCGGCTCGACCGAGTCAGTGAAGGTGTGAGTTGGTATGCTAATCCTTAACTCAAGTGGCATCTCCACAAACTCTGTAACTAGTTTGAAATTATTTGCTCGGAAATGTTGAATGGGTACATGTAAACACACTGAAGTAACAATGAAACCATTTAAAATATAAAGGGTAAAAATAAGTTTTTAGTGGTATCTGGTTCTGCTGCTGATGGCAAAAAGTAAGTAGGTCTACACTAGGTTGATCATCTGGAATTGTTTCTATCTTTCTGTTTTTACTTGTTCATGTCTTGTGCAATCTCTTGCATTGTAGAGGTGGTAGTAAGTAATATAGTGTGTTTCATTCCTGTCTTACTTATTTTCAACAGCTTCTTGAGTTTCGCCATTTTTTGCTTTATTGATTGATTTCCTACTTTTATTATCAAGAATGGTCACAAATGGTAAAATTGGCTCACTATTGTTTCATATTTTTTATTTAATTATGAAGTTAGTTTACTCGTTTCAACTGAGTGAATGAAATGGCAACTCTCCAATTACAAGTTCAATTGTTGGACTACAGCAGGAATTGTTTGTGAGATACATGGAGAAATGATGCCAATATAATCTATTTCTAGCTTATATAGTTTTTTCATGTTCTTCTTAATTTTTTTTAAGGTATAGTATTAGTGGTATTAGTTGCGAGTTGATCCAAATGATAATAAATCTGGATGATCAGGATTCGAATAATTTTAATTATACTATTATTTTCCAGGGTGCTGTTATTTGATAAGAGACATTTGTATCCGTATATTTTCACTGTGTTTAAATAAAGCTTGAACCTTTTTGTAGTACTTTTATCGACAACTATATCACCAACATTTTGCGAACATTTCACCTATTCAGGCATCTCCCAGGTTTATAATTATGAAAAACAAGATAATTATGCTTATATAATAATATAATATAATATAATATAATAATTATGCTAACATATAAGATAAGATAAATAAATAATTATAATTAAAATATTAATTATACTATAATAGTGCTAATGGAGAAAATACAGAATTATTCGGAAAGATACGTTAAAAAATCTAGTATTTTTGATATCCTTAATCATAATAATTAAATCCTTGAATATATATAAATATCTTTCAGTTAATCATTAAAAACTTGAGTTAAGTAGTGTCTTAACATTTTATTAATCAACTACAATAGTTACTAACTCTATGGGATGCAGTTTTTGTTAGAAACCATTTGCTCTTAAGAAACCTAGAGTCTGCAATTGTGATAAAAACATAAGCTATGGTAATCTTTGGGCTTAGGACAAAGTTTCATCTATAACTGTGTTGAGGTTTTGCCAGTAACTATAAAGTCTTTCTTTGTTGTCATTTTCTTGCCTTAGGCTCATTTCACAGAACAAGATAAAAATAATATGATCATTTAAAAATTATTGACTCTGATGATCAAAGGTATTTTTTTTCTATTTATTTGGTAATTAATTGCTGGGTACATGTACAGGTGTACCTATAAAGTGTGTTTTATCTTGTCATTAGAAACAAAATCTTACCATATTACATTTGATGACATGATCTTTATATTTGATGATGTTAAGAATACAAATCTTGTAACAACAAAAAATGAACTTGAAAAATTAGATACTTGGTCTTCATAATTTAAGTTACAGATTAATCTACCCTCCTGGAAAAGAGATCTATAAATTCATTTGTCTTCTCCAAATTATACTATTTTATATTTGTATATATACAGATATTGATGTCTTATCCATTATTGTTTAGCTTATTTATCTTCTGCCTTTGTATTAAGCATCTCCACTGAGACAATACTGGCTTTTTCTACTAGTGAAAATTACTAAAATTAGCGATACATCAATCTATTTCAATACACACAGAAAATATTACAATAATTTACAATTCTCTTCCTTAACTATGAGAGTTTCATAATATTGTCTCTGGCATCTTTAATACAACTTAAGCTCATTAAAATATTACAATTATACTTGACTAATGGGCTTACTTTATTATTATTAGCATGAAGCCATATTGCCAGATATGTTTGGCATCACCTTAATTTGTGATGATCGACAGTTACAGTTAAACATACTTAAACAAGTTTTTCCTCTCAAGCAATTCACAATATTTTTTAACTGTTTTTTATGTTGGCATATCTTGCGTAACCGTTAACCATAAATGTTGACTTCCTCTTAATATTTCTTAATAAAAATCTATTCAGCATAACCTAGGGTACTGTGGTATATACTTTTTTGTCACTGACATTTGCTTACAAGAAGAATGTCTTTATGACTTCTTAAATGCTAAGTCCATTTAAACCAGCAATGTGCATTTATGGATATATAACTCTTTAAATTTGTATCATTAAACACCTATACACTTAGGATATATTGAAAGAAGTAAAACAATTATTTTGTTTACATACCCGTCTATTTTTTTTTATGCACATCATGAAATGTTCCAAAACATTCAGGTGTAGTGATATTGCATGTGTACACTACACCCTTCACATGGATTGCAAAGTTCTCCATGTGCAATTATTTTACTTTCTTCCTTGTTTTGTTTTGTTGGTCGTCATGTGATCTAAGCATGGATTTCTAAAATAAAGAACCCCCTCTTGAATTGCATAATTGGACAATACTTGAGTAAATCGCTTAATGCTTGCTTAGAAATTCAACTTTTTATTTGTTCCATCTTATGATGGTGTTTGGGCTCTAAAACATAATCAGGGTATGTTGGGAATACTAGCTGCTGAGATAGAAGGAGATCTGGTGCTAAACCGATGCTGGTTGGGCTCTGGAAGCAAAATGGTGCCATACACCATTATAATCCCTTCTCTAAAGCTAAAGTATACTTTTCACTTGCTAGAGATCAATTGTCCTTCCAAGAAATACAAATTTTAGTCCACAAAATTAATATTTTAAAACTTTTACTTTATTCTAAGATACACCTTGGTACTATTTGGTTGAAAACTTCTGGATATAAAAAGTGGAATGCTATTGTTGTGGTGGCTATCTAATTCTAAAGTCTAGGGGCCAGTACTGTAGTAAGGCACATAATTTACAATTATAGCCTCATAAGACTCAGGAGCTAACTGAACTCATAGAGGATTTTTGCTACTGAACTGGATGACTTAAATTTAGTGTTAAAACTGCCAAGAATATGGTCAAAGTAAATCTTATTGCCACCATCGACCATTATTTGTGAAGTAAGAAGGTCAGCACAAGAGTGAACCTTTTAAGAATCCTTGTCAATCTCTGGCTGTATGTGCCTCCCTCATGTCGGCAAGATCATCAGATAAGGAAACTACAATGGTTGTGGAGCCTATCAAGTTCTGAAGAGCTGCCTCCTGCATCAGTGCCATCTACATATAGAGCAAACAACAAAACCAAGAGGCTTTCCAATCAGAGAAGTGTAACGTACATTTTCTTTTGCTAACATCCTGCCCCACCTCCTCCCTTTTCTCATACCCTACAACCATAGGCAGCACTTACCTCAACCTCATATATCTCAAACCCTTTCATCTCTCAACTCCACACAGTTGAAGAAGCTCACTTCCAATTGAAATCCCGACCTTGTTTATTTTTTCTTCCACCATGGATTAGTAATGATAAATTCCTCCACTACACGTGGCTTGATGTTCTCTCGTCCAATCATAGTCCTTAACTCCTTGCTCTTTCTATGCTTCCAATTCCCTAACTACCTCCTCCCTCATATACCCAGGGCCCAGTTTACCGAGACCTTGACTGAACTGAATGTATTTAATGAACTTGTAACCGATTCCTTGACATACCCCCCCCCCCCTACTATTAAGAGTTACTCTAAAAACCCCTCAAGACCTAATCAGTGCAGTGCATTCATTTACCACCTCAGTTCAATATGCTTGTTTGTTAATAATGCTTGGAATGTTTCAAAACCTTAACCCTATCTTAAAGTCCAGAACAAAAATCCTTTACCTCAAAATCTCCTCGACCTTATCCGCATCAAAAGCCTAGTATTAGCAAAAAATACTCAGCACCCTGCTGATTGTTGGTGTATAATCAAAATTTAGTTGCACAATCCCTAACGTATAATTTTTATCTTTCTTCTTTATCACTCAGGGCAATCCCCTTTGGTGGGCTATTAACAAATTCTTGACATACTATTATGTATTTATTACATTTACTCTATCATGGCAATGGCTCCTAGAGCTGCATAAGGTGGAGAAATATCTTAAGCATTTGCACAGCACCTCGCCTTTACTATTACACATTTCCCTAATCAGCAAAATTCCTTACTTCTCCAATTACTTTTTCATTTTCTCCAAAGGCACTCAATACCTCTGAGGTCAAATACCTTTTTAGTAACCTACCTCTCCATAAATCCTGTGGGTATCATCTCACTGCTCAGATCCTTCGACAATTCATACCCAAAGCAATAATTTTCTGACCTACATATTCAATTGTATTTTTATAACTGCCCACTATTCACTTCTTTGGAAATATTCCATTATTATCTTTTTTCAGGCAAGACACCTAATGATCCCTCATCTTGTCACCTACCCTGTCAGCCTACTTCTGATCCTCTTGTCAAATGTTTTTGAAAGAATCCTACTAAAATGTCTCCTCCCCATATTTGAATCCAAAAATCTCCTCCCCTCCTATCAATTTCATCCGTTATTGGCTTCTGTTCAAGACACTCCATTGCTCAAAAAGGCCTCCGTATTGTTGATCATAAAAGCTCTGCACTTGAAAGCTGACCTTATATTACAGGATTTTGACTGGGTTTGCGTCACCAGATTTCTTACAAGCTTAAAATCTTCCTATCGTAAATTTTTTTTCTAATTCTCCAATTCTAACCACCAAACCAGTTCTTTTGAGTCCATTGTGGATCAAAATATTCCAATCATTATTCCATTTAAGCCGGGGTTCCTCAAGGTAGCAGCATTGGCGGGACCTATCCTTTATACCTCACCTTATATACTCCTAATATTCCTGTTACTTCTTGCACCTTCCTTGCATCCTTTTCTGATGAAACAGCAATCCTGTCATCTCATTCTGATCCACTAACCACATCCAACTATCTCCAAAATCACCTCACAGAAATAGAAAACTGGGGCAACCAATATAAGGTAAATTGACCTTAATCAAAGTTAATGAAGGCTAATGTGAATATATTACATTCACTCTTTGACGAGGAACTTCAATACCACTTCCCACAGCCAATACTGTTTGATAACTACCTTTCATCTAGACAATAGACTAACCTGTAACCCTCACACTAGACTTAAGAGAGAAGAACTAAACTGATGGTTTGAACAGTTATACAGCCTACTTAACAGAAACTCTAACCTCATACTAAAAGACAAACTGCACTTATTCAAAAAGGACAACCAATTCAGACAAACCCAAACATTTCACTCCCTAGTCTTCAGAACTGTAGTCAATGCCCCCTTCTACATTACAAACAAACTCTTGAACAATGATATTCACGTGCAAACGTTTCTTTACATCATACCTGCAAGATTTTCTAAATATATTACTATGTATTTATAGTTTATACAAATATGTCCTGTCAGCTATTAACAGAAAATATTCACCCCCCCCCCCCCCATAGTTATGTATATTTATGATTATCATAGCATCACCTGAAGCTTGGGAAGCTGGAGTTAACTGAAGTGGGTTCTCTTTCTGTGAGCGAATTGAATAAAAAAACACTAATTGTAAAAATATATTGCTGTCTTAAGTCTACCACTGGGAAAGTATCAGGTTGGCCAAAAAGTTTGTTCAGTTTTTGTCGTCATGAAACTTCAAGCAGTATAATATGTAGCTAACTTCAGTCCGTCCCTTGCGAGTGCGCTCTCGTCAGATACTAGACACTTCAACGTAGTTTGACGCGAAAATCCGACGAGACTGATTGTATTTTGTGTGTTTAGGATCATCCTGAAAATGGAAAACCAAAACGAACATTATCGACACCTCATGCTTTTTTATTTTAAAAAAGGCAAGAAAGCAGTGGAAACTTGCAGGAAGATATGCGCTGTATACGGAGAGGATGCTGTTACAGAACGTGTGTGCCAGAAGTGGTTTTCAAGATTTTGATCAGGAAATTTTTTGGTTCAAGACGCACCTCGCTCTGGCCGGCCAACTGAGATTAACAGCGACAAAGTGAAGCAATTAGTCGACACCAATCCCCGTTATACAACTAGGGAGATCACAGTTATCCTCAAAATATCCAAATCGAGTGTTGAAAACCATCTGCATCAACTTGGCTACGTGAGCAGGCTGGATGTTTGGGTTCCCCATCAACTTAGTGAGGCTAACCTTGCCCAAAGGATTTCCATCAGCGATTCGTTGCGGTAACATAAAGAAAATGATCCTTTTTTGAAGAGAATGATGACAGGGTACGAAAAGTGAATCGTCTATAACAATGTGGAGCGCAAACGCTCATGGGGGAAGCGCGGCAAATTACCACAAACAACGACAAGACCCCCAAAGCAGGACTTCACCCAAAGCAGGTTATGCTCTCGATTTGGTGGGGTGGGATTGAAGGGGTGTTGTCTTTTACGAACTTCTTCCCATGAACAGGAGCATCGATTCGGATGTGTACTGTGACCAGCTGGACAAACTAAATGCAGCAATCCACCAGAAGCGTCCAGAACTAGCCAACCGTAAGGGATTGTCTTCCATCACGACAATGCCAGATCGCACACTTCTTTGCAGACGCGGCAGAAGTTACTGGAGCTTGGCTGGGAAGTTTTGCCGTACCCTCCATATTCGCCCGACCTTGCACCTTCAGATTTCCACCTGTTTCGGTCTCTTCAAAATTCATTGAATGGACAGACCTTCAACTCTGAAGAAGATGTAAAAATCCACTTGGAAAATTTTTTTGCCAGTAAAGACAGGAATTATGAATCTACCCATGAGATGGCAGAAGAAACTGGAACAAAACAGCAATTATATCATTGATTGAATAAATGGCTCTGTGTTTAAAAGTTGTGTCTTATTTTCACTTAAAAAACTAAACGGACTTTTTGGCCAACCCTTTACATGAAAAAAGATTATTTGAGCAGTTCTTCCCCTGAAATTTGAAGATTTTCTCTCCCTGCCCACTGATTTACAAGGCAAACATGTCCATTCTACACAGGACAAAGAAGGAAACAAATAGAATCATAAGGACATGCCACGGAGCATTAATTAGTTTTGCCAGAGTAAAAAAAATATGTGGCACTACAGGGCATCTTGTATTATTGTGCAATACCAAAATACTGTTGCATACTGTATTTTACCCATTAGAAAGGTACTGCTACAATGAGATCAGTTGATTCCATTTTTTACTATCAAGAGCATTGTTAAGGTAACTTTTATTGTTAACTCCAAGGCATGGAAAAAAGGACATTAGAAATAGTTATAATGATATAATCAAATTGGAAATAATCAATCTAATGATTAAAACATACAATTATAAAGAGCAAAAATAAGAATACTGTGTTAAATGTTTGGAACTGTTGAACACTTTGAAAGAAGAAAAGCTACTGAAATATGTATTGGATGGAAACTAGTAGTTTTTGGGTTCAAATCCTGTTATTAGATTTTCTTTTTTATGGTTAGTTATTACAGTTTACACCAGTGAAATTACATTCACTACTAGTAATCATTAACAATATTTTGTAAAATACCAACCAACCAAACTTGGTGCACAATATGTTGTAATCTAGGAAAATATTTACCCATTGGTTTTTCGCATGATTTAAATTTGATATGACAATGAATTTAATAGCATGCTGTGTTGTTGCAGTGGCTTCATATATTTTGTCTAAATAAAAATGTTAAAAAAATGCGTTTTATTGTACAATTTAAGAAGTCTTTGAATTGATCTGCGTACATATTAAATAAATATCAAATCTTCCATGAAAACAGTACTGACATCTTAATAGTCCAGTCAATGAAGAGGGGGTGTAGAAGACATAGAGGGGGGAAGCTCTGCCCCACCCTTGCCACTTCATGGTGGTGGGGAAGGTTCCTTTTTCCGATTTTTCACTTATGTCTCGAAAAAGGTGTGTTGCACCAAACAAATGTTTTTATTAAAAATTAAAACACAATATTTTCTACAAGAATGTTAGTATTAATTTTTCTTATTTATTATTCGAGATATTTGCTATAGAAAATCAACAATTTCCGGAAAATTGTTTTTCGCCTGATGTTTATAGTCAAATTTGTCTTTTTAACTCTTCAGCCTTTTGTTTTAAAGGAAAATTGACTGAAAGGAAGTTGTAAGCATTTTTATTTTCTTCAAAAGTATATATTTTTCTCTAATATATATCTTCAACAGGTCAAAAGTTATGGCAGTATTAAATTTTCTGCTAAATTTCATGATTTTCTGTACAAAACTTACTTTGCTTATTTTTGTTATTCATAGCTCCTTGTAAGAGCTAGTATGTTAACTTTTTACACATGAAGGGTGTACACTACATATTTATGAAGTATATTATGATATATATATATCTCAACCCCCCCATATATATATGTGTAATATATTATATTATCCGGCTGTTATAACTGCCAGTGGTTGAACATTTTAGTCCCTCCAACAGTCACCCTTTAGAAGGATTTTCCTCTTGAAAAAGATGTAAACATCGAAATATCAAGGTATTTGTTGTTCTTATTTTATGTGTTACATAGCCGGTCCAAAGTCAATCTTCTTAGGCCTATTCTTTGGTACTGGTGGTTACTACTGCCCTCCACCAGGGCCTGTTACCCTGTGAGAGGGGCCCTCACAAGGTAATACCAGCTGAACCAAGGTTTTTTTAAGATTTGTTACTTCTTTATCCCTCCTCCTTTCTCATCTTGGCTTGGGACAGACAATGGCAAGTTTTTTTTGTTTTTTTTACATTTACTGAGAAAATATTAAAACACAAATTTTTTGGGACGAGAGGGTCCACAACTGATTTCAACAGGAATTTTTCTTCATCCGAAATATAGGATTCATTGTCCGCAGTGGATGTGGGAAGGGGGTCCAAGATCTCTTCACTCCGTCCTCATCCTGGGAGTTCTGACGTAAAGAGTAACATTTTAATGACACCTTCTTGGAGCTACATCTGGTACTGTAGAATTCTGTAGTGCATTTGCAAAATATAAAATCCAAAATTTCTCTTGACACTACGGGGACTAGGTGCAGGGTACAGGTTCTTTGGTCAGGACCAAAACTAGGTGATTCTGCTGGCACCCCCAACCTCACAACTCTGAGGGTAGTTAGTTTCCTAACCAGAGCTGCAACTGATGAAATGCCCGAAATGAATGTTCTTTTGTTGCCCCCTCACTTGGCAGAAGTGATGAGAGACCTGGTCTGATATTTGCTACAGATTTCAAGAATGATTGGTATCGGTAGGTGTTGAGGGCGCTCTCCTTGGTGGGGGCACCGTACCATTTCAGCATGGATAATTGTCCAGCTTTCTCAATATCAGCATGCAAGGAGGAGGGGTTGAGGAACACTATAGCTGCTCTTTGGATGTCACGGTGTTTTTGGTACAGCTTTAAAAAACCAAATTTATGCTTCCTAAATCATGTTGAATCATGATGAACAATGTTCATCAAAGCATGCAGAAACAAAATGTCTTTCAGTCCCAGCTGCTGCATTTGATGGGTGGAATAAATATTGGTTTGAATTTTTTCTCTGCCAGGTTTTATAAATCAAATATTGTGGTCAGGTTGTGGATTATCTGTAAGAATCACTGCAAGGTCTACATCTTCCACAATTACAGCCACATTGGATGTTTTTGTTACTGACTATTTAATAGCTGTGCTTACAATCAGTGTGGTAGCGTTGTCTCATGCTCGTTGCATTGTGATACCATTATCTTGGTGTTTAGAGCTTAGTAGCGTGATTAGTATATCTTTGTTTTGGTGATTGGAGAGGAATAATTCTTGATTGACTGATATTTCAGTGTCCATATTGAAATGGATGTCTAACGATTTTTTCATTCGGTATCGTTTTTCCTGTTCTTCTGCCTTAGTGGTGATAGGTGAATTGTTGTATCCATCAAAAATAACGCATCTCCTCCCTGCGTAGTCGGTTTTGCGGAATTTCATATATCCATCACAAATTGTGGACACTGAGGATCCCTTTTGCCAGATGACCTTAATTTGCAATTTAATATGTACAACACTTAATTAATAATAAGATAATAACTGATTGGCAGTCCAATAATTGGTCATTTTAAAATATTTTTTAATCAATAAAAATTGCAAAATTTACCATAAATTTTCTCATGAAGAATGAAAATAACCAAAGTACAGTTTTGTTCAAAAAATCAGGAAATTTAGCTTGACAATTTCAAACTGTTGTAACTTTTGACCTGTTGAAGATAAATTAGTGAAAAATATATACTTTTGAAGGAAATAAAATTGTCTACAAATTCCTTTCAGTCAATTGTTCTGTAAAACGAAAGGCTGAAGAGTAAAAAAGACAAGTTTGACAAAAACTGTCAGGCAAAAAACAATTTTCCCCCTTCATCATGAAGCGGGAGGGGTAGGGGCTTACTTTTAGTATGTTTACTTCTTAAGTACCCCCAACAATTTTTAAAGTCAAATTCCTCCCCCCCCCTCCATGTCCTCTACACCCCCCTTTTGGCCATTAATGGACTGGACTATAAATATAAAAAATGAAACGGGTTTGTTGCATTATGGTCTATGATCTATCTAGGTGTGAATAATGATCCTTTTATTGAATAATAAAACCATTTTGTCAGTAATTTACTATTAAGTGCTTGATGTCTGGTGTACCATTAATTTTGGAAAACCAAACTCATTTTTATCTAATAGTTAATATGTGTAATTAGATTGTTGTAATATATAACCTATGCCAAAGCTAGAACATTATTACTGTATATACTATATTATGATGTATACAAGTGCTTTCATCATCTCACTCTTCCACTCTCAAGTGCTGATAGACGTAGAACCACTGTTTTCTGTTTTCCTACAGTAAGAGTTCTGATACTGTCCTCGTAGGTAGTATTTTCAGCATTTAGGAATGGCAGGGTGAGTTACTAAAAGCACTGTTGTGTGTGTGCGCATGTGAGCATACATAAGTATATACATCTGTACATACATACATATGCATAAATAAAGTAGAGCATTCAGAATCGTAACTGCCTGTGCCTGAAAGAGCATTGGTTAAGCAAATTTTTGGATAATCGATCTTAAAAGAGTTGAATAAAAATTTGTTAAAATGTCATAGTTATTACTGGAATCAAAATTCTTTATTTCACTATAACATTTCTTTACAAAAATACTTTAAAAATGTACAGATAAGTATGGTTTTGTAACTACAGATGAAATTAAATTCCAATTTATATATACATACATACGTACTTATATCGAATTTGTTGTTATCCCTTATTTTATTTATTTCTCATTCTTGTTATAAAATTTTCTATAAATTCTGGATGTCTACTTAGTATGTAATTCATATCTTGCTATTATATATTTCTGTGTAGTATAAAGAAATTCTTGTAAATTAGAATACCATAATTTAGATTTTGTTTTTTACAATTTTTTATTATATCCTATTATCTAGTATAAATCATAGTTAAAAGTTTGGAAATAAAAATAATTACAATATGGTATAAATCTTTCTTCACCAAGATCATAAATTTTCGTTAATGGTATATATTGGATTTTAGTAGCACCTTTTTTTTACTGTTCACCCTTTAAAGGCTTAATTTTTTTCTTTCCTTTGTAAACAGTAAGTTAAGGTTCATTCCTTTCTTTTAATTTTTGTAAAATATTTCTTAATGATTTGAGACAATCTATTATAAATTTGAGTTTGTGTTTTATCATTTATTATTTTTTTTATTTTTTTATTTTTTTTTTAGGTTTATCTAAAGGTGTAGGATTTATAAGATTTGATCAACGCATTGAGGCAGAAAGAGCCATACAAGAATTAAATGGTACTATTCCTAAAGGATCCACGGAGCCTATTACTGTGAAATTTGCCAATAACCCTAGTAACAATAACAAGGCATTGCCTCCACTGGCAGCTTATCTAACTCCACAAGCAGCCCGACGATTTGGTGGACCCATCCACCATCCAACTGGTCGCTTCAGGTACATTCCACTGTCACCACTCTCCAGGTACGGTTTTTCCGGCCAGGCCTTTTAGAATATTCTGTCACCCAAGAACCTTACCATTGATATTGCACCATCCTCAATTGTTTTACATTTATAAATTCCTTATTTTCAGACATCTTTCTCAAATGTTTAACTGATAGATTGACAGATGTTTTCATATAGAAAAAAAACAGATTAAATTAAATCATTCTAGTCCGTGTATAATATGAATACATTAATAATACAATAAAAAAACCAATTTATTTTTGTAGATTATTAGTTTTAACTGAATGGTAGTGTTGTGTAGTTAAAACTTTAAGTTGAAGTTATTTTATAGATACTGTGATATCAGCGAAATTGTTAATAGTTATTCTAATCTTTCCTTTGATTTATTTTTACGTAGTCTTTTTTTTTTATGGTAGGGGTCACACATTTTTTTTATGTTAAAAGATATTTTATTTTAATGTAATAATGTTAAAGTGTGGAATATTTTATGGGACAGCATTTTACTATTATAATTGCAATGTTTATTTCAAAATTAATTTTGTTAAGAGATCCACTTTATAGAATAAAGATATTGATTGGATTTCATGGAATTTATGTTTTTAATTACCAACTTTAGAATCGGTATATAATGTTTTTTACAATTGAATTTATAGCTAAATTAAAAACTTTTATGTTTTCACCATTTTCTCTTCTTTTTTATATTTCAGTCTGAATATTAGAATAAATAAATATTATAATTTTACAGAAAATGAATCTTGTTTTCATATTTGAAAATTCTTTAATCGTTTTCATTTTTAATAAATTTATAAATAAAAAAATATGCAATAGTAAATAATTTAATGCATCCAAACCTCACTAAAATAATGCTGCCTAAAGGTGCAGATCTATGATAAGTCTAAAATCACTTAAAGTAAGCTTCAAGAAATAGATTCCATGATATAATTAAATTTCAAATTTTTATTTTTTTGATCATTAGTAATAGTCAAAGTCTTTATGTGAATAATCTTGAAGTGTGGATCTAAGATTAAAATACAAAATGTTTTGCTAACTAGATGAGAAAAAAATATGCCAGAAAAAGAAAGCAAACACAGAACTTTAAAACTAAAGCTATTAGCATCAGACTTACCACCAATAGTCTTGCTAACTAAGGCTAGAAGGAAATGTTAATATGAAAACAGAAGAAGAAAACAAACTTTTGTTAAAAATCTATTCGAAGATGCAAAGCAGCTCCTAATAACGAATTGGAAATTGTGATTTTCGATAAAAGCTACTCAACAAAAAATTAATTATTTTTTTAAGCCATCTTTCAGTTAATATAGATTAGTATCATTTAAATACATCTGTAATTACTTAGAGTTTACTAGTTAAATGCTTCTTGCATATATACTTGGTTTATTTCACATGAAGTTTGGTTTGTATAACCATGGGACAAAAGACTCTTTGAAAGCTGAAATTGGAACATACATAGGTCTTGCAGATATTGATGTATGCTGATGATGTCATTATAATAGAAGCAAACAGTAACATGAAAGCACTTAAGAAATTATCAATTAACTATAGATTATTTTGCTTCCTGATAGCACAAAATAATGGTTGTTCACTCACTCAACTAAATCATATGATATAAGAGTAAACAAAAGGTACATTTCTTGGATGTTTTCTGCAAAGTGAATGACATCTTTGTATGGCTATTTTGATGTAAAGAAACTGGTGCTGATGGGGCGCTTTCAATTATCTGAAACACCTAATTGTACCTGGGTGAGCTAGCTCGAGTTACTGGGTGTGTTACTCACTTGCCTTCTAGGAACATTTGGTGTTGAGTGTGACACTGCTGTCATGAGAGGACAACCTCAGCACAGTCATGCGATTCCTTAAGTAATTTTGATGTACTGGGAAACGTCAAGATGAGCTAATTTGATCTTGTGTTGTGTCTAGGGGTCAAGAGCTCGAAGAGCAATAAGAGACAGAAAGAAGTCTCTTGAGTTTTAGACTTGAAAGCCTTCATGTTGTCATTGACCCCAGCGAGGAATTGTTGATACGTTTTAAATGAAGGCTTGTTATTTCTGGTAGATAATTCCATGGCCTTATGGATGTAATGTGAGGCCAAGACTCATAGGATGTTGTAATGTTTTTCGACAGTTCGTTTGAGCTGTCAGTAACAGACATCTTAGAGATCAACATTGGTGTTTTTCCTCTCAATGCCTCCTGGAGATAATTATAGAATATAGATATCGTGGGCTCGTCATGGACAATAGACATGAAGATGTTTCTAAAGCTGCTCAATTTCAGAAGGTCCCCATCGAATTCAGGAATCTGGATCCTAGGTAAATAAGAAAACTTATTCATCAGCGTGGTATTGAGAACCAACATGTCAAGTGGCTTCGGTGTCTCTCTCTTGTTTACTTTCATCATGCACACACCCGTTTCCTCTATTTTGTTTGGAACTCAATCGTACAAATCGGTATCTTCAGGTATGGGGAACTTGCTGTCTTCCCTGTCTTCCTTTATGAAGAGCTTGTCTAATGCTTCCCAGTGCTCTTGGAAGTGATCCTACTCGGTTTTTGACGTTTTGAAAGTAACTCTGAAATGGTCCATGAGGTCTGAATTTGTTAATGTGAGGTGGCCAGCTTGAGCAGCTTTATGAATAGCTTTGGCACACCCATTGAACAGCTCCAGAGAACTAAATGAATAAGGAAGTGGTGAACGCATACAAAGCACAAAAACCAGAGAAACACTGGCAGGAGACTTTTGAATGGTCACTGACTATACAGCACCACTGGCTTCGCTTAGTGCTGACTGTTAGGCAGACCAAGTAACCTCTATGCAGAGGACAGTGACAACTGAAGCAAACTCCAGTACATCCCCTGAACTCAGTCACTGAAGTTTTGAAAACAAGTAGGAACTGTTTACTAATGCTTGCTGTATTTACAATGAATTACTATAATCATTTATGATTATATATAATAAATATTTACAATTTATACTTGAAGTACATACATGACTGCAATGAAATGAAGTAAATTAATCATTGATCATAATAAACTCAGTGGCAATCTCACAGTGAGTGGCATAAATTATGAATTCCAGTTCAACACGTATTAACCAGAGATCAAAATTTCATAAATTAAAACCATGTAATAATGTTAAAATTCTGATTCATTGAATAACCCGCTCTCTATGGAGATGCGTGTTTCTTATGATTTTATGAAGTTAAAGATTTCATATAGTAATTCTGTGAAGTTAGTCTCCCATGATCAAGGCTTTAATGCTTCATTGTTGATCTAGATATATGTGCATGATATTAATATGCTAAGAAGAATAATCATGATGCCACCTTACATGCTGTTTATCTCTGAAATAATGTTCAATTTCTAAAATCCTTAAATGACTTGGTCTTGAGAAAAATGTATATCGCTATAATTACAACGTCCTAGACGTTGTAGACGAGCAAACTTAAGTTACAATTTCTGATCAATGCCTAATAATCAATATAGTTGATGCCTTGGACATGAACCTTGATTGATACCTAGAATCGATATAATTGATACCTGAACATGAACTTAATGGATGCAAGTGTGTCTATCAAAGTATTTAAACAAACATGCGTGAATTCAACTGTGTGTCTCTAAACTGCTTAATAAATTACACATACCAAAGGTAAAGGTGTATTTCAAACCTTAAAATAAGTCAAAAGTTAACTACTGAACAAAAGTTAATTACTTGGTGTATGTAAAGTGGTGAGTTACGCTAAATCTCTGATTTTATAATATGTACACATACTAATATTTGTTCGGTACATATGAGGGTTATTAAAAATGAATCTTGACTTGCCCAGATTGCTTTTATTTGTCCGGTATGACTTTTATACCCGTTTTCAACTTCTATGCGCGTCTTTATTATATCTCTTTAAAAGAGCTGTGCTATTTGATATCTGGCGCAAGCACTAACTCTACTCATAGCCTCTATTTTTATTTTTGTGTCTTCAACCTAACACTGTTATCCACATTTTAATTCACTTTTGAGAACATCACATATTATACCTTTTTTTTGTACTATCTGTTACGTGGCCATCTACGCGTTAAGTGTGTGCTACACGTGGCGTTGTATCCAAATTTGTAGATGTCCTGAATGGCTAGTACAATAATTATGAATCGTCCAGATGTTAGAATTGCTCGGCCCGTGTGGACCATTATGTCAGTTATTCACAGCCCCAAGGAACATTATGTTGGATCTCCAGCCTTACCGGTAAAATGATGGTAAAGGAATATTGAATTAACTTAATGAGTGAAAAAGGGTATGAGTGGAACCTATATCTGAGAATGGAAGAAAAATGGTTGAATTCACAGGAACGTATGAAAAACTCAAGATTGGTGAAAATTAACTTATAATGAAACAAGATGGGTTAATAAAATTGAGGGAATCTAGCCTTCAAGATAAACAATATTGTTAGTAGATTAGTAGATGAAATAAACAGGCTCGACTCCTTTAAATTACAATTATCGGACATAGTGAATTGCTGCGTATTTTATTGGCGAGTGATCCAAATTTCTCGACTAAGACGATTCATATGGGGGTCTCAGAAATAATGGGTTTTTTGGCACTTACTTGGTATTTGAAACTTTTCGTCACAGCTATTTTTCGTGTCTCACCACATCAAGGCCACACAAGGAGCCATGGTGGAACATCTCGACCTTGTCTGGGGGTGCTACCTCCACTGTGATTTCAGATAAAATGGGAGTCTCACCTTCCCGGGTGTGGATCCGTGGAGAACTGAAGGTCAACAGGATGATGTTGACGCTTGGAGGGCTGCTGACAGACTGAGTGGGTGTTTGTGTTTTTGCCACCCTGAGGTTGTTTCTGCTGACTACAGGTAGTACGGCAGTATTGCTCTTTTTAGGCTAGTCAATGAATGGGTCTGAATTAATGAGCCTTCTGACTCGACCCCCTTTCTCTGAATTCAGAATTTTGTCTGGTGCGCCATGTTGGTCTTTATTGCATGTGGAATTTTTAATTTAGGGCGTATTCAATATACCAATTCAAATAATGTTCATTTTAAATAATAAAATTCAGTTAGTGTTATTACTTTAGAACAGTTTATTAAAATTAGAGTTGGTTCCTGAAATAGAGGAACACAGTAAGAGCAATGTTCATTATCTGTTCTATAAAACCGTTTCCTCCCCCCCCCCCAAATCTTGTTTAATTCAGTGGCCGTTCTACTGTGCATGGTTTATGACAGTATCTCACCTTTTAGTGGCACAAACAAAGTTGCTATTGTATTAAATTAAATTAGAATTATTATATAGAACCGAAAGTAGTAAATCCTATTTGTTGGTTTGATGCTAGTTGACATGGTACACAAACACCATTTGCATCTGTGGGAGTCTGACAGACTACCCTTTCACTATGCTAACCTTCATAATTATCAAAAATACAAACTGTTATACCGTTCAAACATTATTCTATGCCACATCACTGTTGCGCTGTCTTTTTTAAACTGAACATAACATGATTCCTTATGAATAGAATACATATATTATATCATTAAAAACACATATAATAAAGATTATGACATAATAATGTAAGGGCATCTTAAACCCTTCATACAGTCTCTTTAATACATGACCTTTCCCACAAACCCGTATTGATTGGCTCTGTTGCAATATAAACCCCTATAACCATATCAGCTAAAAACTAAAACATTTATTCATCTTCAAGCAGCTTCCGCAGATGTCATCGGTCATAAATTGATTAGGCCTTATCCTCAACGTCTCCAACCTCCCGTGACTTACCTATAACTCTGAACACCACTTCACTCTGCAGAGCCCTTGGCATGTTTTCACATTACAAGTTTATTTTCAAATTTTAGTTTATGTTTAGTTACACATTTAATTTATTCCTCAATTCGCAACAAAAATTCAGTACCTGCTTAGAAGTCCGTTTCCATTGACCTCTGAAACTCATCAGACATTCGAAGGTTTGAAAACAGAAATAGAAAGTCTTCTCCATCTCTTCTATTGACCATGGAGCAATTCTGACAGTCGAGGCAGATGCCTCAGATTTCTCTATTAGGGCAACGTTGTCCCGAGAAGGTCGACCTATAGCATTCTTTTCTCAATCCCTTAATAAATAAGAACAAAATCATTTGTCTATCAAGCCACTCGGGAGAAACTCGACTCTACCATTGGGTTAGAAGCAAAAACTTGGCATTCTCTCTCCAATGAAATTCAAAAAGTTAATTTATCTTGTCCAGTGTATGCTCAAGTCAAACCTTGTTTTTGCAGTAATCAGGGTCATGTCATTAAAGCGACACAACACAACCTTTTGAGTGGATAATATGGATTTTAATAAGCCCTACCGACAAGTTAGGCTTAGGTATCTTTTAGTGATTGTGGACGAGTACTCACACTTTCCATCGACATGTTTAGAACTTTACTTTACTTACATACTTTTCATGACATGTCCTGACATACATGCCTCGATCATATCAAAACTTAAGGAACTATTTTCTCTTTTTGGGACTCTGACATAGATTAACACTGATTGAGGCTCAAGTTTAATGTCACAGCTCCACACGAAAGGCTATTTAACTTCTCTAGAAGATCAACTCGTTGCCGTCATGGCTCATAAAAGTCGGTCCAGTCTTATGAAGCGACCAGTTCACCAATCTAAATATGCTATCAATACCTACCTGCTCATTGAAAAAGTGATATTTTTGAAGGGAAATCCTGAATATTCTCACTTCAGACATTAGGGAAACAACTGTATCAATCATGCACCTCATACCAATTGGACTTCAGCACTACAAGAACCAACTGTGACTCTGACAACTACTCCTAGACCTGGAACAAAAAAGGAACCAGCTCTAGACACCCCCACATCAATTCTTAGAGAAAATTGAAGTCATGGAATAACCTTTGACAGGATCTGAAACCAATCCAACCGAGGTCCAAAGACAAGAAGTGCGCAGAAGTAATAGAGAACAAAGAACTTAGGCTATCTTAAGAGACTATATCATTCACTAGGAGGGGGCTGAATGTCACAGTTTATAAACTTGTTATCAATTATCAGCTGTTCTATGACAATGTTAGAATTGTTTGCACATGATCTAAACTATAGTGGAAAACAGTTGAGAAGGTTATCATACTCAAATAATTATCTGCTTATTGTTTGTGTTCATTCTGTTCAATAAACCCTTAATCAAAAGGTTATTCATTATTTCTTTTATGTCAAAGATTTATTATTAGCATTTGCAATAGTGTCACTTATTTTTTTTTACTCTGGATTTTGGTTTTTATCTAAAAATTAAATTTTTGGTAGGGTTAGTAATTCAGTTAGTTATTGTATTTATTCTCAAAATAAATTTAGGTAAGTTCATTGCTGTAAATGAGATGATCCTATCCCACTATGTTTCCAATTAAACTATTATATTTACTCTAAAATGATTACTATGAATTTTGCTATTATTAATGAGTTTGATTATTGTACTGGAATTATTCTTGTGAAGATCTGTTTTCTTTCAAGACTTGGTAACACTGTGGATCAGTTATTTATTTAGGGTTGGATAACGATGTTACTTCCTTTTGCATGTTATTAGACAGCAATTTTTTTGTTAGCTCAGCATGACTTGATTTATTATAAACTAGTTTCAGTTTTTTTTTTTTTTTTTTTTTTTTTTTTTTTTTTTTTTTTTTTTTTTTTTTTTTTTTTTTTTTTTTTTTTTTTTTTTTTTTTTTTTTCCTCCCTGATGGTTAATCTGGTTTAATCAATGTCAATTCAATCATTAAATAAATTTAAGATGATGCTTGCTATCACAATATTTTGTTTAATGTTGGCATAGTTTTAGATACTTACATAATGTTTTCTGTAAGCACTAACTGAACTAGGAAAAGATTAGCAATTCCTTGTGTTTATAATAAATTGTAAGGAGACTGTTCAATTTTTGGAAACTAATGTCTTGATTCGTTTAATTTTAGTTGTAGTGTACTAAATCAATTACCTTTTTTTCATAAATTAAAATTACTGCTTTTCTAAATTATATATATAGAATATTAAATTGTATGTTTCTAAAGATTGAAATGAGTGAGGGGAAAATGACCATTACCTGATATGCTTTGTTAATGAGAATTATATTTATAAATTGTGCATTACACTATGTGGGATTATTATCTACCTTATGTCACTGTATAATTTCATTAGTAAAACTATATAAATAATAAATTAAAACATAATGTATATTATTTCTCAGAACTATAAAGTATTTAAGTACATATCCACATTAGTTACGTACAAATGAGTTTCGAAAATATAATAGTTGAAATTACTAAATGCTTCATTCTTATGAATTGAAAGTAATTATAAACATTAAGATTATATTTTTATATATTATGAACTGATTTCTAATTTTATGATTCATGCTCATTGTTGCTTTACCAAATTAAGTATAATTAAACTCCTCTTAAACACGTTTTAATGTCTTATTTTGTGTAAATTATCACATCTATTATCATGGATAAGTTATTATGTCATTATTCATTATCAAAATTTTCATTAAAAATATTTAATGAAAATAAGAGATACTTTATTAAATTATGTGGAAAAGAGTTCTAACTTTCAATAAAAACTAGATTCTCTAATTAACTAAAGCGAGACCTGCCTAGGTATACATTAATCAGTGAGAAATAAAGTAGATGGTATAAAAAAGGATAGTAGCGGACGTAATTATTTTGCCGTTCTGAGATCACATCTATTTTTATGTGGCAGGTCTTTGAAATGTCTCAAAAGTCCTGTGAACCCTTTATTTTGGTCGTTATTTATCTTTATATTATTTATTTTGTCCATTTCTGAGTGTGTAAAACTGCGTCAATTCATGTAAACACAGTTGATAATAAGTAGTATTAATTAAAGTATGTTATTGAGAATTACTTCCTGATAAAATATACAAAAAATATGCACCTCATAATTGATTAATAAATAGATAATCATTATATTAATTATAATTTACTAGTCATGGTCTGCAATAGACTTGTTACATAGGAAGCCAGTTAAAATTAAATCTGTTGTGTTACACACCATGTAGAGAAAAAGACTACTGAGGTTACTGCAGTATTTAGGACTCCAAAGTATGCATATCCCTCCCCACTAATACAAATATTAATTTCAGTTAAAGTGATCAGTCTGATATATATTTATTTCAGGTGTATTCTGTATTATGTATGGTAATATGGTTGTTGCAGGTTATGTTGAGTGATGGGGAAATAAAAGTGGAATTACCAAAAAGTTCTTAATTATTAAAAAAAGCTTGTAAATTTGATGCATGCCTCATACAGGCAAACATACTTGGTACTAATTGAAGAAAATAAAAAACACGATAGAGAATGCACTAGAAAGAAATGTAGATTGAAGTGATAACTTTATCTGTAAAGTACATGCTCAAACATATGTATTAAAATTACATGGATTAGTTGGGCACATTTTAATCAATGAAATCTATTGTAAGGAGGAAACTTATTAAGGAGGTTAATGATACAGAGTAATCATTGTAACACATCTCAATTAAAACATGCTAGTACTGCAGGGTTTGCGGGACAGTTGTCTATTTTTTTTTTTATTGAATATGCGAAGGAGTGATAAAATATTTTAATTTCCTTTTTGAGGGTCTTCAAATCTATTTTAACAGTAATACATGAAGAATAAATTCTCGTTCTTATCAGTTTGCTTGGCATTTTTCTATTTCTGTTCTATGACTATTTCTCAAAATATTATTTGAAATTGATGAAACTTTTTGCTATTCTTATATTATCGTATTCAAGAAAAAAAATGTATGAATATTCTGGAATTTTTTGACAATGTTTTATATATAAATTATTAGCACTGTTTATTAGAAATGTTATTATTGAAAAGGCTCTTGAACAATTCTTTGCAATAGAAATAAAACAAACTGACTTCAACATAAAGAAGTTAATTTTTCAATGTTTATGTGCATATGTTTACTTAGTTTTTCCAATTTTTTTATGCATTAGGTGAAATGTGATGAACTTCCTTCATGACATCTACCCTCATCAGAGACATGCAGAGTAAGCACTTCGCTTACCGATACATGTTTCAAAAGTATTTATATTCTTAAAAGCATAGATAATAGTTCTGTTCATAAATAGTTTTGTTTAGGTTTATTAAAATTGAATATGAGTTGAATTGAGATGAATTAAAAAATATGATTTTTACTATTTTCTATTAGAATTATTATTTTTAAAAAAGTATTGCATCTATTGTAAATTTTAATCATTATTTTTATAAAATCTTCATAATACTACATGGTGTAAATATCGAGGGATAAAGAATTATTTTTCGTGTTTTTAATGAATCCTATGTGATTCCTGTTTTCCAAAGACCAATATTTCAGAAACAAACATCATTCTATATGATAGTGAAAATATATTACTATTGATTCAATATAATCTTGGACTTATGTATTATATTAAAGCGAGGTCTACACACAGCGACTTGTCTGCACAAATCAGATCATTGCAGAACAGTTGTTGCACATAAACCAGAAAACTGAGATCACCACAAATCAGTTGTTGCAGGCAAGTCATTGCATGTAAACCAGAAAACTGAGAACTACACAGCGATAGGAGTTGAGGCTTGAGGTTTGAGACCAAGAGTATAAATATCTGCACAAACTATAGACAAGTTGTTGCTTTTGGACCGGACAAACTGAAAACTGTGCTAATCAGATCGTTGCAGACAAGTCGTTCCGTGTGGACACTCCAGTTCAAATATCAGCATGAATCTTGTTCAAGTTGTCTGGTTTTGGTGGATGAAAACTACCGTATTACTGTTTAAATAGAGCAGATCTTCATCAATGTGCAAGTGAGTTTCTTTTGGAGTTCATTGATTTATATAGGAACTTTCCTTGCTTGGGGCAGGTTAATTCAAAAGGATATAGTGACGGGCCAAAAGAATTAAGACTGACATTTTGGTCCAAAAGTACAAAGAGAATGAGCAAGTGCCAAAAATGAACAAAAACAAAAAAAATAATTATTTCAGGACTATCTACTGTAAAGAGTTGAGAAAATTATAGCTATTATAGGGTCCTTATAGCTTCTGCCATTCATAGGAATCTTAAGCTTGTGACCAGTCCGCAAAATGCGGTAAAATTGCTTTTCTCATGCAGGAGTTTTGTTTTGTAATATGAGGAATCACTAATTTCAATAAATAATTGTATGGCTCAATGTCCATTCATAAGTAATTGTGCCAGTCTTCAGGTTCACCACGGCATTCACTTAGGAATCTATCATGGGTAAATTGTTCTCTTTCTAGTAGCAGAGACATCTTGACCAAATTGAACATCTTAAGGTCTTATTAATTTGTCGTTATCTTGCAAGAAAAACTGCAAATATTGACCACTCCTTCCTCATGGTTTCTTCTATAAAACTGAGTGGTAAAATTGATGTTGGAAACTGTATTGTGTAGACAGATTTGGTTTGCACAGTCTTGTTTACAACGATCTGATTTGCACAGATAAGTCATTGTGTGTGGAACCCACTTCATAAAAACAAAATCAGTCTTGCTGGAATTGTCAAAAAAACATTTTACAGTAATTGTTACGTGAATACTATTCTTTCTCTTTTAGCTCTTGTTAAAAATGTTAGGTGGCTATTTACCGATAACTAGGTCTATAAAAGAAATCCTTCTGGTTTCTAAAATAAGTTAATTATTTGTTTATAAATATACTGTAAATGTTGGAAAATATAAAATTCAAGTTACTAAGCTGATTTTATAACTCTGTTTTCTTTTTAAGGACACTAATCTTTCAATTAAATGGAATTTGTTTCTACACTCCTAATGTTAATTAGTGGGCTGGTTGACTTATCTTCAAAAATGAAACATATTTATTTCTTCATATCTTGATGTTTTATATTAAATGAATACTAATTTATAACTCTGTTTATGATTATTAAGTTGTTATTTATTTTTAAATTCTCATTTATTGACAAAGTAAAGTTATGTTTATTAGTACATTTAAAATATTTAGTAATTATCACAGGGTGGGTCAGTTACTGCACCTGTAAATTTTAATAAGTTGTAAGAAAAAAATAAGAGATTTACATTTACTGCTTGTAGGGTTTTGAAAGTTCCAATTCTATATTTCTTTCAGATTTCCACATTGGTAAGTAATAGTGACAATTATTTGAAATAATAAACATTATTTCTAAACATATTACGCAACGTTAAGTTTAAAAAATTCTTTTTAGTTTTATCTTGAGAATGAATTATCAAAATAATTTTCAAATCTGTTTTTTTATTAACGTTTAATTTACCCTTACCGTACAATTTCTTGTAGTTGTTTTATAGTACTGCTGAAAATTTAATTTTTGAATTTTTTTATAATTATAAATTTTGCCGAATTAAGGAAAGTAAAACTTCTCAAGGCAGGATTTTGCAAGGTTGTTAAATGGAAAGCTAAATTATACAAAGTGAGCTATACGTACTATTATGCCTGCTAGTTTGTCATACAGGGAATAGTAAAAGAAGGACCAGTGACTGAAGCACTTTTGTTACACATTTTTGTTATGCTCCCAGCTGTTTGTTACGACTTTGAGTAATGATGTTTTTGAAATTATCATGTTTCTTTTCAGATATCGTATTGAATCTCTTATATTTTTTTATAATATATTTCCAACAAAGACTTGTTTAATTTTCTAAAATTGAGATTTATAAATATTTTTGCCGCCCATGTAAACATTTTAGTTATTAGCTGTCATTTGACAATAAAACTTGAAAGTCACATTTATTAAAAACGCAGACCTTATAGTTCAGAATGTTTAGCGCTCAGCAAAAGCTATAAAAATCACAGTAAACATGCCTGAAAATTTATTTATGATATTACATATGTTAGTTTCATTGATTTATTTTATTAAACAAATTAAGATACTGTATTAAATGCGTTATATTTCGTGTAGTTGAAATATTCTCATTATTTTAGATTAAAAAAAAAAATCTACCAAACTTAATATTATGTGTATATATATATATATATATATATGCAACAGACTCCATTATGTATGCATAACCAAACTTGCCCTCACACACACATGGAAATAGGTAAACACATCTTTTGGTTTTTAAACCATTGTTAGCTGAAGCCATACCTGGAGGTGGTGAACTCATTTCATTATAATTATTTATTTTGCATGTTTGTTATTATTAGTAATGGCTGCATGTATAATGATAAAATTGCTTATTAATATACAGTTATGGAAATTGGTTTATTGTTTGTATGGGTGACTGTCAACATTAGAACTGTATTATTATTATTATTACTGTTTAAAAAAATTTTTTTTTTTCAATGTTCAAAAAGTAAAATCATTTATTTATCTTTTAATTTGACACATAACACATCACATTTTATTTATTTATTTTTTTTATTTAAATATTTCTTATTTTAGTAAATAAAAGATTATTTATGTTTTGCAATTTTTAATTTAATTTTCTTATTGTTTCTTTGTGTATTTTGTTTTAGCACTGGCAAGACCATGCTAGCCATAAACAAAGGTTTACAGAGGTTAGTATTTGTGTTCAATAAAAATTTAATAATCTGTACTAAGCATGTGTAAAGCACCCTTAAAAAAAAAACCAATTATAATGAAAACAAACTTTCCCAGGATTTTTAGCTCAAAATAGATGAACACCATTAATTTTTTTTTCATTGCTTAGCCTAATACTTCCTATTTAGTAGTCATGTTTTAATGCAGAAAGTTTAATAATTTTGCAACTATTACTAATTTACACACTTTCTGTGTGATTCCCTTATTTAGTATAAACTATCACTATTTATTTATGTTTACATCTATGTATGATGAAACTTTTTTTTACAACAGCCACCCACCCTAATGGGAGGGAGGAGCTCTGGTCTTTTAGACATTACAAGGGTCAGTGGTCCATTTTGTTATTAAGTGCCATTTAGGTAGACTAAGTTACTTTTTCTAACAATATTGTGACTCAGAGGGGATTTTATCATAAATTGAAACAACCTTCCAGGAAGATCTGAGCTTAGTAGCTAGCCCTTATGCTACATTAGGCCCCAATTTTTCATTTATTAATGCAAAAAATAGCCTTCTATTTAATTGCACTTCAAAAGAGAAATTATAATTTAAATCAATTATGGTGTAATATTTTATGTGTAATTTATCCTTTTTCAATAGAATAACTTCATTAGAGTAGGGTATTTAGGTATACGATACTTGTCATTATTCTATGTGAAGTAGGGAAAAACATGGTTGGCTAATCTTTAATATAAAATTAGTAAATAATTTAGTTTTGTAGGTATTTTATAAATTATTGATTTTTGTGGAGGTAAATTGTAAATGGAATAGATCTATTTAATAGTTATTATATTAATGTGTTTCCTATTGTTTTTGTCCTTCCCTCTAATAATTTCAAATACCTAACAACTGATAGAATTTTACTATTTACTTTTGAAAACGTTTATAATATTTTTTAAAATTATTTATGAAACATATAAACAATAATACTTATTTAGGTTGATTTCAATGTTTTAATTACATTGTTAATTACCATTTTAACATCAATATCACATGGGTTTTATGATATTACTAAGTTTACAACCTTTAAGTAGCTATTTATTCTGTTCCTATAATCAATTTTTTATCTTTTATGTTAATTCGGACAGTTGAGAGTAACATTAAACAGTTTGCTTATATTAGCTAATTAAAGATTCCGTTTGTAATCTTGCATACAATAAGAATTACTTACATATCTTATGTTATTAATTAACTAATATTTTATTTTATAATTTTTTAAGATGGTTCTAAATTCTTTATAAAACAAGTTTATGATTTAGTATATTAGTTTTTTCTGCTAATTGAATACTTTTGTTCTTTTTCATTTCATGTCATTATAACTTATGCTACTTAAATATATTACCAATTTATTTTGTTTTTGACTTAAAATGTTGGATTTTTCTTTATTCTTCTTTTCAATTTTAATAATATTGTTATTTTATTATTTTTGTTTAAAGTTTTTTACTGGCTTCATATTGCGAACGCTAATGTTGCTTGAGCTATTATGTTTTCTTGTAATTTTTTCTCACCTTCTGGTCAATCTGAATTTCAACTTTCATAACATATGCTTTTTTTATTGTATCATTATATAAAGAAACTTCATTGTTGTTAGGATCTGTGAAATAATGACATAGTTCCTAATTGCATAATTATTCTTATGATATGTTTCCAATAAAATCCTATATTTTATATGCATGGAAATTTAGATATGATAAAAAATTAACAAGTATCTAGAGAATTAAATTTTGTGATAGTATGCATTTGGTGTTGCAAATATAGTTAGTTTTTTTTATCAACTAGCACTTACATTTTAAGTATGTACAGTATACATTTCTATCCTACTCTAAAAAGTTGTCTCTTACATTCAGCACCAAAGTACCTAAATACTTGCTTGTTAACATATAAATGTTATTTTAACTATTATAAATTATTAACTTTTTTAAAAATTAGAATACCTTTTTTCAATTTGGAAATTGATTTCTTTTCTCTTGTTTCAGCTTCTTTAGCTAGCTTGTTGTTTAGCTTGTTATTTAGTTATTGATTATTAGTTTTTAGAAACAATTCTAAATCTCTTGTATTTATTATGTACGGCAGTTGCATGGATCTCCCCAAACATTGGTTTGCACCTTTTTATTAATTAATGTTAATTATTTGTCGGAGAAGCATTAGTTGCATGATGAATTCACTACCGAAATGGCTCTCTTATCAAAATTAGCTATAGGTTTTAGTAACATTTTATGTACACATAATAAACAAAGGATTGATTTAATAAAAATTATTTAGTATTATTTCCAACTAGCTTTTACTTCCATTGCGTAGGAGGGATTAGTTAATTAATGTAAAGCATCATCATTCATAGAGAAAGTATCCAAGGCAGGCTTCGCCCCTTGAAGTCCCAACTCTCGTTTCTTGCTATTGCCAGTAAGTACTGGCTTAGTAGTGGTCACAACCCCACACTATTTTTTGTAAGGTACTAAAAATTATTGGTTATTAATTTGTTGTGTCTAAGACAATAAATAGACTTGCAGAATATTAAGAAGAAAGGGTAAACTGTTGAAGAGGTGAAAATACTGTTTTTAAACAGTATTTGTGCCAACATTGGTGTAAATCTGGCAATGATAGAAAATGATAGTATGAACAACATAAAAGGTACAATCTTGAAATCGTTCAACTACATTATTTTTTTATATGTAACTAAACTGTATTTGTATTAAAGTTAATAATAAATAAAAATATAATAGGGGGATGATGAAAAATCTCTGCTGCTCTAAAGCATGCTAATATTTAAATCAAAATATTTTATGGTCATGCTCATATATATTATACACACACATGCTCATTAAAATGAAATTTCTTATGTAGTTAAGTTGTAGTATAGAATAATAGAATGACTACTGGTTTTTATGGTGAGGGCAGTGAAATATAGGGACAAAGCAAATAGTAACCATTTATCTCTGTCATCGGCCAAATTCGAAAGTTCTGTCCACTGCAGACTTAATTCTGTAGTAATTTATGATCTACAAGCTCATTTCTGATCTCAGGGAGGGGGAGGTTGCACTTCAAGGCTGGCAAGGCAATATTATTTTTCTGTTTTCTTAAAGTGTGCCCAGCCATCTCAATTTTATTTTATTTATCATCATAATAATTTTCCTTAGCATCATATGGTTATTCATTTTGTTGTTGTGATACTGACTATGCTTTGCAAACATTAGTAGTTGAAACCTTTCAGTTTGTGGGACAAATCTTTTCAATAGATGGTAATTTTGGTTTGCCTCTGAATTCTACTTCTCTCCTCAGGTGTATAAAAACTCCCCTTGTCTTTCTTATTTTGTAGTCTATATCCCTTTTTACTCCTTCATCCAGAACCACCATAGTTGCTGTAGCTATTAGAAGAAGTTGACTTAACTCCCACAGCAATTGGCTTCTCATTAAGAATTGGCTAGTACATATATTACATTTATTGATCGCAGGCAAATGAATAAGTCAAGACAGGTTAGCTGGGGTATGAACCAGCGAAAATTTCCCTGTCAGCACAACTGCATATTTCCTTCCTAAGCAGTGCCAGAATATTTCGGTGTTTGTAGTTTCTAGTCACCAGTAAGTTAGTTGTTCATGTCATAGCTCACCATTATTAATTAAAAATGGATCTCAGAACAAAAGATTATCTATTTAATAAAGTAAGTAAACAAGTTGGATCAGCTGCAAATATATGGCTTTGAATGGTCTGTGTGAATACATGTGACCTTAGTGAGCAGTGAGAAGTGTGTGCAGTAGGAAGAAATAATCCTTATTTTGGCATAATGTGATCGTTACAAGCAAGTAGCTTCCTTTAGGTCTTTTAACTTTCCAATTATGTCTCTATCCATCTGAAAGCTAAAAAACAAATATTGTCTGAACATATCAGGTTGGCCAAAAAGTCCGTCCGGTTTTTGTCGTCACGAAACTTCAAGCAGTCTAATATGTAGCTAACTTCAGTCCATCCCTTGCGAGTGCGCTCTCGTCAGATACTAGACACTTCAACGTAGTTTGACGCGAAATTCCGACGAGACTGATTGTATTTTGTGTGTTTAAGATCATCCTGAAAATGGAAAACCAAAACGAACATTATTGACACCTCATGGTTTTTTATTTTAAAGAAGGCAAGAAAACAGTGGAAACTTGCAGGAAGATATGCGCTGTATACGGAGAGGATGCTGTTACAGAAGTGGTTTTCAAGATTTCATTCGGGAAATTTTTCGGTTCAAGACGCACCTCGCTCTGGCCGGCCAATTGAGATTAACAGCGACAAAGTGAAGGAATTAGTCTATGCCAATCCCCATCATACAACTAGAGGGATCACAGTTATCCTCAAAATATCCGAATCAAGGGTCAAAAACCATCTGCATCAACTTGGCTACGTGAGCAGGCTGGATGTTTGGGTTCCCATCAACTTAGTGAGGCTAACCTCGCCCAAAGGATTTCCATCTGCAATTCGTTGCGGAAATGTGAAGAAAACGATCCTTTTTTGAAGAGAATGATGACAGGGGGTGAAAAGTGGATCGTCTATAACAATGTGGAGCGCAAGCGTTCATGGGGGAAGCATGGCAAATTACCACAAACAACGGCAAGACCCCCCAAAGCAGGACTTCACCCAAAGAAGGTTATGCTCTCGATTTGGTGGGGTGGGATTGAAGGGGTGTTGTCTTTTACAAACTTCTTCCCACGAATAGGACCATCAATTCGGATGTGTACTGTGACCAGCTGGACAAATTAAATTCAGCGATCCACCAGAAGCGTCCAGAACTAGCCAACCGTAAGGTGATTGATTGCCTTCCATCACAACAATGCCAGACCACGCACTTCTTTGCAGACGCGGCAGAAGTTACTGGAGCTTGGCTGGGAAGATTTGCCACACCCTCCATATTCGCCCGACCTTGCACCTTCAGATTTCCACCTGTTTCGGTCTCTTCAAAATTCATTGAATGGACAGACCTTCAACTCTGAAGAAGATGTAAAAATCCACTTGGAAAATTTTTTTGCCAGTAAAGACAGGAAATTCTTGATCTGCCATGGAATTATGAATCTGCCCATGAGATAGCAGAAGATACTGGAACAAAACGGCAATTATATCATTGATTGATTAAATCGCTTTGTGTTTAAAATTTGTGTCTTATTTTCACTAAAAAACCGAACGGACTTTTTGGCCAACCCTTTAGTTTATGTATGAGCTTACTCAAGAGTCGATGATATAGTCTTTGTCCTCCAGCTTTACAAGTGGACCTCACTGATTACCTTCTTGATGCATAGCAGTGGAAAGTTTTATTATTTAGTTCAGAACCAGTATGAAAAGTGCTCATGAAAGATGTTATATTCATTTGTTACCTTAAGCTTTTTTTCATTAAGATCACCATTTAAAATTAATTAAACAACAAATTAAACATAAAAAAAACATCAAATTAATTGCTTGGGAGTCCCAGCATTTAGATCAGATTCTGTTCTTTAAAATCATTTTAAGAGAATTCTTAAAAAAAATTAAAGAGGATCCTAAAATTTTCAACCTAAATTTATTATTCGAGAGTGTAACGGAAGTAAATAATCCAACTGTTTAGTTTTTACAGTACTTCTTTAATATTCCTAATATATTATTAGCTTGAACAAATTTGATGAACCGCTGAAGTGGTAACATTTTCCTTACTTAATCTTATTTTTTATTTCCAATAGCACTGGTTTTTTGCTATAATTTCAAGTATTGTAAATTATATTAGAAATGTTAAAAACTCTAAATAACTGTCAAAAAATAAGCAATACCACACTGAAATACACAAATATTAACAAATTACATTCAACTAAAGTATTTACTTATGTACTAAAAGTATTTGGGAACCAACAATAGAAATCGGATGTTTAATGTTGTTCTAGCCGATTTCGATAGGTTATTATTAATTGTTAATTAAAGTTTTAGTTATTTACTAGTTTGTTTATTGAAAAGGGAACTTTTAGTTTCCGGGATGGTCAAACAAATAAAATGAAGTATTTTTTTATCAAAGATACGGAGTAGTTTTTTTCGTAATCATCTTACAAGTTTCTTAAGGAACTCACTGAGTCTCACTTAGTGTCTTATAATGTTTTTTCTTCTCCTTCTATGCTCATAATTTCATTTGTGTATTTTAAAAAAATGTAATAGTTAATAATCAATTAAAAAAAAAAAGTAGTCAGTAAACATAAAAAAAACAATTTTTGAAATAATAAAAAAAGTATGAGAGAACTATTCCTTGAATTAACTAATATTATTATATTTGTAAAAGTATATACTGTGAATTATGCGTATTATTAATTTACATAAAATTTTAATTAATACAAAACTTAGAAAATAAAGTAATTGTAGATGAATTATTATTATCCTTTGTTTTAAATAGGGAGTTCATTGTTTCCCATGAATTTAAGTATGAGAGGATTGGAGGATTGAGAAATGTGAGATTTTCATCGAATTTTTAATGGACATCTTTTATCAACTTAAGTCAATATTCCAACTAACAATGCACTCACATTTGTTTTAAATATTATTGTTATTTTGTCCTTTTCGTTTTAATCGGAATTGAGTATATATAAACGAATCAATTGACAAATGATCTCAGCGCAGTGAGAAGTGATATAAATGCAGAACAATGTATAACAATGATACTCCTTTTATATTCTTTGGAAATAGTTATAGTTGTTATCTGGTTATTGAATTACAATAATACATCCTATAAGATAAAGCGTGTACATCTCAGCAAATTATTATCTAATTTTAAATGTATCCTTAATACACTTTAGGTGGTAAAAATTTATGTAATTTATGTAAACCTGACACGATGCTTATCATTTCACGTACCGATTTAAGAATTTCTATTTAAAATTATCTTTATCCTTTTACCAATATTCATTTATGCTTCCTATTTCTAAAGTATAATTTTTTTAATTTACCAATTGTTTATAATAGCCACCTACTGTTTACAATAACTTATAATAGCTTTGTCTAATTACATAATTAACACACATTAAAATGGTCATGCATGTTTTACAGTACAGACACTCACTCATCTGATTAGATCCATAAATTAACTACCAACCCTCTTGTAATTTAACCACCATGTTCACAAGTAAACTGTTTACCTGTGATATATTCAATTAAAAACATAAGCTTTAGAAGATTATATGTTCATTTTCTAATTATTTTAAGACCTGTCAAATTTTATCTTTTATTCAAAGATTTTTGGGATAAATTCTTTAATAAGTCAAATTTATTACTCTTTTGAATTCGATCTTTGATTGATTTTTTTGGTGGTTGTTGCAAATTTTTGATATAAATCTTTGTTGAAAAATTGTCTTTTGTTTTATATAACTTAGCTCAGAAGATTATTCTTTACTAATAAAAACTTTTGTAAAGTACGAAATGAGTCCTAGGCATCTCCCATTGAAGGTGCCTGCTCATTATCTTCTTCCGCCTCCTGCTCCTCTTAGTTTTTTTTTAGTGACAGATGAAAATATTTCATCCTCTGTGAGATCTTCACTTGTGACATGAAAATTCCAGCATATTCTTTAATAATGCCCAAAGTTACAGGGATAGGAAAATTTAAATTATTTGCCCCAGCTTGCAAGAATTGAATCATTAACATCAGATTAGACCTCAGCTGTAGACAATCCAGCGTGGGGAAAGCAGTTTGCTACTGTCATGGGCGGAACTTCATCCCAAGCTTTATCCACCTTGAAAACAGCACATAAACCATAAATTTAGGTTGTCTTGTTTTTATCCGCAACTTGCAATATTTGGAGGACCAATTTTTTGCAGAAATAGGATTTAAGTTTTTGAATAATGCCCTGATCCATTGGCTGCATCATGAATGTTGTGTTAGCTGGAAAAAACAACAACTTAAATGCATTGCAGTGATATCAATTTGATGTGAGATGTGGCGTTGTCAGTCATTTGTAGCTCATTGTCTGTCCTAGTTTACACAAAATGAAAATAATATCCGTTACCATCCACTTATTTTTATTGCTGTGGTAATCAACTGGAAGCTTTTTTACTCCTTTAAAACATCAAGGATTTTTAGATTTTCCCATCACTAGATGCTTCTTTTTATCCAAACCTGACATGTTGGCTTCCACTAAAATTGTGATTCAGTCCTTGGAAAATTTCTCGCTGGTATATTTCATCCTACAAGCTAGCAACGCCTTGAGGTGTACTTCCTGCTTCTCCAGAAATCTTTTGAAAAATAATATCATTTTGGTTGCAGAGTTTCTTGAATTCAGGATTTATTAATCTCCCCAACTTCTGTAGCAAACTCATTGGTCTTAACAAGCAACAAAGGACCATTCTGGGGAATGGCCTGATGTCAAATCGTTAAATTGAGATTTTTGAGGTTTTTTTGTTTTTAAACTGTTGGAGGAAGCCATTTGTTTGTATTCATCTTTCTTTTTCCATAATAGTAGAATGAATTACATTCAGATAGTTTGCTAAGTCCTTGTTGGTCTCATCGTTGGATCTTCTACTGCAAATGTGAATTTTATTCTCAAGAGAGAATGAGCATTGTTTCTGAGTCATTTTTCACAAATCACACACTATCAAATTGTCGGCACACTAAATTACTAGAACGCTCTGTAACAAAACTGAATTTTCAACTGAAACACAAACAAAAGGGTACAGGGTAGAAGGGTCTAGGCAGGGAACATGGGAACAGCGATAAAAGGCAGGAAAGCAATGCGGCATATGTTTACAAAGTTTTTTACATTTTGAGCCGACTAGCTCTTTCCTTTTCCACTGCTTCAATGTTATAACCGATGTTTTACCCCCTAGCTAATTGAAAATTAAGGTGCTGTGACCGATATGTTGTTACACCTGATGTTGTTTATCCACTTAAAACTGCATAAATTAGGGATACCAAGTTCAAGGGACCTAACTATTTAGTTGTTATAGCTGGTTTGTCACTATATAGCTCGTTGACCTACTCCAATAGCTTTATCTGCTGTTTCGAACATTTCTCTTCAACTGTTCACAAATAGTTTTTATCCCTAATCAACCCCTATCTGCTTCCATAATATTTTCTTTAGGCATAGCCCAGGAATCGAGCATTTCTCCTCTTTTTTTAGTTGTTACTTCAATGATCTCCCTAAATCTATTTATCATTGTTCCCATCACCTTTATACTGACGAACTTGTCAGGAACCACTTACAAACATTTTCACAACAATAATGGCGTCATTTATCCTTCCCCCTCCGATTTATTAGCTACATTTGGCAAGATTCAAGAAGACCTAGATCGGATCAGTGCCTGGTCAAACCTGAATAAACTAAGGTTAAACACAGCAAAAAAGCAGGAAATTGTCTAGTTTCTTCTTTAGATCCTTTAATGATTTTCCTGCTTTAACTCTTAATGACCGTCCTACCACTTTCTGGTCCACCGTTAAAAACCTAGGGATAACCGTCTCTTGCAATTAACATATCTCCCACATTTACCATTGGGCTTATATAGGTTCCCTTAAGCTATTCCATCGCTCTCGCAATCTGCTCCCTGAGCCTACACGACAACCACTTGTATCCTTTCTTATTTTTCCTCACTTTTACTATGGCTGTATGGTGTGTAGGGGTCTTTCGGGGTGGCTTGGAGACATTTAGAAGCGAATCATGAATTGTTTTGTTAGATTTGTTTTTGAGACTCCATGGCGCTCCCATGTTTCCAACCTCTGCCGAGTTGGGGTGGCTCTTCCATTCCACTACTTACTTCATCTCTCCTTTCTTGCACTTCTAATAATACCTTGATTTATTCTTTTTCCAAAACATCAATCAATATCACCCCGTTATATATACAATGTTCTACAGTTCAAATTCTCAGTCTACTCCTGGAATACAAAATCCAGTCTCTCCGACCTTTATACTCCTTCCCACAAAACTGCAGTATACAATTGTTCCTTCCTTGCTCGCTCTACTAACCTTTGGAATCCTCTACCTCCTAATATCCAGCATGCTTCATCATTATGAACCTTTAAAACCCTCCTATTTTAACACCTCTTTACCATCCATTCAGATGCTTGTAAGTCTAGGAACGATTCATTTATTATATTATATTTTCATACATTTATTTTCGCATTTCTATTTTTATTTAATTGTTTACTATATACGTATGTGCAGATGTTTTGGCTCCCACTTTCCTTGGTTTTCACTATTGTCTATTTAGCTTGTATGTTAATTTTTTTGTATTAATTTAATGGTTTTCATTTAATATCATAGTGTATTGTACAGACTTCTGCATATTATTGTTTTTTTCTTCTTATTTCTTAAACCTAGACCTGCCAGAAGTTCTGTTACTAGGAAAAAATCATACACAGATTGAATTTTGACAGTGAAATTTATTTGTATGATGTATCATACGTATAAATGATTAAATGAAAATTAAATTATTCAAATTGGTCAACTTTGGCCTGTACACAGGCTTGTATTCTGCGGGTCTAGTCGTCTATTCCAGTATGCAGTACTGCTTGTGGAAAATTGTCAACTGTTTTCACTAGGGCATTTTTCAGGCTCTCCAAACTAGAGGTCCACTGTGGCATTAACTCCATATGTGTCCAAAGTTGGAAATCCGGAGAGTTGAAATCTGGACTTCCCTTAGGCCATTCTGAAGCCTTAATGAACTCAAGGACGTTCTCCTCAAACCACCACAGAGTTGATCGAGAATGTGTGCTGGGGCTGAATCTTGCTGGATAACCCAGTGTTTTCCACTTCAGAAAGACTGCTGTTCAGGGGCTTCACTATGTGCTTTAGAATATCCTGGTAGTTAGTTCCTGGCTTGAGTTTTGACACCATGTTCACAAAAATGAAATTTTGTGGTACAATCAAAGTATGCTCCCCCACCAAACCATCATTGAGCTCGGATGGTGCCTCATTCCACTTTTCTCTTAGGCTATCTGGTAGTTATGTGCATGCATACACTTTGTCATTCTGATGATTAAAGTTTTTTCAATGTTAAAAATTTTCTTGTCCGAAAACAATACCTTACAATAATGACCATAGATGTACTTGCTTAGCAATGCCTTTACTCTCTCTTCTCTAATCTTCTTAAGTAAAGCCTTTGTCTTGTCATTCTCTGATAGGCACTCATTTGAAGTTCATTTTTGATGATGGGGACATTGCCCTAGGGGAAATACCCATTTCTCTTGACATTATTTTTTGTTCTCACCGTACATGGTTGACCTGACCGGGGTCTGTCCTTTACAGACTTGGTTACAATGAAGTGATTAGTACTGCGCCACAAAACATTCCATTAATTCCTAATGGTTTAACAGCTTGAAAAGTGTCCGACTTAACTGCCATGTGAAGAGCAATAATGGCATATTGATTTTCTCCTCGGCTTCTCTCCATTGTGTCTAAATGAAACTTATCAGACTGGTCAGACAAACTAAAAGGGATTATAAGCTTCATATCGAATATAAACAACAATCAGTAAAACATTTATTTACCTGCATGAGTATATAATTTTAAGTCCAAAGGTTGTAACAGAACTTAGGGCAGGACTTGGTATGTATATCTATCTAAGACTTTACTACTACTATGTTTACTACTGGATTTACTACTAGATGCAGTTTAACAATCTTTTATTTTATTTCGTAATTATTATGTTTTCTTATAGAGATTTACACTTTATTTAACATTGCCATTTTTTTTTATGATGTAGTAGTTCTTTTTATTTGCCAGATATGAATTTGACATCTGAGCATCAATGTTTAACTGGGTACTTTTTTCTGGAATAAAATTTGTTTTCTATTCTATGTCTCTCAGTAGAGTAATTGTAATTGTTGTAACCAAAACAATAGTTACACCTGAACAAGGCTTTATTAAGTGAACACTGCATAGTAAGCTACGGTAAATATTTTTTATCACAAGAAAACATGTTGTTACTAAGATATTTCAAGGAGGAGGTTACAATTAGATTGACACAATGTTACCACATTCACCCCCTCCTAGGTCTGAGTATTTTAAGTATGAGTGAGGTCTGCGAGCTCTTGAGCTTCTTCCAAAGTCGTCTTGACCTTACCAAGGCATGGTATTGGGAATACTCTCAGTGGGAAGAACATTATTTCCATTTTTGGTGTTCACTGTTAGTATTTCTAGAATTGGTACCTTCAGAACTCCGGTACAATCTCTTCTGCTATTTTCTCACTAAATTAGATCCTGGAGGAGCTAGAAGACTTGTAGGTTTAGTGATCTCTCTTCCTTAAGGTAATCTTACATGCAAATATTCTGGATTCCCTTTCAGAAAAAGTATTTCCTCAACCAGTGGTTTGTATTTTAAATGCCTTACTGGCCTCTTCATTAGCAGCCTTGAAGGGGTACCATTACCATTGCTTGACTTCCGTGCGAAGTTAAACATTCTTTTGTGCAGAATAGCGTTAGTTGCTGTGGACAACAGGGACCATCTAAAATAGGTTTTCATCTAGTAATTTCAAGACCTTTAGATCTCTGAGCCAACTCAAGAAATCCAGAAGATGCCAACATAGTGCTCCCCTAGGCCGTTTCCCTGAGGAATGTGTAGAGCAGTCTGGCAGGTGGCAATTTCTAACCCCAACAAAAAAAAATTTAGAGATCTAGTGATGTGAAGTTTGTCCCTCAATCAGAGTGTGTACCCAAAGGCATTCCAAAAACTGGAAACATATTTATCAATTTTGAAATATGACAGAGTCCGAGCTTGTATCCAGGGACAGGAACGCAAAATGAAAATGTGAAAACTAATTGACAATAATTAATAAATAACATTTCCTTGTAGAAGGTATGGGGCATTTGCAATCTATGTAGAGTCTTGAGTGGCTCTAATCAGACGACCTCCATCCTTGTGAAAACAAGGTTTAATCTCACAATAGGTCTTGCATGAGGATGTGAAGGAGGGAAGATTCTTGCTTTATATCTAATGATACATCCTGGTCTCCCCAGGGTAAGTGACTCAGTGCCCAGTGCCTCATGTAGAGACAACAGATTGGATAGATTTCTATTTGTGGAAGAGCCAACACAGAAAAGTGCATCTGTCGTTTTATTTTCTGCACCAGGGTGATATATAATCTCATAATTAAAAAAAGAGAGTTCTAGCCTCCATCTCATTATTTTTTTATTTTTCATTTTGCCTGCATGCTGGTAGTGGAATATAAACACAAACAGACTTTTAGTAACTAAGAAGTGCTTACCTAACAGATAATGTCTATTCTCCAAGAGCTTCCACTATTGCATATGCTTCATTTTCAATGGAAGAGTGATGCTGTTCAATTTTTGATAATGATCTTGAAAAATTAGGGGCTGGGAGGTCCCGGAGATGTTCAGGATTGGGCCTTAGCCAACCATAGCTGATGACATAACCTAAACTATTAATAGTTTTCATAGGAAACGAACACTTATCTCTGTTCATTATCAAGATCCTATTGCAATATCTGAGGCATCAGTTTTCACCATGAATTTAGCAAGATCATCAATTGACCCTAATACAGCATTTTCATTTTCTATGTTGGATTTAAGTTCTCTAAATATTTTTATGGCATTTGAATCAAAGTGAAATTTGGTTCTCAAAAGGCGCTGAATTTCCTGACCAAATTTGGGATTAAATTTTGATTGAATGATGTGGAAACATTCCGGGTGCTCTACCTAGAGATTAAATATCATTAGGGGCTGGGAGGTCCCGGAGATGTTCAGGATTGGGCCTTACCCAACAGTAGCTTATGACATAACCTAAACTATTAATAGTCTTCATAGGAAACAAACACTTATCTCTGTTCAACATCAAGTTTTGTCATGTCATGTTTTGAAAACAGTTTCATGAAGTTGTTAAGATTTTGATCATGTTCTTCTTGAAGAGCCCGCAAAACAACACATCGTCCAAGAAAACCTCTATGCCCTTTAGATTTCTTTTCTCACAATATCTGTCACCCTTTGGAAAACTGGGACTCAATTTTTCACTACAAATGGTATATGGGTGAATTTCCTGCATGCTTCAAACACAGTTTAAGTCTTATCCTCCTCTCTAATAGTAATCTGATGGTAAGCACTATGTAAATTCAAAGAGACACTACCTACATCTACCAAAAAACCTTGCAAGACACTACTTCACAATAACTTCAATGTGTGGAAGGGGAAAAGCATCTAACTTGTGTGTATCTGTTTATCGTTTGGGAATAATCGACCAACATCCTTCTTTTGTGATTATAGCCTGGAACTCTTAGATAGCTAGCATTACTAACATAGTTAGTAAAATGAGTTGTTTTATGAGACAAAAGCTGTTTTTTTTAAGGATACCCTTTAGTGTCGTCTTTTAACGCAACCCATGCAGTCCACATCTCTAGCCAGACATCCTAGTCAATTGTGCTTGTCCAGAACACAGTAGTAGCACCTCAGAGAAAACGCAGCGATGATAGCCTCAGGTTTAGGAAACTATCTTACTTCTTTATTATAATCCATGAGATCCCCATGGGACAATTTAGGCTTTTTATTGCCTACAGCTATATTTACTAGCGGAGAATGGTCATAGACCTGGGACTGTTTGTGGGCTAGTTCAAGGGACCTTCCTTGACTTGAAGGCTTCTGATAGCATGAGTGTAAAATTATCAAGCAGCTTTTGCCTAATATGAACAGATTACAACCCTTCCATGATGGCACCTCTAATGGAGTCCCATGTTAACCTCTGCAGTGACTACTTTAAAGTTACACTATTTAGCTAGACGATTTAGAGCTTCAATCTATCTGTCAGTTTTCTTACCTGGTTCTTGACTTCTGGTCTTAAGTTTATTTTGAGGGAATATCTCATTGACTGGCTTGATGTAGATATTTCTTAAGATACTCATTCATTTTTACATAGTACTGTATTTTTGGCTCTTCATAGGTTGTGATGTTTTAGGTTGTTACTTGTTATGGTTTAATTATTGATGCTGCAAACGTATACATTTTTTTTTTAATTAGTAGAAAATATACAATAAGTTGTGGATGGCAGTGTTTTCTATATTTCACCTTTGGTTTTGCAACAAAACAAATACCAATAGAAGTAAACTCAAATATTTTCCTACACCTGTTCCAATCTAATTGACTCACAAAGCCATCAGGGAAAGCTTTGTGGGAAAGGTTGATTTTTGTTTCAAATAATGATACAAACTTTAACTTTTTCCAACTGCTCAGTTTATGAAAAATTTTAAAAATGTAATTATTATTATAGAATGCTACAGATTTGCAGACACATTAGCTGAGCCTTAGCTCATTGCAGTATCAATTGCTAGATATCTCTTTTGTAAGCTGCTGTCTTCCAGCTACATTAATGTAAAGTGTGTTAAAATAATGTAAAGTAATTCCAATTGCTGGTTGTGGATTACCAAGATGCTAAAATTGTCACTAATGACTTCAGTCGAAAAGGCTTCAATGTCGATGGAAACAAGCTCCCAATATTTTTTCCCGTCTTGTCTTTTTACATCTCATATTTTATGTAAAATTGTTGACTTCAACTTTCACTCCTGTTTTCCTGCATTATAATCAGGAAAATTAATCACTTGTAGCAGTAAATGTTACAAGGTTCAAGCATGGAATTTATTTGCTACATTAGGCTTTTTACAGTGCCAACATTCCAGCTTTCAAGGGTATTTTAATATACCAATACTAGCACAATCTTGCTATAGGAGTTCTAGATGTATACAATTCAGGTGGATTAGATTTCTAGCCCTTTAAAACTATTTGCATTTGTAGCAAGGAATCGCTTGCCTGCAGTTCCCATGGCGATCCATTCTGCATTCAACTAAACTCAATCACCTTCTTTAGATCCATATTTTCCACTCTTCTTTCATTGTAGTATCATCTAATAAGTAATTCTCTGCACTACTCTTATAATATTTAAATTTGCATAGCTCAGATAATACCATTTCCTGTTGAACCAACAATTCAAAGAGGGTGTAAAAATCCTATTAAGTTTCAATGTTACTAGAAAATTTTGGTAAGTTTATGCTCAGAAACTTATCGTTAATTGCTGCCAATTCTGCAATCACTGATTTCACTTTAAGTGACTCCAGGGTAGACAGATGTTGATATTTGGTTTTTGCTTCACCAATGACATAAAAAAAAAGCAATTGCTTTTTGAAGAAGTGGCTAGGTCCATAGATTTTTCCTCATGAGCAACACGAAACATAAGGATATTGTCTTATACACTGTTAAAATTCTCCTTTAATGAGGCAACTTTGAATTTTGACTGGAAAGCCACTACGCTGTCTAGGAAGAGTGTCTTGAACTGATCTAAAAGATTAGTGGTAAGGATCATCATTGCTTATTTTGTTGAGTTCAATGAAGTATGCTTTTGTTCCACCATGAGGTTTCATATGAGTTCACGGGGATAAAACTCTAGAACAAGCGGTTGCTAGAAATATTAATGAAATACGAAAAAGCAGAAAACAAAATTAATAAATGACTAACGTGATATTAGTTTCTAACTCGAGCAAATCCCTGCTTGGGCTCCGATAATATACCTATAAAATCTTAAGTATATTAGACTAAATCCAGAAGTGGAAGAACTGGATAACTTCAACAACAGTGGTCAGGGTTCTGCCCTTTGACTGGCTTCCCCACCTGAGCAGGTTGCCCTATGGAGAGAACCTTACTTTGTTCTCTATGTGTGTTTAGTGTTTTTTTCTGTTGTATTTACGTGCTGTCTACTAAATTGAATGCAAATCTAAAAGAACATGAAGGTGAGCCACAAGGACTGATAAGTCGGAGGTTGTGGCTAAAAACCACATCCCTATCAAACTTGAATAAAATTATCAACATGGAAAAGTTCAAATCCTTGCAAGTCATAGCAGCAGAACAGGAAATTTCAGGAAGCCAAACCTCCAACCTTCCCTTACTCATGTTTTTTGTTAAATTCTTTTTATGTAAGACCTTATTTTAACTGGTTATTATTAACATTTTTTGAACAGCTCCCTCTGAACAAATGATCACTGTCTACAAAACCTGAACAGTACTAATACTTCAAAAATATTGAATAATATCCAGTTGCCAATAAATTTATAGATAAAGAAATCTTTTTATGTTGAAACACTTTCCATAAAATTGGTTTTCATTCTGTCAGAATACATACCTTAAAAATGTACAAAAATTGTATGATGGTATCTTTAACCTATCACAGTACAATAATAATGCCAAAGCATTCCTCATACCTGGCATTGGATGACCAAGCTGAATAATTGTCTTATATGTTTAAAGATTTTCTTTAAATATATAAAACCTGTAAAAATGAGTTGCTGTGAGACAGGTTTGTGTGTGCATTTCATTTTAAGGCAGGAAAATGCACGACCACACATGACAAGTTTGTATTGCAATATCTCAATGATGTGGGTATATGGACATATGAGGTGGTCAGCTCATTGCCCGGATTTAAATCCTGTAGAGGATAAGTGGGATGAACCTGACAGACATGTAAGACAGGTCGACCCCCCACCCTCTAACTTATACAAGCTAAGAACTTCTTTAGTAAAGACATGGAAGGATATGAATCAAGAGGTTGCAAGAAACTTGATAAAAAGCCTGCCTCGGAGACTCGAGGCTGTGATTCAAGCCAGAGGAGGAATTATTCGATACTAAACATAATTTTTTTTTTAATCAGAAGAATTTTTTTGTCAGAAATTTCTGTATAATTTTTTATCAATTAAATTTTAAAAAGTGAACCTTCATGTACACGTATTTGTTTTTTATATGTCCTAATTTAATTATCAATTTCAAATAAAAATATTATTTTCAACTGCTATTGGTCAAAATTCCTTGAAACTGGTAAACTGAGAGCTCATAGTAACCTATATGAACATGTGAATTCATTTTGGATTTGAGTTGATGTATTTATCAGGAATTGTCCACTCAAAACAAAATATTAAGCCAACTCATAAAGAGATCTTAGGGGCAGATGTTGATTGATTGTGGGATACTGTTTTGAATACTTTTTTTTCTGCCTACAGTTATTTTTAATTCAACTCTTGCTGTAGCTTGTAGCTTCAGGCAGCTAAGCTCCCATATACCAGCAAATGTAGGAGACTTGTACTTAAGTGAATTGAAACTGAACAGACTTGTTTTTCAGCAACAGACAATCATGACACAGCAAAAGCCATCTTAGAAGATATCAGCATAATTAAAAAAGAGAAAGATAAATATTATAAATAATTGTGGGCGGAGGTTTAATGCCTGCTCAAATCACTCTCCTTTCCAAATATTTTAGTGTACGAACGAGTATTAAAAACTTATAAGATCCATACAAATTCAGGTGTCAGGAATGGAATCATGTTCTAAGTGATCAAATTATGAATTATTTAAGTTTTACTGCCCTCATTTACATTTTTTTCTGTATGTGGTCATTGCACTGATTTCCTATTGGAAAATCAGAAATTCAAATTGTGGATTATGAATCTACATAATTAACAAAAAAATATACATCAACTTCTCACAAAAATTAATTTTTATATTTCAAAACCATGAAATTAAAAATTTTATTTAAGAAAATTTCAGGTTCAGTAGGATTTAATCATATGATTATTTTTATTTTTGATCTACATGTTAAATGATAGCTTAATGATGATTAATTTATATTAAATGTCTGCTCAGTATGCAACTGTTAATTTATACTTAGGTTCCGTATAGAATTATTTTATTGGTAGTGTACTAATCTAATGAACATAATTTTTAATCTTTAACTTTTCTTTTATATTTTTAAACCCCTTCTCACTGTTATGATGAATTGTATTAGCTATTTCACTGTTGAGTTGGCCAAGTTTCACAAGAGCTATCGGTGATGTAATAAACCTATTAAGATTTTTTTTTCTCTGGCACTAAAAATTGTTTTCTATTTTGAATATTGCTTCTGCGTCATTATTGTCCTCTATTGCATAGAGCATATAACTTTCCAATCTACATCTAGTTTTATTTGTCCAAAAGTTTCCTCCACTATCTAAGTTATTAGCTTTAATCATTATTTGGTTCAATTAAACTCATTACATAAAAAATACACAAGGCTAGCATAATAGTTAAGATAATCTGGAATAGAGAGACACAAAGAAACCTCCCTAAAAAACAGTATTTTATTCACGGAGGCACAGGGGTGTTATCAACTGACCTGATTACACCCACTTCCTTATAACCTAGAGAGTACCACTCCATTCGATATCAACCGAATGTTCAATAATGATTTATTTTGTACTATACGTATGTATATGTGTATTTTGACTAAAGTAATAATAATAGCTTCAAAAAGTCAAAGTTGATCTACAATCAATTTTATGTGTTTAACAAGGGAATGGCCTCTTTTGGCTATAATAGTACCAGACTCAGGGCTTTGAAAAGCAAATCAGTTTCACAATATTTAGGTTCTGGGTTCAAATCCCTAGACGGGTAGTGATTTTTTCATCTGTTTGTAGCTTTGTTAATGCATACGGGTGACTTCTGAAAGGAAAGTCAGAGTAGTACATAACAGTTAAGACTAAAATTATTCAGTTTTACTTACACATTTCTTCATAATTTGTTTGTTTTAGGTATTCTCCTTTGGCTGGTGACCTTCTTGCTAATTCAATGCTGCCTGGAAATGCAATGAATGGCTCAGGATGGTGTATATTTGTTTACAATCTTGCCCCAGAAACTGAAGAAAATGTATTATGGCAATTGTTCGGACCTTTTGGAGCTGTCCAAAGTGTTAAAGTCATAAGAGACTTGCAAACAAACAAATGCAAAGGGTTTGGTTTTGTTACCATGACAAATTATGATGAAGCAGTAGTTGCTATTCAATCACTCAATGGGTACACGCTTGGTAATCGAGTTTTACAAGTGTCATTTAAAACAAATAAAAGTAAAACTTCTTAAAGAATTTCTTTTATTCCTTATCTGTGACGTACGGTCTAGTCATTCTGTGTTTAAGACTGTATAACCCCATAAGATCTCCTATATTTTAGTTTAGTAAGCTTATGTTATTTAATGTGTTTGAACTACTTATATCAAAGATAAGTAATTTATATTGGGGTTATGCAGTCTTAGATTTAATACAGGTTTTGTGTGTATATATATATGTGTCTGTATGTGTCTATATAAATATATATATATATACATATACATATGTAGATACATACATGCATTCGTATATATACATATATATATATATATGTACATACATACATGTATAAATATAAATATATATATTATACTATTATATAGTATTTTTCAATCTTAAGAGAATCAGGCTCTTGAATAAACTAGTTGAAGCTAGTGCAAGTCCTGTCTGTGTTTCCTACACCATCTAGGATATAATTATGGATGCAAGTAAAACTGATTATTAGCTCTATATTGCCAGTTTTATTGTTTATATGTATTTATTATTAATAATACAATTAATAATGATGATTATTGTTGTTGGTAGCCCTGTAGATTCAGCATCATTAAGAGTGTTAGATAGTATCAATGTTGTATTCTATAATTCTATTATTTAATATCCATTATTTGATTTGTGATTTTGTAATAATGACTTTCATTACAACTATATCAATTTTTAAGAGTTTGTATGTCATGTTTTCAATGATATTGATATTATTTAATTACTAAAGTTAGAATATTGTGTTGAATAGTGTACTTTTTTCATATTTAATCTGTTACTTTCTAATAAATATTTTCTTCAATAAATTTGACTCTTGTGTACATTAAATTAAATTAGTAAGAAAGTTAAGTCTTATATACTTTAAACTACATGAGGAAGAAATTTCTCTCTTATATACTTTTGATTACATGTGTAAGATAATTTTTTAAGGCTAAGAATTAATATTGTCATGCTGTTTAGTTGTCAAGATTTTTTAAAAAAAGCATTGCTACAAGTTTTAAGTGCACTTCCACGTGCTTAGGTATTTCAATTATTTTTTATTTATATTTAAAGTATCTCAGCAAGATTAGGAGATATTTACAAAGCTCATTATACAGATTTATGTAGCTTATTAAATGAGCGCTTTTGTTTTTCTTTTTTATCATGCATTGACTGGTGTACTAATGCAATATTTAATTTATACCATATATATGTATATATATATAAACATATATATAAATATATATATGTATAATATTATTTTAATTTACTTATTATGTACTATTACATACATATGTAATTTAGTTATTTTAACTTAAAATTTTAAATGTAATTTTACATTTCGTCTTTTTTTTTCTAATTTCATATTCAGAGTGAGAAATTTGACTCCTCATCAAGTGGAAAATTTGCACTTTAGTTGGAGATTTGAATTAGTTTGATTTAAATGTTGGGTGTATTTACAAGGTTTAATTTTTATTTATTTTCTTAATAGATTCTTTTATGATACCTGGGTGTAAATGCAATCATTACTAGTTTTAATTTTAGAAGCATATTTGTGTTGGTTTTAAAATATCCTAACATCACATTGATGATGACATTGATTCTTTTTCTTGTGTTCTTTTTTTTTTTTTTTTTTTTGTAATGTTAATCCATTTGCTGTTACGTTACAAATTGTAGAAGTTGTTTTCTTTATTGTCTTTTTGTGTTATGTAAGCGATTAATTATCTAAACTTACTTCTTATAAAGCTTCTTGAACAACTTTTTTTATAATAATTTTAATCCTTGATTTATTTTGTATAATTGCCTGTATGATTTGACTTATGTTTTCTTTAGAAATTTTTGTGTGCTTATAAATTTGATTTATTATGTGTTAAAATTTATACAACCAAGCATTTATATTACACAAGAATAATTAAGGATGTGGTAAGGGGGAAAACACAGACTTGCACATTAAGTATGAAACTAACTAAGAACACTTTGCATTAAAAACTTGTACTCATGTACATAAGTTAATACTTGTATGTGATATTTAGTATCCTTTAATACAATTTAAAGAACTTATGTAAATGATTTGCATTGTGTGCTAAGAAGCATTCCGTAAGTAAATTCATGCAAGAAATATGAAACTGTACCTGTTTAACAGTATTTCTGTGTAATTATTTTTATGAAGGATAATGTTTATAGAATAGTCTTCTTTATGATGAAGGCCTACTACAAAGAAAGAAATATCCTCATTTTTGAGGGGCATAATGAGTTTTACACTTAGCTCAAATTTTTGATTAAACAGCATATATCCAGATACCAGTAATTAAATTTTGAACAATCATTTTGCTCAAATATTGTTATCATGGCTATTTGAAGTTCATAATAATTAATAGTTGTCATTGATTTTCTCTGGTCAGGAAATTGAATATCCTTTAGTTATAGTAGTATTGGTTACATTGTTTATAGAACTGTATAATATTCTGCAATAAATTGTGCAATACATAATAATTTTGATTTTGTTATATCTAGGGTGGGTATAATTCCTCTAATTAAAAACTTCCCAAGTTATTTTCATTTTTTGCAGTTGTATTAAATATATAATTTTCTACTTATTATTATATTCTTCATTAAGATCTGTTTGAAGTACATACATTTTAACTTAAAATATATTAAAAATACAATTCATAAACAAATTTAGTAAATTTTCTGAAACCTCAGTTATGGGTTTGATATCTCATTATAAATTATAAAGTGCAGAAACATGTTTTAGTTTTTATTTTGTTTACTCACTATCTTAATTCTTTACATGAAAATTGAAGTTGAAAAAGTATACTGTTCGAAAGTAAAATCAGTTTTACACAATAAATTGAGATTGTTGTTCCTGAATAATTATTTAATTTATCGCTTATGCATTTTAGAGCGATGATTTGCAGGAACAATAACATAAATTTTCTAAAACAATATATACACTGTTTCATACAGATTAATTCGCATATGAAATGAAATTTGTATTAATAAAACAGATGCAGGTTTATTTAAAAAAAAAAACCAAAAAAAAACCATTGCTCATGCAATTTACCAACAATTGTACGTGCACGAACGCATACACACATTTAAACTTAAGATTTGTTATATAAATTTTAACAGCTATTTATATATTGAATTAATCAATATGATCCTTTGATTTCTTATTATTTTTAAAATTACATCTTATTATAACCATTACGGTTTTCATAAAAATTATTTTACTGGTATTAATCTTAACTTCGCTTAGTAGATTGTCATATGTCTTCTGTAACTTATATTCTGTAAATATATATATATATATATATATATATATATATATATATATATATATATATATATTAAATGTATGTTGACTCCCATTATATGTTGAATTGTATATATTGAAATTGTAATAGATTTAATGTTGTTGGCGTATTTACTGTACTCTAAGTGATTACCATGACGTAATATAAGTGAGAGAGGGATTCAAAGGCATGAGAAACTAAGAAATTTGTGATATCGAATATTTGCATTTAAAATGTTCAAAATAAGACAAGTTGAAGTTTTTATCGCATAAGTTTTGTTTCATCATATTTCTTTCTAATTACTATTATTTAGAAACTATAAAATATATCATGTTATTGAAAGCCATCTTATAAGAACAAAGATGATGAGAATATCACAGGCCTAAATTTCTCCTTAACTATAGTACTCATTGATTTTACACCATTAAAAATTCTAATTTCTCCTATTTATTATTTATTTACACGTATGTCATTAGTTTTAGGAGTCCCTTGATAAGATAAGTGTTAAATGAATATTAAAGCATTAATACACTGATCATTAATGAAAAAAATGTATATTTGATGTAAAAAGAATATTGATATTACTATCACTTTTTTTTAATAAGGCAAATGAGACAATACTTATATATGTACAAATTCCTCCATATGCAAATTACTAAACATTCCAAACATTTTGTAAATTAAGGAGAAAAAAAGTGATCCTAATTTCACATTTAAAAAACAAAAAAATGTTTGTTTTGCAATTTTTATACTTTTCATACCGCATTATCTTTGAAAACGTGACTTCTCCCTAATTATATATTACAAAAATTGCCAGTAATAATATCGATAATAAAGGCCTGTAACAATATCTAATAATGACCATTACCTTGTAATAACATAATTCTTGGATTATGGTGTATATTCTTGTATTGTCATACATGTACATACATTCATTCAGTTAAATTAAACATTGAATTGTCCCTTTGAATTGTATTCATATACATATGATTTTTAAATTCTACAAGCCAAAAATTTTCTTTAATATTTAATGGTGTTATTCTTAAAACTTCTTCCTCAGTCAATATAAATTAACTATAATTAAAAGTATAACAGTTGTTATCAATTTTGGCTGATAATGTTCAAATTTTGTAATGTAGGAAATAAATAAAATAAATATATATAACAAAAAATGTGTTCAAGTGCTGGAATCTTGTTTAAAAGATAAGTGACTGGTTTTAACTGAATAGTGGATATTGTTAGATGGTTTAGGATCAGATTGAAGACTGTTCATACAATCCTGGTACAAACTCAAAACACATTTTATACACTTCTAGTTAATATTCTCCATTAGCTTTGAATAAAACTCATTTTCAATACTGAACTAGTTATTTTTATGTAAAGCAGAGCAGGTTTTATAGTTTGTAAGTATAACACCAGAATACCAATTCAATCACACATTGATGCTAGTAATTAATGTATGAGGATATGCATGCATGTATACATAAAGTTAATATGTGCATTCATATACAGTTCATTATGTCATCCATTCATAACTAATTATATTTGTGTGATATAAAATTGTGGTGCTCTGATTGTATATTATGCTCATAAAAATTAGTATTGGCCAGAAAGAAAGATTTGGCAAAGTAATAATAGTGTAAAAATTGTAATTTAATAACTGACAAATATTTCGTACAATGTGCAATGAAAATTATTGTTTGAAGGCATACGTCCATAGTGTGTTAAATGCAAGATTATATTTGCGTTCCAGTATGAAAAATAATGGCGAGGTTGGATATGTGTGAAATAAATTCTTCAATATCATATCCATATGTTAATATATAAGTATACTTTTCTTGCATCTAAGAAAAGCAGTGATCATTAAGTAAATAAATACGTAATTGTATATATAAATTGTAATCTAGGCCCTCAAATGGGGACCGGTTTCTTCAAATTTTTAATTTACAAAATTTATTACTTTTGGAATAAAATCAGATCTTCCAATACAAAAAATAACTCACTCACTTTTCCATAAAATATAGGTGAATAATCGTATTAAGTATTTATTTGTGTGTGTGTGTATAAGAGATAAAGATATGTGTAATAAAATAGGAAGTGAATAGAGGTTTATTATTTCAGTAATAAATGTTTGAAACATTGTGGAGATGTGAATGTGTGATGCATCCAGCATGCAAGGCGTAATTGTGTTTTTTTGGTATATGATTATATTTAATAGGATACAACTCAATGTAACATTACAACGATAATTATATAAAAACTAAATGTTTTTTGTGAGTATGAATGTACAAAAAAAATATATAATAATAAATCAGAATGTGATAATGTTAACGTTTTGACCCCACGGTGCATGTTATTATAGCATTTGAATTTTAGGTAAAAGTCATATATTGTGTCAGTATTTTAGGCACACAGGGTCAGGTTTACTATTATTTTATACAGTTCTTTAATCTAGTCAACCTTAAATATTGTTCTGTAAGAATACGATATACTTATATATTAGCTTATTTGATCCATACATCACCACATTAAATTGGCACTAAAGAATTATATTAAAGAAATGCCTTATTCTTTTTGTTTTTATGTGTAAATACGTTATTTGAATATATATATTTGTTTATTTCTTCAGTAATATAGAATTAATAGTCTGTATATAATGTGTCAAATATCACAGAAAAGCATTGAGCATTGGTAGACAAATTAGAGCAATATTGCTGTTTTATAAGCAAGAAAACTAAGAATGTGAAGTGATGAAATAGAGTAAAATATAATATATTAGTTACAGGAGGCCTATTAATTTATTCTTATGGTCTTTTTCCTTGATACTAATTAAAAAAAAAAAACTGTAACTAAAGCTAGTCTTTACTTAGATTTCTTTTATTTTAACTTTTATACACCTTTTTATCTACAATGTTAATATACAAGAAATCATATCTCCAAAACAAGGAGGTGGGATTGTTCATACCTAAGCTCTTATTCTCCCATCTCTTTGAGTTGGGGTTATAAATATATTTCTATATAGGCTGTGTATATGTAGTAAAGTGTATGAAAATCTGCTGGCTTAGTTAAAAAAATGTCTTTCTGTAACATCTGTGTTTTAAAACATTGCATACAAACCAAAGGGTTTTTCTTTTTATCAAGTACTTATAGATGTTTTATAATAGATATTTGACACACTCCCTCCATAAAGGCCATACAGAGTGTGATATTTTCTTCAAAAAAAAAATATAAAAAAAATAAAAAAATTGCAACCTCTGATTCTTAAGTTTATAATTATTGTATGCAGAAATAAGTTTCCTGTAATGATAGCTACAAATTTATACTTTGAGTAAAATATTTATTTGTCATAATACAAACCAAATTAAAATATCTGTTTTTAACTATTTAGAAGAAAGTTGGTGTTAAAATACTATTGAGATTAACACACCTGTGAGACCAAACATATAAATATTTAATACATATATCGTTATTTAAACACTCAGGAATACAACTTTTCTTAACAGTCTGGTAAATTTAATATACTAGGTCTTGTTTAGTGAAGTACAATGGTTGCCCCGTGTAAATATGTACATTGTTAATGTTTCATGCATTTGTATTCTAATTATTATCCAAAACCGTTTTCCCATTCATTAATATATGCAACTAGGATAGGAAAATGAATTAGGAATCAAATGCAAGAAACATCATAAAATGAGTAGTGATTTATATATAATTGGAATGAAATACTTTGAGGAAAATATCATTATATGTATTTTGTTTTTATTCAGTATTTGTACTTGTAAGGCCCATGATGTAAACTGAGTTAGATTCCTTGCATTGCAGGATAAATTGATCAATACTTTTTAACTATTTAAAATTGTCTAGTACAATTGTAATATTAGTACATATTATGAAATCCATTTATTATTCTATTTATGATATTGAAATAGTATTCATGTCACACAGAATTCAACTTTACGATTGTAAATATTTTTAGCTTTTTTATTTTCATCTCATTATAATTCAACAAATAGTATTCACGTTTAAACATATATATATTTTTTTTTTTTTTAAACAACAAGAAAAGTTACCTACAAGCATGTCTGAGGCAATAAATATGTGAAAATGGGCTCTTTAACATTTAAATGAATATGTAGGAATAAGTGTGTATAAGCCCAACTATATAGGTTCAGTTTTAGGCATTGTTAGTAAATTACCAATTGTGTATTGTCATTTAAATTTTATGTACTGTGTTACCATATAGGCTCATTAGTGTAGATATCCATAGAACCCTTCAAGTACTTGCGCTTCCAAGTACGTTTTAGCACAAATGCAAATATATCCGCTATGCAACAACATAGTTTTATAAGCGCCATAGTTTTTTGTGGTGACTTACATAATTTTGTGTGATTAATAATCACATAATTTATATTATAACTTTTAATTCTTTACTTATATATAAATTAACATAAAAATGCAGGTTGCAGCTTATACACGATGATGCAGTTATTATGTTATTATCAGGCTGTGTCACTGAGGGTACATGATGAATAAGTTCCATAAAACTAAAATGAACAGTGTTAGAGGGACATTTATCAGTGTATCCATGTCCAATAAATGTTCCATATTTAGAGTGATGTAAATATGGCATGATTTCTGCACCATTTTGTATATTTTGTTTTAATATCTTTCTCTAACATTCTTGCTTAGACTTGACATTAATGTCTTATTGTTTGCTTAAATATTGTACACAAATATCGTAACTACTTTGTGTCTATTAGTTGTCTATTTATATTTTATCTATTACACTGTAATTATAAAAATGGATGTTTGGCTTCCTATATAAATTTCTTAATTTTTTCACTCTCAATCCCATTTTTGGAGTGATAAAACTTAATATTAAGAAAACCTCATAGTTATGTAATTAATTGTGCATTTTAATTCTAATGTTCTGTGTGACCCCCTAATTATTTGCTATGTTTGAAGACCAATTATTTTATGGTAAATTAAGATGTTTCTACAATATATTGTTACTCATTTAAAAATTGTTAGTTGGCATGCTGTTGAAATATACATCACCAAATTAAATCAACAGTATACCAATTGGGTAAATAGTGAGGTAAAATTTTTCAAAAGTATCTTTCCATAACAAACTTTGTTGTAATTGCAATATTTGTACTTTTCCATGTTAAGGACTCACAATAAATTATTAAAAAAATGATTATTTCTATTTTTACCCTTTTAAGATACTAATTAATTTTATTTATTGTAAGAGGTTTTAAGAATTTAGGGAACTTCCTTTGAAGGATTTATTTTCAGCTACTTGTAACATTTAGTTTTTAGCTCAGTAAATCTGTTACAATATGTTTTTTCAAGCATTGGTTTTTAACAGAGCCAACTTCTTTAGTCAACTAGGCTATTAAGATGAGATATTACTAAAATTTTTCCCAAAGGGTCAACAGGTTTATTATTCATGAAAATAAATTGACAGTAACCTCATGTACAACCATTAAGAAAAACTGTATTTAATCTGAATGATCCTACATTATTTCGCGATAGGAGTTTTAAAAATAAATCTGACTCTTCTGGTTCAAGGTTATATGATTAATTATTGCCTCTTAAAAAAAAATATTTTTGTTTGATATTACGATCATTATTTTTATTTTTTCCATTCAAAACTCAAAAGATTGACAACAGTGTAAACATCATGTGACATTTATAGGTTAAGGGGTCGAATAAAAATAGGTCCCACTATGACAATGAAAAATGATAAATTTTATATATTTTCATGTACAAGAACCTGCCATGTAAGATAGATAAAAAGAATTGGTGATTTAAGAGTAAAATATATTTCCCATGACATTTAAGTAATAATAACTAGTAGATCAGATCCAAGTATCACTTGCCTGATTTTTTTTCAAAAATTGATGCGTCTGTACAGGACAATTAAAATAGAATAATGTTTTTTACAATAAGTATTTACAAGTTGACCTTAAAATACCTGTTTTTTTTGGTATAATTAATTATTTTTTAAATTTCATTACAAATGAATATTGCATATAAAAAAGATAGGTGGATACTACAAGTACAACTTTTTGTTAACTCCTGAAGCAACATGTCTGAATTAAAACACAGCCAAGTGCCCACTAGCAAAATAACCAAAACTATTTCAAAATATGACCAGCAAATTATACACAGGATGTAATGTAAATGATGTCTGAAACTTAAGGAAGTGATAGTATACCTCAAAACCAACAGAAAACTTCATTTGGGCTATTAGCTAACAGGGAAGGAGTAAATTTAAAAAAAGCTCTTTAAGTTAGGTAATTCCCAATTGCAGCATCGTAGACTATACATTCTCTACAAAAACAAGTAGAATCTGTCTTTGTAAAAACCATTTGAACGGGACTTTCAAGCGGCTAAATTACAAAAAGTTCTGTTTTTCTTAAAATTGTGGATTATTCACAATTTCTTTTAATAGCCTCCTACTGGACTACAGATTCCCCACTTTTAAAAAAACGTCCTTGTTTAATAAGCTGTAAAATAAAAATTGAGGGGTCGACATACCTCTTGATATTATTAATAAACACTGGTACTTTGAGAATACAGAATTTCACATCACATAACTGTTTTACAAAACTGGAGACAAATTTCAGCTTATCCTATGACAGACCTCAACTAAATTAACATGGACTTAAAGGTTATTAAAGTGTACAATAAAATTTATGGAAATTATATAAAGAAATCTTATTAGCTAATACAACCTAAAATTTTTACTGTTATTATCTATAGTTGGCTTAAATATAGTCTCCAGGGATTTGTTCAAAATTTGAATACATAATAAGAAGGTTGGAAATTAGATGTTCCGTTTGAACAGATATTAATTTTTTTTAATGACCTACAGTTCATTTGCTAAGAGAATGCCGTTGAAATTTTTTCTTCCAAGTTCAAACACCATTTCAATGTATCAATGTAATCATTGATTTAAACATTTCATTTAGTCAAATAGTCCTCTTGATCGAGCACCATATTGATGTAGCATTCAAATACATATTAATTAAAATAATTTAAACGAATGTTAAGTAAGTCTCTGATCAGGAAGTCATTTTGATGTAGCATACTTACATATAATTTAACTATTATAATGAAATATAAAGTCCTTTTTCCAGGAAGTCGAATTTGGCGTAGCAATTGATTTATTAATAATGAATGTTAATTGGTTTTATGTTATATTCCTGGAGGGGATACCTGGTTTTGAAATAGTAACAATAAGCATAAATTTGTTAAATGGAATGATTTATGAGTTTTTAAAGGGAATGAATCTTTTATGCAAGATGAAATTTAAATATGATTATTAACTCAAGTCGGCGTTATATAATGCTATACTGCAGTTAATGTTTAATTTTAATAAGCTCAAAGATCTTATTCAAGGTTATTGAAATATAAAAACCTTCCTGAAAAGGACTTTATATTTCATTACAATAGTTAAATTATATGTAAGTATGCTACATCAAAATGACTTCCTGATCAGAGACTTACCTGATACACTGGTGGCAAGGCTGTGTTCAGGGCCAACCGAGGAACAGATAGACAATGGGAGGCAAGCATGGGTTTTTATACCATCATCCTCATGCCTATTCTTGGAGACAGTTCATTTATGTCTATTGTTTATGGCTTTCCCGCATTTCCCAATGTAGCCCTGAATAGTGCTGTGTCCTATTGGTTTATAGCTTCATAGGTAAATAGTCCTAATTAACTTTAGTGCATGCCCCCTTCATAGTTTCAACTTTTGTAAAAAGGTTTTTCTCCATGGCTTTTCCCATCATTTCCCTCGATTTGTAGAATGGTTGTTTCCCATCAACAAATTTAAGTCTGTTTAGAGTAACCATCTTACCTTGGCTTTGTTTGCTATAATGGTACATATTCCTTTTATGTTGAGTTATCGTACTATTTTATCCATCCTTCATATAATATCTCGTTATGCGAGATGGTTCGCTCCAATATTACAACCTTGACCAGCCTAACATAATCTTCTTTATGATTTTATATCACTGACATTTTAGTATTATTACTTTCTACCACTTAGAAATAGTTTAGTTTAAAAGATTTTTTTTTAAACTTCCAAAAAACTACAACTAACTATATATCTTGTGAATCCGAGAGAGCAAGAAAGTGAGATAAAGCACAGCAGAAAACATGGATAGGTAATAAATAAGGTCTTTTAATATATATATATCAATAATAAAAATAATAATTTCTATAATATATTAGTAGTGTAAATACATTTAATTTATCAAATTGTAATTTTTATGGAATAATTAATTGAAACACTTAAGATAAATGGGGATTAACAATATTCTTAAGATTGTTTGTCTACAAGATAAAAAACCTGTACTGGTACAGCCTAAAGATTCACTGCTAAATAACAATTTACATATTCTTGACCAACAGAACTACTGGATAATAGAAGGTGAAATGGTCAGATTCATGTTCCCACTGCCAGGTGTTATCTCCAACCCAGAGAAGAACCAGGTATCCGGTATACATTTTACTGATTTAGGGTGATAGAACCACTATACGGGCTCATGATAAACCAGACCAGCATTGATGCACAGTAAAATATGTAAACTTCAGAGTAAACAAGTCAATTTAAGGAATTTAAGCAAAAAATAACATTCGCTTGCCACAGCCAGCCTTGAACCCATGGCTGGACCGGCACTGCCTAGTATAATTCAACAATACAGTAGACTACACCATCAGAATATGTTTCTCTCTATTATTAGATAGAATATTACAAAATGGAGAAAAAGGAAATGTAAATATTTTTTATTTTTTTATTTATTAAAACAAAAATAAATCTAATTTAATAACAATTCCCTGTTCATTGATTGTTGAAAATCAAATAAAATATATATCCATACAAGTATAAACATGTATATATATACCGTCTCTTATTCATGACAAAAAAAGGCAAATATTTGGAAGAACAAAAATCTTTGGCTTTTATAAGGAAATCTTAATAATGTATAAATATAGTTTTTCTATGACTAATATACATGTATATATAAAAATACAAACACAAATTACATTAACATTATTATATAACCTAACATCACTTTATAAAATATATAGCAATTATAGTATTGCCAATGGCACCACATATTGCATATTTATATTAACAGTTATTTATTTATTTTCTAGAAAACAAAAACAAGTAGTATTTGACATAAAAAAAAAGTTACTTCTTTTTGTTCACAAAAGTATAATAGTATAAGACCTAAGGTATAATTAAATACATTTACTCATTAAATCAGAGTTGGGAAGTATTCAGTGTAGAATAATTTTAAATAATTAATTCACATTAAAAATTAACAACATAAATTTTGCTTTCTTAAATTAATGATTAATTATAACAATTTGCTATCAGTTTTCTGGTTTGTGAGTAATTGATAAGGTAGAGTTGGCGGATGGGTTCATCAAAAATTCGAAAAGTAGATCAATTTTATCTGAAGAACTACATCATTTTTCAGGGGGAAGGTTGACATAAAGACTAGTTATTCGAGAGTAGAAAAAAGAGAGTAAAATAGTCATAATTTACTACATTTTACCAAAGTAACATTGCAATGTAGAAAGAAGTAAGGGCTCATTAAGTGATGTAGCATTGCTTTTATGTGTTAAATCGAAATTTTAATACAAAATACATTTAATAATATTGTGAATTTTGTTGTGTTATAGACCTCACCATTATCTGTAATTCATAGCCAAAGAAAATGTCTATTGACAAGATCGGGTTTTGAACTCAACATCTTTCCCAACATCCAGTCGAGGGCACTACTGTTTGAGATAGCATATACAAGTGAAGATATCCCCAATATGAATTCTCTTTGGTCAAAGTCTCTCAAAGTAAAGCAATGTACCATGGTGGACACAGAAGGTTAACAGGGGGAGTAAAACGAGTCACATGTTTTTAGTTACCTAAAGCTCATTTTTCTCTGGCCTGTGTTAAAGCATTAAATAAAAATACAAGATATTTTAATGGTTTGGTTATGTTTGTTGGATGAGTGATAACTGGGATCAATGGAAAGATGGTTTGAGGCTGTTACTTCACACTGAAGAGTTAGTAAAAGAAGAATAAGTATTTGTTTGAGGTGATAAATAAATACTGTTTTTAAATAGTTTGCATAATTCTGGTTCAAAATATATGAATTACAATAGAAAATATGTTAGGATGCAATTAACTGTAATATCACTCAATAGTTCCCAACTCTGCATAGAACATTGTTAATAGATTAAAATAAAATCTTATATAAATGTATAATGCTGTATTTTATTGGAAGGATATGAAAAACATTTAAAAAAATGTACACTCCTGTCCAATCATCTGAGAAGCCTAATATTTGGATTGCCTTATTGATGATAAGAGTTTATGGTCTGTATTCCCAAATCTAGCACTGACATCTCCAGAGCATGATAAATAATAAACAGACTAGGGAAAATTATAACTGAATCTACAGTATAACATACAAAATAACAAGTTTTGCTGAATTGACAGTTAGTACAATTATGGACTATGTCTCAGATAAAAAATCTTACTTCAAAGGCGCAAGTTCTTCATGGAAAATAACATTTTTGTTTTATTGCTTTTGTTTTCACAAGGGAATCGACTTTGGTAAATTCCTGGATAACAATCCTTAAACTGAAACATAATAAGAAACATTTTTCAGTAATTATTAATAATGAAATGTTAAAGTGAGCCTGTAACCCCATTGTTTTAAGAATTTAAATAAAATATATAGTGACATGGATGGAATTCAAATTTAGGACACCCTGATCTCCTCTCAGGTATTTTCACATTGGTTTGATTTGGTATACCTCAGTTGGAAAGTACCAGGCCAGAGATCGGGAGACCATGAGTTCGAAACCTGGCCCTGTAATGAATGTATATATAATACATTACGTGCAAATAATACTGATAATTATAATGATTTTACCAAAAAGTTATCATCATAACAAAATTACTTCAATACCAAGACAAGCTTAATACATACTTTCATTCTTTACCAATTATTTCTTTCTATTGTCGGCCCAGATGTTGATTATACCGCAAAAGAGTACATAAAACCAATTCTGAATGCTATAAAAACCTTCACAAATGTATAGCCTAATAAATTTTCTTTCATGTTAAAATTATTAGTAACACATGAAAATAAATAAAGATAGGATCAACTACAAAATTTACTGAAAATAGAGTGGGTAAAGCATCAGCAATGGTAATTTTTACAGTAAATTAATAATTAGTCCTTGAGAAAGCCAGTTAAGATCATTGTTTGAAGAAAGCAATGCTAGTTACAACATAGAAAATATAATATGGCACATATACCACATACATAAGTTTGATATAAAAGACATTGATTCTTAAAATTACTAATGTAAACAAACAGTTGTAGCCTTGTTTAAAAGGAGTTAAAAGGACCAGTTCCATGTGGTATAACAGAAATATAAAGATCAAAACCAAGAATTGTAACTACATTTCATACTTTATAATAGTGTTATGGGAGGGAAAGAGACTTTTAAAATGGTTCCATGTATAGACAGGCCTGAAGTTATATTAAACAAAGAATGATATAATATTGTAATTATTGTAGAATATTTCAATGTAATAAATATATCATAACTTGAACTGACCAATTTCAGATGTTTTTTTCTTTCCTTCTCTGATATGTTCTTATTTTGTAGTATATGATCTAACAGTAGGGTTAATGAATTTGAATCTTCATTCTTTTTCATGTTCAATTTTTCTTCGGTAGTTTTATTACAAGATGTTATTTTCTGTAAAATGTTAAACAGATAAAATGTATAAAAAATGATTCAAATTTACTTATTAATAGTGATTGGTTATGCATTTTTAGTATATTTATTAAAATAGATAGTGTCATGGTCCGGAATCATTCACTGCAGACCCAGCTTCTGACAAGTCAAATATATACCACAATAACTATAATATATACAGTAGATGTGTGATTTCGTTCATTGAAGTGATTTTTTTGTCACTGTTTTTATGATTGTGAAATAAATAATTGCTTTTATGGAGGAAAAAAACTTTTATTTAAACTTATTGATCACTGTACATGACAAAATATACCATTCGTTGAGCTAACAAGATGGGGAACGCTCTCACCTGTTGACGAAACCAGGAAACTACTCGTTGGGCTATTGACATTTGTGCTAGGTTTGAACATAAAAACGGATTTTGTGCTCCCCCAGCTTATATAAACAGTTTTTCTCCTTTTTGTGGCAGTGTTAACACAAACCATCGAGGAATAAACCTCAGCTACCAAGACTGAATCCAGGAAGCATGGGAGGAACCGGCTGGCCAACATAAATATTTTTAAAGGGCCACTTGAAGGATAAATGAATACATACAGGTACGTTCACAAAGACTTACCTAAGCAAGTACCCAGTTCAATGAAATTACTGAAGCTGCAGGAACATTTAAAGCACATAAACAGGTTTTTCATTCTATCAACTTACTTCAGTGTCCATCAGATCCAGATGAAAGTTCAACATCAGCTCGACATCTAACTTCACACATTTATTCAATCAATAATTCAAATTAACTAACCCCATTAATATTAGTGTACCTGAGTTTGGCATCTACCCCCACATAAAAGTTTTGTTTTCATTTAACAGATTATTTTCTCCATGCCAATCATTTTGTTTATCTCAATCAGTTATACAGTCCAATAAATTCAGATCGAATCTACACTATACATAAAACGATTCTTATATTTAGCTAGAGCTAAAGCTCATCTCAACAAACAAGCCATACTTGAACTATTTATTCAGTTTTCTTTTTTTCTTTACCATATTTTTATTTAACTATTAACTGTTCTTACGAGGGAGCTAGGTCTTTGAACTGAAAAATAATATACTGTATTGAGAAGGGAGAATTAGTAACAAAATATCTGGCAATAGAATTCAAAATTTTTAATTAAAAAAAATAAAACCAAATTTTGGAATTTGTTGTTGCCATATAAAATTATAGTAGTAGACAAACTGCGTAAAGTGGAAACTTACTATTACTTGGAGGTAATTTATATAAGGTTCATGCAATAACAATTCTATAACACACAATTTTGGGAGGAATTGGTACCACATTGTTACACAATCCCTTCCAAACATAAACAACTCCTACAATTGTTGAACCACTTTTGCATTGCCTAGTGTATTTTGCAATCAGAAAATTTTCTCCTCTTCTTCTCAACACTTTATTAAGACCGTATGGAATTTATACAGTAGATTGAGGCATGCATACTATAGGCCCATACTGTAAGCACCTAAGATCCCTGGGTAGAATACCAAACATTAACCCTGTTTATTTAGTCTCCGTCGAGCAATAATTTGAGAAATTTAAACACTTTAAGCTTTTTAGAGAAGACAAATAGAGATCTTCATCAATAAAAATTAGATTATGGTTATTTAAGATCAACAATCCTAAAGTTAGGTAGCCCTTTACCATCCTGTACCCAGTCTTGGGTGATGATCTATAGAAGACAGAAATACAACCCAACATCGATCTTGTCTAATCTTCCCAATCAAATCTCTGAAAATAATAGCTAACTAAACTTACTCAACAAAACAGTTCATAATAACATTATTTATCATATTCATTTGAAGTTAAAAAACTGAAATATTAAACATGCTAAACACACGAACCGCTTAGCAAAAATCACCAGTCATGCTTATCATCTTCTTCAATCACATATGCATTGCCTAAAAAAGTCTTGTAAATCACATGATATAGAGATTCTTGGTCATTTTTCATAGATGTCTAACCATAGACAAGTTATCGTCTCCCGGCTGTAGACGATCAAGAAAAAAGAATGAATAAGGAGGTAGATGATATAACGTGATGGTTTGGTTTATAACTGGCTTTATTCTCCTCCTGATCCTCTATACACATGTTACAGGTTTGTTTACCTTAGACTATGTGGTATTAGGCTTAACATTGCCGTACCACTAGCCATAACTGACATATGAACCATCATATGTTCTATAACTCCCATTTTACAGTGAGATAGTTAAAGCAACATCATGGCAGCTTCCTTCTCCATTTCCTCATCCTAAATAATAGAGGTGACAAGGATTCAAGCCAGGAGGGGAGGAGGAGGTTTTTGGCTGTGTATAATTGGGCTGTATAAGGCTATATAAGAAAATTAAAATTAAAAGTACAAATCAATTTAAAAAGAATAGTAATTTTAGAGTAAAATTAATAAGATAGTAAGAAATGTTAAAATATTACTTAGATCACTAACCTTTAAATGTTGTTCATATAATTCATTTTTTATGTTAGATAACAAATCAGATGGTAATTCAGCAAATACAGTTTTATGATTTTCAACGACAAACGTTAAAATATTGTGAACAGTAGAATGATCACTATCTTTAATGTTCACCGATCTTAAAATACATCCCTCTAACTTCAAAAGCATCTGTAATAGCAAAATAGATATTTTAACTATAAATATTAGTCCCCATAACTGAAGAAATTTATCTTTAAATAAGTTTTTAACTAGCAACAGTGTAGTATATTTCACAAGTTATAATTTTGTATTCCAATTTCAGAGATTATTTTGTTGATAAGAAGAAAGCACTTGATTAAAAAAACTACAAAGTGATGCTGCCTAATTTATGAGTACATATCTGTACCTCGGAGGGATACAACACTATGTCCATTTTCATAACTTTACAGGAGAGGAGTTTTAAACTTTTTTTCAACAAAAAGTGTTATTGGCACAGCTATTGGTGTTGTTTTAAAACATGCTATATCCGGTTCTAACTGGTTTTGGACATAGTGCTCTATAAAGAAATAGATATATGAGAAAAGCTGATTTTAACTCTGTAATAAAGTCAATATGGAAAAAAATGGACATAGTGTTGTATCCCTCCGAGGTACAGATATATTTATGTAGCAATCTATAAATTATAAGTTATTTATTATTATCTGAGTGAATGTTCCATCGGGAGTTGGCATTGGTTAATAAAATCATCATAATGGTCAATTTATTTTCTCAATCAACAAAAGAATAATACAAATAATGTAAACAAACGTTTATTTTTAGTACCTATAAGTCAACATCACTTTCTTTCTTAACAGGAATCTGTTTTTTTTCAAATTGATAATGGTGTTAATTTTTTGATGGTGATAGATAAAACTTTTAACTTAATTTACAATGATAATTAATAGAGTAGTGCCAAAAGAGCGAAACTTAATAATAATTATTATGATATTATTGTACAAAAATCAAACTTACATTTTGTAATGTCAGTTCAGGAATTAGCAAGTTTTTTGAAACTTTGTATAAAAGTATACACAAATGTTTTAATTTGGCACGGTTGGCAGGAGGAAGAAGCATCAAAAGTAGTTGAAAAATATGACTTCCTAATTCAGTGATACCTGGATCCCACTCTGTTTCACAGGAATGGTGAGCATGAAGATGTCCTAAAATAATGTAATATTAAAAAATATCCAGGATTGGCTTTTATAAAGTTTGAAAATACACAAAAAATGATTTTTATAACTTACGTAAAGAATTTTCTGTATCACTCAATTCAAACTCGGATTGTGATAATGCTGTGTGAAATGAATGATCATCATCAGATATGGACTGGTTATGCTGTGTTACTTTCATAAGATTATTTAATGATTCCAATGCATAATTATAATCAAGATTATCTTGAGCAAGTAAATTTATATCTTCCAAAGAAAAGGATAATGCCTGATTTACATAAACAAAATTATTACACTGATTTAGATCTATATAGTTCATTTTCCTTGTCAGTTCATGTCTTTTGTTTAAACAATCATCACTTTTATGAGACAGAGGAACGTCATTTTCAATCAATTTTTTTTTATTCGGAGAAAATACTACAAAACCTTCATTTACAATTCCATTTTTCACATCATTAGAATGATAGTTCATAAAATTATCAATGGACTTTAATGGCATGTGACTTGCTTTAAATCTAGTTCTTTTGCTATTACCTCTATGGTAAAATTCTATCTGGGATGATGAGATTTGAGCATCTCTAAGATTTTGTAGGCCACTTTCACTAGAAGCAGCTTTCATTCCTTCAAGATGAGTTGCTGTTTTTCTACTCAAATGTATGCTATCTATGGAGCACTGAGGAACAACTCTAATAGTGGGGTCATCTGAAGTAAATGCTGCTTCATAGCAGTGGTTGGGAGGCAGTAACCGCTCTGGAAGGAAAATACTGGAATTTTTCTTCTTATTGTTTGATAATTTCTTAAAATGTGATTCATACTGGAGATTCTTCTTTGGACTTTTTACTACTTCTATACAATTTAAGTACTCAAGATGATGATAGACTGCTACATACAAATCATAATATCTTTGGCCAATAAGAGGAACTTCTAATGTTTTAAAGTAATCCGTTATAACTTGAAAAGCATCTATTTCAAAATTGGGGTATGAAGTCCCACAATAATCTTTTGATGTATCTGAAAACATAAAAATTTTTATGGATGGTTTCTAAACATAAAATACACCCCTTTTAAAATTTAAATTAACCCCTAAACAATAAGAGTCAAATATTTAGTTTGCAATTATTTTTCAATGGATGGAGGGATTTTATTAAAAATGTATTTAAATGCACCATAAAAATCTAATCACTTAACATTACAACTTTAAGTCAAACAAGGAAATAAAATCATGATCTATGCCTAATACTGCCTTCCGTTTAATAATTCTATAATGGTGAAAAATGAACATAGTGTTCTATACTTTTGAGATACAGATATATTTTATCAAAAAAATTCATAATTTCGTTTTTGTTTTTAAAAAAATAACTTTTTGAAACCTTTTAAGATTGGTTTGGTAAAGTCATGTAACATATCAAATAAAGCCATTGAAATTTAGAGAAAAGAAATGGCATTATTTTCAGCTTTCTAGAGAATAATCTCATTGATTTCTGTGACATGGAATGACCCTTGACGAAGTATGTCATTGGATATATACAGGTGCATGAATTGTCCTAATGGAACTTGGATTGGAAAAAGACAAAGAAAGAAGAAACAGTAAATCTGGAGATACCAATTCAACCAAACACCCTCCATGGAAAATCAAAAAAAAGAAATAAAAAAGGGGATTAAATACCTTCAGAAAAAATTAGCGTCATCACTAAATATCTGTAAAACTCAGAAAATGCCTCTCCAAAATTAAGGAGGAACATTAATTAAGCCATAGTTTTGGACCTCAAAGGGACAGAAAGGTTTACATTACATCAAACTCTACATGTTTTTGTGGATAGACTGAAGCAAAAACTGGCAAAATATGCAAATAGAATAAGAAGGTACACAGAAGCTGTAAACAGGAAGAAGCAAAACCAATTGTTCAATTCAATGAGAAAAAAATTTATAAACAGATAGGATCAAAACAGCTTGCCAAGCCGAAGAGTTGTTCAACTACAAATGAGACTCCACCAAATTGGAAAGGGATCTGGGAAAAAGAAGAATTCTAAAAGAAAGACGCATATTGGTAAGAAAATAGAATGTCTGGAGTATCAGACCTCTCAAGTAATGAAGTAACCAGCATCAGTAAAGATGTAACAAATGCACTAAAGCAAATGAAGAACTGGAAAGTAGCAGGCCCAGATAAACTCAAAAACTATTGGTTAAAAAAATTCAGCAATGCTCATCTCTCCCTTGCACCAGGAGCTTTTAACAGGTGAGTTGAAACCTCAATCAGAATTCTACACCACCATAACCTACCTGATACCTGAAGAGAAGCAAAGAAGCACTTGAATCTAAGGACCACAGACTTATAACATGTCTCAATTCTGTATATAAACTGTTCACCTCCATAATAAACAAATAATTAACCATCACCTTTGCACAAAAAAGATTATGGGCAAAGAGCATCTAGGTAGGTAATAAGAAAAATTCAAGAGGATGCAAAAAACTGTTGGTCATAAATACTTTTATTGCCTCTCAGGAAACTAAAAGGGCTTGTAATAAATATAGCCATAGCCAGGATAGATTACTGCAAAGCTTTTGACTCAGTACCACATGATTGGCTCTAAATGATCTTAGAAATTTATGAAGTTGATCACATAATAATAAATTTATTAGAACGACTCATGTGATTATGGAAAGTTACCATCTATACACAAAAAAGTTATGGACGAGCTTTAGTGATCCCATAACCATAAAGTGTGGTATTTTCCAGGGGGCTCTTTTAGTCTCCAAGTCTGCTTGGCTCTTAACCCAATCAGTAGGCTGCTAAATGATACTAGCAAGGGATACACAATCAACAATGAAATCAAGCTGTCTCGCTCATTCTACATGGATGAACTCAAACTATACGCCCAAAAATGAAAACAAATTAGGTTCTAGAAACAGTAAATGTTTTCGGTGAAGACATAAAAGTGGAGCAGGGTATAGAAAAATGTGTGGTGTTTAATGCTGAAAAAGGCAAACAAGTCAGCGTAGATGATATAGAAATTTCAAAAGGTGCAATTTATTATTGGTCAGCTTGAGGAGACTGATTTTTATAAATACTTAGGAATGTGTCAATTGTTGATATTGAAAAGATACTAAGAAATCTTTCAAAGAATAGTGTAAATATTACATCAAGGTTGTACTTTTTATGAGGTGGCAATATAGTTAAACCTTTAAATGCATGGGCTTTACCAGTTATTGCTTACTCCTTTGGAATCCTAAAATGGACGAAAACTGATCTTGAGGTGTTGGATTGCTACATCAGAGTTTAGATAGAACTCTCCAGAAAATGAAATCCTAAGTCCTAAGTAGTGAGATTCTATCTACCAAGAAATATGATGTGTTCTAATCAACTTACTTAAAGCTTGCCAGGAACAAGAAATTAGTCTTTGAAACCACCTTCTGAACATTGACTGACCTTTTCTCGGTTGTGCCATCATTGGATGATAACTATACTTAAAAGGCCCTTAACCTAGCAAGAACTGAAAATCAAGAAGCTGTCACCTTTGCCTCCCTCATAGAGGTATGGAAAAGCAAAGCACTCCATGGACGATTGAACCACTCCCTAGTAGGCACGGGAGCAGATGCTCAGGCATTGCTATCCTGGATGGGAATTGGTGATATCTTCCCAGATATTGAAGGATTCCTTCTGACTATACCAGAGCAAGCCATTGCCACAAGACTCTACAGAAATCACATATGTGGTTCTGGCGGCAAGGGAGTATCTGCACAAATTATTTATCAAGCTATAGCAATGAAGATGAACTTGTTCAGCAACCAATCTTCCTATCAATACCATCCAGCAACAATTGTCTCAGGGAATTATCTCACTATTTACTGGGATCATCCTATCAGTACTGACCACACAGCTTTAAATAATAGTCCAGATATCTTATTGAAAGATAAGAAAAGAAAACGGGTGCAGATTATTGAGATAGAAGTAAGTGACTGCGAATGATAATTTGCTGAAGGTAGTAACTAAAAAGAAGGGAAAATACCAGGAGTTAGCAGAAGAATTAAGGCAAATGTATAGATTGGAGAGTTGCAGGATTTTCCCAATCATCAATTCCTGCAATGGCTTGAGGGATCAAGCCCTCCCGGAGGAGGACACACTGGAATTTATCTGGATGCTAGAGCTGCCGAAGAAAATACTTGACAGGGTCCAGCAAGCAACACTTATGGGAACAGCCAGCCTAGTTAAAAAACTCAGAAACATTAAATAATCTAAGCCTAATCCTTGACTTATAGTCCAGGTAGGTAAATATTCCCGGAGAATCCCAAGGAAGTGTGAAATTCTTAAGTATAATAATAAGGTATGTTGGGAAGTCTATCATTACATATCACTCTGTATATGACATAAAGTGACTGATATTATCCATGGAGAAGAAAGCACATTAATTTCCATTATTTTTTATTTGTATAGTGCCAACTGAAGGTAACTTTTATAAAGAAATAAACAAAGTATTTTTGTCTCACCACAATTTTTATTATTTTCAAAAAACAGCGAGCGATTTATGTTACTTACCATTTTCAAGGGAGGCTAAAATATTTTCAAAAGATATATAGTTACAATGAAAGAAAGAAAGCTCAGATTATTGATGATAGCATTCCAAATGTTAAAAAAGTTCAAAAGTATTGGAAAAACCCTGATAAACTGATGACTGTATCAGTTTATTTCCTGGGACCCCTACCCACTGGGATAGGCAGAAAAAAAAAATCTCTTCGCTATGATCGACAATTTTTCTAAATATTCAAAATTATACCCAGTAACAAAGGAAACTGCAGATTCAGCATTAAATTGCGTGAAGAAATTTTGCACAGAAGTTGGAAAACCCCTTTGAATCGTTACAGATCACGGAATACAATTTACGTTGAATAAATGGAAAAGAGGTCTGAATGATTTAAATATCAGGACAACATATGCATCAATTCGTCACCCACAGTCAAATAGGAATTACAGATTAAACCGAGAAATCGATACTTATTGACATAATTGCAAAATCAGAGGCATCGTTTATGGGTCAAGTACATTCCCAGATTTGAATTTTTAATCAACAACTCATAATGTGAAGGAATTGCAGCATGCCCAGTTGAGGTTTATTTCGGAGAGAAATCAAGAAGTATAATTTAACCATGGATAGAGGAAATACTAGTATCAGACGAAACGGCAGGAAACGAGATTAACACCGATCAGTTACACCTACAGACTTTCTACATCATCCGAAAAAGAGGGAAATTAGCGAAAAGCAAACATGATCAAAGGTATAAAACACATACCTTGAAGATTGGAGAATTAGTCCTTGTTACTTTTCATATCTAATCTCTGAATAGATATAACACCCCTTTTTTTAGTTTAACCCTACCAACTATATTAAATCATCCAGAAATTTCCCAGATATTAATTATTTTTTTTAGTTTTCATTGCTATTTTATTTTACGTTAAATTTTAATAACTTTCATGATCAGCAATTAGCCGTTTTATCTGAACTATGAATTTGAGCACAGTTCGTAAACTCCAATATTAGTTAAGACCACCAGTTTTCTTAGAAGATTCTCTCGATTCAAAGAATCATTTTATGTTTTATATTTTAAACCTTAGGTTAGTTTATTCTTAATTTTTTTTTAATTTGGCCACACTACCTCAATACACATTTACACTATGTTCATTTATTTATTACCTATTAGTAGACTTGTATTAGTAGGATGGGTTGAGCGAATTGTAGAACCCGAGTCTACCAAATGCTTTTTTTGTTTAAATTAGGATATATTAAATTATTCCCCTCTTATGTTAAGTAAAAGACACCATGTGTGGATCACTAACAATAAATATTTTCATATTATTCAAATTATTATACAACCATAGTAAGCCCTCTAGGTATTTATTACTTTTATTGAAACCAATGATGTTACAACTATGTATTCACATGTTAACATTTTATCACATTAACAATTATGTTCTTTAGTTACAGTTTAGTTAATTGGCCCTTCGTCCCATACATTAAAAAAAAAAAAATGTGTTCCAATTTTTTTATTTACAAGGAAGAGCAATTGAGAAGTCTTCAAATTTGGGTTTCCCAAAACCCAAGTAAATAAATACTAAGATTACCTTTATTAATCTGAGATAATCATTATTAATATTCGAGATGAGATTGAAGGCCTAGTGATCCTGGCCCGATACTGTTTTCTGGTCCGCTAACTGGAAGCTCTCAGAAGAGGCTCATGATATAGATGAGGACACCCTGGGTGTTTCACTAACCCCACACGGCTCACAAAAGTTTCCCATCCATACACACACATCGGATAACAGCGCCGGCCAATCAAATCCAGGAATGGACATACAATCTTTCTTTTGGCCAATAGAATGGGGATAAGAACACCATAGCTTTAAAGACATCAATAGGAGAAGGAGAAGGCTTTAGTCCACATCTATCCCCCGAGTGAAGTAGGTTGGTTCCCGTATCAATGTTGAGCGGTTATTTCAAGTATTAATATTTTATAAGTAAATATAAAGAAGTTAGTGTGATCGACAAAGAAGTATATTAAAGGCATAACAAGGATTCAGTCAGGAAAGTCAACAAAGGAAAAGGATTTTTATGGGCATAAGAAAGGAAACATTAAACGACCTCGCTACTCAAGGAACTCTCAATGAACTATAATTAATGTACCAAATATTAACAGTAAACGGAAATTCTATATGAATAGTAAAAAGATAAACTAATCAGTACCATTTCAATTTTGGATGAATTCCTTCAGAATTCAATAGGCAGTAAAGAATAAGGCTAAAGAGTTCGTTTTAATTTAGTTGCATAAAGTTATTTTATAGAATTATTCTATAGATGTTAAATTAATTTTTATATCAACAATTCTGTTTTTAATAAGTATATAATAATAAAGAAAACCATTTTAATGATTTTCTGTAATTATAGTTCACTAAAGTTGGGAGTTTTATGTGTTGGGACACACACTACATATTATTAATCAGTGGAACAGTCAATCTACTCACTTATTAACTATCATCATGATGAACAATTTATAGTTAAAATATTAACAAGAATAAGTGGAAAGGGTCACCAATTTAAATGTATTTATTAATTGAAAAGTTATTGTTTTAAACTTTTAAAAATAATATGATAATTGTTATTTATTGCACTATTTTTTCATAAGTCTTGAAATGGCTAAATTTGACAATGTATTAACTAACCATAACTACATACTGAAGAAACACACATAAGATATTCTTTTTGAAAACATAAATTACAATACCATCTTGTGAAGAAAAATGTATAATTTTGTGTAATGAACTTACATTTTATAAGGTCATGAATTGCAGACAATATCCAATCGGGTAGTTCAGAATTCCATTTCCGCTTGAAGCATTCTGGATCAGCATTTATTTCTACCCATGAAGGATTCACATCATTAAAATTAGTAACTTTGTAAACGTCTAAAGGCCTCATTAATTCAACAACCCTAAAAGAAGAATACAAACAAAAGATTCAGTTTACGGCCAAAAAGAGTTGAGGCTGATTTTCTTCTTTAAAGAAGAATCAGTTTGTATGATAAAAAAATACAAAGATTTTATGTACTTATTGTAGACTAAACTTTAGCTCAGTTTGTCACATTTGGCTTTGGGCCACTTCCTCTAATACTTCTTTTACTATCAAACAAGCCAAATCTCAACTTTTCGGTATCAATCTAGGCGACTAATGAAGAATTCTCATTTTGATTTATTAATAAAATAATGTGTGCTTTACCACTCTACAGCTTACTGTAGGTTCGATTGATTGCAGAGAGAAAAAGCAGGGTGCATTTTAAGACGCAAAGAAAGGTGATTGATTTCGAGCAAAAGTTCATGGCTGCACCAATAGACGCAATAAATAGTGAAAAAGCAGAAAAAACTATTAAGTATTTGTTTTTCAATCTGACCTCTTTGACGGTGATCACCTGAACTACTTAGATGAAGTCCGTGCTCTGGTCTCATTTTGTATGGGCTAATGATGAGTGATCACACACATGAGTGACACAGATAAAGTTGACTTACTTCATTTTGAACTGTTGAATGTATCAACCGATACATGCCCATCCAGAACAATCAACAAAAACACTATGTCTCATAGACTGTAAAGTTTACACTGGTAAAAGAAGTGAAATAGAAGTCTTATTAGTTTCACTTGGCCTTATTAGCTGAACTCATATGTTGTATCCGCTTGCTCAACCACTTCATCATACTTTTCCTGTGAACAAAGCAATCATTTCTATTTTTTTTTTTTATGCCTCACTAACAGACCTCATATCCTGGTTCATAAATTTTTCCCACCAGAATTTTATGTTCCCAGTTTCTTGGAAAAACATCATCGTCCAATGCATTAAAAAACCCAATTTTACATCATCAAAAGATTAACACTTTATCTGTAACCTCTTAACAATTAGCATGATCTCAGTCTGCCACCAGCCATCTTCTGAACAACATCACTTTAATGTCTCTGTTTGAGTTTCTCAGTTTCCGTTTAGTGTTTTCAACTTTGCATTCATATTATGATCTGTAACTTTTCTCTTTTACTGAATAAGTGATTGTTTTGAGGTAAAACAGTTTAAAATTAGTTTTTCTAACCAAACTAACACCAACAATTTAATCCTCTGCTACGGACCTGGCCACTGTTATCATCAATGGTTTAATCCCAGCAACTTCCATTAAGATGAACATTTGCCTTTAAAGGTGACGTACCCACTTACTATCCACTAAGAAACTCTTCATGATGGCACATATTCAGAGGACTTGGGACAGATTGAAGCCAGTCATGAACTACTTCGTAAGATTAGTCTTCATGACTCTGTGGTGCTCCCATGTCTTGGGAGCATTGTAAATAAGATATAATAAGGAGGGTGGTGAGAATTATTGGTTTGAAAAAGGGGTAAACTGTGGAAATATTATCTACGGAAGGGAGTGGAATAGAGAACCATCTCTATAAGGTTCATACCTTTTTTAAACCATTAATTCTCACAACCCCCCTTATTTACAATATTCCTTCCTACAGAACTGCCCTCCCCCCACTATTTGGAAATGCCTCCTTCCTAATACAAGTAATATAATATCCTATTCCAACAACTACATAAATAAAATCCAAGCTTGTTAGCAAGATAATTATTTATTTATCTCTTCCATTATTTATGAAATACTTTTATGATCAAATTGAATTTTATTTTAAATTAAATAACTAGTTAGAAAGATAGTGAAAGGAGATATATTTGGGTTACCACAGACAAAAAAGGGATAATTTACCATTGAACCAAACCAAAGACTTGTTGGGGTGTGTTCCCAGAGCATGTGTAGGCAGTTTGTTCTAGGAGAGGAGGTTCAGATGTTATTAGACCTTCAAAGAGGGCAATAATAATAATAATTATCCACCCTTGTAACTCATTTGTAGATTAACAGCCTGCCATAGCATAGATCACCAATTTTCCTGATTAAATACTACTGTTTTCCACTTTCTGACACCAAACAATTATCTTACATCAGTAGCCATAATCCTCTGAATAAAACTTGGTACACCAAACCCTCCTCGTACCACATATTTTTTTGACATGATATGGAATCATCCTAATTAAGTTTTAAGAAACTGTTCACATCCAGGTCTCTTATATAGTTAACACTTAAGCATTGCTTTTTTTTTCTTCAGATACCCAGCTCAACCATCCCACCACATATTATGGTCAACACTTTTCTCCCAAACCTGAGAAAATCTTGCTCATGAGCACGAGTCACTGTCCAGCATTCCAAAGCCATCTATCTGTATTGATATGAAGACATATCAGTCTTCATCTTCCCTTAATGATAGTGTGCAGATGTGCTCACATTTATTACTGTCATAGGTTATAAACTCGGTATCAATTATCAGCTGTTCTGGGATAATGTATAGTTACATGTTGTAACTATAGTGTGAAACAGTTGAGAAGGTTATCATACTCATATATTACATATCATCTGTATAGTGTTCATTTTGTTCAAAAAGCTTTAAACCAAAGGTTGGTTATTCATGCTTTCATTATGTCAATTACCAAGCCCATTCCAATCACTGACTGCTCTATTGCCTTGAAATCATCTTTCAATTCAATGAAAAACCTCCCTGAAAGGTCAAGGTCATCTAGAGGTTGTCAGCCCAATGAATTATTACTGCAGATTCCTCTGGGATTGCAGAGCCTTCCCCCTTACATGCACAGTTCTGCGGTTAGAACAATTGATGCACTTAATTGATCATTTGAAATAATTGCTACTATTTTTTTTTTCATTAAAGGCTACTTAAATATATTCTTGTGTTTAATATTTTCAATGCCTTTTTGTCTGTCTATGTGCACATATCTTGTTTTGACATAATTCTCTTCCACATGTCCTCAGTCATAATTCCATAGGGTTGTTTAACCTATACATTTAGAGCTGGAAACTCATCATCAAACCAAGGTTTACAGTTGCCTTTCTTTTTAATGCCAATAATCTCACTAGAAGAAAGTGGGGCATGAATCAAACTTATAATCTGACGGAGCGAGGATCTGAGCTATATGGCAGCAGCTCAATCTCCCAACTTTTCCTCACTTATACAAGAGGTATGTGGTTAAGTGTAATTTTGCTGGAACAGTACTCCTTTACGGTTAATCAAAGGTGGGTAACTAGAACAATAACTTTTTCATAGGTCCAAAAAACGCACAGTATGGATTTTTTTAATTTATAAAACTGCATCTTCACAGCAACTAAAAAAGCAGTTTGTCCACAATTTACCCATTGCCCATGGGTATAAATTTGCCAGTAAACCCACTTTTCATCCCAGGGGACAATTTTTCAGCAGAACTCAGGTCAGAAGATTTTTGCAATTTTCCGTTCTCATAATGATTGGGTAAGTTTATGTGGGACCAGTCTACTAATCCTTTTCACCTTCCTCATGTTGTGTAGATGGTGACTAATATTTAATATTGTCTTTGTACTGGATTACAAGCTTACAAGCAGCTTTCAGTAGAACCTTACCAATAACCATTAATAGTTGCTCTGCCCCCTTTTACCTTTTCATTTGTGTATCTCCTATGTTGAATTTGTCAAACTAATGCTGAGTGGTGCACCAAGGAAGCCTTTCTCTTCAGTTCAAATAATTTCTCGAGCTGCTTCAAGAGCTGAGCATGTCTTTTTCAGTAATATATTTTATTATTTATTGTGACTACAAGAATGCAGTAACAAACCACCATCTTTCTTTATAGCCAGAAATAAGTCTTTACTAAGGCAGTTAAATGTTTATTGACAAGCTTTGATAATATTATACGAGAGCCTTGGAATTTTTATACTTGAAAAGTCATTTTTTTGTAGCTCTTGCAGGTATTTTATTTAAATTATCATCAGTAAAATTAAAAAACCAATCATTATAATTATTTTTTCAATATTGCTTACATAGCATATCAAAGACTAAATGCATAAGGGTAGGCGCACACGACTGACTTTAAGTAGGAAGTGACGTCATATTATTTCTCCGACTTTTTGTCAAGCCCCACCGATTCAACACACACAAGCTTCCAATTACAACCTCAGTTTCTATCGAAACTGTGTCCATTGAAAATGGAAGTTAATTTTCTACAATTGCTATTATACCTATGAGGTAAATGGAAAAAATATTGTGCTTGAAAGTAATGGGTTAATCCATTAACCAGCCAACGATTGCTGAAGGGTCAATTTTACAAACTGTACAGTGGCCTCAAGCGGGTTGGAAGTGAGAACATTATTCACATCTCCACAGGGGTCTGTTTCTTGGCAATATAATGAAAATGTCTATGATTAAGAATACAACATGTATAAGAAGTATGTACAATCACTCTTGTTGTTAGACTACTTCATACATAAATAGTGTACCGTTCATATTTTTAATAAATAATTAATTTAAGAAATGCCAATCACAAACCACAAGTGAACCCGGCCAGTGGCAGCCTACCTGAACAAACGCACAAAAAGTCGTGTGTGGTCACCCCTCCAAGCAATTCGTTCTATCCCCACTAGCAAAAATCGGGTCGGAGGAAAAATGGAGCATGTTTAATTTTCGTTCCTGCGTTTAGTCAGTCCGACTTTTTGGATGATATTTTGTCTCATTAGAAACTATTGCATCTATTTCTTCCGACACTGTCAGACTTTTAGTAGGTCTTACGATAGTCGGTGTCTAAGGGTTATCTAAATAATTTTAATTAAAAAAATATTTGCTCCAGAAATATTTGTACACAGAAAAATGAACTTAATTATATTGTTAATAGTGGTTACCTTTTAATTGTTGTGAATTTCCATACTGAGCTACTGTCAAACTTAGTATCACAATATTCTTCATTTCCCATAGTGTTTTTACAGTGATCAGTTTTTTGTTCATTTATATTTGAAACTGAAATAGGCTGCAGAGGTTCAAAAATCACAAGCTGATCTGTAAATCTAAAGTAAAAACTGACTTTAACCTCTAAAGGCTACAGTTAGGATAAACTCAAAACTATATCTTCCTGCTTTGTTCTTTTACACTTGTAATACATTAGCCCACATATTATTAATTGTCTGAAAAAATTGTTTAGTAACTGATATTTTGCATTTCTACTCACTGTGAATTGAATGGGGAGACCTGTTAGTCTATAACATCTATAAAATTAAAAAGACACACAGATGGAATAGCCGAACTAATTTCATTCAAAACTAGAAGCTTATTAACACAACAAGAAACTTAAAGATGAAACAGGTCTCGACGTATTACTCAGAAAGAAGACAAGCATCGATCAGAAGCTAACGAGGAATTCAATTCAAGATGACTACTGGCCATGATTATTTAAAGAATTACTTCAACCAAGTAGGTTTCTTTGAAAATAATTTTCAAAATCTGAAAATAATCAGCTCATCGGGTCTGAGCAATATAATGACTATATGCAAGTAGTAACGGTAAACTATAATCAGCTACAGGTCATATGATCAAAAATTGTTGAGACAAGGCATAAGCATGACAAAAACATTGCTTTTGAAAAATGTATTGTCAATAACTAATAGATCCTAAGCAATATGCTGATAAAGGAACTAGGCAGATAGAATAGAATATAAAAAATAATTAAAACATAATGCTAACTTAGTATGTTAAAGCAACATTATTCAAAAGAGTTTCTAAAATCATTAGTGAACCAAGGGGTTTGGTATTGAAGTATTGTGTGATCTATACTGAATTTGCCCAATTATTTATTAGTTTGTAACCATAAAATATAATTCATATATAAGAATTGAATTATAACTATATGTTCTCTTACAAATAACAATTAAATTACTTCAATTGAATCTTTGTTGTTTCCATACTATTAGTATCTAAGAAATATTTTATTTATGCTTGATCAGAAATGTTGATATAACCAATAAGACATACTTACTCATATAAATACTTATTACTATCATAAAAAGTGGTTTTTGAATTGCTCAAGGAACAATTTTTAACAGGAGAAATCAAGTTAGCCTTCAGAAACTGTCTAAGCAATCGACAACATTGTTCACGTGAAATAGAAGGATTAAACATGGGGTTTAAACATAGCACATTAAGCATCAGTGTTACAGCTTCATAACCAGTAAATGATTTTTTATGTTTGTGAAATCTATGACGATGCTCTTTAAGAATCATATTTTCACGGAACAAAAGAACAGCTTCATTCCACTAAAAAGAAAAGCAATATAAAAAACACTGAACACAATTATGTTTAAAAAAGTCAAATAATACCTTTTAAGTACATTTAATTAAATGAAAAAGTATGAAGTATGAGAAAAAAATATTGGCCCCAGGAATCATTAATAAAGGGACTGGAAATTTGTATTGTATATTACAAGTATGAGAGCTAGTTTCCATTGAAATAACAACATTGGGTATATTGCTATGTCCAAAAAAAGGAAATCAAAATTAATAAGAGCAATTTTTAAACAAAGTGTCTTACAACTAATGTTACAATTTTTCTGACATGTCAAAAGTCTAGAATGAATTTAAGGGGATAGGTTATATTATTGCTCAAGCTAAAAACGATCATTTATCACAAAAAAGTTTATTGTTAATTATTTTTATTGATAAAGATTATTATGCTGAATTTTTTATCTCTAAATCAGTACTCTCATTTTATCTTGTAAGTACTAAATGTTGGATCCACTAGATTTCTAAGTTTTTACGGGGACATTTATCTACTACCATGGACATGTGTCCGATGAAAGAAAGTGTAGAATTCGATAGAAGTGAAAAGCATCGCTCCTCTCATGGACATTGGTAACATACAAGATTTTGCTATAGGAACACAAAATGTTAATTTTACAAGTATTGTTACTGGTTTAATCCTCTGGCTTTAAAATTGTTAATATTAAAAGGATATTATACTGGTACTAAATTAAACCTAAATATAATAAAACAACCTTGTCTGCAGAAAAAAATGGAAGATTATGCATACACAAGTGCTTTTGGTACCTCTTGAACAATCATACTCTGTGGAATAGAAACTTTTATTTGTAGTAGAAATTAAAATAAGCACAGTACACGTTTGAATTCTGAACTATACACTGTAGAATAGGTCCTGAAAAATATCACAATTAACCAACATGCTTTGAGAAATTTCCCCATCTCGCTTATATGATTGATTCCACGTGACATTATCAACTTTTTCAAAAAATTCGTTGCAGTGTTTTTAACTTTGATGAAACTTTGACCAATCTTAATTTACTGAGTTTGGAACAACTACTAAACATTAGGTACTTCAGGTTTACTATTCTGGAATTATTTACTGTAAAAATTAAAATCTTCATGGACTGCTTTTAGATATCATTCTGAAATATTCCATGAGAAGACAAGGAACATTTTGATGAGTTAGTATTGTTATATTTATTAATTTTGTTCAAAGTTAGAACAATAAATTAAATTTGAAAATTGAAATAAACATATATTTGTAAAATTATAAATTTTGTTGGGATGCGACAACATATTTACATTTTTGAGCAGTGTCCACTATGGTACACATGTTATTTCCTATAAAAAGTTGGGCCACAAAAAATTAGTTTTTAGCACCAACTTTGTAATAGACGGATCCATGGCAAAGTATCTCTAGTCAGTGCTTGATTCATACTTGAGACAATTTAATTTAAAACCACTGTTACTTTGCATATCTGCCAAAATCAAAGCAGAACAATTTAGTGAAAGTGGTTAAAATGAATACAAACCAAATAACAAATTTTCTGCTGGTTCTTTATAGGCGATTCTACCCAATCGTTTACTTAACTAGGCATGAAAATCACACGTATTTTTAATTTTTATAGCAAAATGTCAAAGCAAAAATGCAGCACAGAATGAAGTTAACAGCAAAATTGTATGGGAATAATGAATAATGACATCATGTAGCTGTTGATAAAATAAATGAGTTACCACCAAGTACTTTATAGAAGAAAGTTCAGAAAAATAAACCACAAAAATTTAGTCAAATATTTAAAAGTATAGCATTGAAACTGCTATAGATTTTCTCTAGCTTCGGCACCAATATGTACTCAACTGCTTCTATAAATCCCACACATTAACATCAATAACATAGATAGGCAAGTCTTCGATCAATTTTTATGAGAAGAGTAGAATTTTAGGCAGATGACTTATTTAAGCAATTTTTTTTTAATTCATAATATAGTGCATATAACTGACCAAATGAAGAGTAAACGGTTTATCCAATTCATTGGCAAAATAAAATAAAATGGCTGTATACTCAAACTCAAAAGAACAATAATCACTTCAGATTATTACATATACTAGCCTAACATTCTATTTCTAACTTTTTACATATTAGTTACAACAAAAATACTAAATGCTGAATTCTCAATCACTATATTCTGTTTCTTTTAGTTTTGTTTTATGGTTGGTACAAAAAAAAAAAAAATGAATAGCTCGATAGATGTTACTCTAATATTTGAAGTACTATAAACATGCAAGTATCATAGATTGTCTTATGCAAGTTTGTTAATATCCAGGACAACTTTATAAAAGCATAATACTCAATTTAAGTTTTAAAGAAATGATTTTTTTTTTAAATCTGAATTTTATCATAAGATTTATAGGAATTCAGGATCTAAATTAGTGAAACCACCAAGACATCTTAAAACAAAGATATTTTTAATAATTAAACTGCTATTTATACAATAAAATTACTCTATTAAATCAAATACAAATGTAATGGTGTTTTACTTTAAAAACTGGGTTTTCCAAGTACTAACATAACATTGGATAAGGAATGCATAATAATTTAAATGTTACCAAAGCTGTTGCTCTATAAGGTCCACTGTAAGAATCTGTCATTTTTTATTGTTTTAGGACCACGTCACATTATTACTGTAAATAAAGTATTGTTTTAGGACCACATCACATTATTACTGTAAATAAAGTAACAGGTAGTTGTTTACAAATTCAAATCTAACGGCTTTTCAAACACTACTAATCGATTATTTTGGAAGGTTACATAGCCAGATCATATACACTTAATGCAAGATGATGAACAGTGAAGTTTTAAATCACTGTACAACAGGAGCTAAACAATAATCTAATACGAAAAGTTCTGTCGAAATGATTGTATTCAGAATAATGTATTTTTACAGGGAGTAATTATTTACAATACAACGTAAGTAGGATTATAATGTCTTGTATTAATACACTGTGTCGCTATAGCTTGAAGGGGTACTTCCAATTCTTTGACTTTTCTCATATTAATTAATGTATTTTAATAATTCATGTTTATACTATTTTTGCTCAATGAACTTTAAGTTTTTATTATCAAGTTATGACTACTTAAGTAGCACAACAAAAAATCGCGATCTCTTACATCCAATGTTTTCCTACCAGTTAATATAGCAGGTGAGGTCATTGGAATTAAGTGCCCTTCAATAAACCTGATTTTCCTTCACTACGTAAACTATTTCTTTATAGATTTAGGACATGTGATGAGAGAGACAGAGAGAATAAAAATTAATTAGAAGTGGACATTGGGGCACCTCTAGCAATCGTTATAGTCTTATTTTGATATTTAAAATTTTCTGATTTACGGATGGATGTAGACCTCATTACAAAGTTTGAAAATTTAACCACGGAAATTAAAAGTAATTCATCAGCTATAAATGATATGCTAACATAATGCTGTGATTGGAATAACCTACTTTGGTAATTTACCAATAAATAACTTAGTAAAGACAAAAAAATAAAAGAAAAGACTGATCGAACGGAAAAACTAAACCAAAATCGGGAAGGCATTCCGACAATATCTGATGAAAAATTAATGATAAAAACTACTACCCATCGAAAGTATAATAATTCTTATAAACCAGTAATAAAATATAGAGATAAAAATGAAGTAAAGAAATCGTGTGCTAACAATATTAAACGACCTCGTAAGACACTAAATGACTTAACACTAAGACAAACACCAAAATGTAATATTAGAAAAAGCATTACTAACGAAAAAGAACAAAGAACCGACAAACACCCCGAAATAGAAAAAGACAAACCTTACGTTAAACGAATAACAAGAACAAAAGACGAACATATAAGTAAAAAGAGACATTGTATACTACAAGAACAGAATGTTTCAGATCCATCTTGATCTCCAGAACAGATGGACATTGTTGATACTGACAGTGACACTCACAATAGCTGCTAATAATAATAATTAAATCATGGAAGTAATCAACGGTATAGACAGGACCAAATATGCTATGCACCTAACCGAACTGTACAAAATATTAAATTACTTAACTGTACAAATACTAGACATAGAACAGTCTTTGGAAACATGTAGAATGGGAATCCTTCATGCTAACGTGATAAAACGATCGACTTAATTGATGACCTACTTATATCACAAGACTTGGAAATCAATTGGTTAAAAAGTAAAATTTCATGTACTATACGAAACTGACTCATTCATTACATCATGAAATTAAGTTCAATCTATCTTTTACCTGGGCCTGTACGAAATTACAATAATGTAATAACAACTATAGTACCAAACAATTTAATTCTGTACAGTATACAGGAAACTTTTGTTGTAACATGTAACTACATAAAATCCAACTCATTTTGTATTAACATTAAGAATATTAGCAATGATTGCATATCTAACGCATTGCATAAAAACTTAGATGACTGTATCACCACAACTATTGTAACTCCTACTCCTTTCATTCAATATTACGATTTTATAAATGTATATTTAACTTTTAATTTATCATATGCATTCATTGTAAGCAATAGTACCCCGCCTATACACTTACCCTTCTCCTCTATTATTAATTTAGATACTAAGGAAATCATTTATAACCTAATTGAGAAAATGTACTTAGAAACTAATGTATTGTCTATAAAACATGTTATTTCTTAATATCACCATCCTGCCCAGGAGTTCAGGAATTAAATACGGGAGAAGTTTTATAATGCTAATATGATATATAACGTTAAAAGTAGAAGGGGGTTGAGCAGAACGTATACCTGCTTCATGACTTCATAGAAGTTACTGATGGTTCCTGTTATTTTTAAGTAAGCAACCCTCCTTACTTCCCTTACTCCCTATTCCCAGAATCTTACCAATTTCTAAAAGAGATATTTCGTTAGTTTTATAATGCTAATATTACATATTATACTAAAAGCAGAAGGGGATTGAGCAGAACCTGCCTCGTGACTTCATGGAAGTCACTAATGGTTCCTGTTATTTTTAAGTAAGTAACCGCACCCCTCCTTACTTCCCTTACTCCCTATTCCTAGAACTACCCTTTTCTGATACACATATGCCTCAGCTTTTAGCCCCAGACCCCACTTGTTCCAACACAGTGGTTATTGGTAGTGGTTATCAATGTAGTAACGTAACTCTTAATATTTCTATATACCAGTGATTTGCTTGTACTTCATAATAAAGCTTTTCTTTCTTTTCTGTTAAAAGACTCTCCTCTGCAAAGATGATTTAACTGTATACAGACGATCTTTTGGCCACAATGGTTGGTGAAGCCAAACTCCTTGCTCTTATTGTCTTGACTCCAACAATCCAGTAATTGATTTTCTTAGCACATTCTTTAATAAGTACTGAAAAGTATTGGAGAAACGCCCTTAGTCTGTTATACAACGTGGTGAGATGAATGGGTTTTTCTTCACCGTCAAGTGGTGGAGCCTGACACCAAATGTAGTCAGTGGCGGAGCCAATTTCATCCGTGTGATGCCGTGTCGTATAGCCATCAGAACTCCACCTTAGCCATCGGTCCGGTCCGTTCGATGACAACAGAGTAGCCTTGTTACGCTCTTGTTCTTCGCAATTCTCGTGTCCGTGACCACGACGATGTCTGATGTGGAGATCAATGTTAACGTTTCCACTTCTTTGAGTATAGTCATCAGACCATTAACATTGAAATTAACTAATTATCCATGGCGTGCCAATTGTGCAAATACGGCCAGGAGTCCGGAAATAAATTTCCTGATTATGATTATCGAGAACCAGGGTGGAAGGCTAGGGGTTTCGAGTCTTGATGGGGTTTCAGTGGTGGCTTGACTGCGTACGTCGCTTCTTCTGTGAAGTTCGGCGTGGCGGTGGGCGGTGTTGGGTCCTGCTCCTAGCGGGCTGCTGTCGGTGCTGGACTGGCGATGGCCGCGGCGGCTTGTGGCTTTTGTCGGCACAGGGCGCAGACTGCCCTCAATAAAATCAATGGTGGAACATCTATAAACAGATGAGGAATACCAAGGTTGCCACCACAGTTAGTAGACGGCGCTAGTGGTGTTATGTTACGCTATCACTTCTGAACCTTTATTTTTACCCCTGAACAGGATTTGCTATATTTCTTTCCATGTAGGTACTCATTTTTCTTTACGGGACTGTGTGAACCTCCACCAGCACTATGCCTCCATATGCCTTTCACTATATCTTTATATCGATATAATATGGGAATTATTTCCTCAGAAAACATCCTTAAAGGGAAGCCAGTAATTAGGTGCGCTAACCACTAGACTATGTTGGATGTACATCTTTAATACGTGCCTCTTTTTTTGACAGTGAAAACAAACTTACCATACGGATTTAGGGTAGTGCCACATGACCTTATCTATTCTCAGGAATATATTACTATAGGAAATAATGCCACTATCACTAGGTGAAAGGTAAGAGAGGCTTCAAACCATTGGTTCTAAAAGCTGCATGAGCCTCATCATCAACTTACTGCTAACAAAGTTATATTAAAGAAAATGTGATTCAACTGCTACGAACAATGGATAAAAGTGATATCACATTCTCACAAGTGTAAAGATGATAAACTGTCAATTTCCATTAGAAATAAATAAAGGGAATGAGTTAGCGGGTAGAGGGGGTGGATGCTATTTTAGTTTTCGCCGGGTCGCCGGAGTATTTCGGGGAAGAGCTAGGGCAGTCGGTGCAGTGTCGATTGCCTAACGCGATGCCCCACATCATCTTCCTCTTACTCATCGCTTCATCACCGTTTTTTATTAAAGGTAAGGTAGCAATCCATTCTGTAATATGCTTATTTCTATCTTATACATAGTGTTAGAAACCATTTTACTCATCATTGCAATGACATGATGAGGTGAGTCCACATAACCTTTATTACCAGCAAAAAGAGCTATTTACCGATTAAATATTAAACTACTTATTGATAATTTAAATCTGTACTCACGTAGAAGGTTGTATATCCAAATTTTTCGTGAGATTGTAAGTTCGAGAATATTTATTTTTAGTAGACATATTATATTTCGTTTTTCCCCCTTTTTTTTGGCAGCAAACGGAGTAGAACATTTACGCCCACAGTTCCAGGGATTTCTTATTAAATAAAAAACCTCATGAAAAGTGAAAGACTTATTATTGTTAATGTATAAATATGAAAATTTCCGAAAATAATTTATACTTTACCGATCCTTTGCTTTCTTAGCATAGTCATTATTTTTTTTAGGTTACTTTTCATTAAGTATAATGTAAGTTATATTTACTTTAAAATTTATATACAGTTTACAGATACGTGTTGACATTTTCATTCATGTATTTTGTGTCAAAACTAGATCATGATAATACATTGTATTTATTAACTTTTTAATATTTATCTATATCCATGTTTATAATTGCTATATTGGTACTCTATACGACTAGTTGACCTTAACACAGACATGTAAACAAATGCTGTACAACTATTTAAATTTAATGATGTTATTTATATAATAATGAGTTAAGTGAGTGTTATCAGGCGTGCAATAGGTAACATTAATGAAAACTTAATTATTAATTTTTAAAATTAAATTATGGCTCAAGCTTTGTAACTTTTAATAGAAACTATAATTAATCGTTACATAATTTATTGATTTAAGAATATAGAAAATTTAGGAGATGTGACCTAATCAATGGTATTGTCACGAAAATAACAGTGGAAAATAAAAATTATTTTGGCCCACTGCAATTTTTCATTTATTTTGCAATTACATTCTTTTAGCTAACTGTCGTTTATTAAAAATAAGGACTATAGGAAAACATATTAGCTATCAGTATTTTTTAACTTATCAAACTTCCTTTTAATTAAAAGTTATTAAATTAAGTGCAATTCTATTAGCTAAAGTCAAAATTTTAAAAGTAAAGGGTCACCAATAAATGTGACAACAGTTTTTATTTAACAAGTTGTTTTTAGGAGAAGCATTTGCTATTTCTTTCCGATCGTAAATCTAATAATGGCATTATTTAACAATCAAAATATTGCTTTTTCATGTTTGGTTGTTTGTATACACAACGCAAAATTATTTCGTAATAAATATAAAATATGTTTTTATATTAAGCTGATTAATATTCTCTGCAGGTTAATGAAGGAAATAGGTAGCTGTGGATATAAAGCGGACTTCATTTTTGGGACTTCTTTAGTTTTTTCATCGCCATTTTTGCTTTCAATCGATATATAAATATTTTAATAAATATAATATAAACAAAGTTAGATACCATTAACATTTTCATTGTCCATGTTAAGTTTATTTTTGTCCGTTTGAATATAAAAATAAGAGCAGGAAATATTGGGTAGTTGCTATTTCAGAGTTATAGCAAGTGTCAAAACATCATCTATGGCCTTTTGTCTAATTTTATGCAACATTTTTATTAAATTTTATCCAATAAATAAATTTTAAAAAATCACTTCATAATATTATTAAATGATGGCTACATAAAGAATAATAAAAATGGCGATAATACAATGTTCTTAATTCTAGTTGACACATTGGATTTCCTCATTTCATAGCCGTGCGAAAAATTTGGATTTCAGCCCCACCTGTCTATAGTACTTCCCTAAAAAAAAAATACATTGGACGTATGAAAATCTTTAAGCAGAGACTTTGCAATAGCTATGATATCTTTAGACTCCCTAAAAAATTTTACAGCTTTAGCTACGAGAATCAATAAAAGCATCAACTCAGACTTTCTGACTGATACAAACTTGAAAACACCGTCATCACGCCAAGCCCCAACAAGGAGGAATTGGAGTGCCGCCATTCTCAATTACATCCCCTATACCAGGGGTGGCAAACCCCTCTTTTTGAGTGGTCCGCAGCCAACTCACCCAGGATTTTATTTATTTTTTTAATTTATCAACACATAATAGGCCCAAAATGATGCTTCGCTAAACGTATAGGACTATTGGCAAGTGTCAGCAAGTGCTAAAGGCGTGGGGGCGGTTTGATAACAAAGGGAATCGTTCGGCATTAATCTTCTTGACCTCTCGGTGCATATGATCTAAGTGCCAAAAGACAAAGGATATTTTCTGAGGACCAATAGGAACCTCTATTCCCCACTTTTTAACTAGAATTCCAGCTTCCCCGAACCCTCCTTTCTTGATCAATTTCTTCAAGTCTTTTCCTTTTACTAGTGAAGTGAGCAAGGGAAAATACCAAAAGGGCATTGAAACGAGAGTGTCTAACAGTGATTGGGAAGAACGGTTTTTGTTTAAGCATACAAACGTATCAAAACCAGTGTTTGGTCTGTGGTGGAAACGTTGCACTGCCTAATAAGTACCATTTGGTGAACCACTTCACCAAGAATCATTCTGATTTGGATTCCAAGTGTCCGGTTGGTTCATTCTTGAGATCGGATTTCATTGAAGAAAAGAAAAAATTCATGTGGGCACCAATTAATTTTCAAAAAACAAAGTAATGAGCTTCCTTCAATGGTATCAGGTTCCTATGAAATATCTTACTGCTGGCACAACAAATGAAACCAAGCGTAGTTGGAGAGCCCAGATTGAAAATAATTTCATAACAGACAAACGATCCTACAATTTCTAAACTAGTGCACGAAATAGCTCTCTTTCAAAATACGTTAATGCGGTGGATTGACGAGATGTCAGAAGAGGTGAGCTCGCAAGTAATTTTAAGCTTTGAGTTGAAAATATTTTTCTGTGGCTTTGGACGAAAGTTGGCGACAACGAATGATCTGCTCGACTGTTTATTTTCTTACGTATGGTCGACAAGAATCGTTGAATATCTGAAGAACTTCTCGACCTCTGTCAAAGACGAACAAAGTCTACAGGAGAAGGGGTTTAAAATTGCTTCTTTGAAGGAAAAACTTGGACTGGTAAAGATTAGACCGTGTTTGCTCTGATGGAGCTCCTGGCATGGTTGATAAAAAAAAAGGGCTGTATTGCACTATTTGAAAAGAGATATTTTAAAATATTCCTCCATCATTGAGCAGGAAGCGCTTTGTGTCAACGAACTGCGATCATGTGTCCAAAAAACGGTTGTCGACTGTATCCACAAAATACGGGCTCGTAACAGTTATGACTTTTTTTAAATAACTTAATTTTTAAAATCAACTCACCGAGAGAGATGATCACTGGTCTTATAGCAATAAAGTAGAGTAGAATGTGAAATAAGGAGAGGGGTGAAATAGCTCCTCCTTCCTTTAAGCGTCAAGTCCCTTGAACCAGCTAACTTGCTAAATTCTTCTTCTGTTATACCAGGCTAGAGGTTTCCTATCAAATTCTGCGGGAAACGCGGGTTCTTGGTCAGAGTAATGAGTTGCTTCTAATCGGATTGTGGATGTTGGTTTTACATTATTTTTTGATTTACAAGTTAAAGTCGAGAACTGTAGTTAGTCTTTTGTTACTGTTTTCCTTCTCTTTTCTTTATCACATGTTACCCGGTGGTAAATAACTTACATATAGGTGTATACCAGAGATCTATAGTGTTTATAAACATGTACAAGCAAACGATATATTACAATAAGAGTTAATATGTCTTTGTGTTCAATATTATAATCTTCTAAACTCGCAACGCTTATAACGGTTAGTTCTATTTTTACTAATGTTTATAACATTTGTATTTGGCATGTTTTTGGGTGAATATTCAGTTAATAATGGAAAGTGTATAACATCATTGTAGGTAATCGGTAGGTCACTTTTCGATGGAAACTTGGATGAGGAATCTCTAATCCCATCTCTCCATCTCTATACATATCTCAAGGCTCAAGGCTTGTCTTCTATTCCTCTAAAAGCTCTGTCCAGAAGACGGAGCCCTTATAAGATGGGAGGAAGACAGCTATCATCAAAATCCCCAAGAAAGGAGAGTTTTGGGATATTTTATTTATATATATATATATATATATGTAAGACAATTATTGAAGGTGGGGTGAATAAACTGAAATCAGTTTCTCTGTAAACAAAGAAACGACAATTACAGTTAATAACTATCCATTCTCTATTCACACTATTTACATGTTCTGTTACCTCACATAACCTTCTCTCTCTCATAACTGCTGCTCCATCTGGTGTCAGCCAATGGAAGCAGCACGGCAAATTCAAATTAAAGAGAGGACACTTTCGTTACACATATATATATATATATATATTTAATATATAATATATATAACTTATATATATATATATAAGTTAAGGCCTAGGCACTGTTGGTGCACAGTCTAAATACCAAAACATCGGGATGTAAACATTCCGAGTGTATGTGTGTGGGATTAAGAGCTATGAATAAAGCAGTCTTATACTATCGTTTGCCCTATTCATTTCTATTTCCTCTTTCTCGATCTTTTCTTACTGTTCTAGTTCTCACGAACGTTAACTGGTGCCGAAACCCGGGAACCGCGAAGAATTAATTCTTAGTGAAGAATTAAGGAACACAGTTCGGGGAAATTTTGTTGTGGCCCGATTTTGATCGATACACATAGAAGAAGAGATGACGGAAAGTAGCGTATTAAGACAGCCCGTCTTAAATATCGTTGATGGGACGGATCCTAGGAGAGTGGGCCTGCTACCGGAGACTCACGCAAATGCACTCGCCCTGATGAGGGTGAAGGCTATGAACACCCAGGATCTAAGAAAAGCGATTTAGGATCTGGAGAAGTTTACAGGTGAGCTGGGTGAACTTAATCACTTTTTAAAGGGAGGAGACCGCTTCACAGCGTTAATCGGGACAAAGGTGGAAGGCAATTGGCTGGACCTCAGGGACGCGGAATCATTGAGAGCGGCTTTGATATGTCGAGTAAAAAGAAGCATCCTGAATCAGATCCAAGGTGACGAGGAAACCCCATGGGAAGTGGTAAAGGCGCGACTGAAGAAAGCGTATGGGGGGGGGGCGTTGGACCCCTGAGGAAGATATTTTCCAGATGTTTAGGGAAACGAGGTCTCCGAGACAGAGTAACGGACAGTATGCCGCAGGTCTGGTAGTCCGTTACAATCAGGTTACGAAAAAGATGAGAGAGACATTTAGAGCTGAAGAAGTAGAAGGCCGGATGGGCTTCCTGTCAACAATATTGAAGGTGCAGCTGGCCAAGGAAACAGGAAGGAAAGAGGGATTCGCTCACGAACGGTCGTTCCTAGAGTGCGCGCAGGCGATGATCGACGCCAGCGCTAGGGAAGCAGAATTGCGTATCCGAGAAGACGAGAGTGACTGGAGCCAGGTCGTTTATAAAAAATCAGGACCCCAAAGACCGTATGGAAGAAACCCGAAACAGCGTTTACGGGTAGAAATAGGGGGGTGACAGGAGAAAAGAAATTCATGTAAACTACTCACTCTGGGGGGACCCTGCGAAGTGATGGGGGAGGCGGTGGTAGGACTAAAAAAATGAGCGAATGTAGGAGGGGAAATAACGGTGCTAGTCGTGGAGGAGATGACGCGTGACTATCAAATAATTGTGGGATGCGATTTGTTAGGACGGGTAGGCGCGCGCATAATGAACGAAGAGAAGAACTGGAGGATTAGATTAGGGGATTTAACGTATCGGAGTCAGGGGACAGGACGGGGTGGAAAGGTACGAATTGGGGCGGTAAAGAGAGTAGAGGATTGGAGGGAGAGGCTGCGTGACGAATTTAGAGACATTTTTTTCGTAGAGGGAGATCTGTTAGGAGCAACGGGGAAGACAGAGCACGAGATACCTCTAAAAGTAGAGCGCGTAACATACGTTAAAGAAAGGCGATATCCTCAAGCACTTCGTCAACACATCCGGAGGGAAATCGACGAATTAAAGCGTCAAGGGATTATCAGAAATAGCACTTCGCCGTACAATAGTCCCCTCTGGACGGTGAAAAAAAAAAATAAACCAGGCGAGGAAGAAGATCATTACAGAATAGTTATAGACTTTAGAAAGCTCAATGAGAACACTCTAGACGAGAAATATCCGATTCCACGCTTTGAGGATATACTGGATAGGCTGAGTGGAGCGAAAATCTTCAGTACGTTAGATCTGAAAGCGGGATATACCAGATTAGACTGAATGCGAATGATCAGCATAAGACGGCGTTTTCATTCGAACGAGGTCATTACGAGTTTACAAGGATGCCGTTCGGTTTGAAAAACGCCCCGATAATATTCCAGCGGCTAATGGATGAACTCCTAAGGGGAATTGATGAGAACATCTGCCAGATCTATATGGACGACCTCATAGTCTTCAGCCATACCGAATCGGAACATATGGAGCACCTTCGGAAAGTTTTTAAGAGGTTAAAGGAATTTGGCCTGAAATTATCGATAGAAAAGTCGTCCCTGGGTCAGGAGACCATTAGTTTTCTGGGACATACCATCTCGGCAGGGAGTCCAACCGGACTCCATGAAAATAGATGTGATCCGGAGAATGGCGGTGCCAAAAGATGTTAAAGGCATTCGGCGGTTGTTGGGGACGCTAAATTATTATCACCGATTCGTGCCGGATATGGCGGAATTCTTGGTCCCTATTAGTAATTTATCACGCAAAGGAGCGCGAGTGATAATCACGCCGCTAATTGAGAAAAATATCCAGAAATGTATGGAACGGTTGCAAGAAGCACCTATCTTGGCGTTTCCAAATTTTGAGAAGGCGTTTACTGTCACAACGGACGAAAGTGAGTACGCCTTGGGAGCGGTATTGTCCCAGGGGGGAATCGACGGGGAGAGGCCGGTAGCATATGCGATCAGAAGGTTGACTGACACGGAGGCGAGGTACAGTGCCCTCGAACGGGATCTACTGGGTATCATCTGGGCTATTGGTCACTTCCACCCATACGTATTTGGGAGAAAATTTAAAGTCCACACTGATCACAGACCGCTGCAATGGGTGGGGAAATTAAAGGAATCATCCGCACGCGTGACACGGTGGAAGGAGTTTCTGTCACAATACAATATGGAGATTGTGTATAAGCCAGGGAAGGATAATGTCGTGGCAGACTGACTGTCGCGTGCCATTATGACGAATGCTATTGAGGACGGCGAGAAATCAGGGGGTAGTCGACAATTCCTTGCGGAGTGGACGCCAGGAGAAGCAGGAAGTACCGATCTGCGGGAAGATGGTGGCGCGAGAGATAGCCCCACATCAGAAGAGTCTGTTGGAGAAAGACCACGAGACATGGAAACGTCTGAGGAGATTATCAACGACAAACGTCACCAAATCATTTGGAAAACAAAAACTTCGGACCTGATGACGGTGACGTACGACGAATACGGTCGAAGCACAATCTCGACGATATGGTCGGAGCCGGGAGTGAGGCAAGAGCAAATTTGCCAGGCACTGAAGGATGCCTCCAAACCGGGGAAAATGTACCACCTATTTGTCGGTAACGCGACGATTTGGGAGAAAATTAGAAGATTGTGGCAGAGTGAGCAATTAGGAATCGACCGCACGTTTATCAGGTGTCTATCGGCGGTCCAGACGTGCGACGTGGAGCAACAGCGGGAGGTCACACTTGCGTACCACCAGGGGAAGACGAATCACCGTGGCGTGCAAGAGACAACGCAGGCGCTACAGCGGAGATATTTTTGGTGGGGGATGCGGCAGACCATCCAGGAGATCATAGGGGCTTGTGAAATCTGCCTAAAAACCAAATATGACCGCCATCCACCACAGGGACGACAGGAGGAGACACCCACAACAGGGTCGCCACTGATCGATTTACAAATCGACACGTTTACGTGGCGAGGATTCAAATGGGTCACTACAATCGAGACATTTAGTAAGGTGGCTATGGCATATGAGGTGCGGGACAAATCGTCAGACGTTATTCTGCAAGCCGTCAACTTGTGGTTCCGATTTTATGGCATCCCCGAGCGCATTTCGTCGGATGGTGGGAGAGAGTTCGATAACGCCAAAGTTCGCGCTGAGATGAAAAATAGAGATGTGGTATGGCATATTAATACCCCGGGACATCCCAAAAGTAGAGGAAACGTTGAGCGCCTGCACAGCACCCTCAGCGATCACCTGCGGGTATACCAGGTCGATAAGGGGTTGTCAGCTAATGTTGCGATGCCAATGGCGGTGGCGGCGTATTACCACTCGATTCACACCACCACGGGATTCGCGCCGTTTGAAATTATCTTTGGATTACGCGCAAGACCGCGAAATTGGGCAGAGACGGTGGCGGATGAAGGGAGCACGGAACAGCTCGTGAACACCCACATGCGGCTGGGAAAAATGTGGCGTACAGTGCGTGATCGTATATCGGGGGAAAAAACCAAACGCGTTTCGAGGGCAAATATGATTACGATCGGGCCCGTTGTTTATAGAAAATTAGGTTCCAACCGGAGTAAAGAGCCGGTCCGATATGAAGGCCCTTTCAAGGTTGTTGTGATCCGAGAACACAATCTTGTAACTATCGAGAGTGTGGACCACCCAAGGAAACGGCGGACGGTTCATATTGAACAACTTAAACTCCCACTCTAGGGGGGGGGGAGCGTGAGTAAACTGGTGTGTCCTCGATCCGACACGAAGCAAGTAATTGTGTTGTTATAGGTCACATTGTTAATATATGTGACATTCAGACAGAGAGTTCTGTTCTTAGTTTTAATAGTATTATTATTTTATAGGAGGTATTATTATTTTGTTTTGTACATTTATATTTTATTTGTCTTGTTTAAATGTGTCTTTAGTACTGTGATGGATTATAGATTGTGTATTGGGTGCGCTGGCCTTGGCCCTTGAGAACCCGAGCCAACTGATTGTACACTCGGGTCGGACTTTGAGTTTATGAGGGAGTGTGCGTAAACTGGCGGGATGTAAACATTCCGAGTGTATGTGTATGGGATTAAGAGCTATGAATAAAGCAGTCTGATACTATCGTTTGCCCTATTTATTTCTATTACCTCTTTCTCGATCTTTTTTTACTGTTCTAGTTCTCACGAACGTTAACTTATATATATAAGTTAATGCTTACCGGCTTTAGAATTAAAAAACAAAGGGAAAAAAGGTACAGAGAAACAACACGCTTGAAAGTTAGAACTAGACTGTTTATTTCGAGTCTATAACCCTGTATATTTACATTCGGAATGTTTACATCCCGACGTTCGGGGATTAAGGTTGAGTACTGATGCTGCCCGGAGCATAACTCCCCCTGCCAGTTTACGCACACCTCCTCGTAAACTACGAAGTCTAAGTCTAAATTGAGGACGACTTAGGCGATATTACGATCACTCTCCTAATCGTACTAGGGAGCGAAGGCCAGCCCAAACAGTACACAACCTGTAATCCCTTACATTCGGTCGTATTTATAAGACACTTATAGTACAAATAAAACGCTGCCTCTAACACTGCAGCCACTAGTGACAAAATAAAAAAAAACAAAAAAAAATTACATGGCTCATTACTCACAGAAAACAATGGCATCTTACACACTACGCAAAGTCGATAATTCTACACAGCCTGTGTACATTCTAAAAAAACAACAAAAGGAATTACAAAAAAAAAATACTTCTACAAATGGTACAAAGTGTACGTATGTATACCATACCAAATTTGGCTACGTGCAGAAGCGAGGACACTCCAACTCACTCATGGCCTGCACCCTCCCCCCCTGGTGGGAGTTTTAACTGTTCGACGTGGACGGTCCTCCGTTTCGTCGGAGGTCTTGTACTCTCGATGGTGACGATATTATGCTCCCTGATCACCACCACCTTGAATGGACCCTCGTATCTGACCGACTCTTTGCTCCGATTTTAAGGTCCCCCATTCGACCCCGGGAGGTTTACCCGAGCAACTCTCTTGACCTTCTCCATCACGATTTTGTGACGAACTTTGCCCCAAAGTTTTCCGAGCTCTAAGTGAGCACTTAACATTTGCTCCGCCATTCCCTCGTCCGCCACCGTCTCTGTCCCGTTCCGGCGCCTCGCGCGCAGTCCGAAGAGGATCTCGAACGGCGTAAACCCCGTGGTGGAGTGGATGGAATGATTGTATGCCGCCACTGCCTTTGGCATCGCCTCGTTCGCCTGCAGACCCTTTTCTACCTGATACACCCGCAGGTGGTCACTCAAGGTACTGTGCAACCTTTCGATGCCTCCGCGACTCTTAGGATGTCCTGGGGTGTTGAGATGCCACACGATATCAAGATTTTTCATTATCGAACTCCCTACCCCCATCCGACGAGATTCGGTCCGGTACCCCATAAAACTGGAACCACGTTCGTAATGCCTGTAAGACGACGTTGGATGATTTGTCTTTTACGGCGTACGCCATAGCTACCTTACTGAAGGTATCTATTGTCGTAACCCACTTATATCCGTTCCAAGTGAACGTGTCAATCTGTAGTTCACTCAGTGGCGTCTCTGCTGTGGGTGTTTCCTCCTGTTGTCCCTGTGGTGGGTGTCGATCATATTTAGTCTTAAGACATATATCGCACGTTCCTATAATCACTTGGATCGTCTTTTTCATATCCCACCAGAAGTACCGTCGCTGTAATACTTGCAAAGTCTCCTGCGCACCGCGGTGGTTCGTCTTCCCTTGATGGTAGGCCAGCGTTACTTCCCGCTGCTGTTCCTCATCACGCAGTGTCTGGACAACGATAGACCATAAACAGACAACGAACAAACGATCGATCAATACCCAGTTGTTCTGTTCTCCATAATTTCTTGATCAGATCCCACACTGTCGCGTTGCCGACAAATAGATGGTAGGTCTTCCCTGGTCTGGATGCATCTTTCAATGCCTGGCAAATTTGGTCACCCTTGACACCCGGTTGGGACCAGATTGTCGTTATACTATTCTTGCGATAGTTTTCATGAGTAGCTCGCATCAGGCCGGTCGTTTGCGTCTTCCAAATAGTTTGTCGCCGTTTATCGTTAATCATACCCTCGATCGTCTCCATTTCCACCGGACGTTCTCCGGCAGATTCTTCCGCTTCTTGGTGTTCGCTCCCATCGCTATCGTCCCGCGTACCGCGACTTCCATCTTCCCCGGGCGCCCATTCCTGGATAAATTGTCTATGATCCCCGGACGTTTCCCCTTCCTCGACTGCATTTACAGTAATCGCTCGAGATAGCCAGTCCGCCACTACATTGTCCTTCCCTGGTTTGTATACAATTTCCAGGTTGTATTGGGACAAAAACTCCTTCCAGCGTGTCACCCTGGCGGGTGATTACTTAAGCTTCTCCACCCATTGAAGAGGTCTGTGGTCCGTATGTACTCTGAATCTCCGCCCGAAGACGTATGGACGAAAATGATCAATAGCCCATATGATGCCAAGAAGTTCACGCTCGAGGGCACTGTACCGCGCCTCCGTGTCGGTCAGTCTTCGACTCGCGTACGCCACTGGTCGTTCCCCCCCATCTCCCTCCTGCGACAGCACCGCTCCTAATGCATACTCACTTGCGTCGGTGGTGATAGTAAATAACTTCTCTAAGGTATGAGGCAGTTAATTGAGGAATGGACGCCTGGAGAAGCGGGCAGGATCAGCACGCGGAAAGATAGTGACAGGAGTGCGGATCCACCATCAGACGAGTATATAGGGGAGAGACCGCGTGATATGGAGACGACGGATGAAATTATCAATGATAAGCAGAGGTAGATCATTTGGAAAACTCAAACATCGGGTGCTCTGAAAATACTCCATAGTACGTACGGCAGGAGTCAGATCGCGACGATTTGGTCACCACCAAGAGTTCGAGGAGATAAAATTTGTCAGGCTCTCAAGGACGCGTCCAAACCTGGGGAAACACACCATTTATTCGTGGGCAACACGACTGTGTGGGAAAAAATAAAAAAGCTGTGGCAGAAAGAGCTGTTGGGGGTGGATCGGTCGTTCATTCGGCGTCTTTCCGTGGTCCAAACCCTGCGGGACGAGGAGCAGCAACGCGAGGTAACACTGGCGTATCACCAAGGGAAAACCAACCACTACGGTGGGCAGGAGACGGCACAAGCACTACGAAGGCGCTTTTTTTGGTGGGGAATGCAGCGGACTATTCAGGAGGTAATTGGAGCATGCGAAGTTTGCAGGAAGACGAAATATGATAGACATCCCCCGCAGGGACTCCAGGAAGAATCACCCACGGTAGAAGCACTATTGGCGGAGATTCAAGTGGACACCTTCACGTGGCGGGGTTTTAAGTGGGTCACTATCATCGACCCATTTAGCAAAGTGGCTATGGCCTACGCGGTGGGGGACAAGTCATCAGATTCCATATTACAAGCCCTCAACACATGGTTTCAATTCTACGGCATACCGGAGAGGATCTCGTCGGACTGGGGACGGGAGTTTGACAATGCAACCGTGAGAGCCGAAATGCAAAAACGGGATGTGGCATGGCATTTTAATACCCCCAGGCATCCCAAGAGCATGGGAACCATCGAAAGGTTACACAGCACCCTCAGCGACCACTTACGCGTGTACCAGGTGGATAAAGGCCTGTCGGCGAACGTAGCGATGCCCATGGCGGTGGCGGCATACGACCACTCGATACACGCCACGACGGCGTTAGCACCCTTCGAAATTTTGTTCGGATTACGAGTGAGACCGAGGAACTGGCCAGAGACGGTGGCGGATGAGGGAATGGTGGTACAGCTCCATACACCCACATACAGCTCGGAAAGATGTGGTACAAAGTACGCGATAAGATTATGCGCGAAAAATCCAAGCGCGTGGCACGGGGAAATTTGAAGGTGCGGGATCGCATAGGAGCAATATCGATTGGGACCGTTGTGTACAGAACACTCGTATCAAATCGTAGTAAGGAACTGGTTCGGTACGAGGGGCCTTTTAAGGTCATCATAATTCGGGAACATAATCTCGTGACTATCGAGAGTATGACCACCCCAAAGAAGAGGCGAACCTTTCACATTGAACAGTTGAAACTCCCACCACAGGGGGGAGGGTGTTGATGTGCGTAAGATGGTGTGCCCTCGATCCAATACGGAGCAACTGATCCGGAATCATATACTTCACATGTGAATATATATATATATATGTAAAGAAAGTAAGCTTTCTTCAATTAAATTAGCAGCGCTTTGTTATCACGCGCGTGCTTCAGTTGGCTGCCACTAGGTGGAGCTAGAGACATATGACCAGAAGGTTTTTAAAAGGTTTTCAGTGTAAACAATTAAGTAAAGTGCAAACAGTGATAACAATAAACTGTAATTGTTGTTTCTTTTGTTTTACAGGTATGAATTTAGATTTTATTTGTAATAGTTGTAAACTAATTATCAATTAAATAAACTTTTGTTTTACAGAGAAACAGATTACTTATTGTTATAATAAGAAGACCTAACAACCCTTATATATATATATATATATATATATCGCTCAATCGCACTCCCGGGTTTCGGCACCAGTTAAGATAGACTGAAGTATAACGATAAAAAAGGGGGAAGAGGTAACTGATAGACACGGTGGTTAAACTAGGAATGACTTTATTTATCTGTACACGTCTATATATAGGATCACTGATCCTATGAGGGGATTAACTGGGGAGACTTACCTATGGTATCTCCTCATAGCCGCCTCTCCAGTTAACTCCCCCCTTCCAGCTTCTTATAGAATAAGAACTCCAAACATCAGACAATTTTAAATTTCATATAAAACAAAACAGTGAAAATCTCATACAAAATAAAACAATGAAAATCTCATACAACAAAATCAAGAAATTCCAACTCTGTACATCTTTATAAGACGGGTGGTTCTCACCCTTGGTAACTACTTGTTACCGATTGACAGAAATTTACAATAACGATCTTGGCTTACGGCCACAAGGCCTTCAGCCATTTGTAATTAAAACTAAGGTTCGATTTTTATTAATACATGATACTCACATACTAGGAAATTCATTTTTAACATAGATATTCACGCTCCTTCGAGCAACATGGTGTGTCGAGTGGAGCGCAGCCCCCCGTCGTCCGCCGAGCCACAGGCGACGGTACTCGTAGTTCCTCTACGTGAACGGTGCGCGACCGGAAAGGGTGGTTCACGTCCCGTATGGTGTAGAGGTTGTGCTCTCTAATTGCTATCACTACGTACGGTCCCTCATACCGTGCGTCTCCCTTCTTCCGGGCCGTTCTCAGCCTGCGAAATACAATGGATCCCAGCGCTATCGAGCCAGCGCTAACTATGCCAGGTCTGTTATTGGCCTTATCTACTCGGGTCCGTTTTTCTCTAATCACCCGCTCGCGGACCTTCCCCACGTCGCCCGGCGTTCGCTGCGAGCCTCCCTTAACCACCCTTTTAGATCTGAGTTGTGCGCCGTTATCAAATCCCCCCGATCGTGCCGTTTTTGCCCGAATATTATCTCCACCGGGGACAGACCCGTCGCCGCATGGATAGTATGGTTATATGCCACGATTGCGCGTGGCATCGCCTCATAGGAATCTAGCTGCCGATCGAGTTTAAAGAGACGGAGATGCTCTCCTAGCGTACTGTAGAGACGCTCCACCGCGCCCCTACCCTTGATGTGGTGGGGGGTGTTCCGTCGCCAATCAATACCCAGCTCCCCGCTCTGATCCCTAATCCACTCGTTATCGAATTCCCTACCCGAATCTGATGTTATTTTGTCAGGAACTCCGTAGCAACCGCACCATTGAAGGATCCCCCCCCCATACTTCTCCCGGTGTCTTGGCTTCGACGGGGTACGCCATGGCAATCTTGCTGAATGTGTCCAGTATAGTAAGCCATGACTGTCCTTCATTACTGTAAAGATCCGTCTGGATGATTCTAAGCGGTTCGTCTGCCGTCTCCGTGACCACTTGCTCTGCCGCCTGGGGTCGTCTGTCATACTTTGCCCTCTGACAAGCGTCGCATTTCGCGATGACCTCCCTGACCGTCCGCCCCATACTCGCCCAAAAGTATAGCCGCTTTAGCGCTCGGAGTGTCTCCTCTACTCCCCGATGGTTGGTCTTACCGGTGTGGTGGTCTCTCACTAACCAGCCTTGTATTTCCCCCTCCACGACCGTCTCCACTTGTCTGAGGCATCTGACTAGCGCGTAACCCATCCCTACCTGCTCCTGTCTCTATAACCGTTTAACCTTATCGGCCAGTATCCGGTTACCGATAAAAATATGTCAGTCCTGACCCTGCTTTGTACATTCCCTAATGGCCCGTTATAGCTCGGCATCGTCGACCGTGGCCTGCGCCATAATGGTTACCGCGGACAGCCCCGCGTACTCACTTGCCCTCGTATCGACACCCGGGTCTCGTTTAGATATGAGAATTACCTGTCTCTTTTTATCATTGATCATCTCATCAATTTCAGGCAGGTCCGTAGGTCGTTCGGGCGGGGTCTCTACCTGTCCCTGGTCTCTTTGGACTAAGGGAATCTCCGGTCCGCTCTCTGCCCACTCGCGAAGGTACCACACCGCGAACGGTTCTCCCTGGCTTACTTCTTCCTCTAACGCGTTCACTACTAATTCTCGTGAGAGCCAGTCTGCAACCGCGTTTTCCGGAAATGTTCCACCGCCCACACCACCGCCAACAGCTCGCGTTCGATGGCACTGTACCGTTTCTCGGAGTCATTCAGCTGACGCCCCGCGTAGGCAATGGGTTTCCCCCCCCCCCCCCCCGGTGTCTTGTGATCTTGTGTCCCCCGGACCACCCCTATGGCAATCGCGCTCGCGTCCGTCGTGATACGAAACGTTTTCCCAAAATCGGGGAACATCAACAACGGCCTTGTGGTGAGAACATCGCGGCATTTTTCGATGCTTTTAATCTGTTCCGGCCCCAACCGAAAACTCCTTCCCTTTCTTAAGAGTTCTGTAAATGGGCTGGTGAGTTCCGCTATGCCGGGGATGAACTTCCTATAGTAGTTGATCATCCCAAGGAACCTACGTATTCCCCGAGCATTCCTGGGCAGAGGTGCTTCGTGTATAGCTTTCACTCTCTCCTTGTCCGGCTGCACCCCATCCCGCGAGACCGTGTACCCCAGGAACCGGATCGCTCAACCCAAATCTCGACTTTTCGCGTGATGCTTAAGTCCGAACTCCCGTACTCTGGCGAGGACTCGACGCAGGTGCTGCACGTGTTCCTGTTCTGTCTTACTGAATACTATCAGGTCGTCCATATACACCTGTGAGAAGTCCTCGCCCAGCCCCCTTTGGAGTTCGTCCATAAGACGCTGGAAAGTTAACGGCGCCCCCTTTAGACCGAAGGGCATTCTTACAAACTCATAATGCCCCCGCTCCCAAGAGAACGCCGTCTTCCCAACGTCCTCGTCTCTCATCCTAACCTGATGATACCCACTCTTGAGGTCCAACGTGCTGAACACCGTCGCTCCCGACAGGCGATCGAGTATGTCCTCAATCCTCGGAAGTGGGTATCTCTCATCTACCGTGATGTCATTTAGCTTCCGGTAGTCCACTACCACCCGATAATTCTTCTCGGTATCCTCACTCTTTTTCTCGACCACCCACAAGGGACTATTGTAGGGCGAGTTACTGGGACGTATAATGCCCTGTCTCAGGAGTTCATCGAGTTGCCCCCGTATGATCTCCCTCATCGATTGCGGGTACCTACGCTCCTTTACATATACGGGATTTTCCGACTTTACAGGAATATGATGTTGTGTTTTCCCCGTAGTCGGTAATATATCAGCTTCCCGATGGAATAAGCGTTAGTTAGCGGCTACCAGCTGACCTACCGCGTCGCGCGCACACCCGGCCACTCCGATTCTCACCCCCCTCGTTGTTCCGTGATTATCTCGTACTTACGGCCCCCCAATTTGCACTCCCATTTCCGACACCGGACCTTTAATTTCATCCCCACCTTCCGTAGAATATCACACCCTACTATCAGGTCGTAATCATCCGCTAATTTACTAATAATGTGCGTCGTGATCACCCTTTCGCCTCCCGCTATCTCGCGAAGGTTTAGTCGCGCTTACCCCTCTGTTTTGCACCTCCCACTGACTGTAGTTAACATACATCCACATGTTTCCCGGTCCTCCCAAATTCCTAATTCCCTCGCTCCCCTTTCGCTTATCAGCGAGTGAGTACTACACGTGTCGATTAGGAATCGAATTCCGGACATCCCCACCCTCGCCACGGGCAACCTGAACCCCTTTTTCCCCTTTGCGTTGTTATTTATCCTTAGGAAACGCGTTGGGTTGCCCCTCTCCGTCTCGCGCCCTCATTCGTTCCTACCCTTTCCCCTTACTACTTCGGCTCCCGAGGCCCCCCCCCCTCCATGAATTTCCCCCGCTTACCTCATGTCTCGACGCCGGGGCGCTGCGCTCCGACCGACTGCCTTCCTCTCCCGACGACTATCCGCTAGAATAGGGGGTCCCGTCTCATCCTGCCAGTCTCCGCACTGCACTTAGACTAAGCCCTAAGAAACTAAAGGAGCAATAGATGTGTTTTCTGAATCAAATTAAAATTCGAATTATTTATTGCTAGAATAGTTTAAATAATAATAGAATTAATTAAAATATTTACCGTGTTTTGAATTAGCATATAATGGCTATAGCTATATGCATTTTGAATTTTCTTAAATGTTATCTATTTGGGTTAGACTATAGGGTATAGATAGATGTAGATCTGGGTACACTTTTTTTTTTTATTTTTTTTTTTATGTAAACAATCTTTATTGTGCAATAATTACAATCTGCCTTTTATAAGGCAATAATAATACAGATAAATGATCTCATTCATACCATATTTACAGCATCATTCACTCGCTCATTCATACAATAGGACATGATTGGAGAAACTGGCCATTGCCAGGACTCCCACTGTCACGCGTTTATAGTAGGTCACGAGGCCACTGCCGTTTCAGTCTCCGAGGAGGATTATAGGGATGAGTGGCGCAGTGCAATGACTGTGCTACAGGATTAGGGTGGTTGGAAAGGCTACTGTGGAATTTCATAAACTTGGAAGGGATGAGTTCTAGAATGTAGGGTATATTAAGATCGTTATGAAGGGTTTTGCTGCTGACATAATAAGGGGCATTTACTATTGTTCTTAGGACTTTGGATTGAAAGGATTGGATACGCTTGATGTTCGACTTTTTTGCTGTCCCCCATAGGTCTATTCCGTATGTCCAGATTGGTTTAAGTATAACTTTGTAGATTAGTAGTTTATTTTCTATTGAGAGATGGGATGTCCTTTGAAGTAGTCTGTACAGTTGTCCAAAGCGTCTGTTTAGTTCGTGTCTTTTTAGTCTCGTATGTGGGTTCCAGGTCAGAATTTGAGGAGTAAGGAGATCATATCCAGGAGATTTTCGGTAAGGTAAGTTTTTCAGAAGGTATTTGACCTCAGAGGGATTAACGGCTTTTGGTGGAAGAGAGAGAGGAATAGGTGAAGTGAGGAAATCTTCCACAGTTGTGCTGTGAGTATGGCGTTGATGAGAAAGGTGAGGTGTGAAAGTATGGGTAAGATGCAGAGCAAAATCCTCCGACCTATCCCCATCTGAAGCCGCCCAGGACCCATCATCACGACGGAGCGGATGTGAAACAGGTCGATACTTTAGGATTTTTTTGGTTCCATTCCACAAGGAGTTATCCCTGGTAGACAGAGAGGAGAGGTAGGAATTGAAAGAATCGGAACGGAAGGATGCCAATCGCCGCTTTACCAATCGGCAGTACTGATTGTACGAGCGGCGATCGGCAGGATGCCGGGATCTTTGCCACACTGTTCTGGAGAGGTGTTTGGATAGGATTAGATCTTTGAGAGGCAGAGGTAAACGATTATGATTATGGATTTTTGGGTGACGATGGGGTGACGATGCCTCCCAAGCCGACCTCTGGACCAGAGTAGTGAAAGAATGCACTGCATCGTCTAGGTCTTGGGATGTTTTCAGGGATAATTTTAGGTTTACGGACTCTGTAAGAAGCTGGCGGAAGTGGTCCCAGTTAACTGGGCCCCTAATAAATGAAGGAGGAGGCAGTTTGTGAATTGGTCTTAGGGAAATGGTTAATAATAAAGGACTATGATCAGAGGAGAGGTCATCAAGGCGCGTGAGTGAGTAGTTTAGTGTTCCTAAACTATTGTAAAAAAAGAAGTCAAGGAGATCAGGATTTCGGTTGGGATCTGATGGCCAATAGGTGGCTGTGTCAGGAGTGATAGTGGAGCAATGTTTCCGTGTGAGTGCAGACAGCAAAGCACGTCCTCGTGTATTTGTGGATCTTGACCCCCAGTGTTGGTGCTTCGCATTAAAGTCCCCACCCACAAGGAAACGATGTCCGATGGAGTCTAGAAAGGAGATCAATTGGGAGTCGGAAATGGATTTATTGGGAGGGCAGTACGCTGATGCTAGTGTAAGAGGAAAAGTGAAGGTGGTGATTGAAACTGCAGTGGATTGAAGGAAATCATGTGATACCAAAGGAACTATGTGGTGAGATATGGAGTTATGGACAATGACAGTGGTACCTGCATGAGCTGTTCCATCTGGGTGAACAGTTCGATAAGTCTGGTACTGTCGAACGGTAAATGGTCGTTTGCTCGTAAGTCTTGTTTCAGTAATAAGAGCTACGTCGATCTTCTTGTCGTGGAGTAGTGCTGTCAGTTCGTTAGTGTGGGTGCGAACACCATTCGCATTCCAAAGGAGAATAGATAAAGAGTCGGAACGATCCACTTATGGATTATGTTTAACGGGGATAAGGTTGGAGACAAGATTTGTGAGAAGTGAAATGAGAGGGGTAATTAGGGTTCTGAACTCTGTAAGGAATGAGGTTAATAGGCTGGTGAGATCCGAAGAACTTGAAGGTGGAGGAATATGCGAGATGTGTGGTTGAGGATGGGGTTGAGCTTGAGGGTTGACGGGATGAACGGAATGCTGGGAAAGGTGATCTTGCGGACAGGGAGTGGGCGGTGCCTGTGACTGCTCTCTGTTGCGAACGGCATCAGCGAAAGAGACAGAAGACCTCAAATTTCTGGCTGGGCCGCTTCTTGTTACTGGCTTTTCCTCTTCTGGCTGACGACGTTGTTCTGTCCTGGACTTCAGCGTTCTGTAGGCCTCGCAGCCCTTGTAGTTGGCCGGATGTCCTTGGTGGCAAAGCACGCATACCGCAGGCGATTTTAGGGGCTTTTTGCACAATTCAGATTTGTGCTGCCCACTGCACTTAACACACCTGGGAGGGTGGTAAGATTTTGTGTGCCCATATGCCTGACAGTTATGGCACTGGACGATATCGCGTTTGGGTTACGGTTTTTCAACCTGTACCCTTGTGTAGTACAAGTTTGTTAGGTCGTATATCTTCTTGATTCCAGGTGTTCTCTCGAGTTCGACAAAGAACAGTGGTAATGCTGTTTTTATTTTTTCATCCTGTTGCCTATCCTCACGCAACACGTTTGTTATTTGGCGAACTTTGTATCCGAGAGCTGAGAGTTCTTCTTCTATTTCGTCAGCTGGTGTGGTTGGGTGCAAATTTCTGATCACCACTCGGAGTGATCGTTCCTGCTTTAATTGGTAGGTGTGGAAGTCTGCCTTAGTTTCTCCTAAGTATTTAACTATTGCTCGGTATGTTTCGGGAGTGTCCGGAGAAACTTTTGTGTCCCGGGACCGATTGAGGCACGTGTATTTGCCTGTACCTACAATTTTATTCAATTGGGTACACATTAATTTAAAGTTATTATTACGCTCGATAATAGAGTAAAATAAAAATTTGATTTAATTTTCCTTAATTTAAAATACGTATTCCTCAAGTACTACAAATAAAATTAAAAACGTGTGGAAACACCCAGTTTTTATATATTTTATTGTAATCCTATCATCTCGAACTACCGTGTGTTGTAGTGTTCATAACTGGTTCGTGACGTCAATGTTCTGGGCTGGAGTTCCTAGACGAATATATGTGTATAAGATACAAAATCAATATTTTTTTGACACATTTATTGATTCCTAGAACCTTTTTCTTTTACAATAATTCCGATCTGAGGGAATAGCAATTTTAATGTATGAAACACTCCCTCTCAATGCCTTCTGACTACTGAAACAATAAAAGCCCTGTCAATTTGACCTTTGATCATGTGCTGATTTCCTCCCAATACCCTTCCAATAGAAGCCATACTACCTTAATATTTATAAATGATAAAACTTTCGTTTCGTTAAAAGGTTCAATTTTAAAGTCTCAACTTACTCCTCGCTCCTTGGGTGTTGGCAAAAGCTGGGTAGGTTCTGGCTTTATTCCATAGCATAATATAGGCGGCTCCAACACCTTATTTTTTCAGTGACTTTTTTTACTTCTAAAATTATATAATATTCAATGTTTTTTTTTTTGGTGATTTCAATTCAATTATTTTATTACCTCGTGTCGATAAATTATATTAACTCGGCAATAAACTCATACTATAAACTGTTTTCTCATGGATATCTAACTGGGTTCAGATAGCTTTGATTACGAACCATATAATGAATTACCTGCGATCCGTAAATTTTATTTCATACATTTTCCTGTATAATTTTTCATCTTAGAACTGTACTTGCCCCATTATTTCTGAAATGCGTGTTATAAAATGGAAACATAGTTTGGATCTCGTGAGTCAGATCGGCACTATCTGTTAGGTTAGGTTAGGTTAGCTTAGTAAGTTGCCTATCAAGTATCTTCGCTATCCTAATTTAGCATAACTGTACATTTAACTCCACCTATGCACACAATAGTACTAGTTGATCCTTCCTCGCCTCCCATCACTACATAAAAATACTTCTTTTTATTTGTTAAACCATCTTGACCACTGAAATTTGCCTCTTCAAAAAAAAAAAAATATATTGTTAAATATATCTAAAATATTGGCAAGAAAAAAAATGTCAACTATTCAATGACAATGAAATTTGTTTATCTTTCATCTTGGGAGCTGAGAGTATACAACAGCCAGGCTTCCTTGTTTAAATCGAGAGGACCCCTGAAAATGGTGCAAAAAAGGTCTGTATGATTGCTGTTTGAACTGCCGCAAAATAGTAGGATCTTTGATGTAAAGCCCTTAAGGCCCTGGGTCAAACGAGTAGACACTCAAAGTTATCCAGATCACAAGACATTTATTATCTTAATAATGTATAAAATAGATAATGAGTCAGATATCTGATAATAAAACGTCAAACTTATACTAATTAACAAATAAATAAAACTATGCCTAAGTTTATAATATTTATTATGAAGTCTATGATAATATTAACAATGAAAAAGTCACTAAAGCGCATATCCATTTACGTGACCGATCCTCGTGAGATTTCATTGAGCTATCACGGAGAGAGTGGGTTGAGGGTGACACTGAGACCTAATGCTTACAATAAGTGGAGCCAGCTCTTACCTCTTCAGAGGCCGTAAACAACAGAAGATATAAACAGCCTATCCGATAAGGTATCATTCAAATTGCTCATTATAAATAGTTATCCAATGGAACTTTACAAAATGTTAATAATCCAAATCTCAAATAAAAGAAATAGAAAAAAATAGGACTAATATATTTATGAAACCATCGATAATTTAATAAACGAATATAAGATATAGTATAAAAGAAAGCTTAGTAAATTTTATTGGTGCTCTGTGAATGAAATTGGTACAGTAATACCATTTGATAGAACTCAAAATGACCTAAACAAATAAATAATAAATTACGTTGAAACCAAATTAATTATTAATAACTTAAATACTATATTAAAAGATAATGTTGAGCGTTAACAGTTGCCAATATCAGAAGAGGTTTGAGTATTTGTTTTGTTAAGTCAAGAAGTTTGACTTTTAGTTAGGTATTTTGTTCAGTGTTAGACATTTGGGTTTCCAGGCGTCAGATCAACAGATCACTTCTCAAAATACTTATCATTATGAAATATATAATTTTCGAGCATTTTATAATAATGGTGATTTGGTAAATGGGCCAATATTAGGAATGAGTAGGGTGCCCTATTCCCAAATAACCGGGGCCCACCCTGCTGTGACTACTGTAGTTATTAATAGCCTCCCTGACAGCTATGGCTAGTCCCTTGTGAATAGTCATCTATTCATTAACCTTTTTTTCCATCATATCAACTTATACTTATTAGTTAATAATCCACTCTTTTTTAATTTTAAGGATATTTATTTGAATGTATCCGAACTAAATTCAGAAGAAAACTATAAGTATTCATTAGCGCCAACTAGCATTGCATGAGGCGTTAAAGCTCCTATTCATTTGGAACGAAATTCGTTTGATAAGGGCCTGACCACCCTTCATTGTCACATCGTATAATCGCTCCCGTTTTAGAGCTTAATTTAATATTTTTCAAATAACTCCATGCGATGTTCGATTGTAACAAACGTTTAATAACTCCGTATCATGTTAGTCGATTATTTTTCCATACCCCTCTAATTAATGGTCTAATCAGATCCTTTATAGTTCTAGACCACACCTCAAGGCTGAAAATTTGGGAAATTCTGCCAATAATGAATTTAGTAATTATGATCAATCTCCTCATTTATACCAGACTTACAATTCACTCACTCATTCATACAATATTTACAGACAGCCCAGAGACCTCCCAAATCCACATGCGAAGAGAAAGCGGAGTCTTGGGAAGTCCCCACGCTCTTCCGTCAGCCATGTCACCGGAAACGAGCCAGTGGAGGCTGACCAAGAGCGCGAGAGCCACAGACGCTCAGTACATGATTAGAAAACTGGCCATTGCCAGGACTCACTGTCACGTCTTTATAGGAGGTCACAAGGCCACTGCCGGTTTAGTCTCCGAGGAGGATTATAAGGATGTGTCTCACAGTGTAATGCTTGTGCTGGGGGATTGGGTGGTTGGATAGGTTTCGATGGAATTTCATGAACTTAAAAGGAATCAGTTATGAAGGGTCTTGTAGCTGACGCAATAAGGGGCATTTACTATTGTTCTCAGGACTGATTGATTGATAGGATTGGGTACGCTTCATGTTCGACGTTTTTGCTGTCCCCCATAGCTCTATTCCGTATGTCCAGATTGGCTTAAGTGTAACTTTGTAGATTAGTAATTTATTTTCTTTTGAGAGTTGAGAGATTCCTTAGAAGTAGTCTGTACATTTTTTCAAAGTATTTGTTCTTGTCTTTTTAGCCTCGTGTGCGGGTTCCATGGCAGCCTTTTGTCGAGATGGAAACCTAAATTCCTCAATGTCTCAAATACAGAGAGAGGGATGGAATTAAATAAAAAAGTAGTGGACAGGACTTGTGGCAGAGGGTAAAGGTATTTTGGGCACATTTCCTACGATCTGAAGATCGACGTTCTACCGCGGTATGGGCAAATGGCACCAGGTGTAACGTTACAGCGATATACCATTTGGATTCGTTCTTCCATGACCCCCACATGCCATTGGCGATGCGTTATTAAATATTTTTATACGAATTAAAAACGTCTATCCTCCACAAATAATTTGTATGTTTGTGTATATGGTAAAAATAAATACTCAAGTCCCTCGCATTGGTGGTTCTAATTAAAAAGTATTATATAAAATATAAATATTTTAATTAAAAAAATTGTTGGATTTTACTGAAAAAGATTTCCGTGGTATCATGACTTGGTTGGTCAATGCAAAGTGGCTTAAGGACGTTATGGTTGGCCGGAACAGTCGCCGTTAGTGCCCCTTGTGTTGTAACGTCATTACGTTACCTTGTTGATGCCAAGCCAGCAATCCATTTACGTTCTACTAAAAATAGGCACAATAACTTACAATTCATTGCATCGTTAGTGTCTTATAAATACTACTTATGACAAAATACAATAGCTCAGAACTAAAGTTAAAAACGACAAAGCAAAAATATTAATACTCCTACAACATATAACATTGGAATCATAGACTTGAAATAGATTAGACAAGTTCCAATGGTTCCGTCTACCATGTCGGATTCTGAAGAGTCCCAAATATTATTTAGATTTTCAACATAAATTGGTGGGTTTTCTTTAATTACAGCATCATTGATATTTGTATGGCCAGTCCGATACGGGGCCAAATAGCCCTTCTTCTCGAACCTTGCTACCTCGTTATTTTTATAGACTAGCCTCAAGGAAGAGACCCTCTATTCACATTCAGACACTTGTGATCGTTTTTTCGTATTTCTCTGTTTGTAACATAGAACCTATGTGCCCCTACTTATAGAATGTATGTACTCTAGTTTGAATAATTTGAAACATAAAAGGTGTACTCCAAAAATCTTCGATACACTTGTGGGTAATTAACAAAACACTTATTAAGGTTATTATGGTTTATTACGGTCTTATCACACACACACACTACTATGCTAGAAAGTTCAATTACAAAGAGGTCCTAGTACAAAGAGGTTGACTAGATTTAAACAATACTTGATACCTCCAGTCCCTACATTACCCCTTATCCAGTGAACACGTTAATATTTATGAAACACAATTGTGAATTACCTTAATAGGAACTATAGCATTCATAGCATCGTTCAAAAAAATATACTGAAAATTCAAGAAACAAAATGGAAAAATATTGATTCGAAACAAAATTATGATATATGAATAGCTTCAAAGAATAATAATCAGAATATAGAAAATTCATTCAAACAAGTATTTCTTCCAAATATCTTGCAGGAAACCGCACAGTTCTACCACTTCTAGTAGAGGTTGGTACAGTTTCAGGTTGCTTCTGTTGTTTCTCCTGGTCTGTAGGCTGCGTCCTCAATACCGGAAAATCATCTAGGGACTGGGCTAAAGGTAAAGTCGAAGAGTCTTGTTGGTTCATATCTTCATCGGCAAGAAAATAAGCTGGTTTTAGCCGGTCAATAGAAACCGCAATGTCCTTGCCATGGATTTCCAATCGAAAATATTTTTCTAAACGGGTGATGACACGGAAAGGTCCTTCGTATGCTGGTTCTAGGGGTTTCTTGATCCAATCAGTGCGCATAAAAACATGTGAGCACTTCTGTAAGTCCTTGTAAATAAAAACGCTCCTAGAAGACTTGTGATTTACAGGAACAGGCTTCAGCTGACGCATTTCCTCTTGAAGTTCTCCGACCCAATCTTGTGAATCTGAGAATGTCCGTGCTCCATTTGAAAAAAATTCTTCAGGTAATGTGATAGTTTTTCCATGGAGCATTTGAGATAGGGAAGAATTAGAATCCGGGTGAATTGCTGCTCGCAAGCCTAACAGCACAGTTGGCAAAGTTTCCGCCCAACTCCGGGAATTATGTGCCTTCAATGCTGTTTTCAATGTACGGTGGAGTCGCTCAATCTTGCCGTTGCATTGAGGGTGATAAGGCGTAGAGCGGTAGAGTTTGACGCCACATAACGCACTAAAGTGTTTGAACAATCCTGAGTCAAACTGACGACCCTGATCACTCGTTATGCGTTTGGGAACACCAAATCGCGCAACCCAGTGACTATAAACAGCCTTAGCAACTGTTTCCGCAGTGATGTTGTTGAGAGGTACAACTTCCATCCAACCGGTGAATCTATCTATCATGGTTAACGCGTAAACGTTTCCTTCAGAAGGGGGAAGGGGACCAACTAGGTCTATATGTATCTCAGCTAAACGTTCATCAGGCACTTTATATTGTCCTACCGGAGATTTCACATGACGGTTGATCTTAGTACGCTGGCATGGCATACACGCTTTAGTCCAATCCTGGATGTTCTTTTTAACATTGAGCCAAACATATTTACCCGATACCTGCTTGACGGTCGCCTTAATACCAGGATGAGCTCTATCATGAATAAGATGAAAGACTTGTTGCCGGAATGCCTTGGGGATGAATGGCCGGATGGCGTCCATACTGACATCACCAAAGATGATTTCCACTAGGAAGCTCGTAACTTTTTAATTTTAATGCAGAATCAGATGTCATAAGATTCTGAAGTTCGCTGTCCGTCTTCTGTTCTTCGGCTATCTTGTCAAAGTCTAACACGTCTAGAGCCTCAATCCGCGACAAAGTGTCCGCAACAATATTTTGCTATCCACTAATATGGCGGATGTCTGTGGTAAATTCAGATATGTACTGCAATAGTCTTTGTTGGCGAGGGGAAGCTTTGTCATTTCTCTGCTTGAACGCAAAAATAAGCGGTTTATGATCCGTAAAAATCACAAAGTGACGCCCTTCTAACAGATGCTTAAAATGCTTGACCGATAAATACATGCTCAACAACTCTCTGTCATATGCACTGTAAGACTTTTGAGCATCATTAAGTTTTTTAGAGTAAAAAGCTAGAGGTCTCCACCCATTAGGTTCAAGTTGCTGGACCACACCACCCACGCCAACGTCGCTGGCATCAATGACAAGTGCCAAGGGATAGTCTGGGCAGGGATATGTGAGCATAGTTGCATTAGCGAGATCAACTTTGCATTGCTCGAATTTGGCAACTGCTTCCTGAGTCCATGTGATTTTCCTATTGTCCTTTTTCCTTGCTCCTCTAAGATAGTCATGCAAAATGGCTTGAGTTTCTGCAGCCTTGTGTAAATATCCTCTGTAAAAATTTAGCATTCCCAAAAACTGGCGAAGCTGCTGAACAGTCTGGGGAAGCTTGTAGTTAACGATGACATTGACCTTCTCTGGAAGAGGTATTGATCCACCTGGAGTGATTCTGTACCCCAAAAATTCCAATTCTTGCACTCCAAACATAGATTTGGCTACACTTATACGCAAGCCATATTTGTCCAAGCGGTTGAAAACAATCTCCAAATGACGCTTGTGCTCTTCTTCCGTTGACGAAGCAATTAGGCCATCATCTAAAAAAATTCACACAAAATCGAGACCAGTAAAAACTTGATGGATAAAACGTTGGAAACTGCTGGGTGCGTTTCGTAACCCTGGAGCCATGACATTAAATTCGAAGAGCCCAAATGGAGTGATAATAGCTGTTTTTGATTTATGCTCCTCAGCTATGGGAACTTGATAATAGGCCTTAAAAAGATCGATTTTAGAAAAAATTGTTTTTCCATGTAACATATTCTGGAAGTCATCTATCCGAGGAATTGGATAGCGATCAGGAACTGTAAGGTCATTAAGCCTGCGGTAATCACCACAGGGGCGTAATGAACCATCCTTCTTCGTAACTAGATGCAGAGGAGAAGCCCATTTGGATTTCGATGGTCGTATTATTCCATGATTCAACATGAATTGAAACTCCTCCTTCGCTAACTGTAATTTCCATAGAGTCGAGTCTTCTAGCTTTTGAACAAATCGGCCTTCCGGTAGTATGAATGTAGTGTTCTACGTTGTGCTTGCATTCACTAGGTATTAAATTTTGTTTGGTCAGATTCGGAAACTTGGCTAGTAAGTCAGCAAATCTTTAAGAATTTGACACCGTGCTAATGATGTCACCATTTGAAATAGTTGAAATCTCACCACGGATCTGTGCACCTGTGACATTATCGACAAGTTTCTTATTTTTTAAATCTATTAAAAGATTAAAATGGGCCAAAAAATCTGCACCAATTATTCCTCTGTTCACTTTAGCCACAATAAAAGGCTACTGAAACTGACGGCGCAAACCCAAATCAATATTTAAAGTTTGTACACCATATGTTGTTATCATGGATCCGTTGGCTGCAAATAAAACAAAATCTCTACTAGGGGACTCGCACTTTGATCTTAGCGGAATTATGGACACATCTGCTCCACTATCGACAAGAAACTTTAGTCTGGTTTTTTTATCCTGGACAAATAAACGAAATTTGTGACTGCCTAAATTGTTAGCAACAGCCGAGGCCACATCTACTGTTGCTTGTGGGAGTTTTCCGACAGCTGCCGCCAAGCACAAGGTTGTGTACACTTTTCTGGTCTACATTTTTTTCCAAATCTCTGGTGAAAATAACAAAATTTTCTTGTGGGGCTAAAACCGCGCCTCAAATGGGAAGAATCTCTGGACGAGCTGCGAGACCTATTTCTAGAATTCAACGAAGAAATCTGAATTTCTAGACTCGCAATTTTTTTCATCAGTTCATTTAGACTTGAGTCCTGACTAACGGAATAGGCACTTGACTTAGGGGTAACCTCCGCTATTTTGTCTGCCATAACTGCCACCTTATCTAAGGTCTCCTCGCTAATGATTACAATATTTTTTATTGAAACCGGAAGTTTTTCCAACCACAGCGTTCTCAGAATTTTGTCTGTCATATCCCCACCAGCCAAAATCTGCATTTTACGGAGCAACTGACTAGGCTTGAGATCACCTAACTCTAAACCTGTCAACAGCCTCCTAATTTGCTGGTTATCGCTCTCCTTAAACAGCTGAAGCAGACGCTCCTTAGCTAAAGTATATTTATTAACCTCCGTACCTCTAATAATGTCCCATATATTTTCCATATATTTAGTTTCTAGCTGAGAAACAAGATAGTTGAATTTCGTGTCTTCTTTAATAATACCCACAAGATTGAATTGGGCTTCTATTTGATAAAACCATAATTCAGGTTTATCGGTCCAGAAGGGAGGAATTCTAATTGATACTTTAGTTACCGCCGGTTGGTCCTCTAGTTTAGCCTCAAATTTTTCTCCTGCCGGCGACGCCATGCTGGGAATCACTCAGTTCGATCACGTCGAATTAAATCACGTCGGATCAAATCACTCGAATTAAATCACGTCGGATTATCACGTCGAATTATCACGTCGGGGTCACCAAATTGTGGGTAATTAACAAAACACTTATTAAGGTTATTATGGTTTATTACGGTCTTATCACACACACACTACTATGCTACAAAGTTCAATTACAAAGAGGTCCTAGTACAAAGAGGTTGACTAGATTTAAACAATACTTGATACCTCCAGTCCCTACACACTGGTTAGTTTTTAGTTGAAATATAATGGCGGGAAGTATGAAAAAAATAAACGCGAAAAAGGGCATGTTTCACTAACCTCTAAAATTTCTTCTAGCTAAGAGACCTCGCTAAGAAGCTGTATTAGATGTAAAGTTATCATTTGTTTTCTCAGGTTAACAATAGATTAAAGACTGTTTAAAGAATTTGAAAAAATGAATTTTTGAGAGTCAACAGCTGAAATCACGTATTAAAATGTCGTTAGAGCCAATTTTAAAAGTTTTACTACAGCGGTCATAACAATTTTCAGGAATTTTCAGTAACCTAGATGGCTATGCAATATCCAGTATTTTTGATTACAAATACCCAGTAGTTTTTTTCTCAATTATTAGCAACTAGTTTTTACGTAGTTTATTAACTATTTATATATATTTAAAAAAATAAAATTTCATCTTTCACCATTGCCGAGCCCGAGGGGGGATTTACAGGACAGTTATGCCAACTTTTAAAATTTATCTACTCAAAGCTCAGAAGCTATTTAGCAAATAAAATTATTTCTGATTGATTATTCCATCAAGACTAATACCAGATTAGAGACGGTAACAAAACCACACTTTAACACATAAAAAAAGTAAAGTAAATGAATTTTTTTTTCAATATTTTAGCTTATTTATCAATTCATTTTATTTACTGAAAAGGATAGTTTTCAATGACTAAGATGTTTTAAAAAATTTTAATAAAACATTAAAAGTAGTTTTTTTTCTACTAATCAATGTTTAAGGGCATGGGGAGAAGTCCCAAAAGCTAAAACGGTGGCAATAAAGTAAATTTTGGGGATATACTTATTTGTGATTGATGAGAATTTATTTCAAAGCTTATTCGAATTCGAACTAATTTTAGTATATTTATCCCCCATAATTTTTGTGCCTGAGAGAGCCTAGCCTGTCTTACTTCGAATCTCAAAACATTACGGAACTAGGTTTTTTGAATGGGGAGATTTTAATGCAGAACAGTGTAATCGAAGTAGTTTTCTGTTCATTTCGGAAACGGCATACCCCACGTGAGCCTAGAAATAGCTAACAATCAAATATATGTGTTTAAAAGTAAAGCTGTGATCCAAGTAGGAATGGTTCCAACTAGGCCAGGATCTTGGCGTGGATGCTGAACACCTGCGCATGGTGGCCGTTGCTGTTATCTTAAACCTAGACTCTTGAAGGAGGCCAGAGTGCCGAGAAAGCAAGTGAGTACTGATCGCCTTGTCTTTGGCACTGCGTTATTTTAATTATGCAACGTCCTATATTTGAAGAATCCCAGGTATTTTTCGCTGAATCCAAGAGACCCAGTCAAATCGTCTTTAAATTAAAGTACACTGAAATTAAATCTAAATTAACCGCCTCGAGGTCATACCGAAAGCCCAGAATTTGGGTACTAGCGACTGGATAGGTGTTCATTAACCGCTTCCCTCATGCCCATAATCGTCATTGTATCACTTGTGTCCAAGATTAGTCATTCCAATTTGAAATTCTCCACTTTTGAAATTTAGATGACGTAATATCCAACGAGTAACTCCTACATCTTAGAGTAATTCAATATATTTTAAGGCTCTCATATAGTGTAACTGGTTCATAATTTGAAGGTTTTACAATATAATCCCTAAATGAACAATGGATTTATTTTCTTTCCATAACTTGTGGAGGGTTGCTCCCGATGGGCTAGCTCTTCAGCCCTAAATAGCACCGCATAAGGGTGAAACTCAAATATAAACAACGCATTTTATATTTTTGTTTCAGCAAAAACGATTTCTTCGGTTTGAGTTGATCCGAGGATCAGGTCGCCATTTTCCCCCATTACAACAAAGATTAGTTGTAAACTAAATTCCTCTGTTAATGTACTACTACAACTGCTACATATTATTATATTTGTTATTTTATGTTAAACAAAACATTTATAGCGTGGATTATGGTGTTGCTGAATTTACCTTTATAATTCCAAATAGATTGCATTGTTTTCACGACTGCTATTGTTGAACACATAGGCTCTACCTAGTTAATATTTTTAAACAGAATTAATGCATTTTATTTGTTGTAAATTCTCGTTTACCGTGAACTTAGAAAATATTAATAAAAAAACATCCATTAAAATCGGCCTAGACTAACAATCCCTACTGTCAGATTGGATTGAAAAAAAATTGTATGTATTTTTGAATTTAATTTTGCATCATCGATTTTTTTTTCGGTCTATACTTTGAGTATAATGCTATAATTATTAATGTTTCATAAAATTTGAGCTATAAGATGAAAAAGGTTATAAATTAGACAAACAGAAACAACTTTCTGTCATCAACTATGTTGATTTGTTTTTCTTATTTTTTATGCTTTCTGTTATTTCATTTAAAGCTACAACTTCAATGAAAAAATTGGCCACAGCACAACTGTGGAAGATTTCCTCACTTCACCTATTCCTCTCTCTCTTCCACCAAAAGCCGTTAATCCCTCTGAGGTCAAATACCTTCTGAAAAACTTACCTTACCGAAAATCCCCTGGATATGATCTCCTTACTCCTCAAATTCTCAAACAACTTCCTCCTAAAGCCATAATCGTCCTAACCTATATATATATAATTGCATTATCCGAACTACGCACTTTCCACTCCTCTGGAAACATTCCATTATTGTCCTATTCGCCTAACCTGGTAAACCACCCAATGACTCCTCATCTTACCGTCCAATAAGCCTACTCTCTATCCTCTCAAAAATATTTGAGAAACTCCTACTAAAACGTCTACTTCCCATTGTTGAATCCAAAAACCTTTTTCCCACACACCAGTTTGGTTTCCGCCAACGACATTCCACTGCCCAACAAGGCCTTCGCGTTGTTGATCACATCTCCTCAACACTTGAAACCAAACAGTATTGCACTGCTGCCTTTCTTGACATAGCTCAAGCTTTTGATGACAGGGTTTGGCACGCAGGTTTGCTCTACAAGCTCAAAAGATATTTACCACAGACCCTTTTCCTAGTCTTACAGTCCTACCTTTCAAACCGCTTCTTCCAAGTTCTTCAAAGTTCCGCTGTGGTTTAGAATACTCTAACTACTATCCCATAAATGCAGGAGTTCGACAGGGCAGTGTCCTGGGCCCCATCCTCTATAACCTATACACCGCTGATGTCCCCTCTACTCCCAATACCTTCTTGGTCACTTTTGCAGATGACACTGCAGTCTTGTCATCCCACGCAGACCCCGACATAGCATCCCATAACCTTCAAAAACACCTTGACGAGATCGAGTATTGGTGCAATCTATGGCGGATCAAAGTTAATGAAGCAAAATGCTCCCACATTACCTTCACCCTTTGTCTTAACACTTGTCCACTAGTTTATTTTAATTCTATTCCTCTCCCTGTATTCGAGACAGTACGATACTTAGGCTTCCATCTCGACAAACGACTGACCTGGAACCCACATACGAGACTAAAAAGACAAGAACTAAACAGGCGCTTTGGACAACTGTACAGACTACTTACCCTTACCCCTGTACACCCTAATCCTGTAGCACAGTCATTGCACTGCGCCACTCATCCCTATAATCCTCCTCGGAGACTGAAACGGCAGTGGCCTCGTGACCTGCTATAAACGCGTGACAGCGGGGGTCCTGGCAATGGCCAGTTACTCCAATCATGTCCTGAGCGTCTGTGGCTTTCGCGCTCTTGGTCAGCCTCCACTGGCTAGTATCCTGTGACGCGGCTGACGGAGGAGCGTGTGGGACTTCCCAAGACTCCACTTTCTCTTCGCATGTGGATTTGGGAGGTCTCTGGGCTGTCTGTAAATATTGTATGAATGAGTGAGTGAATGATGAATTGTAAATATGGTATGAATGAGAGCGTTTATCGCAATTACTGATTCCCTTATAAAAGGCAGATTGTAATTATAGCCCAATAAAGAGTATACAAAAAGAAAAACTTTCATACCGGGAGCTGTATATCAGGCCTTTTACTCTTAATCGATTTATATCCAATATTTACACAATAAAAATAATTATGTGCTTGCATGGAATAAAAATACACTTTCATAACGTGTAAACCTCCCTTTTATTCTGTTCCAATTGCACTTGGCATGCTGCCAGTGTAGGTGGTGTCATGTTCTCACATTACTTACTCAGATAGTTTTAACATAACATTTTTCAGAGATGTTAATCATTGGGTTTCTGGCACTCAGATAAGCTAAGATAATCTTATCAATAAGTGTAAGACACTTAAAAGTACACCCGCCAGTTTGAAAGTAATTTATTTTGTTTTTTGTTATTCAACCCCAAAACGGATCAAGGTTATGTAAGACATGGCAATGTCGCAGTAAGGGGAAGGTAGGAAGCACTAAGGGTAGGTGGCAAACGTCACCAAATATTACATCTCCACCCTTAAATTCTGTTTCCATAATCAAATTTGCAACGTTTTTATTCCACTGGCTCATCATTTATCCTGTGAAAAGTAGCCCGGGACAACCCCAACCAGACCCATTCATTCTTCTGGAAAAATTCTAAAATGTAGTTAGAAATTTTAAATATTAAAATCAGGAAAACATTAAATTTTCTATATACGTAATAATTATGCATAGCTATGCAAGGTTTTAAGTGTGTCAAAATAAAATATGCTCTTCGAACGGGGATCAAACCCTACTATAGAGTCCAGACCCAGCATGATTGCCCTGATCCAGTGTTGATATGAAGAGTAATCGTATTGGACAGGATTTTTATGGCGTTTCTCTATGTTCAATAATTACCTTTGATATTCATTCTCTTGTGTGTAAGAGGTGAAATAAAAGGAAGGTTAAAGTGCGTGTACACACTTACTGAAAGTCGAGAATGAAAAAAAAATGGATTGATGAGGTGTCTCAATTAGTCATTAGACACACTTGGTGAAATTGAAGCTACGCCCCTGATGAATCAATAAAGCTAACTGAAGATGGTGGAGAAGTTGGTCGCTGGTGAGGGCTGTCACGTCTGCTTCACTCTACAGGATTAAATCCGGGGTGAGCTAGACCTCAAGTCGACCGCAGACACTCGGATAATTCGTGCCACACAAACAAAACTATTTACGTACTTAAAATCACATATTGGGGCCGCAACAATAATGATAATCGACATGGACACACAAAGGGTATAGAAGCCAATGAAGGGGCGGACGATAGGAGGTTAGGCGAACCTCATCATGAACATTCCCTTCTCGATGCGTCCCTTTTATTAAAAAAAAAAGAAAAAAGATGCTCTTTCAATAGTGCAGGGGAAGGGGGAGAAAGTATAAAGTTCCAACAATGCCAGAACGAAATACTTATGAAAGAGGTCATCCAATTATCGTTAGCTTTAGGCACTCCTGATATGCAACTCTGATGCAGTTCAATGCGCCCATTACAACCAATGCACACGCTTATATACATTTTATCAATAAATAAATCAACAGGGGTTTAAATAAAATAAATATCTTGGTTTTTCACAATTTATACGCGATTCTATTTTTGACTCCCAAAAATTTATTTTTATGGAATGTCTTTGAAGTTTTTTTGCATTACCGTTTCTATTGATTATTTAGCCACTTGGAAAATTCAGAATTTCAAATCCTAAATAGCTTCTGAGTTGTGACTTTAAAAGACATTAAATTGTTTGTGAAGGGAATCTTATTATTATTTATTTTTGTCCATACTCTCTCTTTATAGGATTTTAACCAGTACAAAATGGCCACATTTCGATGTGTTATGGAATATACCTATACATTTAGGCCAATTGAATAATGTTTACAACCTCTATGAGAGAACCGATGGCCTCATGTCCCTTGGAACTCGGCAACGTCTAGTGGCAGCTAAATTCAGTATAGGACAAGGTAGGCAGCTCAACCTTGGTGAACAAACCACTTATTTCTAGTTTGCTCCTTCCCAAATTAGAATTTTAGGATTGGGTGTCAGCTTAAAATTACCATTTTATTTTTATTTACCTGACATAATATCTGTCCCACATAATCGCACATCCGAATAAATCCATTTTAAGATCTTTTATTGATGTGATATTTTTACCAGCTTTCATGCAGTATTCGTCGAATATCTCTAAAATTATTCATTTCAGGCTGGTTGGTATTGAATAAAATAAATTTCGCAGAAACTTTAATAACTTCACATGATGTTTAATTCATACGTTTAACAAAACACTTTTCGCAGATGCACGAAGGGAAAGGCTCCTTTTTAAGCATATACCGGGAAATCGTCTTTTGTCAGACGCAGTCAACATACAATGTCTGTATCTTTATATCTTTATGTCACTATGTTCTATTATCACATGCAATAGACCGAAAATTATATATATGTATATAATTATATTTAAAAGCACCCTGGTTCACGCTATCTATGTTTTTTTTGTTCAGATATTATAACCATATTTATAAGGGGAAAAAGTTCGTGGCGAATCTATTAACTGGCAGGATTCTCTCTTACTTTGTTTTTAGTCAAAAATACCGAGACATTTTTCCGAAATCATTTAAATATTCAGGAATTCTTTTCAAGAATTTAGTTTTAGTGAACAGTCAACCTCCTGCCAATTGCGCCGCTCAAATTTAAAAAAATTAACTTGAGCTATTGACATTTTATTTAAACTTGAATACCTCCATATCTTATAAACCTACAATGATATTGTAAGCAAATTAGGCAGATGGGTGGTGCGACAATAGTTAAGCCTATTGAGCACCATTTAAATTTGAAATCATGTTAACCATTAATTTTTTTTTTTTTTAGTATAGTAGTATAATTCCTTTATTGTGCAATAATTACAATCTGCCTTTTATAAGGCAATAAGTAATTAAGATATATGCTCTCATTCATACAATATTTACAGTTCATCATTCACTCGCTCATTCATACAATATTTACAGTTCATCATTCACTCGCTCATTCATACAATATTTACAGACAGCCCAGAGACCCCCCAAATCCACCACAAAGAGAAAGCGGAGTCTTGGGAAGTCCCCCACGCTCCTCCGTCAGCCGCGTCACCGGATACTAGCCAGTGGAGGCTGACCAAGAGCGCGAGAGCCACAGACGCTCAGGACATGATTGGAGAGACTGGCCATTGCCAGGACTCCCACTGTCACGCGTTTATAGCAGGTCACGAGGCCACTGCCGTTTCAGTCTCCGAGGAGGATTATAGGGATGAGTGGCGCAGTGCAGCCATTAAATTAAAAATGTACAAATAGGCTTGTAACCATTAATAAGCGATCTATCAAACAATCTAGTGAAATGTGGAGGACATACATCACATAGCACCTCATTTCTTGATTTTAAATAGTTTTTAAAAAGTTGGTAATTATGAGGTTGAGCATTACAGTCATTTTTTTCTTTTTTTTACAATAACGGGAGGGTAACATTTATAAATATAATTTTTCATGTTTGGTTTTAAATTATACCATAATTTCAGAAGAATGGGCTTCCACTAAAAGCCGTGAGAACAGTGTGGCAATGTACCCGACGCCCTGCTGATCGTCGCTCTTACAATCAATACTGCAGATTGGTATAGCGGCATTTAGAAAATAAAGAACGAAAACAGTATTACTCAAGGTGCGCTGACCGGTGCAACAATCCCATTGCACCGGAATACGCGCACCACAGGCTACGTAACCCCATGAGCTCGCTTCACGGGCTCGTAGGGTAAGCAAGGAAGGGGAAAAAAAAAAAAAAAAAAAAAAAGGTATAGCGGCATTTAACATCCTTCCGATCTGATTCCTTTAATTCCCACCTCTCCTCTATCTCTGCAGGGGATAGTTCCCTGTGTAATGTAACTAAAAAGGTCCTAAAATATCATCCTGTTTTACAACCACTCCGTCGTGATGATGGGTCCCGGGCGGCTTCGGATTGGGATAGGAATATCTTTCCCATACTTTCACACCTCACCTTTCTCATAAAACCATACTCATGGCACAACTGTTGAAGATTTCCCCACTTCCACCAAAAGCTATTAACCCTCTGAGGTCAAATACCTTCTCTAAAACGTACCTTACCGAAAATCTCCTGGATATGACCTCCTTAGTCCTCAAATCCTCAAACAACTCCCTCCTAAAGCCATAATATTCCTAACCTAAATTTATAACTGCATTATACGAACGACCCCCTTTCCTCTCCTCTAGAAACATTCTATTAATGTTCAGTTCGCTAAACCTGGTAAACCACCCAACCACGACACCTTACCGTCCAATTAGCCTACTCTATATCCTCTCAAAAATATTTGAAAAACTCCTATTAAAACGTCTTCTTCCAATTGTTGAATCCAAAAACCTTTTGCCTGCTCACCAGTTTGGTTTCCATCTACGACATACCACTGTTCAACAAGGCCTCCACGTTGTTGATCACATATCCTCAGCCCTTGAAACCAAACAGTATTGCAGTGCTGCCTTTCTGGACATAGCATAAGCTTTGATAGGGATTGGCACACTGATTTGCTTTACAAGCTTAAAATATATTTACCATATACCCTATACAGTCCTACCTTTTAAACCGCTTCTTCCAAGTCCACAGTGGTTTGGAATATTCTACCTACTATCCCTTAAGAGCAGGAGTTCGACAGGGCAGTGCCCTTGATCCCATCCACTATAACCTATACACCGCTGATGTCCGTTCCCTCTACACCTAATACCTTTGTGGCAATATTTGCAGATGACATTGATGTACTGTTATTCAACCTAGGCCCCGATACACCAGCCCATAACCTTCAAACACACCTTGATAAGATTGTGCAACCAATGTGACATTACATTTAACCTGTGCCGCAAGTCCTGTCCGTTAGTTATTTTTAATTCAATTCCTCTCCCTTGGGTACAGGAACCCACAAACGAGGCATAACTAAACAGACGCTTTGGACTACTGTACAGACTACTTCGAAGGAAATCCCAACTCTCGATAGAAATAAATTACTAATTTACAAAGTTATACTAAAACCAATCTGAACATTCTATGGGGGACAGCGCTCTTGGTCAGCCTCCATAGGCTCGTATCCGGTGATGTGGCTGATGTAGAAGCGTGGGGGATTTCCCAAGACTTCTTCGCTTCCTCTTTCGCATGCGTGGGAGATCACAACCATGCGGAGTTGGGAGATTTGTCGGGCTGTTTGGAAATATATTATGTATGAGCACGTGAATGAAGAACTGTAAATATGGTATGAATGAGATCATTGATCACAATTACTTATTGCCCAATAAGGCAGATTGTAATTTTATCCCAACAAAGGTTGTTGTTAATATACAATATACTCTATATTCTTTTTTCAGCTCATGCATTGTGGAGTAGCCATAATTTTCCCCCTTAAAATGGCTTGGAAAGATTATGTTTTCCCAAAAAAACTGTGATACAATTGATGGTTCTTAGTCTTAATCTTGTACGTGTGATTTTCATTCAGTTAACCTTTTGGGCTGTTGATCCAGAAAGTTGAACACTTAAATGTCCATAAATCGTTGGATAATTATATGGAATAATATTAAGGTAAATATAATTTATTTCCCCATGCAGTATCCCGTCTTTTGTTTGTTTTTTTGTCTTGGTTCTTTTGTGTTTGGACGTTTTCTTGTTAAGAATGGATTTCAGTTACAGTAGGTGGAAAATAAATTGTTAACATGTCGTCATTACCCCAATTAACATGCACAATCGTTCCTGTTCCTTATAATTCTGCCATTATTAACAGTTTGGCTTATTCTTATTGTCGAATCTCATTCACTGTTTATGTATTGTACACATATGTTTATATATTTTAATAACATTTGTAAATATTGACCTTGCAGTCAAAAGTAGTAATTGATGAGTTTATCGCTGTCTTCGCTAGGTTATTTATTGTTTACTAAATAAAAGGTCAATCTAAATTTCTGACATTTTTCGATGACTGAAAATTTTAGAATGCATTATTGATAACTAAATGTATTCATTGAAACTGGTAAATAATAGTGTATGCAAAATTATAAATTATAGATAGTTTGAACCGTATAGCCGTTTTGTGATTTTTTTAATAAGCCTTTTTCGACAAATCAATTTTACTTAGTTTAAGCAGTAAAAAAATAGAATCATGTTTTGTTTTTTTTAATTTCTAATATAGAGGCTTTACCTTCAAACAATCTGTATGCCATTATCTTAAATACACCTCTGTTTAGGTAGATTACTCGTTGGCCAATATAGAATAAGGTGAAGTGTGCGATATTAAGTCTGCGTCACTGCACCAAAATTGAAGATTTTTCAAGCCACAGATCAGAATCTGTAAATTATTAAGCTCTATTTTTCCCGTGGTTAAATGTGTTACCGCAATGATAATTTAAAAGATTTTCAAAAAAAGAAATTTGTATGAGGAAATGACGGAATCAACGTATTTGATAGGTTTTTTAATGCAATGTTTTAGTTGCTAAATTCTTTTATAAGTTGGAAAGGCGTTTTTCAATGATCAATGCTTTAACAAAAATTATTGGAGGTTTTTTATCAAAAAATACCCACTAATCCCCTACCCCTACCCCTACGTTTCTCTTGGAATTGTTTCTTTACATAATGTTAAACTAAGTGTTGAGGCAAACTGATCCTTGGATCAACTATTTGGATGATAATTTAATGGGCTGAGAAAAACTGTAGAAAATTGAATAGGGAGAGCTTATGTTTGTTCTTTAATCACGTTCTAGTGTCATTGATTGATTCTTACGCGTTAATATGCATACTTTAACGTATGTGAAAAGAAATCAGCAGAATAAAACAAAAAATAGAATTAGCAGAATATATATTTAAGGAGGATGATTTAGAAAAAAAGAGACCAAACTTCTTACCGTTAGTGTCCCACTTTTATAACTTAGGAATGATGTTTTTCGTCGGTCAGGGAGAAGGTATAGAAAGCTTTTGATTGCCGTATCCAAAGGTAGAGGCTCAACTTCCATTCAGGTACAGAACGATCCCAATTTGTCTTTCTGTCTGCACGTTCTATGATAGTGGTCATAAAAAAAAGATTAAATCCACCTGAAATTATAAGGGTATAGTCTACAATGCCTAGGAATATGTTGATTAGTTTTTGGTTAAAATACAATAACAGAAATATGAAATAAATTAGTTTTTATATGTAAGGCACGTTCACTAACTTTTAATACTTCTCAAACCAAAAACCTACATTTTCTTTCTCTGATGAAATATATATATATATATATGTTACGTCCCTTATTTCGTTTATTTATATCTAAAAAAACAAAAAATTTAGTTCATAATGGATAATAAAAAAAAGATAATCGGTAATATATACTAAAAAAAATAATCTTTAAAATAATTGCAAGGCTACTTTTTATCTTTGGATCAAGCAGCAACTAGCATACAGTTTTGGTTCCATGATAATGGAGATTGTGTGTTATATTTAAACGAAAATTGGTTTAAGAGAAACATCTGGAGATTTGTGCATCCCAAAGAGAAACGGTACCTATACAGTTAATAAACAACAATAGTTTTTCGACGCTATTGGTTTAAGAGAAACATCTTGAGATTTGTGCATCCCAAAGAGAAACGGTACCTGTCCAGTTAATAAACAACAATAGTTTTTCGACACTATTGGTTAAAGACAAACTGTGGTGAAAGAAAAACGAATGTTTAACCCTTAAAAAGGTTTTTATTAGCTTAAAACATCAACAGTAGAATAGAGTGAATTTACAGAAGGTAACAATGTTATGAGTCAGGTTAGACAAGGTAAAACAATACAAAGTAGGGAAAGTTTCCCCCACAGGAGTGGGATTAAATCACCACATTCACCCTGGGTTTTTGAGGAAACATTTGGCAAAATTTAAAGTGCATACAAATACAAAAAAACAAAAAAGGATTTGAAACATCATTCATGGTTTACAACATTTAAGGGTTTTTAATTTGTTATATAGTCTTTAAGGTAAGATGGAGCCTTGGACACACGTCGAGGTCTTGAGGGACACACAGGTAATCCAACTCTAACAGAGGGAGGGCCGTGAACAGATGGAGTGGCAGATGATTCATCTGGAGGTTCCATGCGAGGGGGCTCCAATATTGCATCGGGTTCATCATCCTTAGGGCAAGGCTGCTCTGACACTTCATGAGTTCCTCTAGGTGCCAATTGTCTCAGGGACACGGTTGACTCTGATCCATTCTTCCTGCGAATCTGGGCGTACTGTGGATTAGCCTCAAGTAATTCCACTTCTTCGACAGGGTCTTCGTATTTACTGAGTCGCACGTTCCTTTTGGCGAGCACAGGACCAGGGGTTAACCAAGACGGCAAGGTGACTCCATTGGCTGTGCGGCGAGGATGACTGAGAAATCGTTCGTGGGGAGTGGAGTTAGTCGCTGTGCAAAGTAGAGAACGAATGGCGTGGAGGGATTCCTGTAGGACCCTCTCCCAGTCCTCCGTCCGCAGTCCTTGAGTCTTCAAAGAGAGACAAATGGTTTTCCATAGAGTCCCATTGAGGCGTTCAATTTGTCCGTTTCCTGCTGGATTATACGGGGTTGTTCTGCTGGTGGCTACACCGTTTGAATGGAGGAAGTCCTTGACTTCTTTAGACATGAAGGAAGCTCCCCGGTCAGTGTGGACATAGGCTGGCATTCCAAACAAACAGAAGAGGTTTTTGAGACAATCAACCGCAGTGGCGGCAGAAACATCATGACAGGCATATGCAAAAGGGAACCTGGAATACTCGTCGATGATGGTGAGGAGGTAGAAGTTCCGTGATTTAGAAGGAAGAGGGCCTTTAAAATCTATGTTGATGCGTTCGAATGAAGAGGTGGCCTTTACTAGGGTTCCAGAAGTTTTCAAGTACCTAGGTTTTACTTCAGCACAGATGGTACAGCTTGAAGTCATCTTCTTGACATCTTCGAGTGAATAGGGAATGTTCTTACATTTGAGCCAATGGTACATACGTGTAATACCAGGATGGCACAACGATTGGTGAAGCTGGAGCAAGTCGGTAGAAATGAAAGCATTACAGACACGGGAGAGAGTGTCTGCCTTGGTGTTGTCCTCACCGGGACGGTAAGTTATATCATAAACGAACGGAGCTAGCTCTAGCCGCCATCTTGTGATCTTCTCATTTTTCACGTTACTCCCATGCTTTCGGTCGAAAATGAAAGACAGAGCCTCCTGATCAGTTATAAGGCGAAAATGTTTGCCAAGAAGAAATGCTCTCCAATGTTTCAAGGATTCAACAATTTCCGCAGCCTCTTTTTCAATTGATGGATGACCACTGATTTCGGATTTGCTTAGTGATCGTGAAAAAAACGCAACGGGCCGTCCATCTTGACTAAGGGTAGCTGCCAGTGCAAACTTAGAGGCATCGGTTTCCACTATAAGCGGGCGAGATTCATCAATGGTTGTGACGACCGAGTTGGCAATATCTTTTTTTAGCTTTTCGAAAGCAGAGGCAGCCGATGGATTCAGCGGAAATGTTTTGGCATCAATCAAGGCCCGGATTTTATCTGAAAATTTCGGTAACCACTTCGAGTAATGAGCAAAGAAACCAAGAGCTCTCTTCAGTGATTCGGAGTTATGTGGCAGTGGCATATTCAACAACGGGGCAAGCCGTGCAGGGTCTGGCTTGATAGAATGGAATGAAACGAGATGTCCCAGAAGTTTTACGCTTGCAAGATGAAATTTACTCTTCTCCTTGTTGATTTCGATGCCGAGTTTATCGAGTGTCAACATAAGTTTGTTTAGATTCAGGTCATGGTCAGCCTTATCCATTCCACACACAGTGATGTCATCGAGGTATGAATAAACTCCAGTGAGGTTTTCGGCGGTTATTATTCGGTCTATTGCGCGTTGGAAGCAGGCTACTCCATTAGTCACGCCAAAGGGTATGCGTGTGAACTGATAAAGCTTACCCATTGCTTCAAACCCAGTATATTTCTTCTCATCTTCACATATTGGGATCTGATGATACGCCCGCCGTAAGTCCACGACACTGTAATGCTTGTAATTAGCAACTTTTCTGACAAGTTGGTCAACATTTGGCAAGGGGTAGGCATCAAGTAGTGTATACCTATTTATCGTTTGAGAATAGTCCACCACAAGTCTCTTCTTTCCATTGTTATTTACAACCAATACCTGAGCTCTCCATGGTGAATTGCAGGGCTCAATCACTCCTTCGGAAAGTAACCGAGTGATTTCTGTCTTGATAAACTGAGTGTCTTCGTCACAGTATTGGCGGGACCTTGTGGCAATTGGATGACAGTTAGGAGAGAGATGGTCAAAGAGACGTACAGGGCCAATCTTAGCTACAGCATACGAACAGATTGTGAGAGGTGCCTTGTCTCCACCAAATTTTAGCAGAATATTTGAGTGTGCTCTGAGTATATCGTGTCCGATGAGAACATCGGAACAGAGTTCTTTCAAGACAGTCAACTTACATTTAGTGTAAGTGTGTTCAGCAATTTCTAGCTTTGCGAGAATAAAACCCTCAACTTTGGTCCATAACGACGTGGATGCCATCGATACTCGTCCTGCATCAGGCATAACTTGAATGTTGTGTTCACGGACAAAGTCAAGGCTGACGAAGCTACTAGAACTCCCAGTGTCCACGAGGCAGTTACAGGGGATTCCATTCACAAGAGCAGGGGTAACAGCATGGCTTCACTGAGGTAAAAACCTGTCATTCAGTGAAGTTAAAATAGTTGCAGAAACAGGTTTGGTTTTCTGAGCATTTTTCTTAGCTTTCCGACATACACGGGCATAGTGGCCCTTGATTTTGCAATTGGCACACTCTGATTCAAGAGCGGGGCAAGCTGAGCGCGGATGGCGGCTAAATCCACAAAAAAAACAATGGCTGCCCTTCTTCTGGCCCGTTCCAGCACAAAGATCGTTCAGATCATCTGATTTGGGTGTCTGAGAGCCGGGATCAACGGATTGTGCATCAGAGTGGGAGGAGTTCCTCCCAATTGCCGAGCAAGAGAAATCATTAGCGCCATTTGAGTATCCTTCAGCTTGTTTATGGGCCAGCTCGAGAGCTTGTGCGCGTTGGATGACGTCATCAAGGCTCAATGTTTTAGACTCCTCAAGTAATCGTTGACGGATTTGAGAAGAAAGCAGTCCATTAATAAGAGAATCACGAATATACTGATTTTTATGATCTTCAGCAGAAACAGCCTTGAAGTTACAATCCTTTGCCAACAGTCTCAGAGCTTGAACGTATTGGTCAACACTCTCGCTTTGTTGTTGTTTACGCATAGCCAAAATGTGACGTGCAAATATTTCCCCTTTCTCCTTAACATAGATCTTAGTCAGAGTTTCTATCGCTTCAACATATGTAGTAGTTTCTGAGATCAGTTCATAAACATTGAACGAAAGGAGATTTTGGAGTACCCTCAGTTTGTCAGCGTCTTCCAATGCTTCGATAGACAAGGACATGAAGTTTTTGAAGGTTTTCAGCCAATGTGAGAACTCCTTTCCAGCAGATGGTGAATCTGGACTGGCACTGAATTTATCGGGCTTTAGATACCTCTCCATCACGGATTACAAATGTTTAATCTAAAAAACGAAATCACAAACCATACGATGGCACTGTAAATATCGCGGAACCCAAAACTTCAAAACACGAATGCAAGAGAATTTTTTTTTAAGCTAATAAAATTGTGGTGAAAGAAAAACGAATGTTTAACCCTTAAAAAGGTTTTTATTAGCTTAAAACATCACAGTAGAATAGAGTGAATTTACAGAAGGTAACAATGTTATGAGTCAGGTTAGACAAGGTAAAAAAATACAAAGTAGGGAAAGTTTCCCCCACAGGAGTGGGATTAAATCACCACACAAACATCTTGAGATTTGTGCATCCCAAAGAGAAACGGTACCTGTCCAGTTAATAAACAACAATAGTTTTTCGATGCTATTGGTTTAAGAGAAACATCTTGAGATTTGTGCATCCCAAAGAGAAACGGTACCTGTACAGTTAATAAACAACAATAGTTTTTCGACGCTATTGGTTTAAGAGAAACATCTTGAGATTTGTGCATCCCAAAGAGAAAAGGTACCTGTACTGTTAATAAACAACAATAGTTTTTCGAGGCTATTGGTTTAAGAGAAACATCTTGAGATTTGTGCATCCCAAAGAGAAACGGTACCTGTACAGTTAATAAACAACAATAGTTTTTCGACGCTATTGGTTTAAGAGAAACATCTTGAGATTTGTGCATCCCAAAGAGAAACGGTACCTGTACAGTTAATAAACAACATTAGCTCTCTGTTCAGTAGTAATTTAAATTCTAATGACCATTGAATATATAATAATGAAAGCTGTTGTTTATTTAGTTTTAAACGTTTATTTCGAGTTACGGCATTAGCACTTAATACAAGGATTAGTATACCCCTTTTTTTTCCCCAAATTTTACCAACTGATTGATTATTTGCTCATTGATGACAGACGATGTAAATAACGCAAAAATTATGAAACAACACCGAGAAAAATTTTAGTGACTACTCGCGGGTTTTTTTAAATATTAAATACAAATAGTTTTGGATTTCACAACCAGTGGACTAACGATGGTATAAATTCCGTATTGTTTTCATGGATAATCATTCTGGGGAAAAGATTTCTTGAAAATTTTAGCAGGGTGTTCAAAACGAGGTAAAACACATCATTGTAACTCGACTGAATACAGTATAAAATTTAACTCAATACTTGTGTCTTCTTCTTTGATTTTCGCATCAGAAAACGTTAATCCGGCGTTTTCAATAATGCCCTCAGTTCTGTGTCTATATCCATATTATCCACCATTGGATTATTAAACTTAGACTAACTCAACTTACTTTTTATAACGCAAACAGGAAAAAAAAACTTATAAACTTTGTAATTATAAATAATAATTCGCCAAAGAAAACATAGACTGGCAGGTTGGCGTCTGGAAGCTGGGACTCACCCAATACCTAGTATGGGCTCTACCATTGCTTTGGGTGACGACGTCCTATTGGAAAAGAATTCTCTTGAACCAAACTCTCTCTAAGTATCGCACCAGTTGTGGGCGTAGACTGGCAGCGAGATCATTCTGTGGTGCTCGGGAGTCAAACGGCAGTTTGGTGAAAGATTGGCAACGTCCACTCACTCGCGAAGGACCAGCTCAGTTGGTAAAGCACCCAACTATGTAATATTACGAAGGAAGGTAAGCACTGCTAATTATGACGGATCTATTTGAATACGGTTTTGGGCTCAGAATGTCCAACCTAAGTGTCTATATCGTCAAATTAGGCGTTCATTTTTTTTTAAGGAAAAGCTCGAAAACTGGATTAGAAATTAAAAATCTTTACACTCATCAAAGTTTTTGTATTAAAAACCATTTTGAAAATGTTTTTACTTTATTAGTGATTGTATTATCCCTGAAGTAAATTTAGGCTCGAAAGTGCTGCCATCTGTTGGTTGAGAGTCATATTTCTAATTTGCCTTAAATTCTTCCTGCACCTACCAATTACAAAAGTTTGGTACTGCAATGCGTGTAAATTGGAGTTTCTTTTGAAATGCAGGGCATTGGGAGGGTAAATAAAAAAAAAAAATAAATACGGTCCTTATGTTGGTGGGTTTAAAACACATTTTTTTCCATAAATTTCAGGGGGTGGGGTATATCCCCCTGATCCCCCTTCTATACCGCAAAAAAAATTGTCAATGTCAACTTTAATTTGAATGAGTTTTTTTCAGGTGATGAAACGGCAAGTTGGGGAAGCATTCAATCTGGGCCCTCTGAGTCAGAATGCCGGCCCTACATAGAGAAGGCATTACAAGGGGCCAGCACACAAGATTCGACAAGTATAGTTTTTTCAAATTATTTTTATATGCTATTGTTATTAACATAATTTCTGAAGTATTGCATCATAGATTATGTGTGGAATAATATATTTTATATATACATATAATGTATAATACTATATTTCTGAAATTATGTATTATAAAATGTTTGTTATAATTTATAAGTGAAAACATCTAACTCTCTGAATTTTCTGGTGAAATTTGAATTGTAAACATTATTACATTCTCTTCCAAATGAGGAAGTTTTCAAAATCGATTAGTGACCCTATTAGTCGCATAGAAGTGGCATTTGAACTCATTAAAAGTGCACTCTGGTCATCTACCCTCTGTTTATTTTTTAATAATAACTCGCAAACATAATTCAAAATTGTATAAATTCTATATATTACTTGGAAGTTATCTATTTTTATTTATATTTTACCAAATGGCAAAACAAGGTGTGCTTGGCTTTAGTAGTAGTTAGTGTAAACACAGTACTATGAACAACTATCCAGCATTACTAAAGTATTTTGGGCAAAGCATTTTATTTTACATACTAAACAAAATTGTTAGAAAATGTTTCTAAGGCACATTATTCGCAGCATAATTACAATAGGTACATTTTTTCTGAGGAAATGGGTCTGGTTGTGCTTATTGGGCCTCTTGAGGGATCATTAGTGGCTACTTAAGTATAGAATCAGTGAATCCAGATTAGAAAATAAAATTTAGGGTGAGAGGTAATAACAGCCAAGCACCAACCACTCAAGTACCTTAGCGCCACTTATCATCTAAGTGACATTTATTTATGGTTACAAGAAATCTCCTTACGTTTAATTTGTTATGTATTCATATTTTCTCTACTGTTAATTTTAATAAAACATGCAAAATTTACAAATTTATTCAGTGATCACACTTAATGGGATAAACCCTACATCAGATTTCATGCCGATGATACAAACGCTACTATATTGAACTATAATATACTTCCAAAGCAATTTCATTGTTTAAAATATTACGTCCTTTGGTAGAGTGGAGCGAACAAGGAAGGGAATTAAAGAGAAAACCAAATTGATATGTTCACAACAGATGAATTCATCCACCGTTGGAAGAACAAAAACCTTCGAGTAAATCATTATTTTATCGTATATGAAATTATGAATGTTTACTTACTTTCATGAGTATTCCATACTGAAATTGTTGAAGCTTCTTGCGTGTCACTTCAGTCAGGTGACTGAATGGCTGGGAACCATACAGCAGAGCCAACTGGAAGATCTCTTGAATTTGAGACCCCGTCATAAGTTGGGTCATTTCGGAAAGAGTCGAGACTTTGTGCACATTTATTTCAGTTTTGTCTGGAAATGTGCACACTAGTGGATGCGCTAGTCCATTCTAATGACCAATCATAAAATATGGCTGGCAGGGGAATTCTGTTGCTTTTATACAATGTAGGTAGTGCGTATTATGAAGTTGTCTTTTGGTGATTCACTGAGACGTTCAACTTACCTAGTTCATTACCAATTTCGTTGTAAGCTGATTCGGACCGAAGGTCTTTCTGCACGTCTAGATTTCTTGCACGTTGTGTTATACTAAGATCTGGAAAGCAGTCGTGGCGAAATGGGGATCATTGACGTACTCTACACGTGGGAGCCACAGCTTCGGAGAGGTAATCTAATCAGGTGATTAGTACACGTACCCGCACCGATCGGTTGTTGAAGAAGCTAATCCTGTAGAGCTGCTCAATTCCGGTCGTGTGGAACACTAAGTCGAAAGCGTTTCACAAGTGGATCAGAGAACAGAACTGTACTGGGGCAAGTATGAAGTAGGCCTGTCTGCTCAGCACTCTTTGAGGTTATAGGATGTGGAAAAGGAAAGCTTGTTAAATTGCGGGAGTTGGAAGTTACTTGATCCAATCACAACTTTATTAATGCTAATCCAGACTAGCTGCACATGAATACAGATATTTTTAGTATTCAATTGTCTTTGTCCTATTAAGTGATAATTATTACAATTATTATTATTTGAAAATGGGTATTAACCTAAGTTTAAATTTAATTTAATAATTAAAAAAATTGATAAAATTCCAAGTAAACTAATCAATAAAATAAACTCAATATCCAAAAGCAACTGTTTATTGAAAAGTTCAGATGACTAAACTAAATACTGCAGTTATGTGTTGAATTATATCAGTCTATTTACTTGCCTTTTGATGTTAGTAGATGTAAAATTCAATTGGCCTAAATTATTATTCGAAACATTTACTTATAGTGATAATTTTATGTTGAAATAATTAAAGAAAATTATGCTGTAATTTTTGGGATCTACCTGGATATATATATTTTTAAAGATTGCTTAGAAGAGTTTATTGTTACCTAAGTTAGATAATAGTAAACTTAGATGCGTTTGTTATAATAGACTAGGCTCTAACAGACTAGTTTCCGCTTTGTTAACATTTCTCACCTAGAGAAACATTTACACTATATGTGTGAATGGGTGAGATATTTAATAGAAAGTAGAAAGCGTGTTTACATACACATTGTCACGAGGGGGTGCCTAGTTACCCTAGCCTTAGTGACGGAGTGAGGGTTGATTAGGCTATGACCTGGACAATTGCTTCATGACGTGTCTTACTACTGTAGTATCTGACTCCATATTTGATAGGTATGTGCCCCGACAGTGCAGTATGTTCAGGAGAAGAGGTATAGGGTAGGTATTGTATGTAGTTTATGTGGTCTTGGAATGACCACGAATTCACACTCGATTTCTGAGGGTGGACGAGAACCGTCCGGATCCCAAAGGCGAGTGTGAACCGGAGAGAGGCAGACTGGATTGCCGTGGGAGACACTACTAGGTAAAGTTTGAGAGGTCTCTCCCAAGGAGGTGCTAGTTTTAGCGAGACGAAGGCAGAGAATCCCACTAGGAAAGTGTGGGGCCTGACGAGGCTGGACTAAAACATAGCGAGGTTAGGAAGAGAGATGCAGAGGTTTTCATAAATGAGAAGGCCAAATCTTGAAACATCAGTGCAGCTGCAAGTTCCAGTCCAGAGAGCCGTAGTTAGAATGACTTATCGGCTAAAACAAGGGGGTATATATTGCCCCCAGTAACCAATTATCTGTGGTTTTATTCTGACCAACCAACCAAACCGCAGGGTTGCGGTGACGCTTGCCTGTTCTAGACCGAGACTCACCCAGCTCCCTAGCCGCTACTCCCCCTTCAAGGGCCTCTGACTAGTTTTTTGCAGCTGCATCTTTTATTCTTTACAATATTTACACTGGTATGACTTATGGTTTAGTAATGTTATTTACATTTGTTTAAATTTATTTACAACATATTATAACTAATTTACAATGGAGTATAGGGTGATTTATCTAATGTAGTTAGCGATCGCTACACACATATGAGGCTGTATCATATATGAATTTACCTAGGCCTAATGAATAACTTTATTTCTGCCATAATTTAAACGTTGAATTAAGTATAATCAATTTACTCACAGATGAACCAGGGGACGCTGATGATGTTGGGGAAAGTGATCACCAGGAAGAGGTGTCAACGATAACAGAGGTAACATGCTCCTATTAACACTTGATCATTTTTATTCTTTATATATATTACAATATATTCTTAACCAAAATATATATTATATAAGATGTGAAGGGTTATTGTACCTGTATTGTATCCGAAATATTACAGACTAAGTGTTAGGACTACTACCCTCAACCATAAATTCCCCCACTCTAAAAAAACTAATTCCTGGATAAGACAACGCTGGAACCTAAAAACTGCCTTGGAATCTAACTTAAGAGGATCTCGAAAGTGCAGTCGTGTGGGAACGAGGCACGAGAATCATCTATCCCCTTTTCGTTCCAAGGTTCCATCACAGCATCCTTAGCTAAGCGGCGAGGCGATGTTCCATTCGAAAATCTATAAATAAGTGAATGTCTGAGCCTAGACACTTGGCACGGCAGTACATGACCGTCTATAGGCCAACGAGTCTAACACCATTTTTAATCAGTTCTAAATTCCACTGTCAATACACTCTCGCTTTAGTATTTAAATAAAAAACAAAGGTAGAGGCTTTACTTTCAAAATATATAATATATGAAGAAAAGCCTGCAGTCCGACTATCTGTTTGTATATCCGTTAGTCTATATATATGTTACTCGGTCGGGGTCGTATAAAATCTCTAAGTATGACCTGAAAATTATTGATATGGGATTTGTTTTATATACTTTCGTTTAAATGCAATAACGGCAATATGCGCAAAAAATCGGTTACGACTTGCTAACTTTGAATAAAGTCCTCACTCAGAAGCCATTGAAGATTTAAAGTTCTCATTTTTCCTTATGATCAACTGACAACTTTCATTATTTTTTGAAAATGCTAAATTCAGTAACCCATGGTAATGATAAATGATAAAATTAAGTATTTTTTTGTTTTTACAATTCATTTGATGCGTATTAAATAAATTGACCCGGGCCACCCCTCCGTTACGTTTCTTCACTTGCATCGCCCTTTATTTCGTCCATATATATTTCATAAACTCAATGCAATTCCTAATTTATATTAAAAGTTAATTTTTTGTTTGAAGGTGTGATTAATATGGAGATGAGTTGAAAGGTTTAAAGGGAGATCGGCTTGGGTTGACGAAAAAGAAGATACATTTTCATCAAGTTTATTTATGGGCAACGTGAGAAAAACCGAACATCCAATAAACTCTTTCATTTACTCACGGTTAAAAATGGACTCGTAGTATATTAATATGCAACATTTTTTTGTTATGTGGATTTGATAAAAAAAAGTTTAAGAGCGTCTCAAACATATATTTTTATTATTGTAAAAGGTTTAAAAATAAATAAATATGTTTAATGGAATAGGCGAGAGTAAGACGCATACATGACTTGAATCAAGCCTTGAAAAAAGTAACGCATCGCCATCAAACACGTGGCGGGAATTTCCTGTTCTAAATATGCCTGCTGCTTTTATCTCCTTGCAAACATTCCTGTACCGTCTTAATATACCTCCAGCATTTCTGCACAATTCTATCATGATTTTTTATCAGATTTTTCTTATGTGATCTACTAGTTTGTACTAGAGGTTGTATTTTTTTTTTTTTTTTTTTAGCTTAAAACGCGATTAAATATAGAACGAGGCTTCTAACGAAAGTGTGCCACGTATTCCTTAGAAAAATAATTCCTTTTCTACCTGCTCCAGAAAAAAAAGCTTCAAAATCTTGATGGTATCGGATCAAAGACTACATATCGAAACATCGAAAATCCCGTTTACTAATAGATGACTCTGAAAAGGAAAAGGTTATACTTTTAAACAGGTAAGAGACAATCGTCTTTAAGTAAGTCCGTAAATAACGGTCTTAAAAATGATCCAATCTATCAGAAATTTTACGAAGAAATCACGGTGTATATACTTTGGTTAAACCATAATATTGGGAAAACTAATAAAACAGGAAAGCACTACCAGTTCAGAAGCTACTTAAAGTCATATTTTTTTCCATGTGGTTAAGAGCACATCAGAGACAATATGATAAAAGTGAATTCAAACATAATCGAAGATAACGCACCAGGAACTGAAGTCACGTATTCAGTGTCACTCCTGCAGATTTCAGTGTTTCTTTGTTCTTTTTTAGGTGAATAGTTTGGAAAATTCACAATTTTTTTCTGTAGTTAAGAAGACAATTTCAGAGGCTGAGTGTAAAAAATAAATAACAAGTAGTTTCGACATACTCATTAAATTAGCTTTTAAGAAACTCGCGCAACCCACACGCAGGCCTAATTTCCCCCCATAGTTAATGCCGCATTAAAGATAGTAAGGCGAAAATAATTCCAAAAATAAAGTTTTTTTCAAGCTATCAACAGAAATCGAGTATTAAATTAAATAAGTTCACACCTTTCGACTGTGTTCATTCACTTGGTACGCAATTCGTTTCATTAATTGGCACAACTTGGGACCTTTTGACCTTCTTTGAGGTGCCCTCGTGAATCACTGCCTGGCAAGGTATTTAAGCTGAAACTGCTTAAAGCATTCATACTCTGCCGTAAAGACCTATTTTGAGGATGAACTGCAAAATTTGGTTCAAGTGTGAAACATCAAAATAATTTTTCAATGGTAGTGCCAATTCCTCATAAGTCACGACAGGGTAAGTAAATTTAATACTTTTACTAGTCGTATATTTTAAATCACGCGGGAGCAGGCTATTCCAAAACGCAAGTATGTAGGAAAGGGTTCAAGGCCAAATTATTTTAAATTTTTCAGGCCAGTCAGGTCTTGGAGGTACACTTTAGCTATTACGCTATTGTGAATAATTTGGATATAACGTTGAATTATTGATAATTGCCGGGTCAAAGAGAAGAGGGCCTACTTTGAAATTAATTCAAAGAAAATTATTTCCTGTCTGTACGGTGATAATATCAAACTTGATTCTCATATGGATACTAGATGTTGGTTAAGATGTTATAAGATTTTGTTTTTTAATTATTTACCTAAAAAAGTAACATTTTTACCTAGCCACTTGATATGTATTCACATGTAAGAAAAACAAAACATTAATAATAATTATGAGCTCTCATAGAGTGTAGTGGTTATCGTTTATTTATTTCATTTACATAAATGGCAGTAGATGGTTCCCAATAGGATAGCCCGCCTTTCAGTCTTAAATAGATTTTAAAAGAGCTTAAATAAGTAAACAAACAAACGACAATTAAAAGTTCCGATAATGTGATGAAGTGTTTCACTATACAACGCTTAGATCACACTAGAGCCACCAACAGTAGACTCGCGCTTTTTGAGATAGCACACTAGTTTTGGCAAGATGAAATCGCTTAGACCTCTGATGACTAAATAAAAAAAAAATTAAATTACAAATCTTTAACCTAACATTATGAATCTTTAACACCTTAAGTATAAGAATGCATTACTGAGAAAACTGTTTATTATTGAGTAACTCCAATAAGAAGAAAAATGACCCCCCCCCCCCAAACAAAAGATAACCATAACCATGTGCTAGAAACCATCTAAAAATCATAATTCTGTAGTAAATCTAAATACAGCTAAATTTGTGAAAAACATCCTGGAATAACAGACATATTAAATCCCATTAGCCAATTTGCAAGAAATTGGAGATACTTATAGCCATCTCCATTAAACAATACTTAGTGTCCTTTAAAAAAAAATATGTATTTTCTTAAATTTTAAGTAGGGTATTAAATTACAGATATCTGTTCTGATTAGCAATATCTAATTAGTGTTTTTTAAACAAAATTAGAAAACGTCATGAAAAGTATTATCAAGATCATGCTCGCAACTTTAAATCTACTATTGTGATTTTTAGAGGCATGATATTTTCTATATTAGTTCCATTTTTTGCTAAAATTAAAAGCAGCTACATGCAAAATTATGAGTGTTTTCCAATCATACAGCGAACAAATTAAAAATCTCAATGTACAGGTTTATAATACGTATCATGTGTTGAGACTGTCATCAAAATTTTGTTCAAAATTTGTTTCCAACCCCAGTTTCATATATAGGGTTGATATCCTCCAGATAAGTATTCTTGATGCCCTAAAGATCATAAAAATAAAAGTGACCCCATAAAAAATAATGAAGTGGCACTAATTATTTTATAGTATTTGGTAATTAAAATACTTTCCTGTCGTGTTGAACAGGGTATCAAATTGAACAATATGATATCCTGATTAATAATATGTAACATAAATTGTGGCTCTAGTGAACTACAATTATAAAATGCCATTAAACTCGTTTTTGGGGACGTGACAGATATATCACACTAGCCTTAGACAATAATTTTTTTTATTATTTAAAAGAGTTTAAGAACCTCATATAGCCTGCACACAGACCAACATTCTTTTCTTATCCATGCCACAAACCTTTCGAACTCTATTGCCATGCATATTCGTCCCTTGCCAACTTTACTAGATTGGAGAGACACAATCTAACAATTCATAATTCATAATTAATATTATTCATTCCCTATTTCAATATATCCCAGCAATCCTTCCTGCTCTTTTTCACACAGTAATAATTCCTATATTTTACTCCAGGTTACAATTTTTAGTTACTGTCATTCTCCTATATTTATTATTTTTTTTGTTGCATTTTGATGCTCTTGGTTTATTGAAGTCACCACATATGTTGTGGACCCATTATGGTTTATAAGCTAACCACTTCAGAGTATATTTTTACTGTGGTTTATTAAATTAAGTTTGAGCCTCTTCGTAATACTTTTATTGACAATTATATCATATACACTGTCAACATTTTGCTTATACAGCCATCATAAAGGACTATAATAATGTAAATGTAGGTACAATGTGGACTAAAAAAAACAACAGTAGCCAACATAAAAAAAACAACAGATTCAACAATTATATAAATAGGGCTATAAAATTAAAAATTTAAAACAATTAGATATAGTAAAAACATTAGAAAGGTAAAATTAATTAGAAAATTTTGGAATTTAAATTTGGACAAAATACACCTTCAAAATGCCACCAAACCCTACAGAAATTTGAGAAATTGTCCAATTCTATCAATAACAACAAAACCATTAAAAATACATACTTCTGGTACACTTATATCAAAGGACTGTTCAACCTTATAACTTACACATATATAAAGTATGATATTACTGACATCAAATTTGGCCATAAATCCACCAACAAACTAAAAAAAATTTTAAAGGTACTTGAAAGGTAAATTAGACATTAAACAAAAATCTAGTATTATATTTAAAATGTTTTTCAGAATAGACCTTCATTACAAAATTAGAAGTTGCATAACCAGCATTATTAATTGGGATGTGAGAAATCATTCATGCCTATGTACAATTTCCTGTCATACAAAGTATACATACACCTTCTGCCCAGGAACCCCCCTCTTCTAAGACTATTCCCTCAGAAAGCTGGTGTTGTATACAATATTAAATGTCTTAATTGCCAAAATTTTACATAGGAGAAACCTCCCAAAATTTAAATAAAAGAATTTATCAACATAAATATGATTCTAAAAATGTTGAAAACAAGGAACCAAAATCAGCTCTTGCCCAACATGTTTAAATTTAAAAACATAATTTTGATTTTAAAAACATACAAATTTTACAAAAAGAACCAAACAAAGGAATCAAAAAGAAAAGTTAAGGAAGTACTTAACATCACTCAAAATTTAAACCTGACAGTTAATTAGAAAACAGATTGTGTGAAACTTAATACTTTTTATGCTGAAGTTTTAAAAAAATTGAACAAATTATAAAAAATGTTACTGTTAATCTTGATTTTCAATTTTATTTTTGGAAAATAGCAAATTTTTAGGTTTTTATTTTTATCAATTATATGCTTTTATAAATAACCAGATTTCTGATTTTTAAAAAATAGATATAGGTTATTATTCCCCAAGATAGTTAAGGAACCTTTCCATAATCGTTTGTTTGTATTTCAATATTTTCATCCTTTTTCCAAGTTTTCTGAGTAAGGCTATATGAATCAAATTTATAAACTAATTTCTACTTTAATTATTGCTCAATTATATCCAACAAATCCACCATATTATAATTTAAATTTTGTTTACAGTTATAGTACCAATGATGTAATGATACCAAATATATCAATCCTATTCTTTATAAACAAATATCTCAGGTTTGTTATTTTACTAAATTTGTTGTATCAGTTATTCCTATCTTTATATTTGATATATTATACTTCATAACATTCTAAATTCAAAATCATTTAATGGTTCAAATTTTATTTTGTAATATATATGTTGTAACGCACATAATTAGTATACATATTGTTTTCATTAATGTATTTATATATATATATATATATATATCTCTTGTTTTTCATAATTGTAGTCCTTGATGATGCCTGAATAGGCAAAATGGCAGTGTATATGATATAATTGTTGATAAAAGTATTACGAAGACTGTCAAGCTTATTTAATAAATCAGTGAAAATATACACATGTAAATCTCTCTTATCAAACATCAACACTCTGTATATAATAATACTGCACATCAGAGTAACTGCCAGTAAGTACCTGTGTTGTTCTTAGGGGGAAATGTCCCAGAATAGAGTGTATGTTTTTTCATCCATACACCTTTCTTTGGTCTAAGTTTTCCTTCACTTTTTCATTTTTCATAAATAGATATTTCACTATTGATATAACAAAATTTTAGCTCTTAAAAAACAATCTTTAGATGGTGAAAGAAAAATTGAGACCTTGAAAACCAGATCCTTGGTTCAACTATTATAAAGTTAATTTCATTTGCATTATACTTTTTTTTGCTCATAATTACTTTGTGTACGATCTTTGTTTAGGTGTATTAGAGATTATTCAGATTTATATGAATAAATTTAAGTTTTATTGAAGAGCCAAAAGATAGTAAAATACAAACTTTATTAAATCATATGTAACCAAGAAATAACTTATAATAAGGATAAATATACCCTTAATAAACAAAATTCCCCAAAAAAATATTTACTACTGTTTAAACGTACACAAATCATCCTGAGGAAAGACAACTCGACGAGAATAACTTAATTTTTCACAGAGTAAACAAACTATTTAAAGACGAAATACAGACTATCTTTAACATGTTTATTTATGCTAGCTCCTTCCCATTAGGTGTCTATTGACCGAGAATTTTTCATCCGAATATTTGCAAGATGTCTACTGCTAGAGAGAATATATTATATTTATATACTGAATATTTCCATTATGGTTATTAGCAATTATGAAAGTGTCTTTTCTTATTTAACCAGTTTTTACAACCAATTCATTCAAAATTTTTACAACCCATAAATTTATATCCCATAGTCCCTCCCTCAGATTGCCGTTTGTAACTTTTGATTAAGAAACGATAGCAGTATGTGTTCAGTGATCATTCCCTAATTATACCAAGTGCCTACAAGAAAAGTGAGAGTGAAAAAAATATCTAAGAAGACCCATCTGGTGGCTACTCGGGGAACTATACTACCCATGATGATGACTATCTTACCTGACTAAGCAGATTCCAGTAAGAACCAGAAGATAGAACATTGAATGCACTTTCATTGTATAACCTTCTTTTTCTCTACTGCACTATTATTTACTGTATGTTAATAGATTTCATCCATATTCTCTCTAAGTGGAAGAGGAGTACAGAATGCTGGCCAGCAATATCATAACATAACCCATCATGAACTAACCACTTTTATTAATGCATCTAACTCCAAGTAAGTCACCCTAAGCTTCAATCAAAATTCAACACTGGCTTTATTCATCACTTCAGATTCATATTTTTTTCAGTCACTTTGTATATTTTTTTATTTTTATTATATCTCAAGCTATTAAATTGTCACTAACCAAAAATGTTCTTGCCTTGGCAAACCCCACCTTAATCATGTACTTTTCAGCATTATCATCTTGTATTTCAGTGTTTTTCTTCATTTCTTCCAATTACAGTTTACTCAACCATTAATTTACAGTGCACTCAATCATTAATTCCAGTTCTCATGTTTTAAATTAGTTACCAGCACCCAAAACTTACTTTTTTAGATTTTTGGGCAGTATTTAGCTCCCTCTAAATTGCCAAGATCGAACTGTATACTTATCAGATAACAATTTTTTATAATTTAATTTTTATTTATAAAAATATGATTTATGTAAAAGCTATAAAATTGAAACTGCCTATTATGTGTATTTATACTGACAGAAAGAAGTATAACAGCAAATACATGGTTAAATATATATGAATATGTATGTTATTGTAGGTTTCTGAAGATGTGCCTCCTGATCTTCTGACACCTAATGATGAAACGGAAGAAACATCTGGAGAAACCAGTAGAGATGAACGAGAAGTTAAACCAGAAGAAAGTATTGAAGATAGTGTAGAAGAAATTACCCCTCAAACAGAACTTGAAAGTCAGGAGACTTCTAATAATGTAACTATTGAACAAAATATTGAATCTGGAGAAAGTCATGAAATCACTTCTGATCATGAGGAAGAAACAGGAAGCCAGGAAGTAGCCTCAGAACAATCAATTGAAGACAACAGTATAGAAAATGAATCAAATGCACAAAACGATGCTGAACTCGAACCAGAACAGAAATCCAGTGCTGAAAGCGAAATCGAAACTGAAGCATCTGATGAAATCAAAACTGAAGCATCTGATGAAATCAAAACGGAAGCATCTGATGAAATCAAAACTGAAGAATATACTGATTCAGTTGAAGAAGAAGCAGAAACTATAAAAGAAACTGAAACAAGTGAAGAATTAAAGACAAACACAACTAACGAATCTGAAATTGAAGGTGAAAATCAAGATGATGATTCTATTGATGCATCTAAAGAGAAAGAGGATACAGAGTCAAAGGAAGTTAGTGAAGACTTAGAAAAAGAAAATGTGACATTGGAAGAGATAGATGATGATATATTGAACGAAGCCGAAATTGAGATATCTAAAGGGGAATCAGGAGAAGCTGCTGAACACATCTCCATTAGTGAAGAACCACAAACAGAAGAGGCTGATACAGCTGAAGGAAGTATTGAACATGTAGTGAAAACTGACCAATCTGGTGAAATAATTTTTTTTGAAAAAGAGAGCCAAGAAGTTAAAGATGATTCAAGTTCAGAAAAGGAAGTAGAAGTTTTGGAAAAGGAAACTGATACTCAAAATCTAGTGCCTGATAACAATTCAGAAGAAACAACTAATGATGAACTGGCTGCAATCCCAAGTGAAGTAGGAACAAACGACGAAGCTTTATCTGAACCAGCAAATGTTAAAAGTAATGAAACTCCTGAAAAGTTAGAAGAGGTTGATGTGAGTTGTGATTCAGATAATAAGGAAGAAGAAAGAGGAATAGAAAAAAGTGAAGAAGTATTAGATTCTACAGAACAAGATAATAAGGAAAATGCTACACTTGAAGGTAAATGATTTTCATGTAAATTTGAATAAATATAAAGTTATCAATATAAAATAGTTTTTACTTGAATTTTTGTTTAGGAAAAGAGAAAACAGAAGAAGCTACACCAGAAGAAGAACTTTCTATGGTATTCATTATTTTGCTTAAACTGTCTATTAGTTTTTAAATAAATACATCTTGTAATTATTGCATACCAATTTAGGGAAATAGTAGTAGTATGTAAGTTTTTTTTTTATGCAAATTGGCTATGATAAATAATTCCAATGCACTTGAAAAAAGGAAAGAGTTTAACAATAATATAGAAATGTAACATTTTGTTTCTGACTGGAGGGTTAGGGTTGGGTAATGATAAATATAATATAGTGGTATGTGCCAGTGATGTGGTAGCTCTTGTTTTTTGTATGTAAGGCTAGGTATTACTTGTTATCTGATTGGGGAATATTTTACTTTAATGATAGGTGAGGACTATATAGCATCAAAGTAGCTAAAGGTGAAGAGTACTAAGCTTTAAAATTCAATTTTAGGTGATCTTGAAAAAGTTGTTGACAAACACTCTAATAAAATTCTTTGCTCTATTTGTTATGGGAACATGAGTATTGTTAAGAATAACACTGTGATTTATGGGAGTTTAAGCAGGAGACTGTTGTTGGTTTATCTTTCAGCAACTCTAAATAAATCATTACGCAACAGACTCCTATGTGGTAGATGTTGTTATATCATGCACAATCATAAAATTTGTATAATTATTTAAGTTTATTTACAAAGCCAAATGACTTATAAGTGCTAATAAATGAGCATTGTAATATATTTTTAAATTGTTTTGTAGCTATTTGATAGAAAAGATAACAAATCATTAAATGCGTTATAGTTGAAATCAAATGATCATAATATTTGCTTCCATTGATAGTGAAAAGTGCTTTTCATTTTATATTTATCTATCAAATAAGAGTTTTTTTGGTCATTGGGTTATGTAAATTATTTTATTTTTCATTGAAAGTGGTCCTAATATATACCAGCAATTATCCAAAATTTATATTTATATTATGTTGTCCGAAAGATATGATGAAAGATGACAGTGTATAGTAATAACGACTTTATTTTTAATAATTATTAAAACTTAAACTCGGAACCTCCACAATACCGCAACTAGTAAATCATAAAATTAACTTATTCTCTTGTGTAGCTCATCATTAACTTGTTTATTATTTCATTAAACTTTTTTTAGGCTGTCATTACTTTTCATAATCAACATTGAGTTCTGTGTTTTCACCCATTCAATTGATTTTTTATTTCTATCATTAAAAACATCAGTGAAATCATGCATCGCATCCAAAAAATAATTTGTTATATAAAACTTAAATATGTTCAAGTTTCAGACTTACAAATCTTGTTTGAAGATGCCCTTCCACATGAAGGTGAAATTAAAATTTTATATGACATGAGATCTCATGCCTCTCCCAAGTTCTTATTTTATCATTATTACTGTTAAAAAACAAATAATAATTTGGAAGATAATGTAAGCCTTTCCTAATTTCCTGTAAACAAATATTTTTAAGCATCTCATCAGTAAAAAACATGGATATCATCTGATTTTATATGAATCTAATCATAATTTAAACCTCTATAAATGTCAATAATTTTTACTTAACGTGAAGTTTTATTTTACTTTGTATGTATAATGAATACTACTTACAGATAATGGATATCCCAGAGAACCTTAGATCTCGCGAACATATGGTGCAGATTCTTCGCCTCAGCAGTGCAAATGAGGAAACAGAAAAAGGTCTTGGAAAAATTGCTGAAAGCACACTTAGAGAATTGAAAAAGCTTTATGATGCCGCAATAAAGCCATTAGAAATTTTGTACAAGTACAGGGATCTAAGTAACAGACACTTTGGAGGTAAAGTATTGAAATTTTTTATTTAATATTATTGTTCATTGTTTTATTTTCAGTTATATAATTTACCACCATATATCCTATACATAAATACGTATTACAAATTTCTGAAGAAACAATATGAAATTTCAATGTACGATTCTGAAATGTCAACTGCTTTTACATGAGAATTTACAAACTTATACCAATTGTAAGCTATTCCTCACCAACTGGATACTGTTTATCATTTTATCTAAAACTTGAAAATAAATTCATTAGTAATTTAAGCAACTAGTGAAATTAATCTGCTAAGTGGAACTACCATGCAACATACCATGTATCTGTGTTAAACATTGGTTAAGTCGATGATGCAAACAAAATTTTAAAATGACTGTTTTTTAAATTACAATTTAAAAAAACTGAATAAATATTACATATTATTAATCATAACATTAAGATGCTTAATTTCATACCCTACTCAATATTTTTTTTATTACCAAGTAATTAACTAATTAAAAAAGCTTGAGCATGTTTCATGGAGTGGGCAGAATATTTTCATGTCGAATGGTTATGAAATGAAATCTCCTTATAAAAGTTCTTGTGTCTAGGTAAAATTAGGGAATCAGAATGACTAGAACAGACAAACAGATAAAACCCTTTAAAAGAGTGCCTAGTATCAATCATTTAATTTCTAGTCTAATCATTGGTCAAGAAATGGTGCATTTTAATTCAGTATTGAAGGTTTAACATTCCATGGTACAGACTCATTTAAACATAGTTAAAAATATATATTGAGTGTCTTGTGTCTTTATTTATAATCGATGATCTCTGGTAAGCTAATTCATCATCAGTTAATACAAACTTAACAAAAATATTGCATTACTTTGCAAAATCATATAGCAATTAATCCATGGATTGTACATTTTACAAATAACTATTAAACAATAATTTTTGTGTTGACAGATCCAGAAATTTTTTCAAAACCATTGATATTATTTATGGGTCCTTGGAGTGGTGGCAAATCAACAATCATTAATTACCTACTAGAAAATGAATACAAGAGAACAGCTTTACGTACAGGTACTTAATTTTAAATTATAAATCATTGTGTAATCATACCATGAATTGTATATTATAAGTGAATGTAATGTCATAAGGTATAATAATCTCATGGAATTGATTATAAAAAGGGATCTAGGTGTCAGGTGAGACTCCCTCTAGATATGTTTGAAGCGTTTGGAACCTTCTGAGGTATAAGGCAAGGCATATGGTTGTATAAAAGGCTGAAAAAATAAGTAACAAAACATCAAAGAAACTAAGGTACATAGAGAAATAAAATCCATCCAAATTTTAGCCCTTTTCACTCTTAGATACTAACATCCTGCAGTTATTCAAGAAGAGAGGCTTGAGGGAAAAGTGGAATGGAGGGCATTATACAATGAAGTTTTATTAGATTTTCTCCTAGCCGGACATGATGCAACAAATACAGATCTTTAGACTACAATAGGGAGACCATCTAACCTTGATTGGATAAGAATGCTGGTGGAAGAAGAGAAAAGAGATGGTGACCACAATTGTGGTGAGCTGATGAGGTTGTGAGCCAGACAGGAAGGTTTGTTGGCCAATTACAAAGATTAAGACTGAATGGAGGTACACCTTGCTTAGAACGAAGCAATATTATAGATATTACAATATAAGTATATATACCACTATTCATTTAAATTAATATAATGTATATTAATGAACCACTGTAATTTAATACAATTATTTAAAGACAGTAGTATAAAACCACTGACCCTAAACTAACACTAAATGCAATTTAAGCACCAATCTTTCTCCTCAGTTTTCTTATTAATCCAAATATGTCTGGTTTTATATAATTGAACAATATGTAAAGCTGGTCATGGGAACATAAACAATATCTATTCCAAAGAAAATCTCTAAACACCAAGAAGTATGAGAATGCTAGATTCTTAGTAAGGTAGATTTATATATAAACTGATTTGAGCATAAACATATTCCTATTTAGGAAAGCCATGTTTTTTTGACCTAATTCTATGAAACAAAATTTTAAATCTTTCTTCTTTCAATTTAATAGTGGGTTGTTCAATATTAAAGTATGCTAAAATGACGGTAATCACAAGGCTATGAAAAGTATTATTTGGGCCACTCAGAAAAAAACACTTTGGTTAAAGTGAAAAGGAACAAATATGGCAAGTTAGTGTCAAGACAATTGAACAAAAACAAGAAATGCTTTCGGGGAAAGCCACTGCTATGGCTTGAACTAGTATAATAGACATTTTTTCATCAGTTCTAATTGATTTTCCTATTCTATAAATATTTTAATCACACAATATGCCAAAAATTAAGTACACAGTTTTTTTAATCAATATTTCCTTTTAAAAAAATGGTCTTACTATACCTAGACCCGTCAATATAATAAATTAAAAAAAAAGAAACTTTAATTTTTATATTAAACTGATTAAGTTTATTAGTGATACAAGTAATTAAGAAATGTTTAATTCAAAAGGTTACTGATCATAGCACAATTACTAAAATGTATGTTAAAATTAAAGTAGAAATATTTAGTAGCCTATTTTAATAGGTTTAAATATATAATTCAATATAAATTATCATTTTCTGCGGATATGTGTGACCTTTGACTTAAAATTGATTCTCATATCTTACGGAGCCTTTCTTGTTTTTAGGAGCTGAGCCGTCCCCGGCCTATTTTAACATTGTTATGAAGGGTGATGTTGAAGAAGTATTGGATGGAACTCAATTAGCAGCTGACTGGACATTTTCAGGGTTGCAAAAGTTTGGACAGGGCTTGCTTGATCGTTTGAGAGGTCTAAAACTAAATCATCCACTGCTTGAAAAGGTTTAAACTCTTCATTTTGGTGATGCATTTTTTTTAATAATTATATTCTACAGTAATTTATTATAAGTAAAATGAAAATAAGTTCTTTATAGAGTATAGTTATTAGTGGAGCTTTGTGCAATGACCTAAAGTTACTGTTGAAAGTATTGGGACTCTTGAAAAAGAACACATGTTTATCATTTAATGTTGTTTTTTTTTGGATACTTATGAGTTAATCAGGCCATGAAAGAGTATGGTACAAACTGGATTAATCAACAAGTTCACTATTATTTATTTGTGTTTTTATGTATTAAAAATAATAGAACATATTAATTTCTATATAAAATAATAGAATATAATTAATTCGTATTTTGAATGAATACAACTACATATAAAAGTTTAACATGAAATGATATTTGCAATATACAAATATTAGTTTTATAATTATTTTTTATATTATAGGTCAACATAGTTGAAATTCCTGGTATTTTAGAGATTAGAAAGCAGGTTGAGAGATTATTTCCTTTCAATGATGCATGTCAGTGGTTTATTGATCGAGCAGACATTATTTTCCTTGTTTATGACCCATCTAAACTAGATGTAGGGCCAGAAACAGAAGCTATACTGGATCAGCTAAAAGGAAGAGAGATGCAAGTATGTATTAAATTATATCACCTTCAAGTAAATATTATTGTAACTAGATTTCTCATTGATATACATATATGCTGCTACACAAAAAAAAAGTGGTGCACTCAAACAAAATCTAATATTTGCTTCCTAATTAAATTATTTCGGCTTTAAATTCTTTTTTAATTATTATTAAACGTTTTCCGTGATAAGGGCCTATAAATATGAAGGTAAACCCCAATAAATTTAAATATTTTTATTAATAAGTAATAAAAAAAAACACTTTTAAACTTATAATTTATTATTTCTGAACTCAGGAAGGTCCTTAACAAACAAACACTTAACATAAAATAAATAAATAAAAATTAAGGATATAGTTTTTGAGTTCTTCTCAAATTTTCTGTCTCGATTTGTCTTGCTCCAACCCAAGTTGTTGTTGATCCTGACATTCCAACTATAATGCTGCCTCAATGGTTGTCCATAGATTCTGCATCCTTCATATACTAACAAATTGATGAGTTGAATTTTTTTGTGTAGGTATGAGTAAATATGATAAATATAAGTAAAGAAATATGACAAATATCTTTGACTATCTGGCAACTCAACATTTCTCTTCTCAAGGAATTCTAAGCAACTGACAACTTCTCCTTTCAAGCCACTCTAAACAACTGAACTCTCGGCTTTCTCCCCATTTGATCCACACTGGCCACACCCCTCCCTCATGTTCCATTCACTGAGCACACTCCCCTTTTTTCCCCGCACTTGTTTGAATTTAAACTTTTTATAATTTATTTTCCTTCTACCAAATTACTCCTTAAAAAATAACATTACCAGATGTTCAACAAATTTATTTTAAAAACAAATTTACAGAAATTAAAAAAAAAAAATTCTTCTGATTAATAAAAAAAAAATATGTTTTTGTACCGGATAATTCCTCTTCTGGCTTTAATCATTTCCTCAAGTTTTCGAGACTTCTTATCAAGTTTTCTGCGACCTCTTGATTCATATTCTTCCACGTCTGTACTAAAGAAGTTCTTAACTCTTGTAAGTTAAAGGGGGGTTACCTGTCATCTTACACATCTACCAAGATTGTCCCACCTGTTCTCTATAGGATTTAAATCCGGGCTATGAGCTGGTCCCCTCAAAGTCCATATACCCAGATCATTGAGCTATTGCAAAACAAACCTTGCCATGTGTGGTTGCGCATTATCCTGCATGTTGATGAAACTTTTGCCAATTAATGGTACAAAGGGATCACATACTTCTGGATAATTTCCCTCACATACAAATTGGCATAAAGTGAAGGCCTGTGAAACACATGGAGCTCTGTGTTTGCCATCAAAGAAATTCCACACTACACCGTCACTGAAGCACCTTCGAATTGAACTCTCCCAGTGACATAACGCTCAGTGTAGAGCTCACCAGGCCTTTAGAAAACTCTCATCCGTCCATCTGGTGTATAAAGAGAGAAGCCTGACTCATCTAAAAACAGCATGTAGGTCCATTCATTCTCAGTCCACATGAGGTGTTCCCGAGCAAATTCCAAAGGAGCTCTACAATGTTCTCTGGTTAACAATGACCCTGATGCTATTCTCTGAGGGTTTAAATTAATTTCAGCAAGAATACTTCCCTGGTTAGCTTCTTACCCCCTTCATCCTGGTGGGGGCTGAACATGTACTTACAAGGCATTGGAGTGCATTTTTCATCTCAGTGACAAGTATGGATTCGACACCAATGTTTGTCATTTTATACCTTTTATTTTTCACGCCTCCCCATCCTGATGTAGCTCAATGTCATCAGGAGTATCACTAGTCATTTCTGCAACCTCGCAAGCTGTTAATTTGACACTAATATTGGTACTTTTCAAATATTTCTTCCTGAAAACCCCAAAACTCTCCCTCTAATGGAAGTATTACCTCCTCATTATTTTTTACAGAATGTAAGTTGTGTGTGTACTTTGTTTGGTATAAATTGCTTCAGGGATTCCAGAGTTAGACTCTGGAACCCCTGTACTTGGAACATACCCACACAAATTCATCCATTTATACATATATATATTCATTTCTATTAAACAGGCTACAGTTACTAAAATTAATGAAACATTTGATAAAACTCCAGAATAAAGTTTATTTTATTTTATTAACATTACATTCAATGAGAAGCTTAGTGATGTGGTTACTATTAAATGGCATATGTTTATTTTTCTATTATAGCATGCTAAAATTCTGTAGGCAATGGTGTTTTTTTAAATAAAAATAATTCTTATTTTAAAAATAATAGAATATTTTGGAGCACGTTCTGGTCTTTAAATAATAATTTTAATTTTCATATAAAAATAATGTTCAAGAATTAGTTCAGATGGAACATTCAATAAAATTTATTAATTAATATAATAATTTTGCTAAATGTCAAATATTTTAAATGAATTTGATTTATTTTTTAATGAAATTGAATTTGGAAATCTTTTACATTAAACCATTTCAAATTCATTTACGATACAAAACAAAACAAAAAATCAATAATGTTATCAGTAAGTGTTTAATAGTTCATTTGCTTATATTTATTCTTATTATTAATTTTACAGACAAAAATAATTCTTAATAAAGCAGATCAAGTGAAACCTGAGGAACTTATGAGGGTGCAAGGAACACTTATTTGGAATATTTCGCCACTGATGTCCTCCACAGAACCCCCTATAATGTATTCAACCTCTTTATGGTCAATCCCATATGAAAGTGGGGCTCCAACAAGATTATTGTTTGCACAAGAAAGAGCTTTTTTGAAAGATTTAAGGGATGCAGTTGATAAAAGAGTTGAAAACAAAATAGCCAGTGCTAGAAGATTTGCGGTGAGGAATTACTTATTTTTCTTGAGCTATCTGCTATTTTTTTGTTAAATACACGAAAATATATATAGTTAATATTTTATATATCTATATTTTAATAATGATATTTAACAGTTAAGAACAAATAACTTTCATAAACCCTTGTATTGCTTACAATTTTTTAATAAAATCAGATTTGCAGCTTTTTACCTCTAATAGAACTCAACACTTCTATGTCTTAAAGTACATATTATCATATTAGTAATCAGTAAAAACCAAACATATCTTTTAAGGATAAATATTGACCCAAAAAGAAGAAGAAAAAAATTCTATAAAAATAAAGGAAAGAAAAAATGCATTACCTGTACATGTAATAAAATATATCAACGTAAAAAAGAAACATTACCAAATATGGTATACATACAAACCTATAGATACTAAAAAATGAGTTAAGGTTATGATAAAATAAAATAGTAATGTGAAACTACAGTCATTTGCCCCCCCCCCCTTTCATTCATTCATTTCACCCTTCTTAGGTGATCATTACCTTCAGGTATTTGAGAGGAGTGTTCATAGAGAATGCTGGGGTCATGCCATTGAAACCCATGACAACATAATGAAGAATTGTACTAAATTTTGAAGTGTGGTGCAACCCATACGTGATGAGCATGCCCCATCATAAGAATGGATGAAAATGCTCCTAGGCTATATTGCTAGCTGAACAAAGAAGAAGAATGAGACTGAAATAGACAAATGAGGTCAAAAGAGATGTATCAAGTTTCCTGGGTTCAAGAATCTTGCTCAGGACAGAAATAAATAAAGACGAAGCCTTGGTGTGGTCAAGACTCGAACCCAGTTGAACAACCTGATATGAACCTACTGATGGTCATATTAGAAAGTTATGAAGTAATTACCTGTTCCATATGAATTAATAGTCAAATATATTTTTCTTTGAAGGATGAAAGTGGTAATTATGTTTCATAATGGACCAAAATATGATTTGAAAGAGATCATTTAACTTAATTATTCATTATCCTATTTGGTGGGCAGATTGTAATTTTTCTGATTCATGTTTGACCCTCTTCACAGACTGATCCATAGATTTTGTGGAGAACATCAATTTTCTAGGCCATAAGCATTTTACCCTATTTTCTGGTTAGGGCCCAGGCCTTACTTCCATGGGTAACCACTAGTCTTACTAATGGTCTCTGTAGACAATTATCCAAGTTCTCTTTCTTTCCTCATAATATACAAAGGTAGTTAAATTATTGGTAATTCAGGATAACAAGAGAATGGATAGTGAATAATCTAGAGAATAATATTAATGAATCATTACCGTATCTATGAAGTAAATATTTCTAAAATTAAATTTTATGTTACAGGTTCGTGTTAGAAATCATGCTAAAATGGTTGATTGCTACTTGACAACATATTACAATCACAAATCATTCTTTGGAAATAAGAAAAAAGTTAGTGACGACATTATTGAACATCCTCAAAACTATCACATATATGAAGGACTTAGCACACTAACTAATATTTCTCGTTACGATCTACCTGATCCTGATGTCTACAGAGACTTTTTCAGGTTAAATCCTGTATATGAATTTCAACAACTTGCTTCCACTTGTACATACTTTAGGGGATGCCCTATTAATAGGCTTGATGTTGCTATAGCGTATGATTTGCCAGAGTTAGTCGGAAAGTATAAAAAACAAGTTGAAGAACTACTGAACTATTCAAAAAAATAAGTTATTTAATTCAAGTAAATAAGATTTACAAACAAACCATTGTTTCCTACAAAATGATCCTCTTAATACTGTTTAAGTTATTCTTATATTATGAATAATTTAGAGCAGGTATATATACATGAATATGTATAAATAATTATGAAATTAAGGAAAAATTAAATACAGGTTGAAGTAATTGTTTTAAAGTTCTAGATAGCAGATCATATAAAGAAACAATAAAAGTAATAAGACTGCATTATGAATGTTAAGAAATATTTGGATCAAGAAATATTTTTATACTCCATTGGAAAATTCCACCTACAATAGATTAAAATTTCTCAGTTACTATAAGTTATTAAATTATTCCTAACTGAAATTCATTTCTTTGATGCATTGATAAATATTTAAGAAACCTGATTATTAATTTAATCGTGAAACTTAAATAAGTTGTGTGTTTTGAATTAGTTGAAACAGAATGCAATGCGCTTGTTGAAAATAATAACAAAAAAATACTTTACAAAAAACAATCAGCAGTCTACTAATAGTAATAAAAATAATGCTTCATTTTTGATTGTTCAATTTTTAATTTATTGGAACATGGACAAGTGGTTACATATGACACATCTATGTTAAATCACATTAATTGTAAAAAAATTCCTCTAGTATTATATAAGCCTGTGATAAATACTAATCACAACAATCAAACCACACTCTATTCAGATAACTTCATGATTTAAAGAAGTTGATCAACAGAATAGTCTGCGCTCAGATAAAAATAAATTCTGGTCTTGTATAATATTATGACGTGTTTAAACAAACCTTTGAAAAAGTAAATTTTCATGAATACTAATGGTCTTCCATATTCGTTTATTGTAAATTGCCTAAACAACCTGTAATTTATTACTATGATTACTTATTTATTTAAAATACTATAATAACATCTTAAACTAAACTTGAATTATAAATACTAGCCATTCAAATAAAGCTCAACAGTTATATGATCTCCTAACAAGAACAAATAACAGATTATTTAAATAAATTACTACTAATAAAAGATAATTATTCTATATTAATATTATAATAAAATGTAGTAAATTATATAATTTTACCAGTTATAAAAAATATCATAAATCTTTCACATTCATTGTTTTTAATTTATTTTTATAAAATACTAAAAAACAGGAAAAAAAATGGAAGACCGAGATAGTAAGTATAAACTACCAATATTGTAGACTTTTGCACCAGAAATTAGACAAAAAAAATACAACTTAAAAACTGTTATATTCCATGTATGACATATTAATATAAATGTTTATTAAATTAATTTATTTTAATTTTAAGTTAATTAATTTTTTATTATGAAACAAATATGACAATAACTGAAAAATTTTGATTTCCTTTAAAAAAAATTGAAGTATCTATCATCAATGTACTCCAAATATACAAATGTACATAACTATTATTATATCATGTGTATTGAGAGAGAAATATATCTCTGCATTGCCTTGAATGTGTTCAAATATTCATACTTCTATATGATAAGTATTGAAAAAAAATTAAGTAATTCTTATTGGGACTGAATGCAATAGATGTAAACTATATTTTATCCATTATGATATTTTTCAATCTTTACTTTTTGAAGTGTTATTGCTGGTTTTGAAATAATATCCACAATCATAGAGTCAATAAACCTTTAAGAGCAGTCATATCTAATGAACACTATGGTATTTTGTTCTAATATACTATATCAAATATAGCCATTTTAACAAATGGAATAAATATATTTTTTCTGAATATAAATTATTAATAGTTCAATAAGTTGGTATGATACTGACTTGGCAAAAATGACTCATACAGAATAAGACTGATTTCAAACTAGTGTGCAGCAGTTCCAAAAACATGGAAATTGTGCTGTCCAAATATTTAAAAATATGTTATTAAAATTTCGATAAAAAAAAAAAAAAGTGGTAATCTGAACAGTCATGCTTCTAAGATGTACATAAGAAAGTATACATATAAGAATAAATTTTAAAGTAAAATGTTTATTAATTGTTTTCCCTAGACAATCTTTGGATCAAACTCGACATTCTGGGAATATTTCTCAGCTTTGTTTGAAGGTTATAATATTGTTATGTTTTTTATCTATATTGTTTATATTTAAATTAATCTGAGGTTTTAAAGGTTCTGTTAATATAAAAAAAAATTCTGGCAAAAGGAAAATTGTTTAATCACAAAACTATTCATTAATTTATATATACAAGCACGTCTGTGACAAACAATGGTTTATTAACTAAATTTTTATTTTACCTAAATATTACTCGGGACTGGCCAGATTTACTAAATTTGACGTCCTTTTCTGTTTGCTTCATCTAGTTTCTTTGTTCTTCTGCGAGTTCTTCCTTTGTTGCTTGTTTGTTAATGTTGTGCCACGTGATCAGTGAATATCCACTGCTATCACCTCTATCCTTCTATTATAAACTCTTCTTCCATCAATGGTTCTCTCACACACCAAATCACCATTTTATAAAAAGCTTTTAAAGTTCTACAATTTTCACTCTCTTCATCTTACACCTTGTCTCATGGGATGGTCAAAAAGAAGACTTGTCTTAATAATATAGGGTTGTCAAAACTATTAAATATGCTCATGCTCCCGCGTCATTTCAGCACTCGTCCTTTGACTCGTCTTCTTGATTTTTCACCCTTCTTTCTTCCAATGACAGTTGTCTCATATTTTTAACTTTTCTTATTTTAAAGTTATCAAATCCATTATTAAACTATTTCAATTTAATCATTGATATTATTTATATGATAAATATTAATATTAGATAGAATGGCAACAAATAATGTCCATCCCTTCATAACCGTGATCCACGGGTCGTTTACCACCCTTTTATGCCCGCTAAGTTCAAATTCAAATCAAAAGCAACATCATAAAGTTCACATAAAATATCACAATAATATATATTTAGCTTAACTTCTATTTTAGGTATTTTACAGGTCATAAACTTTAATAATTACAATTTCTGGAATTATTAGTTAGAATTTTTGTTATGTATTTTTATATCAGAATAATAAAGATTACCTTTGAATATGACTGTTGAGTTAAAGATATATTAAAACTAAATTTAGTATTTCTTACATTTTTTCTTGAGAATTTCAGCAACTTTACTTTATTTCAACCTATATTAAGTTTTAGGAGACGTCTGTAGTCATTGTAAGTCACTAGCAAAACTGCATGCTGCAACAACTAATCAAAAACAGTATTTGTGTCACTTTATGAAAGAATTGCAGAAGCTTTCAATAAGGTTAAGGAGTGCTATGATTACAGATCGAAGATTCACCTATAAACAATGAATTCAAGTGAATAACTATTCTATTTAATGTTAGGTATTCAATAGTGTCATTGTTTTAATGGAAACTTTATTTTCTAGTGAAATGTTAAGTGAAAGACAGCCAGTACCTTTATCAATTAGTCACACATAGAATATTATTCCAGTGAATAACCTGGTCTTGAGGTTACACAATTGCATATATCGAAGTGGAATACAATTTACAGCCATCCTGGGATTTGTACCCCCTGTTATGCTGAACTAGGAGGAACTGATAGTCGATAGTATCAATAGCCTATAATTCCCAATTCAAAGAGAAAAACATTTTACTAGGGAATTAGGGATAAGTAGAAAATTATGACAGGTATCCGAGTATGTCACTAATAAATACTTTATTACTAGCTTCATTATTGCTATGATAAATTATTTGTCAGTATTTTTTGTAAGATAAAAAGAAGCAATTAGAGCAAAATATTTTAAAATTTTATTTTATTTGAAAAAACCGACAATTTTTCGATTGTGTTTGAACGAAACGCACTACTAGGGTACCAATAGCTTCTCGTCTGTCAACCATCCTAGTAATTAAACCAGCAGGAAAAGATGGTTATTGATAGTTGAAGCGACTATCGTTGGGGCTATCGAATTATCGATATCACTATCGACTATCCCCCCCCCCGTGCTAAGTCGTTTGAGACATTTTAAAATCAAACCTTTTAACTTAGACCGAAACGTTTAAAGCACTCAAAATTTTGTCAGTTTCACGCGTTATCGATGGACCGAAAGTTGGTCACATATGAACATAGCTTGACGACAGTTATATCACCAATGAGCCTAGTATATAAGGACACTCATGACGTTGGGTATTTAATCCTAAAATTGCAGGAAATAAGTTATAGGCTTTACTTTAGTGAAAATATAAAGCCGGTTTCCATACATAATCGCAATATTTTCTTCTGCTATAGTGTTTTGCAAACTACCCTGTATAACATACAATATATCAAAATGTAAAAACCTTTTAATGACCATTAACTGTGGTATGTAACACTACTGATTAAATAATTATTATTGAATGAAACAAAATATGGCAGGGTTCGATCTCAGGGCGTGTGTTTTATTACCCGATCTATCCCTTTGAAACATATGCCTACCCAATAGGAGATCTCTTCAGCTACGCTCAAAAGAACATCGTCAGAGCGAAGTCTTAATTTCCCTTTAACAGCATGTATCAAACATTTAAAAATTGAACATATACCGCAAAGTCGATATGTAATACCACTGTTTTAATAATTATTAACCAAAGAAGTCCGAGATGGTTTAAAATAAAGTGAAATTTTTTGGGGAAAAATACTGAGTAGTTTTTTCACAATAATTTGTATTCAAGAAATTCACATGATCCACGCCAAGATCTCCCTCCTCGTCATAGTGTTCCTTCAGTTTCTATATTATATATGCGCTATTTTTGTTATTAAATACTTCATTCACAAGATTCTTGGTTCCGAAAACTTACGAGTTCCAAATTATTTTATTTCTGTTGTAAATTAGTGAGTGCCTGGATTAGTGGTATGGATCTCTGTGTGGAAGAAATAAAACGTCTATAAACAAGGTATGCACAATTGGTCTTTACTCACAAAGGGTTTTTTCCGATTACTACGTCCTTACAAGGTCTTTATCATTTAAGCCATTGTTGTCTTCAAAATAACGTATTGACTCTGTTAATGTGTATTTTAAACCATTATTTACATTACTAACCCTTTATTAAATTATCTTCTCCTGCCGTCTTGGCCCTTTCTTTACTATAGTATATTCCATCGAGAATGTCCTTAGAAAAAATTGCGATTCGCAGTATTTTAAGACAATACTCAAAATACGGTACCTATCGGGTTCAAACGCTTAAGTACTGGGAATACCAACCTTCAAGACGCGTCTCGATACCCTTAAGTTGTCTGTGATAAAAGAATTGCTCGAGAGTGCATGTGACCACATCAGGATTAGCTGCTACAAAAAGGGCTTTAAATACTACCGTAAGTATATTTTTTGAAGTGAAATAGCTTCATGAATAAGAACTTTTGCAACAGCTTTGATGCCGAATGAAGATTGGACTGAGGGACAGTAAACCTGAGGGAGTTGGGTCCTGGGAGAAGTAGACACGTAGGTGGAGGGACACAGCGTAGGTGTCGAGACGGGGCAGTGGTGAAAAAGAAAGGAAATGTCGCAATGACTAACCTACCAAATATAGAGGTGCCCGTTCCAAGGACGGTCCCGAGCTGAGTCACTCACTGGCTGCTTCACGATTATTCCGCGCCCTTACAACAGCTGCTTTTGTCCAGCTCCATAGACCCAACAGTTGTCACTCGTAAATAACACAGTCATGAAGACCTCAACGTAATTTGAACCAAGTAAATATTCAATAATTTATGGTCAAAGCAACAATTTTGATTGGATGGGCTCGCTTTCTTAGAATGGATGAAAGATGAAGGAATTAGCACGCTATCCTTCTAGGACATGGGGCAGAAAATAAACATTCGAATCTAAGAATAAACTAATAAAGAAACACTGTTTTAATGTTTTGTAAATAATTTCATTTGATAGCACTTAAAAAATATAATACTTAAGTAGTGTGGTTTTATGTAAAGGGGTATTAGTTTGATTCGTGTCATTCTCTACCTGGTGTTGGCTTGCGTGATTAAATAGTTAAAATTCCTTTATTGTGCTATAATTACAATCTGCCTTTTATAAGGCAATAAGTAATTAAGATAAATGCTCTCATTCATACCATATTTACAGTTCATCATTCACTCGCTCATTCATACAATATTTACAGAGAGCCCAGAGACCCCCCAAATCCACCGCGAAGAGAAAGCGGAGTCTTGGGAAGTCCCCCACGCTCCTCCATCAGCCGCGTCACCGGATACTAGCCAGTGGAGGCTGACCAAGAGCGCGAGAGCCACAGACGCTCAGGACATGATTGGAGAAACTGGCCATTGCCAGGACTCCCACTGTCACGCGTTTATAGCAGGTCACGAGGCCACTGCCGTTTCAGTCTCCGAGGAGGATTATAGGGATGAGTGGCGCAGTGCAATGACTGTGCTACAGGATTATGGTGGTTGGAAAGGCTACTGTGGAATTTCATAAACTTGGAAGGGATGAGTTCTAGAATGTAGGGTATGTTAAGGTCGTTATGAAGGGTTTTGTTGCTGACATAATAAGGGGCATTTACTATTGTTCTCAGGACTTTTGATTGAAAGGATTGGATACGCTTGATGTTCGACTTTTTTGCTGTCCCCCATAGCTGCGTGATTAAAAAGGACACGAATTATAACATGATATAAGTCGAACCTCTTATTTAATCCCATACACCAACCACTTATTTAAAGTTTATATACATTATTTGTTTAATCGCGTGGTATATTAGAATATAAATATTGTTGTGTTGTAGGTCTTTATTTGTTTCTGTTATCCTACATACAAATAAGAGGATATTTTAGTTTTGCACATTAATTTTATTTCAGTTTTAATTTAGAGCCACTCTGGCGTCTGCCCTTGAGCTCATGTAACATAAAATGAAATTAAGTCTAAAATTGTCAAGTAAACAATTCAATAATTTATATTTATTTTTTCTCTGTTAACATATTGTCCCACCACTATCCCCCATATAAGTCAAAGGCTGATAAGAAATAAGGTTAAAATAGCAAGGTAACTATGTAACATAGATGCCAGTAGTGACGCAGAGGTCAGTGTTGCCAACGGTGCTTGGGAGCAGGTGGTGGTGGATGTGTCAGCGATTCAAAGGCCACGCGGCCACTATCACACAATTCTTCAAATCTGACCCGGTTTCTGTTTAGGTCATGAGCCTTTCCAAATGGAATTCCAGTTTTAGGCCTTAGAACTAGAGACTTATTCCAATCCCATATAGCTCCGCAATCCCATTTCAATCAAAAAAATGTTGTTTATAATTATTTTATTTGTATAGCCATACCCGAAGGTTTCTACTTTCAAATAGGTACGTGCAATGGTCTTCCGTCTCTGTGTTCTATCTATATAGAGGCTGTGAAAATGACCCAATGGATCTGAAATTTGAATAGTATATTTAACAACACCCCGGGGAACGCTGTATATGTTTTTGTTAAGATACAATAAACAAGTGAATATTAACAAACATGCTCTTCTACTATTTATAAACATTAAAAATGTGTTTACAGAGAATCTACGTAAGATATAATGGCCTCATTTCCCCCCACCATTGAGGAGAGTAGAGCAAAAATAAATTCAAATATTTAGCAAATAAATTTATTGGGCCTACAATAGAAATTGGGTGCTTGATATCATTCCAGAAAATTTCAATTGGTAATTTTTGAACAATATTTTGTTTGTAAAAAAATTGTTTATGTGACCTGTATGGTTAAATAAATAAATATACATATACCAAATAACGCAAATTATTTATCAAACATACCCGTCCGTTAGATCTCAATCATTTAATTAATTTTCACAAAACCCATGCGTCTTGTAAGTATCTCCCTGCCTTATTTCCTGTACAGATGATTTTAAAAAAACGAAATTAAATTCAAAATTGATATAAAAAAATGTTTGTTGCTAAAATAAAAAAAATTTTATTTTAATAACGTTAAAAATAAAACTGTTAGGTTACTTTAAAATAGCGATAATAGGAATTAAATCCACTTGGGATATTATAAGAGCATGTGCTACCGCCTTGGCCGACTGTTAGAGAAAACAGGACTGAAGTTATTGAATATAGACTTAATCTCAATAACACAAAACACCAGATGACAAAAAACAAACCAAGAAAACACCTCCGGACTCAGACAAATATTTAAAAAAAATATCCTTTTGATATATGTACATTTTATTGAGTTTGCTTACAAAAATTGTCAGTACTTTGTTTTGTCCTATTTTAATTACTTCAACAGGATGTCAAATTCACCCTATCTAGCTGATACTTGAAACAGGGAATTTCCTTCTTTATAACTCTTCCAAAACTGAATTTTGAAAATAGTATTTGATTTATCGTTTTTCAAAGAAGACTGAAGTCTTATGTAGTTTTTCTGATTTATAATGAACCTTCATTGTTTTTTATGGGACTGATTTTCTTTATTTGTGCAAGTTTGAACTAGAGACTCAGGGCTAAAAACATTAAGATTGTTTTAAAAATAGCAAGGAAAGGTTAATAAATAAAATAGGAGTTTGTCTTTAATCTTTATTGATGGTGAAAACCAAGCACCTATCTTATCCTATCATTCTGTCTTTTATCTCGACTCTCGTAAACATCACATCACCTTCACCGTCTCCTCAGTATCCAACTACTCTATGACTAATTCAGTCATCCAATTCTAATCGTTACCTTACATTTTCTGATCTCAATCAACAACTTTTAAGTCCTTCAAAGATTCTCAATTAAAACATTTCAACTGAAGCGAACTAAAGTGAACCTAAAAAAAAAAAAAGAAATGATTCAATTGCTTTATTTGTTATTGCTTTTATTTGTTGAAAATGTTTTTAGACCAAATTATTTAATAAATCAATAACAGTATTGTTTTTTACAATCATTTTTTTGGTACTTTGCAATACTAATTTCGAAATAGTCGAAAACTTTTTTGAATGAACAGTATTCTGGAGACACAGATTTGTTATTTGGTAATAAATATTTATACAGGAGCGATCCGAGGCTTTGAAACTCAGTTTTTTTTCAATTTCGTACGGTAAAAAAAAAAATTACAACTTAGTTGGTGATAATTTTTTATCAACAAGGGGAAAAATGGCAAGGGAACTGATCTTTGAGTTAACTAGTAATTGAGCCTTCCCTCATAGACTCATAGACTTCGGCAACTAGCAACTAGTCGAGGTCATTTCCCCTCTAATCGCTGGCAATTACCAGACATGAGGGATTTAGTTCATGAATGCGAGAGAGAATGCTAGTTAGCAGTGGAAGCACTTGTTCATTCAAGATATAGCCTTTTTATTTGCAACTACTAACATACATCACAGTAGTTCGTTCATTTGGGGTCAACTCGGGTCATGCTTATCAGTTCCTTTTGGCTTCTTTCATTCTATTTAGGTTCCTTTGGAACGCGGATTGTATGATTACCTTCCTTGAAAAAAGGTAGCTCAGGAGTTAGTTAGTATTTAATTTGTTGCTTTTATCCCACAGTTTTTTTTTTAAATACCTTTATGACAACTGCATGTTCTATCTATAAGATACTTCATGTATGATAACACAACCATACTTTCATTTTTTAAATAATAATATAACTAGTATGGTAGTAAATTGTTAGAAAAAAAACAGTCCACTCAAAATAATTTTTATAAAATAAATAAAACGTAAATAATGAATACTTTACAATAATTAAATAAAACACAAAGGCAAAACTATCATAACTAGTTCACTGTACTCTTAACGGTAATTATTGATTACACTCTGCTTCCGAATACGCTATGTACCACCTCACAATATTATAGCTCTAATTAACTATTGTCGTGGTGAAGGATGACATAGTAAGTGGTTCTATGCCTCTACTGTTGTCACAAGAACATCTGGTGTTAGCAGTCAGTTAGAACCTGTCCAAGTAGCTTCTACTTCCACGTTCGGTCAACAGTTGTTTCAATTTGTAATTTGGATTTGGCATCTTCTGTTTTTGACCTACAGACTTTATGTATTCGTACTAATGTCCACTGCCAGATTCTCAAAACCAGGTTATGCATACTCAAACACTGTAACATACAAATAAAAGGTATTGAAAAACTTATGAGATATGAAAATAGAAAAAGTAAGATTTTAGTGCAACCCGAAGAGAGAGGTTCTACTTTCAAGCAAGTAACGTACAACCGCCTTTCAACTGTAAGTATATATGATTTTATCGAACTTCAATATTAAATCTATATATATATATATATATAATTAGGCCCAGACACAGCTGAGAAGCAATTTTAAATTTAAAGTTATAATTAAAGACGGTAACTAAATCGAAATGCAAAGAAATAAGATTTTTGTACCCAACAATATAAATAGAGTAATAATCATAGTTTGCGCCCATTTCAATAGGCTTTATTTTTTGGTATATATTTTATTATATTTTTTTTCGTTTTTTAGATACTGGGCGGTTGACGGGGGAGCGTGGGGGACTTCCCAAGACTCCGCTTTCTCTTTCGCATGTGGATTTGGGAGGCCTCTGGGCTGTCTGTAAATATTGTATGAATGAGCGAGTGAATGATGAATTGTAAATATGGTATGAATGAGAGCATTTATCTTAATTACTTATTGCCTTATAAGGCAGATTGTAATTTTAGCACAATAAAAATATACTGAGATACTTAAAAACAAGAAGTATTTTTGATAAAAAATACCACGTAGATTTTCGTCACAACTATCTTATTCTAGTATTTAAGAAAAAGTATCTTTACATTTTAAACATTGCTTCCTACGTATTTTCTTACCAACCCCAAAGGTAGAGGCTCTACTTTCAGTCAATTAAGAGCGATCTACTCTCGCCTTTCTTTCTTTATGCAATACGATAGAAAGTAAAAATGATTTAACCGATCTGAAATTTTAAATGTTCTCGAGATACGCTGATGTAGGGTGGTTAAAATATAGTAATGGGAAGAATGAAAGAATAAACGAGAGATAAGACGGACCCAGCCACACCTCATCATTTAAGATTTAAAGTTAAAAGATTTCAAATATATTCTATATTTATTATTTTATCCTAAAATAGAATTTTGGGAGTTAAGCGGGTAATTACTGTCTTTAGGGTATAGTTGAATACGTTTTATTGGCGAATAATTTAGCTTTTCATTTATTTAAAAACGATACGTAGTGATCTGGATTGAACAAATTATAGCAAATGCCAAGTAGTTTTTTCACCCAGTATTTAGTGGGTACTATTTCGTCAACGTATTTAAAAATATACAATTTAGGCCATAAATTAAAGGAAAAACGTTAGTTGGTAATTTAAAAAAACAGCTAGGCATGAATTAGTTAAGGTAATTACACAAGTATCGGACGATGGAAAGAATGGAAGGAAAATACTGGAGCAAGGTTGTCTAGTAATACATATATGTATTGATATATCGGGCAGGCAGCGTTGAAACTGTATAAGGCGGGCTTGTGTTTGGCGCCCGTATCCATGACTACCATTCAAACGGTCATATCCTTCACAACAGTGTCTGCCCTCTGCGGAAACAGTAGCGCCATTGAGGTCGAGTAACAAGTGGCTCCTCCGTCCTTTGTCATTCTTCCGACATGAGGAACAACTACCTAAGCTCCAGTTTCAATTCCGTTGTGTCCCTGGACATGGATTCCTCGTGGGCGGCCAAGAGTTGGGACCTGTCAAAAACCTACTGGAACCATAATGGAAATCAGGTAACTCCAGGGCCTTCTGCACCATATCAATACGACCAATTAGTAAAAGCCTCTATGACAAACAAGTTCCAAAGTAACATCAACACCATCTGAAAACACATTTTAACTAAAGTAATAATTTTTTTCGAAAATAAGAGCCAAAATAAACAGCAATACTCTCCCGTGATCATATCGTTCATCCATAAACCAATATGGTTTAGTACTAGATAAAAGATTTACAGTGAGTTTATTGTTAGTGGGTATGTATAAATGAGGAGAAGCTTTTGTTGCTAAGTTGATGAGAGTTGTTAGGTTCCCATCAAATTTATTAATAGACAACGATTCGACGTACTAGGCAAGTCAGTTCTCCTCCCAACTCTATTGAAATAGATCCAAGAGAAATAAGTAAATTTGCCGTTCATCATCTCCATTGCACGGCGTTCGACATATGGAGGAATCCATGATTCGGTTCCTACCACTCAGTTGGTCAACATTGAATATGGACAATTTCAGGCAATGGACAATTACTCAATTTACTGATGGTGTGAAAGTTAGATAATGAGTTAAGTGAGTTCATTGTTTGTCGATAGTATATAAATGAGAGACCGGCTTCGGTCGATGAAAACCTATTAACTGTCATTCATCAAGCCAAACTATTCCCTTAATTAACATTTACGTCAATAATAAAATAAACAGCGTTAAAAGACTCCTGATTATTAATGAAAAAATGAATATTTTAATCCAAAAATAAGCTAATCCTCTACAAAACCGTTCCGTTTTGATATAAGAGTATGGAGTTCTTCCACCTGCCAATCCAACTACAAAAAACTTGAAATAGTTCAAAATCTGTGCACAAGGATAATAAATGGATATCCACATTATACAAGGATATCTGAAATGTCTGTCTCTTACTGTACTGCATCAGGTCCTGATAACACGAACCACCTATTCATGGCTAACTTATCAACTCCCGTTATCCCGGGGCATAACAAAACATAAACAGACAAAAGTAGATGTATGCCAGGTGCATGTCTTGGTAACAATCGCTTTGATTTTTCAAAAGTAGAATACGCTTTTTAGGGGGAGGAAAGAGGGGGAAAACAAAGACATTAAAATCTCTGCGAACAATTAAATAAAGACAACGATAGAAATTCCCCCAAAAACTATTTATTTCTTTTCTACCTGTATTAATTTTCAAAACTTAAGGCATAAATGGTATTGAAAACTTAAAATATACGAGCAACCATAATTCTGTAATTTGTAACAAGTAACTTTTTTAATTTGTAAACAAATTAATTTTTTGTACTTTTATTTTTATTAGAGTTTTTTTTAACAATAAACTCCATTGACAAAGCTATACAAAATATAACATGATAAAGAAACCCAAAATGTTTAATTCTAAAAGAGATGTATAAACCTACTAGGAACTAAAAATTAAAATTACATCTTATCAAATGGTTTTATGTATTCTTAAAAAAAAACTTGGAGGGTTTGGGAATGAATAACCGTCTATGAAAATGACTTTATAATATTGTCAGTTAAATCCTCAAACTCCAATATGGCCCAGTAAAGCAGTAGAGGAGGGATGGTAATGAAAAAAAAATGCTTAAATTTTGATATAGTTATTTCTTGAGCTATTACAAAAAACAGGTAGGTAATCAATATTTTATAATGTTTTATGATGCTGTTCAAGTATATACTGAATTGAATTTCAAACAACAACCATTGAATCAAATTGCTTTTCAGTTATTCAAAAAATGTAAGCGTTAAACAAAATATTTTGAAATTTTGAAAGCAATAGAACTGATTTTGACCGTTGTTACCGTTTCCAAGAAATTACTATTTCTCTAGTCGGTCCTTTTTGTGCCAGGAAACCTGGAAATAGTTATTGGTATGTGAAGGAAATTTTTTTGTGGCATAGGATAAATTATTATGAGCATTGAATCGCTGTGTATGGTTGCTTATATGGTATCAGTACAAAGCATTTGTTTATTACTAACTTCATCTTTACAATAGTACCTCATGGACAGTTACTAACAAAGTCGTTCACACAGATGAATATTTTCAATGTTGACACTCAAAAAAGTATTATTTATTAATCCATTCAAACAACATGGACATTTTTATTAACCTTTTAGTAAAAAACATTTCAAAACCAACTCCCTTTATGTGTTTATCTCTTTAAACTGAACGTAGTCTTATAAAATTATCCATGTGAACAGTTTTGGAGAGTAAAGATTCTATTGCTGATTTTTCGTCAGTTTTAACTAAAAATTCTTATTGATTATTAATTATCTTTTTCATCAGCTATGTCTTCTTATTCGTGGTAAATCAAAAGAAAAAAATATTATGATGCTTCTACATACAACATACTTAGATTGCTCAGATATAATTCATTTGATAAATAATGTATAAATCTAAATTAATATTTTTTTATCTTTTAATAATATTTAGACAACTAAAAGTTTTGAAAAAAAAAAAAAGCATTATTTTACTTCTAGATCCAGTTCATGATATAAATTATCAAAAGGCATAAATTATAAGATGGTGGGAAGGAATTTGTAAGTGACGGTATATATTTACTTAATCATAAATTAATGCCTCAAGACATAATAAGGGCACGAAGGTGTTATTCTGGGTTTTATTTCATCTCCCATTTAATTATTTTTTGTTATGCCGATACCGGGGTTTTCAAACTTTGGTACTCTTTCGTGGCCAGGTCCAGATAGATGGGGGTCAGCGCTAATGAACATAAGCCGTGAAAGTTTAATTACAAGTAGTTTTTGGTTTTCCAAAAATAACGACTGTCAGATAAACACTAAAGAAAATAATGACGTTTATGCACTTACATTTTACGTTTAAGAGAGTTTACTTGTTATAATCACGATGTCATTAACTAGAATTTGGGTCTCGAGTAGATATCCTCGCTTGCGACAGAAAAATAGCCGAATATAACGAGGAAATAACGGCTTTGTCATTAAAATTTTTTGCCAGAAGACACGATTTCCAATTTTATATTTACATTTTTCTTTGACGTAGGTTGTTCTGACTAGGTGATGTTTTCACAGCAGAACCCTAAATGTAATCACAAACAATGGAATGGAAACTTACCGAGAACTCAAAAGCATCAATTGAATGTCAAAGAACAACAGTAGGTAAATCTGGTTCCTCAATACTCAGCTGTTGTGTATTTATTTGCCTTGATTTTTTCTGGGAATGGATGGAGAGGTAGCTTAGGGCTTAATGCTCTAAATAGTTGAATTGTGCTGAACTGCATAGTATGGAGATTGTACAATATTATAGAGACCTTTTGACCTACCTATACAATGGTTCTGTATCCTATTTTTTTGCAAAATATTCTGTTAACATTTGTTAAGTTATATATAATTTAATATCCAAACTTATCATAGAAATGGTCAAGGCAAACAATATAGTTGGACTAACGGTCAGTGGCCAAACCATTTTTTTATTGAATCAAGGATCTATTATTATATCTATTTTTAATTGTTATGACTAAAATTAGGTTACAACAGCTGTGAATTTTGAAGGAAAAAAGAAAATATAAGCAAAAATAATGACATGACAAATATTAAGAGAGAAAACAACAATTTATTAAGATAAAATTACAATCTGCCTTTTATTAGGCAATGAGTAATTGAGATAAGTGTCATCATTCATACCATATTTACAATTCATCATTCACTCGCTCATTCATACAATATTTACAAACAGCCCAGAGGCCCCCCAAGTCCACATGGTTGTCACCTCCCTCGCATGCGAAGGAGGAAGCGGAGTCTTGGGGAGTCCCCCACGCCCCTACCTCAGCCGCGTCACTGGATAAGAGCCAGCGGAGGCTGACCAAGAGCGCGAGAGCCACAGACGCTCAGGACATGATTGGAGATACTGGCCATTGCCAGGACTCCCACTGTCACTTATTTATAGCAGGTCACGAGGCCACTGCCGTTTAAGTCTCCGAGGAGGATTATAGGGATGAGTGGTGCAGTGCAATGACTGTGCTAGGGAATTAGGGTGGTTGGATAGGTTACCATGGAATTTAATGAAGTTGGAAGGGATGAGTTCAAGAATATAGGGTATATTTAGATCATTGTGAAGGGTTTTGTTGTAGACGTAATAAGGGGCATTTACTATTGTTCTTAGGACTTTTGATTGAAAGGATTGGATGCGCTTGATGTTCGACTTTTTTGCTGTCCCCCATAGCTCTATTCCGTATGTCCAGATTGGCTTAAGTATAACCTTGTAGATAAGTAGTTTGTTTTCTATTGAGAGGTGGGATGTCCTTCGAAGTAGTCTGTACAGTTGTCCAAAGCGTCGGTTTAGTTCTTGTCTTTTTAGTCTCGTGTGTGGGTTCCATGTCAGTCTCTTGTCGAGATGGAAGCCTAAATACCGTACTGTCTCAGACACAGGGAGAGGAATCGAATTTAAAAAGACTGGCGGACAGGACTTGCGGCAGAGGGTAAAGGTTATGTGGGAACATTTTCCTTCGTTGACTTTGATTCGCCATTGGTTGCACCAATACTCGATCTCGTCAAGGTGTTTTTGAAGGTTTTGGGATGCTATATCAGGGTCTGGATGGGTTGACAGGACTGCAGTGTCGTCTGCGAATGTTGCCAAGATGGTATTGGTAGTAGAGGGGACATCAGCAGTGTATAGATTATAGAGGATGGGACCCAGGACACTGCCCTGTGGAACTCCTGCTTTAATGGGATAGTAGTTAGAATATTCCAAACCACAGTGGACTTGGAAGAAACGGTTTGAAAGGTAGGATTGTAGGATTAGGAATAGGGTTTGCGGTAAATTTCCTTTGAGTTTGTAAAGCAAACCTGCGTGCCAGACCCTGTCAAAAGCTTGAGCTATGTCCAGAAAGGCAGCAGTGCAATACTGTTTGGTTTCAAGGGCTGAGGATATGTGATCAACAACGCGAAGGCCTTGTTGAGCTGTGGAATGTCGTTGGCGGAAACCAAACTGGTGAGTAGGGTAAAGGTTTTTGGATTCAACGATTGGAAGTAGGCGTTTTAATAGGAGTTTTTCAAAAATTTTTGAGAGGATAGGGAGTAGACTAATTGGAAGGTAAGATGAGGCGTCATTGGGTGGTTTGCCGGGTTTGGCGAATAGGACAATAATGGAATGTTTCCAGAGGAGAGGAAAGTGCGTCGTTCGGATAATGCAATTATATATATATAGGTTCAGAAGATTATGGCTTTAAGAGGAAGTTGTTGGAGGATTCGAGGAGTAAGGAGATCATATCCTGGAGATTTTCGGTAAGGTAATTTTTTCAGAAGATATTTAACCTCAGAGGGGTTAACGGCTTTTGGTGGTAGTGAGAGAGGGATAGGGGAAGTGAGAAAATCTTCGACAGTTGGACGGTGATTATTGTTTTGAGGGGTAAGATAAGGAGTGAAAGTACGGGAAAGATGCAGTGCAAATTCCTCCGCCCTCTCGCCATCCGAAGCCGCCCAGGACCCGTCATCACGACGGAGTGGGTGTAAAACAGGATGATATTTTAGGATTTTCTTAGTTACATTCCACAGGGAGTTGTCCCTGGTAGACAGGGAGGAGAGATAGGAATTGAAAGAATCGGAACGGAAGGATGCCAATTGCCGCTTTACAAGCCTGCAGTACTGATTGTATGAGCGACGATCAGCAGGATGTCGGGATCTTTGCCACACTGTTCTGGAGTGGCGTTTGGATTTGATTAGGTCTTTGAGATACTGAGGTAAAGGATTTTGATTGTGAGTTTTTAGGTGACGATGGGGTGACGATGCCTCCCAGGCCGACCTCTGGATCAGAGTAGTGAAGGAATGCACTGCATCATCTAGGTTTTGGGATGTTTTCAGTGGTACTTTAAGGTCTACAGAGTCTGTAAGAATCTGACGGAAGTGGTCCCAGTCAACTGGGCCCCTAATAAATGAAGGAGGAGGCAGTTTGTGAATTGGATTTAGGGAAATGGTTAATAATAAGGGACTATGGTCGGAGGAGAGGTCATCGAGGCGCTTGAGTGAACAGTTTAGTGTTCCTAAACTATTGCAGAAGAAAAAGTCAAGGAGATCTGGATTTCGGTTGGGGTCTGATGGCCAATAGGTAGCTGTGTCAGGAGAGATAGTGGAGCAATGTCTCCGTGTGAGTGCAGACAGCAAAGCACGTCCTCGTGTATTTGTGGATCTTGAGCCCCAGTGCTGGTGCTTTGCGTTAAAGTCCCCACCCACAAGGAAACGATGTCCGATGGAGTCTAGAAAGGAGATGAATTTGGAGTCGGAAATGGATTTATTGGGAGGGCAGTACACTGATGCTAGAGTAAGGGGAAAAGTGAGGGTGGTGATTGACACTGCAGTGGATTGAAGGAAATCATGTGCTACCAAAGGAACTATGTGATGGGATATGGTGTTATGGACAATGACAGCGGTACCTGCATGAGCTCTTCCATCTGGGTGATCAGTTCGATAAGTCTGGTACTGTCGAACGGTAAATGATCGTTTACTTGTGAGTCTTGTTTCAGTAATAAGAGCTACATCGATGTTTTTGTCATGGAGTAATGCTGTCAGTTCGTTAGTGTGGGTGCGAACACCATTCGCATTCCAAAGGAGAATGGATAAGGAGTCGGAAGGATCCACTTATGGATTTTGTTTAACGGGGATAAGGTAGGAGACAAGATTTGTAAGAAGGGAAATAAGAGGGGTAATTAGGGTTCTGAACTCTGTTAGGAATGAGGTTAAGAGGCTGGTGAGATCTGAAGAGCTTGAAGGTGGCGGGATATGCGAGATGTGTGGTTGAGGATGGGATTGAGTTTGCTGGTTGCTGAGATGAATGGAGTGCTGGGGAAGAAGAACTTGCGGAGGAGGAGTAGGCAATGCCTGTGACTGCTCTATGTTCCGAACTGCGTCAGCAAAAGATACTGAAGGCCTCAAACTTCTGGCGGGGGCGCTTCTTGGGCTACCTGTGGCTGGCGTTTCTTCTTCTGGGCGACGACGTTGTTCGCTTCTGGACTTTAGAATTCTATAGGCCTCACAGCCTTTATAGTTTGCCGGGTGCCCTTGCTGACAGAGCACGCATACAGCAGGTGATTTTATGGGCTTCTTGCACAATTCGCTTTTGTGCTGCCCACTGCACTTTACACACCTGGGAGGGTGGTAGCAGTACGATTTGGTGTGCCCATATGCCTGACAATTATGGCATTGTACTATATCGCGTTTCGGGTAAGGCTTTTCGACCTGTACTCTTGTGTAATACAAGTGGGTGACCTCATAGATTTTTTCCACTCCAGGTGTTCGCTCTAGTTCCACAAAGAATAAGGGCAGTGGTATCTTGGTGCTTGCATTATTTTCTTTTCTTTCCTCACGGAGCACATTGGTAATTTGGCGAACCTTGTATCCTAGGCTTAATAGCTCCTTCTCTATCTCGTCCGCTGGTGTAGTGGGATGCAGGTTTCTAATCACTACCCGCAGTGATCTTTCTTGCTTTAATTGGTATGTGTGAAAATCGGCCTTAGTTTCTTCTAAGTACTTAATTATTGTACGGTATGTTTCGGGAGTGTCCGGCGATACTTTTGTGTCCCGGGACCGATTGAGGCAAGTGTATTTTCCTGTACCTACAATTTTATTTAGTTGGGTGCATAGTAATTTAAAATTACTGATGTTTCGTATGAATATTGCTGGTGGCTTGGGCTGTGTGGGTGTTTGTGTAGAGTCCATGTCCTCTATTTCGATATTTGTCAACACCTCGTAGCTATTGGGCGTGAAAAACGGAGACTCATGAGGTGTTGTTGCTGTTTTTTTCGATGTGCTAGGTAGTGATGGGAGTGATGGTAGTTCCTCCATAGAGCTGCTGGGAGCCGAAGAGTTTTCAGGTGCTATGTTTCGGTTAGATCGCCGCGGCTTACGTTTAACCGGCGACGGAGTGGGGGTAGGTCCCAATGACCTTGTACGTTTTTTTTTATTATCTGCTGACATTAGCTGCTGATAGAAACGCATGTTTCATTCACGAGTCACGGGTCTTGGCTCTGAGCCACCAGAACGTAGCGGCTCAGAGATTATAATTGAGTGACGTTAGTGAACGATCCGATGGCGCTATGACAAATGCTTCTCAAAATGGCCGACTTTTCGATCCGATTTCACTTTTACTTTTGTTCTACACAAATGAAATAAGCGATTTACTTACGTCTTGAGGGCTCCCTCGTGACCAGCTCACGTAAGTTGCCTGGTAGAACAATTTTTTGGTTGTACTGTGGCCTAAAAATGGTAGAATAGAGTATTCGAAGGACGAGCGATGTTGAGAGGTGTTTCAGAAAGTAGCGCATGCGCAAAAACTCTTCAAATATTAAAGGTGGCGAATTGTTGGCTCTCAATACGTTTTCTAATATCTTTGAAATTATTTTTGGACATTATTTTGTTTAATGTGATCTTGACCATATGAGAGACATCAGAACTTTTAATATTAAAAAACGTCTGAGATGTTACTTGATAAAGCATAAATTTTTCAAAACGACGCCTACTGTTATCACATTTTGTTTTATTTCAAATACTCTCCATGATTGTACATTAATTAAAAGATACACAGTAGTCCTGGGTGTTGTTGAATGTTCCTTTGAAAGTTCAGATAAATCGGTTCATTGTAAAGACCACTATCAGGGAAACACGACAACATAATCACAGACAGACAAATGGCACTCGCCCCGAACCTAGTTTTAAGTACAGCACCTCCCTTCAGGCACGGCTATTGCAACTAGTTGAACCCTCAACATTTTATTTTCAATATACAAACGATTTTTTTATTAGTTTAACTTATTTCACTTCAGTTGGGAAGTAAATTTTTATTTATTTTTTTAAATAAATATAATATAACAGTAGCCTTTCCAACCACCCTAATCCTGTAGCACAGTCATTGCACTGCTCCGCTCATCCCTATAATCCTCCTCGGAGACTGAAACGGCAGTGGCCTCGTGACCTGCTATAAACGCGTGACAGAGGGAGTCCTGGCAATGGCCAGTTTCTCCAATCATGTCCTGAGCGCCTGCCTGTTGCTCTCGCGCTCTTGGTCAGCCTCCACTGGCTAGTATCCGGTGACGCGGCTGACGGAGGAGCGTGGGGGACTTCCCAAGACTCCGCTTTCTCTTCGCATGTGGATTTGGGACCCTCTGGGCTGTCTGTAAATATTATATGAATGAGCGAGTGAATGATGAATTGTAAATATGGTATGAATGAGAGCATTTATCTTAATTACTTATTGCCTTATAAGGCAGATTGTAATTTTAGCACAATAAAGGATTATACATAAAGAAAAAAAATAAATATAAATTAAACAAGGAGCGTTTAAAGTGAAGAAAGAATGTCAAAAAATACACACGAGACTGTAGATGAATCTTTAAGATTTTTGAATAAAAATCACTCATATTATTTAGTAAACTATCTCGTCAGCTTAAAATTTCCACAGCAATCCAAAAAAGTTATAGCTAGTGAAAATATTGAGAAAAAAAATATTACAACACAGCAATATGAGCTGAAACCTAATGGTTAGCTCTCAAAATTTGATTATGTCAGATATCTTTGACATTCGTTTGGTGTTCTTGTCTTTAATGTGTCTTTAATAGAAGGCAAAATTCATCACTTTAAATCATTCATAGTTTCTGAGTTATGACTGCCTGTAACTCAAATTTTAAAAAAAGGGACTGACATTTTTCTCGTTTAAGGTTAACAAGTAAAATCTCTCCCTTCTCATTCGGCAATTACATTAAATTAAATTATAAGGCATTAGGACTTTTTTTGGCCATTTCATATTTTAATTCTAGAATGAGAAATGTTACTTTGTGTAGACTGGGGAAATCGTTTAATCCAGCGCTACAAAAATAAAAAAATCCAAGGTTGTGGTTAGCCTTAAATCTCATTCGCAATGCATTAAAAAGCGTTCTGTTAAATCAAAACGAAGAGTCTCAGTCACCGAAGAGCTGTAATGAACCTGTAAGTAAATACAGAAGTAAATGCACCACATTTGAAAACATTATTGGCTTGATGGTTTTTTTTTTGGAACATTTTTATGCGATACACATGTCCAAATTTCTTCAAATTAAATTTCAATAATTTTTTTATTAATTATTAGTTTGGAAGTGGTGAAACCTGTAAATGTGTTAGCTTTAATGAATGTTTCGGTTATTTATCCAGCATGCTTGGCTTTAATTTCCAGTAGACATTGTCCTTTAGGACATTAAGTCCACAAAACTCTGGAAAATATGTATATGTTACTTTATGTTCCAGAAGGTTATGAAATATGTTAATTTTTCCAGAAAAGGTCACTACTCGTGAAGTAGATCTATGCCACTAACTTGTGTAAGTACTCGGAAGCAATTTACCTCGTTTCTATAAAATCACTCAAGGATGAACATCACTCTACTTTACGCTTTTCACTACTTAGAATTTTATTAGTAAATTAAACTGTAAATGTGATTTTGTTAAAAGGAATGTGAAATTTTCCACAGAAGCCGGTAACTTGTACATTTCTTAATCCCTATGCCGATTGGCAGAATCTCTCATATATCTCATCTCTCCATTAAGTCATAATTTGTTCTTTTACAGACAGGTTTGATGTCGAAAATACTTGATGAAACAGTTTTATTAGTATTTTATTACTGATCTTGAACCGATTCTCATTACGTGATTTACTTAATTTAAAAAACACCCTTTTATTTATAAATTTCAATGACTCCTCAGACCCAATTTCTCTGTAGGCCAATGTTTACTAGTAATCTTCGTGTACACCATTTGTTTAAGTATGAAGTGCCTCACGCAGGGGCGTCATATCTTAACGAAATTCCTGTGAAAATTTTTGCCTGCCGTAATTCTTTACGCGTTTTGTGTTTGCATCGATTTAGAGAGAGAACTGAACACAACTCTCAAAAATTCAGGTAATCGGAATCATAAACATGAACGGAAACTGAAGTTTTCTGTTCGGTCTCTGACAACTTTTTACAACAAATTAGACTTCAGAATCTTGTTCACTATCCTTTATGATAAACCGTATTTTGAAGCCAATCTAAACGAAGGTAGCTATTTTCACACCGCAAAATTGTACATTTTCCGGACTTTAAGTTGGTCTGAAATTGGTTTGATTGATATTTCCATCACTAAAATTTCACTTTAAATTAACATTTTATTGATAGTCAGCAACGATGGTGATATTTGTTGATTTTAGAATTTTTTTAATATTTTATTTGTGTTGAGTTTTCTCTACGTTTTATAAATAGTTTTACTCATACTAAAGAGTTGTCAATACAGCTACAATACCTGTGACAGTTATGAATTTCATACCAACTTCAGTTCTTAAGGCCATCTTTAACAACAATAGCTTTGGGTTTATAAACTAATTGGCTAACACTATTTATGGCAACATAAAACAAATGGTTTGAGCAGTTGTCCCGTAGCGTTGGATAATTTATGTGTCTGCTTCAGAGAGCATTTGGAGCAACACTAATTGCAAGACTTCTAGTCTGCCGCCATCCTACACTTCACAAGTGCCAGTGCAGTGTTGAGCCTGATTATTTTTGCCAGGTTAGAAGCTAGCTATCTTAAATTATATTTTCGCTTTATCGCCGAACGCAAATGAGAGCCCTTTTACAACTTTCATCTGTCTCCATATCGGCCTATATATAAGCATGCTCGACTATAGCCACCTTAAAACTGATTCAATGGACATGATTTTTAAGCTGTACTACCTAACACCTCAAAATATGCTGATTTTTTTTCAAGTCTCAGCTCAGAAGCTGATTAAGATTTTAAAGTTTCTGAATTTCACCCTATGCTTATTAAGGACACATTACAAACGGTAACGCAGAACTAATTGCACAATATCCCCAAAATAAAGTTAAGAAAGCCGACAATAAAATTTGCATACTTAATACGTTCCAGCCGATTTCTATAGTTAATGTCTTAATTATATTTTATGAAAAGGCAATTTTATGTGAATGGTGTTTTGATGTTCTGTTGAATGTGAGATGGTTAAGTAAATCTATGTTTTTTTATGTTATTTATACTTGCATTTTATTAATTTTAGTTCAAAGGATGCCTTATTAGGCAAAACATTTATGTGATTTCATAAATTAAGAAATAAAAACGAGGAAATTTTTCGCATTATTGTAAATTTATTTTCCTACACTAAATAAGGTAATTAATAATCAATTAGTTGCTATGTTCGGGGGACGGGTTAAAAATAAAGCCTTTTATTTATCTGCTTATTTATTTGTTTAGGGATACTCTATCTATCCGAATATAAAAAACTTTAAAAAAATAAAGGATGTATCTTTTCTAAGGATACATATACCCGTGTATCTATTCACCCCACTTACCCACCAACACCACACAGTTACGCTCTAGTTGAATAATTAGAATATTTAATTTTTAGGGATGCCATATAAATATTCAACTACTGACAGTTTTGATTCCTCAAATCTTGAGAGTATTGCATTAGCGTAAAGCTGTACAAAATTATACCTAATTCATAGATTCAATCCACTTACAGTCGGTCCCAGTTGAATCTAAACCCAAAGTAATTTACCTTAATATATTAACGTGCTGAGCAAATGGAAGGAATTCAATGGTAAAATAGAATTTACTAGACAAATGTTTTATTCGCCAAAAACAACAAAAGGTTAAAATGTTTCCACGAGTAATGACTGATTTTACAATTAACTCAAAATGATGAACAGATTACATCTACTACTACATTCCAATAGCTACAAATAAATCTTAAATCTTACTAGTGTACAACGATGCCTTCAACCTGATGTATAAGCAACCTCAAAGATAAGAGATGCTGAGCGAGGCACACTCAGGCAGCCCCTTAACTTCAGTGCGACTTGGTGAATCTCCCCGACTGCCGTCCCTCGACTCCTTCAGAGCGACTACTGACTGCCCAGCATTATTTTTTTTAAATTTCCTATCCTCTTGTTACAAAATCATTACATAATTCAATATAGATACGTTTAATAGATTAACCTATTTACAATTTATTTATTGTGTTTCGTGTAGCTTAGCTACATTTTATACAATTTTTAATAATTTTACATTGTCATATAATGATGTACATTATACATTGATTGCCCAGAAAAGTGCTTACTTGCGTCCCTAGGTATATATGTTCTCGTCATGGACCGAATCTACTGCTCTTCAACAGAAGCTTTTTTCTTTCGGGCCTTTGTGACCGTGCGTGCCTTTTCTGCCCCATCTTGCACTTTGCACCACCCATATCCCAACAGATGGAATACATCGGTCTACGTCAAAAGACATCTGGCCTCAGTTCCTTAACGTTATTTAACAATTGTACACTACCTCCCCCATGTCGGGGTTTGAACATATAGCATAGTCATTACAATAATAAAATAACAAATATTTTCCTGTCAGAGTAAGATATAAAATTAAAGTTCTATACGAACTGAAAATATATAGTGGGTTTCACGTAAATGAGGTCCAAAACTGAAGGAAGAGGTGGTAGTGGTGGACCTCAAATGCAACAGAAAAGTTCATGTAGAATAAGGTCCAAACAGGGAAGGAGTACATTGAAATTTTGTGTTTTTTAAAGGCTGTCACGTTTTTTGATGAATAGGAAGCAATAACTAAAAAATGTTTAAGTTAGGTTATTCTCAATTGCAGAATTGTAAATCACACAAAATGCTCTTTAAAAAAAAGTAGAATTTGTCTTTGTAAAAACCATTTGAAGCTTACTAAACAAGGGAGTTTTTTCTTAAAATGGGAAATCTGTAGTCCTGTAGGAGGCAGATAAAAAAAAAATCTTGAATAATCCATGATTTTAGGGAAAACAGAACTTTGCGTAATTTAGCCGCTTGCCCATTCAACTTGTTTTTACAAAAACAAAGTCTACTTTTTTTAAAAGAAACGTTTGGCTAGTTTACGATAGTCAAATTACTATTAACGTAAGTAGTTCTTTAGTTATTGGTTCCTATTCAACAAGAAACATGACAACGTTTTAAAAAAATACAAAATTTATATTTACTCATTTCCTGTTCGGAATTGGACCATAGCTCAAATGAACTTTTCTGTTGAATTTGAGATCTACTATCATTCAGTAAATCATTTGCGTTACACCCAGTATACGTACCTTATATGTACATCATGTATTGGGTCTTTAATTAGAAAAATTCATAAAAACTGTCTTAAAAATAGTGTCAGAAATTTATATTTTTTACTTTTTTTGGTTCTAATGTACCATTAACCCTAGAGAAAACATTAGAACTTAAAATCTTAAATAGCTACTTTGCTGACACTTGAAAAATCGGACGAAGTAGGTATGAATATTGAAGTAGAATTAGAAATACTGTGCATATTGTATCTCATTAAGTGCACGACTAGTATTTGTATCACTATTAAGTAATTCACGATTTTCTGATAGGAATGAATATAGCTGTAACAAGTAAATACACGCAATCCAACACTGCGTAGGAAAGCCTTTTATAAAAACTGCATAAACTACGCTAGAGCTCCATGATTAATTTTTTATTGCCTGATGAATAAAAAAGGGGACTATCGTTACAGTATTGATAATTCCAACTAAACTTTTCTTTCCCCGTTTAATTTGAGCTTAATAATAAATAACGAAATTTCTCTCTTCACTGATAGTTTGTATTGCTGGGCTGTGGTTTAATCAATGATCTCATGGTAACACTCATACGCCATGTGGCTTCCCTATAGTTATGATGCTAAAATTATTTTTGCGATGTTTGTTTTATTAATTTACATTGATATAATCGTGGCGAAGTTCAAAAATCTTCCCCTTACACGTTAATAATGATAACATGTATTTTATGTTTCTTGAACTGATTGCCAGCGTAAAATGAACCGTTACGTAAGTACAAACTGGAAACATGGTTATTATCAAGTAATGCTTTATTTTTTATTCATTTATTGTTATTATGATAACATTCTAAGGCAATTAATGTCTAATTAAAAGTCCAAAGATAAGTAGATTCCCCATTTTTTTTTTACAAAAATTATAAGATTAATTTAACAACATTCTAAGTTACAATTCATGCATTGGTATTTATTTATGGTAATATTAGTTAGTAATCAGTATTGCGGTTAAGTGCTGAAATCATTATATTAACAATTTGCCAATAGAAATATTTTCTTCGTGACTGATACTGAAGTAGTTTTGAGTAAATTGTTATAATATTCGGACATTTCTGAGTTCATTCCATTTAGGTGCTATTTCATACTCGGTTCCCAGACCAGAAGAGATCGGTTCAGTTCATGGCTCACACATCTTTGTGAGGGTAATTGAATTGAATTGCCAATTGAGTGAAAAATGAAAGAATCCGGTTTATAAAACAGAAATAACTATCTAGAGGTAACACCCAAGCGCCGACAACACTGGTTAAGTTGCTCTTTGAAATGGTTTTTTGATATCTTCAAAATGTAGGCTTGTATGCAGTTGTTAGAATTGAAACAATCAATTGTAAAGGATTGTTGACAATTGGTCATCCCTAGTCTATGAAGCTGAGTAAGGACGTAGAAAAGAAATCCTGCTAAAAACAGAGTCCAGCTTCCTGGAACATTATCCCCTCCTTCGTGTCGAAGAGAAAACAATATGAAAACTTCATTTTAATTCTAAAAGCACACTTTTTTTTTAAAAGGAGACTTTTTCGTTATATCCACTGTCATAGAGCGAAGTCTGAAGAGATTCCAAACCTATTTTAAGTATAATATAAATTATATCAAATATTTAAAGATTTTTCACACTATCAATTGGAAACTGAAGAGAGATGTTATTGTTGAATAAATACCATATTGTGGAGAGACGGAAGATCTATTATTTAATTATACTCTTCCCCACCCACTATTCATATAACATATTAATTATGTTTGTTTCCGTGTTGATATATAATACCTATTTATAATTTTCTTATTGAAAGTTAAATGTATTAGACCAGCATCTAATTCAGGGTTTGTCTTCAAACCAGTTGCTAAAATGCTCTAATTTTATGAAACCATAGACATGAGGAGATTCCAAACTTGCTGTCGTCTCGGTTTCATTGCGCAAGCGCTCACTTATCTTTACAACGTGGGTGTAGTTGGTGTAGGCGGATATGAGTACCAACTTAATGGCACATTGGCAACTACTATAGCAGCTTGTGTCTAAGAACATGTAATCGTTTTTAAATGTGAATACAATCTTTACTGTGATAAAATTACAATCTGCATTTTATTGGGCAATAAGTAACTGTGATCAATGTTCTCATCCATACCATGTTTACAGTTCTTTATTCACTTGCTCATTCATGCGGTATTTACGAACAGTCCAGAGATCTCCCAAATCCACATGGTTGTCACCTCCCTCGCCGCATGCGAATGAGGAAGCGGAGTATTGGGAAGTCCCCCACGCTCCTCCGTCAGCCGCGCCACCGGATACGAGCCAGTCTAACCACTGACCAGGAGCGTGAGAGCCACAGACGTTCAGGACATGGTCATGGCCATGGCCAGGACTTCCGCTGTCGCGTATTTATACATACATACAGGTCACTGAGTTTTAGTAACCACATCCAGTAAGAGCTAGATATTGACTACTTACCAGGGCAAAACTCCTAGTGGCAACTAGGCTATGGGAGATTTAAAGGCCATGCCCACTTCAATCTCGAATGAAAATTGTAGGGATGGGTGAAATCATAAAGAAACATAAAAGTATCCTAACATATGTCTAGGCTCAAGCTTTGGTGGCATACCACTCGAACATAGACCGCATCGAATCCTTTCAATCAAAAGTCTTTAGAACCATAGCAAATACTCCATTCACCAATAAAACCCTCCATACTGACCTTAGTATACCTACTATCCTGGAACTCATCAACCCTAAATGTTTACGTAAAAAAAAAAAAAACATTGTTTCCTCTCTGGTTGTAAAAAAGTTTGATTTCCTTTATGTACAAGAATGAATTCATCATAAGTTTTATAATGCTAAGAACAAGTAGAAGGGGCCTGAGCAGAACTGTATACCTGCCTGGTGACTTCATGGAAGTCACTGATGGTTCCCTGTTATTTTTAAGTAAGCAACCCTCCTTACTTCCCTTACTCCCTATTCCCAGAATCATCCTTTTCTTACACATATATGTCTCAGCTTAAGCACCAGACCCAACTCGTTCTTAGGCATTCCACCCAGTATGTAGTACCGTAACTCTTAATATTTGTATATACCAGTGTTTTGCTTGTACTTCATAATAAAGCTTTTCTTTTAAAAGACTCTCCTATACAAAGATTATTTAACTGGCGCCCCGAACAGGCACCTGGCAGTATACTCAGTAACTTCACGGTAGTCCACCACTTAGAGATCCCTCATTTGGCAACGGACAGTGAGACCACTCCAATAGCGTGAGCAGGCCAGTGCAAATACCTTTGGAAAGATACCCCACAGGACAGGACTTCACCGATATTGGGTACTGATCTATTTCAATAGATTTTCACCAGGAAATACCCTAAAGAAATTCGTTATATATCTTAGGAAGTTGAGGGAAGAAAGAAAGCTGGACTTCATTCACTTGGGACCTTGCGAACTTCAAGTCAGAAGAGAAGACGGTTCGTCATCAAGCCAAGAAGATCCGAAGAAATATTCTCTACATCTCTGAGTAACTCCTGAATTATAAGATTGCTTAGATAACAGGATCTGGGATTGTTTGACAACCATTCTGACGGACAGGCTAAGAAGGCTCGAGGCAATATTAACAGAGACTTGACAGAGACACGGGGACTGTTCCCTTGAAGGTGCGTTCCAACGCTTTATGCAGGTTATACAAATACAATACATTTAATACAGACCACACGGAAGACTTCGTCAACAGCTATAAAGACTTTAAGGTATTATTTTTGTATACAGTGTAATGTTATATTTTTATGACAAGAACAGGTATAAGAGATATTTTAAATAGAAACAGACACATTAACGAATCAGCAATAGCTCTTAACGACTATCATATGACTACGGACATCTTCCACACTATAATGGCGATCCGACTAATTTAATAACATTCATTAAACGACTAGAAAAAATATATTCAACAGTATATAACGAAACAATCACTAACAGAATACATAACGAACGAAGGCTTCCTATCAATAAACGACTTAAAATTACATTTAGTAAATCACTTTAAGGACAGTCGGACAACATCACACCTAAATATGAAATCTCTCAGATTCATATGTACAGAAACGAACACCCAATTGACTTTATTAACAGAATTATCCCACATCAAATTCTAATTCAGAACCGTATACTAATTGACACCTCTATTTGTAATAAAGAACAGAATTATTATCACAAAAGGTAGTAATTGTAGACCACGTTCTCAGAAATTTACTATCAAGACTTAAGGACGCACTTAACCATCTTATTTTTAACGACCTGATACAAATGAAAAACGTTTTGTATAATAACTGTAGGATTATAATGGAAGACAGGTGTCCTCAACGAAACACTAACAGCAGTCAACAGGAATACCGACCTAGACAAAACTTCAGACAAAACAATTATAGGAGAAATGACTATAATGCGCAACAATTTCAACCCCGACAGTACCAAAACAACTATAAACATAATTTTCAACAAAATAATGACTTTCAACATCGCAATAACTACCAAAATAACTATAGACATAATTTTAAATAAAACAATGACTTTGATCATAGCAATAACTATCAGCAACGTTACGAACCTCGTCAGAACTTTAGAAACAATCAACAACGGCTTAACTTTCAAAGACCTCAACAAACATCATTCCCATCACAACCCTTCAATCCAAAAAACACCGTGTCAATGCGAACTGTTCGAAGTAACGAAGTGTATCACTTAGAAGTCGGACCTCGCCCACTAGGACCAGAGAACGAAACATTGAAACAGAGAGTTAAAGACTTGGAGGACAAACTTGAACATTTTTTAGAACTAAGCAAACTATAAACTGTGCCTCAACATCAACTAAAACTAGCGAAGGAAACTCCGTCATTTACTGACTTACTCGGAGACAATTGGTTAATAGACACAGGATGAGAAATCAACTACATACACCCATGTTCCGTACCCATAGGAACTGAAATTAAGTCGGAAGGTTTTATAGTGGTAACACTAGTTGGTAGCAAAAAAGGCATTGGCTCAGCCATTCTAAATTTGGCACCAAGATTGGGTTTGACCCGTGATCTATTAGTTAAGTTTAAAATCTACAACTTTAGTTACAAAAACGAAATATTAGTAGGGATGGAAACAATGCAAACCCTAGAAACAGAGAGTAAATTGGGAACGAATAATGAAATTAAAATAGATGTAATAATTAATAATGGTCAAATAATATATAATGAATTATATTAAATAAAGAATGAAAAAGAACTAGAAACTCTTGCAAGACATGAACATATAACTAAAGATAATAAAATAAAATCATCACATGACTTAACCTCTGTAGAACTTGACGATATGGAAACAGAAGAAGACATGGGCAGATTAATAGAAGCAACACCTAATGACTCAGAAGAATACACCCAAACTTTACAAGAACTTAACCCAGAAGCCATGGAAGACGAAATTAGTGTAGTAGCTACACAGCAAGAATCCCAAGACCAAAACTCTAGAAACGAACAATTTTTTATATAGCCCCTGTCGACAAAGCAATAAATGTTGAAAAACACCAAATTATAATAACCAGAGAGTATAAAAACGTACAATTTACCAAACCATTTAATAAAAGAAGATATGACATTTCTTTCAATAATGAGGAAGAATTAGACCAAATATTAGAACATATTATACACCCAAAACATGTTTATGGAATTTATTGTGAATCAAAACTCAATCGACTACTTGGTATGATGAACAATTCAATACTTTATCAAGAATTATACAGAAAACATATCCTACTGTTAAGATAAAAAGGTACAAAAATCATGTACTAAATATAACAGATAAGGACGAACAAAACGAGATTATTTCCAATTATCACACAGGAAAGACCTCACACAAAGGAACAATTGAGGCTTACGACAAATTAAGAAAACAATATTATTTCCCCTCTATGAAAGAAACTATTACAGATTATATTAACGAATGCATGATATGTAGAAAAACTAACTATAAAAAGAAACCAATTAAAGCTAAATTTAACGGACAAGAATACAATAACAACCTTATAAAGAACTTACTGACATCCTTAGGGCATGAACCATACTACTTAACACCCAATCACCCCAATCCTCTAAGATTACTTAATAAAGCCCAATCCACTTTGATAGAAATTTTACGAACCATTAGGGAAAAAAATAAAGACAAATCTCTAGAAACAACTTTTAAACTAAAACTAATCACATTTAATTATTCTTTAAATCAAAATTTAAAAATGCCCCCCAATGAGATTACTTTTGGTATAATAAATGATCCTAGTAAAGAAGAGGCATTAATAACACAACAACTTGTTAGTAATTAACATTAAAAGCGTAAAATAATACAAAATAAAATTAGGAAAAGCATTAATAACAAAAAAGAGCAAAGAACCGACAAACTGAATAAAAATCGAGAAGACCCCGAAATAGAAAAAGACAAACCCTACGTTAAACGAATAACAAGAACAAAAGACGAACACAGATACAAACCTACTATACCTTTTATTGACAAACGAAACAAAATAATAAAAGTACAGACAGATGATGTAGTTAGAAAAAGAAAAAGTAAAAAGAGACATTTTATACCACAAGAACAAAATGTTTCAGATGAAGAACAGATGGACATTGATACTGACAGAGACACTCACAATAGCTGCTAATAATAATAATAGTAATAATAATAAAATCATGGAAGTAATCAACGGTATAGACAGGACCCAATATGCTTATGCAGCTAACCGAACAGTACGAAATATTAAATTACTTAACTGTACAAATACTAGACATAGAACAGTCTTCGGAAACATGTAGAATGGGAATCCTTCATGCTAACATGATAAAACATACATTTCAATCTATCTTTTACCTGGGCCTGTACGAAAGGACAATAATGTAATAACTACTATAGTACCAAACAATTTAATTCTGTATAATACACAAGAAACCTTTGTTGTAACATGTAACTATATAAAATCCAACTCATTTTGTATTAGCATTAAGAATATTAGCAATGATTGCATATCTAACGCATTGCATAAAAACTTAGATGAATGTATCACCACAACTATTGAACTCCTACACCTTTCATTCAATATTACGCTTTTATAGATGTATATTTAACGTATATTTATCATATGTATTCATTGTAAGCAATAGTACCTTACCTATACACTTACCCTTCTCCTCTATTATTAAGTTAGATACTAAGGAAATTATTTAGAACCAAATTGAGAAAATTTTATTTAGAAACTAATGTATTGTCTATAAAACATGTTATTTCTTAATATCACCATCCTGCCCAGGAGTTCAGGAATTAAAAACGGGCGAAGTTTTATAATGCTAAGATAATGTTAAGAACAAGTAGAAGGGGCCTGAGCAGAACTGTATACCTCCCTCGTGACTTCATGGAAGTCACTACTGGTTTCTGTTATTTTTAAGTTAACAACCGCATCCCTCCAAGACCTCCCTACTTCCCAGAATCTTATCCTTTTCGTATACATATATGTATCAGCTTTAGCCCCAGACCATTCCCTCACACCACCTTCAAGCAGGTACTCCTAGTACAAGGATCCGCTCAACCCAAATTCCCCTTTATTTTTCCCTCATCCTTAATCTTATAATTAGAGACCTTATAAAAAAAAAACCAGACCACACTCCATTCCACCCAGTATGTAGGAACGTAACTCTTAATATTTGTATATACCAATGTATTGATTATTCTTCATAATAAAGCTTTTCTTTCTTTTCTTTTAAAAGACTCTCCTCTACAAAGATTATTTAACTATAGATACCCATGTAATTTAATATGAGCTAATTTCTTCATTTGTGATCGGATTCATTATTGGTTCTGTAATCAAAGATAAACTCGCTATGAGACAGACCTTTTACGTCGAAACGTCGTTCACTAATAGATGTGATGAAAATGATTTATGCTGGGAGTTCAGTGAGCTATTCATTTTGCAATATACCTCTCAGTGTACCCAACGTTGGCTAATTGTGATTAACATAGGTCTTCAACATCAGCCTTTCTTATCTTGTTGTCAGGACCTGATTCAGAGATAAATAATGCGTTGAAACATTGTACACTAATAAATTTTATGAAAATCTAACAACTCTCTTTCATCAGCCTAATTTAATCAAATCCCTTCACTCAGATTTTTTTCAGTTCTCCAGGCCAATTCCAACAACGAAATTCTCTCTAGTTGAATTAAATGTTTAAAATATCCTAATACACTTTACACATTGCTGAATATGTATTTAATAATACGGCTCGAATAATCTTTTCTAATGAACACAAGTAGTATTCCTTTAAGAAGCGATCGTATCAATTTTGAATCTATCTTTAAAATATTTCATCGATATCGTTTCGTAGCCCTAGAAAAAAACCAAGAAAAAACTAGGTTCTTAGTAAAGAGGTTAATCGTTTATCGATAATTAAATGACGTGCCAATTCTACGACATGGCATAAGTCACATGAATTAATTCTCATATGCTGTAAGAGTAATTCGTTTTTTTCCTTTAAGCAGTTTCTTAAGAAATCGTCGATTCTTTCATTAAATATTCTCTTTACTACCTACAAAGAAGGCCCTTTTAATGATTCTTACACTGCTATAAGTTCCTTTTATTTATAGTCACTTATATATTCGGGGCTGGTACTACTTCCATTGGAAAACAACGGCATGAAAATTAAATAGCGTAGGTGACATAGGGTCTCCTTGTAGAAAACCTTGAGAAGTTATTAATGTAGGATAAAAAGCATATGATATACAATATAATGTATATATTACATTACTGTAGGATTAGTTTAGAATCTGTTTGAAATCCCAAATATTGTAAATAAAGGGTTTTTTTTTTTCCATAGCCCCTTTAAATTTACTGATAATTACATACAATAAATAAAGGTTAACGTCCCTTAAGATATAATAATGATGGGTTAGGATTACTAATAAGTACTCAAATCGCTGATTAAAAATCCATCCTTATTTATTTTAAAACAACATTATAAGTTTAGAATCAGTTTTTTCTATGCTACTATAAAGTTTTAAAACAGTGTTGAACCAATGACTGTCCCATAATCACAGGAAAAGTACTATCATTTGGTGGAATGATTGTAATTACTGCATTAACACTGAAGTAATATGTGTTACCGATAGCCATTGTCATGAATAACAATTATCTAATGTATGTTGGGTTCTCTGTAATTTAAAATATACATTCCGTTGTGAAGGGTGATTGTCTTAACAGTGCTCAGTTGTCCCTTGGAAACAATTATATATTGTTTGGTATTGTTATTAGGTCTATTATACATTTAGACTTTTTCATAAATGTGTGTAAATATAAAAATTCCTTATGTATTACAACATTGCGCGATGTGGAGCAGCAGCGGAAAGTAACACTCGCTTACCACCAGGGGAAGACAAGCGCTACAGCAGCTGTACTTCTGGTGGGGGATGAGAAAGACGATCCAAGAGGTTATAGGGACATGCGATATTTGCCTTAAAACGAAAATCGATCGACATCCACCACAGGGCCGTCAGGAGGAGACATACATGGCAGAGGTGCCATTGCGTGATCTCCAGGTAGACACTTTTACTTGGAGGGGATTTAAATTGGTCACCACCATAGATACATTCAGCAAAGTGGTTATGGCACATGCTGTGCAGGAGAAGTCATCCGCTGCTATACTTAAAACATTAAATACGTGGTTTTAGTTTTATGGCATACAGGAGAGGATCTCGTTGGACGGGGGGAGGGAGTTCGACAACGTTAACGTCCGAGCTGAAATGAATAACCGCGGTGTTGTGTGGCATCTTAACACCCCTGGACATCCCAAGAGTAGAGGGAACATCGAACGATTGCATAGCACCCTGAGTGATCATCTGCGCGTATACCAGCCTGACAAAGGATTGCTGGCGAATGAGGCAATGCCGAAGGCGGTTGCGGCATATAGCCATGCTATACACACCACGACGGGATTCGCCCCGTTCGAAATTCTTTTCGGACTGCGTGCGAGACCAAAAAACTGAGTGGAGACAGCGGCAGATGAAGAGAAGGTGGAACAACTAATAAACACCCACCTACATCTGGGACAAGTGTGGCGGAAAGTTCGTGACCGGATTATGGGGGAAAAAGCCAAGCGCGTAGCACGGGCAAATCTTGAGTACTGGATAGAATAGGAGCCCTGACGATGGGGACTATCGTCTATAGGAAAATAGGGTCCAATAAAGGTAAGAAACCAGTTCGCTACGAAGGTCCCTTTAGGGTAGTGGGGATTAGGGAACACAATCTAGTGACCTTAGAGAGTACGAACCCTCCGCAGAAACGGAGAACCGTTCATATTGAACAACTAAAACTCCCCCCACGGGGGGGGGGGCGATCGTGAGTAAGATGGTGTGTCCTCGCTCAGACACGGCAGTTTAGGATTGTACATTCAGATCACATTTATAGTTTCTGTAGCAGTTTCGCGGATATGGTTTTTTTTTTTCTTCTCTCTTTTGTTATTACTATGTACGAACATCATTGTTTTGTTTTTTCCGGCAGTTGCCGGGTCTTTATCGTGGGTAATTTTTATTGTTTAGTTTGTTTAATGGATTATATCCCCACCGCAGTGGAAGTTTTGTGGCAGAGATTTTATTTTTTTGGAGGTTTAATTATCGTAGGTGTAAGAACACATGTAATCGCCTTAGCAAGATTTAGTGAGGCAGACATGGCCCGTTTTTATCACACTCAGATAGGACTTTATAGTTTACGAGGAGGTGTGCGTAAACTGGCGGGGGGGAGTTGAGGTCCGGGCACCAGCAGTAGCCAGTCTTAGTCCCTAAACTTCCGCAAATACCTTATATGGGACTGGGAGTGCAAGGTGACGGTCGCGTATTCTTGCATATCCGGCTCTGCTTATTGGTTCAGTCTGATCCGCCCATACGGCCTTCCTGACAATGTGTCGCGTCCCTGTGACCTTCTAAAAGGAACCGTGAGGCGGCATGAGATCTTAAGGTATAAAAAATATTACCACTGTATAGGGTTTTGTGTTTTAAGTTACTAGTTATGAATCGCAGTTCATAAGAAATTCAGATTTAAGAAAAAGAAACTTTACTTAAATATTTACATTATATTGGTTTACTTCAAATGCTCAAGTAAATGAACAATAATGACACTCATGTCATGAACGTAATGCCTGTATTTCGGATGTAGTTGCAGATTAATAACTAAACAGAGGTGAGTAAATTGTTCTCTGAAATATACATAGATAAGTGAAAAGTCAAGGTCACATGCCATTGTAATCGAGATGAACTCAAATTACCTTCTATCCAATAATCAATGCGATCCACCTCGGATGACCTTGGAAAAATGTAGTTGGAGGCGTATTGTACATGCAAGGTTTGAGTAGGTTTTCATCAAAATATAACGCTTCGTTGTGGTTCCCATTCAAGCTAATTCAGAAACAGCTATATTAATTTAGAAGTCGACCTCAATCCCATGGAATTACACAATTGGACCACTTTCTTATATCTTAAACAATGAAACTTTTTTTTTAATTAGCTGTAAATCTGACGATATAGTATCTTTCATATATTAATAATAGTAATATACCACAACAAAAATTGATTAGTTAAATCATTTAGGATAGACATATTATATCGGTATGGAGACCAGTTAAGAAACAATATCAATCATAGAAAATATCAGCGTGGACAAATGTAAAATTCCAATTGCAAGTAGTAACGTATCTAGAAGAAAAAGAAGAAAAACAGTTTTGTTAAAACAGGAAATTAAGGAAATAGTTCTCCATGGAAGGAGGGTAGATTTATTGGTGGAAGTTTTAATATGGGATTTTGTGTTCTGTTGTAAGATGAATTCAATGTTCTTGGTCAAGTAACAATGCTTCTTAAAAGAAGTCCACCAATCTCTTTTCTCATCAAGTCATATTTAGCGCAGCCAATGCCGAATAATTAAGCGTATTGCTTTACCTCTGTGAGTTTTAGTAAATAAATCATCCAGGCGTGATATTCGTGATTTAAAAAGTGAAAGTTGTTTTGAATTTCCATTTCCATTATGACCTAACTCATTTGTTTCTTTAAATGTTCTAATAAAATAATCCAATTCAACCTGTAAGTACACAAAAGTCCCTCATTGTCTGGTTTAGGACCTATCTTTTGGTTTAAACGACACAAAAAAAAGTTTAAGGAGAAAAATATGAAAAATCAAAGTACAACAAGTTTCCCAACCAGCACCTAACAATGCTAAGCCTAGCTAAATATTTAATTTACAAAAAATCGAACGTGAACATTAAATAAATTATTAAAATATTTGTTATATAAAATAGATGTAAGAACACTGCAAGTGATACAAAGAATTATTATTAAAAATGTATTGTGATCCGGGCCGAGGGTCCTACAATATGTTTGCGTTAAGTTATCCGTAAAGAATTAAAACCCTCTAAGTGATAGCTCAAACTCAGGGGGATTCTATGGCACAAAAATGAACTGAATGAATATGAAACCTAAAGCCGAAAGCCTTAACTTTGGCTCCAGAGCTCACTGCTTCAAATTTATAGTCTTTCAAACTATTTTTTCCTTTAGTTGATGTAACCAAACATAAGATTGCTGCTAAGAAGGAATAAAATAAATACATCTCACAACTTACATTTAAAGTTTAATCTTAAATATATGTTCATTTATATAATATTTATATTATTTTTTCCCCAAATTTACTCTGGCCTTAACATATGTTTGTTCGGTTTTTTTTTTGTAGAAATTACCTGCTAATATCCAATTCAAATCTTGGATATCGCAAGGGCTTCATAATTTAAAAATAAATAAGTTAAGCAGTAAGTCGATTTAAATTGTTTAGTTAACTTTACAATATAAATAATTCATTGGGTTACTAAATTAAAATCTAATTCAGCTGCGAAACGTAAAATAGATCTACAGTGTGAAGTTGTAAAAAAGATCTTGAAGGATTCTAGATTTTAAAGCTAGTCTTCAACATCGGGGAAAATCGATCGAGAAACTTTGTTTCTTTTAAACACATAAAAAAAAAAATAATTCTTTTAAATCTGAACTCTAATAATAATGTAATGGAATATAATTAATTGATTTTTCATGAATCATGTAATTGTGACATGTTAACTATGAATATGCGCTATTCTCGAGCGATCAGAGATACAAATATAGCAATTAATAAAGAACTTTGAAGAAGTTTAACTTGTTTTTTAAACAACTGTAGTACAGATACGTGCATAGAATTGAGAATATATATAATATAGGTGCGTACATAGATTAAAAAGGTGTAACAATTTATGAACATAGCGATTGAATATATATGACGGTTCATTGATGCACTGGTCCTCTATCAATATCGGCATTAAACCGTTTATTAAGATGGAAGCTGGGACCTGGAGCTCTATCAACGCCAGTTAAATCTATTTATAAGTCTGTGAGCCAATGATCAACCTACGAGTGAAAGTTCCAATACACATTAATGAACGAAAACGTAACGAAATTTCACTACTTTCATTTCAAATGATTTCATTCAGAGAAAGAAATTGCATTTGATAAACCAAAATAAAATAATTAAAAAGTTATTTAATTCAAACGGTTTTAATTATTTTTATAAGATTTCGCAAGGTTCATATCAACATTTAATCAGGTAATTTATCTCTTCCATCTGAAATTTATTTCAAATTCTCCATTGTACTTAAAGTGAGGACAGGGGAACATGAGGTGCGGAGGTATAAGGACTGTGTGGGCACTAAGACCTTGCCTTGTGATATTAAGACAAGCTTTAGTCGGAGTCTGCACTCCACACAAGTAACACACCAGGCTCCTACTTCGTGACTGCATTTCTGGGCTTACCTTTAGGAGTTTATAAGTTGTTATGATACTGACAGTATCATGCGAAGATAAGACAACTATTAACAATTTTTGAAGGTATATTACACAGTTAAATATTCAGATCATTTAGGTGTACATCCACAAATCTTTTTTCGCAGTTTTGACATGAAAGATTTATTACCATAAGTAAATTCGTCCAAAACAAATTTTTTGTACATATATACTGTACATACGTAGACGTAATATAGTTTTTATATGCTGTGTAATAATATATTGCGACTATTTTTTTCCCTAATTATGTTCGGCAAACTGTCTCGGAATACCGCTCTTTATTCGATGTATCTTCTACAGTTAATTATAAAGTTTAAACTTAAAGATAGTTTCTTGAAAAATCACTTGTGGGAGGGGGGGGGTGGACTAATGCAAGTGCACTAATTCTTTCATTTGACTTGTTTTGTTTTCTATACACATTCTATACAATTGTTAAAATTAATCTGTTTGTTATTAAACTTATGAAATGCCTTTAAAACATTTACATGAAAACATTTTAAAAACTTTCGAAATCAATAATTCACTTAACTGTAAATGTTACACTTTACTCGTAACAGGTGATGAAAGAAAATTATGTGGCACTGTTTGAAGGATACAACAGTAACAGTGGCGCTATCTCTTTGTGAATCACTAGTATCAAGTAATGGCTACTTAAGGTTTTCTAATAGAATATATATCACTTTGGCAATAATGAACAAGATTAATTTGAACGGTGTGTTTATAATAATGAAAAAAAAATCTATTCTAAATTAAATATTATAATATACACAATATTATTTATATATAATATATACAACATTATAGCAATTAATAAAAAAATTCAAGACATACTTTTACTATGTTCCTGTGGGATTAATATCAATTTTACAAAGAATGAATGCCAGGAAATATTTCTGGTAATGGCTTTTAATCAATGAAATAAAACATAACTTCTTTACTTCCCACAATAAGTAGATATTACTGTAATTGAACGCTCCCCTGAGCACAAACTGGGTTTATTTTTTATTATTTTAGGGTTCATTCTGGGTTTAGTATATTATTAAAATTCAGATGTGTATTTCTTGTGAAATAATGCATTTGCACATGAGGGATTTTTTTTATTGAACTAAAAATTTTTGTACATTAAACATTCTTTCCTAGAAATATAACACAAATGCTTTATCTTTCTACAATAAGTACATATTACTATAAATAAGCACTTTCTACCATTTTCAAGGGATAATAATATGTCCTACCTGGGCAGCATTAACTTAATAGTTTTGGAGCTCTTTCTGCAACACAGATCTATTAATCGTTATGGTAACAGGGCCGCCACAGCCCAGGTAGGAAATCTAATCAGCACTTGAAAAAGACAGAAAGTGCTCCTATTAGTATATTAAATATAGAAAAATTTTTAGTTCAATGAAAAATTCCCTCATGCGCAAATACATTGTAACATATAATTTATAATAATACACCAAAATATAATTGCATGTATTTATACATATTTTGTACAGTAACATTTTTTGTCATGTTCCTGTTATTTTATCTTTATATTGTGCAATCTACTATTATAGCATAGACATTATTATTTTAAAGCATACATTCAATGGAAATATGCATAAACATCTAGCAAGTAACCAATAGACATAGATCAATCTAGATCAAATGAAATATTTAACTGAATTTTACATTGCATTGTGGATCATCAAATTTCTAATGTTGGGCGAAAAAATTGATTATCTTATTTTGCATAATTATAAATTGTAGTCATACATTTTAATTTTTCATTTAAACAATCCACTGAATCTTAGTATTTTGAAATTTAAGAAATTTGTTTCTATTTTTTATTTAAACTACTTTAAATAAAATATCAAACGTTTTTGTGTTCATAACAGAGTATTCCGACACCACTGTTGTATTACTATTTTTATTAATATTTGCACAACAGTAACAATAGTTTCTTGTTTCAATTATGTGAATTTATTTTTATTTTAAATTTAAAATATTAATATAACCTTATTAATATAAATAACTTTATTACATCATAACAAATGTTATTTGTAAAACAGAGAAATATTATATGTATCGAAAGCAGGTGTTATTTTATAGACAATTAGGTTTGTATTTAGAATATACATTGTTTCGCAATACTATAAAAATATTAATATCAAAAATTCCTATTATGCCTTTAGTAATCTCTGATAAATCATTGTATTATCATGTTCTCAAAAAAGTTATTTGAGCTTTATTATTTTTTTGATGAATGAAAACTTAAAGATACATTTATTTTTATTTTTATTAAACAATTTGCTAGAAAATTTAGCTTAATGTATGTACCACTGTTCCTGGCATGAAACATAAAATGCATGTGTTGATCGATACAGAAGGAAGCAGTTATTAGGTCCTCCAAAATTTACGATTATGTTTTGCAGGTCAGAAAATATATTTGTAATATCTGGTTTTGAAGCAGGGGATGATAATCTGTAGATCAGAATGCTTACAATCATCTATAAATTTATTAGCCTAATCAATAGGTTACTAGTTCCACCTTTAGGATTGTGATAAAATAGAGGCGATGATTAGAATGTATTACTATACTTGTGTAGATTCACTGGTGAATAATTTCATGTAAATAAGCTAATTAATCATTGGAAATAATGTATGATTAGACAAGATATAGTCTATCTGCTTATGTGAAAAAAGGTATAAGTTTAGTAGTGATAATACTTTGTATATTTGTTTAAGTATTTTATTACTAAATAGAACATTAAAAATATAAAATATTAATAACCACACACGATAGGAGTTAAATAACCTTCCAAGCCAAACCACTCTTTTAAAAATATATAAATATGGTTTATCACACTGTACAATAAAAGTGATTTTTTCTAGATTTAAGTTAATAAATAAAATGTATATCTTCTAATTTTTTTTCTCTGGAAGTTGCTAATATATTTTTCTTTAAAACAGGTGGTATTGACCAAAACAGTAACAAAGGACTCGATATCTATTGATCAAGACCCTATTTTGGCCACAAATTTAAATAAAGGAAAAGTAAGACAATTATTTTTAGAAAGAAGAGGAAAAGGGTGGGATCGAAGCTATCCTCTCGAACCTATAAAATTAAAAAGTAAATCTAATAAGAACCAAAAAGAACCATCACTAACAAAATCTCTAAGCAATATCCCAGATTACTACAGTAACAGCAATCAAAGTGAAAAAGTAGAATTATTTAATTTTCCAACTAAATTACCAAACATTGGTGGCACTATGCAGCAACGCGAGAATTCCGCCACAAATAGAAAAATGTCCAGGATACCACAACCGAAGACCTCGCCCAAAATAAATCTTCCTGCTGAAATGAGGAAGCTCACTTTATCTTCAAAGAAACCAACGGTAAACGTATATGTCATTACATTTTGCATTTAAGGTATTTGTTTAGCAAACCATTGTGTTATAAACTAGGAATTTTCTTTTTGTTTTATGTATTAAATTAGTAATTATAAAATGAAAACTCTGAACTAATACTATATGCATTACAATGTATGACTAATGCAAATTAAAATATTTACAATATATAGCTAGGCATTTTATATTTCTGAAACCCTGGATACAGCTTTATCTTTTTTGCTGGTCACACCATCACATCATGGTCATGAATGTTGCTAGTTGGGTAGAAAGAAAGGCTTGAATCTCATCAGAGCCCAACAACAGATTCAGGCCATTAATTTGAATATGAACTCTTTAAAACATTAAAAAAACTTCTCGCTTTTCTATTAAAAATACCACAGCTTATCACCCTCAGCTGATTGGCTTGTCGAAGAGACACCACAGCACTATAAAGGCAGCTTTAAGGTGCTATCTCTTGGAAGAACCTTCTTGGATTGTATATTCCAGGGATACTCTCAGAGATGGGATGTTTGTTGAATGTCAGTGTGTGTGTGAGTTCCAAGAGTTGCCTGTGTCATTCTTATATTAAGGAATAGTACTGTCAGATGCGGGGATGGGTAGAGTGTTGAAACTTACCCAGCCCTGTTGGTTTTAGATGTGGTAGTCGTCAACATGATGTTGGGTTCTTTACCAGAAAGCTCAGGATTGATTTTGGGAGCGGATAAGATTTAGTAAATTCATGGGTAAGGGATTGATAGTGTTAATTTTTGGATTCTGATTTGTTTAGAGATCCACTAGGTGGATTGCTGAGTGAAGGCAGAGGAACGAGCTAAATTATCTAAATTGTATGGAGTTTTGAGGGAGATTCTAAGATCAATGGAATCAGGTGGAAATTAGTGGAAATGGTCCTAATTAGTGACACCCTGATGAAAGATTTATAGAAAAGATGCTTTCAGAATAGGAATAAGTAAGCTTACTGGACTATGTTTGGAGAAAAGGTTATCAAGGCATATGACTCAGGAGATCAAGGTAGTTAATCCTTAGTGGATAAATAAGTCAAGTAGATCAGGATTTATTTGAGGATCCATGGGTGTTGTGGAACAGTAAGGTAAGGCCTTAAGGTTTGGCGGTTGTTCTTCACTCCACTGAGAGCGCTTGCTAGGTGTTGAAGTCTTCACCACTAAAGGAAATGATGGCTAAGGGATTGAAAAGATCAGAGGATACAGAATGAGAGATAGGCTTGTTTTAGGATAGCAAGTCTTATGTTGGATAGTCAGAAAGCCAGTTTTAAAATCTTCAAATTGTAGAACTAGGGATCAAATAAAAAACATGTGGAAGGTGGCAGCACTTATCAAGATAACTAACTGGTGGACAACGGTGAAGTTCTTACCTAATGGAATATAGGGCTACATAAGTAGGTAAGTAATTAAAGCTAAAATAAAATTGGGATTTACCCCCAACTCATTTTTACAATGGAAGTTATCATCTGGTGAAGGATGAAGATCTCATGATAAGGTTTGTCAATTAAAAGTTGGCTAGTCATAACTTGGTTTGAAAAAGAGTTAGGTCAAGAAGTTATCATCCACTAGGTATGAGAACTTGAGAAACATTATGAATTAAGAGAAGAAGTGAATATATTATAGGTATATAATATTAAAATGCACTAGATAAGGGTACATTATTATTTATTTCAGTCATTCATAGAACAGCCAGCTATCCCTAGGTCAATGGCCTCTCAGTTCACTTTCCACAAATGTCCTGTTCCAATGGTGTTGCCTTCCAGTTTTGGATACCCAGAGGGTCCTTGCATTGTGGGATCCTCCCACGGAAATGTAATGTTTTTTTAAGGGGGAGGGGGAGGAAAATGTTTGCTGAGGTTAAGGTTTAATATCAGTTCATGTTTTTTTTTCAGGTCCAGAGTGGCGATTCATCTATGCCAAAGTCAGATGTTAAACCATCAACACCGAAAAATGATGGAACGACAAAAACTGTTAAAAAAGTAATAACTTAAAAATTAATATTAACATCACTTCTCATCTTTTCAATTTTTTTTTTTCATAATAAAAACACCCATATATATACAGCTTGTTTAAAAAATTTTTTGTGAAACTACAAAAAAAAATAGAATCAACTAGAACCCAGTGCAATTGTATATATTGTATGCAATTGTTGCAAGTGTATATCTCAATTCGTTGCCATGATATGATTTTAAAGTTGTTGTTTTTTTCTCTTGAAAAAACTGTTTTTGGCCATAAAAACGCAATTTTCTCAACTTTTTACCTCATTTTCGTAATCAGAAATAAGTTGGTTGTATAGACTAAAAAAAATAATCAAAATTAAAAAAAGGTATCAAAAAGGGCAAGCTGGAACCACAATGATTAGAAAGGTAGAAGTTGAAAAGAGCCAATCTTTGGGAAAATTTGGTTTAATTCCTTAATTCAACAAAATTAACATTATTAAAATAAATGAACAATATTTCAGGTACCAATCAATGGAAGAAGTATCCCTGTGGAAAGGATCCCATCCACGCAAGTTTCATCAACAATCACTAAAACAAAAGCAAGTCAGCTATCAACACCTCCCAAAAAATCTGTTGTGAATTTAGACCCTGATAAGGACCAGTGCCCAATCTGTGGCCGTATATTTTTGAAGGATAGAATACAAGTACACGTTGGCATATGCAAAAAAGCTGCAACAAAAAAAAGGAAGATTTTTGACCCAGTCAAACAACGGATTGCTGGTACAGAAGCTGAGCCATATTTAAAAAAAGGAACTTTGCATACAAAAGCTGCTCCTACAAAAGTCCAGGTAAGCTCTCACATAATGTAGTGATTCAAAGTCATAACATGTATAGTTATAAGATGCAGGTTTTTTTTGGTATGGCAAGTTCTCGAATGTGTTCTTTCCTTTAATATGCATAGTTAGTGTTTTTTTTCAACCTCATTGATGATTCTCACATCAATGTTTTGAGGAGAGTACGCCGCTTCTTCTTCTGGATGTATGAATCATTGTATACTCTCTTCGAAAATGGGATGAGAGGATTGTCAAGGAGATATAAGATGACCTTTTAAATGAAGTCATAGAAGAGCTTGTTGGACCAACATCTCAGTTGAAAAGGCCAATGATATCAAGGATATTTTTATTACCTGATAATCAGTGAATAATCTTCGTACCATTATTAGATACACATAAATTTTAATTGGAACAACATATTGTGAAATTGGGTACTTTTGCTGGTTGTTGGTCTTAACAGATTAATTAAAAGTCATCTAATTTTGTCTTCCCACAATAAGTATTTTTCTACGTTCGAGCACTTAAGGTAGTAAACACTGCTATTATCAAGTGCTTATTATACTTCTTACTTGGGTAGTGTCAGATCTAAGTAAAGTTATAGCAATATATAATGTCATGATATTTTTAAGGACTAACGTGAGAAAAGGATTATTTTATAGTAATAAATATTAAATGATATAAAATAAACTATATTAATTGGTAACTATACCAATATTTGGAACAGCTGAGAGGAACACTGGGATTGTAGTTGTTTACAGATGCTTGATAGGAAATGTTGTCAGTTGTTTAGAATGGCTTGAGAAGAGAGGTGTTGATGACAATTTGGTACAGTTTGTGGATGGTCAAACGTATTTGACGTGTGGGCTCTTGTCGGGAATTGATGTGTCCCCAAGGGAAGGACCCGCCGCGGGGTAGGATCAATACAACCCTAGCGGATGTCCGGCGAGCGTGAAGAAAGTGATAAAATGGGTGGACCTATGGTCTTTGACCTTTGCCGGCGGCCTAGTTGGCGGGCAGCTTTATTCGTATTGATCTGACTTCATAAGATCTTAAAAGGTGTGCCCCGACAAAGCACTATTTTCAGAAGAAGAGGAACAGGTGAGGTATTATAGGTAGTTTGTGTGGTTTTGGAATGACCACAAATTCACACTCGGTATCTAAGGGTAGGCAAAAACCGTCCAGATCCCAAAGACGTGTGTGAACCGGAGAGAGGCAGTCTGGATCACTGGGGGAGACACTACTAGGTAAAGTTCGTAGGGCCCCAGATGACCGTTGACCGCAAGGAAGAAATATCTTCCGAGGAGGTGCTAGTTTTAGCCAGACGAAGGCGAAAATCCCACTAGGAAGGTGTGGGGCCGGACTAGAACATAGCAAGGTTAGGAAAGAGAGATGCAGAGGTAGTTGAATAAGAAAGCTATGGTTCTAGTAGAGTAGCAAGCACCAGGGCAGAGAGAGAGAGAGAGAGAGAGAGAGAGAGAGAGAGGGAGAGAGAGAGAGAGAGAGAGAGAGAGAGAGAGAGAGAGAGAGAGAGAGAGAGAGAGAGAGAGAGAGAGAGAGAGAGAGAGAGAGAGAGAGAGAGAGAGAGAGAGAGAGAGAGAGAGAGAGAGAGAGAGAGAGAGAGAGCGAGCAGTGTTCCTCATGTGCCGGGTGCTGAGCATCTGGCAAATGCCCCAAATCAGGCTGCTTATATAGGCAGGCAGGCCAGTGGTGGGAGTCGCTCCGATGCCACCTAGTGCCTGCGGCTGTTTCATACACTAGCTTCCCCCTCTCTTAACTGATACTTTAAGGTTTTGATTATTAAAATATTGAAACTTAGGTAGATATTTTCTGGACTGAAAAGAGTGGAACTTCTAATTATTCGTGTTAAAGAGGTTGACATAACACCTCTTATTTCATTGCTTCCTATCAGGTAATAAGTATCATCGCGTACCAACATATCACCTCATGCATCATATTTGCTTCATGGCAGAATCTACAGGCTTAGTAGCAGAATACAGACAACATTGTATTTGAGCGTCGGGATCACAAAACACAATACTTGGGCTGGAGCAAGACAAATCGAGTAGGAAAAGTTGTGAAGAACTCAAAAACAGTAAATGTCTTATTTTTATATATTTTATGTTAATGTTTGGTTGAGGTATAATAACTTTTAAGTTTAATTTATTTTATTTTTTTTATTAGTAATTAAAGGTAACTTCATAATATACGTAAACTATTGCTTGAATATAAATAGCACACCTTACATATAAATATAGTAAAAGGTCTGGCCGACTCTGCCTAAGTAGGAACAATAGTCAGCACTTGATAACGGCAACGAGTGATGCCAAAAGTGCCCTTTCAAAATAAATATATACCGATTATAAAAAGACAAGGAGGTTGCCTTTTATTTTGTTTTACAAAATGTTTCTTATTCATTTAAGTAGTCCATATACTCACATTAATCAATAAATAATAAAACTACTTTACTTAATTTTTACAAACACTAAAATGCCATATTCTATTATCATAAGTTACAAGCACTAGGATTAACCCAATAAGCATAAATTATCTTTTTTATTTCTATTGAAGGATACAAAACCTAAAAGTGACTGGAGAAAAAAGCATGAAGAATTTATCGCTAGCATAAGAGCAGCAAAACAAATAAAAGATCACTTAGCTAAAGGAGGAAAGCTGTCAGATCTTCCACCTCCTCCACCGATGGACACGTCAGATTATATACAGTGCAAGCATTGTGGTAGAAAATTTAATGCAGCTGTGGCAGAACGACACATCCCCATTTGTAGCAAAGTCAAATCTAACAAACCTACTACAAAGCGAAATATTAAAAAATAATTCAAACAAATTACCTATTTTAAGCATTTAATCTTTATAATAAAAATAATTTTTGTATCTATATTTGTTTATTATTTTTTGCTCCTAATATGATTCCTAATGATGATTTGTTCAATTAGTTAATATCCTCTTGGGTTTATAATTACTAATATGGTAATATTACTTTTATTGATTGCAGGTATCTAAAAAAAAATTTAATAATATAATATCATTACAAAACTGTATGCAGCAATTAGCCTTTTATTCCTCTTAATTAATTTTACAGCACATATTGTGTATAGTCTGATATGTTTATCAAAAAGATTGTGGGGGGATTTGTGTGTAAATTTATAGTAAGTCTACTAGTCTCCCTCAAAAGTCAGAACGAGATTCTCATCAGTTTCCTGATGTACAACATGATTGAGGTTGTACATTGTAAAAGCACCACTTCACCAGGGTGTCAGATTTGCCGATCCTGTATTATCTGTTATCATCGATGACAGAACCTGAACTTAACTTTTACCATAGTTATCATGAGCACATGGGGATCGCATTACTTTTTTTTTTTGTTCTACACTTGGGAACGATCAATATGATGCTCTGACGCATGAATATGATGTCGTTAATTGTGAGCTTCTTTCTGATTTCATTGAGCTCAGAGTATCCCTCTAAACACCATGGACGTTAACATTGCTGTCCATTCATTCTTTTAAACAATGTGCCTGGCATGCTTCCAAACTTAGTCACATCAAAAAATCAAACCTAATGCCTCAAAATATCTTCAATTTAATCCAATTCAAATGTTTATTCCAAACCATCTGGTAAAGGACACTCTTATTATGATCATCTTAGTTACAATCAGCTTTGCATCCTGGTTAACATCAGTCAATATCATTAAAATCAGAATCCATCAACTTCTACTTTTTTAAGTAAAGCACAATTTCCCATCAACACAGTGATGGGTATTATTAGGCTGCATCAGACAGAGTAGAATCTAATGAATTTGGACACCACCTCTCTCATAATTTTAAACAACATCTCAATCCTAAAAATCTACCCCAAAATTTTATACTACTGACCAGAAAGAAAATTCTAGAGTTATTAAAATGACCAATGAAGGAGACTTGTTTAATTTAAAACCTGAAGTTTTCAAGGTGGTTCTGATGAACCTACCAGGAATCAAAGGGGTACATATCTTCCAGGTATTTTATGGGGTCAGTGACATCTCTCATAGAATCGTACGCATAGTGAATACTATGCAATCATCCTTCTTCTAATTGTATCACTCTTTCCCCCTGTTTTTCACCTCCTAATCCCATTTAACCTATACAATTTTATTGAAATCAGTATAATATGCCAAGATGCTAACCAGTTTTTAAATTATACAATTCATTATTTATAGATTGTGAGCCTAGAAAAAGATCTGGGCGAGTTATATTTATCTCTTCAGTTACTTGTATATTTATTTATTATTTGTTCCGGCATTTGTGCACCGCGGCCTCAGTGAGACCTATTGTGCGCCGTCCATGTCCCTGTTCTATAAATGTGACAGGCCCACGGCCTTTGCAAATCTGAGGATACTGAATGGATCGATCAGTTCACATAGTTTGGGGTCTACAATGCGATCACTACCAAAGTGAAGGTATCGCCTTCTAGCTAGGTTATCACAGTCACATATTATATGACGTGCCGTTTCTCCCTCTTTCTTGCAGAATCTGCAGATTGGTGATCCAACTATCCCCAAATTAAAGAGGTGTTTGTTTAACCGACAGTGACCTGTATAGAGTCCTGTCACACTTTTGAGTGTCCACCTGTCCATTGATAGAAGTGCTGAGCTTCTTCTCTTACTTGTATAAATGTTAATACAAAATTAACATTATTAAACTAAATGAACAATATTACAGGTACCAACAATAGAAGAAGTACCCCTGTAGAAAGGATCCCATCCACGCAAGTTTCATCAACAATCACTAAAACAAAAGCAAGTCAGCTAACACCACTTCCCAAAAAAACTAATGTGAATTTAGATCCTATAAGGGCCAGTGCCCAATCTGGGACCAAATATTTTTGAAGGGTAGAATTCAATACACATTAGCATATGCAAAATATCAGCAACAAATAAAAGGGAGATTTTTGACTCAGTCAAACAACGGATTGCTGGTACAGAAGCAGAGCAGCATTAAAAAAAAGGTACTTTGCCAACAAAAGCTGCTCCTACAAAAGTCCAGGTAAGCTCTCACATAATGCAGTGATTCAAAGTCATAACATGTTGTTTTTTTTTGGCATGGCACTGAATACATACCAATGTATTCTTTCCTTTCATTTGCTTAGTTAATGTTTTTTGTCAAACTCATTGATGATTCTCACAGCAAAGTTTTGAGGAGAGTACGCCGCTTCTTCTTCTGGATGTATGAATCATTGTATACTCTCTTCGAAAATGGGATGAGAGGATTGTCAAGGAGATATAAGATGACCTTTTAAATGAAGTCATAGAAGAGCTTGTTGGACCAACATCTCAGTTGAAAAGGCCAATGATATCAAGGATATTTTTATTACCTGATAATCAGTGAATAATCTTTGTACCATTATTAGATACACATAAATTTTAATTGGAACAACATATTGTGAAATTGGGTACTTTTGCTGGTTGTTGGTCTTAACAGATTAATTAAAAGTCATCTAATTTTGTCTTCCCACAATAAGTATTTTTCTACGTTCGAGCACTTAAGGTAGTAAACACTGCTATTATCAAGTGCTTATTATACTTCTTACTTGGGTAGTGTCAGATCTAAGTAAAGTTATAGCAATATATAATGTCATGATATTTTTAAGGACTAACGTGAGAAAAGGATTATTTTATAGTAATAAATATTAAATGATATAAAATAAACTATATTAATTGGTAACTATACCAATATTTGGAACAGCTGAGAGGAACACTGGGATTGTAGTTGTTTACAGATGCTTGATAGGAAATGTTGTCAGTTGTTTAGAATGGCTTGAGAAGAGAGGTGTTGATGACAATTTGGTACAGTTTGTGGATGGTCAAACATATTTGATGTGTGGCCCCTCAGACCTCTTATTTCTACTTCTAGTATATCCTCCTATTTCATTTCTTCATATTACCTTGTATCATTGCATACCATCATATCACCTCATGCATCATATTTTTTTATTGGCAGAATCTACAGGAAGCCATTGAGGCTATATTGTATTTGAGCGTCGGGATCACAAAACATGATACTTGGGCTGGGTCAGGACAAATCGAGTAGGAAAAGTTGTGAAGAACTCAAAAACAGTAAATGTCTTATTTTTATATATTTTATGTTAATGTTTGGTTGAGTTATAATAACTTCATACAAATTCATACACTAGCTTCCCCCTCTCTTAACTGATACTTTAAGGTTTTGATTATTAAAATATTGAAACTTAGGTAGATATTTTCTGGACTGAAAAGAGTGGAACTTCTAATTATTCGTGTTAAAGAGGTTGACATAACACCTCTTATTTCATTGCTTCCTATCAGGTAATAAGTATCATCGCGTACCAACATATCACCTCATGCATCATATTTGCTTCATGGCAGAATCTACAGGCTTAGTAGCAGAATACAGACAACATTGTATTTGAGCGCCGGGATCACAAAACACAATACTTGGGCTGGAGCAAGACAAATCGAGTAGGAAAAGTTGTGAAGAACTCAAAAACAGTAAATGTCTTATTTTTATATATTTTATGTTAATGTTCGGTTGAGGTATAATAACTTTTAAGTTTAATTTATTTTATTTTTTTTAATACTAATTAAAGGTAACTTCATAATATACGTAAACTATTGCTTAAATATAAATAGCACACCTTACATATAAATATAGTAAAAGGTTTGGCCGACACTGCCTAAGTAGGAACAATAGTCAGCACTTGATAACGGCAACAAGTGATGCCAAAAGTGCCCTTTCAAAATAAATATATACCGATTATAAAAAGACAAGGAGGTTGCCTTTTATTTTGTTTTACAAAATGTTTCTTATTCATTTAAGTAGTCCATATACTCACATTAATCAATAAATAATAAAACTACTTTACTTAATTTTTACAAACACTAAAATGCCATATTCTATTATCATAAGTTACAAGCACTAGGATTAACCCAATAAGCATAAATTATCTTTTTTATTTCTATTGAAGGATACAAAACCTAAAAGTGACTGGAGAAAAAAGCATGAAGAATTTATCGCTAGCATAAGAGCAGCAAAACAAATAAAAGATCACTTAGCTAAAGGAGGAAAGCTGTCAGATCTTCCACCTCCTCCACCGATGGACACGTCAGATTATATACAGTGCAAGCATTGTGGTAGAAAATTTAATGCAGCTGTGGCAGAACGACACATCCCCATTTGTAGCAAAGTCAAATCTAACAAACCTACTACAAAGCGAAATATTAAAAAATAATTCAAACAAATTACCTATTTTAAGCATTTAATCTTTATAATAAAAATAATTTTTGTATCTATATTTGTTTATTATTTTTTGCTCCTAATATGATTCCTAATGATGATTTGTTCAATTAGTTAATATCCTCTTGGGTTTATAATTACTAATATGGTAATATTACTTTTATTGATTGCAGGTATCTAAAAAAAAATTTAATAATATAATATCATTACAAAACTGTATGCAGCAATTAGCCTTTTATTCCTCTTAATTAATTTTACAGCACATATTGTGTATAGTCTGATATGTTTATCAAAAAGATTGTGGGGGGATTTGTGTGTAAATTTATAGTAAGTCTACTAGTCTCCCTCAAAAGTCAGAACGAGATTCTCATCAGTTTCCTGATGTACAACATGATTGAGGTTGTACATTGTAAAAGCACCACTTCACCAGGGTGTCAGATTTGCCGATCCTGTATTATCTGTTATCATCGATGACAGAACCTGAACTTAACTTTTACCATAGTTATCATGAGCACATGGGGATCGCATTACTTTTTTTTTTTGTTCTACACTTGGGAACGATCAATATGATGCTCTGACGCATGAATATGATGTCGTTAATTGTGAGCTTCTTTCTGATTTCATTGAGCTCAGAGTATCCCTCTAAACACCATGGACGTTAACATTGCTGTCCATTCATTCTTTTAAACAATGTGCCTGGCATGCTTCCAAACTTAGTCACATCAAAAAATCAAACCTAATGCCTCAAAATATCTTCAATTTAATCCAATTCAAATGTTTATTCCAAACCATCTGATAAAGGACACTCTTATTATGATCATCTTAGTTACAATCAGCTTTGCATCCTGGTTAACATCAGTCAATATCATTAAAATCAGAATCCATCAACTTCTACTTTTTTAAGTAAAGCACAATTTCCCATCAACACAGTGATGGGTATTATTAGGCTGCATCAGACAGAGTAGAATCTAATGAATTTGGACACCACCTCTCTCATAATTTTAAACAACATCTCAATCCTAAAAATCTACCCCAAAATTTTATACTACTGACCAGAAAGAAAATTCTAGAGTTATTAAAATGACCAATGAAGGAGACTTGTTTAATTTAAAACCTGAAGTTTTCAAGGTGGTTCTGATGAACCTACCAGGAATCAAAGGGGTACATATCTTCCAGGTATTTTATGGGGTCAGTGACATCTCTCATAGAATCGTACGCATAGTGAATACTATGCAATCATCCTTCTTCTAATTGTATCACTCTTTCCCCCTGTTTTTCACCTCCTAATCCCATTTAACCTATACAATTTTATTGAAATCAGTATAATATGCCAAGATGCTAACCAGTTTTTAAATTATACAATTCATTATTTATAGATTGTGAGCCTAGAAAAAGATCTGGGCGAGTTATATTTATCTCTTCAGTTACTTGTATAACTTAAGATTTATTAAAGTCTCAATGAATCATTCCAGTAATTACAGGTTAAGACACTTTATCTAAGTCAAGTAAACAATTATTCACTGAAATCAATACAAGTACAATAACATGGTATTAAGTTCTTTATCTAGTCAGTATGGAGATCAGTCCTTTAACCTCGATTGCCCAGGCTTTTTATTCCTGTGATCTTTCCATAATAGTCTCTTCAGGAGCAGGTATTCTGCCATTATTAAATCACCAATCCTCCATATAGTTCCAATTGATTAAAAATACCTAACTCACCTCACAATACAAAAAGCTTGTGATTGTCTTGCTCCACAGAGTGGACTAAATGTCATCCGAAGTATAGATTTTTCCTAGGGAGATTTTGAGGATTTTAGGATAATTAGACCAGAATTTACCTTCACTAGTGAGACTCAGCTTATGAAAAAAATTCATACTGAGAATATTGGAAAGAAAAGTGATGAGAAAATATATGAACTGATAAGAGGGGATGAAGGGTGAAGGATGAGAACTAACAGAGTTCTACAGCATTTTTATAATAAATGTGATATCCTGGATTAAATTTGTTTCTTTATTCAAACATTTAGCTCCTTACATTTACGTTTTTGTATGTTTTACTACTCAGCATTCCTTTTCTGAAGAGAAAAGGGTGATAACTCGTAGATGATCCATATTTCTTACTCGAAGTAACATATAAAGGTGTTAAATCCAAATAATCAAAAAAACAAAAGTGCACTTTAAAAGAATGAGGAATTAAGGCAACAAATTTAGAATTAAAAAAAAAATATATATGTAACAGTATACCAACATACACATACAATATACCCCTGGTCAAATGGTTGGAAAAACTTACATATTTACATTAAATTTATTTATAACTGGAACTTTGGTGATGCTTAATAATGTAATTCATACTTCAGGTAATTTACATGTACTCCATGGATTTAAAGAAGTGTTCCATTAATCAGTTTGCTCATATTAAATACATCGCAATTAAATTGATATAAAAAAATATTTACTCTGGGACCAAATCACTTCTGAATAATAATAAAAATCAAATAACAAAATTTGTTTCTGGCTAATAAAAATTAAATATTACATGACAAAGAAAAATAACAAAGTAAAACTAAGTGTAAACCTCAATTAATAAACAAATAAAAAAATATTTAAAAGCATTCCAATAAATATATTCATATAGTTCTAAAAATAAAAAAAAAAGTCAGTAAAATACAATGTTAGAATAAGAAAACCATCAAATTAATACAAACAAGATAAATAAAAAATAGTAAAAAGTAAGGAAGGTGCCAGCCAGACATCTGAATATATAGAGTAAAAAAGTTAAATGTACAAAGATTAATTTATGGAAATTGTTGAGCTGAAATACTTTGCTCCTTCCTTTATAATATAAACAATATTACTTTTTGGTATCAAAAATTCTATAAACTAGTATTACAAACAAACAAAATTGAAAAAATCAGGAAAGTATAACAAAAATACTACTATCTGGGGATGGGAGAGTTTTATGAATGTTATTAACAAGTTTAATCATTTATCAGACCACCTGAACTATTGAAATCAAACAAAGTTAATCAGTATGTATCTTTACCATATTTTTCATATACCATGGAAATCACAAACATTAACCCCCTACTCTGAAAAAAAAATGAATATATACATAAATGATATAGAAAGATTGATGCAAACAAATAATTTAGCTGAACAGACTACAGAAACCCAACCAAGAGTACCAAGAGTTTGACCATGAATATAATCAGGTGATCCAAGAATCTACCAGAACCACCTATGAAGCATGCTTGATGAAAAGAAAAATTGCAAAAAGAGTTCATTGAAGGAAGATAAGAGACTGGGAGAACAGGAGAATGAAGGAAACGGAAAACTTAAAAAGTACCAATGGTTCAGTAAAACAATCAATAATTCAAAAAATAGAATAGCTACACATAGAAACTGATCTCCATTCAAAGCTGTACTCCTGTCAAAGCTCCAGTCAAAGAACCAACCACCAATCTCAAAAATATCATATTTTAAGAAGTGTTATACATAAACTATTGTTATTTATGAATTTTACTTCTCATAAAGGACAAAGTAAAATTTTAACAATATGAGATTTTATATCCGTTGCCCTACTTATAAACTTATTATATTTGGGTTATTAACCCTCTGTTAGGCACATATTTTCTTCACACCTTTTTGCACAAGGGGTACGGCTGCCCCATAATGTATTAGCCATTTTCAGCTAATTTTTGGACAGCCAGCTTATGACAATATACTAAGTTAGGTATAAAAGTGAAACTTCCTTAACCAGTTTTTTGTCCCATTGAAATTTCTGACCTTATTGGTAATTGAAAAAAACTAGTATAGATTAATAATTAAATGAGTAAAATTGATTTTTTTTTTATATAACCCCATATATAATATATATAAGTTTATGTAAATTTTACAAATGTTTGATAGCAAATTGTAATCTTTGAAAAAAACGAGGGAAAAATAGTTGAAATATTCATAAAAATGATCCAGTGTACTTACATGAAAATTAATGGAAAGTCAAATCTAAAGATAATGTGAGAAAGAAAAAATGAAACATTATTAGGTGTGAATGGGGCAACAGTAACCCAACTCTATTGAAAGACCAACAGCAGGTTGCTATAGGGCTATAGGCGATAAGGGTAAAATGACAATATGGAGTTGTAGTTAGTCAGCTACCACAATTACTACCTCCTCATTGTGAAAATTATGTAACTTACTATATTGCGATATAGTCAGGCGGAGCACAACTGTACTCTGCATGGAAATCGGAGGCTTAATCGGTGAGCTGCCCCCCCTTTTATATTATCAGCAGTGACACGCTGATTATTACGTGATAATAAGTACATCATTGTATTGGTAAGTAGTTGGAAATGCTCCTGAAAGATGAAAACCAAACTTTCAAGTTGAGACTATAGATTGTTTGTTAAATCATACCTATGGCTTATCCAGTTGAACCCAGTTGCATGTGAGACAATGGAGTTAAAACTCAATCACCAAGAAGTAAATTAAGTGATTACCATCCTACACATTTGCTGAGACCCTTCAAACCGTTTAATAAAATGGATAAATTATTTGTCCTTTTTAAATATTGAATATCATCACATAGCAAAAAAACATAATAAAATAGAGGATTATTTAAACAGAAACAGAACATGAACAGCTATTAGTAGCTGTTCACATAAACCGATTAAAGGAACAAGGAATTTTTTAACAACATAAGTAAACACCAACAAAATGAGACAAGTATTCAGGAACAATTCACAAAAGACAAAACTGATTTAAAATTAATAGATTGGATAAAGAAGATAATGGAAGTTAACAAAACTATAAACAAAACATATTATAGTACCAAAAATATTACACCTGTGCAAGCCATGTAGGGAAGTAAACTTTTCTGTGTTTAATATTTATACACTGGAGATACTTTTGAACATAATAGTTAACCAGACTAACAGGAAATGGAATCAGTCATAAAAGACAATATTGTAAAAGAAGGAAAAATAAACAAAACGTTTATGAAATATAAAATAGGAGACTTTGTTTGTGTGAAAGCTTTAAGAGTTCCTTCATTAATAAATGTTAAACTATTACCAATCTTTATGCCCTTTGTTGGCCCTTATCTCTATGTGGTAAAACATTTATTAGGAAATTTTCAAACTTTAGTTTAAACTATCACAGCATTCACTAACCGACTGACTTTTACTAACCAGTCGCTATTTTTTTTTTTTTATTATTTGCTCCGGCATTTGTGCACCGCGGCCTCACTGAGACCTATTGTGCGCCGTCCACGTCTCTGTCCTAAATATGTGACAGGCCCACGGCCTTTGCAAATCTGAGGATACTGAATGGATCGATCAGTTCACATAGTTTGGGGTCTACAATGCGATCACTACCAAAGTGAAAGTATCGCCTTCTAGCTAAGTTATCACAGTCACATATTATATGACGTACCGTTTCTCCCTCTTTCTTGCAGAATCTGCAGATTGGTGATCCCACTATCCCCAAATTAAAGAGGTGTTTGTTTAACCGACAGTGACCTGTATATAGTCCTGTCACACTTTTGAGTGTCCACCTGTCCATTGATAGAAGTGCTGAGCTTCTTTTCTTACATGGTCCATTAAGAAACAGTTTCGAGTGTTCCTGTTTCTTAGTTTCTCTCCAAGAGAGTCTTGCTGCCTTGTCCTCTATAGCTAATTTTTTACGCCTTTTAGCGTAGCTGAGGCTGATACCACATATGGGTTCAGGTGCAAGAGGTGTCTGTTCTGAGCCCACCCTTGCAAGGCCATCTGCCTTCTCATTGCCTGTGATGCCTGTATGTCCTGGTACCCAGTCGATTCTAACCTTATTGGCTAGCGAGAGTGTGTTTAGGTTGTTTTTACACTCCTCAACCAAATAAGATCTGGTCGTATAGCTTCTCAGGGCGCCAGTGGCTGCCTGGCTATCCGTGAAAATTGTGATCAGTCTGTTTCTTACACCCTCCCCAATTAAGGTTTGGGCACAGACATTGATCGCCATCACTTCGGCCTGAAAGACCGAGGTGTGTCTACCTAAAGGAATAGAAATCCCAGATTCTGGTTTATCTTTCCTCCATATGCCGGCCCCTGATCCGTTTTCTGTTAGTGAGCCGTCTGTATGGCAGTTAATCCCATTACACAGTTTATGTGGTTTGGTCTTTGTGTTTTCCGCACAGTATAAAACGTCTGTGTGTTTCTTAACTTGTAGGTCAGAGTGCATTGACAGCACCTCGTCCTCATCAATTCTTCTGAACAAGTTCCCATGTCCCATGTGAGTCATGACTTTGGATCTTGTTCCTGATTTCGCAAGTCTGTAAGCCACGTTCAAGGCTTGCGCTTCTACTTCTATGTGCAGTGGATTCAAGTTCAATGAGACTTCCATTGCAGCAATAGGAGTTGTACTCATGGCACCAGTAATCATGAGACATGAAAGCCTCTGTAATTTGCCAAGCAAAGTTCTATTTTTACTAATACTACCTCTGTGCCACCACACCATAGAGGCATGGAGCACCATTGGTCTCACTGCTGCGGTATATAGCCAGAATAACATTCTGGGTTGTAGTCCCCAGATCCTACCCACAGCCCTTTTACATGCATAGAGGCATCGAAGTGCCTTCATAGTAGAATTCCTGATGTGTTTAGACCAGTCCAATTTACTATCCAGAGTAACCCCTAGATGCTTTACCTCACTACAAATGCTTACCTGTGTCCTCCCTATATAGGGTGGTCTAACTATAGCATTTCTTTTGTTAGTGAAGATACAGAGATTTATCTTCTGGGGATTGATTCCTAAACCATTCTTTTCACACCAATCCCCCAAAAGATCCATCGATGCGGAAAGCAACTCAGAAATGGTTTCTGAGAACTTGCCCCCTATGAGCACAGCAATGTCATCAGCATATCCCTGTGCGTAGAACCCTGCAGAGTTTAGCTTTGTTAACAATGAGTCAACGACCAAACACCACAGTAATGGAGATAACACCCCTCCCTGTGGACATCCTCCCACTGGCTTCATCCACAGTTTGGTTTGTCCCAATTGTGATTGTAAAATCCTATTCTCTAGCATGGTATTTATCCAGCTAGAGACTAAGGAACTAACCCCCTTTCTTTATAAGGCTGATGCCATAGTGTTATAGGGTGTGCGATCAAAGGCACCTTCTATATCAACAAAGATGCCTGCCATTATTTCTTTATGAACTAGGGATCTCTCAATCCTGGAAACCAGGTGGTGGAGAGCAATTTCACAGGATTTTCCTGCCTGGTATGCGAATTGAGCGCTATGGAGCGGTCGTTCTACCAGTATTCCGTCCCTAATATGTCTGTCTATGACCTTTTCCAAGGTCTTCATTAAAAATGAAGTCAGACATATTGGTCTGTAAGACTTGGGTTCGTCATAGGACTCTTTCCCAGGTTTTGGTATGTAACACACTTTTGCCATCCTCCAGCTTACTGGAATATAGCTCAGGGCCAAGCTTCCCCTTAACAAGGTAAGTATAAGGGGCCTAATTACTGGTAGGCCTTTTTGTAGCAAGGCTGGGAATATCCCATCAGTGCCAGGTGATTTGAAGGAAGCAAAAGAGTTAATTGCCCACTCCACTCTTGCAGAATTGACAATTTTATTTGTTTCTGCCCAGTTACCCTTGCAACTAGTGTGTTCACAGTTAGTAGGGTCATTATTAATCGTATCCATCAGTCCGCAGCAAGGAAAATGCGCACGCGCCAGGGCACCGAGGGTTCCCTCCTCAGAATCCGTATAGCCCCCTCCCACCCTGACGGAGCCCAGTACTCCCCTGTCAGACTGCTTGGATAAGATCCTGTTTACTCTAAACATGGAGGTTGTATCGTTTATTTCGCTACAAAATTTCTTCCACGCCCTTCTTTTAGCCTTTCTGACTTCTTTGTTATAATCAGTGAGTGCACGTTTATAAGTGTCCCATCTGCCTGATTTTTTGGCCGCGTTAAAGAGTATACGTGTAAGAGCTCTTAACTTGCCAAGTTCATTGTTCCACCAGGGACAGTTCCTGTTGGATCTAACATTATATACAGTGTTATTATCAGTGTATGACTTAATCATTGCCTCAGTCAATGTTGAGTTTAAATGTTCCAAATGCCAGTTACTACTCACCACTCTAGGACAGCATTTGACCTCCTCCTCAAGCTGTGTATAGTAGGTTTCCCAGTTTGTAAGTTTGGGATTCCTATACACAGCTTCGGACGTGATGTTACCACTTAGATCAAATCTAATGTATCTATGATCTGAGCATGACTCTTCTTCAGAGACATGCCAGCCTTTAACCCTTAGGCTTATAATACGTGTGCTAAGGGTTATGTCAATGACCTAAGATCTGATTCTATTGTTAAAAGTGGCAATGTTGCCTCTGTTTAGAATGTCTAGGTCATTACTAGTTATGTACTCTACTAAACACTCACCTCTCTGGTTGTTGTCCTTGCTATCCCAGAGCTGATGGTGAGCGTTCGCGTCAAGCGATGCTATAAGCTCGCCCCTTAATCCAGTCCTTTCCGTTAGCTTACTGAGTGCCTCGGTCGGGACTCCTTCTTCGTATGGGAGGTAGACCGATGCAATCGTCAACCTCCCACCTTGATTTCCCTCGTTGAGGGCCATTTGAGCTCCTGCTAAATCTCTTGAACAATATTGCCATAGAGGCAGCATTTTAAGACTGCTCTTATGCAGGATACAGGCTCTGGCACGCGCGGGTACAGAAATAATCTCATACCCACGCATCGCCAGCCCCCCCATCCTGCCCTTATACAGGTAAGGTTCTTGTATTAGAATGATATCAATATCCTTACCTCTCACATACTGCTGCAGAACACCATATGCTGCAATACAGTGGTGCAGATTAATTTGCAGCAGCCTCACTACCATGATCAGTGCCCACCGGCCCCCGGAGGGCCACCCCGAGGCGGACGCCGCGAGACAGCGCCAAACCCAGGCCTCCCCATCACAGAGGGCCCAGACCCAGCGCACCCCCCAGCCCCTGCCACGGGGCCACCCCCCGCAGCCGCCACATTCCTCGCCTTGGGGCCATCCTTTGGAGTTGGCAAATTCGTCGTAGCGATCCCCTTTGACTCCTCCACCTCGGGATCGCTCCTTGCCTCCTCCACCTTGTCAGCCGCCTTCCTCTCCTGTACTACTTTCGGCGGCTTCTTCTTATCCAACACCCTGAGAGCGACCTTAGTGAACCCATAGTTCAGCTTAAGCTTCCGCTTCTCAAGGTATTCCATACTAGTCTCTGGGGCAGACAGGATCGCAAAGAAGCCATGCTTCTCCACGTTGGTGCCCAGGAGTCTCCATAATCCAATATCAGGTACCCTAGAGTTTTTGGTCCTGATCCTCTTCATGAAATGTCCTTCCAGAGGCATTTCTCCTGTAATGAAGGTCCCTACCTTCACGGTTTTATGAAGCTCCTCCACCTTTCCTACACGGAGCTCCAGATCCCCACTGATTTTAAAATTGGGTACTATAATCGACAACCAGTCCTTGGTCTCCTGGTTGTCGCAGACTATGACACAGGCTCCCACATGTGGGTAAATTCCGCTGAATTCAGCCTGTGTCCCTTTCTCTTCTTCCAGCTGATCGACAAATTTCATCAGCTGGCTCTTCATTTCCTCGCAATTCTCCTTCGTCAGCTGAGTGGACGGATATCCACTAGGGATAATCGCCACCCTGCTTCCTCCGGCAGCAATCGCGTAGGATGCAATACTAGCATCCCCACCCCTATGCCTCTTTGCCGTAGGCGCAGAGGTACCGGGTGAGGACCTAATCCTTTTCTCTGGAGCGCACCCAGACCCTGCCGTATTCCCGGACCCCGAAGGTCCTGGAAGTCCGGCCAGATCCTCAGGTGGCCCTCCAGCCAACATTGCCCTCCTCCACTTCTTCCTCTGGGCTCCAGAGAACTTGTGCTTGGAGGTCTCGCCTACATCCTTGGATGCAGCGTCCCTACCAGGCGCCAAGCTCTCTGGCTCCATTACCAGTCCGCTTACCTCCTCTACAAGTGTCGCAAGCGAGCTCATAGAGGCTTCGTCGTCCACTACCTCAGCGCCAAGGTCCATTCAAGGCCCCTGGGCTGAGTCCTCTCCGCTGATCAAGCTGACCAGCTCCTCCATATCTTCATTGTTAGTTACACTCATCTTGTTCCCACGAATGTGGGGGAAGTTACTCCGCAGGTACTGCCTCCTCTCCCTGCAGAGGGCATTTATTACAATGGGGTGCGCCAGGTGCCACAAGGGGGTCGATTAGAGACAGTGTATTTTTATACACCCCCTGCCATTCGGCCACAGCTCGAGCTCCTCTACACTTGGCTTGGGTGTTTAGGAGATCTCCACATGGATTCCATGGGGAGATCCCACCTCTGTCGTCCACGAGTCCATCGGACTCCCCAGGGGGTACCACTTGGAGGTGACAGTAGGCGTTGGTAGGGATAGGTCAGACTGGGAGTTCACAAGCAGTGAGTAGGGCACTATTGCTTGATTCCTCCGCTACGAGTACAGGAGACCCCCGCACCTGTCTCCCTCTCTAGTCTTTCCATTACCCTACCCATTTTACCCCCCAACCAGTCGCTATAGTCAGCTACCAAAAGAATTTTATCATTCCTTAACACTCTACATCCCCTTTGTCATGACAATGGTTTTTGTGCTAATCCCTATATCAGATTGCTTTTGGCTTTGCTCTTCATCACTTCATAACCTGTTTCGTCCACATGAAACCATCCTAGACCCTGAACATTGTTCTTTTGTATCCAATTATCTAGACACATTCCTGTGTCTTTCTCCTCCACCCCCTGCTTTCCACCCCAAAAAATTGGCTTCACTCTTTCACAAACTTCCTACCCGAAAAGCTCCTGGTTTTAATCTTATCACTCCAATTATCCTCAAAAATGTTTCAAAGAAATATATTTTATTCCTGACTTTCTTCTATAACTCGGTCCTCAAAAAACACAAACCTCTTCACTCTCCTGCATTGTACAGATCCATTTCCATCCTGTTGTGACCATCCTGATGGTTGTGGACATGAGAGTTCCTACCATGTCTCTCCCGTGTGTAGTATGTGTATTTGTAAATATCCATAGTGTACCCTTAACGTAAATTCTAGTGTGACAATGAACTCAACAACATTCCATTTACTATCTTTACCACCTCAATACACACTGCTTAAAATGCTTTGTATTGATTGCAAATAATCATTTTAAAAAAGAGATAGATATAAAAAAGAGTTTTTTCATACCAACCTTAAAAAAATATAGTATAAATTAAAATTTTAAATTTAGTTTTAAGCTAAACAAAACTTGGTTAATTTTAAATGCATATTTTAATTTAATTTAAAAAAAATTGTAATTTAGAAGCACTAAGGTGAGACAGAAACATTGTGATTCAAGCAAGGTGTGACCCTTTTATCTGAGCTTGTCACATTCAAAATCACCTAAAAAATCTTAGATTGTATCTGAGCATATGAACAATGCTTATAATGCTTAGTCCTTTACAGGAGGAAAGGCTTTTCACTTTCTTTTGAGGGGGGCAGCAACTGCAGCAGTCCATCACCAAAAACTCTAATGCTATGTTACTATAATGCAGCTTTCCCCTAGATCAGGAAAAACACAATACTGGCATTCCTTAATGCTAACAGATAAATCTCGCATCGGTCTGTGTAGTGATAGCAGTGCCTCTGAGAGTCAACTGCTCAAAAGTTTTGCTTCGCACAGCTCAATTTAATGGAGCCAGGATTATTGTTAGGGCAAAAATTTATCACGAAGGGCGTACACAACTCACCAATGTTAATGCGACCCCCTTATAGTATTATTAGCATTATTGTAAAGTAGTTTCAAATCAGTTCAATTTATTTCCAATATTTACATTGTACAAATAATCTTTCGCTAATATGCAATGCATTTGGCCTAAAAAACCTAACACCATCACACTTGGTTATGAATAAAATCTTTTTTAAGGTACATACACATAAAAGTACATACACATTATAATTATTAATTATAATTAGGAAAAATCTAAATAAAAAACCTAAGGACAGTAATAAAAAAATTAGATGGAAATAGAAAAACACGCTCTAAGCCCTCAGAGTATTTTATAAAAATTTATACTAAATGAGGATATATTAACTAAGTAAAAAATATTTAAATTAGTAAAAATTAGCCATTAACATTAATTTATAAAATCCTCGACCATCATCCAGAGAGAGTATCTGGGTCCATGTTTCCACCGTACAGTATCACAAGAAACTTTTTCCCTGCTTTTAAAATTTGGTGTGGTGTTGCTTTGTCATTTTTTAAAATACCAACAATGTCAGACAGAGAAGGGTTTTTCTCATAAATAGTGAAAACTTCCTTCTTCCCTTGTCCAAATGGGTTCGATGTAGTGTCACACCCACTTGATGCACTAAGGAAAAGAATATTCTGAGTGTTGTATTTGCACGAACAACCACATGAATACAAAACACTGGGGGTTCTAGCTCACCCACTCTTTTAGGGGAGAAAACTTTCTTTTGAGAAGACCCTAATGCAGTCAGCGATACAAAGAGATTGACGCCTTCACCTGTGATAGTAACACTATCAATGTTAGCAGCATCTTCAACTACCAGCTTAACGTTGAATACCCTTTACTGCCATTTCATTCATCAGCATTGAAATAAAGTTTCTCTTTTTGTTGTTGTTGGAAAGAATTTTGTCTTATGACAGGGTAACGGAAATAAAACTTTTGGGGACGGTTTCAACCAAGTCCGGCAAAATTGTTCAGCTGCTTTGGTGTTCAGATAAGCGACGCCACTAACCCTAGTGGATACCCATCCATATCCACAACGTCCTCATAGGTCTTGCACACTGACTGGTGATGTAGTCTAACCCCATACAACCTTAAGTAGCAAGTACCCACCCTAATTACTGCACATTGTCTGCTGCCAAGGTTTTCTTCCTGTACAGGATTGAATGTTTCGTACAGCGCTGACATTTTGCCCTCACGCATACCTTCCTCACTAAAGAAGGACATGAGGGTGTTAGCTTCAATCTGAAGTCTTTGAGGTCATCATCATACTGTTCGGGAATGCAAACTCGTTGAAAGAAAGTTAGAGGGCCGAGTGCAAATTTAATTTTCAGAGCACTGGAACCTGAGGCTAGAGTTAACACCTTATTCTTTCTTTTAACTTCACTTCTTCAAATTTTCGCCCACCATTTTCTTCATGCAGCTCCACCAAAAAGGTCCATTTCAACTTCATTAATTTTTATAAATTAATAAAAATTCAATAATTTTTATAAATAAAAACATAAAAAATTCATGTAAAGAGTTTGGAAAAAATTCATGAATGTTTTACATTGCATTCCTCATGAAAACGAAGAGACAGTAGCTCACGATCATTGTTGATGAAATTTGTGTATCTAAATATAAAAATATTAATATAAATAGTAGGTTTAAATGTGGTAATGGTTGTGGTTGATGGAAGGATTTATTATTTAGACAATAATGAACAAAACAAATCAAAAATAATTAAATGAACCATACTCTAAGAGAAAAAAAAATTCAATGTAACAAAATTAAACCAATGCAAAAAATAATCAAGCAAGACAATTAATTGAGTTAAAGAACCTCAGTGCGAAACAGCTGTTAGTGTAATTTGGTTAACATGGTGTGTTAATGGTGTAACATTCATTCGATTATGGGTTTTTTTCTATACAAAACTTCTGACTGAAGTTATGACTTGTCTGGAAAGCGCTTTTCAACAGGATTTTCCTATTTAAAATTGATCAATAAATGTTTTATTACAATTTCTGAAACTTGATAATACAGCTGATAACTACATGCAAAGGGAAAAATTATAATAGGGTTGGTCATAGATTAGAGTAGCATGATGTCAAATTTGAAAACGTCACTTCTAGAAACAGTCAAAATTACCAAATAAGGTACTGGTAAAATCTGGATTTAAAGATTAGGAGTCATGGGCAGCAATGAAAATTATAGGAATCAAATTCCATTGCTTTGTGGCAGGAATTAGGAAAGAAAGGAGTTAAGGGGGCAGTTAAGAAGGGCAATAATATAGGTCACTATCAAATTAACTATTGGTTGAAGAGAAAAAATAGTGCAATAGCTGAACCTAGGCCCTTTTGATTACTTCTCTGACACAAAACTATTCGTGACTGGTGACACAGCTGGGATAAACTAAACCTTAGTCCACACCAGGACTCAATGGTGGCTTTGGCACTGCTGCGATTGAGACCCACGACATCTCCCCATATCCCCGGAGTGTAATGCGGGTATACGTGATACCAAGATTTAGAGTCCTATCGAAACGGGAATTAACTGAAACAATGTTGGGCAACATTGCAAGTCTGGACGTTTTCTGGGGAGGTTTGACTCGGTCGAGCACATAGTTGTCACAGTCTCATTGCCGTCTGCCGTGTTTTTGCTGTATTTTATATTTTTCAATATGTTGAAGATCCAAGTTACTTTAAAACTAATTGAGCATCATCAAATTAACTACTACTTGTAGGATGTCACACATAGGCACAACAGAAACCGTGACAAACGAGGATAGCCATTAACATGTTTGACGGTAAAGTTTGGCAATAATGGAATTGGGAAAAAAAAATTACACTATGAGAAGCCGGTTTCGGCGGAATGCATGAAAACTATGATCCAAGCAGTAAAAAATAGAGATAGTTTCATTATTTTTTGGTACTTTGCTGTGGACTCATTGAGGACGAGCAATAGACCGAATATGATAATAAGGGTAGAAAAAAATATAATAATGTATAACATACAATCGTATGTATCTGACTACAAAGGGATATAATATTTGTGTAGTTTACACTTGTATCTTACAATTATTTATTGGTGTTCGCTTTAGTATTATGCTTTATGATTTAGTATTGTTTTATTTCATTATTGTGTTTGTTTATTTGTTGCAAAGAAACTTTCCAAAATAGAGCTTCTACCCTAAGTCTCGGTAATGCTATTATCTAGTACAGGTAGTAATAGATTAATAGGACTGCACTTTTAGAAAAGCTATTGGTAATAGCTGTTGGTTAGAGAAAGGAGGAAGAATGATCTTATGTTAATTTTGGTCATAGGACATTGATTTTGATGTCGGAGTGTTGCGTACTGGAGTATTATCGTGAATTTTAATTGATTTTGTTTATTTAGATTTTTAATTAGAATTAAAAGTTAAGCAGAGAGACCTGCGTGTACTAACTCCCGAGACATTTGAAGCATAACTGCCCCTTGTTGTGTGGACGAGACTCATTAAATCGGGACAGTCCCTCAACAATGTTCCGGTGTGGACTGGGCTTTAGGGTATGGGCGTCTGAACAGTGATCAAGTGGTCTTGGCTTCAAACCTCAAAAAACCCAGAAAAAAATTCCTTCAGTTATCTTTAGCCATTAATCTGGCACCCACACATGAAAAGCTAGGTCATCTAACGATATTGGGTAAATATCAAACCTTTTCTCAATTTGGGTTTGCAGTGCTTCTAAAGCCAGTTCAAATTTATCAATTCTAGTCCTAGTACATCATCTTTTATCATGTTTACTTTAACCCACAGCTTCCTGTTTGGGCCTTTTCTCCTTATTCGCCGACTTTGGGTCTCTTGCCATCTTTGGGTTATTCTTCTCTTCTTCCCCTTTTATTTCACAACTATCAGACATATTGTTGCTTTAAGGTGTAATTTTTTGCAGTATTTTCTGAAGAATCTTCCGTAAAGTAAATAATTAGTTACAAGCACGTTTTGTGGGAGTGCGTCATCGTGGCCAATCACTTCTAAATACGGGGTAAGTAAGGCAAGGAGTGGGAGACGGCAGCAGCTACGAAATGTTAAGGTCCTACTAACTAGCAAAGGATCATGCCCTAAAAGCACTATGAAACCAATATTTTTCCAGAGTATAGAGTCAATTGTGGGGCTTCAATGCATGTCAGATTATAGGGAGCAATATGTGAGAAGAAGTAGCTGAGATGCACTAGACAGATAAAGCTAAGTCTCAAAGAACAAGCTAGATCTAATAAACGTGAAAAAGCATAATATAATGGAGCTCTCTCGGAGCGCAGGAAGAAAAGGGGCAATGATACCTTAGCTACAGAAGATATGGAGGACATTTCCGTTTCAGCCTCCAAGACAGACTGTAAGGAACACTGATACTGTATCTCAGTCTATTAATTTGGCAAGTTGAAACAGAAATTCTATTTTTATTTGCTGGAAAGGCAGTTTTCAGTGACCACCGATGTGTTTTAATGAGTAAAATCTTTCATAAATACGGAATAGTTTTTTAATAATCTTTTCGTACATATTATATATATATGGACTCACACTGACTCCCTGAACATAAAAAAAGAGTAAGCTGGTATTAGTTAAAAAAATTAAATAATGGTCAGTACACTGATCCTTGGTTATAGTAATGAATTTTTCTTTTTTATTATACAGAATTCACTTATACATAAAACATAAGATATTTACGACGTGCATTGCTAGGAACTAATATAAAATAAATTTATGTACAATTTACACCTAGCCCATTTTTTTTGAGTAATGTGAAAAATGAAACGATGGATTAATTAATAATGTATTAATAATAATAATAATATATGCGAGAAAATTTTGCAGCTGTTTGGCTTCCAGGATTCAGCGGGTAGCGGTTAAGGGCGGTTGGGCTCCGTAATTTTAGGTGTCGGGCAAAAAGTCGTTTTTTTTCGTCTTTTCTTTTTTCCCCTGGTCCCGTTATTCGTTCCCACGCATATGCGGTATCGTCAAGCTTTCGGAGGTCTAGCCTTTAGCCAGACGAAGGCTATTTGTCATCCAGCTACGTCATGTGCCTAGCTAAGTTATGTCAATAACAATTTATTCTGAAGAACCAATAACCAAAGGTTTAAAGTGTTCAAAAAACATTATTCTTTTGGCCCGTTTTTATTACATGTTAAGTATTCAAAAATGGTTGCTAGTTGGGTGGGGTATTGAATTACATTACAGCTTTTAAACATTTTATATCGACAGTAGTACCAGCCAGTTGCCTTTAACGTGTCTGTTAGTAGGTAAGTTCGAATTTTTGGTGTCTTATGTAACACTAATATTTTAAACAGATATTCATCACTTTTTTTGTATTTGATTAAAAAATCTACATCGTTAAAAAAAGATTTTTCTTCGTAGTATCAGCAAAAAAATATTCACTTTCCGGATTTCGTTATGAAAAAATACTATCCTGAAAAACAAAAATCTGGGATGAATTAGCTTCCCATGGTTGGTGCGACAAAGGGTTTATACCGTCTGTAGTGTGCTGTTGGATAAGATAAGGTGGAGATGACACTTATCAGATAGTTAAAAGGTACAAAATGGTACAACCTGCTCACATGGACACAACTAAATCCCTATGCACGAACCTTCTAATAGGACAATTTATACGAATGTACTAGTTTCAAGATGGTATAATTTGCACTGCTCATAGGTAAAATGTATTCTGGGACTGAGACGGCCTAACGAATAACATGCAGGACTTTTGATCAAAAATACTGAGTAGTTTTTTCATAATCATTTGATAAGTATTCAAGAAAGAAGAAGACTCCCGTGAGTATATCTCGATATTTTTTCTTCACTTTATTCCTCCTTTATTTCCTTTACATTTATTCAATTTAGTTCATCATTAAAGTAAAAAAAAATGTCGAGGCTACTGATCCTCGAATCAACTAGTATAAATAAATTATCAAAAATAATATTACCGACGAATAATATTTAGCTACGTATTTATCACCAATATTACGTGCCATCCCCGAAGACACGGCTTTCGGTGAGGAGTAGGACTGGTCATGGTAAACTCTACGAGGACATACGAGTAGCTACTTAAGTGAAGCAGTGGGAAATGATATTAAGAAAACTGAATTTAAGGTTGAAAGGTAATAATTCTAGCTCCAGCCAAGCAAGTATTGACTATGACGACGACAACCCTCCGTTTTTTTTTCTGGTCTTGGGATAACAAGCGTCAATAGGAAATTTCCACAGACCGGTTGCTTCGGAGGGAGACCTTTCTCTTTTGCGTATTGTTTCTGGGCCCAACCCGAAATTATTATTACTATTGGGTGACATTATTTTAAAAGTAGCTAAGCACAATGTTGAAAAAAAAATTCATTTTTCCTCCACTAAAAGGTATATTGTTTTTTAAATTGGTAGTCATCAGTTGTATGTGACTCACATTTTTCCAAAACTATTAGCCAAAGAGAAAATACAGACCCAGGTGCTCTTCATACTGAGATATCCATCCCTACCGAGCTACGGAGATGGATATTGGTTGAGGATGTCTAATGTTCCAGCCCAGCTAACAATTCATTTTTGATAAGGGTGCTGTATTTTGTCTTTTGCCATTAATTATTAAAGAGGAGTGACGGGGGAGCTGAAGTGATAAGAGCAAGGAGAGAGGCGAAGAGCGAGGGTTAAGAAATGTGGATTTGTGAGTGTGTAGTGTTGGCCTTGGAAGGTCCCGTTAGGCGGCGGCTGCAGGGCCGATCAGCGCAGCCGTCCTCTCTCGTACAAGCACCAAAATCGGCCCTTCGATAACCTGCCGTCGCGAATGGCCCTCCTAATCGATCCAACGCCACCCACCGAGCCCTTACAGCCCTATTCTACCTCTCCTATTATGGACAAGTACCCTTGTAGAAAAAATAATTGTATAATGCCCAAGAGGAAACGCTGAGTCAAAAATGTGATTTTACGAGCTGACAATTTCTACTTAATGATCCAAGGATCACTTATTCCACCTTTTTTAGGGCTTAGCCAAAAATCCTTATTGTTCAACACGCGCTTCTGTCTGTTCTATGATTGGTTTTTAGTTTTAAAAAATCTTTATTCTGGGGCTTCACCTCGTAAGATTAACAAAAAAGTACAACTGAATTTCCAGCTGTTAAATTTTAAGTTTACATTGCAAAATAATTTGGCTCAGTGATTATCTAATAATATATTACATCTATACACTTAGTTGATTAAGATGAAATAAAGAGCACAATGATAAATAAACAGCATATATAGAAGAATAAAGGTAGATAACTTTCTATAAGAATTTTTGCCAAAGTAGCATAAGCTGAAAAGTAGGAATAATTCATGAAGGAACATTTGAAAGAAAATGCGCATGGATAGATAGAATTAGAGGAAGGATAGATATATAGAAAGGAACATTTTATTTATTACAATCTGTATTTAGGGCAGTGCCCTATACAAATAGAGCCTGGATTTCCAGACATAAGAATGAAACAGTTGTAATAAAGTAATTGCCTTTTAAAGATCTTGTAGAAACTTGTGCCTTTCCTCATTGTAGCCTACAAGATAAGTTACAGGCAGGTCATGCGGCCCCTCGGAAAGCAAGATATAGTGTGTAGGTAAGATGAGAAGTGGATTTGAAGAGTCGGGACTGATGAGCAGTGACGAATATTCGTGGTTACGGACTTGCACGGATTAGGAAATAACGAAGAAAGGAGGGAGATACTGGCCGGATAAGTGGGATCTAGTAAAACCACTATTAGTCCCCTCTTTTAGTTCCATACATGAAGCCACCATCAATCAATTCATCAAAAGAAAGTCTTTGAAATGGGAATTGAAGGCGTATTCCCAGCTTATATTCCAGTCTTATTTAGTCATCTCATTTGACTTTCAAATCTGTATTTTTTTTATAATAAATTTATTGAAATATCTTAGAATGCTGCTCAGAATTACAAATTAAAATTATTACAACATTTGACCACTGGGACCATATACATGTGTACTGCAACAGTATTTTCTTACTGTTAATGTAATACAAGATGGAAATCTAACAATAGGAGAAACTAACACAACACTGGATCATTGGCAGTTGTTTGCAATTATGTTGGTATCGATTTTTCTCCCGTTTATTTTTCTTTATACTTACTTCCCCTGGTTGTATTTTATGTAACATGTTGTCAACTTGTTTCAATAACCAAATTTTGTCGAATATAATTACTTTAGGTAAATATTAGTTTTCTGTCGTATAACATATAAACAAGTAAATGACAATCACCCCCCAGAAGTATGCTCGACAAAATTTGGTTATTGTGAAGCAAAGTGGAATCTTGTTTATTTCTTATACTTCTAATTGCCATATTAAATTTGTTATAGTATGGGAGCATAGTAGGTTTGGCTATTTTTTCTTATACGTTCCAGTTGAACAGTGTATCTGTACCCTCTTGGGCAAAACCTCTTCTGAATCGCCACCATTGCAACAGAAACTTTATTCATGACCTAAGTTGAGCATTTTTTTGTACCATCAGTTAAAAAATCTCCATGTAAAGAAGTATTTTTAAAAAGTTTGATTAAGAGAATACAGTATAGATAAAACTAAATAGAAATATAGATCAATTAAAACATGTGAGTGAGAGGTGAAGTGAACAATCTGGATTAGGAAGGGGTTTTTATAAGATCTATTGTCACGGGATGTGAGTTAGTGCTGAGGCTGGGAAGAGGATCGTAACTTCTAAGTAACCATTTATAAACTTATATAATTCACATTATGTATGTTTCAGCAATTTACAAAGACAAAAAGAGTGCTAAACATAAGTGTTTTTGTTTGCTACAAGAAAGCCTGATACCCAGCAATTAAGTTAAAGACAGAAGCAAATCTATTTATTGGAAAAAATGTTGGATATCTTGATGTACAGTTTTAAACTAGCATTCACCTATCACATAAATAACCAACAATGGACGTTCTATGCAGTGCCCCAATGAGTGCATAGAAGAAGGATAAATGTCCCTTTTTCGAGTCCAAGGATTAAAATGATACACAGTTATGCCTGCTATGATAGAATGAATCATACACCGCACTGTATCCTTAAGTATATTAGATACCACGATTTGGTTAGTACTTCAACGTAAATACAATGAGCTCCTGACAAGATATGACTGCTGGCGTCAGTCGGTATCAGGCACTGGTTGGTAAATACCATTTTCTGATAAGATTTAAGAAAGAACACACAGCTACTAATCAAATACGGTTTTGGTAAAATGCATATCGATCAACCTCCACTTCGCCAGCCAATCGACTCGTTTTTCCGCGGTTTTGATGGCAATAATCGCAAGACTACATGGACAAAATAAAATAATAGTTTAACTTCTGATTGGGGTGGCTAATTTATAAGAGTCTGGTGGAATTAATCGTTATAACTTAATCATACTTAATAAATCATGAAAAATCTTTTTAAAATGTCAATGGATGGATAATAAAACCAAGTGAGTACAAAACAGAGGTGTTTTTGTTTACTACAAGAAAGCCTGATACCCAGCAATTAAGTTAAAGACAGAAACAAATCTATTTATTGGTAACAAATGTTGGACATTTTGATATAACAGTTTCCTATTTATGTGATAACCAACGCGATAAAATACTTGCCAAATTATGCACGTCGTTTTCGTTGATGAATGGGAAATTTTCTTAGAATATATCTGAGCTTACAATATTCGAACAAAATCTGTTCTTAACTAACTTGTGCCAATAGCTATAAAATAAAAACTCAGCAAATTGTGCAAAATAAATGTAATAAGTTCACTGAAGGGTTTCCTAAAAGAACCCCAATAATAGCAATACACAATAATACATAGTGTTGAATAATAACAAAAAGCAACACTAAACTTAAAGCTTGCAATATAATTTTTCATTTCTTCCTCAGAAGTTCTAATAAAGACTAAAATTCAGAGCAAATTATTCTAGAGGTAGTTAATGTTACATAAACTAAAATCAGAAAAGACTGATCCGTACATTACTTATTAATTTTATGATTGATTGCATAAGTTTGTCCTATTTATTATTGTCTTCTGTGTTGGTTTTTCTGACCATTTTAGTAGTTTTTTTATTATGTTCTCTATAAAATTAAAGTAATATGAACCGTTTTAAAATCTATTGACATGTCAACCAAAACTGATTTCAGTGTCTGCGATGTGTGAGCCTGTAGTTACTGCCATTTGTTACGTTTTATCTTTAAGGTAGAATTTTTTGAAATTGAATCGAACATTGATGACCTTGGTTTACTAATTGAATTTATTTATTATATTTTTGAAAGGTGTCGAAACTGGTAGTTCGCAAGCATTTAAACTTAATTTGCTACAGGATGTTATCTGGTGATTAATTATAGTTGTTCAGAACTATCATTTTGACAGATCACTCTATTGTGAACGAGATCGGTCAAGCATGTCAAAGTCTCCCTTTTGTCATTTAAATTAAATGTTATCAACAGTAAACGTTGAATATATTTACTTTTATTGTCCATATTTCGTTTAACTTGCATGTGACCGAATGAAATCAATTAATACGATCACAGGGGTATTAAACAATCAGTTATAGAAGTAATAATTGTTTTTGAAACATTTATCTAGTATTCATGCATATTTGTATGTCATATCATTAAATTTATTTCAGAAAGCCATTATATATTTTATTTCAGTTGCATGCTGTTATATGTTCAACCCCCGACATGAGGAATGTAGTGTACAATTGTTAAATAACGTTAAGGAACTGAAGCCAGAGGGTCGAAGGCCGAGTGTCAGTAGGCCATAAACCATTCTTTTGATGTAGGCCGACAGATGTACCGAACCGAAGATAAGGGTGGTCCGACGTGCAAGATGGCACGGGAAAGGATGCTTGCTCACAAAGAGCCGTAAACTAAAAAGCTCCTGTTGAAGAGCGGTAGATAGTGTCCATGACGGGAAACTGACAAAACAACCCCACCGTATCACTAGTTGCACCGCCCTTGACTTGATTACCTCTGACCACAGGCCAGTACTGTATACAGTGGATGGTAAAGTGGTGACCCCTCGCCCCACGAGATACGACTACCGTCGTGCCGACTGGGATCTGTACTGTAAGAGGAAGTAGATCATCAACTAACTTTCATAACTGATGGGACCATAAACGCAGCAAAAACTGCGATCCCGAAGTACACTCCCATGCCACCGTCTCTGCGACCACCTCCAGACCACATTCTTAAAATTATTGCCTTGCGCCATAATTGGAAGAATAGATGTTACAGGACGAGAGATCAGCAAGCCAAGGTCGTTGTGAATTCTCTCACAACGCAAATCCGGGGCTTGATGCAACTCTGGAAAACAGCGCAGTGGCATGAGAAACTTCGTAGCACTCACGGAGATCACAGAAAGTTTTGGAAGCTGTTGAAGACTACAAAAGGCAAGACAGCCACTGTTCGCCTTCACGAAGGCGACAATGTTCTGACTGCTGAGCAATAGGCAACAAAACTGGCCGACCATTACGCTAGGGATATTACGGCTAGGACGGGATACTACCACATGCCTCCTCCGGTAGATGCTGAACAGAACCACATGTTTGTATCCCCGAAGCAGCTCAAGGCGATTCTTCGCCGGTGTCAGGGAAACCGAGCATCAGGGCACGACGGGATACAAACAGTGCTGCTCAAACAAATGCCGAGGAGAGGGATAGTACAATTAGCAAACTTGTACAACTCTTGTATGAGATTGCGGTACTTTCCTGACACATGGAAACAAGCCATCTTGTTCCCATTACTAAAGCCAGCCAAGAGCGGATATCACCCAGCCCACTACCGCCCAATCAGTCTGCTACCACAGATGGGGAAAATCTTTGAGAAAATTCTTTTGAATTATCTCAAAGATTACTGCTCGGAAAACAACATCATTCCACCAGAGCACACTGGATTCCAATCCAGTATGAGCTCAGAGCAACCCCTTATAAAGGTAAAGTCAGAGGCTAGCCATAATATGAATAGAAACATAGCCACGGCTATGACATCCCTAGATTGCGCCCAAGCATCCGACTCGGTGTCTCACGGGACACTGTGTCAAATGCTCTGCGACCGGGAATGCCCGGTGCAACTCTATTCAATTCTGGCTAGCTTCCTGAAAAACAGATCGTTGCGGGTGCGGGTGGGTGATAGATTCTCCGAAGCTGTGCCACTGACCTGTGGAGTACCCCAAGGAGCCGTCTTATCCCCTGTACTATTCAACGTATACACGTCTGAGATTGTCGGAGCCCGGTACAAAAATACCAAAGTTACTGCTTTCGCAGATGACATAGCGGTGTACAGTAGCAGCATGAGTGCCAAGGTAGCTCTAAGACAGGCTGAAGTAGCCTGTAACCAGATCAGTGAGAGATTGGGGAGACTCAATATCTCTGTAAACGCGGGTAAGACTGACTGCGTAATTTTCTCTTTCCAAACTACTAGTTACATAGTAGGAACGGAGAAAAATTCACCAGCCAACGGCCTAGTATATCTGGGAATTAAAATGGACAGACATCTCCATTTTAGTAACCATTTTGCGAAGAAGTTGAAGCTAACACGCACGAAGTCTTACCGGCTTGCGCACTTATTAACTTCCCCCAATCTATCATTGCGTCTCAAGCTACTGATTTACAAGAGCATACTCAGGCCTACCCTGCTGTACGGTGCACCGCTATTTCGTTATCTGACGTATACGACAGCTAAGAAACTCCAACAATTCCAAAACGGTATACTGATGAAAGTGGTCAGAGGTACTTCATTCGAGCAGTGAAGAAACAGTGAGCTGCATGAGATATTTGAGCTGCCTTCGGTGGATGAATTCATCCAGCGTAGACATATCAATTTTTTCTCTCATTGCAATATTTAACAAACCCGCTGTTTAACACTATAACCCCCGCTCCGTTCCCCCAACGATGGCAGGACGCTGTCGCGGCTGGAACACTATAGTCCTAGGTTCTAGGTACAGATTTTGTATGTTTGTTTTGTTTTGTTTTGTTTTAGTGTCTTAGTGTTTGGTGTCGGTGACAAGGCGAAGGTGAGCCTCATCACCTAGTGTTGTATAAGAACGATGAACTTTTAACCACAATAAAAATTTTATTTATGCACTCCTCCAAATGCATGTAAATGCAGAAAGAGAAGAAATCTGTATTTTTGTACATTTTATTATTTTGTTTAAAGGTTTTGTAATTAAAAAAAACAAAAAAAAAACATATATACCTCGGGATGAGAATTTGCTGGGAGTCGACAGTCGCCTTGAGGAGAGTGGCGGAGACTCGCTGAGTTGCTCGAAGAGGCTCGGCACTCGTTTGGTGGTGGAGTCTCGGCAGCTTTTGGATTTGAGGTTGCTTATACATCAGGTTGAAGGCATCGTTGTACACTAGTAAGATTTAAGCTTTATTTGTAGCTATTGGAATGTAGTAGTAGATGTAATCTGTTCATCATTTTGAGTTAATTGTAAAATCAGTCATTACTCGTGGAAACATTTTAACCTTTTGTTGTTTTTGGCGAATAAAACATTTGTCTAGTAAATTCTATTTTACCATTGAATTCCTTCCATTTGATCACCACATTAATATATTAAGGTAAATTACTTTGGGTAAACACATCAGGAATACTACTATGAAGGCACTTCGATGCCTCTATGCATGCAAAAGGGCTGAGGGTAGGACCTGCGGACTACAACCCAGAATGTTATTCTGGCTATATACCGCAGCAGTGAGACCAATGGTGCTCTATGCCTCTATGGTGTGGTGGCACAGAGGTAGCATTAGTAAAAATAGAACTTTGCTTGGCAAATTACAGAGGCTTTCATGTCTCATGATTACTGGTGCCATGAGTACAACTCCTACTGCTGCAATGGAAGTCTTATTGAACTTGAATCCACTGCACATAGAAGTAGAAGCGCAAGCCTTGAACGTGGCTTACAGACTTGCGAAATCAGGAACAAGATCCAAAGTCATGACTCACATGGGGCATGGGAACTTGTTCAGAAGAATTGATGAGGACGAGGTGCTGTCAATGCACTCTGACCTACAAGTTAAGAAACACACTGACGTCTTATACTGTGCGGTAAACACAAAGACCAAACCACATAAACTGTGTAATGGGATTAATTGTTATACAGACGGCTCACTAACAGAAAACGGATCAGGGGCCGGCATATGGAGGAAAGATAAACCAGAATCTGGGATTTCTATTCCTTTAGGTAGACACACCTCGGTCTTTCAGGCCGAAGTGATGGCGATCAATGTCTGTACCCAAACCTTAATTGGGGAGGGTGTAAGAAACAGACTGATCACAATTTTCACGGATAGCCAGGCAGCCATTGGCGCCCTGAGAAGCTATACGACCAGATCTTATTTGGTTGAGGAGTGTAAAAACAACCTAAACACACTCTCGCTAGCCAATAAGGTTAGAATCGACTGGGTGCCAGGACACACAGGCATCACAGGCAATGAAAAGGCAGATGGCCTTGCAAGGGTGGGCTCAGAACAGACACCTTTTGCACCTGAACCCATATGTGGTATCAGCCTCAGCTACGCTAAAATTAGCTTTAGAGGACAGGGCAAGACTCTCTTGGAGAGAAACTAAGAAACAGGAACACTCGAAACTGTTTCTTGATGGACCCTGTAAGAAAAGAAGCTCAGTACTTCTATCAATGGACAGGTGGACACTCAAAAGTGTGACAGGACTCTATACAGGTCACTGTCGGTTAAACAAACACCTCTTTAATTTGGGGATAGTGGGATCACCAATCTGCAGATTCTGCAAGAAAGAGGGAGAAACGGCACGTCATATAATATGTGACTGTGATAACCTAGCTAGAAGGCGATACCTTCACTTTGGTAGTGATCGCATTGTAGACCCCAAACTATGTGAACTGATCGATCCACTCAGTATCCTCAGATTTGCAAAGGCCGTGGGCCTGTCACATATATAGGACAGGGATATGGACGGCACACAATAGGTCTCACTGAGGCCGCGGTGCACAAATGCCGGAACAAATAATAATAATAATACTTTGGGTTTAGAATCAACTGGGAACAACAATAAATAAATTGAATATTTGAATTAGGTATAATGTTATACAAATTTACACTCATGCAATACGCCCAAGATTTGAGGAATAAAAACTGTCAGTAGTTGAATATTTATATGGCATCCCTAAAAATTAAATATTCTAATTACTCAACTAGAGCGTACCAGCGTGGTGTTGTTGGGTAAGTGGGGTGAATAGATGCACGGATATATCTATCCTTAGAAAAGATATACGCTTTATATATTGCCTTAAAGTTTTATGTATTTGGATACAGATGTGTATCGGATAGATAGAGAAATAAAAGGATTTATCGAAATTCCCCGTTCACCGAACGTAGCAATGCACATGGTTATAAGTGCCGTCTGTATTATCTACAATGCTCTGATGATATTTTTCAGAAATAATTAAGCACAAAGAACACTCGCCGTGGACTGAATATGAAACTCAACAATCTCTTTTCAGAAATTGGTAAACTAATGGCGCGGGTGCGTGCCACCTCACGCTGTGTGGGGAACTTTGCATGTCTACAAAATATCGATCGACCTACCAAGTATTGACTAACTTCCAAGTCATAGGGAACCGGGTATTAACTGGAACATTCTACCAGTCGTCCTGTGTTTATGCTTAAATATTCTTCTTGCTTCAGAACTACATTCTACGATATTACTTAACGTATATTACTGATAAGGTCTATAGTTAAGGTAAAAATTAAGCATAATTAAGCAATCGTGGAGGCTAAGTTATCCATAACCAACAAGACACTCTCCTAATTTCATTAACATATGAATGTCAGATATATAACAAATAAAAAAAGCATCCTGTTATAATTTACAAACTATAGCTTCTGATTTATCTTTAAAAAATACCTACGATTTTATAGCAAAGGAAGAAAATCTTTTATGATTGTTATTGGCAAAAAAAAACAACCTATATACCTGTTCAAATTAAACATATATACCTGTTCAAATTCAACATATATACCTGTTCAAATACAACATAGATACCTATTCAAATTTAACATATATACCTATTCAAATTTAACATATATATACCTATTCAAATTCAACATATACACCTATTCAAATTCAACATATACACCTGTTCAAATTCAACATATATACCTGTTCAAAAGTTACCCTGGTTAAGTTACTTGGGAATTATTTATTATAGTGTTTTGTATGTGCCAAATAGAGTTGATACGGTCAATTTTTTTTTTAATTTTGGTGATTTAGTTCAGTGGCCACTAACTTTTAGGAACATCAATGTACATTTTCATTTTTTTTCTGCATTTACTCCATTATGAATATAGTATGATAAATGAAGGAAAATTATATAATAATATAATATAAAATAGCATGATAGAAATAAATCTTCCTAATACAATTTGGGTTGACAAATGGTTGTTAGATGAAACATATAATAATACATGACATTTTCACTTGGGTCAAAGCACTTCACAAATAGTACCTCTCCTAAGAAAGGTTAGACCCTGTATAACTAACAAAGAAACCGTTTTCTTCACAAAGGCTCATTATAAATTCGTGAATTTGATTTTAGCAAAGTTGAACAAGAATTTTAATGTTTGTATTATTTTCGTTGATATTATTGTGCTTCTTCAAAGGAAAATATTAATAGTTACCATTCTCTACTGGAAATTTATTAACGGATCACTGCTTTTAGTCTGCATTATAGAGAAAGAGTTTTGGGTTCGAATGAATAAAAGGAACAAGCTTTCTGGATAACATACATCGCCCGGCTGTCTCAAAATATTTGATGGCACTAAGAAGGACTGTGTTGTCCAGTTTGGCAATGTGGACTTAATGCTGAGAATGTCTAATGGCTAGTGACATTTTGATTTGATAAGAAAGACCTCTTTCTATTTTGATTTGATAAGTCAGAAATGTTTTTTTCAGAGAATCTTGAGACATTACTTAAACCTCGTATGTTATTTTTGGCACCCTCGGTCCCAAGTATATTTAAATATGTTTTTGAATCATAATTTATATGAAAAGGTTTCTTGGTACTTCCGATAACTCGAACAAGAATGGCTTGCTTTGTTGTGCTTATTACGCAATTATAGTCAAATAATTTCTAAAGTGTCAGTATTAATTCAAAAGATATCCATAAGAAACAACATTTAAAAGTGGTACGTTTCGAAAATATGTTCGTGTAACTGCTTGCAAAGAAGTGGAAAACTGGTCGACCTTGGTTAGTAACCGGTAACTGCCAGAGCAACGAACGTCCTTGCCAATTGCGGTTTTGCATACCCTGGCCCCTTGCATAGCGTGCCAATAGCTGCTGATCTACCTCAACGTAGCCTGTAGTGACCCATCCGCGAACCGCTGCTACCTCACGACATGTTTCTTCGCTGCTCTTTCTTTTCAAGGCTAGACGTATTTTCGTGACAAAGAGGGTCGTTATATAGTTATTTATACACACCAACAACAATTAATGTTTCACCAGTGTTTATACACAATTTCGAATTGTGTGCTATGTAGCACCTTCGAGTCCCTGTGAACTTGAAAGTTATGAGAAGCCAAGTTACATTTATATAAGAAATAGGAACCACCTTATTATGTCTGTGCCGTTGGGTTTTAGGGTGTAAAACACTTAGGTCATCGATGTCTTATTTGGAAAGACTTCATCTGTTTATTTTATTATTTCTTGTCACTTAAAATCTTCCAAAGTTTTGCCCTGTTTTCTTCTAATAACCTTTCATTGCCATATTTGAAAAATGTTATGCGTTCTAATCACCTTTGAGATGAACCATCATATTGGACTTGGAAGGGTAGGACGGCTTTGTGGTAAACATTTACCCCATCAGTACGTGTGCTTGGAAGAACTGTGGCTGGTAGTGTCTGCCGGAAGTCTTCGGTCAGTCTTACAGTCATCTCACATATCTGATGTACTAGTCCAAATGAACAGGATAGTTCTGCCAAATACGATCAATTTCACTGTCTAAGCTGCAGTTTGCTGTTTTGAAATATTACGAAAAGAATTTTCAGACTAATTCAATTTTCAAAGGCAGAATGTGCTGATTCCCTAACGTCTAACAAAGTCGTATCTTTACCTAATGGAGCATTTGAAATCGCTATTTTCTTGTTTTTCCATACACAAGCTAGCAACAGAAATCCGTCCAGAATATGAACCAATACTATCAATAGCTGCCTCTTGATGGATTTGATCTTGTCCGGTGAGGAATCTAGTAACATTTCGGGCAACTGATTCCAAAATTTGGACTACCTAGTAAGACGTTTTCTCAATTATTTGAGATAAACTTTACCTGCGATAGAGTAAGATAAGTGTTCTTCACCTTCAAGAGTGACAACGGCAATACCACGTGGGATGTCTTTATAAAACTAAATCATCTAAATGTAATATGAATATAATAAATCTTATGCATTGCAAGACGTTGCAGTGTAAATTTTCATCCACAAAACCCCATTTCAGAATCAGCTCATTGGCTATTTCTTCTGAGAGAAGACGACTGTAAAACCAATTTCATTACGTAATAAGTATAATTTAATCTAATAATGCATAAACAAATATTTATGACATAAGTGATTTAAAAAAATTATTTCCTAGAGATAGATAGACACATTTGATATCTATCGTCCGCGCGCTGTTCTACTAAATGATAAGATAATTTTTTTTGTAACACACAACTGCTTGTCCTTAACGTCCCAACATCTTCAGTTAACACTGCAGCAAATAATTTACCAAATTAAAATGTAACGAATAGTTCAGCCATATGTTTTTTTATTTTCATTATTTAAATGATTTTTATGGGTACATGATGAACCGATAAAACATATATCAACGAAATAATGGAAGAAGCCAATGAAAAAACAATATGGATTGTTGGCAGCCATGGAGTTCGTTAGTTAAATAATAGTAAAATCTACCTTTTCAAAAAAAAAATACGAATATTTAATTCAGCTAGGACACCATTTCATACGCTATTGTTATTGATATTGTTGGCTACCAAAACTTGTCCTTTGAAATAAATGTCACCTTGGAGAAATCAAATCGTGGATAGTTTCTGATTCGTGACTTGTACACTTACAAGAAATCCAAACGGAACTGACTTGAATAACATCTAGTTTTTTTTTTCATACTGCAAAATGTATTTTAATGAAAATCTAATCATCTCATTTCAAGGTGTTGCAGAATAGTTTTAATATTTAAAGTTTATTGAATTATTTTTGTAGTTACGCTTGAACACAAAAAATGCCGGACGTAGCAAAAGGGCCACTGATTTTATTTATTATCATGCACTTTGTTCATTGGGGTTGAGCGAAAATCCTTGGACCAAGGAAGTGGCTTAAAGGGGATCCAGATGCGAGATCCCGACTATTATATATAAAAGATGTGTTAGTGCTAATTAAATTAATTAGGCACAAAAGTTATCGTCCACAGTTTGCTACGGCTCTCCAAAGTTGGGATAAGTGAAAGTTTCACCTGCATTGAGTTGCTTGTCCGCCTTTGGATATGTTAGCGGATCAGTTTGTCTGAACAAATCTCGCTCAAGAATTTCTTTGTGAGCACATTTTAGACCAGAGCTATTGTTTGATGAAATCATTAGACCACATAGTACTTTTTTCTTCCTTCAGTATTTATAGCAAAAGTATGAATGATTATATTATTGCCAAGCTTAAGGGAAGAGGATCAGCTTTCTTCTTCCTGGCTATCTGTATTTATGTTCTACGATAGCCAACCCCGTGCTAGGCAGTCTACGTATCTGTAATTTGGTATAGAATAACGGGAATTATGAGAAAAACCATTAACGGTTAGATATTAGGAAAGGTAATTGGTTTTGGCTAAAGCGCCTTTTTCCCCCCAAAAACCAGCACTAAACTGATGCCTTAAGCACTGCTTACAATACTTCTATATTGATTGCTGTATACATTTTTTATAAAGTTCTTTTATTCTTAAAAACAAAAGAAAATAGCTGGCACATCTTTGAGGATTATGTTTCATTACTATGACCTTATACTAATGAAACTTAATCCAAAAAATAGTTTTTTTCCACAATAATTTAATAAATTCATACAGACTCCTCGTAAGAGTAGCTCAATTATGTTCATTCACTTTATATGCCCTCGTTAATTCAAGAATACAATGTTTAATTTATAAAATGTATTCGCTCATAATACAAAATGTGTGTAAAAAGTAATAAAAGAAAATAACAAGGCTACTTAACCACAAATCAACTAATAAATAACGCCGTTATTCTTAAAACTGTCGCATACTCATTTCACGCGTTTAGATTGCGGTAATTCTATGCTCTTTATTCGGCATCTGTCACACAGACTTGCCCCCACACGTGACGTGGAAAGTGTGTGGAAACAAAGCATACATCACATTGGCAATATTATTGTTTGGTTTAAAGTATAGTTGTAGTTGGAAAACAAATGTTGTGAACATAAAATATTAAGTAAATTACAGCGTAATATAATGTTAATCCGAGCAAACTATCACAGATTACTCATATAGACAAATTAACGGACAACCACCAGTTGTTATTTATAGCAGGATCAGATATATACGTGTTAACACTAGAGGGAGAGACAATGTAAACGAACTCAGTGAAATGGTCGGGGTACTAGTTTGGCCTGTTGATAAGGGGGTCTGAACGGAAATTTAATAAAAATAGAACCTTCGGATCCCGGCCCTGTCACTATTTTTTCTATTTGCCAAAAATTATTAAAGTTATTGTAAATAGAAGATGTTTACAAAGTAGTCAAAAGAAAATTTTACCGTCAGGTTTGGAGGTGACTGTGGAGGTTGGTTCATACCATTGATCTACAAAGCCGTCGGTTTCTAAAATTATATATATGTAAAGAAAATGTATTTCTTTAATTTGAATTAGCACGCCGCACCAACGTAGATAATGCAGGCGTTGAAGAGAATGATACTAGCGTTATCAGCAGGGAGGTTACGTGAGTGTTAGGCAAGCAGTGAAAGCAAGCTAAACTTAATATTTGACTTTATTATTTGTTATTATAAAACAAACCGAATCGACAGGAGAATAAACATTGAATGTCGTTTCTTTGTTTTACAGGTATGACTTTATATTTTATTTGTAAACCCGTAAAGTAATTAACAATTAAAGGAAAATAAACTTTGTTTTACAGAGCAACACAACCTTGTTTTTCTGTCGTCCCTAAGAACCATTATAAAACGACATTCCCGTTTAAATTACAAGGGTTATAAGAAAATTATAAAATGGAAAAGCTACAATTCTGTTTCAAAGTAATCCCAACAACAGACGGAAAAAGTAATGTAATTGGCATAACCTCGATAACTACCGAGGATGATAGAATTTTCAAAATCCCAGAAGAATTGCAAAATGCAAACCTCCATGAACAATTAATCGCCACTAACGCTTTTAAGAAGGTAAAAAATTCGTTGAAAAAAAGGCACCACGAGCGTAATATCTGGATAAAATTGACAAAGGAAATCAAAGAAACTTATGTAGATGAAGAAGAAAATTTACAATTTGATGACGTATACCTAGAAAATATAACTGCTGGACATGCAGACGTAAGTACTTTAAATACACTACTTAAAACATTAATTGAAAATCCACGAGCTAACAATTTAAAACACATAACAGAGAAATTCATTATCGACAGATTCACAAGTCAAAATCCAAACCCAAGCCGATGGATGGAAATTTTTGAACAAGAATGCAATCGATTTAATATAAATGAAGACTCCCAAAAAGTTGAAGTACTCCGATTCTTCATGGAAGGGTCCTGCAAAGATTGGTTCAGCTCAATGTTTACAAAATTAACAGTGCATGGGACATGGGATGAATGGAAAAAGAACTTTTCTGAAACATTCGCTGCAAAAGGCTGGAACCCAGTTACCTATGCACTACATTTCAAATACAGAGAAGGACCTTTAATAGATTATGCACTAAGAAAAGAAAAACTTTTAATAGATATGCGACAAACAATAGATAAGGGAACTCTCATCGATCTCATTGCAGCAGGACTTCCAGAATTCATTTTAAACAGAATTGATAGAGAAATGATAAGAGAAACTTCAGATTTATTCAGCGAGTTGAACAAATATGAACACATGGTGAGAAAAAAATCTTTTAATAAAAAAACCGGTACAAACGCGGAAGATAAAAATAAAACACCATGCACAACATGCGAAAAATTAAATAAGGGGAAAAGATTCCACGCAGAAACCGCTTGCTGGTTCAATAAAAAAAATGATAAAGGTACAAAAAATATTAGACACGTAAACAATTCAGTAATAGAATCCAAATTGAACGAATCAGATCAAAAAAACGAGTAATGACGCCATTAATAAAAGTCAAACTAACTATAGAAAACAAAATAAACCTTTGTGGAATTTACGATTCAGGATCAAATGTATCTTTAATAAACTCGAAATTCCTAAACATAAAAAATAAAAAATAAAATAATAATAAAGGTAATAATGCAAGTTTGATAACAATTAATGGTGTCCAAAAAACAAACGGTTTGACGACTCTAAAATTAAAAATATTCAACATAGAAAAAAATATGGATGTCCACATAATAGATAACGAATATTTTAAATACGATTTCCTAATTGGACTAGACACAATAAAAGAATTTAAATTAATCCAGGATGAAAACCTCAAGATTTTTCAACAAAACGAGGAAAATGCTAATGAAGAAAAAAATTTAGTAAATTTTAACGAGCACATAAAAGAAGAGAATTTTATAGCAAATATGGATCACTTATCAGATAATCAAAAATATGAAATAAACAAAACAATAGATACTTACAAATCAGTGTTTGCAAAAGATAAATATGACGTAGGTACAGTAAATAAATATGAAGCAAATATAGATCTATTGGTAGATAAATATTGTAGCAAGAGGCCTTACAAATGCAGCCTAGAAGACAGAACAGAAATAGGGGAACAAGTAACAAAACTATTAGATAAAAAACTCATTGAAGAATCATACAGCCCTTTCGCAGCACCTGTAACACTAGCGTTTAAAAAAGGTGAAAATAAAAGAAGCAGACTATGCATAGACTTCAGGGACATAAATAAAATAGTAATACCTCAAGCACAACCATTTCCATTGATAGACGACTTAATGATAAAAACAAGAAACTGTAAATTTTTTACTACATTAGACATAAACTCTGCATTCTGGTCTATCCCTTTGCGTATTGAAGACAGACACAAAACAGGTTTTGTTACACAAGAAGGTCATTATCAGTGGACATGTTTACCTTTTGGGCTGAAAACAGCCCCAGCAATCTTTCAAAGAATCCTGAGCAATATATTAAGTAAAAATAGATTAACTCAATTTGTAGTAAATTTTATAGACGATTTACTAATATTTTCGAAATCATTTGAGGAACATGTGAAACATATAGAATTACTATTAGACGCAATAAAAAAAGAAGGATTCAGGCTAAAATTTACAAAATGCAAATTTGCAGCAGAGTCTGCACAGTACCTGGGCCACATAATAGAAAATAATACGATCAGACCAATAAAAGATAATTTAATATCAGTAAAAAATTTTCCAATACCTAAGACTCAAAAAAACGTACGACAATTCCTCGGAAAGATAAATTTCTATCACGAATATATTCCAAACTGTGCAATAATTTTAGATCCTTTACACAATTTACTCAGGAAAAATGTACAATTTTCATGGTCAATAAAATGTCAAGAATCGTTCGAAAAAATAAAAAAACTACTATGCTCACAACCTATACTAGAAATCTACGACAAAAATCTACCAATAGTAATATACACCGATGCATCAATAGAAGGATTAGGTGCAGTATTAAAACAAATACAAGAAAACGGAAAACAAAAACCAGTAGCATACTTCTCAAAAAAACTAAACGAAGCACAAAAGAAAAAAAAAGCGATATATCTGGAATGCTTAGCTATTAAAGAAGCCATTAGATACTGGCAATATTGGTTGATTGGGAAGTCATTCACGGTATACTCAGACCATAAACCATTGGAAAATATGAATATAAAAGCCAGACCAGACGAAGAGCTAGGAGACCTAACTTATTATTTGTCGCAATATGATTTTAATATAAAATATGCTCCAGGTAAATACAATCTAGAAGCAGACTGTTTGAGCAGGAACCCAGTACTGGCACCAGAAGATAACAAAAAAGAACAATTAAAAATTGTTAATCTAATAAAATTATCAGATATCATTCAAGACCAGTCAGGAAATCAAGAACTACTAAATAAAACAGGTTTAACAAAAAAAAACGACGTCTACTACAAGAAAATAAAAGACAAAGAAAAAATTTTACTATCTGAGGAATTTAGTATAAAATTCATACAAAATGTACATAAAGACATGTGTCACATTGGCATAAAACAAATGCAAAACAAAATAGGCCCCTTGTATACAGCAAAAAACCTAACAAAAAATATCAAAAATATCTGCAGCAATTGTGAGGTATGTATTAAAAACAAATCTAGAGGACAAACAAAATTCGGCCTCATGTCCCATTTAGGTCCAGCAACAAAGCCCTTCGAAATAATGTCGATAGATACGATAGGAGGCTTTGGAGGCTCGAGATCGACGAAGAAATACTTACACCTGTTGGTTGACCACTACACAAGGTATGCTTTCATACATACTTCAAAAACGCAAAATGCAACGGACTTTATAAAACTAGTAAATGAAGTGATAGAAACAAGTGAAATCGGTACAATCCTTAGTGACCAATATCCAGGTATAAACTCCAAAGAATTTAAAAATTTTTTAAAGGAAAAAAAAATCCCTATAATTTTTACAGCAGTAAACTCACCATTTTCGAATGGTCTGAATGAACGGCTAAACCAAACCATAGTGAACAAAATAAGGTGTAAAATAAACGAACGAACACAAAAAACGGCATGGACAACAATAGCTCGAGTGTGCATAGATAAATACAACAACACAGAACATTCCGTTACCGGTTTCACCCCCAGCTACTTGCTTGATGGTACAGACTTTAAAATAGTTCCAAATGAATTGAAACGAGACATAGCAAACAGAGATTGGATTAAGGATAAAGAAAAAGCGCTTCACAATACAATAAAATCACACACATACAACAAACAACTATTCGACAAGCACCGAAAGGATCACGAGTTTAACGAAAACGATATGGTATACATAGAGAATGGAAACAAACTAAACAGGAAGAAACTTGACGAACTCAGAATTGGACCATATAAAATAATAGAGAAAATATCAAACTCGATATACAGGATCAACACAGGACATAGAAAAACCGAATCAAATCTATTCCACGTTTCAAAACTTATCCCTAGTTTTCAGGACAATCCCGAGTAAAGGATGTCCTATCAGCGAAAAAGTTTTCTTCCTTTGTGAATATTTTCGCTTCTGGGGGGGGGAGATGTAAAGAAAATGTATTTCTTTAATTTGAATTAGCACGCCGCACCAACGTAGATAATGCAGGCGTTGAAGAGAATGATACTAGCGTTATCAGCAGGGAGGTTACGTGAGTGTTAGGCAAGCAGTGAAAGCAAGCTAAACTTAATATTTGACTTTATTATTTGTTATTATAAAACAAACCGAATCGACAGGAGAATAAACATTGAATGTCGTTTCTTTGTTTTACAGGTATGACTTTATATTTTATTTGTAAACCCGTAAAGTAATTAACAATTAAAGGAAAATAAACTTTGTTTTACAGAGCAACACAACCTTGTTTTTCTGTCGTCCCTAAGAACCATTATATATAAATAAAATGTTTATAGTAAAACTGGTGAATGGTGGGTGATACTTTCATATATAATTATTATATACACTGAAAACCAAAAAAAAGTGGTTACCTTGGAGTATTTGTACTAATTTCCAATTAATTTGTTATTAACGCCTCCGCACACTTTTAGGATAAATAACAGGCCATATGAAACATATTAGGAATATTAAAAATATAAATTAAATAAAAACTAGTGGTATTAAGTAATTTGAAATTAAAAGATTTTAAATTAATAGGGTTTCTGCCTCTTGGGTTTATTACGGCATTGCATTCGATGAGGCATTGACCTTATAATGTTTTCAATACATTTCTGTGATAGATTCAATGCCTTGGTTGCAACTGTGGTTCATACGCAGTTTTATAACTCCTGCTGGTTACATAGAGGTCTTTCTTCCGGAGGGGCTTTTACAATGCGCACCATAGGTTGGAGTTTTATTTATGCCCCAGACAGGAAGAATTGTTTCCCGATACGTGGATAACGCTTGAATCCGATGTTTAGAGTGGCTAGCGTGTAGTTGAGATCTAAACCCTATTGAACATCTATGGGATGAGCTATGAAAAGGAATATAGAGCAATGCCCCATCGAATACAAGTTGTAATAAACCCTAGAGGCATAAACCCTATTAATTTTAAAATTTTGTTAATTTAAAATTACTTAATACCACTGGTTTTTATTTAATTTATACTTTTAATATTCCTAATATGTTTCATATGGCCAGCTATTTATTCTAAAAGTATGCGGAGGCGTTAATAACAATGTGATTGGAAATGAGTACAAATACTGCAAGGTAACCACTTTGTTACACTAGTACGTTTAGAGCACTTCATAAACATGTGCTATATCTACAGTAACTGTCAAATTTGGATGGGACAGATACAATTGTGAATGTGTCGGGGATTTGCACCTGGTACGTTCCAATTTCCATTCTGGGGCCCTGCTAAGGAGACAATGTTGCAGCCCGCCAATGTGACCGTCTATTTAGTGGGTCTCACTGCTTCAAATTGCGAAGGCTATCTGTCTCATAATTACTGATTACTGCTCTAATAGAGTTTCGTCGTGGTCTTCACCCGTGTGTCTGCCCTGGTCTCGGCGATCCTCCCGTTCAAGATGGAGAGCAAAATTTGAGGTGGAGGGTGCATTAGGTATCGGGAAGAAGTCTATACCATAAAATTCATTATACAACTTAATTAAATGTCATTAACACACTAATCACTCGGTGATTAAATACCTGGACTTCCTGTTTCATAATATGTATTACGTGTTGGGACTATAATAACCAAATACATTGGAACTGGCATAAACATATAATTGCAAACCAGTTTTGCATATAGTTACGATATTTTGGATTGAAGTTTCCTTGATGTCCCAAAGATGCTAAATATAAAAGCGACCCCATAATTAATAATAAAATGTCACCTATCAGTTACTGAGTAAGGTATTAAACCCTTAAACGGTATTAATCTCGTATATTTAATAATATGTATCATATGTTGGGGTTTTAGTAGATTATAATAATGAAGACATTAAGATCGTTTTCAGTAGGTAAATAGTGTGCTGCTTCACAATAGTTTTATTTTTTTCTGCAAAAGTGGCTACGCTATAATCTATAATGTATTTTACGTAATCCACGAAACTGAGGTACTACGGATGGACTGGATTGCGGTGAAGATGGAGGGTAAGGAGTCGGCCGAAGGCACCCCTGGGAACTGGGAAAGGACCACCACTCGGCACTCAGGGATTTGGGGCCCACCCCGGAGGCGAGAGGAAGCAGGAGGCCGCGGGGCAACGACCCGCCCCCATTCGCGAAGGGTGTGCGAGGTCAGGGCCGACACTAGTCAGCCACCAGGGCAAGGTTGCGCAAGGCAAGGCCGGATTGGCAAGGCCGCCTTGGCCTAGGTCAGTGTGCACTCTCTCGCCTTCCATCCTTCCTCTCACACCCATGCACGTTGGTTCATTTTGCATCAGTTTCTACCACGTAAGGATGATACGAGTCACCTTCTATATTCAGCACCCTTGCTCAAAACATAATACAATGCAGTGGATTATGTGTGGGAACAGTTGTCACATCCCTGTCTTGATAATTACAATAGTAATTATTTTACATATATTTATAAACGAAAACACCGTCCCCGCAGACTAGTGGTTGGCATGATGACTTCTGAGGTAACCCGGTTTTGATCCCTGGCTTCCCCAGAGGTATTTTCAAGAGGATGGCTGAGGTTGGGGTTGACTCAGCCTCGTGAGGATAAATGAGGAGCTACTTGAATGAAGAAGTAACTATTATGGTTATGAAAAGCGCATATAATGTTGAGAGGTAACGGGAAATGGTAACCGCACGCGTAACCCACCAACTACGGCGACCACTTTCTGGTGCCTTAGCTTTTCATGAGATGTTACGCCATGGATTTATTTACCGATCAATGATTTGATTTTATACCAAAAATTCTTAATTCTTTTTGAGACCGCATCTCGGCCACTATAAATAGTATTGAGTTGATAAATGCGTTGATTACGTGGTGCTTATAACAGCCATCAGGTTTGTTAATGGTGCAAAGGTAACTTATAATAAGTAGTAATGTGAGCCTTAGATAGTTATTCGCTAATAGCATAACTAAATATAATATCTTACCTTTTAAGAAAACAAAACAAAAGTTAAAAATGTTGCACCACCAAATTGAGGGATTTGTTAAGGTTGCCAACACTATTCAATGAATTTTTTTAACGATGGTAACTATCACCAAGTTGATGATTCTTCAGTATTTTAAGCAGGGTATAAAATATTTTATTTAACGTGAAATTCGGGTGTGGGTATGAGTTTAATGTCAGTTGTGCTAACTTTATGCCATTGCAGTCAACTCAACAAATAATACATATCATTAATCAAGAGTTTGAGATCTTTAATGTCCAATCTAATCAAACGTAATTGATTAATTCATTACCTTTGAATTATACAATCCGCCTGTTTTTATTTTTAGCATGTTGGAACATCAAGTGAAACAACAGATCTATATCTGTGTATCTAGATAAATCCAGGACTGTTTGTAATTAGTGTCCATTAAAACCCAAGAAAGGATACATATTATTAATCAGGACGTCAAGATCTTTGCGATCCCGCGTAGAAACGCAAACATAAATGTTATCAGGCAGCATAAAATTCATTAATCGAGGCAATTACTAACCAAAAATACCTTTCATTCTTAAAAATATAAATAAATAACAATTATTTCTCTTTATAAACAATAAATTTACTTTGTGACAATTGAGCAGCTATTTCCTTAACTTGTCGTCGAAACAAAAATTATACGGCGCCCTCAAAATACTTTTATAGTACCGTATAATTTTTTGAGATTAATGAAAAGATATTAATTGATAAAACGCCTACACATCCAAACGAACTCTCAAGCTGGAAGCAAGAAATCAATTCTAAAATTCAACGACGAAGTCTAGAGAATGCTTTACAATAATTTTTCTTTGCCCAACTAAAGGCAACAAACGGTTTTAAAATTCCTTATTCACTTAAATAATTACTACCACTATATAAAAACATTATGTCACAACAAAGGTAAGTAATGCCACAATAAATTATAATAGGTATTATAACTGTGGATATTTAGTTCAGCATAGAAACAAGTTTTCAACAAAATAAATACGATAAGCATAATAATTGCTATAGATTGGTAAATGACACAATTAAGACAGAATATCCCAAGAAACCAAGTTCTTTTCTCATCAACCTAATCAAGCCAATATTTCTACGAATACATCCACTTAAATTACTGATAAACTTTTAGACATTCCTCCAGTCCTGCGCAATTGGAGGTTTTTGCCCTCATGTCTGATGATTTATGTCCTAGAGAAGCTGTTGAATACCTGCGCTGTTCTTATTGCGTAAAGGGGTACGCTTTTATAGCCATCGATCCTTTTTTTTTATTTTTTTTGTTTTTTTCCCGGGGGTATTTGCAGGGGACTAGAAAGCTAGGGCCCATCTATGGGCAGAGGATGGTATACCTGCAATCCATATGTTGTCAGAGAAGGAAAGGCCTCAAGTCAAAATCCGCTTTTATTGCTCCTCGACCATTTACACTTGAGCTGACCGCCCTTTGATGCAGACAACCCTAGACTTTTTCATTCCCTTTTCAAACCCTTTGGGCCACATGTCCAAGACCCCTTTGCCTGCGAGGTTGCAACTCTTACGTCAGGATTGACAGTTTTACGGGGGGGCATTACGCGAATTGGACCGCCTTAACAGGTAGGTCCTTGTGTTCTCAGATTTTTTGTTTCCCTTCCTTCGGCTGAAAGGATGCGGGTGCAATTCACCTACGCCTAGGTCAACTTCCTTCCTCACTCTTGGGTTTATGGTGGTCTTATTGTTTCCTTGACGTCAGGCAGGATTTTTATTTTATTTTTTAAAGGTACAGCCGCAACTACTTGATTTACCATTTTACATAAATTATGCGTAAAATGTGGTATGTTGTCAGTCTATTAGACAGTAGATAATTAGTGGCGGGCTACAGTATTTGCATTAGGTAAGTTCTAGTTTTGCAAATAAGGGTGACAATAGTCTAGTTAGTTTAATTTCTTCACGACTACTGCAGCTAAGTTATGAGGTCCAGAGCTCTATTTAATTACTCAGACTTTGCTATGTTATGTTGAGTATTTCAGTACGAATCGCTTCCCCTATTTGCAAATACTTGATCTATGATACTTTGAGATCATCCTTAATCTTAGTGTGTCCTGGACTGGCGCAGCTCAAAAAATCGCAAATGTTTCCAATATTTTTGGCTTGGTATACCTCTTGCTGAGTGACATCAACGAGCTCAATTAGCATACTGTTACTGTTGATTCCAGTTTTCTAAAACAAAAGTACTGTGAGTTCTGTTGGGTAAGTACTATATTATGAATTGTTATAAAAAAATTCCATATAATACAATTGAAAACAGGATTTATTTCGTAATTGAATACGGACAAACGGTGAAGATAAAATTATATTGTTTTGGTGGATAATAGTAGGATAATGAAAATAGTAGATGGATCGGTCTGGAGGAAGGGATAGCAAAGATCAAGTAACGTTCGGTCTGAGGATGGAGAAAGTTGCTAAAAATTTATGAAATAAACATGTAAATGATAAGCATAGATTCCTTTTTGACATTGGAAAAGAGGGGGGTGGGAATGTTTTACTTCCGGCATCCATAAAACAGTTGAGTTATGAGCTATTTTAGGTTTTATATTCTTTTCGTCATCTTTAGAATACCACAATCAAGCCATTGTGCACCTACACAATTACCAGCAAACGAGAATTGAAATCGAAAATACACAAGCATGATAAATGATTGATTACGAAGTGATAACTCTTATATAGTAGTATCAATATTATCGTAAGCATTGGGCCAACGTACAAGCGTATTCTAACTCTCTCATCCTTAAGAATGAGAGTGGTTAATTGAGGTGAGAAATAGTCCTGCATCGTTCTCACCTTAATGAAGTGATTTAAAACATTACGCCTGAGGTACCTAGTCTGTTATATTTACATCACCGTTTTTTCTGCTAACAGCACTTAATATTGAATAAGATACCTCAGTATTATTTTTTAAAAAGATAGCTGCACTAGAACCGACTATTACCAAAAATATAACTGGTGACTTCACAATTTTTTAGTCCTATTATGCTAAATATTATTGGTTTTGACGTACTAAAGTTGTGGTTAATCAGTTATAAACACTGTAAATTGTTTACAAATATAGTTTATAAATAAAATGAAATCATACCGAGAAGGGGTCCAGACAGAAATCTTTCTGAGCTATTAATTGAGAAAACATAGTAGACCTCGGAAAAGCAAGACGATTCTCTTCCCCGTGTTGTTACCTATTAACCAAAACTCTCCACTTGGGTTCACAAGGAGTTTGTGTAATGTGAGTACCTTAATCTTGAATGGGTAATGAGAAAAGGTAGTGGTTTTATCACGCCAGGTATAATGCTTGTTCATAAAGTAACTTGTTTTCTTTTCTTACATAATGATGCTAGTCTGCGCAATAATTGGCAATCCAACAGATATGCCGTGGTTGATGACTCTGATAGAATCAACTATGATATGATTTATCATAAGAAAGAGCTTTTGGCGATCGGAGCAAACTTCTTCGAAGAATTTGTTTGTTTTCTTGGCTATTGTGCCTCGAACGCCAAAGCATAGCTAGACCACACACCCTTTACTGTTTCGTCCCTTTTCTTGGTAAGAGTCCACAAACTTTTTCTTTCAACTTTGTTAGATTGGGTCATCCGTTTCAAATGTGAGGAGTGTTGGGTCTAATGTCATGGCCTTTTTCATGGGACGCGAAACTGGCTGAGCCATCCGGTAAGGATACCGAAAATACTGCAGATTTCTTTATATTTATAAGCAGAGGATAAATAAGATAATAGACAGGTAATAGTAACTCCCCCCTCCCAAATTAACATCCCCAAATAACGTCCATTTCTGTAAATGGACGTTAAATACGGACGTATAAAGGGAAGAACCATTAGTTGAAATTATGAAGAGGGTATACACTGCTACTATGTACATTAGTTCTTTCTCGAGCCAGGAAATTACTAATAAAGCATAGTTTCAGCTTTACTTTGACTGCTTGCTCCTCATCTTCACTTTTATAATCGTCAACGATCGCCAAACGTTATACTAGATCATGATTGTTTAATATTTTACCTTCGTCCTTCAAATGCTTTCACCAAATACAAAGTACAGTTTCAGCATTATTTTTGCCATATTTCCATTCGTTGCCCAACGTACTTGTTTTTTTGTACATCTGCTACACTGTCAAAGAGCTGACGTGATTACAAATAGGATGGTTTCCCTCCACCAAGCGTACTCATCTCATGTGTTCCACATTCTTGTTTCTGTCGATAGCATTAGCCATTAATGTTGACACTTAAAATAGAATTGACTACGATTTAACCAATGAAATTCAGCCGCATTTAATCGTGTCAGCAGTTTGCTTAATTAACATAGACTTCAGCCCGGCCGTCACCGTTTTTTTGGCGTAATACTACTTGTGATTTCCCTTTCACTCAATCCTTTGATAATATCAAGCCTGATGTTTTTAAACGTTTCCCCCAATTGCCGGATGGATAATATTAAAAATTATTTGTCATAGTAAAAATTGATGAATTTCCGAGTTTCCACTGTGATAAAAGTTTTTTAACAAGATACAAAAAGGTTTACACAGTGAATGTCGCAGGCTGAACAGAATTTACGTGTCATTTGTTGGGATGGCAGGAGAGTTAGAAAGCTGTAGGACCAGTTCGCCTAATGCTGCCCTATTTAGTGGAATGCATGTGTGCCCGCTCGATAGGGGACACTAACAAAAACAAAACCAAAAGGAGACTTTTTTAAGAGCGGATAGCGGAGAGGCAGGTCAGCCATTGGCGGAGAAGGGCCCAGGGACACGCACCAATAGCCCTGGTTGGTTACAAGCTTAGCCCTTTGAGGCTTGGATGGCCTTCAACATCTACTACCCTACCCTTTCGTCGCTACGATACTAAAACGTTGCCTTGTTCATTCCACAATTCACTGCAATATTCCCTAGAGGAAGTACTTTAATAATACCATCTCAGTCACTAAAAATTGCATTTTCCAGCTAAACCAACTAAAACTTGGAATTTATTAAATACGCAAGTTATATCCAGAGCTCTCATAACTATGTTTTTTGGAAATTTCATAGATTTTTTTGACATTGCCGTCTTTAATGTCTCCTTAACCACTTAACTTACCTCCCTAACTTTCTTACTTAACTCCTTAACTTTCTTACAGACGTACAGACCAAGGACGACCTTGCCCCGTACCTGATTGAAAGTAGAGCCTCTTATTCCTGGTTTGGCAATAATCACTTCGTTTTATCTGACTTCAGCCAGATAAGTGTCATTAAATAAACAACTAAGAATGGACATTGCTTAGCGAATTTTATTATTATTAATTTAAAATTCCATTCTATTACGAGCCACGAGTTTTTGAAGCATGACTTGTCAAGTTGTTCAAGGATGACGAATCAATTGTCAAAAATACACAGTTTTTTTTCTATTGGCAAATGTAACCAGGAAAACATCTGCCTGTTTTGTATATCTAAGTGACATTGGCATAGAAGGGGCTTTTTCTATTCTCCTAAGCGTCAGGGTTTTTCATGTATACAATTTTAACCGTGGAACATGTAACTGTTAGCAATAAACTGGAAGGCTTACTCCAACATGGAAAAGAATAAATGAGGAAAAAACAGGCTTGGAGTTTGATAGCATTGCCGGATAACTTGTCATAGCATACTGGTGACCAGTCATTAACGTTACCCGTTCACCAATATAGTGCGACAAGTACCTCAGTAATTATACCTATGGATGTACATAGTAAGTGGCCCGTAACCATCTTGAGTAAATCTTAGAATGCACATTGAAATATGAATGGTTGCTAATTTATTGGCAACTCAGTTATTCTACATCCTGTTGAAGGAATACAAATCCACAGTAATATGAGAACCTTAAATATCAGTTAGTTTTTCAAGCTGTTTACATTAGCGAAAATTAACTAGTTCAATAACCACTACCTAAGCAAAAATACGCTAATAAGGAAATACCTGATGATGAACAGTAGTCATTCTTCCAATAGCAATAATAGTATTCACATAAATCTAGACATTCGGCCAATGCGCAAGCGTAATATCGACAAATTAATACAACACTCTACAACGCTCCTTTCAAAGTGGGCTTTGATTATTTATCCTCTATCCTCCTCGTGACAATGAGACGATTTAAAGGGTGGAATAAAGATTACAACTGAGATTCCTTAAACTTCGAAGCGCGATCTCGGCTAATTCGGCTCCAGTCCCATGCCAATGCACGCCTTTTAAATAAATGTAGGAGGCCTAAAAGGTTGACAAACAGGTTCCCAAGGAAAAATTGTGCTGGAAACAGTTCACCCGGAGTATCATCTCTTAGGAATTTCGGTTCTTGCCTGTAGAAAGGCTGAGAAGCGAATGTCTCGTGGAAATAACTTTTTCTATGGTTTACAAGAAGGCTACATTTGTTTATCTGGATGATGTTTGCTTAGGCCGCGAACAGTTTATTCACGTGATGTCTTCATGAATGAATGAATGCTATTTGAATCCATGAGGGCAAGTACCCAAGGAAAGGACCACTTATTTAATATAACCGAAGGGGACATTTTTGTTGGGCACAAGGGAAGTAAGACAAATACGAAGAAAACTGTGACATGTTAAAATTAATCAATTTGTTTTATAGTCAAATAGTATCCTTTACTAAAAGTATTAGTTTTATTTTTCATTAAGAATCGAAACCTTATACTCAACTATAACTCGTCATACATGAAAACATGGCAACGTTTTTCATTAACTCCTCATTAAATCCCCAAAGGAGGTGTATTTATGTTTAAAATTGCTTGTACGCTAATCTTCATCTTTCCGCACTTTTATTATTTTGTAAAGTGGAAAATAGTTGTTCCCACTAATAAATGCTACTGAACATATATAAAAATACGTTTAATTGCTAATAACATATTGGGAAATCCGTCCGGTGATAAATAATATAGAAATGTGGACTCCCAACATCCATTTAGATTTGATCTAGTTTTAAATTTTCATCAACAGTTTCAATACCAATGGAAAAAGGAGAAGTAAATAATTTAAATAAACTTTCAAATTTATGGCTGTAAATAAAACGAAATAAACAAACTTTTCAAATTGAAACTCGATTGGCGACTGAGAATGCTGGGTGATTGCAGGTTGGTGGCAGCCCATCACACATCGCTCGCATGACGTGTTGGCTTCTTTTCCTTTCGACCGGTTTTTGGTTTCCTTTCATCCCCAGTCGTACACGTCATCAGCCAAACTACCATTATATGCCGTAGCATTATAAGGTAGTCGAACAGATGTTTCGCCGCATCTGTCTTCCTGAGATTACTGCAGCGTTACACAAATTGGAAATGCTTCACATACACGCAATCATGCCTTACATCGTTTAGAAATTAGCTCAAACTGGGAGAACTCATTGCAGATGGTTGGTCCCTATATTATATTTAAATACAAACACCTTGGTCTCTCAACAGTATATAGTTTTTAGTAGAAGACACTTCCTACAAATCCAAGCTGTCACCCTCAATTGCTAAAATAAAATGTCGCGTGATAAAAAGTGATTATCACGCATCAGAGACAAACCAAATTGATCAATGGCTGCTAAAAAATAAATAAAACTTATATATAACAATTTAATAGTCATTATTATTTATTCTTAAAAAGTCAATAAGATTGATATTTCTTATACGGTTTTGTCACCGCGTACACTGGTAGTTCCGGGAATCAGTAGCCTTGTCATTTTTTTTTTTTATCGTTTAAACCATGTTTTAAATATATATCAGCAGGACTCCACCACAGTTTCATAAAAACTTATTGAAAAAAAATACTCTTAATTTTTCACAGAAAATAATTCCTTCTATATCTTAAGCCATCTTTGTCAATGTGAATTGCTTTTTCAACGAATAAACAAAATTGTAAATTATTAAAATATTCGCATCAAAAACCTTTTATAACCAGCTTCAGCTGTATTGAACAAATAAAAATATTGGTTATGATTAACATTGATAATACCAATTAAAAAAATTATTGGCATGATCAGGCCTCAAACCCGGGGTCTCCCAATACCTATCCAAAAATATTAGTTAAACCAGTACCCGACTAGATATTAGGGAGGTCCCGGGTTCTGATCTTACCAATAATTTTTTCTTCGACCCTTAATTATTAATAATTATATATTATAGCGAAACCATTGCCACAATATTATTTTTTCATTTATTGATGTTTTTCACAACGGTAATAGATATGATTCAGTGAGCATTGTTATTTATTTATTGATGTTTCATATTATAAACTGTTCCTTTTTCCCTTCGAGGACAGATGAAATTATGCTAAGACATTGTATCAATGTACTTTCTTTCCAAAATATAGCTACTTCCCAATGATTTTTTTGTTAATCCTTTATGTATTGTCTAATAAGCAGGGAGTTGCGATGTCTTTAAAGTTGACGAAACGGGGCACGTCTTGTTCACATCTTTTAACTTTTTAAATCATATTTTTCAAATTATATCGGTTTTTCTACGCATCTTCAAATATTTTAACCATTAAAAATGTACTCTTATGCTATTCCCAACTTAAATTTGTTGAAAACCTAACCATTCATAAACCTTAGCCGATCTCCCTCTTCTTTCCTCTCTACTCATTTTTATAATCAAATCTTCTAATCATTTACATACTGATGGCTAGCAATGGACTCTCAGTATGTTTGATCATACTATTATATATTATTATAATATATGTTTCTACAATATTTCATCCTTCACATTAATAGTCACCAGACATTCGTAGTGTGTTGAAAGGTAGCTCATTAATAAATAAACGATTCATTAATAAAAACCATACAGCTTTTTTTTATCAGGGAAAAACAAACTGTTCAACTGAGGGCCAACAATGAACTCGCCTTGCCTTAGTGCTTTTCCTGTTGAGCTTTCCTCCCTGGGTGAGGAATTCATGTCAGATCACTCCACAAATGGATTCAGTTTACATTTGCCTATAGTCGGCATGAGTTTGAAAGCCTGTGGGGAGTGGGTACACGACAATAGGAAGGACAGGAGCTCCACTTGAGCCCCAGACACCGACAACTGTGGAGGAGTTAGGTCTCACAGCCACGTGTTACTCAACTAAAGTGGTTCCCGCTTCCTCTGCTCCTGTTCGACCAACATTTTTTTTCTTTTTTTTCTTTTGTCTTCAGTGTGATCTGTGTGCGTTGGATCACAACAAAAACGACAGTCCTATCAAACAAATATAATTAGTTGACCAGTAGCCTCATAATTTCTCTTTTATTAGTTAAAAGTTTAATTTTTACTGATTTTTAGATAAATTTTATTAGTTAGACATAAATGAGACAGAAAGTAAAGAAAAAGAATCGAGCGGTACTTGCAGGACTCGGGATAAGTTTCTTAAAGACATAATATCTTTTTATAATTTAATTCAAATTTTTGGTATTAACTATAAAAAATTCATTTTTTAATATGTTAAAGCATATATATTAAGTAAAAGTACCTTTTCAAATAATAAAAAAAACTATCATATTAATACAAAACAACCTATTTAATTTGACCGAGATCTATTCAGTAATGTTATATACTATTTCTATTAACGTGCCTTTTGCCACGGAACACCTAACAGGAATACATCACATCATATTTCCAAAATTAGTAATTAGATGTAATTAAATATATTAAATCTGTATTCATCCACGATAAATAATTTCTATTGATCCGGCAGAAGCTATGGAAGAAAGCAAACAAGTTAGCGAAATGAGACCAAATGTTTCTTGTTTAATTTTTTTTCCACTTGTTTGAATTTTATGCAGCATATAATAGAATATTTCAAGGTGTTGAAGATTCTATCATTAAAATTACATGTCAATTGAGTCAGTTTCAGTATCGTAGCACACTCAAAGATATAGACGAAATACGATGGTCCGCGCCTCATGCTCGGCTAGCACTAACGCTCAAACAGGATTTACAACCTCTTTATTCAGGTAGTTACTAATTTCCCAGACGACATTTAAGGTGCCCAAGTTTCTTGAGGGTTTCATATTTAGTAATAAGGATTGCTAACCATTAGCCGATGGTTTCAGTACTTGACAAGCTTGTACGGAGTCGATGAACCCCAAGAAGGGCCAGGTACCCACTTTTTATAGGCTCAACTATGAGGGGAGCCCTCGGAGGGTTCACAGACCTCAGAGCTGACAAGAATAGACATTAAATAAAACTTTCTGGCAATGTTTTCCCATTGTCTTTTTTTTTATTGATACAAATATTATTCAACCTGTCATTTTTAAAATTAAAGTTGATTAAACAAAAATCAATAATCGTTTTTAAAATTCTTGATGGAATGATAGCGTCAAACCATGTAATTAAATAAAAATTACTCATGGCAATTATCAATTATCCTGCCAGTGTCACTGCGCATATGCATGTTCCTCGATATTGGTCGTTCAATCCATCTAAAATGTTATATTTGTCCGCAACACCTCAAACTAACTTGATTAGGTTTTAGTGACGTGAAGTTAACCAAGTTCGTCCAGTTTCGCTAAATTGAAACTTTTCTCAGGTCACAGCTCAGAATCTATCTAAGGTTTAAAGTTCTGACATTCTCCTCATAGTTATGGACACTTCAAAGGCGAAAATGCAAGAGATATTCTTAAACATTGAGCTTTAAGAGCCAACAATAGGTTTAATTTTTTTTTGTTTGAAAATGCGAATTGTGGTGAAGGAGACGGCTGAACGAATAAAGAATATTAAAAAAAAAATAATACCAAATGGTTATGTGACAAGGATTAGCAATATATAGGATATTTAGGGCACCGAATATCTCTCCTTAATCTTTCTACACCTCCCAAGTGTTTGATTTCCTTTCTATGTATATTTAACAATCTAATTCACTTTATAATTGATAATTAAATTGTATTGACAATTGTATGATGAAAAAAATACTTTTTGGTTTAGTGAAAATCTATTTCCACACGATTAATTATGGTATATATTAAGATATTTAATGATATGAATCTGTGATAGAGCACGTCCTGTTTGAGAATGGCGGTGGGGTGGCTGGGGTGCATACTAGGACCTCTCCGTTAATCCCTGGGCAGGGATTGGCCCAGCCACCGTCTACTTTCAAGGCCTCCCATCCCCCACACACAAGAGATACATCCTCTCCTCCAACGGTCCCTCCTTGAGATAATTTAACTTTTGTACCGACTTTTCACAAAACATTGCTTTGAACATCCTACGTCACATCGTGCCCTCCTACCTCCGGTGAGTGACGTGGCTTGGCGTGCCAATGGGAGGAGTAACTATTTTCATTAATGTCTACTGTTGTTCAAAAATTATAGTTAATGTTATAAATCCTACAGTTTTAACGACTTATTAAATCATTGCTTTACGGTATTTTGAGGCAAAAATACTTTACGCTTTTAAATAAACAAATTGTAAATAACTACCCATATAGAATATCCATTGAAATCAGCTGCAACATATTGAATAAGGAATTCCATTGTTGGCTCTCATAACTTTATTTTTTGGATTATCTATGAAATTATTTTTGCGTTACCATTTTTAATTATTCCTAACCTTAACACTTCTTATTTATTTATATATTTTTTGAGAGAGAGTGAATTTTTTTTATTTCATTTTAAGTTAGAAGGGCTCATTACACATACGTCACTGAGCTAAAATAAAAATACAATTTATATTTAAAACTAAAGTATTCACTTATTTGTCTGTAGGAAATTCAGAAAAAAAAAATCTACAACTAACTTATTAGTTTCTTTACACATCACATAATCAGCAAATTTCCGTGTTGTAGAATATTTCATTTTAGATAACAAGAATATCAACATAAAAAAAAACTATTGAAATCGGATTTTATTGTTGGCTCTTAACTACTTATTTTTGGAAATTAACCATTTGGGTTACTGACTTTATGTGTCCTTAGTCATGTGAAAAAAAAAACCGATTTAAATTCTTTAATAGCTCCTGGGGAATTCCGAAATTTTAAAATTCAGCTTAACGGACTCTACTTTTTCATAATTATTTTTTCCCCCATAATTTGCGTAATTGTATTTGAACCAAAAGGTAATCGTATATTTCGAGGTGTTGCAAAAGACAGGTGCTCTATTAAATAAAAACCAGTCTCAGTCACCGGAGCCATGTAATGAACATGTAAATAGTACATAATAAATACGTGGATACCAAAGTTAATCCACGAGAATGCAACAGAATGAATGGTGGCTAAATACAAGATAGTCCAATAGTCTTTTAGGCTACTAAAGTAATTTTATCAAAATGTTAAACGTTTTTCTTAAATAGCTTAAAAAATACGGAAAGCAATGGAGAAACAAATTTAGAGCAACAATGTTGCTAAGGCAATCCCTTCTTCCGAAAAATAATTACTTTCCAAACTTGTAAAATCGTAGGTTTGTTCTGTAGAGCTGGTTTAAGTCCAAGGAAAATCTTTCAAACCATATGTTTCTTCAGGTGTTATTTAGGTGGGTTTATTTCAGAACAACGTTAAATTCCTTTAATGATTCCAAATTTGACTTGTATACTTTGGCACCACCTTGGGCTTGTTCACGGGAAAACATCAACGAAACGTTTTTCAATCTCTGCAATCGCACTCAGTGGAAAATTTAATACTTAGCAGCAGTAGTACCACACTTAAATAAAAGGTAGAGGTTATGTTGTTATAAACAAAATATATTATTGTTTATTGGTGTAGGATAAACATGGAGTGTGACTCGTGCGGGGTTCGATACGTGCCGAAGGAAAAGTTTCTGCCCAAATGGATAGGATCTGTTTAGCTTGGAATGAAAGCAACAAGTGGATAGGTCCTTTTAATCCTCCCGCCCCGACCCCAGAGTTAAAATGTGATCACTTCCCGAGCACAAAAGGAACAGTTAGCAGCTGGTGTGGAGCTGGTTGGCTTTTCAATAGCGATTCCATCCCTCATCATTGCCGCTTTGAAAGGGTGAAAAGTCATAAATTCTAAATGAATGCTATACATTGATTCATTGTCTTGTCGAGTACGTATTATGATTTAAGATGAATAGAAGTGAACTTATTGTTTGATAGACTTCGGATCCATAGACTACTTATGCTTTTAATCTACGGCAAATTTCTAAAAAATAGTTAAAAATTATCATCCATATCCTGCAGTATTGGTATCTTAAATTAATTGGTCGCATGGTATTCCCATTGTCAGCTTCCGTACAGACCGTGGTGCGATGCTCGACAGTCATTGCGAAAGTTTGAACAAGGAGAATTCATATTGGAAAAATCCTCGTCCGCCCAGTTAGTAGAGCTCCCACCCAATTGTATGTTGGGAAAGTCCCGGGTTTGAATCACGATCCTGCCAGTAGACTTTGACTTCAGCAAATAATTAATTATTAGTAATAGAGTAATCAACACCACAACAAAATTGAAAATTAGAAATTAAAAGTATGTGTATTGTAGTTGCCGAGGCCAAATATCGCAGAGTTTTGTGATCCAACGATAAATATCGCGTATTTAATACGTTTCAAGCCAATTTTAATATATTTCTTAAGTAAATATTTTACCTACTTATATTTGTTATTGGTTTATTTGATTTTAAGTTATTAAGGTGGTTTAAAAAATGAAATGAAGTAAATGCTTTAAAATATGACGTATGGTTATTCCACCATCATTTAATAAGTATTTCACTAAGTATATCACTCAAGAGTTTTGGAAGTATACATCATGATCTGTCACTTTCTATGTCGTTAATATATATTTAAAAAAATAAAATTTGTCGGCTAAAAAAAAATTGCGAGCCTAATACTATGGATTGGATCAGTCTACTTGTTTTGTTAATTTAATATTGTCGTGTTAATTATCAGAATCAAAAAAAGTGTTGAAAGTTATGAAATCTATGAGAGAATATAATAATCAAAGCCTCCGATACATGGATCCATTACTCATCCATCAATTAATTAAATAAGGTGTTTACAATATATCTGCGTATATCCGAGAAGAGGAAATGGAATGGTCTCTAGAGGAGGTGAAGGGTAACAAGAGAAAAAGGGACGAGAGAAAAGAAGGTGATGGTGAAATGTGATGAGGAGAGGACGATGAAAGTTGGGATGCTGGGACGGTGGAAGGGTTGCATAAAGGCAGCCAGTGTGGGAAGAATGTTGTGTAGGACGGTCTGGCAACGTGGCATAGGCAAGGGTCAAGGGAGTGCACCGTGCCCCTCCTCCATGGGCCCTCCATGTCTATCTGTTCCTAGTCAACACACTCCGTCCCTTCTTGCCTGCATATCTCTAGCTTCCATCCTAACGCTTCTTCCTCTTAGGTCTTCACAGAGTATTCAATCTTCTCCATTTCCAGATGGATACCCAACCTTGCAAAAGAATTTGCAATCGCAAAATGATCTTCCTAGGCTCCTACCTTTGTTGCATCTCAACCCCTACTCCTCTTAGGTCTTCACTCAAAGAATTCAGTATTCCCCTTTTACAAATGGATGCTCAACATTGCCAAAAGGGACTTGCAATCGCAAACTGATCCTAGGGCCCTGTCTTTCTATCTCTTTGTTCCCTTCCATCCTAACCTTTCTTTTTCAAAAATCTTCTCATAAAGAATTCCCATTTGCAGAAAGATGCCCAACTTTGCTAAAAATAATTTGCAATCGCGAAATTATCTTGGTCAGACCCATTCTATCTCTTTGTCTTGCTTCCTAACCCTTGTTTCTCTTAGGTCTTCACACAAAGAATTCAGTATTCTCCTTTTGCAAATGGATTCTCAACTTTGCTAAAAATAATTTGCAATCGCAAAATTATCTTGGTCAGACCCATTCTATCTCTTTGTCTTGCTTCCTAACCCTTGTTTCTCTTAGGTCTTCACACAAACAATTCAGTATTCTCCTTTTGCAAATGGATTCTCAACTTTGGCAAAAGTAATTTGCAATCGCAAAATTATCTTGGTCAGACCCATTCTATCTCTTTGTCTTGCTTCCTAACCCTTGTTTCTCTTAGGTCTTCACACAAAGAATTCAGTATTCTCCTTTTGCAAATGGATTCTCAACTTTGGCAAAAGTAATTTGCAATCGCGAAATTATCTTGGTCAGACCCATTCTCTCTCTTTGTCTTGCTTCCTAACCCTTGTTTCTCTTAGGTCTTCACACAAAGAATTCAGTATTCTCCTTTTGCAAATGGATTCTCAACTTTGGCAAAAGTAATTTGCAATCGCAAAATTATCTTGGTCAGACCCATTCTATCTCTTTGTCTTGCTTCCTAACCCTTGTTTCTCTTAGGTCTTCACACAAACAATTCAGTATTCTCCTTTTGCAAATGGATTCTCAACTTTGGCAAAAGTAATTTGCAATCGCGAAATTATCTTGGTCAGACCCATTCTCTCTCTTTGTCTTGCTTCCTAACCCTTGTTTCTCTTAGGTCTTCACACAAAGAATTCAGTATTCTCCTTTTGCAAATGGATTCTCAACTTTGGCAAAAGTAATTTGCAATCGCAAAATGATCCTCCTTGAGCCCTGCCTTTCTATGACTTTGTCTTTCCTCCTAACCCTTATTCCTCTTAGGTCTTCATCAGTTTTCCTCATGTTCACATAGTTGATCAACATCGGCAAAAGGAACTTGCAATCGCAAATAGGACTCTCTTAGACGCCTTTCATCTTAACCCTTATTCCTCTTAGGTCTTCATGTAAAGATACCCCTTTTCCTGATGGATACTGGGCTTTGCCAAAAAGAACTTGAAATCGCTGAATAATGTATGCACCCATTAGGAACTTCACATTTGTGAGGTCATGATTGATCATAAATCTTTGCAGCTAATATTACAATCATGGGGCTTTTGACCTGGAATCTGATAATTGGCTATCCATTGATCATTAGCCCTACATTTTTATTTTTATGATTTATTACAGATAGATTTTTTAATATATTGGAGCAACACAGCTCAGATGACGAAATATTAAACAAGCCAATAACAACACTTAGAGAGGTTGGCTTACCATAAAGATATTTCTATAAAAAAAACTTGATTAAAGTAAATGAACCAATGAGGACCAGCATAACACAGATTGAGGAATGATCGTCTTCCAATAAAAACCACTAATTAATAAAGTGGGAGTAGGATGTGCAGGGAGGGAACGCAACGGGGGAGGCAAAGGAACCGATTTATCAGATTTCTTCAGCGACGATACGAATACTGGATATAAATAATAGGAGAAGAAGAGCTCGTAAGTGAATAAGCTTGAATTTAATCTCAGCTAGTATTGCGTTTGGCTCAGTCTTGACTCATTGAGCGAGGACCAGGGAGTGGTAGTCTGCTTCCGTATCAAGTCCAGTCTTCCGCTTTCTGCCAGCTGACTAATCTGTCATTGAACCGTACCCCAGCCTTTGGGCAAGTCAACAACACCTCCCCTCACAGACTGCATTAGTTTACATCAACTAACTGTAAAGGTTAGATAATCTCATGAGCTCATTTATTAAATATTCTCTGCAGTTTTAGAACAGATTAATCTAAGAATAATTATCATCACTATTTTCTCAATGAGGTCGACACGATGTATTTTAATTAATAATATATCCAGCATCCCTGCCAAGTAAATAAATAGGGAACATTCATATAACTTTGGATAGTGCGTTAGTAATAGCCGAATGGGGAAACTAGTGTTAACACAAGCACACCGCTGATCACCTCACATCAAATTGGCTCCCGAATTAGTGACTATATGTAATTACTGGAACGTTAATAAATGGGAGAGGCAACATGAGTTTCCCTCTATAATGCGATCTTAAATATGGGGGAAAAATGATAGCTTAAAAAAAATAACTAGGTCCTAAGCTGGGGAATCTTAAGAAATCTTGGGCTCGATGGAGTTTCTGATCCACCACATAAAGCAAATTTAACAACTACACTAAACAATTCAAAATTAGAACTTTGAAAAGGTAGAAAACGTCTTGATTTATTTACTTACTTTTAATACTCTGTTAACCAAGGGAGTGAATTTTGTTAGGCTACTATGACACAACTTACTAATTAATCTTTTCTTTTTGCCACCTTCTTCATCTCTTTAAAAAGGTAATAAACGTATGTTTCTGGTACCATTGACTGAAAATATTAATGAGAGCTTTAGTACCTTTGTAGATATTTAATGAGCCTTGGTTTCATTGGCCGAATGGTTAGTGGGTCAGTTTTTATAGACTCGGCTAGCCTTGACAATTTTTTTAAAAATTGATCCCCAGTTACAGAAAGAACAAGCTATGAACTTTTTTTTTAGTTCGAATTGATATGCATCTATCATTATAGTAGTAGGCCGATTTTGAAGCACTAATTTCAAAGCTAAACGTTGTTCAATTGCAGGGATTGTGTAATATTTAACGGCCAGAATCTCAGCATGATTAGAGAAATTGTTGATGTTAAAAATGGCAGGGCATCCGGTATGACCACTCTATTTATACCTTGATGGATGAGCTAGTCGGTTAATTATAGGCAACCTCCTTCAGCTTCACTCTTCATTCAATTCTTCAAATCTCAAGTTAAGCAATCTTAGAATTATGCTTAAACACGAATGCAGGGAGTTTCACAAGATAGGAGTTGTCTGTTGTCTCATTTTGTCAAAGGCTCTGAACAAAAAAAATTCTATTGATTAAATGTGGGATTAAATGATTATTCATTTCAGCTTCGGAAAATTTGAATCTCATTAAGAAAAGAACTAATACACCATAGACATGGCTGTAGTTATTAACAAGAGAGTGTCTGAGAATAATCCAATACTAAGGCACGTATTAAAGAACATAACGGAAAAAAATCAATCCTCTAAGCTAAGAACTTTGAATAAGATTAAATTTATGCTAATGATATACAACGCCATCTTCCAAGACTGCACTCGATTGAGACAGAAAGAAGAGTTGGTTCATTTGAGAGAGCCGTTTGTTGGTCGGTTCACATCAGCCATCGTTCATTTTCTCAGAAAGACCGATAAAAGTCCATTTGTAAATAAATTAAAAAGTCAGTCAGTGCCCACATCCACTTGTATTTATAATTGTTTAAACATGGCAATAAAAATTCCGTCTTTAATCGGAGTTGCAATAAACAGTTATATGGCAAAGAATTTTATATGAATCTGATTTCCAATTTACTTATGTTTTTTAATAGGTGTATTGTATTTGTTTGTGTTCATTTGTAAAGGAGTGGTTCTATTGATGCTGTTTTAATATCAGGTTGTGAAGAAAAAGCATGCTGAAAACAGCAATATCAGATAATTATCAAACATGAAAGTCTTCATTACAATGTAATTAATTAAATAATTTGTTTATAGATGATAATGTGGAATACATTTTTTATAATAATTAATCGTTAAATAAAAAATCCGTTCATGTGTCTTTTTGACTGAGCCATCCCATAATACTACGACTTTCAAACTTACTGAAAAAGTTCTTTTATTTATTATACATTATATCGTAACTAACGTCAATTGTGGGAAGCTATCCAAGATTACGCCCATTGTGCAATACTGTTTCCGATTTTATATAATATTTGAAAATGCTTAGAAACCTCTCGTCTTTACATGTCGTAGACATGTTTTGAAACTTACGTTTTTCGAAATAAACTGTTATTATATGGCAAAGAATTTTATATGAATCTGATTTCCAATTTACTTATGTTTTTTAATATGTGTATGGTATTATATTTGTTTGTGTTCATTTGTAAAGGAGTGGTTCTATTGATGCTGTTTTAATATCAGGTTGTGAAGAAAAAGCATGCTGGAAACAGCAATAGCAGATAATTATCAAACATGATAGTCTTCATTACAATCTAATTAATTAAATAATTTGTTTATAGATGATAACGTGGAATACATTTTTTATAATAATTAATCGTTAAATAGAAAATCCGTTCATGTGTCTTTTTGACTGAGCCATCCCGTGATGTGACTCGACCATGTCACCAACACTGCTAAAAAAACACTGTTATGCTGTTAAAAAAAAGCTAGTCCCGAAAAAATGAAAAATGAATTAAAAATATCGTACTAAGCTTTAATAAAATTCATAATTTGCGATATTATCAGAGAAATAATTGAATAGATTGTCACTTGGTCGAGCGACACACTGGTCAGCGGGGTGGAAATGCGTTTGAACCTCAAGCCCTGTCATTGGTTTTCCCCATTAACAATTAACTATTAAATTTTTCAACATTAGAAGTACACAGCACGAATAGTGATTATAAATACAATTTAGTGTAACTTTTAGCATTTTAATAAAAAAAAAAGAAGAATTCGATTTCCCGCTAGTATTTAAATTCGAGAAAAATTGTATTATTATTCCAACGAAGATATTAGGCGTTTGTTGAGAGATTATAATATGACGAAAGTTGAACCGATTGCCAGTGAGAACTTTTGTGCCCCCCCCCCCCCACAAAACCTGCTATCCTATTACAAATATTGACAGGAAACCAACTGGAGATTAAACAGAGCTCTCGAGAAATATTTAGTGACAGATTTGGTAAGATACAAATACAACTACGACATGTGATTTCGTACATAGAAAACTTGCGTTTCTGAATTCACAAAATATGCTATAAACGATGCATCGAAACTGTCAGGTACGATGGAGTTAAAATTCACCCTTACTAGTTTAGTTACCTATTTTATATACGTTTTTCTCGATTTGACATATCTGTGATTTTATCTTCGGATTTGGTTTTGTTTGCTCCCATAGCCTGAATTTTTTTTTTTTTTGGACAAGTAACCTATAGAATTAAATACATCTAATGGGGATGTCTTTACATTCTGATCAAGCTACCAGGTACAGCAGGCACCGTGGATGTCAACACTTACTCCCGTGCACTACAATATAGTGTTATGCGTCAATTTTTAACATACATTAAGATTTTTTACAATACTACACTGAAAAGAGTTTAAGTCAATTAGATTAGGTTACTTAAATTCTGAGTAACTTATGGCAACAGTTTCAAGACTTTGCCAAATCTAAGTGGATTCTTTGCAACTAATAAAAAAAAAAATAGCATGACTAAAAAATGTTTTGTATCATCCACTTTACGATAAAAATATCATAGTTAAATAATAAATTGAAATAGAGGACACTTCCAATAATTTACATTGTTATCATTAAGTAAATATTGTTGTGGGAACTCCACAAACCTGTCTCCCCCATCTTCACCAAAAAGGAATTATTTCCGGAGTCTAGACCGTTAATGTTTCATTTATTATAAAATAATAATTCAAACTATAGGAAATGTATTATAAATGTTTGTAGTAAACAGCTCCCACTATTGTTTATAAACATAGGGTTTTCGGTATGCGTTTTCCAATAACAATGTTAATCTATAAATAAAGTAAAACTCCATGGTACAACTCTTCTATATGAGATAAGGCCGACCGACGTTCTCGCCTTAGTTAGTGTAGGTGGTGATGAGGATTTATTTATTAGGATATTTATTTCCTACTTTGTTATTCATGTAGCTGCTCATTTTCCCTCAGGAGACTAAATGAATCCTGACTCCACATATACACCTCACCTAAAACCCTAGGTAGGTAGTACAAGTCATCTTTATCAGGAATCGCGCTAACCACAAAACCTTCTGCACTTCAGAACACCACAGGACATGATAAAATTGTGTTCAACTAGTTATAATTATACATAATGACTACTTCTACTCAATGGTCAACGTTTTGAAATATTTCCACTCTTAGGAGGTAGAATAGCGCTAAATAAATGAATAAAGCTATTTTTTGAAAAAAGATGTACATGGTCATAAAAAATTAAACATTTTTAGCTTCGACTTTAGGACTACTGTGGATAGGAAAATAACGAAAATCCCCGGAAGGCTATGGGGGCAGCTCACAAAGGAGAAAGTGTGCAAATGTCGCAGGGAGTCACGGCTGGTTGGCTTGGGTAACTGGACCAAGGAACAAATGATGATACTGTATAATTAACGGACAACCCCACCGAACACTCCCCCCCCCTCTCTCACCCTAGAGCCAACTGCTCGAAGCTGGAAATGCGTTATACCTCATGTCCGAGCGAAAGCAGATGAAAATGTGTCAAGGCGTTACAAGTCCTGGATTTCTATTGTCTTCTGATAAATGTTCAAAGTATGAAACAATTCAATTCTTATCACTCCTATAATATCATACAGGTGGCACATGGTACAAACTGAAAAATGGATAGGCCAGCATACACAAATGTTTGACTTCCCCAATGTAAATATTAATCAGCACTGGTTGGATTTATGATATAATTAATAAACAAAACGTTTGAATTTTAATATAATAAAGGAACATCTAACCGTTATCACAAGGTCTATACACCATAGCTAACACCGAACATAACCGATTTCAACCTCTTTTCCGTTCAGATAACTCTTTTCAAAGAAGCAAATTAACAGAGATACATATTCTATCTTAAGTCATAAATTTTCCATTTGTCACACCTAATAATAAACAAGTGATTTTAAAAATTATTAAAATAATAGTCTAAAAGCTTCATACTTTTAGATACATGACAAGATTATTATCGCTCTTTTGTATTTTACATAAATTATTTGATTAACGCTTTTGTGGCAGGTGTAGTGAGTCTTGTACTTTTGAAAGTTACGTTTTTCGAAATTGGCTGGGGTTAAATTAAAAAGTGATTTATGGCAGTTGCCACCTTCTTTCTTAAAAATTAGCTTAGTAAAAAAGTAATAAATATTATTGTACTATTACACTAGTTTATATAATATGTAAAGTTTCAGCCATTTTGGCATCGTTTGAACTGATAAGTACAAGACAATTTCTCTCACTACGAATATTGAAGATAAGTTCAAAAACTGGTTTACATGGTTGCATACAAAAAAGCCTTGTTTGTTTCGGGGTTTGTTACAATTGATCTCATTATAAAACCTTATCTGACCGAGCCCATACCACTCGCCCGGTTCAATGAAGCCATTAGGAGCTGCTTGCTAGCTGGGGGTTCGTTTAAACCCTTTCATAAGTGAATCGTTGATGGCATACCTAACTGCCTGAGTATCTTGTAGCCTCACAGCGTTTATTATGTATAATGATAATGGTAATAACAGTACTAAAATGTAGATAGTAATCACACATATTATGATAAGACAACCATGGGACAAAATTTGGCACAACAAATAAAATCAGACGACGATTTCAAATAAGCCAAGAGTCGCCATATGAGTAATGTCTTGATCGCATAAAAAGTTAAAACCTTGAATAAATCATTAATTTCTGCATAAGAAGATTTGAGCCAGCTCTGTGTGTTTAATGTTTAAAATCAACAATTTGAATGGTTTCTAATGGCTTTTATAGAGCTTTGACCTTATCAAAACACTATTAACAAGAGCTTTTCAAATTTAACTTAACTCATCAAAGACACTCCTCTTAATGGAGTGATTTTTCTAATCATCCCAAGGGAGAGGATCTAGGTTTATTAAGTTAGAATGCAATGCCCTTTCGTTTATGTATACGTACGCATGTATGCTCAAGGAGAAAATCTCTGGACTTACTCTGAAATAGTTAAACTAAATTTATAGAAATAAACTAAATATTTTGTAATTATTAAACAATTAACTCTCAAATCTATCCACAAAACAAGGATGCTAAACCAATAACTCTCAACTCTATCGACAAAACAAGGATGCTAAACAAATCACTCTCAACTCTATCGACAAAACAAGGATGCTAAACAAATAATTTTACTATACCATTCTATATATCATTTAAACCATTTTTAATATGTATCAGAACAGAAACTACAGTTCTACTCTATAATAAATATTTCAATCTTCTCCACTATAGATTCCATGTCGTCCACCTTCAAGGCACCCAAGACAAATTTCCTATAGTCTACTATTTGGGAATCACTCCGAAAATGATCAACGGGAGAGGTATTTTGTTTATAAATATTTAGAAACATACATTTTAGTTTAGTGAATGAATCTCATCTCCTAGTATTTTTAAGCTTCTTCCTTGTGTTGTCATTATGTCATGTTTTCTTACAGTCTCTTGTTATATTTGGTCCTCTGTTGAAGAAGACTTGTTCACAAACAATCATTCTATCTCCGGCGAACAAGTCTCTTAAGAAATGGCACAATAACACTCTTGGAGAAGAAGCCTGAGACAGAATTTTTAAAGCCTAATTTATGTTTGCCACGACATAACTGAGGTGGTAGACGGCTCAGACGACCTCTCATTGTTTTATTACTAACGGACCAAATGACTAGATTTACTAGAAACGATTAGACTAGATGGCTATCTAGAGGACTAATAGTCAGCGGATCGGGCGTGTTACAGCCTGAGGAGGTCGCCGCTGAGGCGGAAGACGCTCCACTAAGGGCCAAGGACTCGGTTCAGTGACTGCCTACCTCACAGGCACCGCCCTTTATCTTCCCTTCCTTGTACCCTCCATTGTCTGTCTGTGATCCGGCACACTTTCCGCTTTGTTGCGTTTCAGACATTTCGTCCAATTCAAGGAAGAAATCCATCTCATCCACCGCAAGGTTTATACATCAATGAATACGCCTGAGTTCGTTCCAAAAGGATAGCCTAGACTTTCAAACAGGTGTGTGTACCTGTCTTTGTGTATTATAATAATATCCGTAAACATGATCCCCTTAATCTGCAACAGTTTGGGTTCAATATAGAAGTCATTCATCTCACAATTATGGACTTGGTTGCAGTTGCGAAAACAATTTTTGGACACTTTTAATGACTTTTTGGAATAGTTAACAAATGACTCAGCACATAATGCGTATTATTAATCCAAATATCGATATCTTGTACCCTACTCAATATAATAGGAAAATGTGGCCCTCTATCGTATGGAGGGCGCAACTGTGGTGGAAACACTTATGATGTCACTTTTATCGATAACTAACTGTAGTTCCCTTAGGACCCAAAACTTTATTAATCAGGACTAGGAGAGCTACGATATCAAATGATTTATTTCTTCTGCTCCAGCATACAGGCCTTTAGTCAACTATGCTTTATAGATTTTAACATAAATCCACAAGATAATGAATAATACAGAACGTTGACCTTAAGAAGTTGTTGGCGACTTGACATACACAAAGAGTCGATTGGATTTGGCCTCCCGTTATACCTCCACCCAAGTCACTTGAAATGTGCATACTCAATGGCTGTATTCAAATGAAGTAGATTTGTCCCATCCTCTCAGATCCCGATACATCTTATCCTTCAACTTTATGGGCGACTAAGCCAGTATGCAGTCTAGAACCGACACTTAATTGATTTAATGATTTAATGAACAACAAAACACTAAGAGAGATGAGAGTACACCTAGTACCTAAGCAGTCATTGACAGTCTGAAATACAACACTAAAGGGTCATTTTTAGGTATGAATGAATGTATTTGTTGGGACATTGGCTGAGATTGGCGAAATAAATATGTTCGATTCACATCAGTTTTATTTTCGACATATGGTCTGGAGATGGAAGTCGGAGGTGTAACGCATAAGGGATTGGGGGGGGGGTGAAGGCAGACATGCGTATTATGTCGAAAAACCGATATCTTCATGAATGCATCCCCGTAAGTCTAAACTAAACGTTTGCAATGAAGCAACTATTTAATCATTTTTAGGGTTTTGCTAGCATTTTCAAAACGATAAACTATATGGTTAACAGATATCAATATATAATATTGGAAGGGTTCGTGGTCGGACAGGGAACATCACCCTAAGGATATTCTTGGTTCCAGCCCCGGCCCTGTCACTATATTTTTTCTTTGGTTACTCTTGTGATTGAGTCGACCAGTTCTGCTCCTAGTAAGCCCCTTGTTGGACGTTGACATACAATTTTATATGGTGGTTTCAATAAACACTCTACGGGGACGTCCTGAAAAGGACTTCCTACTCCATGAAACCTGATTTCATAATAGCTTAGTAATCGGAAAATAAATGTTTTCCATTCATATTGACTTAGTCGTCATTATAACATTATTACTAACTATACAACTTGCTGGGATATGATGGACTGTGAAAATTGTGATCGCAACTTTTTTAGCTATAAAGCAATAAATACGTGATAGTTTTTCTTCAGAGAACCATGGAAGATATCGAAATTCTCACTATTCTTGGATTTAACGTCATGTCTCCTGTTTCAATCTTAAACCTTACTACGCCTTTCGCCATTCCATAGTCTTGTGGAATTAAATGCATATTTTTCGTGGAGCTGAAGAAGAAGTTGCTCGCAAACCAGAAGTTAGAAACGCCTGCTAGAAGATGTGGAAGAGAACAGGTAGGAAGGGCTCGAAGAACCGGTTTGACCAGCAGACCTTCAGCAGCCCTGCGGAAAAAGACTGACCGCCCTTAGTAACGTTGAGGTGAGAAGAGGTCTGAAGACCTTGACGCACTCATTGTGCTCATGCTCCCATGGGGAAATGCTATTCGATAGCAACCGTAAAAAATATTCAATTGATCTAAACTTTCAAAGGTTCATAAACAAAAGGCAACACTGAATATGGTTTTGTTAGTGTAGTTACGTGAAGTATATGAAAAACAATTAAACGTGAAAAAGATTTCTAGAGTCATTACTGAGAAGCTATAGTAGATAGTCTTAGATCTAAGATTAAAAGTTCTCAGATTTCACATTTATTTAAGATACGCAAAACCAAAATAAATTCAAAGATATCCCTAAAAAAAAAAGGTTAAAAAATCGTCTATTTAATACGTTCTGGGCCTTATTAATACTTTAGTTAATAATAATTATTAAGCCAATACTTTAGCAATTTAATTGTTTTTCTTGTTTAAAAGGTGATTTTCAGGGAGAGGTAGCTAAGCAATTGAAATTATTTATCGTCAAAATTAGGTTTTTTTTCACTATCATTTAGTTTGTTTTTTTTATTTACATTCAATGTCCTTACTTTCGTTTGTATTTCAGCAAATACAGCTTAGTTAATAATTGATGAAGATAAAATATGCTTGGGAAATTATTAAAAAATATATAATGGAAAAAAACTGGTGTAGAAATTGGTCCAAGGACCAACCAGTGTCTCAAGTGCGATACTTGGAAACTTTTTAGTAGTTTTTAAAAGTAAATGAAGTGCTGTATTTTGAATTGAATTTTAATCTATATGCATCTATAACAATCCAATAATTGAATCATAATCTGATATTTAAAAATTCATGGAGGGTGGAGAATAAACTTTTCAAATGTATACGTCTGGATAGGTTAACGTACTAAATTACGTCAATGCAATTTTTTATAATTGAAAATTGTTATATTGCATTATTTTTTGTCCCGAACGAAGAGGTCATCAGCTTACTTATTTTTCATTGGACGTGTCACATATAAATTTGCAATACTGTGAGGTTATTTTCAATTATATGATGCTGTCACTGGGGGCGGGGGGATTTCCATATAAAGCACTCTTCTCCTTGGCACTATCTAGAGCGGAAAATGGAACAATTGAGCGGAAAAAGCTGCCGAGGAAACCACATGCGATAGCTGAGAAACTGTTGTAAAATTTTCCAGCGAATCCCACGGTAGTTACTATCCTAATTTGGAGAGATCTTTCACGATGCAATTCACATTCGAAATCAACCGAAAAAAAAGCATTTGACTATCTGAAATCAACGGGAGGTGGGGAAACCCGTGGGTGTACTATTTGGGAAATACCTGAGCATAGAATGACATCAGGTAAACACAATAATAATATTTCAATTAAGTAGGATAACGTTTAGGCCTAACTCATTTTGAATCGGAATCTTCATTGTCTGGAAAATTTCTCGATTTTTAAACTGCTCCTGTCGCTTTCAAACAAAATCTGGCCTGTCGCGACTGGTAACCTTGAAGTTGAAGACAAAAAATGGGGTTTTCGAAACTAGGACTGTAACTATTTCACATTTTAACGATGTTGGCTTGAATTTTTAGTGTTTTTCACACTGCTTGTCGATCTCACCCATCCACTTAAAACATTCGTAGACGTCCAGTTCCAGTTGATTTTGGTCCATGATACGATAATAGTCTGCTACAAGAAATGAATAATTGGTGCTAAGCAAATAAGGAGGCAACTTTGTTTCGCTGTACCACATGTACGGAATCTTCCATTTAATGTTTTCCAAATTTCTACTAACAATTTAATATGATTAATATTACCATTATGCCTATGAATTGTACCAATTATGTTCAAATTTTATTCTTTCTTAAAAATATCAGTAAATGACCAAACCGTTGCGTAACGCCGACTCGGAGCCATAGGTCAGTTGTTAGCAATGATAATGGTATCTTGCAACGATAAGGGACCTTTGCTAAGTTAAGTTTCAAATTAAAATTCCATTGTATTTGTGTTTGCCTTTTCAATACCACTTCAGTTAAGGATTTCAGAAGTGAAAAATTATTTGCGAACTTATGAAACAAGTGCTAGTAATCATAGTAATCATGCCGGAACTAGTAAGATATGAAATACACAACAAAGTGCCCCCAATTTTCATAAAATAAAATAAATAATATATGGGCACTTATATAAAACTTGTTTAGCAAATAATGCAATTAACCATTTCTACTTGAGGCATGGATAAGTTGAACATATAATACCCTGAGACATGGAAAATGGAGACATGGAAAGTCACCTTTGAAAGAATTTTCGTTCTAGGGACGTTTTTACTTGATAGGGATCACTCAATTGGACAACCGTCGGCCCGTGTCACTGTGTTCTTTGATTAGTAAAATAAAATAATAGAAAATTTTTAGTAAAATTACTAAGAAATCTGTACTTTCAAAACGTGCTGGCAATATGTCGAGTTTTCAAGATAAAATTTGTATTTCCCTTGTTTAAACAACATTTTAAAAAGACGGTTCCACCACTAGAAAGTAGAACATTAATCTTTAAGTTTGTATGTGTGATGTATTTTCCATCAGCACAAATAGATACAACAATAAACAAAACATTTATCGAATTTTCCTTGCTATACTCTCCTGAAACAAAAAAAGAAGACTTTATAATTAAATTTTGGCAATGATTAAATGTTTTTCAAATAAAATTATGACAAGAGAGTAAATTTTCATTTCACTCATCTTAAATCTCCAGTAGATTAGGTGATCAGATTAAATGTTGTTCCTGGAACCACAGGCAGCTCCATCACTAAAAAGTACAAAACTCTTCTCTGAAACTATTCAATCCATGTGAATTTTAAAGATATGTCCCAAGACACCTAGTAATATTATAATTAGTCTTTAACTTAAATATAACGTGGTAATTAATTTGTTTGGGTATCACACGTATACCTCTATGTGTATTTATTATTTGTTCAGTTAACGTTAGTTAATTATGATTCCCATGCTTCTTTAATATCTACCTTTCGTTTCTTGCTGACAGGATCAGAAGACATACCTATTATGCCAAAACGTTGACAAATTTGTTTAAAATAAAGCATAACAGTTAACTACCATTAGAATGTCAATAATAAGTTTTTAATTAACTCAGGCCGAATCCTCTAAGTATCTCTCAATATTAGTTGTTTTAATTTCTGCTTCCTTTATTTCCTGTGTACTTATTTTTGAAATAAGAGTCTCCAGGGTATTTCACAAGTTGCTGGAAAATTCTGGATAAAATGGAACCGAAGATGCCAAATCTAAATGACAAATTGACCCAACCACATGGGGGACACCAAGAAAGTAGAAGCTACTTGGACAAGTTTAAACTGAATAATGACATACAAAATATGTCCTTGTGACAACAGTACAGGCATAGGACCACTTACTACTTCATTCTAGACTACTCGACGGACCAAGACAAAAGCGATAATATTGTAGAGTATGTATGTATTGATAGTATGTGTGCATTTACATTTGGATATATATTCAACACTCCGGTGTGTGAAGGGCAGCTCCAAGTATCGCGTTAACCAACTACAGTTTAATTATTAACCGCTATTATAAGTGAAATACGGTTGGACGTGGGAGTATGAACTGACTCAAGGTACAAATTGCGAACCTGCCTTAGCATGCAGTGTCAGCTGTTTGTTACGCCATTGGTAAATACCAAATGTATAGGATAAGGAATAATTATTGTTCTATATAAAACATAGTTTCTCTCTTAGAACTGGCTTGCTTTATGAAAGACAACTTATTACCACGGAGACAGGTATGTTTAATTATATCACCGCGTTATATTTAAGTTAATGACTAATTATAATACTACAAGTTGTCTTGGGACATATCTTTAAAATTCACATGGATTGAATAGTTTCAGAGAAGAGTTCTGTACGTTTTAGTGATAGAGCTGCCTGTGGTTCCAGGAACAACATTACATCTGATCACCTAATCTACTGGAGAAATAAGCTGAGTGAAAAGAAAATTTACTTTCTTGTCATAATTTTATTTGAAAAACATTTAATCATTACCAAAATTTACTTATAAAGTCTTCTTTTATGTTTCATGTGAGTATTGCAAGGAGAATTCAATAATGGTATAAATGCATTTTGTTTGTGTTGTGGTATCCTACTTCACATTTTAAAGACGTCACTTTTTTTATTATTCATTATCATTTTCAGCCATTTTCTTTCACAAAATACAATAATCAATAATTTCTCAATAATAAAAATCTTACTTATAAAAAATACATTATTTAATGTAAAGTTATTGTTATTCATTTTAATAAGTCAATTTTTATACAATACAGAGTGTTCAGGAAACATACTAATAACTAAATTAATATTTCTATTTAAACCATATTTATCAGTGTGATTACGTATATAAACTTTTTCAATGGTTGTATTTAAAAAAACACGCCACTTGAATATCACAGGGAAATTGCATTTTGCATGCCGTATATTTTTGGCTTTTTGTAGTAGTTAACACTGGCAGATCGTCAGAATAGCTTCATATACATACTTAGTACTTTTAGTAATTTTATAATATATAAATAAAGAACATTCAATTTTCAATGATTTATTAAATATAATCGAATATATAAAGAAGAAAATATTAATTTTAGTGATAATGTGAATTTTATTATTAAGCAAAATAAATGTTTAATAAATTATGGAAAATCCCTTTTAGTTTAGGTCAGAATCGGTTCAGTGTTTTATTACCTTAAGTTTAATTACGTAATACAGTTTCAGTTTCTTTATAACTATTTTACAAACACACTGGAACTTGAGAGCTAAAGAAGAAAGCTTGGATGTTGCATGTTGTTTCATAAATTTAATTATATTTTAAATATTTCAACAAATCATTTTTATTGACTCGATTATATGCAATCATCAACCCAAGGTATTTTCACCAGTGGTTTGGGACTTGGACTAACGTCACAAGCGTACAAGTTGTCGATCACAGAATAAAGATAGACAGTTATTAGCAGTATTATGGGCGAAAGGTTCAGTAGCAGTCAATAATGCCTAAATCCTATTTCTGTCACAGATTTTTCACCTGTTGAGAGAGACGGGGACTAAACAAAGCCAATCAGCCTGGAGTTGCTCCTGCATAAGACTGTCGTAATCAACACCACTGCTTTGCCTGCTTTTTATCTAAGTTTCATTTAACTTTCGGAAAATTAACAATCGCTAGGTGCCACAGTAGTTAAGTGGTTCTTGTCAAAAGTTAATTGATATAACATACCGTCACTCCATCTTATAATTTATGCCTTTTGATAATTTATATCATGAACTGGATCTAGAAGTAAAATAAAGCCTATGTTTTTATCAAACTGTTTAATATTCGAAATATTATTAACATTCATACATTATTCATTAAAAGAATTATCACATTTATTCACCTGAACAATTAATGTATGTTGTAAGTAGAAGCTTCTTAAAAAGGCATAGCTGAAGAAAAAGATAAATTAAAGAAATGTAGAATATTTAGTTAAAACTGAGCAAGAATCAGCAATAGAATTTTCATTCACAAAGCTGTTCACTTACTTCCACCTTAAATATTAACTAATATTAATATTAACGATAAAAGCATATAGGGGCTGGTATTCAAATACTGCTTACTAAAAGGTTGGTTGACTTGGCCATGTTGTAATTTGGGTGGATTAATAATCACTAGGTTTTTGACAGTGTAAACATTGAAAATATTTATTGGGGTGAACCAATTGTATGTATATATATCATCTTGAACATTTTATTCCCTTGTTCCTCCCACTCCTTCAGGGCTAATGTAAACTATCTGAACTTATCTTCATAATCTATGTATTGAAAAGTTTACGTGCTGAATGGTATCGGTTGTGTGAAGAAATAATTCATTAAATGTTCTTTCTTCAAAGGCCTATTTTCGTTATTTCTATTTTATCTATAAATGTTTGTGTTATTTTTTTGATATTTTGCAGCCGTATATTAAATGTGCTTATATCTCATTAGTCGCGAAGTAGCATGGGCTTATAGGACGTTTTTTAATCAAGCACATTTTGATTTTTCCGTAACTTGTATGTAGTTGAATCAGTCCATGATCTCGGTTTTGGAACGAATTTTCCGAAAGAATACTTACAAGTGTCTACTTTCGTCAGTCTTTATTACCATCGTGTCATATTTTATAATTGTAGTCTGCAATTTATGTGTGTTTTGAACATTTTGGTGTTAATTATAGGCAAATTTTAGACGCTACTTTTTTCTAATATGCCTCAATGTTCTTTCACTTATAAATAATATATTTGTAATTTGTGCTTCGTATATGAGGGTAGTATAATGAGTCAAATTGGTTTAATAATTGTGTCATATATTGTCTAATTGGATAGTTTATATGTTTTTGAACTGGCTGTTAGTGAAGCAATTAATTGTTTTGTGTTTAAAATTGTCTCTATTTATTGGTTCGAGCTATTTATAGTGCGAGCTACGGCGCTTATTTGGGTTTGCGGCAGTTTTTGGCAGGATTTATTTTATGCCCTTGACCGGGTTAGGGAAAACCGGGGATGAAAGAAGCTCTCTAGAATATGTACTGGTCAAAAAAATGCCCCACGACCTGTAGTAAGTCACTGATAAGTGAAGCCACTGAGGATTTATTTTCCTTCTGGCAGAGGTCTGGGGGAAATAGACGCTCCCGATAGGGTATCCCGCTTTCCCTGACCTGAAAGAAAATAGATAAGGGCGTATGGTTAAATAAACAAAACTTTTTCACCTTTTTTATCGGAGTACTGTACAAGTGGAGAAAAGCAAAGGCACGGGTTCTCAAAGGAGACAGATGAAGGCCTTCGCTAGCCCACAGTGTCCTGTGCTAACCCGGGGCTGTCATCTCATCGTGTAGTCGACCAACTAACTGTCTGTTGGTATACCAATCCACTTATTCAAGCCTATTTCTCTGCGTCGAAAAAAAAAAACCAAAAAGACACCATCTAATAATAATCTAAAAGCACAATAGAATTAGCATGGTTAGTTTGTCTACCCTTCCTTGTCGAATTAATTAAAAAAATTCTTGGATATCTGAATGGTATGCCAAAGTTAATTAATAAATTATTCAAATATTGAAGATTATTTTATTGATAGTGTGTACATTTCTAATGCATATTAGACGAGGAACGTTTAATTCAATGAATTCTCTCCACCTTCACTAAAATGTTTATTTGAGCAACACCCAAGAAAGTACTAGTTAGAATGCAATTCAACCATCATAAAAGCACTGTAGTCAACTCCAGATCAACTGAATATCCAATGTAAACTAATTTATAAACCATGTTGCGTTTTACTGATTGGTTCCAAATGGAGCGGATCTTCGCACTTAGTATACAAATTGGCATCCCTAGAGCATGACGCCAATCATTGGCGTGGTTAAATACTCTTGTCGACAGTTCCTCTCTCCCTGGGCATGACGCCCCACGCTTGAAAGTGTTTCTCAGCCTACTAACGTCGAAGGGAGGAGCAAGTTGTGGTGACGAATTTGAGCTTGGTTAAAAATGCATCAGTTTTGGGCCAGATGTGGCTACCAATAGGCACTGGAATGTAGTAGGTACTTGATCATCAATACCTGAAATTCAAAATTACTCCACCTTTTGCAACCCAACCCATTTTTTGAGCTATCTCTACTGGGTTACTAAGTGAAGCAACGACATTCATTTCCGTCAGCGTTGAACGTTTTGCATTATTAGGGTTTGCTCAAAATAAGTAACTAAATTTGTTGCTCCAACTGAAATTGATGCTTTTCCAAATCAATTTATTTACAACATTTACATTATAAAAATTATCTTATGCTAACATCCCTAATGATATCTAGTGTAATAAACTATTCCATGACCTACCAGCCATCTTGTCTTTCTCTAGTATAGTCATTTTCATCATTTTTCAGGTTTTCTTTGGCCACCCAGATTCCCTCGTGGCTTCCATCTAAATGCTGTTCTCTCAATCCTGAATCCATTACTTTTTTTTTATATATATAAGCGCTATGTTATATAATTGATAATTATAAAACAAAATGTGCACACTTCAGACTTGCTTACAGTACTTGTGAATGATTGGCCTAAGAGAATTAATTATTATTTTACTTGATAATTAAAACCAAAATATTTTCCATATGGAATAGTGCAAGAAATGGACTTTAATGGCAACCTTATCTTTCCATCTTTATACGTGTCAGACAGTAGTTCAAGAACGCTAACGAGGGAAGAAATACAGATATGGTGGAATGGAACAGATTTCTCCTTTGATTTTCCCTTAGGAATACTTAAGTTTTAAATTCTATGGTCCTACTGGGTAGTCAATTTAGGATCAATGAGTCTGAAATATCAAACGTGTGGAGGAAGATAGGTTAGTATCGTTGTGGAGTAAATAGCGGGTGCATCTCAACAGCAAGAGGATTTGCCGCGTGTTTAACGCTTTCAAACAAGCCATGAAACCAAACAACATGATGCAGATGCTTACATCAGTGTCTGTTCAGGCTATTTTTTTTTCATTTTCTGAGTATATTTCCAAACTGGCGACCAATTTATTTCGATATACTGTACAGGAAATTGTAATTTGCAGTTTTGCTGGGCACAAATAAAAAAAAAAACATCCCATTGCATTGATTTTTCGTCGATGACTATAGATTCCCCAAGTTTAAAAACATAGAATAACGAAATATCTGTCGTTAAAAGTTGGATATAAGCGTAAATTAATATAGATTGCTAAAGAGATATAAATTGCCGATTAGATTGATTGATAAGAAGAAGTGTTTATAAAAATGTCCGTATGTAGTCAAAGATACGGTGAAATGTTGAATAAATGCGTTGATGGACTGGTATAACGTTAGAGGCTTCATCATCACATGTAATTATATTGAAATTGGCATGTGGAACAACTTATATTTAGGGATTGGTAGTAAAAATGATTATACAGTAGTCATAGTGAAAATAGATTCTCTTCTTTTGACAATATAAAAAACAATTTCGTCACCTAAAACAAGTTGTCTGTACATATTTATCGCACATCTAATTTGATCAATTGCAAAAATAATTAAGTTAGACTTATTTTTTATGGTATGTTAATAATTTGGAAACAAAAGATAGGTGGAATCATGATTGATGTAATATTTGGGTGCTTATTTTTTGTTTATATTACAGGTAATTGACTCTGCTGAAGCTGATAAAGAATAGGGGTTGGCAATTAGCATTATCAGTTCCCACTGAGTTAAACTAATACCCTCTAATTGACGCTTCCGGAAAATTATTGTTTTCGTGATAAATTACCGTATTTTTGCATAAGGCTTTGGTTGTCAAAACTAATTCACGAAAACTACAAATATTTGATAACACTTTCTCAGTCGTAACAGTGTCTGGAGTGTCCATAGTTTTTAGTTTACTACTTTTAACGGAGATGAATGTATGATTCATGCCAGTCTCTTCCCACCAGCACTTAGCTGATTTTCCAATTGTAATTGTTTATGGTCATTGCATATATTTTGAAGGATGTCTAGCAATAGAACATTAATAAATAATAATGAAAATATACATGAAGCGATATAAGTAACTGAATAAAAAAACAATTAAAGTTTGTGAAGTATTCTAAACGAAAAAATTTAAATAATTTGATGAATACTTTTTGTTTAGCTCAAAATCTCCAGGTATGTGCTATCTCTATCGAGTAAAGGCCTTGCCAATATAAAAACCAGATTAGGTACGCTCTCCTAAATCTCAGGATAACATTGCAAAAGCAATAAAGTCTTTGATAAATAGAAAATAATTTTATTTGCAAAATTATATACATTGGCCATAACTGTCTGACAAAACGAGAGCACAATTACAAGTAAACTTTATCCACTCCAACCGAATGTTTTTGACATAGCCTAGTAAAATCTTATATGTAATTAGGGAAAACCTCGCTCTGTCACTGTTTTTTATTTCACTAATAATTATTAAAACAGTGGGTTTAGATACAAGAACACATCATTGGTAATATAAATAAATAATAATAAGGAATATTAATAAATAAGGATTTTCATCAAATTTATTAATGGGCAACGTTTCAACATACTCTGTATGTCGGCATCAGGTCCTAATGTGAGATAGTAGGATATGTGGATTGTTTAAAACCTTTGAAACAGGGTTAATATCAATAGGGTTAACTTTTAAAAATGCCATTTCACACTAGGACCATTGACCAAATGTGATGAAACTTTGCTGAAAATGCCTGGGACTTAATTCCTCCAGCTCTTAATTCCAATAATCTTACTATCCTACTTACCTCATCCACACTAATATTAGAATCTTCATCACTATCATATCTCTTCCCACAAACCTTAAATATAGCCTTCTTAGATTACCAACCCTTCATTTATCACAGGTCCAGTTGACTAGATCTTCCATTAACTTATACCGACTCTGTTGGCCTCACAGTTACTCTAAAAGCCCCATAGGATCTAATTAATAGTGTAGATTCCAATACCAACCTCGATCCAACAATGTACCGCGATTCTATCCAAAAATTCAGAACAAATGTGTGAAAATGTGTTCAAAAGTTGAGTTAAAGTGGAGAAAATCGTTTTTTTTTATGGCAATGAGATAGAAAAGTTTTTGATTGAGAAAGCAGCTTTTGATTCTATTTTTTGTGTAGTTTCAGTTATTTCACTTTTTTTAACATCATAAGTTGACCACTCTGTCAAATATTGTTTATTTCTAGTAAGTAATAAATCAGTAAGTAAACTCTACAAAAACAATAACTGAGTTAGTTTTGAGTAATCTGTGCTTGGAAAAATTATAAGTTTTTGGAGGAAGATTTTGTTAAAATAAAGTCCTAATGATGACATTAAAAAATAGAGCAAACAAAATAAATCTGGAAAAATTAAAAAAGAACCTTACATTAACTTAATTTAATGTGATTAATACTACTATTCAAAATTATATGTGAAATATCTTACAATTTCCATGTGTCAATCAAATGAATTTAAATGGAAATTGAACACTTGACGATTTTCAGTGTGATGGAAAAAGAGATGTTTCTTTCATGAACATAACCCAATATGACAAAAAATCCATCTGCTTGAATATGAATAACAAATAAAACAGAAAAATGTATGACAGATTTATCTAATGCGTTATTCACCCTCATCTCATAGCTTTTGAAATATTTTCTTCCTAATATTTACATAATAACATAAATAATCTTATGGTAATATGCAATGCATCTAGGCTAAAAGCAAAATACAAACATCATCGCTCTTGATTAGGAAATAAGTATCTACTCAAGTGCATATATATGCTAATTTAAGAAAAAATATAATTAAAAAAAAGAAACATATTTTGTATTATTTGAATTGTGCTCATATTGGTATGACTGACTTAACCCCCAGGTGATGCGTAGGTTAATGAGTTGTACTAAAAGATCGTAAATGAAATTCATAATTGAAACCCAAAAATAGCTCTTTGTTTGTTTGAAGGGTTTTACTGTCTATTAAACAAAAGTGAATCAGCTAGCAATAAAGGTTTTTCAGCTAATATTATATATATTCATGAGGCAAAAGGTGAAATACCACGTGGGCGTTACACCCTGGATTTTTTTCGGCATCTAGTTAAGGCAGCTGAGGGTACGTGACCCGATGTAATCGCAGCAATGATCACGAACCCCCATCGGTCTATAAGTGACGTGCACAGCGGCGACATATCTCTCAAGATAGGGTGGGGCACTCACGCTCCGGGCTATTCGATTGTTTAGGTTAGATCTAAGACGTCGAGTCTCTTGCCAGGCAGCGGGATTTTAAACGGTGGCAGTTTTGCCGTGCAGTTTCCTGCGTCGCTGACCACTGGCGGGATCCACTTCCACCTGCTTGCAGACGGAAGGGGCAAGGGCCAGCGAGGAATAGGGGCAAGGAGGAGGGAGGGAAGCAATGTATACATTATGTGATAGGGGCGTAGGCCTAGCGGAACGGCCCTGTCCCATTAAGTTATTAGGTATACCATGTGGCAACACCGCGTCCCCCTACCCCACCCCGTCGCCGGCTCCCCGCCACTCCCGCTACTATTTTTAATAATGAGTTACTAATACCACACTCTTCCCAAGTGCAAAAGCAATCGGCACTGTGTGATGTATTGTATACCTTCAAGATGCATCAAATTCGGTTTTGATGACCTGAGTAAGAGTGTTACCGATGTTCACAATTCTATCAATTTAACTTCCTTGTCAATGCAAATACTTAAAAAGAGTTGAATTCGCAAACAATGTAAACTTCACAACATTTTTTACATTGGACTATTTTTTTTTTTATAACACAATTTTTTGCTCAGTGGTTTCAGTATTGCGAAATCATCCAATAAATTAAGCTGGGAGGCGACTTTAATGTGAATTTAGGTTGTATTTGTTTAGGCTGATCAAATAAACATGTTTTCATCAAGTTTATTTTTGAATGCCTATATGTGTTCTTCAACTATCTCATACAAGGAACGGATTCAGACTTCAGAATGTATCAAAACGTCACCCGTAAATAGCTTCAATATATATTAACATATTCCTTTCATTAAAGCAACCAAAATCCCGACAAATAGAACACTCAAATCAATACACTCATGTTATATGTGTAACATAGTTCCTATTTCTACAAAGCTGATGTTTGGTTCATGTAATAGCCGAATACCAGATGGTAAGTAAAATGAGACTGTATAAGCGTTTCCGAGTGCATATGTACTTGCTTGCGGATCTACCGTACAGTTCTTCATCCTCAACGAAAATATATTGAATGGCAGATAAAAAAATCTTACCTCAATTATTACTTTAATATTATATCAATACGATATCAAGTTAGAGGATACGAATTGATCATGAACTTACTTAATCGATTTTAGATTTAGATGCCTCATTTTTAGGGAAAACCTTCATTAATTGAATTTCAGATTAAGACTACTTAATTAATAATTAGCAAAAACATCCAAGAGATTAAAAAAAAGTAAAAATTTACGAAATATTCGGACATATGTCTACAGCTCAAGATGAATGAGATTCGTTATAAAATCGTAATTAAAAGGTCAAGGAATGTGTCGGTGGCCAGCAATATCAACCTAGTTGTTATATATGACTTTCTTCTAGGAAAAAATAGCCAAGGTGTGTCTTTCTTCTCAAAAATTTGATTTAATATCTATAGATACGTTTGTTTTTTGTCTATAGCATTCATGTTGTTTTACTTTTATTCCAGCCTGGAATTTATTTAAAAATACCAAAGATTTATATTCAGTTCTTCTAATTACAAAAACTACCAAAATGGGCAGTGCCAATGAAACTTCAGCAGATATAGAAATCATTCCTAAGTACCAGTTTAATAGTGGGTTCCCCCGGAGCGTGAATATATACACTTAATAAAGATTAATGAAATTAAAATTAATTTTGTCTATACAATTCGTGTGAAATGCCAAATCGTATGAACTGTTCAATTTTAATGTAATTAATTTCCTTAATCCGTATTAAGTGTATCAATAATACAATCGTGATTCACACCCCCTGGGGTAACTGGCAAAAAAGTGATAAAACGTATAATAAAACGTTAATAGAAATGGTAAAATAATAATTAACAGCAAGTACATTGAGGATAGAAAAAAAAATTGTAGAGTTAAGTATACGTTTGCTACGGTGTACCATTGGCAGGAAATGAGAACGGAAGGTACTTTGTTTCAAATAAGTAGCATGAACAGCATGTTGGAGTACTGCCCAGACTAATGCCAAGGAAATTCATCTTTGTGTTGTCTAAATGCGGCTCTATTACAGTGGCTGTGGTGGAATGGCAGTGGCTAACAGCGGTGTATATATAGAATGGTCCTGGGAGCCAGTCCCAAGCCAAAAACTGTACCCCGTCTGCGGTCGCGGTGGATTTTTCATAATGTGCTCCACCTTCTTCCAGGTGCTTTTCCTCCCAGGCCAGGAACAGTGTAATCCAGCCCAATTGCCTATTTTCCTATAAGAAGAACTGTTGATATGAGAACTAATATTTTGACCTTTGGGGTTCATCTGAAAAATATACTTTAATAACTAGATAATAGAATTAAATAATGATTGGGAGTTCATGTTTAGCCGTAAATATTTAACTGAGTGGATGTAATCGTCGGGATATGGATTTGGATAAAATACTCCGTTCTATCAACCTGAGCAGATCCTAAAAACTCATCCACTCACCTATATAAGTAGTATCCTGAGTAGTATATAGAATACACCTCCCATGCTGTAGCTACGAATTAGGCTGTGCATAACCTCCGGTACCTCAATTTAGCCAATAAATGTGAAACAGAACATAAATTAACGAGATCCATCTTAATGACTTTTTGGCAATAATTAATATAATCAGCGAGGAACATAAATATTCTTCAAGACGTGAGAATTTTGGTAGGTGTACATGAAATTTAGAGGTAAAGGAAAATCTTAAATTTATTTTGGAATTTTTCCTAGCTTCTCATAGTTAATAGGAGTTGTTCGATTCCATAAAAACATCTTAAAATATTAAGCATTAAGGTGATTTTTTTAATTTACTCCCAAAAATTATATGCTAGAAAATGAGATGAAAATTCAAGTGAAGTTTTAACCATTACACTATTTCGGTTTCGAAAACGATTGTATTGGCACAATTAGGTACTTTTTCTAAAAATAGTCCACTAAAGCCCAACATATATTATTAATCACTCAACCCTGATTACACCCCTTTAATTACATACTATTACCGGAAATTTTTTTTTATTAATTAATTGATTAATAATTGATCCTTCTTTATTGGTCATGAGTTTGCTTTTATTTGGAACATCTATTGTTCATCAAGTAACGCACACTATTAATCCGTTAATTAATATACTTTTAATTTTATGCCCTACATAATATGCTTGGAACATATTTATTTTTCAATTAAATTTCATTTATTAATGATTACCTATCACTATGTTTCATTACAATGATTTTATTTTTAACATTTTTTTTTTTTAAATACGGACTAATATAATTAATGACAGTTACTCGTGTTTTATACAAGTTTATATTTCTTCCTAATACCATATGGCGCCTCTGTGTTCAATTTTATGTCTCTCTAGCTTGATCACGGAACTTAACAATATCGGAACTGACAGACGGAGGGTTGAAAACATGATGATTTTTGAATTTGAAAAAAATCAACGAAACCCTAAAAAGGGAAAATAAAAGATGGCTGGTAAACTTCTCAGAAATGAATAAGTATATTTGCAGCTTAGAATTGAAAACACAATTAATTGTGACTGCAACAATGGGATTGACGAAATACGTTAACATAGAGATTGGACGGTTTGTTAATAAACTTTATTTTTATCATTGATTCAGCTCAAACAGATTTTAGTTAATACAAGGAACTATGGAGACAGCTTCCACAAAAGCACAGCATGGACATCCAGAGTCATTAGTAAGTCAACATTCTTATAGCAGTTTATCTGTCCAAAACCATTGACTTACGTACTAAGGCCCCCATGTAAAAAAACACATCAAACATCAACTGCCAAGCATTAATAGGATTGCTGTCAACATTCACGCCTACGGTGTTTATGGGATGTAGGAACTGGGTAGTAAGTCCCTTTAAGGCACCCTTAATCAACAGCCACCGCCAACTCCTGATATTATGCAAAAGCAGCTTGCAGAGGAAACATGCTGCCAAACCGTTAAGTTTGCGAACTAATGTGTGTAGCATGAACAGAACCGGAATTCCTTATTTCCCCTAATTTGTACTCCTTACAGCTGAGGTTGGTATAGGAGTTGTTAGGTACTCGGAAAGGAGAATCCCTATAGAACCTGTATCAATCCCAACTAAGCCATACATGTTGAAGACATTAAAGAGGTATAGCCAGCTTTCCCACTATACCAGATTTCCGTTTCCGGAATGATGCAGCGTGACCTCATTACCTTTAGAATAGATCATGAAACACTTGCAAAATCAGATATGCAAGTTCTCTAGATCTAAGTCCAAGTGTACACAAGGTACACTGGTGGGGTACGATGCATCACTCACCACTCTCCGGAAATCCACAAGATTCACAAATTCCTACCACTCAAGGATTCCTATTGAATAAACAATGACCTATTTAATAGCTTACTTCACAGGTAAGTAAAGTATTAAGAGGGCAGCACACAGAGAATTATTTTTAAAAAAGTTGGAAATATCAATTTGTTACCAAAACAAAATAGTTTTTTTTAAATTGTTAATTTTATCTGTTAAAATAATTCATGAATAAACGGCATTTTAGTTAGAGTTTAATAAAGTAACAATACGTCTAGCTAGACGCAACAATAAAATAAATATAATTTCGTTATTTAGTTTTGAGCAGTAGTTGTGTAAATATCCCCCTGGGACGAATACAATCCTGCCAGGAGCCTCCTCCACCTGTTTGCACAATCCACACATTCCAGTGATCATTTGTCAGGGCAATCCCTTTCCCAGCATTCTTTTAGCCTTATCCACCCCTCTCTGGCTCATCATCGCCCAGTCACATTCCTCAATCTAATCAATTTATTTCCAATATTTATACAATAAAAATAATTTGCAATGCATCTTGTCTAAAAATAAAAGGCTAACATAACCACTAAAGGTATTTATTTAAGTAAGCATACAATTTAGCATACAACTCTTATCACTTGTGGATTCATACACCGTCTCATTCTCTTACGCTCGCAAGGTCCATCTCCTTTGTAAGAGCATAACTTCTCCCCTAAGGCCACTTGGCGCACAATATTCCCCTACTCCAGCCATTTCAGATTACGGGAAAGTGACCTCAATCTCAGAACCTTTTGTGGAGCGTAAAAAATCTTTTACCGTGATAGTGCACCTACACTATTTTTTCCCCATGTTGAAGTATTTAGGTACTTAAAAGGGAAAGTGGTGGTAATTTATTATTATTGTTCTGTTTATTGCTTAAAGGTTGTATTAATATACATTGTTTTTCTCAGCATTTATTTGAAGGCTCCTTTTTTTGACGTTTCTATTGAGCTCCTCCGTCACTCCTACTATTTTAGCTTTTCTATGACCTAGTTTAATTCTTTAATCCGTATGTGGGCAACAGCCGGCCCGCGGGCCGGATCCGGCCCGCTGTAAGATTTGATCCGGCCCGCGAGACATTTTGAAAAACCCAATTTAAAAAAAAAAAATACACTACTTACTCATACTCATGGAATCAAGTGAGCGAGCAAGCCGAGTGGCGGTGATCATCAAAGAGTGAGGCGGCAAACATCAAAGTTCAAAGCCATTGATGTTTGCCGCCACACTGGCGGCGCAACAAAGGATTATTGCTTCGCAATTGTATTGTTCTACACTAGACGATTCTAGATCATTCCTTCATTTTGCCTATATAAGCGGGTGGATGGCCGGAACTTAGTTCAGTCCTATTCGAGCTACCGTGGTGATAAGTTTGCTTTGTGACTTTGTGTGCATCTTGAGTGCTTACTAATTATACCTATTTTCTTATTAAGTTTATCGAACGATAAGTAAATGAAAATGATGTCTGGTGGAAGGAAACGAAAAGTAGATGCAGAGGGTCGCCAGTTTCAAGAAAAATGGACTGAAGAATTCTTCTTTATCTTGCACAATGGTAAGCCTATTTGTTTGATGTGTAATGAATCCATTTCGGTGATGAAAGAATTCAATATAAAGAGGCATTACTCAACTAAGCATCCTACGCTGCTCTCACTGACAGGACAAATAAGAAAAGACAAAATCCAGAAACTTACCGCAAATTTGGAAAAACAGCAGCAAATATTTCATAGACAAAGAACACAACTTGATAATGTTGTGAAAGCTAGTTTTATAGTTAGTTCAAAATTGGCAAAGTCATTGAAACCATTTGCCGAAGGAGAATTTATCAAGGAGTGTATGTCAGAAGTTTGCAGTGTTTTGTGTCCTGAAAAGAAAAATTAGTTTGTCAAGACGAACCGTTGTACGACGTATAGAAATGATGGCTAATGATATAAAAACAACATTGACTGGCCGTATGACTGGTATTGAATCATTTTCCATAGCATTAGACGAGAGCACCGATTTGTCTGACATAGCTCAACTGGCTATATTTATTCGAGGTGTTGATAAAGAATTCACTATTACTGAGGAATTGCTTGCTTTACAGCCGCTAAAAGGAACCACTACAGGAGAGGACATTTTTAATGAAGTTCAAAAGGTATTCACAAGTTTTGGCTTGCCATGGTCGAAATTAGTTGGAGTATGCACAGATGGTGCACCTTCTATGGTCGGCTTACGTAAAGGTTTCATCGGAATTTTGAATGAAAAAGCAACTGAATTAAATTTGCAAAAAGATGGTTTGATAGTCCTTCATTGCATTATCCACCAACAGAACTTGTGTTCTAAGTCCATTCGACTCCAGAATGTTATGAATGTGGTAGTAAAAACCATCAATTTTATTCGATCCCGAGGGCTTAACCATCGTCAGTTCAAGGCGTTTTTGGATGAAATATCAGCCGAGTATGACGACGTAACATATTATTGTGAAGTCAGATGGCTAAGCAAAGGGAAAATGCTGAAACGGTTTTACGAGCTTAGAAATGAGATAGCAGAATTTATGCAAATAAAAGATAAACCACTATCTGAATTGAGTGACGCAAAATGGATATGTGACTTAGCATTTCTTGTCGACCTTACAGGCCATTTGAATGATTTAAATTTGAAACTTCAAAAACAAGGACAGTTAGTAAATGATTTGTACAGCCATTTGAAAGCGTTTCAGAACAAAATCCGCTTGTGGGAGGCACATATGCTGTCTGGTAACAGTTACCATTTCACCACGCTCTCTGCGTATGAAAATATTGCTTACGCTCAATATGCTGAAGAACTCAAGTTACTGTCGGAGCAATTTTCGATCAGATTTAGCTATTTCAAACACATGGAAGACTGTTTCAATTTATTTGCTACTCCAACAAAAAGTAATGTACAAAATGCTCCAATACACTTGCAAATGGAGTTGATCGAGATTCAAGAAAACTCACTCCTAAAATCTAAATTTGAAGACGTGGAGTTGTGCGATTTCTACAAAAAATACCTCGAAGAAGACCATTTTCCGCAGCTTAGAAAATTTGCAAGAAGATTGATTTGTGCGTTTGGCAGTACTTATAAATGCGAACAGTTCTTTTCATTGATGAAAGTTAATAAATCAAAACATCGTACAAGGCTGACTGACGATAATTTGGAAAATTCTTTACGTCTTTGTACCAGTGGAATTAATCCAAACATCGATGAATTAGTTTCCCAAATTCAAGCTCAAGTGTCTCATTGATTTCGGTGTCGCTATTTAACTTTCGTAGTTTGTAACAATTCTAAATTTAACGATTTAATTTAATGCTGTAGGTACCTATTTTTTCATTTCATTTTGTTATTTTAATAAATTGTGTTGTAATAACATTGTCGTATTATTTCATGGCTGACTGATATCTATCGCTAAAAATTATGAACACTACTTTAAAATGCACTACTTTTAAACGCGGCCCGCGAACGTATTTGCACACTAAAGTTTGGCCCATAACATGTCAAAGGTTGCCCATACCTGCTTTAATCAGTCTTACAATATACCATTTCCTCTTTTTATTGTGTGTAAAAATACATTAGTTAAGAGGTGCTGTTTAAATTTATTTAAGAAGGGGAACAAAATTAGTTATCTCTGTATAATAGGAATCCTTTTTTTTTTTGTAAACAAATATATGCTTAAAATATGCACACAAGTATTAAGAATCCTCTATTGTTGAAGAATTATGAATAGACTCGATAAGATCTTAGAAGGTGTGCCCCTATGACAGTGCACAGGTTGTGGAGAAGAGGTACAGGCTAGTTATTAAGGTAGTTTACGTGGCCTTGGAGTGACCATGAGTTCATACTAGGTACATTTTGGAGGGCTCCAGTGGCCCTGCTTCATGGAAGGGGTGCCTTTCAAGGATATGCTATTTCTGCCCCTAGTGTGCCCTTCTGGTGTCTGGATCGTGAACTATTCCCATTTCTCTATACTGACCCCAATGATTTATTAATATAAAATATGGAAAGGTAGCAGGGTGTATTTGGGTCCGTGAATAGGGTTTTGTTTGGCCGTGGTGAAGAGGTTTGCACAACAATCTATAAAACTATAAGAGCTCGCGAGAATCTGTCTTTTCTTCAAAGTAAATTCAATCTAATTCACGTCAGTATAGTCATTCTGTCATTTAAAGTATTATTTAAAAATAAAATTAATAATTACATTCTAAACGGATGGGTATTGGTAAATACAAAATATGGTTGTTGTTTATAAGTAGTAATTTACACGGCTATATATTATATCATGTATATCATTCTAAAAGTTTTTTACCATTTCATAGAACCGCTGGACGTAAATATACGGCTGATCCATCAAAACGGAGTTCTTAGCAAGTAGATGGTCTTCACACAGGTAGTTAAAATGTAATATAATTCAAAACAAAATAAAAGAAAAACCTACTGGTGTCTATTATTAAAACTATTTGAGAGTCAGTCGATTTTATAATTTCTGACTGGAGTACGTCATCTGCGTATACAAGTAGAGTTTACCTATTAACTATTCTTTTGAGTCAATTATTATCTTGTACTATCAGATAACTATCATTTCTTTATGTCGTATTACAAATCGCGAAGAGAAACAAGCATATAGGTCATAGGTAATGGCAGCCGATGCGGTATGTAGGTAACGGCTGAAAAGCCATTTTGTTTGGATTTAAATTCATGGTAAAGGAAACATTTGTACGAATGAGGACTCATGGAATATGCATTGTATAGTTCCTCAGAGGTTTTATGGCTGTTGATACCGTTTGTATGCTATGGTAAAAAGTAGAACACTTTTTTGTTATTGTTTTTTAGTTCTTTATTGCGATAAAATTACAATCTGCCTTATTGAACAATCAGTAATTGTGATAAATTTTCATTCACTTGCACATTTATACAGTATTTACAAACAGCCCAGAGACCTCCCGAATTCACATGGTTGTCACCTTCCTCGCATGCGAAAGAGGAAGCGGAGTCTTGGGAAGTCCCCCACGCTCCACCGTCAGCCACGTCACCGGATACGAGCCAGTGGAGGCTGACCAAGAGCGCGAGAGCCACAGACGCTCAGGACATGACTAGAGAAACTGGCCATTGCCAGGACTCCCACTGTCACTTATTTATAGCAGGTCACGAGGCCACTGCCGTTTTAGTCTCCGAGGAGGATTATAGGGATGAGTGGTGCAGTGCAATGGGTTGGATATGTTTCTATGGCATTTTATGAACTTGGAAGGGATGAGTTCTAGAATCTAGGGTATATTAAGACCGTTATGAAGGGTTTTGTTGCTGACGTAATAAGGGGCATTTGCTATTGTTCTCAGGACTTCTGATTGAAAGGATTGCAAAATGAGGATTGCTTCATGTTCGACTATTTTGCTGTCCCCCATAGCTCTATTCCGTATGTCCAGATTGGCTTAAGTATAACTTTGTAAATTAGTAATTTATTTTCTGTGTGTCTTTCAAAGTAGTCTGTACCGTTGTCCAAAGTGTCTGTTTGGTTCTTGTCTTTTTACCCTCGTGTGTGGGTTCCATGTCAGCCTGATGTTTCAGGGCGTTTTACATGTTTTACATTCGTTCATTCACTGGTTATCTAAATACGGAGAAAAAGTGAAGGAAACACTAACTGTCCAGTGTTTTGAACCGAATCCCTTCATATAAGGAAAGGATCCTCAACCACTACACCATGTAGGAGCCCATTATTCTATTCTGGATGAACGCAAGGCCTCATAGTTTCGCCGAGTCTGGGCCAGTCAGAGCTTCGTGGAATTCAAGCCCATCTCCATTCAGAACAGACCACCGAGAGGAAATGCTGAAGAGTGTGCCTTCGGCTTAAATGCACACCGAAAAACCCTTACTTTTCACTTAAAGGATCAAAAAAACTAGTGGATTATCGAAACCCTTGCCATTTTTTTTTACAAAACCATAAACCCTTGTCTTTTTACCTTTGTGTTTGTCTGACTGCCTGTTCTAGTATTTGTGAGTCCACTATTTAAGCTAGTGACAGAAAATTTTACTTAAAAGACCCATTTGATATCATATATATTTAAAAAATAAATAAAAGTGAATTAACGAATTTTTTTTTAAATGTATTATGTGATTGTAAAATAAATATTAGACATTGTTCACCAAAACTGTTTCACTTCATTTGTTAAACCATATCAGTAACGAAAAATTGCCTTTGCGACCAGTAAAAACATTTAATACAATGATTTATTTGATCTTTAATAGAGAATTACATTTTGGTTATACAGCATTATTAAATGTGATGTAAGAATTCATTCAGGCCTATGTACAATTCCATTCACAAAATATATACAGCAAACTACAAAAATTATAAGAAAAAATTATAGAGAAATATATACTTTTTTAATATCAAGCTATTACTAGCACTTAATCATGCTTTATGTACACGGCTATATTTTTCATGTCTTCCTAATATCTACCAGGACTTACATGTAAAATATCACGTTTCTAGCTTGACATGGTGTTCCCAATGACCAAAATAATGGTTTCTGGTTTGGAAACATAAACCTATTGGAATCAGCTGAAATACATTTAATAAACTTATTTTTGGAATATCTATGAAGTCAGTTCTGCATGCTTAACCGTGGGGAAAAATTATAACTTTAAACCTTCAATTGCTTTTGAGCTGGGACTTGAAAAATCTTTAACATTAGTGAATTCTTTTCATTCTCCTCGTTATTGCCTTCAATTATAAACTAATTGGCGTATTTCAAAGTGTGGTGGAATCTATCTTTAAAATTTCAGTGCCATTGATTTTCCGAGCCCTATCGTAGAACGTCCTAAATACAGGAATACGAACAAATTACGGGGCTGCCTTGGACGAGTCCTTCGGTTTTAAATTTATCAGTATATTTCTCCTAAATTAAAATTTATGTGTACTTCAATTAAGACTTTAGCCGTAGTAAAGAGCGATGATGTTGGGCAGTCTTTTGCTTTTAGACTAGATACATTGCATATCAGCATGAGATAATTTTATTATGCAATAAATTAGAAATAAATCGATTTGATTTGAATTTATCGACCGTCAGTCAATCTGGGTAGATTGCCAACTGTATCGAGGAAGTTTTAAAAATCAATGCTGGATGAGAGGGATGGTACGGGGACAGTAGAGAGGGACTTGGAGCCGATAATTTGCCTGCTTGCTACAGTTAACCCGGCCACTGGTGAGGGGTTTCGGGGAGTGGGTTTTTCAACGGTGACAAACTTCCTTTATATCGGCCACAAAAATTCCATTGGTTAAAGCTGTATTCAGCACTGCCTCAAAATAGACTGATAACCTTTTCGCTAAAATACAATTGCGCAAAGTATGGAAAAAACTATTAAAAGAGATTTAACAAGTCCCAACTCAATTTCAAAATCATCTTTATTTTTAATTACTGAAATAAAAAAAAAGAAATATTTTTTTCAACGTAGGAGTTGGAAATACACGATCTAATTATACACAGTTGAAGTAAATTTATATGAATAACAATAAAAACATTGGTTGGGTGATTCGCACAATTTAAGTAAACGGAAGTGGAAATGGAATGAAATACTAATGAAGGAAATTAGTGGAATCTATACTAGACAAGTAGCATACTGAATCATTACAATTCCACGAACTTTGTTGTTCTTTTTTGAATTCCACCAAGTCTTGGATGGGTCATCATTATATACAGAACGTTGAATAATACAGTCATAACATTTGATTTGTTGTCAGTATCAGCTGTTGTTTCGATATTAAATCTAGCAGCTTGCCCCATCTCAGAAGCCAATGAAGATTTTAAGCTCTGATTTGCATGGTTTGTTAGTTTTTCGAAACCAGAGACCAGGTGTGAGTCATTCACCTGTTCAAGTTTACGCAATCGTAACGAACCCTTAAATGTGTGACGCGTCACTCCTGATAATAATTTCTTCACCGTTACTAAGTACTCATTTAGGTAATGGAAACAAAAACCAAAGATATTCAAAAAAAATTTTTTTCAGAGACAACAATATAAAGTGCATGTCCCAGCCGACTTCAAAAGATTTTTTTTATTTTGTTGACATAGCTGTTCATTTGTCTAAGGCGGTTTAATAGATCAATTGATCTCTTTTATAAGTCTTTATTAAAAAAAAAAAAGCGTGTAGTTATTTTATAATCATTTAATAAAAGAGTGCAACGAGTATACCTCGATATTGTATTACTTTCTACATCTCATTCATTAATACATATTTAAAAATCTAATTAAGTTCATAACCGATGAATAAAAAAAATTGGGAAAAAAATTTTTCGATTTAAGGAATCAAAATCTACACTGATTATGTTTTATGGCTTATAAGTACTGTATTCTTATCACGTACAACTCCCCAAAGACCCAAATATATACTGCGCTGTAGTAGGTTATATGTTGGCCTACAGGCGCAAGGAGGCTAGAGCAAATGCAAATGTTGAGCTGGTCAGTGACCGTAGAAGCAGCATCTTCAAACCGTTCGCTCCCCCTCCTTAACCACCTCCCCCCCCCTCACTGCTTTTCCCCCGCCTCCGAAACCATCTGGCCATGCCAATGAACGGAAATCCTAACAACTCCCATAAAACATCTAGCGCTGAGCTAAACATCAACATCACATGGCATCCACCAAACTTCATCCAGCCATAAAAACTCATTTCTTCAAGCAGAATACCGCTTGTTGCCTTAGCCAATATAAAGTGCATAGGTTGGAATACTTTCAATAGCTACAACTTAAACACTCCTCAAAAATTGAACTAGATAAAATGGATTAAATGAATTTCTGGCCAAGAATCAGTATTAAGAGTGTGATATAGAAAAATAAGGATTCGCATGATGGAACTTGGTCATCATTTGTAAGATAATGTTCAAAAGCTATATTAAGCCATTGAAACAATTGAAAATGAAGCTTGATAAGTAAAGTTCCTCTTTAATGAGCCAATCAATCAAGTAATACACCCAGCGATAATGTAGCTTATTACTCCCACTTTTTCTTCATATTCAGCTATCAATAACTTTTGAAATTTGGTTAAATATAAATAGATTTAAATTATTAGAGGACCCGTGTCCCATGAAAATGTTGATTTTTCAGATCAAATCTATTTGTTTCCAATATTTACATAATAAAAATAATCTTATGCTAATAACACTATGATCACCGTACTAGATTATGAATAAAATGTGCACTGAAGGATAGGAAAAAACATAACGGAAAAAAAAAAAAAATTAGATGCTGATAGAAAAGAATTCCTTCATAATATTAATAATATATTGTGCTCAAGCCCTTACGTTTGGATAATTTATCTATATTAGCAATGTAATGAAGTAATGGATTCTCGCTATCTTCATACTTACCTATAACTTTTGTAGTTATCGATTTTAAAATATTAGATACTATGTGCTATTTGACTATTGTAGTCCACCTAGTTTTGTCAAATAATATTCTTAGAAACTTATTTTGGATTATTTTTGAAGTTCGCTAATATTGTTATGACTGGCAGTGCGTAGGTTAATATGGGTATTAAGTTTAGAATTTCTACTGATAAATGGGAAGAGGACGGATATAGCGTTATGCGGTCGAGCATATGTGGGTTGAAAGTAAGTCTGCTGTCCCACCACCAATTTTTCACTTGAACATATTCATTTGAAAAAGGGGTTCTATTCCATTCTTTTTTTACATGGAGTTATCCTAGGAAGGATTTCATTATGAGTGGCCGCTGTATATTGTTGATTAGCAGGAGGAGAAGCGTCCCGTGGGTGGGAAGCCGACGAAGACCTGGGGTGGAGTTGCCAGCGAGTGCATTTAACACATGCGCGCCTACTTCCTTGCGGAGAATAAGTAATTATAGATAGAAGCAGATGTTCTCAACGGGGGTTCAGACCTTGAAGCCCCTTCGCCCACTTAAACACTATCAACTCGTCCTCATCCTACATGCACTAACTCCAATTCAATTTCCAACATCAAAAGCCATTAGATTTTTAGAATTCCTATTTTATTAAAACCACTTCTTATCGCAAAGTTTTCTTCAGATCGGCATGGAAAATCCCAAATTGCAAATTCAAAATAAATGTTAATCAATGCTAGTAGAGTCAAGGATCAACAGCCTTACCAACATATCTGCATTATTTCAATTATTTTATTATTTTTACCGATCAATCTTATGATATTATGAATTTAATTTGCATTTTTTAAAATGCACATATAAACGAAATGAACAGCTCAACCAGAAACTGAAGCAATAACAGGAAATACCTATGGGAATCTAATCATTTCTTAAATATTTATTTAAAGACTCTGAAACAACTACAGAGATTATTGGCCAAAAATTGTTTGGCTCTGTCATTGAAATTGAGTTTTCAACAAATCAAAATAATTGTAAATATTTGGAATATGGATTAAAAAAACTTATTGAAATAGTCACGAGCCCGATTCCCCCCCCCCGTTCATTATACAGCTATTATATTATATTATACTTATTATTATCATTTAGCTATAATCAAAACATGCAACAGATATCCTGTGGTGTTGTTATGTTAAACGTAGTCACCTTCACACAACGTTAATAAATTTTCAGGTCGACTAGACCATTTAATACATTATATATTATTTAATAATCAGTTATATTTGCAATAAATATTGAGAACAATGGACTTTCTCCGAGTAAATTGTATAAATTTCAGTAGATGGCTTTGGTCCTTCCGATATTATCATGCTGCACTCCTGTTATATTTTCGTCAAATTTATTAATGGACAACATTTCGGCATACTATGAATGTCTACATCAGGTCCTATGTTTCGAAAGTAAATTTGACAAACAAAAATTTGCTAACAGGCATCTAAAATGGTGGATGGTAAACACCCCCGCCAATTGTAAAGTCCAACTTTAAAATAAATATCATGATGTACAATAAGATAATTCAAAATACCATAATGCAGAAGAGAAGGACAATGAGACAATGTTAGGTTACGTTAGTTACTACCTTTCTGTTCGAAATTAATCCTTAGGTCTATTCTAAACATTTTCTTGAGCATCTAAATGGAAAATTTCCACAAATATCAAATGTAAAATAGGACTTCATAAGCGTTTTCATGGAGTGGAATGAATTGTGAAATATTATCAGAAACAAGGAAAAATAAACTGTGATTTAGGAGCCGTAAGGTTGGTATTGCATGATCTGATAGAGGAAGGAAAAACCATGATAATACTATTGTAACTGTGGCATGCCATTAAGAACCTACGACGTGAAATGCTCAGGAATTGTAACATCCCATGACCATAAACATCCCCTGACCAAGACCTGTTAGATCTCCCACAGCAGAATCCTCACCTCACACATAGCCACTTCCTGCGCAAATAAAGTACGATGGTGGGCTGAAAAGTTTCTGACCTCAACATGAAGATAGCAGCAGTCGTAAATAAAAGCTAGTGAATTTCGTTGTTCATCTGTTGACAGTTACTCGCCAAAGTTTCAGCCATTTTGGACGCGGAGTTGATGTGTAACAGTCGTTTGAGTGAGTCGGTCTGAGTGTTTTTATGAAAATGGACAAAATCGAGTATCGAGCTGTCATTAAATATTTGTTTTTGAAAGGCAATACGCCTACGCAAATCAAAGATGAGTTGAATTCTGTGTATGGGGACTCTGCACCATCATTTACCACAGTGAAATTTTAGGCAGCTGAATTTAAACGTGGTCGCAAGAGCTTGGGAGACGATGAACGTTCGGGACGTCCAAAAACTGCAACTACCGACGAAAACATCGCCAAATTTCACCAAATGGTGCTAGACGACCGTCGAATTAAAGTGAGAGAGATAGCAGAGGTTATGAACATGTCAAAGAAACGTGTTTGTCACATATTTAATCAACATTTAGAGATGAGAAAGCTGTCCGCGCGTTGTGTGCCACGTTTGCTTACGTTAGACCAAAAACGTGTTCGAATAAACATTTCCAACGCTCTGTTGGCGCAGTTTTGGCACCAATAAATTACTGTGAATGAAACTTGAATACACCATTATACGCCCGAAACAAAAATACAGTCCAAACAGTGGACTGCAAAGGGGGAACCGGCTCCCAAAAAAGCAAAAACTGTTTTTTCGGCTGGGAAAGTGATGGTGATTGTTTTTTTGGGATAGTCATGGAGTTATTTTAATCGATTATCTTCAAAAAGGAAAAACCATTACAATAGCATACTACGCATCATTACTTGACAAGCTGAAGGCAGAACTTGCGGAAAAACGGCCACATTTGCAGAAAAAGAAAATCCTGTTTCACCAAGACAACGCACCGTCTCACACCTCAGTGGTTGTCTTGGCGAAAATCCATGAATTACGGTTTCAACTGCTTGACCATCCGCCTTACTCACCAGATCTAGTCCCAAGCGACTTCTTTTTGTTCCCTCATCTAAAAATTGCGCTCGGAGGACAGAGATTTTCGTCAAATGAAGAGGCAATAACCTTTGTGAACGATTATTTTGCAGAGAAAAACGCCGAGTACTATTTGGACGGGTTACAGAGATGGGAGCATCGCTGGGAGAAGTGTGTAGAGTTACAAGGAGACTATGTTGAAAAATCAAAAAAAAAAATCTGAAAAACCGGCTTGTATCTTTGTTAGGTCGGAAACTTTTCAGGACACTCATATAAATCGCGTTATTTTAAGGAAATTTTTGCGTTGAAAACAACAATGATGATCTGCCAGGAGGCAGAATTTTATAAAAAGGGTTAATAAATGGCATGTACAACCATTCCAATGTTTCCGTTTAATATAAACTATTATTTATGCTAACTGGTTCCAAAGGAGAGCCAGCATACAATAAAATATGAAAAATACTTGGAGAAGGATTGTTTCTATTTTTAAATATTTATTAAATGGACAACTAATCCTGGTATGTACCGTTGTTCTGCAAAGAAGCTTCTTACTAAGCAGGTCCCCTGTAGATATGATTGTGCACCTCACTGGAAATCTGAGCTGAGTCTGCTATTTCACAAATCATCATTGGCAACTCGTGTACGTATGCCAAAATAACAGAATTGACCCAAAGCCTAGTCTTCAAAGGTTTCAATATTAATGTTAACACTCGGCGTATTCTAGCTCTTCCTTCATCAGTCGGTTCAGTTTAATTTTATTCGCCTTAACACTTCCTTTAGTCGAGAAATAATCAAACCTTGTTTAAAATTATGCCACTGCTACTGCGCCTGGCCTGACACGTTGGGATTTTCCACTTCATTCATGAATGAATCGTTATCTCATTCAGCCATAGTCTCACTCTAATATATGCTAATTGTTTAGGCAATAAAACTATTTCTGTTTCATCAGTTGTTACTATATGGAGTGGTGACATAAATTTGTCGAGGAAGAGTGCCAGTTAAGGATGGATCAGAGGTGTTTTCGACGACAGGTGCCATATACTTTTGTGAGGGGAGACCCCGTCCATGGGATCCGATGCTGAATCGAATTTGTAATTGCCTAGCGCTTCCCCTGAAGGAAATGCTGCGTTCCGAGTGGGGAAGTTTTCTCTCGATGGGAAATATGTAATACACCTTGACCGATAACGGAAAAACCACCAAGTCAGTTTATAACGGTGGGTTGCGTAAATTGAAATCGTTATTTCAAAATTAATTTTACCGATAGATCTCAGGGTTGCTAACACGCGCTGAAATAAATAGGGAACATCTTCGTTTTCTCGTGGCCTTCAAATTCCCGTTAAGCTCTCATGGATCAGCCTCAACCAGTGGGCTACGGGTGACTTTTTTGTATCATTGTTATAGGCCCCGTTTCCTCGGGATTGAGCGCGTGGAGACTCAGTGGGTAGTGGTTATATTTAAACATAAAATTGAAAATTGAAAAAAGAGAAATTCAAGCGAATTTTTGAAATAATAAAATTTGATTCTAAATTTCGTTATCTGTAGATCGGGAATGCACATTGGGAAGTGCAAACTTCAGAATGTTTAATATTTTGGAAAACAATCTTGATGATCTGTATAAATTTCATGACATGAAAGTGATATAATTGAGTTAAAGACTAATAAATAGTGCACAATATTCTTTATCTGTTTATTTTTCAAATTATCTTTTTTGTTTTTATTTAAAAAAAAAATTAACTCTACTTTTAAAAACTGTAGTGATTGTATTGATCCGTTCAGCGAAATTCGGGTTCATCTATGATACCGCATGGAGCTATTCAAAGCCCGCATGTGTGGCTTAACGTGGCAGGTTCATCACCTCTGCCCTAGATCATCCGGGCTGCGTGCTGCAGAGGCATTCACTGGCGTAGTTTTGAGGTACCACGTATTTTCCAATGCGCCCACATGATTACTGAAAAATAAATAAAATAAAGCTGCTTTCAATCAAAACCCATCAGTTCTTCTTTCGGTGCTCATTCAGCTCAGCCAAAGCGATCTCTCCTAAAAAGCAAACGCAATTTCTGGACTCAAACTTTTGCTTTTGGAATATGCTGTGAATAAACTGAGTTATCGAGTTTCTACAATGAGGTCCTTCCTCAATGTCCTTGCATCTCTGGTCCATCCTCCTTGGGTGGAATGCCTGTGACAATTATCCAAACACACGAAGTGTCTGTGAGTAGGAATGTTGCACACAACTGTTATTCACAGAGGCTGCGGGATATGGGATTTATACGGAAGCTTAGGTACGGTGGAAGGAGAGGGATCCGGGGCAGTGGCTTCGCAGGACACATTAGATTCTGTAGTCGGAAGAACATCTTCAAAACGTAGGGTTAGTGCTCTTTCCAATATTGTATAAGTATGTAAACGGAGCTTTATATAGTGAGTACATTGTCAATTTTGAGTGGAAACATAGGTCATCTAGGAGAAATGTTTTAGTTTTTTTTTGGATGCATTAACACCATCTACCCTTACAATTTTTAATACAAAACTGAGTTCAAACAGATTAAGTCATCCTCAGGCACTCTTTCTTAACTTCTCCCACCCTACTTCAGTCCATCTCTTATAAGGATATGATTTAGGCATACATCAAATGCCAAAACGTCGTCGATGAGTAGCTTTGTTGAAAATCTAACAACACCAAATCAAATTTCACAACTAACTGTTTGAATTTAGTTTTGTATAGAAAATTGTAAGGGGAAAGTTGTTCTGTCCCGTGAAAAATGCAAGCCCGTGTACTAAATCCAAAGTTTTTTCCGAAAGGAGATCATTGATGTTCAACCGTGGAACATTGGCGAGGGTTCTATACTCATACATGATTACTTTCTTTTTAGTGATCGGTTATTTTTTAGTGAGCACAAGCCGATGGATGAACACAATAGCTTGGATTAATAAAGCGAAGGCCCTCGTACATTCTAATTGAGGAGACAATAAATAAGCCCAAGAAGAGAAGCTGTTCTGTGTAGGGAACATGGAGGTGTCCGCCTAACCCTTTCGTCCCAGACTTTTTACCGTATTTTTTTCCCTTCTAACCCCGCCTGCCGCGCCGGCTGCTCCTTCAACCACCGAGGTCGATGCAAAATCCTTCACTACCTGCTCCCTACCTCAATACTCCCGTTTCCTACTTCAATCCACTCACTGCTACTGTATTATATCATTACATTGAAAATATAACAGGGGAAAAAAAATTAAGACAACACTTAAGATCTGATCCTTAATTATTATTTCTGTTAGACTCAACACAAAATGAGAGCCAAATTTTTCTTGGAAGCTGGGAAGGAATCTTATCTACTAAATTCAAAAGTTTAAGTTTTATTTGGGATCATCAAGTTAACATGAACAAACCAATTTTCATTAGACATACTTTACGTATACATGCAATTTATATTTCATCCTGTTTGGTCATAATAAAAGGCCTTATCATTTTGGATATGAAGAATAATTAGATGTCCATCTAGTAAGACATTGAACATACTTTTATATATTTATCAACACTTGATGAAAAGGTAGGAGCGATCGAACGTTGCCACTTGTGTGATCTGCTGATTTAGCAGGCGTGCAACCTCTTAACCTTCAATTTAGTTTTCTCAATCGGATTGGCTATTTATTACATAATTCCGAGACTATGTTAACTCCGACCTGACCCATCTCCCCCAGATGCTTGGGTGACCCGGGTCTCCACAGTCACAAGTGATCCTGACCACTAGACCGTGGGGAGAGTCAATTTAAATAAATTCCAAGCGTTATTATTTATATTTGGGGGAGTATATGTTCCAAAATTCTGAAATGATCTTAACAAATAAAGTATCTGTTTGTGGTTATTTCGTATTTATGTTTTCTGCCGAGGTTCAAGAAGAGACTCTATTTCCAAACAGGTAGGTATTCAGGTACGCTATTGTTTATACTTTTTAAATGAACAAATGAAATTTTCCTTTTCCGGGATGTAGGGAGCGATCGAGACAATAATTTAGCCCTCAAAATGGTCAATGAGTATTAACAATGTTGTTTGTTGCTTACTTTTTTTTTTTAATATTCAACACTTTATAGAAGAACGTCAAAGAAACAGCATTTTTTTTTAAAGCGACAACATTGTGACAAGCTTTGCTTTTAATCATCTTTAAGAAACATTAACAGACTTAGGTAGGCAGGTTTAAAGTTAAGTTATAGGGACTCACCTGGTGGTTAGGCTTATTGTCCCTTGCTTCAAGGTCCAGGAACATTAAGTATAAGCCCAGTTCCTTCAACCCCCTTCCTTAGCTGCAATTCCCGTTTCTGTATTCATATAAATAACTTATCTATGAATGTTCTCTAACGAGAAAATATTTTTAACATTCATTTTTTATTAAATCATTAATTTTTGTTATCTGGTTTACATTAAAGTTTGTTGTGAGTCGGCTTCGCCTACCGTTTTTGGAAGAAATTTATGACTGGATTAAAAAACTACCAAGGTCCATACACAAATAATAATAAATAATAAGACTGTTTGACTTCATGCATATTCCAAAAACTCTTTGTTTTTACGAGCCTTGAAATCCAACTAAAAGCAGTTTAAAAGTTTTATTTTATAATAAATAACGTGGATAAATAACATCAGGTTTTTGAAATTCACTCCCTATTTGCTAAATGCAAAGACAAACTTTTTGGCTTGTTTTCAATCAAACATTAGTCTTTCTAATCAATATGAGAGCATAATTTCTAAAATTCAACTGAAAAAAAAATTTACCCTCCGACACGTGGTTTTAAACGGGATTGAATTTATAAATTTATATAATTTTCAGAAAAAAAAACCATTGTGCCCTCTTGATTAATCCCTGGTCCCTCACTATTGACTTTAAAACAGATTTTCGCGCTGTTAAAAAGATAAAATAAATTTATAAATATGATCTGTAATATCTGTCATTTAACACTTATTACTTTTATGTTCCGGTTATAAATAAATACCCTCCTGTTTGTGTCAATTAAATACCACAATGTGTGCACGATATCTGTATCTGTATTTATTGATATTTTATTATCATTTCATATAATAATTGCAATGTTTCGGATTCATTCGGTCCATTATCAAGCAATCCATGTGTTGCTCAAATTAAACAATTTAATAATAAAAATTAAAAATGATCAATAAATATTGTCGATATATAAAAATATAAAATATTTTTAGGGATGGTTGTTTACATCAGTCATCCCAATCTATATATTCTTCTCCTTCCCTATTTTTTTGTGCACACTTATTTAAAATACATGAACATCCTTCAAAATAGTAAATATTCTATGAAGCTTGTGTTTTTTTAAGAAATAAGTGTGACAATTTTTGAAAAGGAAAAAAAATCATAATTCGTGACTTAACCTGCTCGTGAAATAAGTAAAAGGTACAAATCAAGATACAAGACTAGAAAGAAACATTCCTTTTACAATATAAAAGTTTTGACTTTGACTTTTGAGCAGAAATAAATGTACATTCAGCCCCACTCAATTCAAACATTTACAACAATCGTTAGGTTAGATTTTTATAAAACAATATGAAAATAGGCATTATTAGTCATATATCAATTGATAATCAGACTTGTACAATGCCATGCTTAAATTCAACACCGATTTTGTTAAAACTATGTTAATTTTGGCCAGTTCCACCTTACCTACGAGTCATTCACCACCACCGTGTCTCAAATAAATCTTTTTTATGTTTATAAATACAGGGTCCATAACTATATAACTTACCTGTCTGATAATATTTACAGTAAACATCATTTGTACCGTCAATCACTTCCTTGATGATACAATGGCTTATCGCCCTTGTTTGAATTATTTTAGCTATGTACACCCTTAAATAATGAATCTCAGCTAATTTTTGCGCAGTTTCCATGTTTTAGACTCAACCGCCAGTAGAAATTAGCATGTCCATTCTTCGCGCAACGTCCCTTCTATATTTCGAACGTTGCCTCTCTCGATCCCACCTCGGTGGTACGCCGCCTTTCTGCTGTGCTCACTAGCTCAACTTTCCTGCTTCACATCAGTAAAGGTGACAGATAGAACCGTGAGCTTGCCCCAAATTAATTCATTGTACTATTCCGTGTTTGGCCTATGAGGCTATCCATTTGACCTATCTAAATTAGATGCGGAGACCCCAGCAGTTGAGTCATATCAGATATAGTTAATTGAATGCGTAAACAACAGACTGTTCTTACATGCACCAACGGCATTCCTTTCCAAAAAGTGTCTATTTAAGTATTATGCGGTTATTTCCAACTTTACTTCAAGCAAGGATATTCCTAATCTCCCTACAAAGCACAAATTGGGATGCACTTTCCTCTAGTGACCAATCAACCATTGTGAGATAAGCCTTGTGTTGGAAACAAATTCCCATTTGCAGTTGTACAGTTGAAATTTTAGTCACTCCAAATACATCACTAATACTTTGTTGTCAATAGTAATTTAAAAGATAAAAATTATCTGCCATAAATGACCAATAAGCAACAAGTTTGAAATATACAATTCATAAAATATTTACGATTATGTGTCAACTTATTGATCAGTACAATTTTACATACAGACCCTGCATTATTTTTTTTTTTTTGTTATAAAAATCCTTTATTGTGCTAAAATTACAATCTGCCTTACTAGGCAATAACCTGCATAATTAATGATATTTCTCGTGTGAAGGAAATTTACAAGCGTGCCATTCTCCAATTTCGTTGCAATTTCAGTCACATAGCAATTTAAAAACATCTAACGTCTGAGTGAGGCTGAATTTCTTTAGCTTATAAGCCTATACCCGTCGCCAGCATTTGCTTCTCACTTTGAGGTTCCAATAATTATTGGGCTCCAATTTAAAAATATATAATTATAATTTTGTGACTCCCTAGTTTTGTCACAAAGGCAAGGTTGTCACTTGACACGTCAATATCACTAGTTTCTTTCGCAGTAAAGCTAAATGTGAACCTGTTTTTCTCAACACGATCAAGTATTGATATCAAACATAGTTGGGATTTCAGATTAAACACACCAATCATCACAACGTTTTTCAGCTCTGTCACACAGTTTAATATCACTCCCTAGTCCGTCTTTTAAATGCTAATATACTACTGCAAATATAAAGGGAAATTTTGTGCTAAGAAGTGATGGAAGAAGAAGGGAACAACAGTAGGATTCACGTTCTCTAACCTCTTCAATTGCTTCCAGGATGTAAATAGAATCGGAAGGTATTTGAATATTTTTATTGATCCCCGCTCCCTGTACTCATCGAAAACATACAGGTATGACTTATATTTTGCTCATCACATAGTTTCAGATTACTTCATACATTATATTTATACATTCATGCTTATCTTTGTTGTTGTTTTTTGTCGTGATCCTCTTGTGTGCATACATGAAAAATGGTTGATTTGTCACTCCCTAGCCTCAATGAAATTTTTTGGGGGCTAAGGAGTTACCATGATGGTATTGAGGGACTGGCAAAATTATTAATTTTTTTTTTCAATATTCACTATTAAAACAGTAAACGTTTTATTTTTTTCATATATGGTTTCAAATAATCTATTGGGCAAGTTCAGAAGTCTGCTATGAGAACGTTAAAGGTCGTGGAGGGGATCCTATGACCTTTCATGCCAAATGTTTACCCTGAATCTCGTTCATTAAGAAAAAAACTGCTCTCGTCATATATAATTGACTAAAGTTTATCTCCCAATCAAAAATCAAACATGTTGTGTAAGTTAAAATTTCCACCTTAGAGGCTTTTGATACCTTTCAAAAATAAATAATCTCATTTTGGGAGAATATGTTCCGTTCAATAAAAGTTCTCAAAAGTGGGGCGTTCGCAGATGAGGTGCTGATACACTGCGATTTCGGTGAAAATTTTACATGAAGTATGCCATTGAAATTCAAGCGTATTGAAGGGAGCCGAAAACAATTCAGCCTGTGTACTTCCCAGATTTACATTAAAAAGGATTATACGGCAGCCTATCGTCACAGTCCATGTGCACCCCATCTGAAAGTTTGAACCACGTCCCTGCTGCTCTGTTCGCACTCCTTTACCTTATTCCCTACACCATAGAAAGTTTCAAAACTCACAACAGTTCATATTCTGTCTGACATCCCTTCTACACAATATCCTAATCGAATCATCTTCTATTTGTTTCTAAATTCAATCAAAGAATCATTCCCTACCTTGGAAGTTGGAACTTGGAATTACAGAGGAGATGGGCACTCTGGGTGCTCTGGTGCTTTGTGATGAAATAGGAGCAGTCCTGAAAAGGACTGCGGACAGAGTCGTGGGAGAAGGACAGGACATTGACTATTTCCAGAGGTTCGTAGAAGTCCTACATGAAAACGGAAGGCATGCAGAACTCATTGTCGTGCATGATTGTGATATTGAATCTATGAAAAACGTCATACCATCCTAATATATTATATTCAAAGGAAGGATCCTTGTGTGATTGTCTACTACTAAATAATTATTTTCTATTTAATTTAATACAATAATGAAGTTTTATATTTCGTTTTGTCATTCCTTATCGCTATATGTCACTCACTAGAACACGACTATTTTAAAAAAATCTAAAAACTTACAAAAAAAATTAAAAACTCGAAACATTCGACTTTGGTTTGATAAGCCAATAGGACCGAGTTTGGAGAATGACCAAACTACCCACTACTACTTCAATGGATACGACTTAGTGAACGCTGAGCAAGAACGCTTATATTAAGGAAGATCTTCAGGCGATTTTAGCTACAATCTCCGTAGAGGAGGATTGTAGGGATGGAAGAGTAATGATCTTTCCAAAGGATTTGTGTGGATGGACGATTATTATTGGGTATTTATAAATTTTGATGGATTGTAATCTAAGATCGTGGGCATGTTAAGGTAAATACGGTGAGATCGGTAACATACAAAGGTGCATTGGTTTTAGGATTTGGAGGGTTGGATGTACATAAAGTGTGACTGTTTTCCACTTTAAGTAATTATTCGGAGCCTTAGCGGACTTTAAAATGTCGGTTAGAATGTAAGGACCGAACGATAAGGAAGAAAGTTTGAGCTAAGTTGAAGTTGAGTTTGAAGAGTCATCCGAGATGCCAAACTCGATCAAACCAGAAATATGTCCGTGTAATAGTATTTGCTCTCCAGAGCTCATAATATTTTGTAGACAAGCTGGAACCGTGGAAGGCGTTCAGCTAAGATTTTCTTGAATTTGTTAGAGAGGATTGTGAAAATAAGTGGATAATGGGCCATTAAAGCTGATATCGTTCAGAACTTGAGAGCAGTGACCTGACAAAACTTGAAAGTGACAAAGAAGCGGTATGTTTACAATTACGAGAAAAATTTGTTTTCACATTGGCGCATAGACCAATAGGTAGACAGTATACGAGGGTGGTCCGAAAAGTTTCCGACCTAACAAAGATACAAGATGTTTTTCAGACATTTTTTTTTTTTTTCAACATAGTCTCCTTGTAACCCAACTCTTTGTAATCTCTGTAACCCATCCAAATAGTACTCGGCGTTTTTCTCTGCAAAATAATCTTTCACGAAGGTGATTGCCTTTTCATTTGACGAAAATCTCTGTCCTCCGAGCGCAATTTTTAGATGAGGGAACAAAAAGAAGTCACTTGGGACTAGATCTGGTGAGTAAGGCGGATGGTCAAGCAGTTGAAACCGTAATTCATGGATTTTCGCCAAGACAACCGCTGAGGTGTGAGACGGTGCGTTGTCTTGGTGAAACAGGATTTTCTTTTTCTGCAAATGTGGCCGTTTTTCCGCAAGTTCTGCCTTAAGCTTGTCAAGTAATGATGCGTAGTATGCTCCTGTAATGGTTTTTCCTTTTTGAAGATAATCGATTAAAATAACTCCATGACTATCCCAAAAAACAGTCGCCATCACTTTCCCAGCCGAAAAAACAGTTTTTGCTTTTTTTGGAGTCGGTTCCCCCTTTGCAGTCCACTGTTTGGACTGTATTTTTGTTTCGGGCGTATAATGGTGTATCCAAGTTTCATCCACAGTAATTAATCGGTGCCAAAACTCAGATTTATTGCGCCTAAACTGCGCCAACAGAGCGTTGGAAATGTTTTCTTCGGTAGTTGCAGTTTTTGGACGTCCCGAACGTTCATCGTCTCCCAAGCTCTTACGACCACGTTTAAATTCAGCTGCCTAAAATTTCACTGTGGTAAATGATGGTGTAGAGTCCCCATACACAGAATCCAACTCATCTTTGATTTGCGTAGGCGTATCGCCTTTCAAAAACAAATATTTAATGACAGCTTGATACTCGATTTTGTCCATTTTCATAAAATTACTTACATCGACTCAAACGGCTGTTACACAACAACTGCGCGTCCAAAATGGCTGAAACTTTGGTGAGTAACTGTCAACAGATGAACAACAAAATTCATTAGCTTTTATTTACGACTGCTGCTATCTTCATGTTGAGGTTGGAAACTTTTCAGCCCACCATCGTATGTTGCAAAGTATAGCATCTCCTTTAGGGCTTGGAAATCATGATATCCCTGTACAGTGAAGGATTCTCATGAGTGAAGTACACAAATGAAGTACACAAACCGTGAAATCCAATCCATGGATTAGATACCTTTGTAATTTTTAACGATTATTCAGGGGTTAAGCCAAAGGAGTATTTAGCATAACGGATTCATGGACAAGCCGATTTGAATGTTTCATGCTTCCTGAAACACACCACACCGCCTTATCTCTACATCCTTCAACTTATTCAATTATTGACACCTATTGCAATTATTTTTCGTTCAGTTCAGTAGACTTTTAATAATTTAATGAGTGAGGAAGTCAATCCTTATGATTTATTCAAAGTATTAATGTTTCATTAGTGAGTAATACTGTCGCCATTTCCCACTTTTGAAACAAATGCTGTAAGTGCGTTAAATATTGATGTAGGTAAGGTGGAATTGTCACATCATTACTTTAACCATACTCATTATTTATTAAATATCCAGGTTTTATTCCGAATGAAAAATCTGAATGTGAAAGATGTTCTGGATACATCTTCAACAATTCGGTTTGAAACTTGAGTAATTGCTTTGTTTTAGCTCAGGTGCATATCACAGACAGATCCACCTTCTTTATCCACCCAGTGTTGATATAATTCAACAATAGCGGTAAACATATTCAAGTCATCGCCACTGGAAACACGATTTTTTAATTATGGTTTAGAAAACCAAACCCAAGTTTCGTAAAGTTAATCAGGACGTCGAGATCTTTTATTTCATACTTCACTCAAAATATTGAATATTATATTATAATGGCAATATTATATGGTGCTTCCACGTACAATTATAAGGGCTCAGAATTACAACTATTTTACAATTATAAGTAAAACAGAAGATTCAGCTCACGACAAGCGGAACAGAAAAACAAATGAAAACCCTAAAAATTAGCTAATTAAAAAGAAAATACTTTATGTATTCTGTACCAGTTTGTTCAGCTTATAAGTTATTATTTAATAGTGCCCATAAACATGGTGTCCTGTACTTAAGGTTTCGTTTCTACTGTTGGTGTTAGAAGCATATTCACGCTGGTGACAGACATTTAAGTGAAAATTACAAAATTGATCCCTTATAAAACCTAAGAAATTCAAGGTTAGATTGAATAATTGATAGATTCCAGTCAGTGTTGTAATTTATTGCCATCTACATACCTCTATTCCTAAACGATTAAATTTCTAAATATTTATGTGAGTTTGTTAGTGGCTCCTCTATCCGCATTTGGCTGATTTCATATGACAAAAATTAATCTGTTGAATTATTTAGGATGAATGGTAATAAAAAATATCAGGATAACACATAAATTATGTGAATTATGAAATACTTTAAATGAAGCGATTCTATGAAAAGCGATGATGGCATTTAGGGTTTATTAAAGTTTAAAAAATCGAGCTTAGTGAATAAATTATAGCTAATTGGATTTGGAGTATCCTACTCAAAATGTCTAAAACGTGCTTGTGGTTCAACATAAAATATGCTGAAATGTGTATTATAAAACTACTATTGCAAGCTGAACACCAAAATAATTTAACAATGGACTGCCACTGAAACGAGGAAGACTATATGGCAGCTTTTAAACCACGCTATGCCCAAATATATTCTTTCATAATTCAGCCGCGTACATTGCCCCTTTTTTGTTGCGGCAATATCGATTAGCCCCCAGTGGGGTGGAAGATATTCTGCGTGTGTGAGTAACGTTTTGATTTTACCTGGGCTAAGGAAGGGGTAGTAATTCCCCTGGAGGGGGTGTAGCAATCGATTTTTTCCCTGTCCGTGGGGGTGGAGACCGGATACGAAAACCATGGCTCCTATTCACTAATAGCTTTTTATACCAAGCAGTCTCAAGCTGATAACTGATGACACATTGCTTTTTAAGGTTTTCGTTCCTTTTTATCAAAACCACACACTCATACGTAAGCTTTTCTTTTTTGTTTCAGCGTCACTTCACAATGGACTTCTCCAGGAATTAGAATTTATGTATTATTATTTTATTGTAAGGAAATGAGTTCTACATTCACCTCCAATAAGGTATGACGTGTTCCTCAAGAGTACTGCCAAATATATCCCGTGTTAACGGAAGCACTGAGCAAACAGCAACCTTTATGGAAATTATTGCTAAATACATAAATACATGCTGTCCCCCATAGCTCTATTCCGTATGTCCAGATTGGCTTAAGTTTAACTTTGTAGATTAGTAATTTATTTTCTATTGAGAGATGGGATGTCCTTCCAAGTAGTCTGCATAGTTGTCCAAAGCTTCTGTTTAGTTCTTGTCTTCTTGTCATTTTAGCCTCATGTCCACACATATTAATGTACTTGCTGTAGCTGAAGTAAGTTCAGCCTTTTGTCAAGATGGAAGTCTAAATACCGTAATAATTCTCGAATACAGGAAGATAAATGGAATTAAAAAACTAATGGACAAGACTTGCAGAGGGTAAAGGTAATGTGGGGAAATTTTACTACATTAACTTAACATTGGTCACTCAAATATTCGATCAAGGTGTTTTTGAAGGTTATGGAATGCTACATCGGGGTCCGGGTGCGATGTCGCGGCAGTGTCATCAGCAAATGTTGCCAAGAAGGTATTGGGAGTAGAGGGGACATCAGCGGTGTATAGGTTATAGAGGACACTGCCCTGTGGAACTCCTGATTTTATGGGATAGTAGGTAGAATACTCTAAACCACAGCGGACTTGGAAGAAGTGGTTTGAAAGGTAAGACTGTAGGATTGGGAAAAGGTCATGTGGTAAATATCCTTTTAAGCCTGTAAAGCAAAAATGCGTGCCAAACCCTGTCAAAAGCTTGCGGTATGTCCAGAAAGGCAGTAGTGCAATACTACTGTTTTCAAGGGCTGAGGATATGTGATCAATAACGCGAAGACCTTGAGTAGTGGAATGTTGTAGACGGAAAGCCTCTGGAAAGCATAAGAGACAGAAAGGCTCAAATCTCTAGCTGGGGAGCCACTATTATGGCTCTGGACGATGTCAAGTTTGAGGTATGGTTTTTCGATCTATATTCTTGTATAATACAGGTGGGTTTACTCGTAGATTTTCTCAACTCCAGGTGTTCGCTCGAGATCTACAAAGAACAATGGTACGCCGTTTTATTGCTTCGTCTTATTGCTTATCCTCAAGCAACACGTTGGTGATTTGACGAACTTTGTATCCAAGAGCTGAAAGCTCGTTCTCTATTTCATCAGGTGGTGTAGTGGGGTGCAGGTTTCTGATCACCACCCGTAGCCATCTTGCTTTAGCTGATACGTATGAAGATCAGCCTTTGTATCTTCCAAATATTTTATTATGGCTCTATCTGTAACGGGGGTGTCAGGAGAAATTTTAATGTCCCTAGACCGAGACCGATTCGTATTATATCAACATATATTATTATATCTATATCAGCCCGTACCTGCAATTTTAGTCAATTGGGAGCATAGCACTTTGAAATTGATAATGTTTGGGACAAATATTGATGGCAGCTTAGGTGTCTGCATAAACTCTATACTCCATGTCCACTATTTTTGTATTTTTCATCGCCTCAAAACTATTAGGCGTGAAGACTGGGAACTCGTTTATTTTATGTCTTTAGAAGAGCTGGGGCTTGTGGGGGTAAGTATTCCATCGAGTTGGCTGCAGACGAATTTATATGCACATTCCTGTTTACGCCGTTCAAATAGGCTTACTTACATTTAATTTATTGGAGTATTTGTTGGTACCAGAGATCTAGACCGTTTTTATTTTCAGACATAAGTTGTTGGTAGAAACGCATGTTTCATCGTCAACAATATTTATCAGTAATATACATTATGTTTTATTTTAAAAAACAATTGAATTGGGGGGAGTCGGGAGTATCGAACCCACGAAACCATGGGATAAAGGCAGCGGTGCTGCACACTCGGCCACGGAGGCCACGATGATGGTTGGTTCAGCCTATTGCCTTGTGTCATCAATGGTCCGTCAGAGGTACGGGTAAGGCCAGCCCAAAATCGCTGGCTTCTCTGTGTGATATTATCTATAACACACACTGAAGGAATATAGTCATTAATTAGCTTACGTATTGAGGGCTCCCTCGTGAACAGCTCACTTAAGTTGCCTGTTGAGACAGCTGAAGTAAGTTCAATGAACGGTAGTAATCGGTTTATGGAGAGCTATAGTAATAGGTGGTATCTAATAACAGCACATTCACAGAGCTTTATGAAGAAATTAAAAAAAAAATATGTATATCGTCTCCACATTTTCAAATAATGCCGAGCGCTTTCTTGCCATTTCCAAGTCTGGTAAAAATGCCAATATTGTGTTCGTTCCCTGTCTAAACTTGATGCCTTATTTTTTTTCACCTCGGAGTCACAGAGGCATACATTGTCTACCAGAAATAGCTTACGCCAAATTCATAAAAATATTTGCATATATTAACCAAGCATATACGTCTATTCGGCCTCATGCTATAACAGTATTAACAAAGGTTACAATAACTATTTTAACAGTAATATAGATTTATAAATCAGCTGGTATTTGATTGAAAGGTTACATTTAATGTTATTGTTTAGTGTACAATCATGTTTGGTGTTCAAGCATAGTCTTAAATAGTTTAATGATACTTTCTTATAAAGTTATCTTGCCTTTTTATTACAAATATATATTTTCAAATTTCCTTTATTAATTTATTATCCGGGACGGAAAGAGGTGCGATCTTATCAAGAAAGATCCATTGCTAATTTAGCAAGTGAAAGAAAAAAATACCCATGGGAGCCAAAGCCCTGTATTTCCTATCATGATGTGGTTAACTCCTATCGTGACCGCAACACCGTAACAAATACCCCGACTTTCTTTCTACAGGAATGCTTATTTTTTTTCTTAGTTTTAAAGGCCTCTTTTAATTTCATACATCTTTCCTCTAATTACAATATGAAAGTAAAAACCTTTTTAAATACAATATAATTGATTAATTATAAGGCCCGTTCATTATTTTCGTTTGGCTCCTGTTATCAAGGATTTTTTGGTGATTAAGTAAAACTGATATCCAGAATATTATCCCCCTATATGAGACCGGTGTAGTGAATAGTTTGCGAATACGATTTTGTTAACCTTTTCTAATCACAGACTCCTAAAGTTGCAAGAAATAATACATATTATTAATGAAGGTGAACAAATTCCGATAAAACCCTATAGTGACTTATACGATAGCAATAGAATTTTCCAGTCATATCTGAGTGATGAGTAACTATTGCTAGTTAAGAGCAGAATGCTCAGTGATTCACGGAGTACAGAGCCATCTGTCTTCGATCACCTAAGGACACTGTGGAAAAAATCAGAACTTAATCTTAAATAGGTATCGTGCTATGACATGCATGAGGAAATCGTCTTTCAATGGTCTGTTTATCTGAAATTTAAGGTGTAATTTCCACAGCATATTGACATAGTCAAGTTATAATAAACTTAAGCATTAAAGTTTTAATTTTTCTCAGTAGTTAAAGGCGAATTGGTTTTTTTAATTAAAGATAAATCCAAAAAATAAAATTATGGAGCCAAACAATAGAAACTTTGCATTTAATGTTCAGGTTCGGTCAACATTTTAAGCATTAGCAATTGTATTCATTATGTTAAAAAGGCGATTTTCAAAGATCAAAAAGTAGATAAACAAATAAAATGAAGTATGCCGAGTACTTAATCAAAAATAATTTACAAAGTATTACAGAAATTCAGTGGCGACCCTTAAGCATCTCACGATACTTTCAACTACCTTTATAAATATGTTTCAAAAATACAAAATTTAGTTCATGGCTAGCCTGCAAAAAATAATTAAAAACATTATAGGTAAACTAATTATGAAAAACTGTTAATAAAATTGCAAAAACCTTAACACCTCTCTTTATCGACCTCAGCCCATCCTCATGCCATACCCAATCCGCCCTTATTGAAATTGTAGTTTTGTTTTTTTTTCTTTTGGAAATTTTTCTTCTTTTGTAATTCCTAATATTTAAAATACAACCTTTCTCCGCATTTTCAATAATCTTACCATAATTCGTAGCATAGCGTGGTTTCAATCCAGGGATCTGTGGGTTATGGGCTCAGCACGCTTCTACTGCGCTTCTCATTAGGACATCACAATTGGTAGAATAGCGTGGTTTCAGTCCAGGGATCTGTGGGTTATGGGCTCAGCACGCTTCTACAGCGCTTCTCATTGGGATATCACAATTGATAGCATAGCGTGGTTCAATCCACGGATATTCGGAGATGTGCTCAGCACGCTTCTACTGCGCTTCTCATTGGGACATCACAATTGATAGCATAGCGTGGTTCAATCCACGGATATTGGGAGATGTGCTCAGCACGCTTCTACTGCGCTTCTCATTGGGACATCACAATTGATAGCATAGCGTGGTTCAATCCACGGATATTGGGAGATGTGCTCAGCACGCTTCTACTGCGCTTCTCATTGGGACATCACAATTGATAGCATAGCGTGGTTCAATCCACGGATATTGGGAGATGTGCTCAGCACGCTTCTACTGCGCTTCTCATTGGGACATCACAATTGATAGCATAGCGTGGTTTCAGTCCAGGGATCTGTGGGTTATGGGCTCATCACGCTTCTACAGCGCTTCTCATTGGGACATCACAATTGATAGCATAGCGTGGTTCAATCCACGGATATTGGGAGATGTGCTGAGCACGCTTCTACTGCGCTTCTCATTGGGACATCACAATTAATAGCATAGCGTGGTTCAATCCACGGATCTAAGGGTTATAGGCTCAGAACGCTTCTACTGCACTTCTCATTAGGACAACACAATTGGTAACATAGCGTGGTTTCAATCCAGGGATCTAAGGATTATGGGCTCAGCACGCTTTTACTGCGCTTCTCATTGGGACATCACAATTGATAGCATAGCGTGGTTCAATCCACGGATATTGGGAGATGTGCTCAGCACGCTTCTACTGCGCTTCTCATTGGGACATCACAATTGATAGCATAGCGTGGATTCAATCCAGGGATATTGGGAGATGGGCTCAGCACGCTTCTACTGCGCTTCTCATTGGGACATCACAATTGATAGCATAGCGTGGTTCAATCCACGGATATTGGGAGATGTGCTCAGCACGCTTCTACTGCGCTTCTCATTGGGACATCACAATTGATAGCATAGCGTGGTTCAATCCACGGATATTGGGAGATGTGCTCAGCACGCTTCTACTGCGCTTCTCATTGGGACATCACAATTGATAGCATAGCGTGGATTCAATCCAGGGATATTGGGAGATGGGCTCAGCACGCTTCTACTGCGCTTCTCATTGGGACATCACAATTGATAGCATAGCGTGGTTTCAATCCACGGATATTGGGAGATGTGCTGAGCACGCTTCTACTGCGCTTCTCATTGGGACATCACAATTGATAGCATAGCGTGGTTCAATCCACGGATATTGGGAGATGTGCTCAGCACGCTTCTACTGCGCTTCTCATTGGGACATCACAATTGATAGCATAGCGTGGTTCAATCCACGGATATTGGGAGATGTGCTCAGCACGCTTCTACTGCGCTTCTCATTGGGACATCACAATTGATAACATAGCGTGGTTTCAATCCACGGATATTGGGAGATGGGCTCAGCACGCTTCTACTGCGCTTCTCATTGGGACATCACAATTGATAGCATAGCGTGGTTCAATCCACGGATCTAAGGGTTATAGGCTCAGAACGCTTCTACTGCACTTCTCATTAGGACAACACAATTGGTAACATAGCGTGGTTTCAATCCAGGGATCTAAGGATTATGGGCTCAGCACGCTTTTACTGCGCTTCTCATTGGGACATCACAATTGATAGCATAGCGTGGTTCAATCCACGGATATTGGGAGATGTGCTGAGCACGCTTCTACTGCGCTTCTCATTGGGACATCACAATTGATAGCATAGCGTGGTTCAATCCACGGATCTAAGGGTTATAGGCTCAGAACGCTTCTACAGCGCTTCTCATTGGGACATCACAATTGATAGCATAGCGTGGTTCAATCCACGGATATTGGGAGATGTGCTCAGCACGCTTCTACTGCGCTTCTCATTGGGACATCACAATTGATAGCATAGCGTGGTTCAATCCACGGATATTGGGAGATGTGCTCAGCACGCTTCTACTGCGCTTCTCATTGGGACATCACAATTGATAGCATAGCGTGGTTCAATCCACGGATATTGGGAGATGTGCTCAGCACGCTTCTACTGCGCTTCTCATTGGGACATCACAATTGATAGCATAGCGTGGTTCAATCCACGGATATTGGGAGATGTGCTCAGCACGCTTCTACTGCGCTTCTCATTGGGACATCACAATTGATAACATAGCGTGGTTTCAATCCACGGATATTGGGAGATGTGCTGAGCACGCTTCTACTGCGCTTCTCATTGCGACATCACAATTGATAGCATAGCGTGGTTCAATCCACGGATCTAAGGGTTATAGGCTCAAAACGCTTCTACTGCACTTCTCATTGGGATATCACAATTGATAGCATAGCGTGGTTCAATCCACGGATATTGGGAGATGTGCTCAGCACGCTTTTACTGCGCTTCTCATTGGGACATCACAATTGGTAGCATAGCGTGGTTTCAGTCCAGGGATCTGTGGGTTATGGGCTCAGCACGCTTCTACAGCGCTTCTCATTGGGACATCACAATTGATAGCATAGCGTGGTTCAATCCACGGATATTGGGAGATGTGCTCAGCACGCTTCTACTGCACTTCTCATTAGGACAACACAATTGGTAACATAGCGTGGTTTATATCCAGGGATCTAAGGATTATGGGCTCAGCACGCTTTTACTGCGCTTCTCATTGGGATATCACAATTGATAGCATAGCGTGGTTCAATCCACGGATATTGGGAGATGTGCTGAGCACGCTTCTACTGCGCTTCTCATTGGGACATCACAGTTGATAGCATAGCGTGGTTCAATCCACGGATCTAAGGGTTATAGGCTCAGAACGCTTCTACTGCACTTCTCATTAGGACAACACAATTGGTAACATAGCGTGGTTTCAATCCAGGGATCTAAGGATTATGGGCTCAGCACGCTTTTACTGCGCTTCTTATTGGGACATCACAATTGATAGCATAGCGTGGTTCAATCCACGGATATTGGGAGATGTGCTGAGCACGCTTCTACTGCGCTTCTCATTGGGACATCACAATTGATAGCATAGCGTGGTTCAATCCACGGATATTGGGAGATGTGCTCAGCACGCTTCTACTGCGCTTCTCATTGGGATATCACAATTGATAGCATAGCGTGGTTCAATCCACGGATATTGGGAGATGTGCTGAGCACGCTTCTACTGCGCTTCTCATTGGGACATCACAATTGATAGCATAGCGTGGTTCAATCCACGGATATTGGGAGATGTGCTCAGCACGCATCTACTGCGCTTTTCATTGGGACATCACAATTGATAGCATAGCGTGGTTTAATCCACGGATATTGGGAGATGTGCTCAGCACGCTTCTACTGCGCTTCTCATTGGGACATCACAATTGATAGCATAGCGCGGTTCAATCCACGGATATTGGGAGATGTGCTGAGCACGCTTCTACTGCGCTTCTCATTGGGACATCACAATTGATAGCATAGCGTGGTTCAATCCACGGATATTGGGAGATGTGCTCAGCACGCTTCTACTGCGCTTCTCATTGGGACATCACAATTGATAGCATAGCGTGGATTCAATCCAGGGATATTGGGAGATGGGCTCAGCACGCTTCTACTGCGCTTCTCATTGGGATATCACAATTGATAGCATAGCGTGGTTCAATCCACGGATATTGGGAGATGTGCTGAGCACGCTTCTACTGCGCTTCTCATTGGGACATCACAATTGATAGCATAGCGTGGTTCAATCCACGGATATTGGGAGATGTGCTCAGCACGCTTCTACTGCGCTTCTCATTGGGACATCACAATTGATAGCATAGCGTGGTTCAATCCACGGATATTGGGAGATGTGCTGAGCACGCTTCTACTGCGCTTCTCATTGGGATATCACAATTGATAGCATAGCGTGGTTCAATCCACGGATATTGGGAGATGTGCTCAGCACGCTTTTACTGCGCTTCTCATTGGGATATCACAATTGATAGCATAGCGTGGTTCAATCCACGGATATTGGGAGATGTGCTGAGCACGCTTCTACCGCGCTGCTCATTAGGACATCACAATTATTAGCATAGCGTGGTTCAATCCATGGATATTGGGAGATGTGCTGAGCACGCTTCTACTGCGCTTCTCATTGGGACATCACAATTGATAGCATAGCGTGGTTCAATCCACGGATATTGGGAGATTTGCTCAGCACGCTTTTACTGCGCTTCTCATTGGGATATCACAATTGATAGCATAGCGTGGTTCAATCCACGGATATTGGGAGATGTGCTCAGCACGCTTCTACTGCACTTCTCATTGGGATATCACAATTAATAGCATAGCGTGGTTCAATCCACGGATATTGGGAGATGTGCTCAGCACGCTTCTACTGCACTTCTCATTAGGACAACACAATTGGTAACATAGCGTGGTTTCAATCCAGGGATCTAAGGATTATGGGCTCAGCACGCTTTTACTGCGCTTCTCATTGGGATATCACAATTGATAGCATAGCGTGGTTCAATCCACGGATATTGGGAGATGTGCTCAGTACGCTTTTCCTGGCATCTCATTGGGACATCACAATTGGTAGCATAGCGTGGTTTCAGTCCAGGGATCTGTGGGTTATCGGCTCAGCACGCTTTTACAGCGCTTCTCATTGGGACATCACAATTGATAGCATAGCGTGGTTCAATCCACGGATATTGGGAGATGTGCTCAGCACGCTTCTACTGCACTTCTCATTAGGACAACACAATTGGTAACATAGCGTGGTTCAATCCACGGATATTGGGAGATGTGCTCAGTACGCTTCTACTGCACTTCTCATTGGGACATCACAATTGATAGCATAGCGTGGTTCAATCCACGGATATTGGGAGATGTGCTCAGCACGCTTCTACTGCACTTCTCATTAGGACAACACAATTGGTAACATAGCGTGGTTTCAATCCAGGGATCTAAGGATTATGGGCTCAGCACGCTTTTACTGCGCTTCTCATTGGGATATCACAATTGATAGCATAGCGTGGTTCAATCCACGGATATTGGGAGATGTGCTCAGTACGCTTTTCCTGGCATCTCATTGGGACATCACAATTGGTAGCATAGCGTGGTTTCAGTCCAGGGATCTGTGGGTTATCGGCTCAGCACGCTTTTACAGCGCTTCTCATTGGGACATCACAATTGATAGCATAGCGTGGTTCAATCCACGGATATTGGGAGATGTGCTCAGCACGCTTCTACTGCACTTCTCATTAGGACAACACAATTGGTAACATAGCGTGGTTCAATCCACGGATATTGGGAGATGTGCTCAGTACGCTTCTACTGCACTTCTCATTGGGACATCACAATTGATAGCATAGCGTGGTTCAATCCACGGATATTGGGAGATGTGCTCAGCACGCTTCTACTGCACTTCTCATTAGGACAACACAATTGGTAACATAGCGTGGTTTCAATCCAGGGATCTAAGGATTATGGGCTCAGCACGCTTTTACTGCGCTTCTCATTGGGACATCACAATTGATAGCATAGCGTGGTTCAATCCACGGATATTGGGAGATGTGCTCAGCACGCTTCTACTGCGCTTCTCATTGGGATATCACAATTGATAGCATAGCGTGGTTCAATCCACGGATATTGGGAGATGTGCTGAGCACGCTTCTACTGCGCTTCTCATTGGGACATCACAATTGATAGCATAGCGTGGTTCAATCCACGGATATTGGGAGATGTGCTAAGCACGCTTCTACTGCGCTTCTCATTGGGACATCACAATTGATAGCATAGCGTGGTTCAATCCACGGATATTGGGAGATGTGCTGAGCACGCTTCTACTGCGCTTCTCATTGGGATATCACAATTGATAGCATAGCGTGGTTCAATCCACGGATATTGGGAGATGTGCTGAGCACGCTTCTACTGCGCTTCTCATTGGGACATCACAATTGATAGCATAGCGTGGTTCAATCCACGGATATTGGGAGATGTGCTGAGCACGCTTCTACTGCGCTTCTCATTGGGACATCACAATTGATAGCATAGCGTGGTTCAATCCACGGATATTGGGAGATGTGCTCAGCACGCTTCTACTGCGCTTCTCATTGGGATATCACAATTGATAGCATAGCGTGGTTCAATCCACGGATATTGGGAGATGTGCTGAGCACGCTTCTACTGCGCTTCTCATTGGGACATCACAATTGATAGCATAGCGTGGTTCAATCCACGGATATTGGGAGATGTGTTGAGCACGCTTCTACTGCGCTTCTCATTGGGATATCACAATTGATAGCATAGCGTGGTTATATCCACGGATATTGGGAGATGTGCTTAGCACGCTTCTACTGCGCTTCTCATTGGGACATCACAATTGATAGCATAGCGTGGTTCAATCCACGGATATTGGGAGATGTGCTGAGCACGCTTCTACTGCGCTTCTCATTGGGATATCACAATTGATAGCATAGCGTGGTTCAATCCACGGATATTGGGAGATGTGCTGAGCACGCTTCTACTGCGCTTTTCATTGGGACATCACAATTGATAGCATAGCGTGGTTCAATCCACGGATATCGGGAGATGTGCTCAGCACGCTTCTACTGCGCTTCTCATTGGGATATCACAATTGATAGCATAGCGTGGTTCAATCCACGGATATTGGGAGATGTGCTGAGCACGCATATACTGCGCTTCTCATTGGGACATCACAATTGATAGCATAGCGTGGTTCAATCCACGGATATTGGGAGATATGCTCAGCACGCTGCTACTGCGCTTCTCATTGGGACATCACAATTGATAGCATAGCGTGGTTCAATCCACGGATATTTGGAGATGTGCTCAGCACGCTTCTACTGCGCTTCTCATTGGGATATCACAATTGATAGCATAGCGTGGTTCAATCCACGGATATTGGAAGATGTGCTGAGCACGCTTCTACTGCGCTTCTCATTGGGACATCACAATTGATAGCATAGCGTGGTTCAATCCACGGATATTGGGAGATGTGCTGAGCACGCTTCTACTGCGCTTCTCATTGGGACATCACAATTGATAGTATAGCTTGGTTCAATCCACGGATATTGGGAGATGTGCTGAGCACGCTTCTACTGCGCTTCTTATTGGGACATCACAATTGATAGCATAGCGTGGTTCAATCCACGGATATTGGGAGATGTGCTGAGCACGCTTCTACTGCGCTTCTCATTGGGACATCACAATTGATAGCATAGCGTGGTTCAATCCACGGATATTGGGAGATGTGCTTAGCACGCTTCTACTGCGCTTCTCATTGGGACATCACAATTGATAGCATAGCGTGGTTCAATCCACGGATATTGGGAGATGTGCTCAGCACGCTTCTACTGCGCTTCTCATTGGGACATCACAATTGATAGCATAGCGTGGTTCAATCCACGGATATTGGGAGATGTGCTCAGCACGCTTCTACTGCGCTTCTCATTGGGACATCACAATTGATAGCATAGCGTGGTTCAATCCACGGATATTGGGAGATGTGCTCAGCACGCTTCTACTGCGCTTCTCATTGGGACATCACAATTGATAGCATAGCGTGGTTCAATCCACGGATATTGGGAGATGTGCTCAGCACGCTTCTACTGCGCTTCTCATTGGGACATCACAATTGATAGCATAGCGTGGTTCAATCCACGGATATTGGGAGATGTGCTCAGCACGCTTCTACTGCGCTTCTCATTGGGACATCACAATTGATAGCATAGCGTGGTTCAATCCACGGATATTGGGAGATGTGCTCAGCACGCTTCTACTGCGCTTCTCATTGGGACATCACAATTGATAGCATAGCGTGGTTCAATCCACGGATATTGGGAGATGTGCTCAGCACGCTTCTACTGCGCTTCTCATTGGGACATCACAATTGATAGCATAGCGTGGTTCAATCCACGGATCTATGGGTTATAGGCTCAGAACGCTTCTACTGCACATCTCATTAGGACAACACAATTGGTAACATAGCGTGGTTTCAATCCAGGGATCTAAGGATTATGGGCTCAGCACGCTTTTACTGCGCTTCTCATTGGGATATCACAATTGATAGCATAGCGTGGTTCAATCCACGGATATTGGGAGATGTGCTCAGCACGCTTCTACTGCGCTTCTCATTGGGACATCACAATTGGTAACATAGCGTGGTTTCAATCCAGGGATCTAAGGATTATGGGCTCAGCACGCTTTTACTGCGCTTCTCATTGGGATATCACAATTGATAGCATAGCGTGGTTCAATCCACGGATATTGGGAGATGTGCTCAGCACGCTTCTACTGCGCTTCTCATTGGGACATCACAATTGATAGCATAGCGTGGTTCAATCCACGGATCTAAGGGTTATAGGCTCAGAACGCTTCTACTACACTTCTCATTAGGACAACACAATTGGTAACATAGCGTGGTTTCAATCCAGGGATCTAAGGATTATGGGCTCAGCACGCTTTTACTGCGCTTCTCATTGGGATATCACAATTGATAGCATAGCGTGGTTCAATCCACAAATATTGGGAGATGTGCTCAGCACGCTTCTACTGCGCTTCTCATTGGGACATCACAATTGATAGCATAGCGTGGTTCAATCCACGGATCTAAGGGCTATAGGCTCAGAACGCTTCTACTGAACTTCTCATTAGGACAACACAATTGGTAACATAGCGTGGTTTCAATCCAGGGATCTAAGGATAATGGGCTCAGCACGCTTTTACTGCGCTTCTCATTGGGATATCACAATTGATAGCATAGCGTGGTTCAATCCACGGATATTGGGAGATGTGCTCAGCACGCTTCTACTGCGCTTCTCATTGGGACATCACAATTGATAGCATAGCGTGGTTCAATCCACGGATCTAAGGGTTATAGGCTCAGAACGCTTCTACTGCACTTCTCATTAGAACAACACAATTGGTAACATAGCGTGGTTTCAATCCAGGGATCTAAGGATTATGGGTTCAGCACGCTTTTACTGCGCTTCTCATTGGGATATCACAATTGATAGCATAGCGTGGTTCAACCCACGGATATTGGGAGATGTGCTCAGCACGCTTCTACTGCGCTCCTCATTGGGACATCACAATTGATAGCATAGCGTGGTTCAACCCACGGATATTGGGAGATGTGCTCAGCACGCTTCTACAGCGCTTCTCATTGGGACATCACAATTGATAGCATAGCCTAGTTCAATCCACGGATATTGGGAGATGTGCTCAGCACGCTTTTACTGCGCTTCTCATTGGGATATCACAATTGATAGCATAGCGTGGTTCAACCCACAGATATTGGGAGATGTGCTCAGCACGCTTCTACTGCGCTTCTCATTGGGACATCACAATTGATAGCATAGCCTAGTTCAATCCATGGATATTGGGAGATGTGCTCAGCACGCTTTTACTGCGCTTCTCATTGGGATATCACAATTGATAGCATAGCGTGGTTCAACCCACGGATATTGGGAGATGTGCTCAGCACGCTTCTACAGCGCTTCTCATTGGGACATCACAATTGATAGCATAGCCTAGTTCAACCCACGGATATTGGGAGATGTGCTCAGCACGCTTTTACTGCGCTTCTCATTGGGATATCACAATTGATAGCATAGCGTGGTTCAACCCACGGATATTGGGAGATGTGCTCAGCACGCTTCTACAGCGCTTCTCATTGGGACATCACAATTGATAGCATAGCCTAGTTCAATCCACGGATATTGGGAGATGTGCTCAGCACGCTTTTACTGCGCTTCTCATTGGGATATCACAATTGATAGCATAGCGTGGTTCAATCCACGGATATTGGGAGATGTGCTGAGCACGCTTCTACTGCGCTTCTCATTGGGATATCACAATTGATAGCATAGCGTGGTTCGATCCACGGATATTGGGAGATGTGCTGAGCACGCTTCTACTGCGCTTCTCATTGGGACATCACAATTGATAGCATAGCGTGGTTCAATCCACGGATATTGGGAGATGTGCTGAGCACGCTTCTACTGCGCTTCTCATTGGGACATCACAATTGATAGCATAGCGTGGTTCAATCCACGGATATTGGGAGATGTGCTCAGCACGCTTCTACTGCGCTTCTCATTGGGATATCACAATTGATAGCATAGCGTGGTTCAATCCACGGATATTGGGAGATGTGCTGAGCACGCTTCTACTGCGCTTCTCATTGGGACATCACAATTGATAGCATAGCGTGGTTCAATCCACGGATATTGGGAGATGTGTTGAGCACGCTTCTACTGCGCTTCTCATTGGGATATCACAATTGATAGCATAGCGTGGTTATATCCACGGATATTGGGAGATGTGCTTAGCACGCTTCTACTGCGCTTCTCATTGGGACATCACAATTGATAGCATAGCGTGGTTCAATCCACGGATATTGGGAGATGTGCTGAGCACGCTTCTACTGCGCTTCTCATTGGGATATCACAATTGATAGCATAGCGTGGTTCAATCCACGGATATTGGGAGATGTGCTGAGCACGCTTCTACTGCGCTTTTCATTGGGACATCACAATTGATAGCATAGCGTGGTTCAATCCACGGATATCGGGAGATGTGCTCAGCACGCTTCTACTGCGCTTCTCATTGGGATATCACAATTGATAGCATAGCGTGGTTCAATCCACGGATATTGGGAGATGTGCTGAGCACGCATATACTGCGCTTCTCATTGGGACATCACAATTGATAGCATAGCGTGGTTCAATCCACGGATATTGGGAGATATGCTCAGCACGCTGCTACTGCGCTTCTCATTGGGACATCACAATTGATAGCATAGCGTGGTTCAATCCACGGATATTTGGAGATGTGCTCAGCACGCTTCTACTGCGCTTCTCATTGGGATATCACAATTGATAGCATAGCGTGGTTCAATCCACGGATATTGGAAGATGTGCTGAGCACGCTTCTACTGCGCTTCTCATTGGGACATCACAATTGATAGCATAGCGTGGTTCAATCCACGGATATTGGGAGATGTGCTGAGCACGCTTCTACTGCGCTTCTCATTGGGACATCACAATTGATAGTATAGCTTGGTTCAATCCACGGATATTGGGAGATGTGCTGAGCACGCTTCTACTGCGCTTCTTATTGGGACATCACAATTGATAGCATAGCGTGGTTCAATCCACGGATATTGGGAGATGTGCTGAGCACGCTTCTACTGCGCTTCTCATTGGGACATCACAATTGATAGCATAGCGTGGTTCAATCCACGGATATTGGGAGATGTGCTTAGCACGCTTCTACTGCGCTTCTCATTGGGACATCACAATTGATAGCATAGCGTGGTTCAATCCACGGATATTGGGAGATGTGCTCAGCACGCTTCTACTGCGCTTCTCATTGGGACATCACAATTGATAGCATAGCGTGGTTCAATCCACGGATATTGGGAGATGTGCTCAGCACGCTTCTACTGCGCTTCTCATTGGGACATCACAATTGATAGCATAGCGTGGTTCAATCCACGGATATTGGGAGATGTGCTCAGCACGCTTCTACTGCGCTTCTCATTGGGACATCACAATTGATAGCATAGCGTGGTTCAATCCACGGATATTGGGAGATGTGCTCAGCACGCTTCTACTGCGCTTCTCATTGGGACATCACAATTGATAGCATAGCGTGGTTCAATCCACGGATATTGGGAGATGTGCTCAGCACGCTTCTACTGCGCTTCTCATTGGGACATCACAATTGATAGCATAGCGTGGTTCAATCCACGGATATTGGGAGATGTGCTCAGCACGCTTCTACTGCGCTTCTCATTGGGACATCACAATTGATAGCATAGCGTGGTTCAATCCACGGATATTGGGAGATGTGCTCAGCACGCTTCTACTGCGCTTCTCATTGGGACATCACAATTGATAGCATAGCGTGGTTCAATCCACGGATCTATGGGTTATAGGCTCAGAACGCTTCTACTGCACATCTCATTAGGACAACACAATTGGTAACATAGCGTGGTTTCAATCCAGGGATCTAAGGATTATGGGCTCAGCACGCTTTTACTGCGCTTCTCATTGGGATATCACAATTGATAGCATAGCGTGGTTCAATCCACGGATATTGGGAGATGTGCTCAGCACGCTTCTACTGCGCTTCTCATTGGGACATCACAATTGGTAACATAGCGTGGTTTCAATCCAGGGATCTAAGGATTATGGGCTCAGCACGCTTTTACTGCGCTTCTCATTGGGATATCACAATTGATAGCATAGCGTGGTTCAATCCACGGATATTGGGAGATGTGCTCAGCACGCTTCTACTGCGCTTCTCATTGGGACATCACAATTGATAGCATAGCGTGGTTCAATCCACGGATCTAAGGGTTATAGGCTCAGAACGCTTCTACTACACTTCTCATTAGGACAACACAATTGGTAACATAGCGTGGTTTCAATCCAGGGATCTAAGGATTATGGGCTCAGCACGCTTTTACTGCGCTTCTCATTGGGATATCACAATTGATAGCATAGCGTGGTTCAATCCACAAATATTGGGAGATGTGCTCAGCACGCTTCTACTGCGCTTCTCATTGGGACATCACAATTGATAGCATAGCGTGGTTCAATCCACGGATCTAAGGGCTATAGGCTCAGAACGCTTCTACTGAACTTCTCATTAGGACAACACAATTGGTAACATAGCGTGGTTTCAATCCAGGGATCTAAGGATAATGGGCTCAGCACGCTTTTACTGCGCTTCTCATTGGGATATCACAATTGATAGCATAGCGTGGTTCAATCCACGGATATTGGGAGATGTGCTCAGCACGCTTCTACTGCGCTTCTCATTGGGACATCACAATTGATAGCATAGCGTGGTTCAATCCACGGATCTAAGGGTTATAGGCTCAGAACGCTTCTACTGCACTTCTCATTAGAACAACACAATTGGTAACATAGCGTGGTTTCAATCCAGGGATCTAAGGATTATGGGTTCAGCACGCTTTTACTGCGCTTCTCATTGGGATATCACAATTGATAGCATAGCGTGGTTCAACCCACGGATATTGGGAGATGTGCTCAGCACGCTTCTACTGCGCTCCTCATTGGGACATCACAATTGATAGCATAGCGTGGTTCAACCCACGGATATTGGGAGATGTGCTCAGCACGCTTCTACAGCGCTTCTCATTGGGACATCACAATTGATAGCATAGCCTAGTTCAATCCACGGATATTGGGAGATGTGCTCAGCACGCTTTTACTGCGCTTCTCATTGGGATATCACAATTGATAGCATAGCGTGGTTCAACCCACAGATATTGGGAGATGTGCTCAGCACGCTTCTACTGCGCTTCTCATTGGGACATCACAATTGATAGCATAGCCTAGTTCAATCCATGGATATTGGGAGATGTGCTCAGCACGCTTTTACTGCGCTTCTCATTGGGATATCACAATTGATAGCATAGCGTGGTTCAACCCACGGATATTGGGAGATGTGCTCAGCACGCTTCTACAGCGCTTCTCATTGGGACATCACAATTGATAGCATAGCCTAGTTCAACCCACGGATATTGGGAGATGTGCTCAGCACGCTTTTACTGCGCTTCTCATTGGGATATCACAATTGATAGCATAGCGTGGTTCAACCCACGGATATTGGGAGATGTGCTCAGCACGCTTCTACAGCGCTTCTCATTGGGACATCACAATTGATAGCATAGCCTAGTTCAATCCACGGATATTGGGAGATGTGCTCAGCACGCTTTTACTGCGCTTCTCATTGGGATATCACAATTGATAGCATAGCGTGGTTCAACCCACGGATATTGGGAGATGTGCTCAGCACGCTTCTACAGCGCTTCTCATTGGGACATCACAATTGATAGCATAGCGTGGTTCAATCCACGGATATTGGGAGATGTGCTGAGCACGCTTCTACTGCGCTTCTCATTGGGATATCACAATTCATAGCATAGCGTGGTTCAATCCACGGATATTGGGAGATGTGCTGAGCACGCTTCTACTGCGCTTTTCATTGGGACATCACAATTGATAGCATAGCGTGGTTCAATCCACGGATATCGGGAGATGTGCTCAGCACGCTTCTACTGCGCTTCTCATTGGGATATCACAATTGATAGCATAGCGTGGTTCAATCCACGGATATTGGGAGATGTGCTGAGCACGCTTCTACTGCGCTTCTCATTGGGACATCACAATTGATAGCATAGCGTGGTTCAATCTACGGATGTTGGGAGATGTGCTGAGCACGCTTCTACTGCGCTTCTCATTGGGATATCACAATTGATAGCATAGCGTGGTTCAATCCGCGGATATTGGGAGATGTGCTGAGCACGCTTCTACTGCGCTTCTCATTGGGACATCACAATTGATAGCATAGCGTGGTTCAACCCACGGATATTGGGAGATGTGCTCAGCACGCTTCTACAGCGCTTCTCATTGGGACATCACAATTGATAGCATAGCCTAGTTCAATCCATGGATATTGGGAGATGTGCTCAGCACGCTTTTACTGCGCTTCTCATTGGGATATCACAATTGATAGCATAGCGTGGTTCAACCCACGGATATTGGGAGATGTGCTCAGCACGCTTCTACAGCGCTTCTCATTGGGACATCACAATTGATAGCATAGCCTAGTTCAACCCACGGATATTGGGAGATGTGCTCAGCACGCTTTTACTGCGCTTCTCATTGGGATATCACAATTGATAGCATAGCGTGGTTCAACCCACGGATATTGGGAGATGTGCTCAGCACGCTTCTACAGCGCTTCTCATTGGGACATCACAATTGATAGCATAGCCTAGTTCAATCCACGGATATTGGGAGATGTGCTCAGCACGCTTTTACTGCGCTTCTCATTGGGATATCACAATTGATAGCATAGCGTGGTTCAATCCACGGATATTGGGAGATGTGCTGAGCACGCTTCTACTGCGCTTCTCATTGGGACATCACAATTGATAGCATAGCGTGGTTCAATCCACGGATATTGGGAGATGTGCTAAGCACGCTTCTACTGCGCTTCTCATTGGGAAATCACAATTGATAGCATAGCGTGGTTCAATCCACGGATATTGGGATATGTGCTGAGCACGCTTCTACTGCGCTTCTCATTGGGATATCACAATTCATAGCATAGCGTGGTTCAATCCACGGATATTGGGAGATGTGCTGAGCACGCTTCTACTGCGCTTTTCATTGGGACATCACAATTGATAGCATAGCGTGGTTCAATCCACGGATATCGGGAGATGTGCTCAGCACGCTTCTACTGCGCTTCTCATTGGGATATCACAATTGATAGCATAGCGTGGTTCAATCCACGGATATTGGGAGATGTGCTGAGCACGCATATACTGCGCTTCTCATTGGGACATCACAATTGATAGCATAGCGTGGTTCAATCCACGGATATTGGGAGATGTGCTCAGCACGCTTCTACTGCGCTTCTCATTGGGACATCACAATTGATAGCATAGCGTGGTTCAATCCACGGATATTTGGAGATGTGCTCAGCACGCTTCTACTGCGCTTCTCATTGGGATATCACAATTGATAGCATAGCGTGGTTCAATCCACGAATATTGGAAGATGTGCTGAGCACGCTTCTACTGCGCTTCTCATTGGGACATCACAATTGATAGCATAGCGTGGTTCAATCCACGGATATTGGGAGATGTGCTGAGCACGCTTCTACTGCGCTTCTCATTGGGACATCACAATTGATAGCATAGCTTGGTTCAATCCACGGATATTGGGAGATGTGCTGAGCACGCTTCTACTGCGCTTCTCATTGGGACATAACAATTGATAGCATAGCGTTGTTCAATCCACGGATATTGGGAGATGTGCTGAGCACGCTTCTACTGCGCTTCTCATTGGGACATCACAATTGATAGCATAGCGTGGTTCAATCCACGGATATTGGGAGATGTGCTGAGCACGCTTCTACTGCGCTTCTCATTGGGATATCACAATTGATAGCATAGCGTGGTTCAATCCACGGATATTGGGAGATGTGCTGAGCACGCTTCTACTGCGATTCTCATTGGGACATCACAATTGATAGCATAGCGTGGTTCAATCCACGGATATTGGGAGATGTGCTGAGCACGCTTCTACTGCGCTTCTCATTGGGACATCACAATTGATAGCATAGCGTGGTTCAACCCCCGGATATTGGGAGATGTGCTGAGCACGCTTCTACTGCGCTTCTCATTGGGACATCACAATTGATAGCATAGCGTTGTTCAATCCACGGATATTGGGAGATGTGCTGAGCACGCTTCTACTGCGCTTCTCATTGGGATATCACAATTGATAGCATAGCGTGGTTCAATCCACAGATATTGGGAGATGTGCTCAGCACGCTTCTACTGCGCTTCTCATTGGGACATCACAATTGATAGCATAGCCTAGTTCAATCCATGGATATTGGGAGATGTGCTCAGCACGCTTTTACTGCGCTTCTCATTGGGATATCACAATTGATAGCATAGCGTGGTTCAACCCACGGATATTGGGAGATGTGCTCAGCACGCTTCTACAGCGCTTCTCATTGGGACATCACAATTGATAGCATAGCCTAGTTCAACCCACGGATATTGGGAGATGTGCTCAGCACGCTTTTACTGCGCTTCTCATTGGGATATCACAATTGATAGCATAGCGTGGTTCAACCCACGGATATTGGGAGATGTGCTCAGCACGCTTCTACAGCGCTTCTCATTGGGACATCACAATTGATAGCATAGCCTAGTTCAATCCACGGATATTGGGAGATGTGCTCAGCACGCTTTTACTGCGCTTCTCATTGGGATATCACAATTGATAGCATAGCGTGGTTCAACCCACGGATATTGGGAGATGTGCTCAGCACGCTTCTACAGCGCTTCTCATTGGGACATCACAATTGATAGCATAGCGTGGTTCAATCCACGGATATTGGGAGATGTGCTGAGCACGCTTCTACTGCGCTTCTCATTGGGATATCACAATTCATAGCATAGCGTGGTTCAATCCACGGAAATTGGGAGATGTGCTGAGCACGCTTCTACTGCGCTTTTCATTGGGACATCACAATTGATAGCATAGCGTGGTTCAATCCACGGATATCGGGAGATGTGCTCAGCACGCTTCTACTGCGCTTCTCATTGGGATATCACAATTGATAGCATAGCGTGGTTCAATCCACGGATATTGGGAGATGTGCTGAGCACGCTTCTACTGCGCTTCTCATTGGGACATCACAATTGATAGCATAGCGTGGTTCAATCTACGGATGTTGGGAGATGTGCTGAGCACGCTTCTACTGCGCTTCTCATTGGGATATCACAATTGATAGCATAGCGTGGTTCGATCCGCGGATATTGGGAGATGTGCTGAGCACGCTTCTACTGCGCTTCTCATTGGGACATCACAATTGATAGCATAGCGTGGTTCAACCCACGGATATTGGGAGATGTGCTCAGCACGCTTCTACAGCGCTTCTCATTGGGACATCACAATTGATAGCATAGCCTAGTTCAATCCATGGATATTGGGAGATGTGCTCAGCACGCTTTTACTGCGCTTCTCATTGGGATATCACAATTGATAGCATAGCGTGGTTCAACCCACGGATATTGGGAGATGTGCTCAGCACGCTTCTACAGCGCTTCTCATTGGGACATCACAATTGATAGCATAGCCTAGTTCAACCCACGGATATTGGGAGATGTGCTCAGCACGCTTTTACTGCGCTTCTCATTGGGATATCACAATTGATAGCATAGCGTGGTTCAACCCACGGATATTGGGAGATGTGCTCAGCACGCTTCTACAGCGCTTCTCATTGGGACATCACAATTGATAGCATAGCCTAGTTCAATCCACGGATATTGGGAGATGTGCTCAGCACGCTTTTACTGCGCTTCTCATTGGGATATCACAATTGATAGCATAGCGTGGTTCAATCCACGGATATTGGGAGATGTGCTGAGCACGCTTCTACTGCGCTTCTCATTGGGACATCACAATTGATAGCATAGCGTGGTTCAATCCACGGATATTGGGAGATGTGCTAAGCACGCTTCTACTGCGCTTCTCATTGGGAAATCACAATTGATAGCATAGCGTGGTTCAATCCACGGATATTGGGATATGTGCTGAGCACGCTTCTACTGCGCTTCTCATTGGGATATCACAATTCATAGCATAGCGTGGTTCAATCCACGGATATTGGGAGATGTGCTGAGCACGCTTCTACTGCGCTTTTCATTGGGACATCACAATTGATAGCATAGCGTGGTTCAATCCACGGATATCGGGAGATGTGCTCAGCACGCTTCTACTGCGCTTCTCATTGGGATATCACAATTGATAGCATAGCGTGGTTCAATCCACGGATATTGGGAGATGTGCTGAGCACGCATATACTGCGCTTCTCATTGGGACATCACAATTGATAGCATAGCGTGGTTCAATCCACGGATATTGGGAGATGTGCTCAGCACGCTTCTACTGCGCTTCTCATTGGGACATCACAATTGATAGCATAGCGTGGTTCAATCCACGGATATTTGGAGATGTGCTCAGCACGCTTCTACTGCGCTTCTCATTGGGATATCACAATTGATAGCATAGCGTGGTTCAATCCACGAATATTGGAAGATGTGCTGAGCACGCTTCTACTGCGCTTCTCATTGGGACATCACAATTGATAGCATAGCGTGGTTCAATCCACGGATATTGGGAGATGTGCTGAGCACGCTTCAACTGCGCTTCTCATTGGGACATCACAATTGATAGCATAGCTTGGTTCAATCCACGGATATTGGGAGATGTGCTGAGCACGCTTCTACTGCGCTTCTCATTGGGACATAACAATTGATAGCAGAGCGTGGTTCAATCCACGGATATTGGGAGATGTGCTGAGCACGCTTCTACTGCGCTTCTCATTGGGACATCACAATTGATAGCATAGCGTGGTTCAATCCACGGATATTGGGAGATGTGCTGAGCACGCTTCTACTGCGCTTCTCATTGGGATATCACAATTGATAGCATAGCGTGGTTCAATCCACGGATATTGGGAGATGTGCTGAGCACGCTTCTACTGCGATTCTCATTGGGACATCACAATTGATAGCATAGCGTGGTTCAATCCACGGATATTGGGAGATGTGCTGAGCACGCTTCTACTGCGCTTCTCATTGGGACATCACAATTGATAGCATAGCGTGGTTCAACCCCCGGATATTGGGAGATGTGCTGAGCACGCTTCTACTGCGCTTCTCATTGGGACATCACAATTGATAGCATAGCGTTGTTCAATCCACGGATATTGGGAGATGTGCTGAGCACGCTTCTACTGCGCTTCTCATTGGGATATCACAATTGATAGCATAGCGTGGTTCAATCCACGGATATTGGGAGATGTGCTGAGCACGCTTCTACTGCGCTTCTCATTGGGACATCACAATTGATAGCATAGCGTGGTTCAATCCACGGATATTGGGAGATGTGCTGAGCACGCTTCTACTGCGCTTCTCATTGGGATATCACAATTGATAGCATAGCGTTGTTCAATCCACGGATATTGGGAGATGTGCTGAGCACGCTTGTACTGCGCTTCTCATTGGGACATCACAATTGATAGCATAGCGTGGTTCAATCCACGGATATTGGGAGATGTGCTCAGCACGCTTCTACTGCGCTTCTCATTGGGATATCACAATTGATAGCATAGCGTGGTTCAATCCACGGATATTGGGAGATGTGCTGAGCACGCTTCTACTGCGCTTCTCATTGGGACATCACAATTGATAGCATAGCGTGGTTCAATCCACGGATATTGGGAGATGTGCTCAGCACGCTTCTACTGCACTTCTCATTGGGACATCACAATTGATAGCATAGCGTGGTTCAATCCACAGATATTGGGAGATGTGCTCAGCACGCTTCTACTGCGCTTCTCATTGGGACATCACAATTGATAGCATAGCGTGGTTCAATCCACGGATATTGGGAGATGTGCTGAGCACGCTTCTACTGCGCTTCTCATTGGGACATCACAATTGATAGCATAGCGTGGTTCAATCCACGGATATTGGGAGATGTGCTCAGCACGCTTCTACTGCGCTTCTCATTGGGACATCACAATTGATAGCATAGCGTGGTTCAATCCACGGATATTGGGAGATGTGCTGAGCACGCTTCTACTGCGCTTCTCATTGGGACATCACAATTGATAGCATAGCGTGGTTCAATCCACGGATATTGGGAGATGTGCTCAGCACGCTTCTACTGCGCTTCTCATTGGGACATCACAATTGATAGCATAGCGTGGTTCAATCCACGGATATTGGGAGATGTGCTCAGCACGCTTCTACTGCGCTTCTCATTGGGACATTACAATTGATAGCATAGCGTGGTTCAATCCACGGATATTGGGAGATGTGCTCAGCACGCTTCTACTGCGCTTCTCATTGGGACATCACAATTAATAGCATAGCGTGGTTCAATCCACGGATATTGGGAGATGTGCTGAGCACGCTTCTACTGCGCTTCTCATTGGGACATCACAATTGATAGCATAGCGTGGTTCAACCCACGGATATTGGGAGATGTGCTCAGCACGCTTCTACAGCGCTTCTCATTGGGACATCACAATTGATAGCATAGCCTAGTTCAACCCACGGATATTGGGAGATGTGCTCAGCACGCTTTTACTGCGCTTCTCATTGGGATATCACAATTGATAGCATAGCGTGGTTCAACCCACGGATATTGGGAGATGTGCTCGGCACGCTTCTACAGCGCTTCTCATTGGGACATCACAATTGATAGCATAGCCTAGTTCAATCCACGGATATTAGGAGATGTGCTCAGCACGCTTTTACTGCGCTTCTCATTGGGATATCACAATTGATAGCATAGCGTGGTTCAATCCACGTATATTGGGAGATGTGCTGAGCACGCTTCTACTGCGCTTCTCATTGGGACATCACAATTGATAGCATAGCGTGGTTCAATCCACGGATATTGGGAGATGTGCTAAGCACGCTTCTACTGCGCTTCTCATTGGGACATCACAATTGATAGCATAGCGTGGTTCAATCCACGGATATTGGGAGATGTGCTGAGCACGCTTCTACTGCGCTTCTCATTGGGATATCACAATTCATAGCATAGCGTGGTTCAATCCACGGATATTGGGAGATGTGCTGAGCACGCTTCTACTGCGCTTTTCATTGGGACATCACAATTGATAGCATAGCGTGTTTCAATCCACAGATATTGGGAGATGTGCTCAGCACGCTTCTACTGCGCTTCTCATTGGGACATCACAATTGATAGCATAGCGTGGTTCAATCCACGGATATTGGGTGATGTGCTGAGCACGCTTCTACTGCGCTTCTCATTGGGACATCACAATTGATAGCATAGCGTGGTTCAATCCACGGATATTGGGAGATGTGCTCAGCACGCTTCTACTGCGCTTCTCATTGGGACATCACAATTGATAGCATAGCGTGGTTCAATCCACGGATATTGGGAGATGTGCTCAGCACGCTTCTACTGCGCTTCTCATTGGGACATTACAATTGATAGCATAGCGTGGTTCAATCCACGGATATTGGGAGATGTGCTCAGCACGCTTCTACTGCGCTTCTCATTGGGACATCACAATTGATAGCATAGCGTGGTTCAATCCACGGATATTGGGAGATGTGCTGAGCACGCTTCTACTGCGCTTCTCATTGGGACATCACAATTGATAGCATAGCGTGGTTCAACCCACGGATATTGGGAGATGTGCTCAGCACGCTTCTACAGCGCTTCTCATTGGGACATCACAATTGATAGCATAGCCTAGTTTAACCCACGGATATTGGGAGATGTGCTCAGCACGCTTTTACTGCGCTTCTCATTGGGACATCACAATTGATAGCATAGCGTGGTTCAATCCACGGATATTGGGAGATGTGCTCAGCACGCTTCTACTGCGCTTCTCATTGGGACATCACAATTGATAGCATAGCGTGGTTCAATCCACGGATATTGGGAGATGTGCTCAGCACGCTTCTACTGCGCTTCTCATTGGGACATCACAATTGATAGCATAGCGTGGTTCAATCCACGGATATTGGGAGATGTGCTCAGCACGCTTCTACTGCGCTTCTCATTGGGATATCACAATTGATAGCATAGCGTGGTTCAATCCACGGATATTGGGAGATGTGCTGAGCACGCTTCTACTGCGCTTCTCATTAGGACAACACAATATGTAGCATAGCGTGGTTTCAATCCTGGGATCTGTGGGTTATGGGCTCAGCACGCTTCTACTGCGTTTCTTATTGGGACATCACAATTGGTAACATAGCGTGGTTTCAATCCAGGGATCTAAGGATTATGGGCTCAGCACGCTTTTACTGCGCTTCTCATTGGGATATCACAATTGATAGCATAGCGTGGTTCAATCCACGGATATTGGGAGATGTGCTCAGCACGCTTCTACTGCGCTTCTCATTGGGACATCACAATTGATAGCATAGCTTGGTTCAATCCACGGATCTAAGGGTTATAGGCTCAGAACGCTTCTACTGCACTTCTCATTAGAACAACACAATTGGTAACATAGCGTGGTTTCAATCCAGGGATCTAAGGATTATGGGCTCAGCACGCTTTTACTGCGCTTCTCATTGGGATATCACAATTGATAGCATAGCGTGGTTCAACCCACGGATATTGGGAGATGTGCTCAGCACGCTTCTACTGCGCTTCTCATTGGGACATCACAATTGATAGCATAGCGTGGTTCAACCCACGGATATTGGGAGATGTGCTCAGCACGCTTCTACAGCGCTTCTCATTGGGACATCACAATTGATAGCATAGCCTAGTTCAATCCACGGATATTGGGAGATGTGCTCAGCACGCTTTTACTGCGCTTCTCATTGGGATATCACAATTGATAGCATAGCGTGGTTCAACCCACGGATATTGGGAGATGTGCTCAGCACGCTTCTACTGCGCTTCTCATTGGGACATCACAATTGATAGCATAGCGTGGTTCAACCCACGGATATTGGGAGATGTGCTCAGCACGCTTCTACAGCGCTTCTCATTGGGACATCACAATTGATAGCATAGCCTAGTTCAATCCACGGATATTGGGAGATGTGCTCAGCACGCTTTTACTGCGCTTCTCATTGGGATATCACAATTGATAGCATAGCGTGGTTCAACCCACGGATATTGGGAGATGTGCTCAGCACGCTTCTACAGCGCTTCTCATTGGGACATCACAATTGATAGCATAGCGTGGTTCAACCCACGGATATTGGGAGATGTGCTCAGCACGCTTCTACAGCGCTTCTCATTGGGACATCACAATTGATAGCATAGCCTAGTTCAACCCACGGATATTGGGAGATGTGCTCAGCACGCTTCTACTGCGCTTCTCATTGGGATATCACAATTGATAGCATAGCGTGGTTCAACCCACGGATATTGGGAGATGTGCTCAGCACGCTTCTACTGCGCTTCTCATTGGGACATCACAATTGATAGCATAGCGTGGTTCAACCCACGGATATTGGGAGATGTGCTCAGCACGCTTCTACAGCGCTTCTCATTGGGACATCACAATTGATAGCATAGCCTAGTTCAACCCACGGATATTGGGAGATGTGCTCAGCACGCTTTTACTGCGCTTCTCATTGGGATATCACAATTGATAGCATAGCGTGGTTCAACCCACGGATATTGGGAGATGTGCTCAGCACGCTTCTACAGCGCTTCTCATTGGGACATCACAATTGATAGCATAGCGTGGTTCAACCCACGGATATTGGGAGATGTGCTCAGCACGCTTCTACAGCGCTTCTCATTGGGACATCACAATTGATAGCATAGCCTAGTTCAATCCACGGATATTGGGAGATGTGCTCAGCACGCTTTTACTGCGCTTCTCATTGGGATATCACAATTGATAGCATAGCGTGGTTCAACCCACGGATATTGGGAGATGTGCTCAGCACGCTTCTACAGCGCTTCTCATTGGGACATCACAATTGATAGCATAGCGTGGTTCAACCCACGGATATTGGGAGATGTGCTCAGCACGCTTCTACAGCGCTTCTCATTGGGACATCACAATTGATAGCATAGCCTAGTTCAATCCACGGATATTGGGAGATGTGCTCAGCACGCTTTTACTGCGCTTCTCATTGGGATATCACAATTGATAGCATAGCGTGGTTCAACCCACGGATATTGGGAGATGTGCTCAGCACGCTTCTACTGCGCTTCTCATTGGGACATCACAATTGATAGCATAGCGTGGTTCAACCCACGGATATTGGGAGATGTGCTCAGCACGCTTCTACAGCGCTTCTCATTGGGACATCACAATTGATAGCATAGCCTAGTTCAATCCACGGATATTGGGAGATGTGCTCAGCACGCTTTTACTGCGCTTCTCATTGGGATATCACAATTGATAGCATAGCGTGGTTCAATCCACGGATATTGGGAGATGTGCTCAGCACGCTTTTACTGCGCTTCTCATTGGGACATCACAATTGGTAGCATAGCGTGGTTCAATCCACGGATCTAAGGGTTAAAGGCTCAGAACGCTTGTACTGCACTTCTCATTAGGACAACACAATTGGTAACATAGCGTGGTTTCAATCCAGGGATCTAAGGATTATGGGCTCAGCACGCTTTTACTGCGCTTCTCATTGGGATATCACAATTGATAGCATAGCGTGGTTCAATCCACGGATATTGGGAGATGGGCTCAGCACGCTTTTACTGCGCTTCTCATTGGGACATCACAATTGGTAGCATAGCGTGGTTTCAGTCCAGGGATCTGTGGGTTATGGGCTCAGCACGCTTCTACAGCGCTTCTCATTGGGACATCACAATTGATAGCATAGCGTGGTTCAATCCACGGATATTGGGAGATGTGCTCAGCACGCTTCTACTGCGCTTCTCATTGGGACATCACAATTGATAGCATAGCCTAGTTCAATCCATGGATCTAAGGGTTATAGGCTCAGCACGCTTCTACTGCACTTCTCATTAGGACAACACAATATGTAGCATAGCGTGGTTTCAATCCTGGGATCTGTGGGTTATGGGCTCAGCACGCTTCTACTGCGTTTCTTATTGGGACATCACAATTGGTAACATAGCGTGGTTTCAATCCAGGGATCTAAGGATTATGGGCTCAGCACGCTTTTACTGCGCTTCTCATTGGGATATCACAATTGATAGCATAGCGTGGTTCAATCCACGGATATTGGGAGATGTGCTCAGCACGCTTCTACTGCGCTTCTCATTGGGACATCACAATTGATAGCATAGCTTGGTTCAATCCACGGATCTAAGGGTTATAGGCTCAGAACGCTTCTACTGCACTTCTCATTAGAACAACACAATTGGTAACATAGCGTGGTTTCAATCCAGGGATCTAAGGATTATGGGCTCAGCACGCTTTTACTGCGCTTCTCATTGGGATATCACAATTGATAGCATAGCGTGGTTCAACCCACGGATATTGGGAGATGTGCTCAGCACGCTTCTACTGCGCTTCTCATTGGGACATCACAATTGATAGCATAGCGTGGTTCAACCCACGGATATTGGGAGATGTGCTCAGCACGCTTCTACAGCGCTTCTCATTGGGACATCACAATTGATAGCATAGCCTAGTTCAATCCACGGATATTGGGAGATGTGCTCAGCACGCTTTTACTGCGCTTCTCATTGGGATATCACAATTGATAGCATAGCGTGGTTCAACCCACGGATATTGGGAGATGTGCTCAGCACGCTTCTACTGCGCTTCTCATTGGGACATCACAATTGATAGCATAGCGTGGTTCAACCCACGGATATTGGGAGATGTGCTCAGCACGCTTCTACAGCGCTTCTCATTGGGACATCACAATTGATAGCATAGCCTAGTTCAATCCACGGATATTGGGAGATGTGCTCAGCACGCTTTTACTGCGCTTCTCATTGGGATATCACAATTGATAGCATAGCGTGGTTCAACCCACGGATATTGGGAGATGTGCTCAGCACGCTTCTACAGCGCTTCTCATTGGGACATCACAATTGATAGCATAGCGTGGTTCAACCCACGGATATTGGGAGATGTGCTCAGCACGCTTCTACAGCGCTTCTCATTGGGACATCACAATTGATAGCATAGCCTAGTTCAATCCACGGATATTGGGAGATGTGCTCAGCACGCTTTTACTGCGCTTCTCATTGGGATATCACAATTGATAGCATAGCGTGGTTCAACCCACGGATATTGGGAGATGTGCTCAGCACGCTTCTACTGCGCTTCTCATTGGGACATCACAATTGATAGCATAGCGTGGTTCAACCCACGGATATTGGGAGATGTGCTCAGCACGCTTCTACAGCGCTTCTCATTGGGACATCACAATTGATAGCATAGCCTAGTTCAATCCACGGATATTGGGAGATGTGCTCAGCACGCTTCTACTGCGCTTCTCATTGGGACATCACAATTGATAGCATAGCGTGGTTCAATCCACGGATCTAAGGGTTATAGGCTCAGAACGCTTGTACTGCACTTCTCATTAGGACAACACAATTGGTAACATAGCGTGGTTTCAATCCAGGGATCTAAGGATTATGGGCTCAGCACGCTTTTACTGCGCTTCTCATTGGGATATCACAATTGATAGCATAGCGTGGTTCAATCCACGGATATTGGAAGATGTGCTCAGCACGCTTCTACTGCGCTTCTCATTGGGACATCACAATTGATAGCATAGCGTGGTTCAATCCACGGATCTAAGGGTTATAGGCTCAGAACGCTTCTACTGCACTTCTCATTAGGACAACACAATTGGTAACATAGCGTGGTTTCAATCCAGGGATCTAAGGATTATGGGCTCAGCACGCTTTTACTGCGCTTCTCATTGGGACATCACAATTGGTAGCATAGCGTGGTTTCAGTCCAGGGATCTGTGGGTTATGGGCTCAGCACGCTTCTACAGCGCTTCTCATTGGGACATCACAATTGATAGCATAGCGTGGTTCAATCCACGGATATTGGGAGATGTGCTCAGCACGCTTCTACTGCGCTTCTCATTGGGACATCACAATTGATAGCATAGCCTAGTTCAATCCACGGATCTAAGGGTTATAGGCTCAGCACGCTTCTACTGCACTTCTCATTAGGACAACACAATATGTAGCATAGCGTGGTTTCAATCCTGGGATCTGTGGGTTATGGGCTCAGCACGCTTCTACTGCGTTTCTTATTGGGACATCACAATTGGTAACATAGCGTGGTTTCAATCCAGGGATCTAAAGATTATGGGCTCAGCACGCTTTTACTGCGCTTCTCATTGGGATATCACAATTGATAGCATAGCGTGGTTCAATCCACGGATATTGGGAGATGTGCTCAGCACGCTTCTACTGCGCTTCTCATTGGGACATCACAATTGATAGCATAGCTTGGTTCAATCCACGGATCTAAGGGTTATAGGCTCAGAACGCTTCTACTGCACTTCTCATTAGAACAACACAATTGGTAACATAGCGTGGTTTCAATCCAGGGATCTAAGGATTATGGGCTCAGCACGCTTTTACTGCGCTTCTCATTGGGATATCACAATTGATAGCATAGCGTGGTTCAACCCACGGATATTGGGAGATGTGCTCAGCACGCTTTTACTGCGCTTCTCATTGGGACATCACAATTGGTAGCATAGCGTGGTTCAATCCACGGATCTAAGGGTTAAAGGCTCAGAACGCTTGTACTGCACTTCTCATTAGGACAACACAATTGGTAACATAGCGTGGTTTCAATCCAGGGATCTAAGGATTATGGGCTCAGCACGCTTTTACTGCGCTTCTCATTGGGATATCACAATTGATAGCATAGCGTGGTTCAATCCACGGATATTGGGAGATGTGCTCAGCACGCTTCTACTGCGCTTCTCATTGGGATATCACAATTGATAGCATAGCGTGGTTCAACCCACGGATATTGGGAGATGTGCTCAGCACGCTTCTACTGCGCTTCTCATTGGGACATCACAATTGATAGCATAGCGTGGTTCAACCCACGGATATTGGGAGATGTGCTCAGCACGCTTCTACAGCGCTTCTCATTGGGACATCACAATTGATAGCATAGCCTAGTTCAATCCACGGATATTGGGAGATGTGCTCAGCACGCTTTTACTGCGCTTCTCATTGGGATATCACAATTGATAGCATAGCGTGGTTCAACCCACGGATATTGGGAGATGTGCTCAGCACGCTTCTACAGCGCTTCTCATTGGGACATCACAATTGATAGCATAGCCTAGTTCAATCCACGGATATTGGGAGATGTGCTCAGCACGCTTTTACTGCGCTTCTTATTGGGATATCACAATTGATAGCATAGCGTGGTTCAACCCACGGATATTGGGAGATGTGCTCAGCACGCTTCTACAGCGCTTCTCATTGGGACATCACAATTGATAGCATAGCCTAGTTCAACCCACGGATATTGGGAGATGTGCTCAGCACGCTTTTACTGCGCTTCTCATTGGGATATCACAATTGATAGCATAGCGTGGTTCAACCCACGGATATTGGGAGATGTGCTCAGCACGCTTCTACAGCGCTTCTCATTGGGACATCACAATTGATAGCATAGCCTAGTTCAATCCACGGATATTGGGAGATGTGCTCAGCACGCTTTTACTGCGCTTCTCATTGGGATATCACAATTGATAGCATAGCGTGGTTCAACCCACGGATATTGGGAGATATGCTCAGCACGCTTCTACAGCGCTTCTCATTGGGACATCACAATTGATAGCATAGCGTGGTTCAACCCACGGATATTGGGAGATGTGCTCAGCACGCTTCTACAGCGCTTCTCATTGGGACATCACAATTGATAGCATAGCCTAGTTCAATCCACGGATATTGGGAGATGTGCTCAGCACGCTTTTACTGCGCTTCTCATTGGGATATCACAATTGATAGCATAGCGTGGTTCAACCCACGGATATTGGGAGATGTGCTCAGCACGCTTCTACTGCGCTTCTTATTGGGACATCACAATTGATAGCATAGCGTGGTTCAACCCACGGATATTGGGAGATGTGCTCAGCACGCTTCTACAGCGCTTCTCATTGGGACATCACAATTGATAGCATAGCCTAGTTCAATCCACGGATATTGGGAGATGTGCTCAGCACGCTTTTACTGCGCTTCTCATTGGGATATCACAATTGATAGCATAGCGTGGTTCAATCCACGGATATTGGGAGATGTGCTCAGCACGCTTCTACTGCGCTTCTCATTGGGACATCACGATTGATAGCATAGCGTGGTTCAATCCACGGATCTAAGGGTTATAGGCTCAGAACGCTTGTACTGCACTTCTCATTAGGACAACACAATTGGTAACATAGCGTGGTTTCAATCCAGGGATCTAAGGATTATGGGCTCAGCACGCTTTTACTGCGCTTCTCATTGGGATATCACAATTGATAGCATAGCGTGGTTCAATCCACGGATATTGGGAGATGTGCTCAGCACGCTTCTACTGCGCTTCTCATTGGGACATCACAATTGATAGCATAGCGTGGTTCAATCCACGGATCTAAGGGTTATAGGCTCAGAACGCTTCTACTGCACTTCTCATTAGGACAACACAATTGGTAACATAGCGTGGTTTCAATCCAGGGATCTAAGGATTATGGGCTCAGCACGCTTTTACTGCGCCTCTCATTGGGACATCACAATTGGTAGCATAGCGTGGTTTCAGTCCAGGGATCTGTGGGTTATGGGCTCAGCACGCTTCTACAGCGCTTCTCATTGGGACATCACAATTGATAGCATAGCGTGGTTCAATCTACGGATATTGGGAGATGTGCTCAGCACGCTTCTACTGCGCTTCTCATTGGGACATCACAATTGATAGCATAGCCTAGTTCAATCCACGGATCTAAGGGTTATAGGCTCAGCACGCTTCTACTGCACTTCTCATTAGGACAACACAATATGTAGCATAGCGTGGTTTCAATCCTGGGATCTGTGGGTTATGGGCTCAGCACGCTTCTACTGCGTTTCTTATTGGGACATCACAATTGGTAGCATAGCGTGGTTCAATCCACGGATCTAAGGGTTATAGGCTCAGAACGCTTGTACTGCACTTCTCATTAGGACAACACAATTGGTAACATAGCGTGGTTTCAATCCAGGGATCTAAGGATTATGGGCTCAGCACGCTTTTACTGCGCTTCTCATTGGGATATCACAATTGATAGCATAGCGTGGTTCAATCCACGGATATTGGGAGATGTGCTCAGCACGCTTCTACTGCGCTTCTCATTGGGACATCACAATTGATAGCATAGCGTGGTTCAATCCACGGATCTAAGGGTTATAGGCTCAGAACGCTTCTACTGCACTTCTCATTAGGACAACACAATTGGTAACATAGCGTGGTTTCAATCCAGGGATCTAAGGATTATGGGCTCAGCACGCTTTTACTGCGCTTCTCATTGGGACATCACAATTGGTAGCATAGCGTGGTTTCAGTCCAGGGATCTGTGGGTTATGGGCTCAGCACGCTTCTACAGCGCTTCTCATTGGGTCATCACAATTGATAGCATAGCGTGGTTCAATCCACGGATATTGGGAGATGTGCTCAGCACGCTTCTACTGCGCTTCTCATTGGGACATCACAATTGATAGCATAGCCTAGTTCAATCCACGGATCTAAGGGTTATAGGCTCAGCACGCTTCTACTGCACTTCTCATTAGGACAACACAATATGTAGCATAGCGTGGTTTCAATCCTGGGATCTGTGGGTTATGGGCTCAGCACGCTTCTACTGCGTTTCTTATTGGGACATCACTATTGGTAGCATAGCGTGGTTCAATCCACGGATATTGGGAGATGGGCTCAGCACGCATCGTCTGCACTTCTTTTTGGACATCACAATTGGTAGCATAGCGTGGTTTCAGTCCAGGGATCTGTGGGTTATGGGCTCAGCACGCTTCTACTGCGCCTCTCATTAGGACAACACAATTGGTAGCATAGCGTTGTTTCAATCCAGGGATATTGGGTGATGGGCTCAGCACGCTTCTACTGCGCTTCTCATTAGGACATCACAATTGGTAGCATAGCGTGGTTTCTGTCCAGGGATCTGTGGGTTATGGGCTCAGCACGCTTTTACTGCGCTTCTCATTGGGACATCACAATTGGTAGCATAGCGTGGTTCAATCCACGGATATTGGGTGATGGGCTCAGCACGCTTCTACGGCACTTCTCATTAGGACATCACAATTGGTAGCATATCGTGGTTTCAGTCCAGGGATCTGTGGGTTATGGGCTCAGCACGCTTTTACTGCGCTTCTCATTGGGACATCACAATTGGTAGCATAGCGTGGTTTCAATCCACAGATCTGTGGGTTATGGTCGCTCATACTTCTCTTCGATTTGTTTTCTCAGCGTGCTCGTATAGCGCTTGTTATTAAGACACCACAACTGGTAGCATAGCTTGGTTGCTCTTTCCATAAGTGGTTGCAGGCGTTTTACTAGCTTCGTTAGTTGTCAGGTTTAGTCCCTGATAACGTAAAACAGGTGTTATTTAATGTTGGCAATAACTAGTCACAGAAGTTACTTTGCTTTTTTTATAATAAGTAATGTTCAAAACAATAGAAACAAAACGAGGTAGATATAGGTTGTATGTAACATTGATTGTATTGATATGAACCATATATAAGATAAGTGTGACTTTGTGTATAACAAAATCATACAATGTAATAAGGATCTGCGAGTCAGTGGGAAATTGATGTAGATGTGAGAAAACCAATGGAAAGGGGGTTACCAAGTTCAACACTAAATCAATTTCACAATAAACTCTTTTACTCATTTATTTAGTCACGTACAGCAAAGAAATGGTAAAATGGTATAAAACAAAACACTTACAATAATCACTCTATTATAATATTGGCATTACACCTCTTACATGATGGTTGTTTACATGTAATTAAAAAGAGACATGTCAGGATTTCTTTGAACCATAGGTCTAGCGAAGTAATTTATGTTGACATGCTTATTCAATACCCTTGCCAGGTACAAATTGACAAGACCTTACGACCTGTCGCCCTACCTGCAAACTCTGTTAGGGATCAATAATAAAAGAAACCTTTATTATCTCGTTGGACTTATTCTTATTTTTCCCTTATTGCAACCCGAAGGTGAGCCCCATCACCTAGTCCAGTCTATTGTCTTTGTAATTTTAACTATAATATGAAACATGTTTGCACTTCTACCCTCCTTCAAATGCATATTATGCTATGCAGGGAAAGGAGCCATAAACCTGTTAATTTGTTCATGTTATTATTCATTTAATTGTAAATATTTAAATAAAGGGGTTTTGAAACAAAACAAAAAAATCTCGTTGGACTGCACGCAGGCTTTTGAATGCCCAGAGCAGCTATACACCATATTGGTTGCCTTGTTGAAGAACAGATCAGTGAGGGTACGGGTGGTTTATTGCTTCTCTAACCCATTCCCTCTGACTTGTGGAGTTCCTCAAGGAGTGGTTCTGTCTCCGGTTCATTTCAGCATGTACACATCTGAAATTGTTGGGACAAACTATAAGAAAGCTACGGTAATAGCTTTTGCCGACGACATTGCGGTTAACAGCAGCACCATGAATGCACAAAGAGCTCTTACACAAGCCGAGTCAGTTTGTAACGTTATCAGTGACAGACTGGGCATGTTAAACATCAGTGTAAACGCCGGGAAGACCGACTGCGTAATCTTCTCCCTCCAAAAGGGGAAAAAATCCTTGCCGAAATCGTATAGGATAGGAGGGCAAGAGAACTCACCAGCTTTTTCAATGCACTATCTGGGTATAAAAATGGATAGGCATCTCCATTTTTGCATTCATTTTAGTAATAAAATAGAAAAAGTACGACACAGGTCTTACCGGCTATCGCACTTGCTAACTTCACCCAACCTGTTGCTTTGTCTCAAACTGATGATCTATAAATGTGTCCTCCGGCCAGCTCTGCTGTACGGTGCCCCGCTACTTACCCACTTGACTGACAATACAGCCAAATGTCTCCAACATTTCCATAATGGGATCATGCTAAAAGTGGTCCGACATACCTCTCTCGAGAGGTTAAAGAACGCTGACCTGCACCTGTTGCTTGGTGTGCCGTCGGTGGGTGAGTTCATCCGCCGGAGACACATTAAGTTTTTTGACTCGTTGCAGCACCTAACCAACCCAGTGTTTCACACTATGACCCCACCACCCTTCCCGCATCGATGGCAACAGACTGTCGGGGAAAAGTTAGGTTAAGGATTAGTATGTAAGTTAGTTTTAAGTTTGATCAAAAAGGTGAGCCCCATCACCTTTATTAGTCAGTTTAGTCCAGTCACGTATAATGTGTATCATTGCACTTGTTTATTCATTATATAATTTTTATCAAATAACAAAAGCTGCATATAATGTAGTGATAATACAGGAAATACAAAAATGATTTTTAAATAGATTCGCCGGAGGATCTATAATTATATATAATTATCTGTAAATTTAATGGGGCTATGAAAAAAAAAAAATTCATATTACTGACCAATGGGTAGGTTTCTTCACGTAATATATTTTACATGTACGTGTCAGGAGGTGGGTACCAAATACTACTTACTAATGACAGCCGTAAAAAAATTCAATTTAAAAATTTGAACATATATTGATTAGATATCTCATCGGCATGAGTATGTATGATATATTAATTATAACTATGTTATGTTAATAAAATAAAGAATTATTACTTAGTATCATTTATTCACAAAACGTAGTAATAATGTGGTACAGTGTACTTTATTCTACAAAATAATACCTACTTTAATTAACACGTACCACTTTAATGTACGACTCCACAACTCACAAAAAAATTAAGAAAACCTAATTATATGAGAATAAATAAAATACCAATAAGTACTCAACCACCAATAAATAACCAAATAACCAATTATAACTAAAATAAATACGGAGGTATCATATGAGTGGTTAGTTGGGAATTGGCTTAGATTGGTGACAAAAAGGTTTTCCATCAAATTTATTAATGAGGACCGTTTGGACTATGGATATTTTATGAATATTTGCATCAGTCGTGGTAACAAAATCGTGGTTCTATAATGAGTGCACTTTTTATTAACTACCTCATTTAAGAATCAGGATTTGCTTCCACTGATGATTGCTGTGTAAGAATTCGTTCATATAAAAATTGTTGCTGAAAAAAATTCATACTAAGAGTTGGTTTAAATAAACATCTAATAGTTATTGAAACAAATCATTTATATATTATTCTTGATGAATGTATTCTTGTAATCAGTAAATAAAAAATAATTTTGTGATAATCTATTCCAATTTATTCCCATATTTAATAAATTATTTATTAACTTAAAAAAAATTTACAGTTTTATTTATATATGTACTCTGAACGAGAACATTCATATCTTAAAGAGTTACCTTAAACGCTTACAGTATGTTTCCTACAATTTTAATTGATTGAGTCTGTTTGGTCAAAGGTTACAATGATGTGGTTTTAAATGTTATGTTGCCTTCAGCGTTTCCTTGAAAAAGAAACGCTTTTGTGTTGTCTTGTTGCTTGATAAGTCTTCTCTATTCAGCAGCAGTCCTGCATCGAAAAGGTTCACTGTAACCTTGGCGGAGCGCTATCAGGAATTTCTTCTACCTTCCTCTAACTAACCTCACTGGATTATTTTCTAACCGACGGCTATGATACTTTTTCTCCACACCACACCTTATGTATTAATAAAATTTACTGAACATATGCCACACAAGAGTTACAAAAAGTATTGCGATTACAGCAATTTTTTACTTTGAAGTGATCGCTTTTCTCCCTTTATGTCTTGCCGACTTCTTTATAAATACTAAGCCATGACATTTAAGTACAGATTTAAAATATGAGAATTCCATCGGTATTTGTGTTCTACAGTAGCGTCTGTAAAAATGATTCAATTGGTCTTTAATTTTTAATGTATAATCCACAACTACTCCAAATATGACGATTAGTGGTTAGTCAAAATAGAATAATTGCAAGTATGGAAAAGAAATAAAATGTAAAGAAACAGGGCCCAGTTTCGCTAACGTGTAACATTTTTCATGACACATATACAAATCTACATATCAAAAAATGTTTCACGATTTCAATAAGTTTATTTTGGATAATATTTCGGCTATTTATAATTTATATTCAAGCAATTAACTATAACCGAGTTGGTTTCGAAAAACCAATTATTTTCTGTCCAAAATACCAAGTGAGAAACAAACAACGGCGTGCTCGTTCCTAGGCCCATTATATTTTAGTTGAAAATTATCATAACAAAATCTTATTCATTCTATAAAACGAAAATTGAAAGTAATGGAGTTTTAATAGTCGTTTACAAATACTCCTTACAAGTTTCGTATTGAATGATGAATTATTGCGCGTATAAGGAACGTATTTCCGTTACGTTGATGTAGCAGTAATCTTAGCCAATGGCGTTCGGTTTCGTAACTGACCAATGGAAACAGAGCTACCTGGGTACCTGGGTAGGTGGTGGGGGTAAATGTATTGCCAAACAGTGTCCATTTACATCGCTGAGACAATTATCTACCTCCAATAGGCAATTTGCATCACTTCACACTTGCCTTCTGTCTCTCACTCCCTCCTCTTCATTCCGACCTTGGACAATGGTAGATTCTTTCAACTACAGGTAGTAAACCTGTCCCCTATAATGTTCCACCCTTACGTTAGGCAGGTATTCACCACCTCCGAAGGACTTTATTTTCAAAATGTTGTAAGGAAATCGTCGTTTGGTTTTCTTTCTATGCGTTAATCATTTATTAATATTAATAAATTGTAAAAATTATACAATCGATTTGAAATTTTCAAGAATAAAAAATTGCTTAATTTTTTCAAATTCATTAACTATCATAAATTAATTATATATATCATTCTATTACTCGAGGCATCCATTCTGTAGAACTACGCCCAAATAAATATAATTTTCTTTAATTCTAAAAGGTGATTATTTCTAAATTAATTAGACATAACTTATTAATAAATAACACTTGCCTTCTACAAAACAAATAAAAATATTCCCGATAACAATGTATTTATAGATGATTAGATATCGCGTAAAATATATTAAACAATAATAAACGTGAAAAATCCTAGTTGTGAAAAAATTATTGATTAGAAGTTGTACATGTTAAGACAGAACAAAACAACTATGTAGAGATGTCTTTAACAATAGGAGGAGAAGGAAATAGAGATGAGCAGGCTAATATTGGAATAATTAACTAATATATCTGCTTGGTAGTGACAGTGAGGACTTGAGGGGACAAATCTGACCAGTACCAGAACTCATTATTTGTATTATTGTAGGGATCTGTAATCCATAAAAGAGATCTTGCTAAGGGATTTTTGTGGTAGATAATATTTGATAGGATTTTGAGAAATTGTGAAGTTAATAGGTCAAAATATGTCAAAATCTTTGTGAAGAGCTATGTCGGTCACATAAAACGTTGAGAGATACACTCCTGAAAAATAATTAATCAATGTTTTGAACATAGAATAGGGAACGTATTTCAATAACGTTGGTTTTTTTTTTTTTTTTTTTTTTTTTTTTTTTTTTTTTTTTTATTTCAAAACCTCAACAAAACAATACAATGTATAAAAAAGAAAAATAACAAATTATTTGGATTACATGTTGCTCCTCTTTCTGCATCATAACGTTGATGCCAGTAGCAGTAATTTTAGCCAATGTGGTTCGATTTCGTAACTGACCAATGGAAGCAGAGCTAGCTGGAGGGTTCCTGGGCTGGTGGTGGGGGTAAATGTATTGTCAAACTCTGAACCAATTACCTACCTCCAATAGGCAATCCACACTTTTCCCTCGCCCAATTCCACCTTTCGAGTCCGACCTTGGACATTGGTAGATGCTTTCAACTACAGGTACTAAACCTGTCTCCTATAATGTTCCATCCTTACGTTAGGCAGGTATTCGCTGAGACCAAAGGGCAATACTTTCAAAAGATTATAGGCCAATTGTCTTTCTATTTTCTGTCTGTGTGCTCTATGATTGTGATTACAAATGGTCCAGATCATCCAATCGATCTAAATTTACAAAAGATATTCCTTGATGACTTTCAGTTGGCAGGTTAAATTACGGTCAAGAAAAAGATTCCAATCAATTGTGATGTAAATGGTATTTAAAATACATAAATAACCTAAAATGTAAAAGAAACAACTCGAAGATACTTCCGGGTCCAGCCACGGGTTTATTAAATTCTTACAGAATGAAAGTCAAAAAACTAGTCAGTGGTTTTTGAAGGAAAATATTTCATTTGATTTGTTTACTTCAGTGAATGAAAAATCGCCTTTTAACAAATAACAAATGTACATTGCTTAAATATTTATAACAAATGAATTGGTATAGTTAGCTTTCAAAATTTTTTTGACATATTCCCAGTCGCACGAGTTGCCACAGATTTTAAAGCACAATGTAATAGTATTGCATGAAATTTCCGAAAATTAACTAAGGCAGCGTATTGATTAAACTATAATGGATTGACCTTTATGCAAAGCCGCCACAATCTGCCTTTCAGCCATCTTCCCAAATAGAGCATTATCGTAGTGTGGATAAGATTGTTATGGCTACAACGCATTTACGCATGTCCAAGCTCAAGAATCAAAAGTCATGTTTACATTTTATGCAATGTTGACTCGGTCTCAAATCTGCCGAAATCTGGCTCCTGTCCCATTGTAGGACAATATGGAGTTTAGAAGCGTTAAGTTTGAAAAAAAGGCGTTTCATAAACTTCATTGCATAATATGGAAATTATTTTTATTTGCATATTTTTTTATTTAGCAAAGCTAAGTTTTTAACAGATGATCTGTGAAAGAGGTCGTAAAAAAAAACCAATTCCAATTTAAACGTTACTCCGGTTCATTCTGGTTTTTAGTTGCAACGACGGAAATTATGGGTAAAAATATACGTGAACTAATTTGGTCCCGATTAAAATTTTATATTTTCCCATGGTTTAAAACGCATTGGGGATTGGAACGCAAACAGAGTTAGAAACATATTAAATAAATCAGAGTTTAAAGAAGAAAATAGTAGAAATCTCAATGATCTATTAAAATGTATTGGCAATAATAAAAAGCACAGAGGGAGGTGCTCTAATTTGAGACAGAATCGTTTTTTATCTATCCGTGTGTCGGTTTGTATGTATGGATTAAATCAATCTGATATGTTCTAACTATATTCCACTTTATCTGTAAATATACCTAATATTTTTTGGGTAACACAAAGTAAAGGGAAGTGAGGAAAAAATAATTAATCAGAAAAAAGTGGGACTCCTTATTTTTAAGACTTCTCGCCTCCAAATCAGAAGTTATTTGAAATTGAGCCTTATAATTTTCTCCATAGTGAGCAATACATTAAATGCGGTAACGATAACATATTCTACATATATACAAAAAAAAAGTTTGGAGAGCCAGCAATACAAATCGGGTATGTATTACGTTCCAGCTGATGTCAATAGATTTCTTTTAAATTAACATTTCAGTTATTTAAATTTTATCCCATGTGTTGAAAAGTTTGTTGTTTTAAAATTCGAATAGAATATTTTTTTAATAGAAATATTGAGTTTTTACAATCATTTAATAAATATTTCAGAAATTTGCATGGAGTTCGGTTAGCATCTTGCCAGACTCTCTCATACTTTAATACAACCTGTATTTCGTATATGTATTTTTTTTTTAATACAGTTTATTTCATAATTGATATGAAAAGCTATCATGAAAACATAATGTGTAGAAATATTAAACTATAACTCATAATAAAGCTTAACAATTATTTATCCATTATTATTCGTTACCTGTTTACGCCTGTAATTCGTTTATTTTGTTTATTGGAAAAAAAAAAAGAAAAAAATATCATTCATTGTTTAAGCCCAAATAAGGGGTCTTGCGCTGACAAGTAATTATCTAACAAAGTACCCTCGTAAAATTTATTATAAAAAAAGTGTAAATTAGAGATAAATATTTTTTTTTTTTTTTTGTATTTGTTTAGTTTATATAAAGAATAATAATTATTGATAATATTATAAATGTTCTAAGAATATCTTTGTGTTTCGAATGTGAGTGTATTGATTTTGTTTTAAGTGAAATATGTTGGAGAGTAAACAAAACAAATAACGGTACGGGACGCCTCCGAGGCCCCGTAAGACTACATCCTTTGTAGAGGATTAAAAGGACGGAGCATCGGGATAAGTCGCTCGCAGTCAGTGTGGATCCAGTCCTGAGTTGGCCAACACCCACCAGAGTGCCCCCCCTCATCTCACCGCCTTCTCGCCCTGTTGTTGACTTATCGCCGCCTTATTGACCTATGGTTTATGGGGAGCACCTCTGGTTGGAAATTGGACTTGGAACAAGTATGGATATGGGCATATCGATCATCGACTCACCGATTCCATCCACCTGGAACTTCACAGCTAATTGACTAATCCACTATCTAGCTACGACAGGTAACCTCGATGGACGTAGCTTTCACGTACCGAGGGTTTATGTTGTTTGTTTACGTCGTTCATCAGTTTACACCAAATAACACCAAACTATTCATACGTATAGATAAACACGGACAGTGATGTATTTATTTCGTTCTCATTCTTCGATCAGCAAACTTGAAGTTAATAAAACTCTGGTTTACAAGTTTCAAGTTTAGTAAAATTTAAGTATTTTTTTCTGTCCAATAGTTTAAGTATTTTTTTTTTTTTTTTTGTATTAAATAGTTTGATTATTTTTTCTATCGATTAGTTTAATTGTTTTTTCTATCAAGTAGTTTAATTTTTTGTATCGAATAGTTTAATTATTTTTCTATCAAATAGTTTAGTAAAATTTAAGTATTTTTTTTTTAATCAAATAGTTTAAGTATTTTTTTTTTTTGAATCAAATGCTATTTGTTCCTTTTCAGCTAATAAATGTCAGTAAGCTAAATCTGTCTTTCCAAAGTACTTGCACCCCGCTCTGTAAAGGTGCCCTTATCGGGCTTATTGCAATTTCGTTCTTCTTTATTTTTTTTTTCCTTTCCTTTCCCTGCATTAATGTTTCCGTGGTTTGTTTAAACCCCCCGCAATTGATATCTCGTTACCTTTTTTCATGATCACAAAAGACCGGCATAATTGACACGGGGTTGGAGAATTACACCTTTCGATTTTGTTTTCTTTATGGTGTCACTCTCCCCAACATTTTGGTCCTCCGGGCCGGATTTTGTTGTTGTTACCGTTTAAACGAACCTCAGCTTATAAAAAAAAAAAAAAAAAAAAAAAAAAAAAAAAAAAAAAAAAAAAAAAAAAAAAAAAAAATTTGCCCATCATTTCTTTGTGTTTTCCCTTACACCTTACACCATGCCAGCCAAAACGGATTCAGGTAAAGATACATCTCGTTATGATGAAGTACTGGAAGAGGTTGAAGATCTGGCTGATGATATTGAAAAATCTTACGAAGTTGGAAAGAAATCCCTCACCGACCTAGCAATGGAGAAGACGTTTCGCGCCCGCCTTTCTCGACTGGACAGTCGTTTTGAAAAATTTATGTCCCGTATATTGGAACTAAAGCGGTTGAGTAAAAAACTTTCTATAGACTTCTCCACTCATCAAACCTTAAAGGAAAAAACATACACGTTATATTATGAAACTATTGCTTTTGGACTACCTACCCCGCAAGATACAACTCTTGAAAGTCATGAAACCACGATTGGCGACTCCCAAAAACAAGCCTTTTTCCGAAAACTACCTTCTATTAAGGTTCCGACTTTTGACGGAAGTATTACCAATTGGCCCACTTTTAAAGACACCTTTACTTCTTTGATTCATGCGAATTCTGATCTTGATTCAGTCCATAAATTTCATTATTTGAAGTCTTCTTTAACTGGCACAGCCGCCCAAGCTGTAGCTGCAATAGAAATTTCATCCACCGGATACAACCAAGCTTGGCATAACTGTCGTGAGTGCCCTTCAGCAAACTCTTGTCGTCGCTGCAACATTAGACACCATACTCTTCTACACTATCCCAACCAAAGTGGGCATGTTTCAAACCAGGCTCCTTTGACTTCTCGAAAGCCTCAACCAAAATCCTCGTTCCATGAACCCAAGGGAAACTCAAGAGATCGTCCCTCGTCCGCACCGCTTGCTTCAGCATCAACTCCCCAAGTCATTGAACATGCATTGTTGTCGTCTACTCCCGTTAAACGAACCAATATCCTGTTAGGCACTGCCGTCGCTCATGCTCAAACTGATGACGGACGATTCATTCCACTACGGGTTTTATTGGACTGCGGTTCGCAACGTTCCTTTATAACTACCAACTGTGCTCGTAAGTTATCACTACCCTTTCGATATGAACAACATCGTTTGCGGGGACTTGGAAATCAAGATGTCATGAAAAGTAATTCCACTGTACAGTGTGTCCTAGCTCCTAATCGTAGAGATGCACCACAGATAAGTACTTCAGCTGTTGTCATTGACCAAATTTGCTCGAATATGCCCTCCAGTCGAATTACACCGGACATACATAGATACCTCCAGGGTTACAATCTTGCTGATCCCGATTTTTACCAGCCAAAACCCATCGATTTTCTACTGGGCGCGGATGTATTTGGTGACGTTTTCCTGGGGGATTCAGTAAAACTCCCCGACGGCATGCCTTACGCTCTGAATACCATTTTTAGACTACATCCTTTGTAGAGGATTAAAAGGACGGAGCATCGGGATAAGTCGCTCGCAGTCAGTGTGGATCCAGTCCTGAGTTGGCCAACACCCACCAGAGTGCCCCCCCTCATCTCACCGCCTTCTCGCCCTGTTGTTGACTTATCGCCGCCTTATCGACCTATGGTTTATGGGGAGCACCTCTGGTTGGAAATTGGACTTGGAACAAGTATGGATATGGGCATATCAATCATCGACTCACCGATTCCATCCACCTGGAACTTCACAGCTGATTGACTAATCCACTATCTAGCTACGACAGGTAACCTCGATGGACGTAGCTTTCACGTACCGAGGGTTTATGTTGTTTGTTTACGTCGTTCATCAGTTTACACCAAATAACACCAAACTATTCATACGTATAGATAAACACCGACAGTGATGTATTTATTTCGTTCTCATTCTTCGATCAGCAAACTTGAAGTTAATAAAACTCTGGTTTACAAGTTTCAAGTTTAGTAAAATTTAAGTATTTTTTTCTGTCCAATAGTTTAAGTATTTTTTTTTTTTGTTTGTATTAAATAGTTTGATTATTTTTTCTATCGATTAGTTTAATTGTTTTTTCTATCAAGTAGTTTAATTTTTTGTATCGAATAGTTTAATTATTTTTCTATCAAATAGTTTAGTAAAATTTAAGTATTTTTTTTTTAATCAAATAGTTTAAGTATTTTTTTTTTTTAATCAAATGCTATTTGTTCCTTTTCAGCTAATAAATGTCAGTAAGCTAAATCTGTCTTTCCAAAGTACTTGCACCCCGCTCTGTAAAGGTGCCCTTATCGGGCTTATTGCAATTTCGTTCTTCTTTATTTTTTTTTTCCTTTCCTTTCCCTGCATTAATGTTTCCGTGGTTTGTTTAAACCCCCCGCAATTGATATCTCGTTACCTTTTTTCATGATCACAAAAGACCGGCATAATTGACACGGGGTTGGAGAATTACACCTTTCGATTTTGTTTTCTTTATGGTGTCACTCTCCCCAACATTACCGATAGCTTTTTTTGTATACTTTTGTATATTTAACTAGCTCAAATATTCGGCATTGTATGGAAAAATTTATTTCTATGATTTTCATCGTAACTTATGTGTGGGTAAAGGTGCTGTGCGAGATTACAAGTATTTCAATGGCTTACACATTTATAACGGTGATAGCTGTTGGGACATGTTAAGCAGTATTTTCAGATGACTTCACGTTGAAATGTTGGTAGCCCTTTAAATGATAGTTTATTATGAAGAAATATCGGGTATACCCTTTAAAACGGTAATTCAGGGGTGCAAACGAGAATTCTTTCTCTTTCCGATCAAAAGTTCGTGGAATTTTAGAATAATGTTTATGGTGGCACATTATATTTGTGCTAATTAATCACCAATTCAAATTGAGATATCGCGAACACAAATACACTCAGACCTGGCATACATACATACAAGTACTGGGACGAACATTTGGCTGTAGCTATCTCAGGGCCAAGTATTGTTTGTGAATGGAACAAGATAAGGGGAAATGTAGGACTTATAAGAAACACCAGATATTAAATGAGAAATATGACTTTTTTAAAAAACGAAAACGCTGTCATTTTATTGTTATTTTCTTCTTAATCCAAGATTTCTTCGCTATGTGCCTCGGTGCCAGTGTCAAAGTATTTTCATTTTACCCCAGCCATAAAACTCATTCAATATTAAAAATATAGACGGTCCTACTGATTTATGAATAATTACCAGATTGTTTTTATTCACTTTCTCACAATGTAGGAGTGGTTTAGGGGATGCCATAGTCCAGAAATGTTATTTACGGCTGGCGTTTGACATCCTTTGGTCGGAAGTCCCTTGTGGGGCATAAAGTTGGTACCTGACTCTTGATCGGATTAATGGGATCGGTGCTGATTGAAGCGTGATACTGAGCATATCATGCCACTAGTGTATTCGTTGATCATGAAAAAGTACATCCGGAACCTCTGACCATTTTTGGTGATTGTGGATGGTCCCAGTAACATAGCCGTTTTAAAATGTTGATGGTCTTTGGATGTGACACCCTTTCTGTCTCTTTTACGATAGTGAGCGAAAAAATGATCCCATATATCTGAAATTGTAAAGACAACTTTTTCATTCGCCTTCCATGTCTCTAGTAATAGACCCACTTTCTCTAACGTTTAACATTTTCATTTTTTCCCTCCACTGAGTAAATATTAAAGACGAAAATGCCATAAGTAATTCATCAACACTTTAAGTGACTTATTTAATGTCAATTGAACCTATTTCAATAAGAATGCTTTGGTCAACATGTTAGGTTTTTTGGAAAATATTTTGGATTGCCAGTTTTTGGTGACTGAGATGTATTTTTGATAAAAAACGATGCCCAGCAGTTTTAAGTACTTACGAAACTTTCGTATTATTTATTTCGTTCATATACACATGTATTAGTTCATAATTAATTTAAAAAAAAAAATAAGCTGTAAAGAAAAACAGAAAAACTCCACAATAATACTTGGATTTACAAGTAGATTATTGACAGTATTTCCATTTGTCACATACACATATACAATCACAATAATTAGCTCGTAACAATTGATTTTCATGTAAATGTATGATAAATAGATAAAAAAAGGTATTTTTGAAAAATGTATTCAAGCTCCCGTTAGTTAGCACATAGTGTAGCTGGCGGCTGCCAGGTATTGGCTGTATGCGGTCGTATATTCAACTGCCCATGAGATTCCTCTACCTGGGCCAGGTGGGGGTGGCCTGCCCAGTCACTAACATTATATTACCTAATGCATGTTTGTCATTCCATCTTTTTCACATACCCACAGAAATGAAGCAATATTCCACTACTTTTCATAGTTTCTAAGTGGGTTTGTTGGACAGAAATTTTTAACTTTAAAATTGAAAGGCATATTTCCAAAGCTAACCCAAGGAAGACTATTATCAATACTTTATGGTGCAATGCCAACTACTTCTTTTTTCAAGTGCCTGTTCATTCATCCTCACAGTGCTGAGTAAAACCCCCATAGACCCACACCTCCGAAAAATCGTTTTTAATCGAACCTTGGTCTCCGCAATTAGAAGTCATCGCCTGGTATTAATGACGTGCAATCTTCCACATATTTCTTTATAATAACCTATAACATCCTTATAATCTGTACAGTCTCCTATTTTTTTTTTTTTTCTTATCGCTTATATTTTGTAATTACGTTGTAACTCGTGAGATATTATTTGCGTCATTTCCCTTTTAAATATATTGTGGGGAAATCAATGTAAACCAATGGGACATATATATTTTTGGATTCAGCTAGTTTTTTATTAAAATATTTTTGAGTTCATATTTAGTATTGAATGTTGATTTGGATATGTTTGTTGGAATATTGGCTTGGGTTGATTAAAGAAAGATATTACATTTTTAACAAATTGATTATAATAACAAATTGTTGGATTGTGCGTCATGTTCGCGAACAGTTGTTCATCCACTCAAATCTAAATTCATTGCTAGCTATGAATTCATAGATTGACGGCATTTGAAATAAAAAACAAGATGAACCGTTTTCCAAAATTGGCTTACCACTTTTTCAATTTCCCTAAATATCTTGAAAGGATCAATTCAGCTGTTTTTTATTTCCATGATATATTTTTTTAGATGAGGTTGATCTATGCACGCAAGTCAAATCGGTCGGGTTAAGAGGCCTTCTTCAAAGAGAACATTTAAATATTTACAATTAAATGAACAATAACATGAACAAATTTATAGGTTTATGGCTCCTTTTCCTGCATAGCATAGTATGCATTTGAAGGAGGGTAGAAGTGCAAACATTTTTCGTTCTATAGTTAAAATGAACATTAACACTGCTCTCAACTCCTTTTTGTTTTGGACGTTGCCGACAGAAAGAGCATGCCTGGTAAAGGGCAAAAGATTGTCATGGACGCTTTCTACTCTGTCTCCAACCCTTGCAATAGTATTTCCTTTTTTTCTTTCTTTTTTGCTGTGACGCAATATTGAGTGAGGGTAGGCACGAGGTAACAAAGGGTCAGAGAAGGCAGTTGCAGTAAACCCAGGTATGTGACTGATGTTTCCGCCAGTCATAAATACGATTCCCAGGTCACAAAAGTGTTTTCTAAGCATTAAGCGCATAAGTGCTTTTCCTTCTGTGTCATTCTACCCTTCAACATCACTGCATCTTTAAGTATATTTAAATATTGTACTAACTTATTCAATATTAAAGCCCATTAGTGACGTTCCTGCTGCCTTGCAAGGTTGTGAGGTTGAAACCTCGGCCCTGTCTTTCGTTGGCATATTAATTATTAAACATAGTAGGTTCCATACAAGAACTAATAATTATTAATAATGTTTTTATTTACAAATTTCTTTGGCAGCTCCAAATATATGATTTATGGATAGTCTGAGAGTTGTTTTTTACTGTTTTAATGGATTTAATTTTATCTCGATAATTTTATGTTATATGAAAAAATTGATGACTACTTTCTGTTTGCATTAAATTCCCTTTTTATGTATATTCAAATAGTTGTACTTACGATTCGGTGTTTTTACGACCGTTACGCTTGTAAGGCAATATGCACCGCAGGCACTGCTACGGTTTTTTACCAAAATCTCTTCAGAATATTTGTTTAAATTTATTTTCAATAAAATATGTTTATAGCAAACAGTTCTCCCTATCAAGAAACGTCTGTGCTGAAACATATATCAACAGTAATAACATATACCTATCCACATATATATAGACGCGAAAACATACATATTGTTGCAATAAAAACTTATCAGGCAATTAACGGTAATCATATTATCATAATTGGTTTAATTTGTCTAACACATATGAAATGGTAACCACATCAATAATTAACAAATATTATTCAATACAACATTAAAAAAAAATCAAATTACAAAATATGAAGTGAATTTACAATTAAAGATAGATAGATAGAACAACAATGTTATTCCGGGACGAAGTGCCGAATGAATTACAATGAAGTTCAGGCAATAAATTAATTTCAGGCATACAGAAAGAACTATTAAAGTATAAGGAAAAGTTACAAAGCATAATAAAGTAAACTTCTATATGGGGGAAAATATAATAAGATAAAATAAGATATTGTTTAACTGCATTCAATAAATAAAGTCATAGATGAGTTGAGCTATTAAAAAGTAAACACAATAATAACTACTGATATGTTCTCCTTTGTATTATGGACGTTTGGCTATGCAGATTTGCCCCAGACGCTTTCTATCCTGTCGCCAACCCTATCATAGGCGAACATAGGTTTGTGCCGTTCCAACTCAAGCTCAAACTGTCTCACATCTGTTTCAACACGAAGCTTGAAAATGGTTTGTGATTGTCAAACCAATCCGAGGATTGGAGTAAGGACTAAGAATCAGAGACATGCGCAGTCATTCTCCCCTCTATTCCCGCTCACCGTAAAAAGGAAGGTTTTAAATATCCTTAAAATTAATTTAAGTTATATAACTCTTCACCACTTCAATCGCAAACTATTAATCCTTAAGAGAATAGACGTGAACTTTTATCTTGTCTATTAATAATTGAGTATTATTATTTAAAATTATTATTCGTTTATTAATAGAGGTTACACTGTTACAGATTATTAATGATTAAAACGCGGTACGAAAACTAATTTTTGTACAGAGAAAATATTAATTTGACTGTATTTTACATCGTACAACTTTTACGACATATTTGATGTCATTTAAAACAAAAAGAGAATTCGCGTTTCTGCGGTCCAACAAGCCGGGTCATTTTAAAGTAACAGTGAACAGTTAGAGATTGGCAAAAGTGTTCCAACATGTTCTAAATCCCTGGGTCAGGTAACGTTCGCACATTAGTAAGTAACCCTTCACAATGATCTGAATATACCCTACACTTTATACAAAATAACACTTTATTTTTAGACATTGTCTGTTAAGAATAACAAAATGGAACAAATAGATATGTCTAATTAAGAAAAAAAGAAAAAGTTATAACATTGTACTGATGGAATTACTTCATAAACACTAGAGGGCTTATGTACATATGTATATACTACACTGAACCAAGGGGAAAAGATTAAAACATTAATGAGTAGAAGGTAAAAAAAATATGCTTTTTAGACTCGGAGTCGTGTTTCTAATTATTACAGTAGCCAATCTGGGCATATGGAATAGAGCTATGGGGGACAGCAAAAAAGTCGAACATCAAGCGCATCCAATCCTTTCAATCAAAAGTCCTAAGAACAATATTAAATGCCCCTTATTACGTCAGCAACAAAACCCTTCACAATGATCTGAATATACCCTATATTCTTGAACTCATCCCTTCCAAGTTCATAAAATTCCATAGTAACCTATCCAATCACCTAATTCCCTAGCACAGTCATTGCACTGCACCACTCACCCCTATAATCCTCCTCGGAGACTAAAACGGCAGTGGCCTCGTGACCTGCTATAACTAAGTGGTAGTGGGAGTCCTGGCAATGGCAATTTTCTCTAATCATGTCCTGAGCGTCTGTGGCTCTCGCGCTCTTGGTCAGCCTCCGCTGGCTCTTATCCAGTGACGCGGCTGACGTAGGAGCGTGGGGGACTCCCCAAGACTCCGCTTCCTCCTTCGCATGCGAGGGAGGTGACAACCTTGTGGACTTGGGGGGCCTCTTGGCTGTTTGTAAATATTGTATGAATGAGCGAGTGAATGATGAATTGTAAATATGGTATGAATGAGAGCATTTATCTCAATTACTTATTGCCTAATAAGGCAGATTGTAATTTTATCTTAATAAAAATTGTTTAAATTAAAAAAAAACATTAGTAAGTAAATATTCACAAACAAGTTTGAATTTTGTCCATCAATCTGTCTTGAAACATACCTCATATAAACTCCTAGTTTTCCGATGGCACAATATTGAAGGTGCACACGCCGACATTTCGGAGGCGATACTTGCAATAAAGCCAGGTAGTTGTGGGGTATGATTGCTGCTTTCTCCAGGAAAAAAATAATTGCCTAGTCCCAAAAAAATCATTGCTAGAAACAAAAGTGCTTATCGTTCTTTACAAGTACACGCCATCACTACATGCTCAATTATAGTTTTTTTTATTTATTCACAACTGTATAGAAAAAAAAAATAGTAATAAGAGCAGTTATAAATACGAGGGTGGTCTGAACAGGTGGTCTGAAAAGTTTCCGACCTAACAAAGCTTTTATTTCACTAGCTTTTATTTATTTTATTATCATCTTCATGTTGAGGTCGGAAACTTTTCAGACCACCTGTGTATCAAATAAAAAGAACGTGGAGGGATTAATGGCATAACCGTCACAAGTGCACTTTCGTGGTTTACCTTGAATCACTTGTCCAAGTATTTAACAATAATTAAATATTAAATAAATTATGATTTCCGTTTAAAACCTAACTTCCTTATTAGGAGTTATTTTAAGTAGGATAATTTTATGATAATTTTCTATTTAACTGATATTTTCTGAAAGTAATTAAAACCTTGAAGAGATCAATTAAATTGTGTTGATGAATGAGTGTTAGCGAATTGATCCAAGGATCAGTAGACTTTGTTTTATTTTCTTAACTTCATTAAGATTATTATTTTAGCAACAAAAATTTCATGTAAGAAATGTTTAATGTGATATTAGACCCACTGTTATTTATAATTATTAATAATTAACAGCCAAAAACAAAGGCTTTGTTGATATGGTCCAAGTAGAAATTTTTCATGTTACATTTTCTTTAAACTACTTTTGGATAATAGATAGATAGATAAAACTTTGTTCACGCATTTAGAAAGTTCATAAAGATTTACTTCTTGGATTTTATTGATTCGGTGATCCTTTTCATTTTATCTTCTAAAGCCATAGATTATAATAATAGATGCATTTACAAAAATTTCCATTAGTAGGAAAAATAAAATCTACTCAAACTCAAAAAAACAAAACAAAAAAACCGTTTCTACAAATGAAGTAATGAATTCGATGCAGCCTAGTATGATATCCATTCATGATAAACCTTCATGATATGATGTGACCCGCAACATAGCTTACAGGAGTAATAGTGAGAAATTTAAGAGTTTTGAGAAGTGAATCGAAAAGGATATAGGGCTTAGAGGATGTGTTGGTTATCGGTTACAGAAGTCTTTGTCGCTCGTTACAGAAGTGACCAATTACTGGATTTAACAAGAACTTACTGACTACCTAAAGGGCGTACACTTTTAAAATTGGCGATAAAGTTCATCACCTAGTGGCAACAATTAGAAACAAAGCGTCGCATGTCAATAGAAATATTGCCATGTCGGAAGTAGACGTAATAATACCTAATACGAACTGCTATATACTTTTTTGCCCTTTAAAAGTAGGCACCATGATACTTCCCACCGAAAAATAGCTAACAGATAATATAAATTTAGACAATGTCATTAGGGACTTTTCTTACAGAAAAGCGGGAGAAAAACGACGCTTTATGTTTAAATATATTTAAAGAAAAAAAAATAGATTTATTTATTCACTTTTGTGCATTAATCGTTAATAACCACTCTTGATTCCAATTGACTGAGAAAGGGTGGCAATTTGGGTACCCCCAGGTGTCCACAAACTCTAGGTACACCACTGTACTGTGTATATCAACATCCATAACATCCCTAATAGTAAATAATTTTTATTAATAGTTATTTGACTATTTTACCAGTATCAGAGGAGTTTGGAGTATCTTTATCTTGTAATGTATTAATGTTTTTTTTTATATTTATCATTTTTAGTTTAATTAAACCTATAACTTTTATTGTATTGGACTATTTATTTAGTGCATTTTATTTATTGATTAAAAAATAACAATTTTAAGAATAATTTATTTTATTTTTAAAGTTGAAATGTAACATTCTAGCTAACCTTGTGGTGTTTTGTAGCCTGAAGATGAGAAGGTAGGGTTGACGAAAGCTATCTTTAATAATCATTTGTAGAGGCTATGAAATATTTACAAAACTAATATAGCCAATTTGTTAGCAGTTCTTAAGTTAAGTCATTGCAGGATGTTCACCTCTGCTGTACGTATTAATCAAAAACAGGCCTCCCCTCCTTCTGCCCTGCAAGGTGAACTATGGGTTAATTAGGGATGCCTATGTATGTATGGCTATGTATTCATGCCTATATTGTATGAATGTATATTGTAAATACATTTCATTTCAGCTATGAATGAAAGAGTAAATGTAAATTTTTAAATACGGTAAGAAAGCGATCTATATCACCATTATCTATTGCCCTTTTAAGCAGTTTGTAATTGAACATTTGAAGGATGGATTATGTGTAGTAATGCATGCTTATATAAACCTCAGTCACAGAAACTTTTTTTTTTTCTTTCTCGTGACCCTGACACTTGACTGGGATTTTTTATCTGGAGGGGAGGTAAAATAGTATCCCCAGGTGAGTAGGTATGAGGATGTCTAGACAAAACCTTACGTGGCAGAGGGTAACGGAAAGGGTCGGTTTACCTGTCTGGCCCAGAGGCGCGCAGTCTGCCTCGGTCGCAGGCAATCCGATCGGCAAAATTTCAAGGTCAGTCTGCTCCTTTTTTTGGGTCGGTGGTTTGGGACCGTCTGGCTAACGGTCCTGCGCCACAGGGGCTTAGCCGAAAACTGACTATTCATTCTCCCAACGCGTGGTCATAGGCGTGGCAAGGCCAATAGCGCTCATTATCTAGCCATTTTTGAAGTATTCCTGTATAAACCAAATAAGTTACGTACAAGTGGCGCCAATGTACCATCAAGTCGTGAGATCATGGGCTTAGTGCTCTTGTAGAACGCTTTTTCAAATTTCGGACTGTACACTTAGCTATAAGTTAAGGTTACACTATGGTCCCTCTCCTTTTTTTAATCTCGATCTCACTTGGCTATACATTAGTGTTTACTGTACTTTTTCGAAAGCAATCTTTGCTTGAAAAAAAATTACAATGTACCCTAATAGCACAAAGGGTAATGATCTCATTCATGCCTTATTTAATATTTGACTCAGTCATAGTGTGTTTACAATATCCACATACATGTAAAAGCCAGAAATGAGCCAAAATCACCTCCCACCTCCTTAGTGAAGGAACGGACCGAGGGGAGCCCACACGTTGCTCCAGATGGTCTCAGTGCTCGGCGAGATCGGAGAAAGATTCTACATCAATCTATTATTTCATTTAACAAATAAATATTTATAATTTTTTCATAATGAAAATGCGTCGGCTGGACAAAACTCGGACATGCGATTTTGAGGAATGAATTTGATATTTCATTTATGATTAATCCTTTTATTTTTATTCTGTTCTCAGATGCTCAGATTATGGGATTTGAATTTTCTTTTCTTTTCAGTTTTAGCATGTTATTAGTTTCACCCAACGGTGACCATACATTATCTAGTTTGTGCATTAACGGTTTTCTTGATATATGTAAGGAGGTTATAATCAGCTTACAAACCCGATTCCACTAGTAAATAATATGCTGTCATCTCAAATGAGAATATAATCTACCTACTGGCCAAATACATCATTTAATAAATGATTGCTATATTACAAGATAAGTATATAAATCATCCCTTACATGACAAAAGGATAGCAGGTTATGCGGTATTAGCTATACTAACGCTTCTACGTTGCCTTAAAAAACCAACTTACTTTCATCCACAATTTTTTGTTTTGTAATCACTACATGATGCTTACTGCTACTGGAGAATGAGAAGATAATTGCCTTGGGTCATGTGCCCAGGCACTAAGGTTTCTTCCCTCAATGAATCATCAAGACCAGTTATTTTTTCAAATATGGCTCCAATATTTCAGACAGATTTCTTTAAAGCAAAGGTTCCTGTAACGTTTATGTAGGATTGTTCACAATATCTTCGCCTGTAGTATTATGGTGCTTTCTGGATAAACAGTGGTGCCACAAAGAAGTGTGATGCAGCAAACAAAACCTCTAGCCCTATAGCCCGAACAAAAAGTGACTTTCTTACAAAAGTGTTCATGTACTGGGGGAAAAAACTGTTGACAAAATTGGGTCACCTGTCATTAGTGAATGGGGTAGATATTATAATTGTATTTTCATTTCTTTCTTTTTTTCTTTTAAATCATTTCTTTCCAAATGTAATTTCGTTAATCGTTAACAATAGGATATATTAGGATATATTTCCAATGGATATTAGGCCATTTATGGCCTTCATAAATTCTACTAATCTTTAGATCTATACTTTACCAGTTCCTTATCACACTTGAATCTAACAATTGATAATTCATGATTTTTCGTTGATCCCAGTGACCTTCCGCGCTCCTTTCATCCTTGTAATGATTCTTAGCTTTTATTTATTCATTTTTTTTTTCCATCTGTACTTACTTGTTTTTTTGTTGCAGTTTTTTTGCTGATGGCTTTTATAGTCATACATTAAAGCACTATATCTATGGCACTTTGTATAATACACATTTAAAAAGTATTTATAAGCTTATCAAACATGTGAATATTATGGATTTTTTTTGTCAGCTAGACAATCCTATTTTGTTCCTTGTTGTTATTCATAGGGGACAATGTCCCAGAATAAAGTTTTTTTGTTGTTGATTCATTCATTATATAATAAAGATTATTTGTCTATTACTTGAAGGAACATCCCTATCTCCCCAAGATTATCAATTTGCACAATTAGGGCTTACGTTTATTTTACTTAATTGCTACTATCGTTCTGGTACAGGGCGATCATCTTTTTTCTTCGTTTCTTAAAAATGATTCCATTGATGGAAAACGTTAAGAGTATATTTCAAAACACCTGGAAACATATCAGTGTTTGATTACAATACATTAACAGGAAGTATGACGGGAAAGATATAACTAAATAAAGTCTGCGGAACCTCAGAAGCTATTTAATATCTCATTCCTTTCTTATGGTTAATGAAAGGCAGTAACTTGAACTCAACGTCAAAGCTATTAAAAAAAACAGGTTTTGAAAGCAGAAAGAGAGAACAGAAATTGCGTATTAAATACGTGAATATATATATACTAATTAATATTTATGGAACTTGCGTCGTGTCCAGGAGAATGTCTGGATATTGATTCTTCACTTCCTACAAACATTATTTTTTTGACCGCGTTGAATTCGTTTCGCTAAATTTTAATAATACTCAAGTTCCGGGTCAGAAGATATTTGGGATTAAAAGTTCCGAAATTTTCGCCATGGTGAAGAAAACATTAAAAACAGTAAAGCAAAATAATTGCAAAGGTACTCTAAGATGAAATATTTAAGAGCCAAACCCCCCCCCCCCCCAGGCCTCTGCTTCCTCTTTCGCACGCCAAGGACAGGCCAATGGTATGAATGAATGCAGAATTGTAAACATTGTATGAAAGAGATCATTGATCACAATAACTTATTGCCCCATTAGGCAGATTGTAATTTTACTTAAAAACAAGTATTATCTAACTAAAAAAGAGCTAACGATAGAAATTGATGCAGCAATAACGAATAAATATGAATTTAATGAAACTATCCTTCTATGGTTTATTTATTTAATCTTTTTATTGATACCAATCTTCTTTATTTTGAATGTTTTCGATGTAAATTTATGTTTTTTGTCTAAATTCTTGTTCTGAGTACGCATGAGTATGTGAAACGTAGACTGTTCATGTAATATCAATGATAAAAGATAAGTCGTGAAAGACTTCAACCTTTTTTTAAAAAATTAACGTTTGCACAGTATAAATATAAACACAAAGTTGCCTCTGTCTATGCTTTTAGTTCTTTCACTAACGGATGTCTTCTCATCCAGTTTCATTGCGTTACGCATCCTTCATTTGGAGTATACATATATTAAAACAATAAGTTCATTGCAGATTCCAGTAAGAAAAAAAATTGGGAGGTAACTGCTCCTTAGACTATTATGAATTGGGGTAAGAGATACGTTTGTGTTCACAGAATGCGAATCGATCATGGGCAAACAAAGATAAACGATTAACATATCGTGGTCGGTGGTTATGCAATTTTCAATGTCCACACGCCCTGACGCCTGGGCTATCGCGGCCCATGCCATTTGGACCAGGCTGGACCCTTATCGAATTTACCCAGTGTTTCCGTTCCAAAACAGCAGATACGCTATCGGCTTCTCCGAGGGCATCCTTAGCCTGTCTAAGGCCTAAGAGACATATGTGACATAGCTATTACTCAATATAATTATTAGCCAAGGGAAAAATTGTGACAGGATTCCAACTCGGTCGACTGAGCTACCTACAAAAACCCATAAAAAACGACCCCAGCCAATATAAACGTCTTATGATGTGTTCTCGTAAATGTACGCTACGCTTCAAAAGTTTTTTTGTTTTTTCTAAAAATATCTTTATCTTGAAAAAAAAGCATAATTTATACCAATTGTTAATATAAATACCTATCCTCGCTGAAGTCGCGTAGCCTTCAAATTTTTCCACAAATAGATCAAAGAGTATTTTTGAAATATTTAATAACGAAATTAAAGGGATAGAAGGGGATATATACATATATGGGTAGATGTGTATAGAATGGATAGAAACAATATCCAAAGATGCCCAAGTTTCTTAAAACTTACTAAAAATTGTGAAAAACTAATCGATATTATTAACCTTAGAAATTCTTGCTTTTCTACACATAGCAAAAATTGAAATATGTCTCAAATATTTATAGAAAAAATATTGAAATTTCTCTTTAAAAAAATTAGAGCTTTAAATTTTAAATAGCTTCTGAGCTGTAATTTGTGAAAGTTGAAAGCGCAACGGTACCAACTTTTTTCAGGTATATATTCTTTTTTTCATACTCCCTGTTATTGTATCTTAACCTAAAACCAATCAGCCAACAGAGATGTTGTGGAATATACCTTTAAAATTTCAGATCAACTGAATCATCCGACAGACGAAATACGAACGTACCTGGATGAAAGTAGAGCCTCTAGCACCAAGGGAAGAAAAAATGACTAAGAAAACCTCGACAACTCATCACCTCGGCTGTCCTGCTGCCAATGGCGATCATCATAACAATTCTTCATTAACGTTCAATGGTTTCTACTCTAATCCTCTAAAGAACGTTTTTAGCCTTTTATTCTTTCGTGCTACCCTTATCATGCATTAATCGACATCAAATGAGCGTAAGTCAAAATGTACATTTGTAGAATATACACCCTAAAGAACGTTTTTAGCCTTTTATTCTTTCCTGCTACCCTTATTATGCATTAATTGACATCAAATGAGCGTAAGTCAAAATGTACATTTGTAGAATATACACCCTAAAGAACGCTTTTAGCCTTTTATTCTTTCGTGCTACCCTTATCATGCATTAATCGACATCAAATGAGCGTAAGTCAAAATGTACATTTGTAGAATATACACCCTAAAGAACGTTTTTAGCCTTTTATTCTTTCGTGCTACCCTTATCATGCATTAATCGACATCAAATGAGCGTAAGTCAAAATGTACATTGGTAGAATATACACCCTAAAGAACGTTTTTAGCCTTTTATTCTTTCCTGCTACCCTTATTATGCATTAATTGACATCAAATGAGCGTAAGTCAAAATGTACATTTGTAGAATATACACCCTAAAGAACGTTTTTAGCCTTTTATTCTTTCGTGCTACCCTTATCATGCATTAATCGACAGCAAATGAGCGTAAGTCAAAATGTACATTTGTAGAATATACACCCTAAAGAACGTTTTTAGCCTTTTATTCTTTCCTGCTACCCTTATTATGCATTAATTGACATCAAATGAGCGTAAGTCAAAATGTACATTTGTAGAATATACACCCAAAAGAACGCTTTTAGCCTTTTATTCTTTCGTGCTACCCTTATCATGCATTAATCGACATCAAATGAGCGTAAGTCAAAATGTACATTTGTAGAATATACACCCTAAAGAACGTTTTTAGCCTTTTATTCTTTCGTGCTACCCTTATCATGCATTAATCGACATCAAATGAGCGTAAGTCAAAATGTACATTTGTAGAATATACACCCTAAAGAACGTTTTTAGCCTTTTATTCTTTCGTGCTACCCTTATCATGCATTAATCGACATCAAATGAGCGTAAGTCAAAATGTACATTTGTAGAATATACACCCTAAAGAACGTTTTTAGCCTTTTATTCTTTCCTGCTACCCTTATTATGCATTAATTGACATCAAATGAGCGTAAGTCAAAATGTACATTTGTAGAATATACACCCTAAAGAACGCTTTTAGCCTTTTATTCTTTCGTGCTACCCTTATCATGCATTAATCGACATCAAATGAGCGTAAGTCAAAATGTACATTTGTAGAATATACACCCTAAAGAACGTTTTTAGCCTTTTATTCTTTCGTGCTACCCTTATCATGCATTAATCGACATCAAATGAGCGTAAGTCAAAATGTACATTTGTAGAATATACACCCTAAAGAACGTTTTTAGCCTTTTATTCTTTCCTGCTACCCTTATTATGCATTAATTGACATCAAATGAGCGTAAGTCAAAATGTACATTTGTAGAATATACACCCTAAAGAACGCTTTTAGCCTTTTATTCTTTCGTGCTACCCTTATCATGCATTAATCGACATCAAATGAGCGTAAGTCAAAATGTACATTTGTAGAATATACACCCTAAAGAACGTTTTTAGCCTTTTATTCTTTCGTGCTACCCTTATCATGCATTAATCGACATCAAATGAGCGTAAGTCAAAATGTACATTTGTAGAATATACACCCTAAAGAACGTTTTTAGCCTTTTATTCTTTCCTGCTACCGTTATTATACATTAATTGACATCAAATGAGCGTAAGTTAAAATGTACATTTGTAGAATATACACCCTTAAGAACGTTTTTAGCCTTTTATCTCTTCCTGCTACCCTTATTATACATTAATTGACATCAAATGAGCGTAAGTCAAAATGTACATTTGTAGAATATACACCCAAAAGAACGTTTTTAGCCTTTTATTCTTTCCTGCTACCGTTATTATACATTAATCGACATCAAATGAGCGTAAGTCAAAATGTACATTTGTAGAATATACACCCTAAAGAACGTTTTTAGCCTTTTATTCTTTCCTGCTACCCTTATTATGCATTAATTGACATCAAATGAGCGTAAGTCAAAATGTACATTTGTAGAATATACACCCTAAAGAACGCTTTTAGCCTTTTATTCTTTCCTGCTACCCTTATTATACATTAATTGACATCAAATGAGCGTAAGTCAAAATGTACATTTGTAGAATATACACCCTAAAGAACGTTTTTAGCCTTTTATTCTTTCCTGCTACCGTTATTATACATTAATTGACATCAAATGAGCGTAAGTCAAAATGTACATTTGTAGAATATACACCCAAAAGAACGTTTTTAGCCTTTTATTCTTTCCTGCTACCGTTATTATACATTAATCGACATCAAATGAGCGTAAGTCAAAATGTACATTTGTAGAATATACACCCTAAAGAACGTTTTTAGCCTTTTATTCTTTCCTGCTACCCTTATTATGCATTAATTGACATCAAATGAGCGTAAGTCAAAATGTACATTTGTAGAATATACACCCTAAAGAACGCTTTTAGCCTTTTATTCTTTCCTGCTACCCTTATTATACATTAATTGACATCAAATGAGCGTAAGTCAAAATGTACATTTGTAGAATATACACCCTAAAGAACGTTTTTAGCCTTTTATTCTTTCCTGCTACCGTTATTATACATTAATTGACATCAAATGAGCGTAAGTTAAAATGTACATTTGTAGAATATACACCCTTAAGAACGTTTTTAGCCTTTTATCTCTTCCTGCTACCCTTATTATACATTAATTGACATCAAATGAGCGTAAGTCAAAATGTACATTTGTAGAATATACACCCAAAAGAACGTTTTTAGCCTTTTATTCTTTCCTGCTACCGTTATTATACATTAATTGACATCAAATGAGCGTAAGTCAAAATGTACATTTGTAGAATATACACCCTAAATATGATGGTGCAACATCTGATAAAGAGGAAAGGTCTTACTGAGGATGCTAGAATTTTTCCTCTCAACCTCAATATACCTCTTTTACCAAAAAGGGAACCGTATCTGGTCTCCCTGTCTACAGTAGAAATTATTAAATCCATCTGAAACGTAAATGCTATATTCACATCTTAAACTGTGCTGCTTAAATGTTGGCTAGAGGTAAGTAAAGAAAACTGGAGACAAAACAAATGAGGGAGATCTGCTTAGACTTGTGAGAATATCTGCATCAGGTCCTTATAACAAGAACGTTAAACATGAATGTTAACCATTAGTAAAAAATGTTAGGTAGAAAATAATAAAAAGAAAGCAAGGGATATTTGGATAGCTAACGAACAGATACTAATACAAAACAGTTGTTAGGTTTGAATTACTATAATATAAATAAAAGATAAAACCAGTATTACATAGATGTAACAAAATATAAGATACAATACACGAACGGGGCCTACTAGTCTTTGACAAGAGTTTTTATACAAATGAAGTAGTTACAAGTAGTCTACAAATGGGAAATCTATCTAGATGTTAAAAAACCAAAAGTGAGTGAGAGATTTTGAAAATATTTAATGTATCATAAAGGCAACATTAGAATTTTCAAATATTGTCTTATAAATAATGTGGCAGTTGGAAGTGTAAGACGATATTGTAATTGAGGGAGGTATGCAGGCCTTAGTATCGGCAAACAATCAAACATCTGCGATCCTCTCAACTTTGAGACTCCATCTTCTAATATTTTACCCATGGTTAAGGACAATTTAAAGGCACTAAGACAATAATTATATAACCAATACCGAGTATAATTTTCAGCAACATTTATTTCGTTCTTAATGAATTCATGTCGAGTATCTCTCGGTATAATTTTTACTCTGGCTAGGTCTTCTTTTTATTCATATTTAAAATAATACGATTTAGTTCATAATTGGTGTATATAACTTTAACGGCTAAAATCAAAGGGACCGAACCGGGACCTTTTCGTTTAGATGTCCTTACCTACTGGCTACCCTGTCTTGTCCCACGCCCATTTTAATATTTACGTATAAATAAATAGTTCACCCTAGGATCTGTTGCCTACCCATCTTTGCACTATTAGATCAAAGTTTTTTTTATAGCGACATACGCTTATTAAATAAATTATTAACTAAAATGTGTTTTTTGAAATATATATAAACGAAATTAAGGACTACCAACCTTTTTATAAACCAATTTTATAAATAAATTTGTAAATAGTTAAAATATTTACATAAAAAACCTATAACTATCGCGTTATTGTAATTTATGATCCCCCAGCCGATGGAAAAATGGGAACTTAAAATCTGAAATAGATCTGAGCTGGGTTAAGGTTAGCGAAACGGACAGAATTTATTTCCGCATTTCCCGTTATTTCTTTTGAATAAAAACCATTCACCATAATTTGGGATTGATTAAATAACTTCAAACATACGTACGCAAATCATATTGAAAGTTCTGTTGTTGGGAGCCTATCAACTAAGATATTTAGCACCTTGGCATTTCGCTAGGAGTGATATAAATGGTGAAAGAGTTTTGGGTTAAAGTTTGCATACTTAAAAAAAATTATTAACCTCATTTCATCTAACTTCGTCAATTTTTTTTTTTATTTTCAAAAAATAAAACTATTTTATATTATTGTAATTAACGATTAACAAAATGTTATGATATCCTTTTGTAATTGACTAGTATCTACTCATTGGGGCTGGTTAATAGTGGGACCTTTCAATAGGTAAATTCGTTACTCACCTGTACGCCATGTCTTCCGTGTACAGCCTTTATTCCTACAATAATTTTAACCTTAAATGTAAAAAACAATTATTTCACAAGGATATTTTTCAGGTATTTCAATGTAGTGTCCGGAATGTTTTAGAAATCTTTGCGCACCATTTTATTTTTATTAATAGCGGTTGGTTATCATTTCGTAGATTAATCACTGTCTGTTGAGGGCTGGAGTGAAAAGTGCAAGGTTTAGACTCCTAAGGCCTTAAGCAAGTGTTAAAAGTGAGAGAAGTTCAGGCTTTCATGTCGTATTGTAATCAAATTCCACTAGTGTTGAGGCCGTAAATTAAAATTTGGTGTAGCGAGCTCCTGAATATTCCCGCAGAGAAGATTATAAGCTACTACACCACTACTATAATTACTAATAAGAAAATGTGATTTGTAGTGACCAAGATTTTTTACAATCATTTAATTGCCAAGCCTGATAGGAGAGCTACTTTCATTTTAGGTAATGGCTGATCGTCTTTCATCTGTCTATGTAATATAAAGGTCACAAGTTGAAATTTGAGAACAATTTTTTTCTTCGATTAAAGACGGTTAAGGTAAAAAGGAAGGGTTACTTATGAGTATTGAGGGGACGTCCCGAGCTGTTTTTATAGTTTTAATTATATTAATGTGCAACTTATTTAAACTTGTGTTTGCTTGTTAAGAAAGGGGTATTCATTGACTAAGATGGCTTCACGGATGAAATGAAGAATTTAATTCAAAGATACCGATTACAATCATTTAACTCTGGCCAACAACCATTCAGTGTTTCATCAATTTCCACGCACTTTGTCCGTTTCAATCACTACGCACTCCTTTATATTAAATATTTAACAAGACTAATTGCCACCTGTTTTCTACATTAGTACTCCTAGATGGATTGAAGAAGTCTGACCTTATCAGACCAACAATTGATTTGAGTGAGAGAAAGGTAGGGACCAACCAGCTGACAAGTGAATAAATCGCAAGGTACTAAGCGTTAATAATAAAGTTTGAATAAAATGAAAAAAAAAACACTTTATTCTTAGACATTGTCTCTTAAGAATAACAAAATGGAACAAATAGATATGTCTAATTAAGAAAAAAAGAAAAAGTTATAACATTGTACTGATGGAATTACTTCATAAACACTAGAGGGCTTATGTACATATGTGTATACTACACTAAACCAAGGGGAAAAGATTAAAACATTAATGAGTAAAAGGTAAAAAAAATATGCTTTTTAGACTCGGAGTCGTGTTTCTAATTATTACAGTAGCCAATCTGGGCATATGGAATAGAGCTATGGGGGACAGCAAAAAAGTCGAACATCAAGCGCATCCAATCCTTTCAATCAAAAGTCCTAAGAACAATAGTAAATGCCCCTTATTACGTCAGCAACAAAACCCTTCACAATGATCTGAATATACCCTATATTCTTGAACTCATCCCTTCCAAGTTCATAAAATTCCATAGTAACCTATCCAATCACCTAATTCCCTAGCACCGTCATTGCACTGCACCACTCACCCCTATAATCCTCCTCGGAGACTAAAACGGCAGTGGCCTCGTGACCTGCTATAACTAAGTGACAGTGGGAGTCCTGGCAATGGCCAGTTTCTCTAGTCATGTCCTGAGCGTCTGTGGCTCTCGCGCTCTTGGTCAGCCTCCACTGGCTCGTATCCGGTGACGTGGCTGACGGTGGAGCGTGGGGGACTTCCCAAGACTCCGCTTCCTCTTTCGCATGCGAGGGAGGCAACAACTGTGTGGACTTGGGGAGCCCCTGGGCTGTTTGTAAATGTTTGTAAATATTGTATGAATGTGCGAGCGAATGATGAATTGTAAATATGGTATGAATGAAAACATTTATCTCAATTATTTATTGCCTATTATGTATTAAGGCATATTGTAATTTCATCATAATAAAGTTGTTTATACATAAAAAAAATAATATAATAATTAAGGTATAAGAAAAATACGGAAATTTCAGCCATTTCCACAAAACACCAGAAGTTCTATTAATTAATTAATTAGTTAGTACTAAAAATAATATTTTAAAATTATAAATACAAACGCCCTGATTAACAACTTTCTTTTGTTTTTCGAAATTATTTATATAAACCTGGAAATATGCCCACTATTTTTTATTTCAAATAACTAAAGAGGCTAAAATAAACTTATATTGTATTAAGAAAGAGAAGAAGTTTCTTTATTCGAAACTTCATAGTTTGAGCAAAACAACTGTGGCAAGCCTACGTCTATCGAAAGAACAATACATCTTTTGGATTTTCTTATTTTTTATGAATGTGAATTGTAGGTAAGTATGAGGGAATTGTTAAATCATCAAAATTCTCTACATATATTATACTAAATATAATCAATAATGGTGTACAAGCATGTTATAATTTTCTAATATAGATAAAATATTTTTATTAGTCTATGGTGATTAGAATATGTGGAAATACTATTTAAATTACTAAGCATTTCAGAGCCTGTATTTATAATGTCAGACAGATTATCACCACATAGTTTGGCCCATAAGTCTTATTAAGACTCATAATTGCATTTGTATCACCAGTTGAGCAATGGAGTTGATGTGCACATGTGTGTCATACCCTCTCTGCCCGTCCCCGAATCCTATCCTAAATAAGACGATATTTAACTAAAACTATTTTGTATTATATAATTGGCAGAAGGTTTTTTTTCGTTTGTTTTTTTTTTACAAAAAATGGTCCACATTAATTATTTTTTGTTAATTATTAACTCGTTTGATTTACTTTAAATTATTAATTAATAATTTTCAAGAGACTGGAAAACTAGGGATTTAGAAATCTATCCAATCCGCGAAGCGACAATCTTGAACTATTTTTCAACTTTCTTAAAGAGCCATGACAATTATCTGATGGTATATATTTGCCCCTTGAGTCCAAAAAATTACTGCTTGCATTTAAGTCATGTTCCTTGGCTCTAGTTTCAAATTGTTTAAACTCTTTTACCATTTCGTCGTGCTCTGTAGTTCGTGTTTCCTCAATAGCCTGGAGTTGTAAAATTTCTGAATAGGATAACTCCTTCAAAGACTGGTTAAGTCTATTACAATTATCCATTTTATTAATTTCTAAAATGAACTCTTCACCTTTACTCTCTGCCACGAGTACTATCAACTAGTTTTTTTTTTTTGTGATTCCATTCCTCTTCCTTTATATGAGACAGTACGGTATTTAGGCTCCTATCTCGACAGAGGGCTGACACAGGCCACACACAAGAACTAAACAGACGCTTTGGAATTTCATGAACTTGGAATGAATGAGTATTCCTTAACTCGTTCGTAAGCAGGGTATATTAAGATCGTTATGAAGGTTCTTGTTGCTGACGTAATGAGGTGCATTTACTATTGTTCTCAGGACTTTTGATTGAAAGGATTGGATATGCTTGATGTTCGACTTTTTTTCTGACCCACACAGCTCTATTCCGTATTTCCAGATTGGCTTTAGTATAACTTTGTTAATTAGTAATTTATTTTCTGTTGAGAGATGGGATGTCCTTCGAGGTAGTCTGTACAGTTGTCCAAAGCGTCTGTTTAGTTCTTGTCTTTTTAGCCTCGTATGTGGTTCCATGTCAGCCTTTTCTCTAGATGGAAGTCTAAATACCGTACTGTCTCAGATACAGGAAGAGGAATGGAATTACAAAAAAAAACAGTGGACAGTGGCTTGCATGCTTACTGTGGAGGCCCGTGTTCGATTCTCAGGTGTCTCAAGGATTTTTCTTACGGATCTGAATCGGAGATAGGTCTGGGCGGGGCCCATTCAGCCTATTGATATTAAATTAGTAGTAATTTGAATAAAGCAGTTGCAAATCCGCTAAAAGAAGAAATAAATTGAATCAAAGTTGAGAAAATGGTGTCAATAGCCACGCTATCTCCTACTTCTTAATGTAGTCCTTTTTCATGATATGTTGCGCCATAGATTTATTCGTCAATTAGTTAATTTTTGAAATCTCTTGGATTTGATAAATTTTTGTATACTTCGGTCTATTAAAAGAACTGAATATTGTAATCTCTTGAATCCGTTTCTCTTATATGTTGAGTAGTAGTGACTGCTAGGTTTTGTGTTGGAAACCCAAGACGAGCAGCGATTGATTTCAAAGAAGCTCCGTAAATTAAATGACCACTTCTACTCGCCGTAATAGTGATAAAGGCGTAAGTCATTTATTAAAAACTAAAAGTCTATTTATAATTAACTAATAGTTATTTATCAATATATGCTGATATCACATAAAAATGTGTGTGCCCCCTAAAACGCTTTCAAAGCTTTGCATGAATTAACTATTGAAGTTATGAATGAGATGCTAGCTAGCATTTCATCGGCAGCGAACCAAGCGCCCGTATGTTGACCAATTAATTGCGTATACATGAAAAATTATCCACCCTTATGGATGTTACATCAAATTAAAAGGACATTATATAAACTACATTGGAGCTTTATGGAGGATTTTTTATCATAATAAGAAATGTTAGTGGAAATTATTCTTTTACATATACAATATGTAGAGTAATCTAGGCCATCCCCGAATCCTAGTATTTTATATGACCAGGGTTGGATCCAGGCTCCCCAAGGACTTTCTCTCAGAGGGTCCAGTCTAGGTTCATTTAGCCTCGTGAGGATAAATGAGTTTAAGACAAGCCGTTGATTACTATTGTAGAGAAACACCTATTGAACTTTCAATTATAACATTTTTTTAGGCTTATCTCGTTATTTGAATGATCTTTTGTTGGGCAACTCAAGTTTTTATCATAAAATATATCCTAAATCCTATTCAATTAAAATATATATGATAATTTTTGTCTATATGGCAGGGTTATCTTATGAAATATAGCCAGAGCATCTATGCTAATATATCTTTAAACAACAGTAAGACTTGAGAAGATATAGCCTCCTAGAAACTCTTATTCAAGCACTTATTTACAACGCAATTTAATAACAAACAAAATGATTTTTTTAAATTTTAGTTTTCATATCAACCCACATTCTTTAATTCAGTTTTAGATTATTAAATCCACTTGCCTTAGTTTAATCTTGACTTTATTTTTTTCAATATTCCAATTTTTAGTTTTACTGAAGTTTACATTTTATACAAAACTGTTTGTAACAGCAAATTTAATCAATTTGTTTTTGCCTTGTGAAATTTGTGACTGTTCTTATCTGGTTGAGAGGAGTTTTGTCATTTTGTCTTAACAGCTTTTGTCTCATAACTTTTTATGTAGGGGATCCTCAGGTGTTACAGTTCTCATAAAGCAGATATTTCTGTGCAATCGACAAAGAATCTGTTTGAATTTATAAATTTAAGAAATAATAAAGAGTTTCTCACGGGACTGTTAATCATAATTAATAAATATTCATCAAACTAATACAAATACCATAGTAACAATTTTATTTTTTAATTTATATTCTGATTTTTTTTTAATCATGCTGGTGAAGTATAAATATAATGAACTAACAGTCAAATGGTTATTTATCTAGAAGCTAAGTTATTATTTTAATATCATTGAAAAATATGAGATTTACTTACAATTTTATTAATTTCATTTTATTTAACAATTTAAAATAGAATCATTTTTGTTTTATTAACTGCTGAAAATACCAACTCCTTGCAACAGGGTGTAATGACACCTTAACAGAATAAAGTTAATATTATTATTAAATTATTGAGAAATAATTACTAATAACTTTCTAGAGACAGCAACGCTTTGAGGATCTCGAGACTCGGTTAGAGCTTGATTAATTGTTCCCCTCGGGATCAGCAGATACTGTAATAATTTTTATTAAGATAAAATTACAATCTGCCTTATTAGGCAATAAGTAATTGAGATAAATGCTATAATTCATACCATATTTACAATTCATCATTCACTCACTCATTCATACAATATTTACAAACAGCCCAGAGGCCCCCCAAGTCCACAAGGTTGTCACCTCCCTCGCATGCGAAGGAGGAAGCGGAGTCTTGGGGAGTCCCCCACGCTCCTACGTCAGCCGTGTCACTGAATAAGAGCCAGCTGAGGCTGACCAAGAGCGCGAGAGCCACAGACGCTCAGGGCATGATTAGAGAAACTGGCCATTGCCAGGACTCCCACTACCACTTAGTTATAGCAGGTCACGAGGCCACTGCCGTTTTAGTCTCCGAGGAGGATTATAGGGGTGAGTGGTGCAGTGCAATGACTGTGCTAGGGAATTAGGTGATTGGATAGGTTACTATGGAATTTTATGAACTTGGAAGGGATGAGTTCAAGAATGTAGGGTATATTAAGATCATTATGAAGGGTTTTGTTCCTGACTTAATAAGGGGCATTTACTATTGTTCTCAGGACTTTTGATTGAAAGGATTGGATGCGCTGGATGCTCGACTTTTTTGCTGTCCCCCATAGCTCTATTCCGTATTTCCAGATTGGCTTTAGTATAACTTTGTAAATAAGTAGTTTATTTTCTATTGAGAGATGGGATGTCCTTCGAAGTAGTCTGTACAGTTGTCCAAAGCGTCTGTTTAGTTCTTGTCTTTTTAGCCTCGTATGTGGTTCCATGTCAGCCTTTTCTCTAGATGGAAGTCTAAATACCGTACTGTCTCAGATACAGGAAGAGGAATGGAATCACAAAAAAAAAACAGTGGACAGTGGCTTGCATGCTTACTGTGGAGGCCCGTGTTCGATTCTCAGGTGTCTCAAGGATTTTTCTTACGGATCTGAATCGGAGATAGGTCTGGACGGGGCCCATTCAGCCTATTGATATTAAATTAGTAGTAATTTGAATAAAGCAGTTGCAAATCCGCTAAAAGAAGAAATAAATTGAATCAAAGTTGAGAAAATGGTGTCAATAGCCACGCTATCTCCTACTTCTTAATGTAGTCCTTTTTCATGATATGTTGCGCCATAGATTTATTCGTCAATTAGTTAATTTTTGAAATCTCTCGAATTTGAATTCCGTCCAGGTTGGCTTAAGTATACCTTTGTAAATAGTTCTTGTCTTTTTAGCCTCGTGTGTGGGTTCCATATCAGTCTTTACTGTCTCAGAACCCGGGGAGAGGAATCGAATTGAAAAAGACTAGCGGACAGGACTTGCGGCAGAGGGTAAAGGTTATGTGGGAACATTTGGCTTCATTAACTTTGAGTTGCACCAATACCGAATCTCATCAAGGTGTTTTTGAAGGTTTTGGGATGCTATATCAAGGTCTGAGTGGGATGACAATGCTGCAGTGTCATCTGAAAATGTTGCCAAGAAGGTATTGGGGGTAGAGGGGACATCAGCGGTGTATAGGTTATAGAGGATGGGCCCAGGACGCTGCCCTGTGGAACTCCTGCTTTTATGGGATAGTAGTTAGAACATTCTAAACCACAGCGGACTTGGAAGAAGCGGTTTGGAAGGTAGGACTCTAGGATTAGGTAAAGGGTCTGTGGTAAATATGTTTTGAGCTTGTAAAGCAAACCTGCGTGCCAAACCCTGTCAAAGGCTTGAGCTATGTCCAGAAATGCAGCAGTGCAATACTGTTTGGTTTTAAGGGCTGAGGAAATGTGATCAACAACGCGAAGGCCTAGTTGAGTAGTGGAATGTTGTTGACGGAAGCCAAACTGGTGTATAGGAAAAAGGTTTTTGGATTCGACAATTGGAAGTAGGCGTTTTAAGAGGAGTTTCTCAAATATTTTTGAGAGAATAGGGAGTAGGCTAATTGGACGGTAAGATGAGGCGTCGTTGGGTGGTTTTCCGGGTTTGGTGAATAGGACAATAATGGAGTGTTTCCAGAGGAGAGGAAAGTGCGTCGTTCGAATAATGCAATTATATATGTAGGTTAGGAAGATTATGGCTTTATGAGGAAGCTGTTTGAGAATTTGAGGAGTAAGAAGATCATATCCAGGGGATTTTCGGTAAGGTAAGTTTTTCAGAAGGTATTTGACCTTAGAGGGGTTAACGGCTTTTGGTGGAAGTGAGAGAGGTATAGGTGAAGTGAGGTAATCTTCTACAGTTGCGCTATGAGTATGATTATATTATTAGGAAGTAAATAATGCTTAGTAAAAGATAATAAATAAAAAATTCATATTAATATGATACAATGCGGTTTTAATGGTTTCTATTCGCGTCAGCCATTCACAGACAGAATCTTTATAAAGGTGATAAAAAAAAATGTTGCGGGAAGAAAGCGTTTTAGAGTTTATATGATGTGAATTTTTATCAACATTGCAAAATTAAAGAAAATGAAGTCAAATTTTAAGTTTTTACTTTTATTATATTCTTTTTTATCATCATGCTCCGACAACAAGTAAATTGTACGCAATCCAATCACTGTTAACGAATCTCTATCAACAAATGAAACCCGCTAAAGCAGGTAGTGTCTCCCTTTTTCAATTGGCAACAAGAGGCGTCCTACGTTAAAAGCCAATGCTTTGCTTTCTCCCTCTCGGGTCTTATGTCAACAGACAGATCAAAGTGCAGATTACGACAGGAAGCATTTTAGCCCTGTTGCACAATAGCAGGTACACCATAAATTTTAAAAGCCGACAAACAATCGACAAAAACCTATGACACACCTAGCAACCCTTCCCGAACCGATCGGCACTTTTTAACAACCCCCTGAAGTTTGAGTTCTCCTTCCCCTACCACCACAACGCCAGTTCTTACCGTCACACCGCCAAGTAAACAACATCTTCCTCTAAGGTAAGTCAATTTTCCATTTTTTTTTTTTTTTTTTGAAATCCTATTTAAAAACAAAAATCCACATTATCATTATTAGTGTTATCATAAGATCATAATTACTGTTACCATTATTTTAACTACAAGCTGCTGTTAATATGTCCCATTTTTCCAGCATCTCTTTCAATTCTGTTCTTTATTCGAAATTATTAGGGAATATTTTTTTACTATAGTTTATAGTTTACTATAGTTCAGTCCCCTCGCCAATTTCCCCCATTAAATCAAACATTTCTTTTTTATAGACCGAAATTTGTTTTAAGTCAACTAGAAACTTAATTACATTCTATGAAATATATGGAGACAAAATTATTGACATAGATAGTAAAGAATCAAAATCGAATCATGTCAATTTTCATACTCAAAGACTCGCTCAACGTTTGGTAACTAACGTCCTAAACTGAGCCTCTTAGAAATTGATTACATTATTGCTTGAATGTCGGAACGTTATCCAACAGATACATCTGAAAAAAATTCATAATTTTCTTCTTTTATCAGGAAGGCTAACTATAGATTTTCCTTATTAAATCAAGTATGTTTAGTTATGATGCGTACATTTAGCTTTCTTTTTTTTAAATCGCTTATAAATGATGCGATTAGCATTAAGTTGGAAGTAACTTTCGAAAATAAATATTTCATATTAGCGGCATCTAGACGAATTGAAAACCCTATATTAATTTTAATTGATGAAGCAACAGGGCGAGTAAAAACAATCTGATGTTGCAATTAATAGTGCAGTATTGTTAAAATATAATACTAAGAATATAGCCCAACATGCTCTATAGCATAGAGCCTTTTGTATTCTATTCCGTATCCATATCCTTCAATACTCTTTGGAATCTAGCCACTTATAATAAATTGTTGGATCGCCGGCATGGAACAAACTTTAACATTTTGAATTTTCTCGCTGGATTCTGGATACAGAAAACCACTTCCCTCTAGATCCAAGACTAGATGAAGTCCAATTAACGAAAATTAAAACTATTTATCAAGGACTTATTTTCGCTAAACATTTTATTACAATTAGGATTAAGATAATAACAAACATAAAACTCAAAAACTGGCATCTTGTCTAGGCACCCTGAATACGCTCTTCCCATAAAAAATAACATACATATAGAGTGTTAATAAAAGGAAAATAAACTACCGAGAATCATTGGAAAGTTTCTCTAGCGTTGCCCATCTGAGCTTTTTATCTTTCCATGTGCATGGGCGTAAACTGGGTCTAGAAATTACATGTTCTCTGACGTAGAATCGAACTCACAGCTACAACTGCTCGCGAGAAACACTCACAGTGTCTAGTATTAGCGTGAGTATTGAAATATTCAATTATACTTATATAAATCCTTAGGATAATCCCGGGAAAAGCATTGCACGGTATAAGCTAACTTTGTTGACAAGCTTGAAGTAATGTGAGTTGTTACCTTGATTGATGTACTGTTAAATGTATCCATCGTGTCTTTTAGTAAACAATATAACTATTAAGGCACTCACTAACTATTACTTGTCAGTCTTCGGATAATGGCATGGCTTATTTGTTTTTGTCCATGTTCACTTGAACAGCAAGTTTTGAGGGAGGCAGTTGAGCACAAAATCTTTTGCTTTCTTTCTCTCATTTGTTAGAAGTTCTCATATATAAAGATATGTCTAAATATAAATAGAACTGCTAAAAAATTTTTACTTAAGATACGATACAACAGGAAGTATGCAAAAAAAAATTTTCCTTTGACTATCAACCAATCATAACTTAAGAATTAAGATTCAAAGTTCTCATTTTTATTCCAAATATATTAGCAAACATTTTTACTCAGGGCAAACAAGGGAGATCGCTTATCAAACGACTTTAATTGATTTCTTTTGTCGATTTTTATCCAATTACAGTTTATTCATTCTTCGTTTAAAAAGGGGCTTTTTGTTACCGTGGCGGTATGCGTCACAAAAGTTTTTTTTTTATATTTCAAAAACACACCAATCCTATCATCACTCATTAACTTTCCTTTTGCACTGATAAGCTCCCACTGCTTTTCAATTCCGATAAATAAATTTGATTAAATAACGTCTTTATTTTATCAATATACAAGCCAATTACAAACGGACCAATTAACTAAAGTAAAACGTATAAATATATTTAAAGACTTATGACACTATTTTTTCGTAATAGTTGTGCATGATTTACTCTTTTTCTCTTTAAACTTTTTCATAGTCTTAACTACTTTATAAAATCTTAATTACTATAAATTTTGCATATTTACTCGCTCATCTTATATGTACATATTAAGCGAGTAGAGTCATTACTAAACTTCCTGTTTAGTATAATAATGAAAATACTATCATCAATTAAATATGATCATGATAGTTCGGTTTGTACACGAAATTATTTAAACGAAAATCCGGAATTCCTGGCTGTTTTCATTCTTCTCTCGAAAACTCCCGTGAAAGTTTTACTTCGACCAAATGTGCGCCTCTCTTACTCCCTTACGTAATCTAACTTGAGGGGGGGGGTAGAATGGCAGCAGTCACGTGACCATTCCCATCGTTGATCATTATACCTCGATTACCAGGTAGGGAAATTCTTCTGGCCAACTATTAATCAAAAGGTCACTTGCTTGGTTTAGTCCGATAAAAAATAGCTGTTAAAATGACTATTGTTTTAAAATATTCATCACTGTGTCTGTTTATATGTTCCAATATAGTGGTGGCAAAGATGGTTCAATATTAAAAATAAAATCCTCAACATCTCAAACCATGCTGTATGGGATTTTGTTAAAATACAATAGCAGAGAGATTATGAAATATAAATTTCTCCAGATTTGTAAAATCAAGACTCTGAAGCTATTTAAAATTAGAGTCAACTTAAAAGATTTTTATTTGTCAGTATTTTAGCTATTTCCATTTTTATATTATTATTTTTTAATTTCCTCAAAAGACGATTATTAGTGATCAAGACAGTTTAACATATAAAATCAGGTATAAGTTTTTACAATCTCTTAATACTTGAGTAACTGACGTGGTACTCAAACTTCATTTTGTTCGTCCTTTATTTGGTATATATTTATTACATAATTAATGTAACATTATTTTCGTTGATAAAAAGTTGAAAGAAATATTTTACTATGATATTGACTGTATGGGAAACTATAATTTCAAAAAGACTTTAAATGAACTCGTGCATTTTTAGAGAGATAATATTTGGCATGATAGTTGAGTGGGGTGTCTGATTAATATCGTGCAGGGCGCGTGGGGCTTATGTGAACTAGAACAATAATAAGCCACCCTAAAATCGTATTTGCAGTCGTCATGAAATCCTTTATTGTGTGCTACACTCCACTTGAACTCTTGTTAGTTACTTCGTAGACGAAATTCTATTCGGCTCTATTGAAGCTTGTCGACAGGTATAACTGACCACGGTTCAGTTTCCGGAAGCCAGGGGAAAGATAGGATAGGATGAGGGTGTCTAGGAGGAGGTGGCTAGGGGTGGGGGGTCACGGGGATTTCCATCAATGGGGCTAAGTGCCGGGAGTGGGGGCAAAAGGCGACGGAGTGGGGGGTCGCACGGTGGGCTGGGAGGGGGCAGCTCCAGCCACCACTGCGAGGGTTGTTGACCAGGTTGTCAGTGTTTAGAATGAAGTGAGGGGCGTAGAGGGTAGTGAAGAAGACGGGGGACGTATGCAGTCTATATTGGTGAGTCACCAAGCCCTTATCTATTATAGTTAAATAGTTCTATTAGGTCATATTGTTTGTCCCTTATATCCCAACCCCCATGGTCTCCTTCCATACTCTGCCTCCGTACCACTCACAGTTAATGCCCTATTGCTAAAAAAGCATTAACAAATATTTTTTAAATTTTAATATCACAAAATTTGCATGCAGAAATACAAACGGCGAATTAAAAAAAATCACATCTTTAAAGTCTTAAAAAAATAATTTAATCATCATGAAAATTTGCATACTATATTAAGTTGTAATAAATAATTTTAAATGTGGTGGTATTCAGTTTGTGTTATCAAGTATAAATCAACAATAACATAAATAAATATATTATAACAGCAGATGTAAAAAATTAAAACATTACATAATTTTAATATACTTAACAGTAATAGTATTGAGCATGTGGAATTGAATGAGAACACTGTATAGGAATGCAATAGAAAATTTATCAGGTCATCAATTCTGAAGAACATTTACTTTGCGGTTACGCAATCTCGAACAGAAAATAGTTTTCGCAATATTTCAGCATTGCGATTTTTTTCTCCTCAAAAGTATGCAATAAAAATATGCAACTTTTGCGATGTTTATTTATAAAATTATTTTTTTAAATTTTTAGTGTTAAATAATACGAGACATATCTAAACCTAATCGCATTTATAATTTTGCTAACATATTTATAGGTTGGTAAAACCAATATAATTTAATTAATTTAAACGCTCGATTGATAACGAGACACTCTATTTTACACTATAACAATAATATTTTCAATTTTTTTTAAGAAAGTGCTCCATTTTGAAATATGTCCTGGAAGTTTCTATGCACGATTTCACCTGACGTCTTGTGAAATCGTCTGGATCCCCCCCTCTCCACAACTGTCAATACACAAACACCTGTACGCATATGAAAGATATCAACATCAATATAATATTATAGTCTACTTTGAAGCAGCACTGAGTTGCAAGAGATCTATTTGTTTGTTCATGTTGAGTCAGATATAATCTTTGGAAAGACTCAGATATGTTAGCAAGGTTAAAGCCTTTGATTTATTTTTCATACATGATATTTTTATTGGTGTGGTTTCCTGTGATGTAAAATAATATGTCCAAAGCTTTACATTATAGTGCCACAAAAATGTGTAAATTTTATCAACAAGGTACCATATTGCAAAAGTACATTTCACATCTATATAGTTCTTTATAGTAAATCATTTTAGATATTGCAAATTAAATTATTTTTTAACGGGTGCAGAATTTTGTATCAATGTTGATTATTTTAAAAATATTCAATAAACTATAAAATTATTAAGAAAACGTTATTATCAATAGTTACTATTTGACATAGGGACGTGTTCTCATGGGAATTGTGTCGGTACAATGTTGCACAGTTCACATCATGTCTCAGAACTTGTATTTTATTAATTAGTAATAAGCTCATGTCACCAATTCCAGTCAATCTCATGGATTATATACAGTAGTCGTCCGTCATCTCGACCAACTCATTGAAGCCTAACTATTTCTAAGAAGACGGAAGTAGAAACGCAGCTAAGTATAATAGAATAATTAATAAAGGGGAAGAGAAAAACAACCCCTAGGAAAAAGTGTGCAGAATGGCCCCGAGCAGGTGTAGGCAAATATTGGCAGTGTATACGCCGTGAGGGAGGGGTAAACTTCGCGAATTGAAGGCGCTCTGCACAATTTGCATACTCGCTCTTCGCGAAACTCCACGCTTGTTTTACTCTTGTCCGCTTTTGTTCTCTTATCACTCATCCCATTATAAGGCAATAGTTAATCCACGTATCAGTGGCCTAGCCTTTTTTTTAAAATCACTATAGCCTAACATTTGTTTTATATTCATTTACTAGTTATGCTTATTTATTTTTTTAAATATGAACTACTAATAAATAAATAATAAATTAATGTAATAATATCCAGAGATGGTCGGGCTTAGCAGGGACTCCGTGTGAGTTTCTTAAATGATAATGATAAAATTACCTTTTTGTCTAAAGGATACTTTGTTTTATTTGTTAAACAACGTCGGTCTCTGAAAGTCACTTTTAAACGAAAATAAATAAATTTTGAAACCTAAAAATATTCAATAAAAACAAAAGCGATTAGCGTTCTTTGTTAATAGCTCATTGTTAACGTTGTTTATTGCTTTGAATTGAACTGCGCAAAGCAAATATATATATACATATTTTAGATATATATGCGTATGTAGATATTATTGAAAGTTGTTACAATATTGCAGAATTTAACGTGTAAAAATTTGCCATTTTGTGATTTGTCTGGGGAATATATGTAGTTGACATCATGTGTTTCGGAACAGACGTATATAGACATAAATAATTTTTGAGTTAAGGAAAAAGTACACTATATGGAGCAGAGAGGGCGTGCGAGATGTTACTCCAACAGGAAAATAGCGTGGAAGGCGTGGCATCACCCCCACCTCTGCTCACTTGCCCTACACCCCACCTACATAGGTTGGCCAACAGACCAATTTTCATATCAACTGCTTATTTTATTGTACAATGGCGAATCATTTTAGAGAAAGCGAATTATCATGCTTTTCTTTTGAGTGGAAAACTCAGAAACGACAGGACAAAATTTATAGGTAAAAATATACATCAGCCTGATTAAAGTTACTCAAATGACAAGCATGAAGATTAGCGATTGATTAGTTAGTTTAAAAAAAATTATAGTGAGTAGTTAGCAGTCAAAATATATTATCTCTGGTTTTAATCGAAAAATAATGTTTTGCCTTTCCGAACGAACGGGCCTTATTTATCGACCCCTGCGATCTTCACTTCCGGTTCGTTAGTCCTGGCCGAGGAAAAAAAGTTGTGGGTCTCTCCCCCACCCCTTTCCCACCTCAGTATAATGAATAATTAAATAAAGAACGTCAAAATACTCGGAAAGTAACCAAAAAAGCGGGTAAGGGTTCTGAAAAAAAAATTGTTTTGAACAATAGACGCCATTAGGATTCACTAACGATGAGCACGGAGGATTGTCCTCAGGAAGTCGATGTCAAAAGCTTCAAAGCTCAAATGCCCACCTGCCTTGTAAGGAGAAAAAAAGGATTTTTACAAAACCGGTCCGTCTTTTTTTAATAGAGCGTCGTGCGCAACGGCACGTGCTGAATAGAAAAAAACACAATCCGCGATGCCAAGGAATTGTTTGCTAAGCGTCTGTCCAAGAGGGGGGGAAGTTTTTCTACTAAACAACCCCTCTGTTCCAGTTAAACAAGGATGCCGACCGAAAAAAAAATTTACATTTAGACATTTGAATAATTCATAATTTTGAGCGTGATTCCTTTTGTAATAATAATAATAATAAAGTTTTGTTTTGCAGGGCGTATCCCATACAGATGGCCTGCATAAGAAAGGGTTAACAAAAATGTCTAGCTTATAACTATGTTCAGGGGTCGCCAAATGAAGTAATGTGCGACATTTTCCAATTGTAATAATCTTTCTAGGCTAAACAAACATATAAATTAAATAACTCAAGTAATCGCTTATACAACATACATTGGTCAGTACTGCTATAATTTTAGATTTTAAAAAGCTTTCATCAGTGATTATAATGATCAGAAAAAAGAAGAAAACCAAAGAGAAGACAATTATAATAAGAAAGGAACATTTATGCTGGTAATTATATAAATTAAACTATTATCATAAGCTATCCTCAGAACAATCCAAAACTAAATTTAAGTGTTCATGAGGCATGTTCTAACAAGAAGGAAACATTACTATGGTAAGTTTCAAAACAGTACTAGGATATCGCAAACAAAGTCGCATGTTTATCATGAGGATCCTAAATAAATAATTATCTTGTATCCAAACAAGGTATAATACAGGTCGTATTTATAACCAAAACCTGTTATAGGTAATTTTTTTATAACACTTTACTCCAAGATTATTTTTTAATCAATAGATTTGTCTCTTACTCGTAGTAACAGCAGAATGAATTCAATTTTTATTTTCTACCAATTTAAATGTCTAAAATACTGTCAATGTGAGCAGCCTCCCTATAAAGCCGTAAATTTGTATACTTAGTGTTATAGTGTTAACAGCATTATTACTGCATCACTCATTGCGGCGAGATATCTAAAAATGTCTTATTGTTCCATCTTGTACTCGACGTGTTAGTAAATGGTTCTAGACAATATGTTTTTTTTAATTTAAATGAATTTGAATAAATATATATAATATTTTCAAAAAAAAAAAGTCCAGTCTCTCTAAATGTTTATTCTTGTTTTTACACTGTCAACGTTTCACCTATTCAGGCATCCTGAGGACTAAAAATCAAATCAATTTACATGTAAAACTATTTATAAGTAATTAAAGAATTTTTGCATATTAAATTTAAAAAATAATAAAATTGACAACAATCCAACAAACGACCTACGCATGATATAATTTTATCGTACTTATTATTATGTTCTAAAATCATATACCGAATTAGTACACTCCGCCAAAGTTACAAAATTTTAAGTTATAACTATATATTACATAGAAAAGTGACTTCGTTACCTTTAGAGATCAATTACAAGCCCAATATATATTTTAAAAAATTATTTTAAATCGAGCATGCAACGAAGCAATACAGTGATGGAAAAGGCTGTGTAGACCTAAGAGAATTCTAACCCTTTGCCCCTAGATAGTGAAATGTTGAGTCTTGTCTAGTTGGAATATTATACATGATATATGAGTGAATGAATGCATCAATTACTCCAAGTATATTCGTACTCTTGTTTTTTTTTAATTATCTAAGCTTCTGATATTGAAAGTACGCAATGAAAATAGCCCTTTATCCCTATTCGTTGAAATCGCCAAGGAATTATACGACAGGGTTTGAGAAACGTTATTCGTGACCCCATATACCGCCAAGTAGCTGTTTTTGGTTCCCGTTAACATTACGGAACCCGACGGACCATCTACCCAGCGTGCATCACCCGCATAGATCTTATATCACAACCCATCGGCCCAAGGTAGATAAAATATGGGGTTCTTGCATAATCCCCGTTAGGAAATTCGGTCCACGTCAGTATACGCGCATTTAAAACTAGCGTTCTCGACGACCTCCTGAACCCGGAAGATGATCCTGAGAGAGTCTATCTATTCCGTATCTTTCAATATTCTTCCCCGATTGTTATTTTTCAGCAAATGGGACCCTCGGCTTTAGTACAGTAGTATTTAATGTGTTGGATGATATGATGGGCCTTTAAGAAGAGGGTGTGGACATTGTTTGTTTTTTAGGGCGAATCTGTACCCTATTTGGTGAGGAATAGCATGTAAAGTATTCAATGGTAGGGAAAATGGTGCTAAATTTACAACCTTTCACCCTTTTCTCGAATAACACCAACCATTAATGAATATAAAATTTCTATATAAACATTTAAGTAGGTTAAATTTTGTGTCAAATGAGATAAACGGTTTCTATCTAGATAGAACTAGTAAGAACCCAAAAAACCGAATTTGGTGTTAAAAATATTCTAAAACGCCAAGCGAGTCTATTTGAGCTGGCTAATGGCGAAAGACTGGAGCAAATGAAGCTAGTATCCACCTGCCATTACCAAAGGCATTGTGTCGGAAAAACAGCTGTTTGGAAATAGTTGGTGATTTTTTTCTGCCTGGTCGATAAGGTACAGTTGGAAGTTTGTTTCCAGCCGTCACCATGGTGACCGCACAGAGGCGATAAAGAGGACTTGAGGAGTTGGGAATTTGTGTCACCACCACCGGTGTCAGTCATTTTAAAGTTATTTGTCGGCCAAGCAGCATCAAAGCGTTAGGTTCATTAGTTTGTCAGATTTTATAGCCAATAATAATGCGAAATTCGCTTAGAAATCAAACTTGGCCACTACGGCTGATTAAGGAGAGAAGGTAATAAGGCAACTAGTAGGCCCAAACAGCCTCATCCTCCCAGAAGCAAAAGGAAGCAATTAGGCATTTAAAGTTTAGCTCTTAAGGAAAGAGGAGCTAGGTTTGCTAAGCGTATATTGATACGTTGATATTTTAGACAAACAACCGATCAAAGTGACCTAAATAAGGCGAATGTAAACAGAGCTTTAGATATGGACGATTCATTTTATTTCCTCGAGAAATAAGCATTTAGAGGTAGATATTCTTACTTTTTAATTATAGTAGAATATAGTTGGCAACAAAACTCAATACCATCAATGTAAATATATGAAAAGTTATCAAGTTGACAGTATATAAGGCATGGTTTAACGATCCTTTGGGGATGAGCGTAAGGTTCCAAATAGGACAGAGAGAAGGGAAGGGAGACACTCAAGCAGATCCCATTGCTCTACTATTTAGTTAAGGCGATAAGTTATTTAATTGCCCACTCGCTCCCGCGATCATCGACCCACTGGCAGTTTCTTATCTATCCATAACACCATACGGAGTCAGTGGGGATTCCTTCCGTGAATCAGTCATAACCTGGATGTTCAACCCCTAATCCCTCCACATTTTAGATAATCTATTGTAAAATATTAACCTCTCATAATGTCTTCATACTGATAGATTTAAAATAGAACCTGCACATTTTATGCTCAAATTGAACTATTTTTCTACGGAGTTATAGCTGTATGGGTACGAAGTTTAATTGGTAGAGTTTATTGGGTGGTATATTACATTATTGGGTGTATTATCGGCTTAGATGTTAGACTTTGATCAACTATGACGTCTGGGCATACTATGTACTGTAACTGTAATTGAGGGTTCCGACGAATTATCTTGTGTACTATAGCTAATATTTATGTGAACCACGAGGGTTGTCCTCACCAACCTTACATCAAAAGAACCCCACTATTTTTAAATTGCCTATTCTGCTCGGTTAACAATACTTTCAATTGTTTTCAAAATGATTTCTAGACTACGTTTTGCATAAATAACTCATTTATTGTTATATTTAACACATAATATGACGTTAGATATTTTATGTATATTTTTTCCAAAATTAAAATTTATATGTACTTCTATGAAGACTTTTTTCATAATCAAGAGGGACGATGTTAGTATTTTATTTTAAAACTAGATGCATAGATAGATAGCTAATATTAGCATAAGATTATTTCGATTATGTAAATATTGGCAATAAATTGATTGGAATTTGACAAATAAAGGTTTTTAATGAATTATGTGTATATAACATTATATTCCCAAGACCTGGTATCTATTAATAAATAGATTATTGAATATAAAATTATTGTTAGATTGGATATAATATTAAATTTTGAAATGATCTTTATTTACACTATTGGTGTAGGAATAATTATGAAAGAAATATATTAAGATTAATACCTTACTATCCAATATAATATGTATTAGAGAGAGCGTGAGATTGTTAGCCTATTTACAATTGGCCCTGTCTTGAAATCCCTAAGATACCGGAAAAGCATGAGAGTCAATCATTTTCTTGGGTCAGTTTTTTTTCAATTCACGACCATGAACCCCTTAAGAACATTATAGATTATAATATTCTGTTTCTTTATGATTTTCATACATACTAATATTTTTACTATCACATATAAGTGGGTCAACAGCATCAGTCCTCGCTAAAATTTACAATGTGCAAAGGAAGAAAATATAAAAATATAATATAATGAATAATATACATATACACATACTTATCAAGAATTAAACATATGAAATGAAATAAATGTAAACAGAAACATTATTAAAAAACTAAAACAAGAAACCTGTTCGAAAAACAAAAATAAAGTATCTACACAAATGCACTAAGACAAATGAGGCCCTTGCATGAGACGGTTAGAGAATGGGCGTGAGTCGAAACTAGTTCCTATGCATGCTTAAATAAGTTTTAAGCACTGCATATCTTAATTCCATCTTCTAACCTTGTATAGGTAGTCCATCTCATAGTATCTCGACATTTTACTATATAAATAAATGTGATAAATCTAACATTACACAAATGTAAACTATGAACACTGATATGATATCATCATTACAGTCTTCTACCGTCCTCCTACAGCACTCCCGATCCAGTAAGATTTCATAAGTTTTCCTCTGTCCGAAACACGTGCACATGTTTTGCCAGTAACTATCTATCCATCTACGCGTACGTGAGAGCCTAACGGGCAGGGCTATGAATAATACCGTGTCAATCCCTTTTGTCCTCCGTAATGAGCTGCTATTGTCACAGTTAAACCGATGATTCCTCGCTAATTAATTCTTCCATATTCTTCTTGGCAGTATCCTTCACGTGGGGGGAATGGTTAGAGGATTCGCGCTACAGCGGCAACGCTACCATTACAGCCGATCAAGGGCCAACAGTTTAGAACCACATTTGCAAATTTCCACTCATCTCTACCCAATATTTCCAAGACGTGGTCAGTACTACGCTCCAACTGACTAATATTGATTCCTGGACAATTGCAGAGAATTAATCAATTCTGATCAACAATATAAATTAAATATGTTTATTTCTTCATTTTAAACTCCAACTACAAAACTCATTAAAACCGATATCAACATCGTCTTTGACCCAACCTTGTTGTATTGGTGCCACAATCACTAATAATTTACGGTCATTAGAGAGGTCCTGGGTCCAAGTCCCCAATCTGCCAGCATTTTTTTCATTAGCTCTGAGTTATTAATAGTGACAAATCCTGGTGAGAATGATGTCACAATAAAAATTTCACGTTTTCCTATTATATCGATTAGGGTATCAAATTACAGCTTTCAACGTTATGTGTAGTAATGTCGTTGCCTCGTATCTCAAAAATATCAAGTTTTCAGGAGAGAGAAAAAACTGTTTATTTTATTCATAAAATAAAATAATAAAAACTGTTTATTGTAAAAACACTTTAGATGTAGGATCAAACGTTTGAGCATCGACCCCATAGTGCGTAAACAAATAAAATAAATAAATCGCGAAAATTCAAAAAAGTGATAATGTTGACTAACAAGGTAATAATTTGAACACAGCGATGTGTGTCATGTATGAGAACTTGGAAATTGTTTTCAAATCTATTTCCCAGCCTAACAGCCGAGCGGAATCTTATCGGGTACTGCTTAATAGGTAGCTTCTAGGGGATATTACTAAATAGAATATATAATTAGGGGTAGGAGGAGCAATGATTGGTGGACACAGGTATCGAATGGTAAGAGGGTGTAGGCGGCTAAGACGCCCGGACTTGCGCACCGACAACTCCTCAGTCCAGTGCGTCCACCGATTCCACTTGCACCGCAGGGCGTATCTTCTCGCTAACTTTGCCACATCCACTTCCTCGGGATTGCCTAGTCGTCAAGAGTCTAGCTCCTCTCCTTTGGTTTAGCCTTTAATAATCGTTTACCCAGTAAATTAATTTCGTTTTAGCTAAATATATAGATCACATTAGACTTCAATTAAAAAAAAAAAAAGTTGTTTATAAGTATTTATAAAATTATAAAATATAAAAAAGGTTATTATTTTTATAAATTTTTATTAATAATCCTGTTTGATGAAGTATGAACGATGAAATTGCTTAGTAATAACGTCAACGCGTTCAGAAGGTGCAACAGTAACGCTGTTATGACGTATTACGTTGCGAACCATATTAGAGGATATTATAAATAAATTATTGGTCAATAGCATAATTAACGTAAATTTATCAATACTCGTATATTGTTTAATAAGATTCTCTTCGTAAATTTTAATAGATCATTTAATTTAAAAAATGTATAAGTGTTTAAGTTAAGCCGTAACTCTGTTGTCACAACACGTGTGTATGTTCTTCCTGCTTGAATCGCCCGCCTGGTTCCCCTGTTGTCGCCACTACATGTGTCAAGTGTCAAGTTCAAGTGAAATTCAGTGCAAAGTGTTCCAAAAGACCCATTTCATCGAATACATGCGCATAGTTTGGATTGTGAAGAACACTGAGCGAACAGTAATTATTTTACAGTCTTTAATTTTATTGACTTACTCACATGTTTATTTTTACATATATATGCTTGTTTCATTATCGCCACCTGTATACTGCTATTACGCGGGGGAGGGGGACCAACGTAACGAGACTTCTTGGATAAAATATTAATACGGCGGGTGCCCTCAATCGATTATATTATTTTCAGCGGGGTTTTCCACCCGCTTGGAGCTTCGTGAGGGGGGGGGCAGCTCTGCTCGCTCCTGATTGATTTCTAACTTTGCCCTTCCTCGGTCATAGATGAGGCGGTGATTAAGGAGCTCTCATAGAGACCTTTGACCGGTAAGGGGTCACATAAATATTTTTGAGCGGGCTTAATACTTTTTGTTTTTAGCTACAGGACTGAATTCGCCAGTTTTACAATAACAGGTCTTGTTTATCCATACCAAATTTTTACTTATAAAAACAACAGAAAACTTTTTTACAATATTGACTATACGGAGTAATGATTGCAAGTATCTAAGCACAATTCCTATCTAAACAGGTAGTGCTTAGTGAAAACTAGTTAATGTATAAATTATTTAATGGACAGCAATCATTAGTTCTTTTAGATGTTGTTATTTTATAGGTACTTTAAATTTAGAATTTAGCAATAAAATTTTGAATTCCATTCAAGTACATTGATTGAACTGATAAATTAATGAATGTATAATTAATTAAATAAAAACTTATTTTCAGCAAAGAAAATTTTATAATACAAATAAATCGCAATATTATTATTAGTATTAATATTATCTATCATATTATATTCAATTTGAATGAAATATAATAGAAAAAAAGCTATGAATACGCAATGGCACATTATTTGTAAAACATATCCAAGCTATATATAGGTAATTTAGGTTTGTAATTAACTCTAATTACGATTTTTTTCAACGTTTATTAATCATTAAGTTATATACCTATTACAATTTTTTTTTATATTGCGATTTGATAAAAAAAGGAATTTGGGATACTTGTTTATTTCTTATGTTAAAGAGGTATCTAAACCTAGAACATAGTATGCAGGATTAGTTTGAGTTTTTTTATATTAATTCTCAGTTATATTTTACTAAGAAACAAGTTTATGACAACTTGTTGTGAACGATCCTTGGTTAAATAATTTATTTTAAAGACAGAACCAAAGTATTCATGTTCATCACTTACTGGAAGTTTGTTAAATAATTCTTATGTATACTTACGTAATCCTTTTACATAATGTATGTTCCCATATTGATATGAGAGTGCTAGGTGGGTAAATCCAAAAAACATAAGCCCTTATGCCAGTCTGATCATGCGAGTAAAGAATCCGATAAGGAATTTATGAGATAACGATTACTCTTTAATGGTTGTAATTCATACTGCCTCATGATCTAACTAATGTAAAATATCCAATTAGATCCAAACTCGACAGGGATTTTAATGCCAATGATTATTTAACGCCAGTTCAGGTTAGATTTTGAATAAACCTCAAGTTAATCGTTTTAGATTAATATACAACAATCATTTCGTTTATACGCCGGCTTAGGGTGGTGAAAGAAAGGTGTTGGATTTTATCAAATTTATCCACGGACATAATATGTATGTAGGCCAGGTCCACTTTTGAGATTTAAGATATAGAGGTTTACGATTTATGATACCCCAAGAAGAAGACTCAATGCCCCAAGATGCCTTAAAACTTCTTAAAATTTATTTCCTACTACGAAATCGCAGTTCACGAAAATCATTCCAAACCAAAGTAGTTTTTATCGTAATGATGTATGATGTATGCTGTATGCTGTATGTGCTGGTAGAGAGGTTTGGACCCAAAGAACGGATTTTATGATCCTTAACAGGCACAGTTTGGTGTTGGAACGCCACTTGTTTTTAATAATTTCCTTTGATTTTCCACGTCGCTATACAGAACTGTCAGAACGAAAAGTTGACATATAAAGTGGCCAAGTGTTTAAAATCGTCACATCTCCCTAGCAACGAGTTAAGGTAGCACGTTCTAAATTTAGAGGAAGACTTACCCTCGCCCCTCCCTCGGAAATAAACAGGGTGGTTTCACATTTGCTAGACGAAAGCTATGAGTAACAAACCATTTCTTCAATATTTGAGAATGCCTAATAATTTAGATGACGAATAAATAATAAATTGATAGCGAAACGGAGATATTCCCTTAATGGGATAGTATGTCACATTTTTGGTCGTAAGAGAAAATCCCTTTCATAATAATGATGCTAGGATGACCTTAGCCCTTCAAAGCCAAGAAATAAGAAAAAAAAAACCTTTACAATTTTCCTGCCCTAATATATTTTTATCTGTTATTCAAGTGTGTACATATTTGTTTCTTTGCTGAACGAGGCTAAACCTTAGACATTGAAAACAAAATTGTTAAACAGTAAAAGAAAAAAAAGAGTCAAAACCCAAGCAAATTATAAGCCACCCTTGATAATTACCTGCCCTTTATACTTTAAAGTTATTAACCCCCCCCCCACCCCCACTAAAAAAACTATAAATAAATTGTTATTGTAAGCTATTTTAATTTTCATTATTGACATTGGGGAACAAATTTCGTAGAATACCCTCATTTACGCTTGCATCCCGGGACCTGCTTGGAATGAAAAATCCTCATTGTGTCCAGTCTTCAGATTGTCCCATCCAGGGATTCCAAGCTGGTACCTTCATATCCTAAATTGTTTACTCTAGTCACTACACATATATATAAGTTTCATCCACAAATTAATTACAGTGAGGCTGTGATTCTCAAGTAGTCTTTGGCCATTTCTGTGTTTTCAAAACTTTGTAAATAAAATTTACATTCAATCTTCTAGTTTATTGTTTTCGGACACCTATAATTAGAATTTAAAAAAAATTTGCAATGCAAGTTGACACTTGGTATGTGACAAGTTTTAATTAGGATCGTCGAATTCGGATTATCTTGACTAGTTTTCGAGTGCGCTTGGTATGTGTTTGCCCACAGATAAGTGTCAAAAAATTCCATATGACTTTCAATGATGTGTGCCCTCTTTTTTTTTTGTGGTAAATTAATTGTGAAAGTTGAAATGTTACTTGTGATCTCCTACCTTTTATTATTATATTATTACAATTTATTATTAAATAAGAGCTTTGTATCCTCCTGTTAGCACTACACTAGGAAATTTCCAAATTTTACTTCGGCCAAAAGTCATGTGGGGGTCGATAGGGAAGACGTGTGAACGGACGCGGTGAGCTCACGTTTCCTCTTGCCTAAGGTTTCCTATTTCCACCCAGGAAACCCTAGGAAAGTTTGCCTGGCAATAGCAAGTTATCGGCAGCAGTTCACGGTCATATCGATTCCATGAATTCGTGTATCGTGTTATTTGTATGAAGAATAGGTTTTCACCAAAGTTCTTTTGGGGGAAAATATCAACGTTTCATTGGATAGCATTCTGACTAAGACCATTTAATCGTTTTTGGGTTACATATTGCCGATTTTGTTCTTCTAATTAGACAATAAGAAGCGCCGAACTACCTCATTGTCACAATTAGACGACGCATAATGAAACAGGAGCACTCGAATGCAGGCTCGAGCGTGGCCGCTTAATATTTACAGATCAGTTCGTGAACTGCTCCAGAGCACGCGAGCGGCAATCGTTCCCTGTTCATTATTCAATTCGCTTAGGGGTAGCGTTGCAAGTCCGTATTACTCTAAAACCAAGTAATGCAAGTACGTAATACGGTGCGAGTTGTGAGTTTTGGACGGAATGAAACGGTGTTTCGGCGGGGTGAGGGTAGTCGTGGACTAGTCCTAATAAACGAGAACATGAATAAAATTCGTCTAGCCGACCTCTGCCAGGTCCAGGTATAAGCTAGACAGCCTGGAGAGGGGTGCGCGGAACGGTGAAAGGTTTTAATGGGTTTTTTTGCTCTTTCTTAACGGTACCCCTCGTTTCGGAATTATTTCCGTTCCCAGCCCGGGGCAAAAAGTTCTGGGGTCTGAATATTGCATGGGTAGCGGAATAGTGCATCGTCGCTTTTAAACATACAGCCATATGTAATTCAATCTACTGGTTCACATTTTATCAATCATTTTAATACATGCAACATATTATTACATATATAGTAGATAGTATGTAGGCCGCGTGAATTTCTCCACTACTCATAAAATTATTATGACAAAACCAGTAGGTATTTTAGACCATAGCATTGTTAAAGTAAGAGAAACGAGGCCTATTTTTTTTTGTTGCATACTTGTTCGTAATGTTTTCTAACCAAAAATACATACTGGATAGTTCATGGTACTGGTTAAACATATCTCTAAAATTTTACATTGATTAGATCAGTTTTAATTAAGTGCGGAACATACAGCTAGACAAAACACGATTTTCATGGAACATTTTGAGAGAAGATCCCTCCGGACCTAGCAACAAAGGAAGGGCACAGTAGTAATAGATTTATGAAGTCTTTCCGATTTCGTAACGAATGGTCCGAGGTCATGTACAACACTCGGCAGTGTAAAATAGCTGTTCTTTTGAATAGGCATTTGGAGTAATTGGAGTAATTACTCAAATCCTCCAAGTTGGGGCAGCAATTGGAGACCATTAGGTTTACAAACAAGCTCCGGGGTAGCATCTCCAGTCGGAACCTGAGAAATTGGAAATATCTCAAAATATTGCCAGCCAATTCCAGCAAATCTTGAAACTACTACAAACCACGTGACTAGGAAAATTCGATAATTTTTTTCATGATTTCACACCTCAAAAATAGCATATGTACTCAAAACATGGCTCCTGCTACTTAAATTAAACCCTTAGACTAACAGTGGAGAAGTAGTGTGCTTGAGGCTGGGATATTACCTCAATCTCTTTACATGCACACTTATATATTACCTCAATCTCTACCTTTACATTCACACTTACATATTACCTCAATCTCTTTACATGCACACTTATATATTACCTCAATCTCTACCTTTACATTCACACTTACATATTACCTCAATCTCTACTGTGCCGTTTCACTACTGCTTTGTTCAAGTAGCTAAATAATGTCCCTCGCCCCGTGAGCCCCGTTTTTTCCTGAGTACGCTTGTCACCTCCAGCGGATAAACACAGGCGGAATGGTTTATTGAGTAGCATTGTCTTAAGCATTTACAAACATATGGAATAATATTCTATTTAATATATGTGCTGTCTAACGTTAAGTTGTATTACATCCGGTCTATGTAGGATCAAATGGTTGTTGCTACTTCCTGCGGGTGTTAGGGAATTGCTATCGCAGCACACGTGGCGGTTACAAAGCTATCAGCTGATCGACATTTGCCGTTTTGTGTACAGGCAATACAAGACAATAAATAGGTCACCACACTGATATCCTGCTACTTTCTTAAACTCCTTCTCTTCTTCAACGTTTAATGGAGAACCCGCTTGAGGTGTCTTTCTTTGAATTATTATTACTTATTGATGACTTCATTAACTGGTTCCAATCCTCAGTCAACATTGCTCATTCTGACGCAGATAATATTAGTTGCTTTTATTCATTCCAAGCGATTATAATATCTTAGCAAGTGCTGTAGTCCCCCTGTCGCATTTGTGTAATTTATGAAGTAGTTTATAAAGTTATCACGAGTACATTAGTTGGCAATCGGCTTCGCTCCATAACAAAAAAAATGTTAGATTGAATTTATTAACTGGTGACATTTGATATATCATAGTATGTTTGGACCGGGTGTTGATAACAAGAAAACAAAAAGGAAATATTGTTATTAAAAAATGTAATAATAAGGGGTATAATAAATACTAATTCAGTTGTTGGTTTTTGTTCCTAACCTATATGTAAATAAATAGTTATTATTTTGTTATTATTGATTGAATTCTTATTTTGGTTTTGGATTAAACGAAGTGGTAACTTTGTGGTAAATGGTAAACTTTTAAACAAAATAGAGAGAATTATTGAAATATGTCTATCTGTCAAGATTTCCCATTGACACTACATTATTTTCTATTTAATAACTAAGTGATCAAAAGTTTTATATATGTCTTTTGTTTTAAATATGTCTTAATTACGAGGGTGGGCTGAAAAGTTTCCGACCTAACATAGCTTTTATTTCACTAGCTTTCATTTATTTAATTATCATCTTCATGTTGAGGTCGGAAACTTTTCAGACCACCTGTGTAATATATCAACCTCTTATTAGTAATAAAAATTGTTATATCTTACATGTTATTACCAAGATCCTGATTCCTGACATAAACTGTACGGTATGTTGAAACATCCGTCCGTTAATGAATTTGATTAAAATCGTCAACATTAACTTTACTTCCTTCTAATTTTATGGGTAACTATAAAGTCTAGGTTCATTTTCCCATACTTAATTTATATATACATTCCTAGTAACCGCTTCGCATATTTAATGTATGCACTTTTTTTAAACAGCTATTTAAGTTTATTTTATGCAATGTAATTGAATTGTTTATCATACCATCACCACTTTATGCAGCGTGAATCTTATCTATCCACTACTGAAGAATCTCATTAGAGTATCTGCGGGCCGTGGGGTTAAATAATTTATGCAACGTCTGAATTTTTTTTATTCAATTGTTACAATAGGGATGTGGGGAAGGCGAACTGCTGTTATTCCAAGGGATGCACTTCCCTTCATTTGTTCAATAGACAGGACGGTTTAATATTCGTTCGAATCGCACGCTCCGACTAACGATACATAAGTGTTTTTTATTGATGTTATTTTTTGGTTGCCAAATTTCACTGGCACGTCAGAACACGCCAGAAAACGGTTTTTATATATTTAAGGAATTTTAATTTATCTAGCTCTCATTTTGGATGTCATGGTGTAGGTTCTGAGTTCAAATCTCTAGTCGTGCAGTGAATGTGATTTTACTTATGGAAGTGGCTATTTATGGAAATAGACTTACTTCTAGTCGATCTAGCCTAAATTGCCCAATTACTCTCAATTGACCTCTGTACTTAATTTTATTATGTACTGCACTTACAACGTTCATGTTAAAAATTTGAGGATTTTCTCAAAACACATTAATAAAATCCATACGGCAGCTAGTCCAGAAGAATATAATTTAAATAGCAGATACCATATTACTAATGTACTTGTATCAATAAAATAACCGAAGAGCATTCAAAAATTGAGTTTCTTCCACATACTTTATTTTCCGTAATCGTAAATATGTGACATTTGTCATTGTATAATCGTGTAACTATAAAGAAGTCAACAAAGCCCCAATTATTCATAATTTTACGTTTTTCGTTCTTTTTCTTCTTTGAAATTTACACTTAATTATCATACCATTATTTGTACTGTATAATCTAACATACCATTATCTGTATTGTACAATCCATTTTAATTATTATTAGCTAGATACATCAGATTTCGGGTCCATATAGCTACCCTGTCTGAGCTTAATATCACCCAAATCTGTTTACCTCCAGTCTCATGAATTTTTAAGAACACTGTACTTTAGCCTCAAATTTTCCAAACTAACTCTTTGAAGGCCCTGGGTTTAAGACGAGGGTTTATTAAATTGGTCTTTAATTTAACAAAATACTTCGCGTGGGCAGTGCTGCTTTGATCCACGGTTTAATAATACGTTTAAGATCGATAATAGAGCTATCAATCATGTTTGAGTTGATGGTGGCTGTAGTCCTCACTTTCTCAAAGCCTGCCTAGGCAAATCAGGATAATTACAGTTTCCTTTCAGTCTGTCAATTATATATTGGGTCAAATTCTATCCAGTTTTCTAAATGTGGCAAAAACGTTAGCTAACCTTGTAAAAGTAGGCTAGACAAATAGGAGAAGTCTAACCATTGGCCAACGAGGAGAGACCCTGGGGTCCTATATTCGAAAGCAGGTTCGCCTAGGCCCAGTCCTAGTGATTTGCCAATCTCAGCCCCCCCCCACCTCCAAAGGGTTAATATGCTAATGGCAAGGGGCGCCTGGATCCCGGGCTTGGGCTGTGTCCCACTGTGGGAATCCCAGCCTCACCCCTGCGTCCCATGGCCATACTTAATTGAAAACCTGTTTGGAAACCAGTGAAGGGCAATCATCAATTCGCAGGTGAGTTTGGCGTTAACCTTGAGGTAGGCCTTGAGACCTACAGCGATCCGATAAGGCTAACTACGCCCTTTGTCCAGACTGAGGGGTCCCAATGTGCCGAAAACCCTAGAACCAAATCAACTAACCTCTAAAAGTTTGAAATGAGCTGGCAACTTAACATTTCCTTTAATAAAACAAGAGGTGTCAGAAAAAAAAAAAGATATTTTCATTCAAACTCAATATAAACAATAAAGGCACAAAATAATATAATCTCAATACTACTTAATTCAAGGATGAGCAATTGTTTATCAACTAAAATAATGCGCTATTGAAATTATTTTAGCATTCCCTCTAATGCGTCCTGTGGGACAATATTTTTCAGAATTAAATAGATGCTGAGCTGTGATATGAGGAAGCATAGAAATTAAGTATAAGCCGACTTTTTTTAAAGTTCAATGTCCACCTTACTTTAACTTGCACATTCTCAGCATGTTTGGAGACGTCGTAGAACTATGGAAATTGTAGACAATCGTCTAGGATTCTAACTGTATTACAAGGTAATAACTGGGTTCCCAGAACCGATTCAATTCTGTATACCATCGACAAGAAAATGGTGGAAAGAGAAGGGATGGAAGACCCAGCTAAATCGCTCATGATGAAAATATATCCGAAAACGTTAATCCAATTGAGACCTCAGATCCTTTCAGGCAGAATGAATTCCCTTGTTATCCCCAACTCGGACTGGTGGAGTTAAGCCTAAATAATAAACTGCTCATAAACATGCTAATAAAAGTTAGCATGGAAAAAATAAATAATATGAGGAAATAAACCGCGGAAAGAACACCTGATCATTGGTGTAGCAATGCCAGTGAGGAGCAGAAACTTCACATGTAAAACGAATTAAATGTCTCAAGACCATGCAGTTGTTTAAGTTTTATTTTGTTTAACTCAATTTTATATTTTCCTGTAAAGCAAGGAGCGCATGTATGGAAAGTTAAAAAAAAAAAAAAAAATGTAACAGGCGTATTTGCTTCATCCTAGCCCGTCGAGGTCGGATCCAAGTATCAGTAGCCTCCGCATTTTATCTGTTAAAGTATTTATTTATCCAATGGTCACCTTAATTGAATGAAATAAAGGATCTAGAAAGTGGAGGAACCATCTGGATCATTACGGAACGGTATGGGTTTCTGAAATGCACACGATGAAAAAATGGATTATTGGTTCACACTGACCATTAAAGAAGAAAATGGTGGAAATACAAAGGATGGACGATGTATGAAAATACAGGTATGCCTGCGCAGATAAGGATAAGAAAAAGCTAGCTTAAAATGAAGCTGACTAAAATGGAATGGTGCCTTGTATTAGCCGACTACGTTGCGTAATGTAGCGTTATTCACACAAGGCCTATTGTCAACGGCTTATGCTAATAATTTCCATGAATATTATTTATTCATTAGTGGATCCTAGGTCAGATGTCTACCTTTAGCTTCATCCACTCTTCTTTATTTATTAAATCCATTAACTTAAACCCAAAGTCCCAAGTGAATTCGGCTACTATCCACCTGTGACTATTGATTATTCGAATAATCTGGATGCTCTCTTTATACAGTAGTATTAATTCCTTAAATAGTAATTGCCGAGCCCGAACGGAGAGGCTCTACTTTCATACAGGTACGGTATTATCCTCTTTAGTCTGTTCTATGGTACCGGTCATAAAAACGATTCAATCAATCTGAAATTCTAAATGTATGGTTTACGTCACCTCGAACATGGCGATTAGTCTTTAGACTATTACGGGGAGTATGAAAAAAATAGGCACCATTTTACAAACCATTTTTTATGATCTTTCGAGTTTCAGCGCAAAAATTGTTTAATAATTAAAGTTTCTAAACTCACGCTGTGTCCATAAAATCCGCCGTCCTTTATTTTGTTTATATTTTATTGCATACTCAATTATATATAGGTATATTCGAAAAATACATAATCGATGTTACCTTAATACTAGTTAGAAAACATTTAATATATTTGATAAACTAATCCATGGATCAACTAGTTATGTTTAAGAAAACTCACGAATTATATGTTGTTAACAAACTTTATCACATAATAAATATGAATTGAATAGCGTTGCATGGAATAACAACTTTACGCCATGGATTTACTTAAACTGGCGTAAAATCATTTGAGTGTGACTATTTGATAGATAAGCATAACGCGTTAGATTCATTTCAAAGTATTTTCTTTGTTCACTGGCTAAGTCGTCCATTTTCCACATGTTTATTAAAATACCTCCTTCGCCTAAAAAACACGCTTTGTCTAATGTCACGGCAATCTTAAAGAGACCGACGATATTGTTTATATCCTAATCCACAACAGAAGGGGAACTGCGATCAGAAAATTTCATATAAACTAGAAAGATAGGTTTATGGGTGTGTAGATTTGAATGTTGGCCGAAGACGCTGAGATAATTGAAAAGATAAAAGTCCATAATTCGGATTGGAACATTGGCCCAAATGCTTTGGAAATTGAAGACGGATCGGGTGTACAGCTGTGATCTTCATGATGACATTATTCACATTAATGACGACCAACTAAATAAAAACCCTTCGAGTTATTTGGGCGGTTTTAATTCACCGTGTAGACTGCCGAAAAATAACCCATTTCCCTTATAGTCCCTGACCCACATCCACGAGGCCGATTGCTTATTTTGTCAGGGACAACGGCTCCTAGAGAAAAAACGAAAATAGCACAACGTGTAGTATATCTAGTTCTGAAAAAATAAAACGTGATTTTTAAAGCTTCATTTGTTCATTTACACGCTTAAGTGATAGTATACGATCATATGAAACCTGATGCACATTTTCTTGCATTTAAAATTCTTAAACGTTTTGATTTCCGAAGGGTTTGTTTGTATATAACATGACAGTGGTATTAAAATGCTCCGATCTATCTAGAATTATAAATATGCATTTTAAAACATCTTGGACTATCCTGTTCATGTATTGCTTAAAAGAAAATTGCAGGCAGTAAAAAAAAAAATAAAGGTAAAGTTTCGGTAATTTTAAAACAATATCAAGCCACAACTCAAAATAGGTTTTTACCTATTGTTATAGATACATTTATGGGCGGCCATGCGTAATAAGTTCATAAAACGAAGCGAGGCAACGGTGAAAAACTGATAATTTCACTTTTCTCAGCCATTTCGTCCCATAGTTTGTTTTGTCGCAAATATTGTAAATAATTGACATTTTTATTCTTATATTTTATTCTTGAAATGCTCTTTTAGCAATATGTGAAGTTGAAGAATAATAGTTTCTCAACCTATTTAAGACACACGAGCACACGTCTGTGAAAAATAAAAATTAAATAATCTTAGAAATAATGGTACTAGTTATAAAATAATAAATAGTATTTCAACGAGTTTAGTTGATTCTAGGGTCGGAATTTTTCAGATAGTTGACCCACAAAAACAAGACAGTTTCTTTTTTAAAATGACAGCCCTAAGCTATTAAATTACATAAATTTTTAACAGGAAATGATGAATGAGGCCCGAGAAACCGTGTGTCCACTAGGGACGAAAGAAACGTATAAATACATATAGATAGTTATACATATATGAATTTGAATCTATGCCAAAATTTTAGCCCCTTTTACTTGTTAGCTTCGATAAAAATCCATCCTTGAGATTTCATCATCACGACTCCAAGCAATTCATCCAAAAGCAGAATTTTTTTCAATAACAAAAACTCGTACTGGTGAATAAACCTTATCAGTCTTCATTTATTCATGCTCTACTGATTATTTTCATTGGATCGGCAATTGCTTACTTCTGTTAATCGAAAATAAACCGTAAGCAACTACGTAACTCACCCAAGTTTATGACATGTGAATGAGCAATTGCACCAGCTTATTATTTATTAATTAGTACATACGAGAATATGGTTAATTTATCGAAGAGGGTAGAGAAAAGTAACTCTTGTGCTCCCGTTTACTTTCTTCGAATGTTTAACACAGAAAAACATTTTGTACGTAATGTGCCGATTTCGCAGTTAATACCCTCGTGAATATAGCTAACTACAACATGTTTACACTCTCCATTAGATAATTCCCCGAAACAAAAGGTACGACCCAAGTTCATATTTTATCTTAGAGCAGATACTGTTACAAAGTTGTTAATCTGTTACACAGCTTTGCTAAAGTCGAGGAGCAGGTATCAAAGTTTGTAAATGTTACCCTTATAGTAAGTACTTGCTATAATTTATTCATCTCATTATTTGCCGTTTCATTCTCGGATTGTGTCATTCACTTTTAAATCAGTTTTATTTTTATAGGCTACTACATTATATAAAACGATGATACTTTCCACTTTTTTTGTAGTACAGTTCTTGATAAAACCTTTGTCTAATAAGTATTCATTATCATTTTGTTGTCCCACTTCAACTTTCGTGCAAATGTAACGAATAAAGAGAAACAAAGTTCTTTCGATATCGCTCAAAGTCGTTGTTATACACGTTTTATCATGTGTCTCGATATTTATTTAATTAAAGGAATATGACGGAGTCATTCCGTATTTTATGCCATCTATAATTATGCATTATCTACTGAGTGATTTAAGCACTTATACTTTATTTCACCGGAGCTCCGGTCTCCATAAATATTTCAGTTTAAGTCAAATGTTGACATATTCAGAATTGATACATAGATTACATTTAGGAAATTACATGATATATGGTTGTCTTTGATGGGATCTCTGTTTTACGGCCGAAGATACTGGCCTTCTGCTCTATTAAATATCATTTCTCCCAGCAGGACCTGGTGAGATTTTATTATTAGTGCGTATACTAGCAACGAAATATTCGTGACCGCTCAAGTTATAATCACGACTCCACTGATTACATTTAACTGTTTTTATGCTTTCTCGCTGAATCTATTTTAAGACATATTCATACAATTGCCGAGCCACAAAGTCTATTGTCTGTATATTCTACGAAAACTGACTATGATTAAATTGATCTGAAATTCTATTAAGTGTATTGTAAAACTCCTCTAAATATGCAGATTAGGTGTGTACAGGAACTAAGAAAATAAGAGTAAAGTTTACAGCTCAGAGGTTATTTAAAACTTTTTTCAAATCGGTATGCATTTATTTGAAGAAAATGACAATCTGCCCTATAAGGACAATAGATAATTGTGATAAGAAATGGCATTCAAAAGATATTTAAAAATTTTACATTAAATCATACTTCTACAAGATTATTTAAAATCCTATTGCTATTTTAGGTCCTTAATCCGTTTTTATTTATTTTAAAAGATGCTTTGTAGATAATTAGTTCATACTCCATAAAACAAATGACTGGTATAAGTGGTCATCCAACTTATCCTGGAATCAACAATTTTTTGAGAAAATTTTTCAGATTTGGTTCGTATTTGGTAAAACATTATTTCTGGGTTATACCAAAAGATTAACTAGACCCAAGTATACGATGAGGTAAATAAAATAACATTACAACTCGTTTAATTTGTGTTAGTGACAGATCAGAGTAGAAATGAGGTCGTTAAAGAAGGAATGGTAGAGGGGATAAGTAAGGGAGAGAGAGAGAGGGGGGGGGAGAGAGGGCCCGGAGAGATAGCTGGTCCTTTGCCATCCGCCCTGCAGCGACGCTGGCGTCTTATCTTATCGCAGCCGACTTGGGAACCCTAATTATGTCTACGCTGTTCTCCGCTGGATGCCAGAGCCCTTTTACAACAACTAGCAAAGACACTTGTCCGTTATCGTTCGTGACGTGACTATTTATATCGGGCTGTCTGGGGAATCTCCCATCGCCGGGTCACCACGGATGATGTAGCCAGGAGAAGAGTGATATATCTCCATCAATCCATTATCTGGTCACATACAACAAAAAACTATATTTCATAGCACAGGGCATCCCTTATCATATGGTATATCCAAATCCAAAATTAATAATATTCGCACATTGACGAACAAATTAAGGATTGAGAAATGAAAATGTAAACGACGCGAACTTTAATCCTATAAGCTTTCTTTTCGAATAGAACTGTATTATCAATACGTTATTATATCATACATATATATATATACATAATTGAACCATCTCAACATCTTTCATATCGATTAATCTGTTTACAGTTAACCATTACTGTGAAATGAACTGAACTCTTTGGATACTGGGTATCTAATTTTAAACCTATCCGTGCTTGAGGTATGTATAAGCTATTTATATAAATAAATATTATATTACCCTTCGGTTTTTATAATATACCTGTATGTTTTTTAATGAAAATTAATAGATTTCAAAAGAGCACATGTAAGTAACAAAAGCTTTACCAAATGTTTTATATACTTTCTCCATGTTACTGAGTGATTGCCTAGTGTGTAAGTGGTTCTTCTAGGCCTATAGTGGTAAAATACCAGTCTTAATTATTTGGGTATTTGGCCTTTAAAGACGAAACCCTCTTACTTACAGCGTTTTACTGACACCATCAAGCCAGTAAGCCAGTAGTGTTCGTCTTCAAACAACAATATTATATAAATAAATTTAATTTCACTATTATAAAATTTATACTGTGAATTATACTTATGCTGCTATTATGATTTATTCATTAATAATTAGTGTGGTTTCAAAGGATTATTCACTACATGCGATATTTCCCATTTGGTATGCAATTTTTGAAGGTATCGTTCCCACTATATATCTATCATAGCTACTACGTAGAACGCACGCTAGAACGTGCAATTCATTTCAGATTTTTATTTTCATTTTCAAGTCAACTTATTTTAAATTTTATATCAAAGTATACAATCTAAATGAATTGCAACATTTCAATGAATGGTTAATTTCGTAGATGAAAAGTATAATATATTCTGGGTCCATTACAAGAAATGCGAAATGTTTCCTACGTTTTGCTGTTAGGAAACATTTTATTTTGGCGAGTCAGGGACTTTGAAGTTCTGAAATTGCAGGATTCAGTAGACGGACTCTAGGAAGGCGATGACACGTCACTACAGTAAAGTAAACCGGTATTGGTTACTAAGCCAACACATATTTTCAATGGTAGCACCTCATTCTCATTCTCTCAAAACGTAGAACTAAACTAGGAATATTGGGTCAACGTCATAGTTTTCCGATGGTGTCATTTCTTTCCACGAGAAACTGTTGTAGATCCCCTGGTGTTGCTGATATGTTTTTTCTCCTACGCTTGTAAAGACTAACAGAGGAGAAAGTCTGTATTTGACCGAAAAACGTCCAGAGGGTTTTAGACACCTGAGCCGGTTTGAATTTTAATTTTAGGTAGTGAAGGTTACTATGTACAGGGGTGTTTAAAAAATTATTTCTTATTATTAACTCATTACTGAGTTTAACTTTTAAACCCATTCATTATTTCGTTTATATACAGATATTTCAACAAATAAAATTTAGCTCATAATTAAAGTAACGAAATTCATGTTAGTAAAAATTAAAAAAATGTTGAAGCCACTAATCACTAGTAACTCATTGAATATGAAATATTCTTGGGCGATTATTTGGTTCAACTGAAACAGTCATATGTGACACGTGTAGGGTGAAAATGCGAAACGGCCACAGTTATTCCCTAGTGGCTTTCAGCGAAGACTCTTCTAAAATTACATCTATTAATAAAGCTAGTTGCTATGTTTCTAAAAAAACAGGCAGGCTGCTAATCGATCAACTATTAAAAATTGGAATAGTTGAAGCCTAAATTGCTGCAACTATAGGATAGGGGTTCCGGATGGTGGACCACCCCTCCCACCCTTCAACCCACGCTTATTCCCTACACTGAGTAACATCCCGTTGGTATAGGACCGCCTTGTTATTTTTAGCTTCACCAGAGGGATTTGAATCTACTGTTTAAACTGGTCCATTCAAGTATCAGTGACCTTTCCATTTTTTAGAATTGCATAACCCTAGATTTGTGAAAGCTTAAAATTTAGAGAGAAATGGGTTATATGAGAGATATTGGACAGATTTTTTTCGTAGATTTCCCGTTATTATAAACATGCACAGGTTTATGTGTAACTGAACATACCTATAAAATTTCAGATCGATTACATTATCTTTATGAGTTTCTTCTCTAGCAGAAAACGTCAATATTTGGTTTGCTTAATTTATTTATATTTGTCACTAATTTATCTACAAGCGTTCTCAAAATGTCTACAATAACAAAATAAAGGGCCAGTTGTAAGATCGAACTAATCCTTCGATTTTCTGATTTCGCTATAGGGCATTAAAACAATTTTGTCCCCAGACGTAGGTCATGTTAATGACGGGTTCTCCGAAAACAATCAATCCTTGCCTGTGTCTTGATACAGATATCTTTATGAGCTGTTTTATGGCAAGTTTTACTATCGAACCCTTTTTTCTTACCATTTTTTATAGTTGTAATACATTTTAGTTACTTACTCGTTAATGCTGGCTTATGACAGAAAAGTGAAGGTTGTATGATTTATATTCAGTATACAACCTTTCAAGCAGTTAGGTCAAAATATAGAAGAGTTTACTTACAACAGTATAATTTCAATAAATGGTCTTTATTGTATGTATGTATTTATTGCACTCAATGAATATGGAATAAGCATTCGAGCGTTGCCAAAGTTCCGTTGATAAAGCTGAAATTACTAGTTAATCTTACTTATATCTTTTCTAAAAACTATTTTCACCCTCCATGTGGGCATGATATTGTTTGAAATGTAAGTAAGGTATTATATTAGTTTACCGTTTACTTTCATGTTTCATTTCGAAACTTAGTAAATTCAATAAGACGCAAAACAATTATTGATCTTTTAGTGGTATGAAAATTGATGGAAGCATGACTGTAATAGTAGGCAGTAGATCGATTGATTATTTTTAATATCGTCGATTTGTGAAGCTTTATTGTTTGTAATTATTACTTCTTACCAATCTAATAATAACAAATGATATTAGTCAGTTCAAGAACCATTGAAAAATCATTTGTATGCGAACCACGGTATCTTAAATAAAAAAAGTGGAGAATAGAATAAATAATGTAGGTATCGGACTAGAAAGACGTATGAATAAGATGAATTTGCTACCCTCTAACAGCATAAATGAGCAATACTTTTACCTGTCCAGTCAAACATCTAAGACGCTAATAAAGAAATACTTAACTGGTAGATTAGAGGGTAGGATATCGAACGGGCAGGCAAGGGTTTGGAACAAGAAGGGGTCTATCGATCAAACAAAGCGGGGGCGCGCTCTCCAGACTGGCTTAATCCAAGGAATTCTGTTACCGGTACACGGAAGAGGCGGCAAAAAAAAAAAAAAAGGGTCGGTAGACATGTCTGGGGGACCAGAGCAAAAACTCACCCCTAACAACAGTTTGACCTTGAGCGGGCCTAGCAGGGTTCACCGCCGCCCTAGCTACTACTTCGCCTCTTAGAAAACGCGTTCACGTTACATACATGAGTAGCACTCTATACCGCCCTTTTCCTCAATCCTACCTCCTCGACCGTATTCGTCAAACTGTCACGGTGTAGTTTTTTTAATGACCTAAATTAAAGAAATAACATGTTTATAATGTATATGTTATTAGATATGTGACATGGCATTTATAGTTGAAATATGACCATACTAGTTTCTTTTTTCCCCTCCAAAACAACAAGTCCTTCTAATAAACAGATGTTCTAAGCATTGCTAAAATACTAAAGTATTTATTGCATATAATCGTTTCAATATAGAAATTTATAACAAATATTATCAAATCAAATTAGGTCATACATATTCTTCCAAAAATATCTCAATGTAATGATTAAGCTAACTAATGAACCATAAAAGCTTTGATATTTTATAATGAGTCCACTGCAATCAAGACTAATTTAAATTTTTAACCGTCTAAAATTTTCATTGTCATTTATGTCAACAGGGTTGGGATCATTGTAAAATCATATACCAGGGATAATTATGAAACCATATGGATGGGATGGTTATAAAACCCATAAGATATCACAGAAAATAATGATTAATATAATATAGCTTACATTATCTACAGACCACTCCATGTAAGATAAAGAAAAATGGCTCTATATGAATATAAAGCAGGTTTTAGTCAAGGGATGAAGTAGTGGATGTTATCTTCCTGAAGTGAAAGGAGGAGATAGCCAAGAATAATGGGGTTAAGGGAGGGTTTTTACCCCACAACTAAATTTAAAATTTAATTTAAGGCAACATGGGATATTTAGTGCGAAACAATAGTAGGTAACAATAAATTTTTAATTAAAGAAATGGCTTTCAATTGAGATACACAGTCCATTAATTAAAAAAAGATAATACTTAACCCCAATTTATTTGCATTTTCACTTCTAATGTTGTCCATTAACTTGCAATTATTATTCAGGGTTTGTAATTTCATTTGTTAATCAAATACCCCCAAAAATACTTTTATTCTAAATAAAGAGGTGAATTTGTAACTTTCAAGAATGTTTCAATTAATAAAAAATCTTATTAAAAGAATTTTGTGCAATGAGTTTGTAGCCTGTGTAATAGTTTAGAAAAGAATGTTGTATCGATCGATTTATACTTGTGATTGTTTAAAAAAACAGTTCTTGACTATACATTTAAGTCCCACCAAAAGAGAGGTAGACTTCATTTAGTTGTTATGCCACGAAATAAATTACAGAACTATACTAATAAATAGGTTTTGTAATCTGTGAATAATCCAGCCACTCTCCCCTAAGTTTTCATACGAGAAGTGTGTTAAATCCACAACTTCACTCTTAACAAATTGCTAGCAATCTTTATTCTCTCCCTCTCTAAGATGTTTTGTGGACTAAAAATCAGATCCGTTCTGTGCTCCCCTTGTAAGAATCCACTTTGGTAAGTGGCAATCTCATATTCAGCAAAAGGTAGGAGCCCAAAAATAAAATGTTTGACAATATTTTGTACGCACAGGGTCGTATGATAGTTAGCTCTCTTTAATTAATCACCTTTTTTATGAACTAGGCAGAGATAATCGTTTTATTTTAAGCAGCCGGCATAACTTCCACCGTTCTTGAAAATTTTTTACTTAATGGTTCTTTAGTCGGCCAACTGCATCATTGGTTTCCTAATCATTTTTTACGCTCTTGTCCCTCTTCATGTTCAGATTTTACTGTCAATTGTGGAGTTTTTTTTTTTAATGCCCTATCTACCCCAAAAGACAGTCTTTGTTAATAGGGGAAAGAGTGGGTACTCTATACTTTTGTGATGGGTATCATCACTCATACACATGAATGTTGTTGGCTTGAATGGCTCCTTATTCCTATTAAATGTCTTGAAAAACTATCTGGTGCCCTTTGACTTAGATTTATTTCTCCATTTCTTTCAAGTTCTTGGAAAGGCTCATTTCCTCCTGTGACAAATCTTATTTTCCTCTGTTACTACTTCAGTGTTCTTTTCATTCGTCTGGCGAGCATTCTTTTGTAGGGTCTATTCTTGGCAGCCTTTATAGCATCATACTCTTCATCGAACTAAGGGGAGGTTATTTTCCCTCTAAGTGTGTACTTTTGACAAGAATATGGCAATTGTCAACCAAATTGATACCATCAAGTAAAGTCCAAGTACCTTTGTGGTGTGCTTGAAGGGAAATAGAGTTCTTCCGATGATGAGGTCCGTAGATGGTGCAACATTTATGAGATCTTAACCACTATTGTGGTTAATTAATTGGATTTTAATGTTTCATGCAATATAGGACTTTATTCCACCCAACAAGGAAGCATCATCATCTGCTTCAGTTTGTATCCTCTTTACATAGATAATCTAAGGGAGCAATCATTCACAGAATTCTTTTTCATTTCTCTTTTTGTAAACCATTATAATGAATGGAAGATGCATAACTCAAGACAGGAAACAAAGGCAGGACTTTGAGAATGTCTTTAATAAATTCATTGATCAAAACTCAACTAAGGTCAATAATTCAAAATATACATAAGAAAAGTTGGGATCATTTCGGAATTATGAAGACTAAATGATTGTTCCTTGTGAACTTTTGATTGATGATAATACATGGATACTTTAGATTAGTGATATCAATCTTATCTTTGTACTTCACTGCTTCTTCGAATATTCTCAATATATTTACCTATGACAAATGTAAATATGCTTACAAAAAATTAGCAACAAAAACTAAGTTTACAACTGTGGTGGTGTGAACAGCTTCAATTTACAGCAGTAATGCCCATGATTATATGTCCAACCTACTTAATTAACATAATTATTTAGGCTATTTCTTGCTATATCCATTATTTATTATTAGGATATCTTTTCTATCATAGAAATATATATGTTCATCCTTAAATAATTAAACAGTGGGAACATATACCACAATTAAATTTTTCTGTTATTTTAATGAAATTATTTTGTTTTAGGTTGGAAAAATTAATCTCAAACATATTCAATATTTATCTATTATCAGAGGATCATAGATAGATAAATATATATATATATATATATATATATATATATATATATGTGTACATGAGTACATTAGTTGTATAAGTTAAAAATTATACACACTACTAAAATGACAACTCAACAGTATTGCTTGAGATGGAACAATCACAGGACAAATCTTCTGACAGTATTTGATCAGCTGTTGCAGAACGAAGCATTTACAGATGTGACACTAGCATGCGAAGGAGGCACTTCTGTGAAATGTCACAAAATGGTTCTAGCAGCTTGTTCTTCTTATTTTCAATTTTTGTTTACTGAATTACCATGCCGACACCCAGTAGTTGTTTTGAAAGATGTAAAGTACTGTGAAATAAAAGCTATTCTAGAATATATGTACAGAGGAGAAGTAAATGTTGCTCAAGACCAATTAGCTGCATTATTAAAAGTTGCAGAAGCATTAAAAGTCAAGGGTCTTGTAGAAGAAAATGGAAACTCACAGCAGAAGCGAGCAGAAGAAGAGGGAAATGCAATCACTACTTCTACATCAGCACATCCCCATGCAAGCAGTAGTGTAAATACAGAAGAATCCCCTCCTCATTCTACTGGAATATATCCAGCTGGATTTTCTAAATCACCATGTAGTATGTATGGTAAGACAGAGCGATGTACAAGCAGAATGTCTGGAGGTTCCTGGCCAATAACTGGATTTAGCTGTTCAAATCAGTCAGCTCCATCAACACATTCAGGATCTACATTTAACAGATGTTATGAAAGTATTACTTCAGACATGCCTCCTTTGAGAAGAAAAAAATTATCTAGCCTTATGATGAGTCGTGATACACCAATACTACGAACTGTCCTTGGTCAGGGTCAAGCTGACTCCTCTCAACCAGTGCCTTTAGTGTGCAGACCAGACAGCCATGAGCAAGGAAACATTTCACCATTTAGAAACGGATCAGCAGCAGATATTGAAAAGGTAATTAATACTGATTTATTATGTTTGACATTTATTCTATAAAAACTTATGATGTATATTTATGGCTCCTTGACTACCTAAATTTTCTCTCACTTCAATTAAGGTTATAATGTGTACATGTGGTGTAACTGATGATCATGAAATCAGAATAACATGTTCGATGAATAGCTTTCTTTTCTGGAGATGTTCTTAGTTCTCAGGTTTATACTTAGTTGAGTGGTCTCTACCACTCCTGTCATCTCCAGTCATCTAATACTCACATCAAACAAGTTAACCAATAACACTAGGACATGACTTATTCAATTTAAACCATATGTCCACTCCCATTATTTCAATTCCCATCTTTCAGACTGTGGCACGTAAGATTTTTCTAAATCGGATCATCATCCATTTGAATTTCCATCTCACCCACTATTCTTCATTTAAAACAATTTCGTCAATTTAACTCTTCAGTTTTTGATTTTCAACTATTGTTCTAGTCCTTCTGTGAATCTATTCTCTTATTTATAGTCATATTTTTCTTAAATACTTATATTTTCGTTTTATAAATCTTTATATGAAGAAACAATACAAATAATCAGCTCTAATAGAACAATAGATAATTGAGATAAAAGATCTCATCCATAACGTATTTATAATGTACATTTATCAAATAAAGACATATGTATAAGCATAGTAAAGTGGTTCATCCAAAACATACCTGCTGGGTTGTCTCCTTCCTGGCTAAGATAGTTATATTTAGAAAACAAAATACTCCATATCTTATCAAGATAAGACTGATTTATTTCACTTTCACAGTTGGAAGATGGTCGGAGCTAATGGCAGTGTAAATGCTGACACCTCACAAACTTTTTACAGTTTTCTGTTAAAGCAGATTTTTGACTCCTTTATTCGAGTAGCTACTCATATTCCTTCATAAAGCTGAATAAACCCAAATTATATTTTTAAATTATTTATTATCCTAAAAGTCTACTTTAAGGCACTAAAGCCCAATTTCATATTTTTAAGCTACACACACATAAGTACAATAATAAACATATAATAAATAAAGGTCAGTTGTTTGAGTTTGCATATGACTTAGGCATGGTAGCTAGATCTGGATGGAGTATTCTTAAACTGGCGGAGGTTTCAAATAGGGTTACTTTCATAGTGAACCAGCAATAGACCAAATCTTTGTAGCCATAAGAAAGAAGCACTTTGGTCATTCAGAGCTTTTCCTATTTTATTTCTGCTAAGTGTTTTTTAATACTATAGTGGTATTCCATCGCTAGGACTAGCTTGCCCTTACCACTATAGTGACACTCCAGTTTGCATCCAGCGCATCATCTGCCACTGTAGTGATGAAGGTCCTTGAAATAATTACATTCAATTAGAGGAAAACTTGATTTATCTGGGTAGTGTAGTTATTTCACAGAATTAAATCTCACATTCAAATCAGAAGAAGACACAGCTGTCAACTGGTGTTACTCTCCTTTAGTCATGCAGTTTAGAAAAAGGTACCGCAGTAAGATTAGCTTAAGGCTTAAAGTGGATCTATGTAAAGCACTAGTCCACCTCGTATGTGTTAACTTAACGGTTAGTACTGATTAGCATTCAGAGGCTTGCAATATTGCAAAAGCTGACAAAACCAGGCTCCTGGTGTTTGGAAAGAGCTTAGAAAGATCTTTGAACCCATTAAAGTAGATATGATGACATGAGTAGGATGAATAAGGTAAGAGAACCAAGAGCTATGCAGCCTTTATGGCAGCTTGGATACAGTAAAGTGAATAAAGCTTAGAAGACTCCTATGGGCAGAGCATGTTCTAAGTATGAATGATAGGGAGATCCCCAAGAAAGTTATGAAAGTACATCTCTTTGGGTCAAGGAGAGTTAGGAAGCTAAAAACAAGAAGTAGTTGGCCAGTGTAGCTGTAGATTTGAGAGGTCTACTCAATATGTAATTTCTCCATATTTCAAGTGTTTTAAAACACATTTATTATGCTTAAGTGTTTTCAGTTCAATTGCTAAAAATCCTAATGTTGTTAGAAGAAGGAAAAGGAATTCTTAGGTATGTTTACCTTTTTACATACTCAGCATGCCCTTCCAGATGACAGATTTGGTTTTGTACAAAATTATATATTTTGTCTTGCTGGTGTTGATAGTTTAGCTATTTAAGTTGCAAAAATCTCCCAGAACTCTAACCTTGCAAACCAATAAATGCTGTTGTACATGATTAAAAAATAATGCCCTCAAAATAAGTATATTTTGTAAACGTATGACAATATCAAAATTGAATATCAAGGGGATCGTACTTCTTACTGTATACTTAACTAACATTCATCAAAAAAAGTAGGTGATACAGGTTTTTGGCAAACTTATTTTATAAATTATTTTTAGGAGGAAAATGTTGGTTTTTCTGCATACTCGTGTTTAGAATTTAACTAATCTATGAACCCATTTTTTAATTACAAACTTATATAAAAAGTGTAATGGCAAACTCAGAATATATTTATTGGGAATGTGCCAGTTTTCCATTTTTTTCCCAAACTATGGTTTTTTGGGGAATTGAAGCTTAGTATAAACACTAAAATGTGACCTCAACAATATTTCTAGAACAATTTATGACCTAAGATATCACTTGACCTGCTCTTCACCTCACCAGATCATCTCAGCAGCACAAACCAACTATTTTCTAGCAATTTGTACATTGACAGGTGATAGTGATGCTACCTGTTAACAACTATCTACCACACCACAACTTGACACTACCACAACTTCTCAAGGTGTAAGTCTAAAGAGAGACTACTGACCCTTTTAAAAACTTATAAAGTCTCAGTAGGTTGAAGCTTAGCAGTGTCTTTGGGTTTCTACCTTATGTTCTTCATGCCCACCATGAGTGAGTAGAACACCTCATTAGCCGAGCGGAGGGACAGAGAAGAAGAACCACCACACATCAAGTTAAGTTACCTTTACAGAATTTAGTGAATCAGGATCAGAATCACCCCAAGTCATCAACCTACAGCTTCATCATTTCCATCACCACACACCAATTCCTTCTTTATTATGTATTATTTCCATTTTAGAATTTATTTCATTCCAATAGGCAAAGTTTTCATTACTTACACACTAATCCAATATTTTACCCTGATCTTGTCTATAAAGCATCCTTTTGCCAGAAGCATGTTAAACTTAATTATATAAATACATATCATTTATTATTTATCTATGTTTATCAGTTAGCATTCCTTTTTTACCATTATTCTGATGTAAAGTTCACTATCATTTTCAGCATTTTCCTGTGCAGCTTTCTTTGTATTTATAATATATTATAACATTACATATTATATTAATTATGGTAATATCTGCCTCCACAGATTATCATGGTTAAGCAAGATTATTAAGATATATGCCATTTTTAAAAAAATATTTCTAACTTCTTTTGACAGCAAAAATTAAAAAGTATTTTTCATAACCAGTGATAAACACTAAATAAACTTCATAAAAATGTAAAAAATTGGAATTCATCCCACAGGTTGATTTGTCATGGAATGACTCATACCATCCAGTGTTGATTAATTATGATTACTTATATATTGGTTATTTTAATGATGAATAATTATAGAATGAATAAAATATGGTTTTAGGCGAAAGAAAAATGTGAATAAATCTCTCTTATTTTTTTTTTTAGAACATTAAGCCTGATCCATCTCTTGGTGATGCCCCATCTCCATACACAGATATATCTACTGCTGAAGAAGACAACAGTGAACGGGTAGATATTTTACTATACATAGTCCAGCCATAAGATTATTCCATTAGATATTTCTATTAGAAATTATTTTTCCATTCATTGTAGATAACTTCAAACTACCACTTTTGTGTACCTATTTAAAAATTATCATAAAAAAAATTATGGTGCTGGAGAATCCTGAAAAATATACATTTAGAAAAGCTGACTGATCTAGCTTTTTATTTTCTTTCAAAAAACAAGTTCCCATGTTTTTGGTCAATCCCTCAATGTTGAAAACAACTATTTAATACATGACATGAAATAAATAATGATGCAATTAATACTACTATTTGCGATTCCAACACCATTTTCTTATATTACTGAGACTAAGACTTTGTATATCAAATCAGATTTGAATTTGTAGTTATGTACATACATACATACATAGGTGCATATATACATATACTCTGTCCCTCAAAAAAAGTGGTACACTAAGAAAAATTCGAATATTTTTTTCCTAATAGAATTATTTTGGCTTTCAATTCTTGTTTCATTGATATTAAACGATTTCAATGATAAGGGGCTATAAATATGGTCCTCAGGTCACCTGGGAGTGACAGAGCCAAGAGATAACCAGTATTTATTGTACTACACACACTTCGGCATCAGTTTTCAACTGATACTGAGACTACTCAACTTCTTTGTACAACTCGGGGAATAGCAATATGTGCAGAAAATGTTAGAAGACTTGTTAAATGGATGAATACTTTTGAAAAAGAATGTGAATGATTTTAGATAATGGAAGATGAAAAGAGAATTGAAATTTTGAGTTTGTTTCTGGATAAATCATGTTTAGACTGGTATAGCTCTATGATAATAGAGCTAAATTTGAATGTGGAATGGATAAATGGAGAGAAACATTTTGTAAGACATTTGCAAACAAAGAGTGGAACCCAGTTACATTTGCATTATTATTATAATACAAAGCTGGGCCCTTAATAGATTATGCTATAAAAAAATAGAGACTTCTGCTGGAAGTAAGAAGATCTATTGATACAGGGATATTATTTGACCTGATTGCGCTATGTCTCCAAGCTTTGTATTAAATAGAATTAACAGAGAAGCATTAAATGAAACTGAAGATATTTATTAGGAAATTAGCAAATATGAACATTTAATGGGTAGGAAAAATCTTGACAAAAATATAACACAAGTGCTGATAATAAAAATCCAATTGAAAAGAAACAACCATGTAAAATATGTGAAAGATTAAATAAAAGTAAATGTTATTGCCCTGAATCAGCATGTTGGTTCAAAACAAAAAGAAATGAAGGAAAAAAATATATACAAATAACTCAGAATTAGAAACTGAATTAAATGATATGGATCAAAAAAATAAGGCCACCATTAATAAAAGTTAGATTGCTACCAAATGATATTCTGGAAACATTAGAAATATATGATTCAGGTTTGAATGTGTCCTTGATTACTTCAAGATTATTTAAATTGAAAACTTAAGTAAATAATGAACAAAGTACAAATCTGATGATTAATGGTGTGAAAAAAACTAATGATATGGTGACTGAAAGTAAAAATTTATAGAAAAAGAAAGTGCTATATTTCTAACTGATAAAGAAAACGTTAGACATGATTTTCTAATTGGATTAAATATGATAAAAGAATTTAAATTAATTCAAGTTGAAGAATTAAAAATTAAACAAAAGCTACCTGATTTGCCAGAAAAAAATATTGCATAAAGTAATTCTGTAAATATTAAAGAATTCTGAATTAATAGGAAACAATGTAGAAATAAATAAAAAAATAATACCTAAAAGGGGTAAAAATTATTTTAAAAAAATATGGAATATAAAATGAATTTTAATGTACACATAAAATGTGACAAATTTTGAGATTACAGCAAATTCTTTGGATTATCAGCAACAAGCTGTAATAAATGAACTGATTGATAAACATAATTAAATTTTTGGAAAAGATAAATATGATATAGATTCAGTTAAAGATTATGAAGCTTGAATTTTTCTATTAATTGAAAAATACTGTAGTAAAAGACCTTATAGATGTAATATTGAAGATGAAAAAGAAATAGAAGAGCAAGTTTTAAAACTATTGGAGAAAAATCTGATAGAGGAATCATTTAGTCCATTTGCTGCTCCAGTAACCCTGGGATACAAAAAAGATAATAAAAAATCCAGGATATGTATAGATTTTCGAGACTTAAACCAAATATTTGTCCCTCAAGCACAACCTTCCCCCTAACGGTGATAACAAGAAATTGCTATCAAGTTTTTTTTTTCAATTTTGGATATAAATTCAGCATTCTGGTTTATTCCTTTTCAAATCAAAGATATACAACATACATGTGCATGTCTACCATTTGGATTGAAAATCCCACCAGCAATTTTTCAAAGAATATTAAGTGATATAATGTTACTTAGAAAACATAACGTATCATTGTAATTTTACTTTATGGTAAACTATATGGATCATGTAATTTTTTTCAAAATCTTTTCCTGAACATATTAGTCACTATTATTAGAATTATATTAATTATTAGAAGCAATAATGAAAGAAGTTTTTTTTTTAATTAAAATTTTCAAAATGCATATTTGCATCAGATTCAATAAAATATTTATCCCATGTGATAAAAAATAATTCAAAATATCCAGTAAAAGATAACTTAATCTCGATAAAAAATTTCCCAGTTCCAAAAACACAAAAAACAGTTTTTATGGAAAATAAATTTTTATAATAAATATGTGCCAAACATTCGAATAACACTAGATCCACTACATTATCTACTGAGAAAAGAACAAAAATTTACTTGGACAGAAAAATGTCAAGAATTTTTTGAAAAAAATGAATGAATTACTGTGTTCTCAACATTTTTTGGAAATATTTGATCCAGATTGGCCAATATACATTTTGCACAGATGCCGGTTCACAAGGCATAGGAGCTGTTATAGCTTGAAAAAAACTAATTGAAGTCCAGAAAAGAAAGAAAGCTGTTTACTTGGAATGGCTAGCAATAATAAAAGCATTTAAATATTGGCCATTTTGGCTCATAGGAACATCATAAGCCATTGAAAGTTAAACATAAAAGCAGGAAACCGACTGTCTAAGCATAAATCCACTGTTAAAATCACATGAAAATTGTGAACTTGACAAAACTGGAAGATATTCGAATGGATCAAGAGAAAAATAAAGATTTACCAAGGAAAAAAAATCAACTTATATTTAAACACAATATATATGGTGAAAGATAAAACTTATAATATAAATAAAATATATATGATAAATAAAGGAAAAAAGAAAAAATTGTTTTATCAGAGATCTTAAGTATAAATTGTATAAAAAATATTCATGAACACTATTGTCACGTAGGAATTAAACAAATGCAGAACAAAATCACTGGTTAATAAAATTAGGTGTAAATAAATTAAAAAAAGAAAAATGTCATGGACAAAAATAGCACAAGAATGTACAAGAAAGTATAATACAACTGAACGTACAGTTACTGGTTATATGAAGGTACAATATTTACTAGAGGGTAAAAATATTACCATTTTTTACCAGACTTATTAAATCAAGAAATAACACAAATTGAGTTATTCACAGATAGAAAGTTCGCTATAGAAAATACTATAAAATCACACAATTAAATAAAAAACTTAATTAAAACTTAAAAAGATAAGAACAGGAAGGATTTTGACTTAAATGTCACAGACTTGGTATTTTTTGGTTGCATCGTATAGCCCTAGAATAGTAACCTTAATTTTTGTACTTTGATGCTATACATATTTTACTTTTACAACGAGGTTAAGTTAAAATGAAACAGTTATGACGACTAATTATTGTACTTTAATGGTGGATGTGACTCTTTAGTTAGTACAGACAGAAGGGGCGCTTCTTTCAGGTAGTAGGATTCCCTTCTATTGCCACTTGTTTTTTCAATTAAACAATCTTTTAAATATATTTAGTGAATGTATTTAGTATTAGATATTATGTATCAGCTTAGCATTATCTAAGCTGTAATATTTTAAAATAACATTTATGCCTGGATCATCTCTTTGTATAATATGGTTTAAGGATGGAAAAAAGATGTGAATGTCTTAACACATGTCGGAAAAATGTTAATGTTTTAAACTGCGGTCCACAAATAGATTAAATGAAAATATAATATTTTTTTTTTTATAAATACAAGCTAATGTCTCAAACAAATCACTGTACTAAGTCTAAATTCATGGCTAATCATGAAATGCCTAGTTCTTATACAGTATTTAGAAATAGAAATATCTTTATTTCAATGATTACATGCAATCAACACAACGTATTATAAGTTCATAAGACTTCAGTTTTTCAATACCTTGTTTCATTGGGTGAAAAAGACTTTTTAGGAAAAAACTCTTAACTTGTCCCTTTATCACACAGAGCACAATAAGCAAAATGCTAGTTGGTCTGGTTGCGAGTCCACAACTCACTTAGCCATTGCTCTGGGTTGCTGGACATGAGATAGGAGTATAGAGCATTATCACATAAAATAGGATAGTCTGAGAGGTGGGAATGGAAGTTCTGGTAGTGGGAGGTGGCTAGCTCTTGAATGGATGAGATGTTGAGATCAGTGTGAAAGATACGGTTGTTGACATAGAAGGGAGCATTATTGGCTATCGTATGAAAAATTATTTCTATTTGAAGCAATTCTTTTAATTTAAATAGGATTCTGTTGTTTGCAGAAATAATATACCTTCCTCCTGAGGCAGGAAATAAGGAGTGGGAAGTGGGGGAGCTCCTTCAGATAGCACTCATCTCTTAATAAGTTGGCCCCCTTTCACTTTCCTTCTTCTATTTGCCGTACACCCTTGTCCAAAAATTTGAATTTTGGTTTCATAATCCTAATATACAAACTTTTTTATAACTTTAAAACTCAATGAATAATGAAATCGTTAGGATTTTGCCACAATCCAGTAAAAACGTACTAAAAGCTAGATCTGTTATAATTTATTGCTTATTTATTTAAGATATTAATAAGTCCTAAAGAAGACTTGAGTGAACCAGTTTTATTTCTTACTAAAAGTCATGAAGTTTTCCTAACATTACAATCTTTTTTTTATTGATTTATTAGTCTTTAATATGTACTAATAATTTTATTTTCTACTCTTAACTAATGAAACAAACTGTTTCAGCTATCACGGACAAATCTTCATTCTTCTGCGCCACATTCTATGTATGGAGAATCAAAAGGTAACACCAAGTTAAAATGAAACTAATTATTACTTGTGTCCACATATCTTTTTTCAGTATATTAGTGTTAGTACTTGGTGTATTACTAGCATCACTATTTCTGAAAAACTTTAATGAAATGATCCATAACAACAATTGTAACAAAATAATAACCATATTGACATAATCCAGCTTGTTGTTTCTTTTTCTTCACAATGCACTTATTTATACAAAACGTGAACAAGTTCAGCTCTCTGACATTCTTGATGTGTATTTTACCAAAAAAAAACAGAAGAGATTTTCTTTTTTCAAAAGTGAAGAAAAAATTTATAATTCTTTCTAGTAATTCGATACGGCTTTTATTATTCCTTAATAGAGTCAACAGTATTTTTCTGCCTGTGGCCTTGATTTATAATCTAATGTATGTTTCATGATGCTCTATAGGAAATCCCTACACTTTAAGTGGTACTGTCTAGCTTAGTTGTTTGAAGGGGGTAAGTTTAAACTTTGGTTAAATGTGATGTGGCTTTTTCATTTATTTCCTTTTGACCTAGCATACTTATGACTTGTACGAATATTTACTGCCATCAGTATATATTACATTATTTTGAATTTTTTTAATATCTATTTCTCCAAGAATTAAATTCTACTTTAAATATATTTGTGCATCATATTGAAAACATTGATGTTAAAATTCTGCTTTCTGTTTCATTTCTTAATAAATTCCATCTATATAGCTATGCATATCACCAATGAATAGGGTAAATAAACATTATGATAATAATCTACCCTGGTTCAACCCAGCGTGACTGTAATATCTTACTGATCATATGAAATTTGATCTGGCCTTGTTTTTTATTATAAGTTTTTTATTTTTTAAAACAAGTTTTAATTCATCAATAGAAAATTTTGCATTTATATTATTTATCGGTGAATAATTAAGAGAGTGCTATAAATAATCATTTCAGTCTATTTGTGAGTTAGATCTTTTTTATTCTTTCATGAGTTTATAATGCCCAAAACTACTCGATTTTCTTTACAACCCTAAAAGAACGTTCTGAATGTATATCATATTGCTCATTTTTTCCTTCGTAGCTCATAGTTTTGTATTTGTTATTTCATTACTTTGCTTAAAAAGCAAACAGTGTTTTTTAACATTCTATGGAAAAACATTAGTTATCAAACCACTTTTGTTTTTTTGGTTTTTATTAGTAATTTTTAGAAGCCACTCACATCTTTGATCATGTCAGTAATGTTTTCTTATATGAATTTGTTTTCGTTAGTCACCAGAGGCACAACATAATTTAGAGTCATTAAAAATGCTATTTAAATTTAAAAAATATAGGAATGATGCCTGTGTTTTGGAAGATAAATGAGTGCAAAACCATAAAATATTGCACCTACATAATTAAGTTCCTGATTTTAATGTTGCCAATTTTTGTTGTGGTGTAGATCCTACTATTATTAGTAATTATTAGCCAAAGAAACACTACACTGGTAGGATTGGTAATCGAACCCACGACCTCCTCAATTTCCGATTGGGCCCTTTAACAAATAGCAATATGAATCCTCTTAGGCTAAACTTTTGCAATGACCGCAAATAGTCCACAGAGGCACCTTGTGACTTCTTGGTTTAAATTATCTTATATTTTCATATAATGCCCTAACACAAGCAAATTATCTCTCGGTAAATTTAACTTAAAGAGTGTCTCTGTTAATGGGCTTCAGTGTGGAGGTGAGTAAAGATCTTGGCAATATGAGTCCTCTTTGGATAAACTCTTGCAATGACTCTAAGCTTCATACCCACCGTGGTGCAAAGCTTACAGTCATTTCGAGAGTTTAGCCAAAGAGGACTCATATTGTCAAGGTTCTTTAATTTTAATGATTTATGATTTATTGGTTTTCAAAAATCTAATTATAATTCAAATATAATTATTATTCAACCTTTTATCAATTTACAAGATCTTAAGTTAATTGTAATAGTATTATATATTTTTAACATTTTCAGGTGGAGTTTCATCAGCAATTGCAACTTATATTCCCACCCCTAAACCAGAATGGAAACGCTACAAGCAGTATACAAGAAATGATATTATGTCAGCTATTGAAGCAGTCAGAAATGGTATGTCAGCACTCCAAGCAGCTAGAAAATTTGGTGTCCCATCTCGTACTCTCTATGACAAAGTAAAAAAGTTAGGAATCACCACAAGTAGGCCATTTCGTAAAAGTTCAAGTAGCAATGGTAGTGCTGCATTTCCCTATGGTTTAACAAGTACTGGATCTATGGTTTATGGAGGTGTTGAAGAGGAAACAAAATATTCACAAAGTATGATGGAACATGGATTTCTCCAGCATGCTTTAGAAGCTCATAACATCAAACGTGAAGAAATTGAACGAGAAGCGATGGTTGCTATGGTTGCTGCAACAAATACAGAAAACAACAGTAGAAGTTCTTCCAGCCCAAGAACTAGTGAGCATCCATTGAGTCCAAATTTAATTAAATACGCCCATCGAAGATCTCCATCTCCTGAACAAACTGAAGAAGACTCCAACCAAGTAGAAGACCTTTCAATAGCACGAAAGCCAGAAGCTGCTTCTGCTTCTAGAGTCATTATATCTCCTATGAGTCAAGCAACGTCTATGGTAACTACTGGAAATGATCCTCAAGATGGTACAGACTGATTTATTTTATAGATAAATAACTAATTTTTTAGCCCTGTAAGTTTTAATGAATGTGTTTCTTGCATACATTATGAGGAAACATTGAAACTCGCATGGATGAGCGAGACTGCTTAAATAGTCTCTTCATATTAGTAATTTAATAGAGACTAATATATATATATATCTATGTATATATATATATATATAAGTATATTAATATATAATGTATTATATATATATATATATATATATATATATATATATATATATATGTGTGACTAATATTACAATATATATGAATTACTTAATTACATAAGAGTTAATTGTGCACTGAAACTTGAGCTTATAACAGCAGTTTCTGATGCACAAATACATTTCTTTTTTATTTTTCCCTCAGGATCCATACATTACAAATTGAATGTGAGAGTAGATTTCTCAAGAAATATTCCAATTACTAATCAAGTAGAACTGTAAACTTCAATATTTTTTTCTACTAAAAGACCAAGTATTGTTTTATTTTCATGTTTTACACTTTTAAATAATTTCTATGGATAATGTGGGAATCATTTTATAGTAGTTTGCTATGGAAGCATAGTTATATGTAAATATAAAACTGGTCAAAATTTAATAGATTATATTCCTCAAAGTTTAATATTATGAATATAAGTATAATATGCAACAAAAAATTAGTAGTCTGTGATGACTAGAATATATTAATGATTTAGGTATCAAAAATACACATTTAATGGATCCTGTTGTATGAAAAAAAGAAATTATTGACATAAAACATACTACCTCATTCAAAATAACTCATTTTTTTAGTACAAAAGTATTCTCATATGTTACCTCTTAAAATATTGTTATCTATAATGTTCTAAATCAGTTATGTGTATATATAGATAGATAAATAGATAGATAACAGCAATCAATAGGGAATTATTGAATCTACTTTACAATAATTCCAGATTATTGAAAAAAAATATAAAATATAAATTCAAAACATTCCTTTAAAGTGCATTGGTCCATTGGTTGAAGACATAATTCCAGTTAAAGGACATTCACTTTATTTGAATTATATACCCTAAAAAAATATGTAATCAAACTAAATAATATTTCATCACATCTACCTCATAAAATATTGTGATTATAGATAACATTTGTTTTGAATAATAAAAGTGTAGAAACAATAAACTGAATGAAGTTTCTTATTTAATTTCATATTTGAATAAATTGAAATAAACTAGTTCTATGACTCTTATTAACATAGAGCTTATAGCATTGTATATCTTATTGTATAGCTTATAGCACAAATCCATTAAACATAATTAAATATATTACATGATTAGAGATTTACATTTTTCTATGGTTTGAAAGGATTCAAACAATAACAAATTTCTTAAAAGACATTGAATATATCCTGGAAACTTCGTTCAGTAGCAATATGAAAAATAAAAAGTGTAAAGTGCCTGTTCCTTCATTAAAAGAGACAGATGTAACTATAAGACTGAGTAGTATTTAATTAAAATATCTACATTAGATTTAGTCAATTATTTCCTTTTACCCTCATGAAGAGGGTCTATAAGACTGACAGACACAAACTAAACTAAGAATTTTAGTGTCTTTTTAACAAAAAAAAAAGCGATATATATATATATATTATACATGTATATGTATATTTGCAAAAAAGATATAAATATCAACTGGAATGATCGTCATTGTCATTTTTGCAGATTTACTTTTTTAGTGAGTGTGAGTGAGGAATTAAAGGAGAGAGAAAAATGAATGAACTTATATTGAATGATATATTTTTATCTTTCATTTTATTAGCTATGTTTTAAGTAGATGTCCTTTTTAATCGTTATTAATTAAGGGTTAACATTATCTTGAAATTGATTAGTTATGGTTGAATTGTAAAATAGTTTCTATTGAGCATAGTTGCAATCTAAAGGGTAAATTTACCCAGTTTTTATTTTTGTTTTAAGAGCCCAATATTATTTAGTTTATAAGATGTTTCTTGATTTTTATGAAATATCTTTTGAAATATATATATATACATATAAATATTTATATATACCTAAATATAATACGTGTATGTATGTGTGAGTCTGTGTTATATACCTACATAAAAAATTTACACAAAGACACTAAGTATTTATTCATTGAATTTTGATATTTTAATGTTTACCAATCATAATTTAATATTGTTAATACTTTTTAAACTATTTGAGATGTATATTTGATATACATGTCCATGAAACCAATAAACCTGGTCACACACATACATACATAAATAAAGAATATCTGTGTATATTTCAATGTTTTAAATAATATATAAATGTGTGTATAAATTATGATCAGTGAACTAGTGTGCATGGCCCTAAGAGTGTAGAAACACCCACATGCATAGCAAGTACATGAACATTTCACACATCAATTATAAGCATTTCAGCTAATATTTCCACATGCACATTTCGTAAAATTATTTTTATCTACAATGCTGAGGTGCATTAAGCCTACTTTAAAAAAAAAAAAAAAAACAAAAAAAAACATTTTGTTGGATTATATTGAATGGTTTTGGGGAAATGGAAATCAAATTTGTTAACAATAAAACTGAAATGTATCATTGAAAAAATGCAGTTAAGTCTCAAAGGCTATGTAAGCTCAGCTTTGTTAAATGTAAAGTTAATTGAATTTAGAAATATATTTTATGTTTACATTATTTTACTAAATGTAAACTATTGATTTCCTCACTTCATTTTATTTTTTATTTTTAGTGAACAAAAGAGTTGTTTTAATTTCAAAAATTTAATGTTAATATCATTATTCTTGTTTAATATGTGATCTAATATACTCGTTGTTGTCGTGTAATTTGTTTATTTTATTGCCAATGTTTTTAAATTCAAAATATTGTTTAAGGTTTGGGGAACATTAATGTATCACAAATTAAGTAAAAAAATATATATGCAATTCTAGGATTAGGTTTCATTTTATGTATATTGATCAGAAATTGCATGCCGTATTTGTATTTGATATTAAATGAGTATTGAGTTTTATAATGTAAAAATTGTTTTATTTTATTAAAAAACTATTTTTAAAATAACACAGGGTATGCCAGAAACTAATCAGAGAATTTGTTTATTTTCATTATTTCTAGAATGATAATATAAATACTCATTTTATTTTCACATGATTTTTTTTGTTAATGTTAGCACATAAACTGGTTTTTAAGTTGTCCATCTGTCACCACTCAAGCAAGTAACATCGTCATTTTTTTTAATTTATACTTTTTCAGAAATTATATTATTTTCAAATGTAGTTACTTTGTAATTTACCAAATTTATAGACTAAATATTTAGGAAATAGTCACTGCATAGTTATACTAATGACTCTTAATTTCTGTAAGAACATGTCCTTACAAATTTTTGAGCTGTGTCAATATTTTTCAACTTCTGTGATTTAAAATAGACTGAATGATATTGTATTAATATATTTAACATTTGCTCAATGCAAGAATAAACATACTTCTTCAGTAATTTCAGCGATATAATAGTCAATAATAATCACATTTTGCAATATCAAAAAAATTCACAATTAGACATCTGTATTTAGTCCTTAAGAAAGTCATACCTGCCATATAAAGAAATATTTAAGCAAACTAAGACTGATATGTTTTAACATTATGACTATTTTAAGGATAATTATGTTTTATTTTATCAGCTATCCAGAAAATAAATATACATTTTTATTGTTTTATTTTTTTTTAATTAAAATTTATTATTGGTTCCAAACCCATTAAAGTCAGTGACAGTGAATAATAATGATATAAATATATATTGTGGCTATTTATATAAACAAAAATATTTATTTTAATAGGGTAAGTGAAGGTGTAATATAAAAGCACCAAGTACAAATAAATTTATCATTTAAATAACAAAGGTTTTCTTGCTTACAATAGCTGCATTTTTTAAATTATTTTTTCGCAATTTTTACAATAATGTAAAGGTCACTGATATGTTTCGTAACAATCCTATTATTGATGAAGAGCGATCATTAGCTGTCATTTACAGATTAGTACATACACAAAGTTATATTAAAGTGTTAAAAAATGCACATACAATTAATGTGAGATAAAAGGTATATAACATACATGGTAAACATAATATGCAAACCATTTTGAATTTCATTTAACAAAAACATTCTCTGATCATTATATATAAAAATATACTCTTAATTTTAATGTTGTGGTTTTCTTTATATAATATTATACCTTGTTAAAAAAAAAACTAATGCTTTCATTATTGTGGGGTAACTATTAGGAACTTTCTGCTTAAGTTTCATTAAGAATGCTGATGTCAGTATGTATTCTATTAGTAATATTTTGAATGCAGACTACAAAGTTTTGTAGTACTAGACCATTATCATAATTTGTTGGTTATATACAAATATATCATCCAATGATGGTAGCAGGGTAATGTTCTATAAAGTCTATATATTCCAAAATTTAATGTTATTTATATTTCAAGATTATATTAGCAATAATGTTTTATGTATAAAATAAAAAATTTACTTAAAACTGATATACCCCCAAAAACAACAACATTTGTTGTTGAGCTGTATATGCCATGACAAAAAAATGCTAAAGGGGTAAATAAGCCTTTTGACAATGGAACACACGATAAATATTATAACAAAAAAGATTATTAAGAATGAAAAAAATATAAGGAAAATAAATGCTTTTACCATGGCCATAAATGGCTTTTACCATAAAATGTATTGCCATGGCTAATACTATGATCTCATTGTTGTTTCCTATCATAACTCAGCTATGATCATTTTTTTGTCATTGTGATAAACATATTTAATTTAAAGAACAATTCCAATTCTTAAAATCATTGGTATTTTTAGTTTACTGTATTTATAAACACATGCAAGTGAGAATGAAAAAAAACAACACCAGTTAATGAACTTTAGTGATTAATAAATTTGAATTATTATTTGTTATACATAAAACAATGAAATGATTTTAAAAAAGATTGAAAGTGATTTTAATAAAATCTAAATATAGACATAATTACTGAAATGTAATTTTAATTTTAAACAAAATGTTAATTAAGTTTTAGAACATGTGCCTTTAAGATTCATTTTATTTGTTTCATTCTATGTCTATATGTAAATGTTATACACATAAAATGATTGTGTTTGTGTATCTCTCTGTGCAAAAATAAATTGATAATGAAGAAACTTGAATCAACATGAATTACAATTTTGTTTTTATTTTCAAACTATTTGTATGGCAAACTGGCCTATGCCAACATTGAACTTCAATTATCACCAATGTTTCATTATGTCCTATATCCATATCATAAATTACAAACACAAATATGCAAGCTAAATTTAAACATAAACAACATTGTTACCACTATACTAAACCTTATATATATTTATGTTATTTATGTCAAGTATATTTTATTTTTATTTCAGAACAATGAATGACTTACTAATTAGCTAGGACATTGTTACAAACCTTTACCAAAAACATTAAACTAGTTACTTTTTTTTTTAAACATCGTCTCTGTTATATAAAAATGTTGTTTGTAAAATTTGCCTTGTATTTGTATTGTACTTGTATTTGTTAGCTGCATCTGCTCTCAAATTGCTGAATGTGATCAGGTGATAAAACTCAAGTTACAGATCAAAAAAAAAAACCCCAGATATCAGTAGTGGTTCCAGTTTTTTCTTAGCTACTGAAAAGTGTAAATTTTTACTTACAACATTTTGACACATTTCATTTTTTACCAGTTACTGATTGAATTTCATTCATTGTATAATAATTAAAAAAGCAAGTGTGCTCTTCAATACCAGATCAGGTTTAATTTTTAAGCTTTAAATGTAAAGTATGGTTCTTTAAATTTAATACATAGTATAGTGTTGCTTTATTTTTATTAGCCCTATTAAAATATACCACCAAAATAACAAGACTGAGTTATTTAATAAATGTAAAAAAAATTATTTTTCAACACTAAATGTAAATAGACATGTTTGAAAGCACTTTATCTGCAAATAAAATTTTTATGTTTCTGTTTGTGTTAATCCCATTATTTTTTTCTATTATTGTAAATTGTTTAAATTTTTACTAATAAAAAATTTTAAGACATTTATTATTAGCTGTTTCATCTTTTCATTATTTTATCTCCTATCTTTGTAGGGTACTTTAACAGTTGCTTACTCTTAACAGTACCTTGTTTACGATGCTTTGGAATTATCAACAAATTTCAAAGTGCTTTAAACCAATACTTACTTAATGAACTCTGGTGCTTTTATGGTAATTTACACATACATGGAACACATATCTAAAGGCCTCTGTTAAATTAATCACAAAATTATTCTAACTAAAAAATAGCAGAGCTATGATTTTTTACTAGTTTATATAGAATTATTAACTAATGTTAAAATAAAGAAAAGAGCTACCATTACAAAAAAAATTGCCCTTTATCAGGGATAGTTTTGAAATGAAAATGAGAAGTCAACTGACCTCTAAATTCTTGAGAAGTTCCAAGGTGTTGTTGTATATTGTATGTAGATGGTTGGCAAATGTTAGCCAATTGGGGATCTTCAGGGTTTGATCCCTTTGTGGTTAGTGAATAAAAACTGTTTGTTTTAAGGAAACAAACTATTATTATGATACCGGTACACAAATCTAATAAAATAAAATCACAATAAAATAATAATATCTAACAATAAAACTGCCATTCACACTGATTTATTGCTATTCCAGAATGAATTGGAATAATACAATAGGAACAGTTCCCATGTTGGAGTATACTCAATAATAGATTAAGAAAGTAACAACTCAAGCATATTTTCTATATGGTATATACACAAGAATTAAGGTGGGCAAGACTTGCAAATAGAATGAGACTCCCCAATTTACACTCTATTAAGGATTCTTACATACACAGAACTCCTTTCAACTTGATCTCATATGTGTCAAGTGTGTAAGATCTTGCCCAATCAAATCTGCTCGAAAAGCTGTGAACTCCTAGCTATCTGCACTCACTATTCTCTTCAGTGTCCGGCCAACTACAGGTGCTGTGCAGTGTACCAAGACTTCATTTTTGTAATGTTTATCTGTTGGTAACATACTTCAATTGACTGGGGGCTTCTTGTAAATTGTTCCTACAAAAGCATCAGAAGTAGTTATATTTTTATTTTCTTCCTTGAATTCTCTTCATTGTCTAGTTTTATTACAACTTCAAGAACATTGCGAATATTCCTATTGCTTCAGACAACTTTCAAGGAAATTCGAATTTAAGCTGTATTTCCAATTTAGGCAGGAGAAACTAGTCTAATCTGATTTGAGAACAAGATAATGAATTGTTCTCCTTTTATTTGTCAGTAACTGTTAAATATACCATGGAAAGCTTTATCTGTACTAAAGTGGGGCATGATTAGTTGATTTGAATACACTAAATTAAACAGCAGGGAGCTAGAAGTCAATTTCCCTCTATCCCAAGTTAGGTGGCTCTTTCCCCCCTTTTGTCCGCAATAGTTCTTTCATTCATTTCTTTTTCAAACAACAATTCTCATCACCCCCCATATATATATTCATGAAGGAGTAGAGTGTGCAAGAGGATTTAAACTGTAGAATAATATTGTATATATTATTATTGTGTACATATAAGGGATATATATACAAGATTTATATGTCATATCGGATAGGGTGTCAATTAGAAATCTCTTTGCCCTCAGAAATAGTACGCAATTTTTATTTTTGAAATGTTGCCACACAAAGTAACTAAAACTGTGTTCATAACTTAATGTCAACTGGTGATTTTTTCACATTTCATTTTTTTTTTCAAATCTTACCTTTATTGCATTTTAACTGCATCGTAATCAACATATTTTGAGGGCTTTTATAATACACTTTTAAAATTTAAGATCAGTTAAATAATTTTGATGATCGATATCTAGAACATGGCTGTTATAAAATTAGTCTAGTTGATCCAAAATTAGTAGTCTTGCCATTTTTTTGGGAATTAGGTATTAAGAACCGCAACCCTGCACCCAGACTACCTCTGAAGCATGTTTAGTTTAATATATTATTTAAACATCTTTATCATTCATTTTTGAGCATTTATTCTGATATACAGTCCACTACCACTTTCAGAGCTTACCAGTGCAGCACTCGTTACATTATTGGTGGTAATATCTGTCCTCAGTAGATTATCATAATTGAAGAGAGAGAGCATATGTCCTACCATTGGGTCCTTCAACTTACAAGAGAAGAATAAAAAGACCCAATGACTTATAAAATTTCCCTCAACCAATGGTTTAGTAACAAGAAGCACATGATTAGATTACAGTTCTTTCTGGGATAAAGAACTTCCATTACCATAAGATCACTTTGAGGTCTCCAAATGGTCCGACATTAAATTAGATAGGCCACTTTCTCATTATATTTTAACATTAGCACAATCTAATTGGTATTATCTCCTATAGAAAAGCAAACATAGATTCAGACCACTGTTGCAACTAGCAGATGAGTTATGGAAATGATCTTAATGTAGAATGGGTTGCATGCACACATTAACGTAACCAGATAGACTAGGATTTAAATCTAAAGGTCAACATTGTTTGATGAGGAATGACTGAGCAGACAATTTATTATCTTATTTTCACTAAAGTACCTGTAGGACCAGTGTCAATGTGTTACTTTTATTACATTTATCCAATATCTCCAGTTTTCCCCATTTCCCTTTATCCTTAAAGCTCCACAATATTAAACCAACTCAGTTTGGGCCTCTCTCCCTGCCATCAACCCCTAACTCCAGAGGATGACACCAAGAAGTTGAAAAATAATAAAGCAACAGCACTTAATAGACTGCAATCTGAGCTAGTTAAGCCTATTAGTGATAGATTGAAAGGCATTACATGATTTATTAATTTAAATCTGGGAGAAAGAAAGAAAGATGGAAGAGGTACCTAAAACCATGATTTGCCTGGTATATGTAATTTGTCTAAAAAGGAAAATTTGTGGAGCATGAAAACTATAGCCTTTTCTCTCAAGTCCGTATAAAATATTAATAGAGGTTTTGTTTGAAAAAATACACCTGTAGGCAGATATGATTCTTGAAAAATGTAAGGTAGGATTTAGTATTGGCCGATTGACGGTTGATCAGATCTTCTAAATGAGAACCATTGTGAAGACATAAATCAAGCATACACTCTTAGCCCATCAATTGTTTATGAAGTTATAGTCAAACTACAATATTGTTGACTGACTTGAGCTCCACACATTGCTGAGAGAACTAAAAATCACCAAAAATCATGTGTACCACGGATGATGAAATGAAAAACATAAGCTGTGATGTGTGGATTGGGACTGACCTCTTAGAAGATTTTTAAACCGACAGACAAGAAAGATGAGGGGATGTACTTGCTAATTTTCTCATTGTCTTGGCAGAAGAAAAACCAATGCGGGAGTAAAGAAAACAAGTTTTTGCCACAATATTGAACCAGCTAATTCAACTGAGAAGGCCTTTAATAAAGCTTTTATATCACAAGAAAGAGCTTCAAAGGGATATGAAATCATGAAGAAAAATGATAATGGGGGGGGGGGAGTGTCAAGTCTTAGTCAAATCAAATTCAATGAGAAGAACTCCAGTTTCTAAAAGGATGAAAATCTATTATCTATACAGCCTAACGGGGATGGTTTATGACCTTATGAACCTTGTGTTAATACCAAGAATGATAAAATGAAGCTTCTAGTATTTGAAAAAATCATATTTACATCAATTTATGGTCCTATGAAAAATGTAATTTATTGAAAAGAGGTAAGAATAAAGAGTATAGCGACCTCTTTTTAATAGAGATATAGCCATGTAACCCCTGGCTCCTTCCTAGACTCGTCGAGGAACGCTGAAAAGGATGGTTGGCAAGCTAAAGGAACTTCACACGGATTTAGGAGAATAATAACAGGGAATATGGAGAACACCTCTAAACATTTTTTTATTGAAAAAAAAAATCACATGTAAATCGATACTTAAATCTAAAATTAACAGCAGGTCGCAAAATGATAGAACATTAATGGAAACCTCAAATAATACAATTATTTCCTAACTAACTGTACAACAACCGTTTGTTCCATTTCAGAACGGTTACAGCCAACTTCATAGAAATAATCATAATTTTCTGGAGTGAAATCCCAAATAAAATTATTTCAGAACCATTGCATTACAAGAGGAGACTTAAAAGAACAAAAAAAAAGTTGGCTGGATGGGCAGCCAACTTGTAACATTTCTTAGATGCCATTAGATTATGTACCATTGTAGGAAGTGATTGTTTAATCACTATTACATAAAATGAAACAATAAATCTACTTGTAAAATGACATATATATTAAAGTTTACTTGTTTGATTGTTTAATAAATAAATGGAACCAACTAATCCATAAATTAAAATTTGATATAACAGGATAATAGAATTTTATTATTAATTTTGCTTGTAAAATTTTATTGACCAAGTGGAGGCATGGGATCCAAGAATCAACTATCATTATATATCTGTGGCAATAGGACCCAAGCTGAGTCATGGATCCCAAATAATTTATCTACAGATACTGATTAAATTATTTATCTCAAGAGCGGTTGTGGAGTAGTCATAAAAATGATACCTTATACACAGACACATTATTTTTTCTATGATAATTAAAATATCAACAATTGAATTTATTTATTATTTCAATTACAATTTAATAAGAAGCTTTTTTCTATTAGACAACTGAATTTTAAATCTCTTGTTAGTTCTAGAAGAGTTTTCGGAGATAGGGCAAGCTATATCAAAATAAAAAAAACTACTACCTAGTTATTTATTTCTTTAAAATATAATTTTTGTATTTTACATGGTTGAGTAGCGGTCATAAAAATGATAATAAGACCTTATACACATTCTCATTTATATATAACTGATTGCCGAACACATTTTTACATGGTAATTAAAACAACATAATTGAATTTCTTAATTTTATTATTTAAATTACAATACAATTAGCAGCTTTTTTTTATCAGAGAAAAAAATTTGAGATCTCTTGTTAGTTCAAGAAAAATATTAGTGAGAGGGGGCAACCTATATCAAAAAACACTATTAGTAGATTACTAGAACCTAGTTCTTTGTTTCTTAAAACTACAATTATTGTACCTGAACAACTACCATTAATTTTTATCACCAAGTAGAACTATTGTTAATGTGAAACCAAAGTATAATTTAATTTTATAAAATATTTACTACACTTCCCTAAAGCGCCACCAGAGTTTTTACTGCCTCTTTTACCCCTACCATTCTTTCAGTTCTGTTTGGAAGAAAGAGTAACTTATGGTAGACTTTGTTTAATAGCAGTTGAATGGAAAATTTGAATCATTTCAACTGGATCTAAGATAAAGATAGGTATTATTCCTTTATATGTTGAACTATTTGGCCAGTATTACATGAAAACATGTGTTATACATTGAAGTGTATCTACCAAATAAGCTTATAATTTCTACCTTTTCTTTTCTTTTTTAATGTATAAGCCACTTCTGAATTAGGCTGTAAGGATATAATTCTAGTACCAATAATGCCAGTTGTCAATATCACCTACCAACTGGTTGTTTCTCTACTAGAAATATTAGTCAGGCAATGTCTTTGAATTTAAATTCAGTTAACATTCTATCCATATCAATTTTCATTTGTTCCAACAATATTGTATTTTTAATATAGGTAGTTTTAATAAACTAGTTTTTGAACGGCTGGCCAACAGTTCATTGTTCTCTCTAGTGTATTTGAATAATATATTTATTACATCATTGGTTTTCCTTATTAAGAACAAAACAAATGTCAGCCCATCAGTTAGTTAACAAAACATCTTCTAGTATTTTAAAGATCTGTATGAATGTAGCTATGAATTTGAACTGTGTATATAGTGTGAGTGGATTATTTGTATGATATAAATCAACTCTCATATCACGATTATTACTGCTTGTTGTGATTTTATAATTAAAGTAGTTTTTGCTACCATTTACATCATGTATCTAAATTATTTCATTTTTAATAATGGAGATAATATTGATTAGGTATGAAATACAATGTCTTTTCATTTTGACTTAATAAACCTGTATTGCATTTCTTTAAATGATTTTTTTTTTCCAACTGTAAATGCATAACAGCTATATTGACAGTATTACTCAATATAGGCAATCTTCTTCAGACTGTTAATACTGTTTCTGGAACATTTCAAAAATTCTGTTGGACTCTATTGTATTATAATTGATTATTGGTCTGTTATTTGAAAAGCATTTATTGAAAGTAATATGTTTTTTTTTTAATTAATAAAGACATGGAGCTCCAGTCTCAAGATGATGCCACTGCATTTATGCGAAAATGTGTACTTTTAAGGGAGAAGCATGAAACCATAAAAGAACAGGAAAATGCCACTGGACCAGTAGATTCAGCAAGAGGTATAGGATATTTTCTTTTCATATGATTATTATTGCTTGTGACCCTGAATTTAACTAAAAAGTGCCCTGCCATTGACATCAAATAATTAAGTAAAAACAGAAATTTATAAAAATCTATTGTGCAAGAAGATGCTGATAGTTGAGTAGTGTAAAGATGGTTAAATGGGTACCAAGCTGCTATTAATATATCCATACATAGATAGATTAGACTGGGGCTCACTCAGGCTCTTGGGGATAAATGAGTAGTAAATGTGGCATAAAAAAGCTAAATTAAGGCTGAGAACATCTAAGTGCCATCCACACCTCAACCCCACCTCCCAACTATGGCGAAAAAATGGTCCTCCTACCTGGGGTTTTTTCAAACATAATAAGACAAGGTCATAAAAAAATCCGTTGAAATTGTGTCGACAACTTTAGCCCACCCTGTGATTTTTTTAAAGACATAATTATATGCATGGTGGTTTCATTTGAAGGCTCAATGATTCTAAAAAAATAACTAGCCACATGAAATAATGAGGGTTTTAATTAAGTGATTGGTAATGAAAAAATAAATATTTTCTTTCCCTATTCTTTAGGGTTTCAACTCAAAGGTATTCTTGATTAATAATATGTAATATATGTGGTGGTTTTAATAGACTATAATAGCAAAAATTCATTAAAACTGTTAAAATTTTTATATTTGTCGCAATGAAACTATTAATCATGTGATGCATCACACTATTCTTAAATTTTTTTGAATTAATTTTTATTTCCCAGTTGGTGTAGTATCTATTTAATCTTTTCAGTACTTTGATAGTTTATTTACAATATCTAAAGCGTCTTCCAAACTTTGGCAGTTGATAGCGGCTATATTGTTAAAGCTGCATCTGTCAAATTGGCTGTCATTTATTCAGTCTATTTTGCCAAATCACCATTGACAGGTATAGCGTTCAACAACGTGTGCAAATGATAAAATTGTTTTATCAATATGGGTGTTTTGCTCGGGCAACGTTCTACGCACTTCGCCTATTTTATGGTTGCCATAACCGTCCTACATACAGTTGGAAACTGACCCTAATTTTCATCGAAAAATCGTCTTCGGCGATGAGACCCATTTCTGGATGAATGGGTACGTCAACAAACAGAATTGTCGAATTTGGGACGGACCAATTCACATGCGATCCAAGAGCGTCAAATGCACCCCGAAAAAGTCACTGTTTGGTGTGGATTTTTGGCTGGCGGCATCATCGGTTCATATTTCTTTGAGGACGACGTTGGCCAGGCCATATCCGTCAAGGCGAGCGCTATAGGTCGATGATTACCAACTTCTTTTGTCCTGAATTGGATGATATGGACACCAACGACATATGGATTCAACAGGACGGCGCTACGTTCCACACAGCTCATGTCACGTTGGACATTCTGCACGAGCGATTTGAGGGCATGGTCATCTGGTCATGTCATCATGGTCATCTGGAGGTGGCCACCGAGATCGTGCGATTTGACCCCGTTAGACTTTTTCTTCGCCTATGCGCCACAGGTCTATGCGAATAAGCCACAAATCACAGCGGTCCTCAAAGCTAACATAACCCGTGCCATTCAGCCTGATTTATGCACCAGAGTCATGGAAAATTGAACATTTCAGATGCGCACCACCCAGCGAAGCCGCGGCGGACGTTTGCACGATATTATATTCCATTCATAATGGCATCAATAGGCCTTTCAAACGAATAAAAAATGTCGATGATATCTCACACACACTCTGTTTTATTTAAATATAGGAAGCGCTTAATGGAAGACCCTTTATATACTCATATACTATGGGTAGAAGATAATTTTCGATATGGTAATTTTCAACTTATCGGTGCCTATTAAGAATGTGTAAAAGGAATGTCATACGCCTTCCTTTAATCTGCTGACTGAGGATAGAAAATCTTAAAATGTAGGTTTATTAATTTGTTTAGAATGTTGGTTGGTATAGAATTGCAAAGTGACTAATCGTTAGAGATAAGAGAACAAACCATTGATTATTATATCCTTCATTGTTCATTGTACAGGCGATTGTATACTATACAATTTTATTTGTACCCCAAAAGTATAAAAAAACAACAACCCATAGTTAAAATTGCTATGAGTTTATGATGAATTAGTTACATTGAGTATAGATATTGTTCTTTAATTTGAATACACCAGTTGGCGAGTTTTCTACTAGTGTTGTTTGTTTTATGGATACCAAATGTTCCAATGGAAAATAATATGTAATTGTATTACTAATTTTTTTTTTTAACACAAGATGTAGGTAGTTATTATTGTATTGAAGGAGAAATCAAACAAGAAAATTCTATAGGAAAGTAACCTCACTTGCAATAAAGTTTACGAGAATTGTCTAAGAGTTGCTAAAATTATAAAATATAACAAGTTATACTAGTTAACGCAAAATTAAATTGCAAAGAAATTTCGAAGTGGATCAAGAATATATAGTCAGGAGCAATGGCATAACCAGAGGGAAGGATGGGGAAGTCCATGGACGTCTCTAAACAATAAAGAGAACAAATTCATTGAATAAAATGGACACTGCTGGATAAAAAAGACAGAAGAAAACATAATACAATGACTACTCAGGGCAGGGAAGAGGATTGAAAACCACATCATTGAATTTATTTTGTATTGCCATATTATATGTCCTTAACCATAGTGAGCAATTAGAATGTAGATAGCTTTTCAACCATGACTTAAGAAATTTGAAAACAAAGCAAAATGTTTTTCTTTGCATAATTATATTGTTATTCCTGTCATTCGCAATTTAATATAACTTTATTTATAAATGTAAGGAAGAAAAGACTTTGTAAAGTGTAACAGTTTATTTTAAAATTTAATATGGGACATCTCAGGGTTCGTGATGATTTTTGGTACATATTTATAATGTTATTGTTTAAATGTTTCACCATTTCAATTAATATAAAAAATGAGTGCCTAATAATATAATAAGAACTTTCTGCACTCTTGGTTGTTGTAAAGGCTTCGTCTTCAATAGATTTTCTCTAATTCCCTGCTCCTCTTAGCTACTGATTCACCAACACTCTAACCTCCAGGCTACATGAATAACTAGAGTGTCCTGGCGACATTCTTGCTCCATGTACAGAGAGAGGTTACAGCTTGAATACTTCCATATGTACAGAACCACCCCACCCCCATCACATAAATTGAATACTTCTCCATTTGTGATCCAGAATCCTGTATACCTGGTAAAAGCCAGCTTTATGGAACAAAACATTGTTCAGCCACCCGCTCAACAATCAATATACCTGGTATTATTGCCAAAGGCACCCAGCAAGGTCAGGTCAAAACACTTCTTTCAAACATATCTCAACAGTGAATCTTCCTCTTTAAAATAACTCAAACAATAATAATAACAATAAGGACAACCTCAATTATTCAGTGAAATGATGGGAAGAGTATTCCTGGATAATAAAAAAAACACGAATAATCAAAAACACGTTTTAGTAGCCTAAATATGATGTAAATAAACAAAACACACCAATCTTCAGCTCACAAGTACATTTTTTTTTTCTCAAAAAGTACATACGTAAATATAGAAAAAAAATTACAAACACAACTTAATTAAAATATGTTTTAGTCTGTTATCAGTTTTTGTTTTTTACTTTGTTGGATGCTATATAACCTTGAATTTTATTCCTTCCTAAAACAAAAAAAAATTATTGTGTCAACCAAACCAATATTACCAACAGCCATGTAAAACACCACTGATAATTTTACTTATACTTACTGATGAGATTACAGAAATTTAACCTGTGAAACAGGAAGTTATTGGAAACTTCAAACTATAAATTCGCTATTGTGTCATCATATTGTTGAGAATACAAGTCATCATGACAGACAAGCAGGCATTTCGAAGAAAGATGAATCCCCTTATCTTCAGGCTCTGAGGTAGCCTCCACCATCAATTTTATGTAACATTAATATACAAATAAATTGTACATTATGTAATAATGTAAATACCTGCTAGTGATTTACAAATATGGATTGAGAATGTTTACTTAACGCAAGTACTGCCCAAATCAGCAGAGACTTGCCAAGCATAAATAACTTGGTTTTTAAGAGCATTTAGTTTTGAACATGAAGTCAGAGCCTTGAAATTCCAACAGCCTAGAGGCAAACTCCTATCATCTTTATGTTCTTCAAATAGTTCAATGGTTCAATCAATCTGAAGTTTTAAAAGTATTTTCCACAAAACCTTGACATATGCTTATTATGTGTAAGATAAAATATAACAAAAAGTTTCACAGAAAAATTAATTGTGAAAAAAGTTTCACTAACTTTTTAAATGATTCAACTTCTCTAGTCAGAGCTCAACAATTATATTCAGCATTTAAAGTTTTGACTTTTACCCATGATTAAAGGCATTCACATTGAAGATATTAACAAAAAATATACTAAAATATATCGCCATATAAAAAGTTTTATCAACCAACAATAGAGACCATGTATTTGATTTTTTATTTAAATAGCTTTTTTGGTTATTTACAATATTTTGTATTCATTGAAAAGGTTATTTAGTGACCAAGACATTTTGACTAATAAATAGAAATATTTCTGAAAAATGTCAAGTGATTATTTAATTCACAATTATTTAATAAGTATTTAAGAATTCCTTAAGACTTCTTACTACGGTAAGGAATTTCTCTCGATTTATTTCTTCACGTTCTATGTCCTTTAGTTTGTATATACATATTTCTGAAAAATAAAACTGATTTCATAATTAAAATAAAACAATTTTAGTCGACAGGAATTTTTTTAAAAATATTTTAAATTATAGAATAAATAGTGGACGATTTTTTTATGGTTTCATTGGTGATAATGATACTTAGGAGTAAGGGTCATTAATAATTTAATTAGTTGGTATTTAAAAGAAATATTTGTCAATAATTTTGATTAGGGTATTGAATTAAAGATCTTAATGTCTTGACTAGCAAAATGTAATTTTGTTTTGTTTTTTGAAACTATCATTACACCAAGTCTTAAAAACTAGCATCGAAACTTTCAATAAATTGTTGTGTTTTGCTTGGTAATTTCATTTGATACCCTCATAATAAAAGCTTTATAAGAATAAAAACAGCCCGGTGAGAAATGATGAAGTAATTTATAAATTAATTATTGATAAAAAATCAATACTGACTAATTATATAATTAATGACTCACTCATCTTTTATCGAAATGGTTATATTTTTCATATCTTCCTTTTTATCAAATGGGCCTCCATATAATAAAATGTCTAGAACTGTCCTACAAATGAGACTAATGGGGTTATTTTTTTGAAATATTTAAAACTTGATTATTTCTAAACTTTTTTTATTAAAAAGATTTCTTTAATTATCCAATACAAGTGAAATGGTACCAATACTAGTTGATCTTAGGATTAGTTTCCTCCATTTTTTCCTTATTTATCAAAAAGTTTTTTTACCACCTAAGATTGTGTAACATCTCTCATCAACTACATTGTATTTATGTACAAAATAGAAAACTCACAAAGTGAAGAAACCTTGTAGATTAAAGGCCCAAGTGTCTAGTTTTTTTTAAATACCAACTGAACATTATTTAAAAAAACTGCTTTCTATTTTTGACCAAAAATCCTTCGTTTTATTTGTCAAATGATATCGACCACTGAAAATTGACTTTGGCACAAATAAAAAAACTTTTCAAATAGGTAAAATATTAGACAAAAAAAAATTAAATTGGTTCAAACTTTAAAATGTGTCCTTATCCAGGGGTGAAACATTACAACATTACAACATAAATAGTTTCTGAGCAGTCAGTGACTTGAGAAGTTTAAAAGTCAGGGAGGATACTGGTTAGGTAATAGATAGGGAGGGGGCCAACTTTTTCCACGTTAAATTGTCTACTTTTAGTTATTGAATATTAACCAAAACAATAGACAGCAAAACCGAGGAGCCCATAGCCTGAATATACATTTTAGAGAAGACTAGTTTTTAAGCTCACTACAGGGACAAGCAGATAAAAGAAGATCGCCTCACACCTGCTTGGGTCTCTCCTTTCAGGCTTGGCAACAAGTGGGCCGCATTGAAATTTTTGAGTTTTGATAAGCCGCAAGCACTTAATAAATGGACAGAAAAGTGTAAAAAAAAAAAATACTGAGTGTTAAATATTAAAAAAATCAATACACTGAAATACAAATATTTCAAAATTCACTTTATTAAATATAATCATCAGTTTTAAGAACTACATGGTGTGTATACTTGCTCAATGTGGCTATTGTGATTGTTGGCCTCTATTTTCCTGATCATTTACAAGTCAAAATATAAATTTGAATTGATTTTTTATGTGGTGTAAAAATGCTCATGTCAGCCTCTTCTGAGGTCCACTTTGATTCCTGTTCTTTGTCTCATGGGAAATTTTTGAAGTTTTTTGTGAAAATTCTAGTTTATTATCGTTACTTTTTTTCAGATTATCCCGAGGAGCACATGAAGATGAAATACAAGCCTTCGAAGCAGGGAGAGTATGTATTTTTCTTTATATCAAAGAGTATAATCAGTTGCTGTGATTTCCCAACCTTGATATTCCGATTTTTTCACTAATTCAAATACCCCTAGTTCGGATTAGAGAGATTGCACTGTGGACAATATATATATTGTGTTATGGGTTACTGTACTTTTCCTGTTTGGGTGTTTGCCATGCCCTATCAAAAATTATGCAAATCTTTTCTATTTAATTACCTAGAGGGGATACTAAAAATAACTAAGAAATTTTGTCATGTTATTTTACTATTGATCATATATAGTTATAATAATAATAGTTATAATAATGGATATTATGTCAATTGATTCTAAATAATGTAAACATGAATATTTAACAATTGATCTCATACAATTATCTAACCTTTATTGTAAGTTGATGTAAACTTATGTGGTCTCTGGTGTGGAATATTTTCGAGAGGGCATTTCTTAATCCTGACTATGGCAGGTCACTTCCTTGACAGCTGGTACATGGTTAAACAACGAGATAGTGGCCCTCCGGATACTAGCATTGATGGGACAGGACAAGACTAGTAGTATAGTAGAAGACTGGTGACTACAGATGTAAGAAAATTCCTTTCTCTGCTGTCCTCTAGGTTTATATCCAATATGGTATCCACAAAAAGTTCCTTTCAACCTGCTTTATGTCCCCAAAAACACCTCTTGTTTCTCCCATTTCATTCTATAGCACTTTTAATTGGCTAGACGAAGGGGAGAGGTCATTCCCCCAATGTGTCCAAGCTCTTACTAGTCTCCAAATGACATAAGGTCAGCTTTTTTTTTTTTTTGGTTTTTTTATTGTGTACTCTTGATGTTCTGTCTATAGGTGTGGTTTCTATCAAAAATCTTTAATTTCCTTACCCTTGAGGTTTATTCAATTGTCAGCCTCCAGGTCATTTGGTAATAGGGATCACATTGTACACCATTGAGCCATGGAGTATCAATATCTCAATGATCCCCGTTTCCTTCAGTGGACCTTTGCATATTTTTCTAATGTGTATGTCTCTAGTTCCTGTCTAGATTTTCCTACTTGTAGACTGGTAATTTGCCTCAAGTAAGTTATCTCTTTTTGGTAAGGTAACCTGTTTTGGCTTTGTTAAGATTCTGGAATGCATTAATTTGTATAGGGTTATATTTTCTTAAATAAGTTGCTACAGTACATATAAGGAATTTCACATATTTAAAATAATTTATTTGTTTTAAAATATAATCTATAAAGAGTATTATATGAGATATGTCTGACTGTGTAAATAGGAAACAAGTTTTTTTTTTTATAAAATAACTTATATAATTAATATCTAATCACATCTAAAACAATGGATTTATTCGTATATTTTATTCCTGAAATATATTTACCCAACCAAATTATGTTTTAGACATGAAATCAACAGTCCTGAAACATTAGGATTACTTGATGAGGTTGAAGAGTGTCCATCTGACATCATGCCTGACTTAGAGGTAATTTTTACACATGGCCTTTAGTAGTAATTTTTTAAGGTTTTTAATATGTCATTCAATTAGTGATATCTTTGTATTTCTTAGGATACTGATAAATTATAAAATAAACTGGGTCAGTTACATACATTACCTCATCTCATTAAAAGGTTTCAGAATTCATTTTAATAACTGAGGGACAGTCATTAAAAGCTGATAGTTAAATTAGATATAGTCCTAATGAAAATGAAAAACATACAAGAAATACAGTACTATTGTTTACAAACTACTTTAAAACTATAGACATGGTTTGGAACAATTTTTAAATAAACCTAAACTGCTAAATGAATTTTAGTAAATATTTTGCCTGAAGGGAAGATACTTTTTAGTTGTCTTTTCATATTTCTCAGTTAGATTAAAAATAATTACAGAATATATCCAAGGTTCAGTGAGCTCCATTTATTTCACAGCTACCATTTATGTCCACTATGCCCAAGATATTTTTTTCAATATTTATGATGAATAAAATTTAGTTACAAATAAGACGAATTAATATATAAAAGCAGATGACATTAAAGCCCTTTGGGATTGGGGAATTTTAAATAATCAACTTCCATCCTCTTACTTGTTCCTTGCTGATGATACTGTTTAAGCAATTTGTTCTAAAATGGAATTTATTTGTACCACCATGTGCCATAGATTTCTGTAACTTCACAGCAGCATGTTTAATTTTTTACTTAACTTTTTTTATAAGAATGTATGCATATATTAAGATTATATTAATTATCAAGTCTAATGACATTAACCACAAACATAATAAACTTTTCAAACCAACAGTAATTATTTACTAGTACCTGATAAAAGTAATATGTCAGGTTGAAGAATTAAGTCGAAAATTGTTGCCACGTGTACAGTAAACAGTCCATTTCCAGCTTCTTAATTGTTCCCTACAGCGCTAAACTTGTTTCAGAAATTTAAATAGTTTTAATTGTTTATGTTTTCAGTACATGGACCAAATATTGTGGTAATTCATTTTCATCAACATGTTCCATCTTTACTACATTGATTAAGTCATATATACTACACAGCAACTTCTATACCTGTTTTTTGTAATAACAATAATAATCCTAATTTTTTTAGGCTGGTGCTTCTGGTTTGAAAAAAAAGGCGAAGCCTAGATATTATTTTTTAAAGTAAGTATATTATCAGGCCCAAAAATCAGTGGCCTCGCCATTTATTTTTTCACTGCATCATATATAATTTATATGTATTTTTCATGATTAAAATTTAGTTATTATCATTATTTAACTATTTTAATTAATATTTATTAATCAAATTTAATTTTAAAATACCTAAAAGCCAATATACTCAGATGTGAGCCGATCCCAAAATAGTCTTTGGCTGCTATACACATTCCCCAAATGCATATTAAGTTATTAAAAAAAAAAAACCTTAGTATTTTTGACTAAACATTTTGTTTGTTGAAACTTTGAGGTCACTGAAAAGTGCATTTTTTAAATTAAAAATAATTGAAAATACTCTAAAAGTTAATTTAAACAAAAAACTAAATTAAAATCAGTAAGTTTGGTAAAAAACTTTTATTTTTTAAAATATAATTCCAGTTCATTTTAATCTTTTCATTTCTTTTCTCATATTAATATCATCTTTATTTAAAAGAAAATGATCTCATTATATTTGTGATTAACAGTTTCTTCCCAAAATGCTGCTTTGGAATGAGTGATGAAAATGAAGATGATGCAGATATGGAACAAATATCTTTTGCACTGTAGGTTTGGTTTCATATGATATTTCCTATAGTTTATTATTAGCATGAACTTAATGAAATATCCATTACCCTGACTAAGTTAGTAATGAGCAAATATTATATCTTATTCCATATTCATGATTCTGAAGGCCACAAAGCATGTTGGTTTCATGAGTAATTTCCTTCTTTGTTAGCATCTTGTAATGGATGCCACTTTAGTGGTTTTTGACAATTGTATCGCATTTATTTTAGTTTAGATAACATTAATAATAATACGCTATTTTAATTAATATCTAGATCTAACATAAATCAAAATCTTTAATTTCTAAATTAATGAAATAAATCATGATCATCTGTATAAAATGTATTATGTTTCATTCCTCAAGGGATCTCTCCTATAACCAATGTACTGATCAATTTTGTTTGATTTTAAAATTTCAGGTTGGCCACTGAATGATTCAATTTGTTAATGATATTGGCAAGTCTCCCATTCTCAGGCAGCAGCAGTTTTGCTTTACATTATTAATTTGTTTAAATTAGTTAGTTAATAGAATTTTAATATTCAAACGTGATATTGTTTGTATTGTAATGTTATTATTAAGGCATTCCAGCTTAGAAATTTCAATAAATTTATTTATGGACAGTTCCAATTTTTTGGAGAAAACAATAAGTTAAGGTAGATTCAATTATTATTATTTTCCAGAATATTTCAAAAATGTTACAATAATATTGTTTTTATAATATTTATGTCATAACCTGTTTATTTATCACTAAGCAAATAAGTTCATATTTGATCCACTTGAACTTTGTATCAGTATTAATATTTTTTATACATATAAATATTATTTCCAATACCTATCTGTAGTTGTTATTATGATACAATAATTGTACAGGTTTTGTGTTTTTTTTCTGCTATGGTAGCCATTTTCAGTGAAATAGGTTAAGTAATTTATATTTACATGGGATTTCCAAAATTAATGCAGTCTTAATAAACGTTCAGTTTTGTTTGCACTATGGTGTATGTTTCTTAATGCTAATGTTTTTAAAACTATTTTCCTGTATTTAGAAAAAAAAAACTATTTTAATATTACCTTAAAATGAAATGTTACCAACAGTTCATAATAAAAGTAACATTAAGCTTTTTTTATGTAATTAATTAATTTTCTAGAGATATTAGTAATTTCTAAGGCATGGTATACTGAGAGGGTCCTACAATTTTCTTTTATTAAATTTAAGACATTATTGAAATGATTTATTGTTTGTCTAGTAATATTTATTAGTATCATAGCACTTTGGCATGGTATTTGTATTTAAATTAAATTGACGACATTATTATAATTATAAATTAATCAATTATTGTATTATTTTTTTCTAAAAGTAGTTAGTAATTATAAACTTTTAAGTAAAAATTTAAGAAGCGCTGTTATTTTCACCTTTTCGGCATTTGTGCCAACAGATTTAACTAAGAATTTTAAATGACTCATAGTATAGTAACCTGTATTAAATTCAAGATTTAAGGTTTTTTTTAAATAAACTGAGCATTATGCGTAAGTTTATTTCATTAATACCTGGCTAAACAACTTCATAAATATTACTCTATAATGATATGGCATTTATTTTATTTTTTCACTTTACCCATTTATATTAATCTTTAAGTTATGAAGATAACATTTTAGATATTTGCATGAAATTATAAAAAAAAAAAAAAAAGAAAATTTGTGTATTAAAATTAGGGAAAAATCAAATCAATAATAAAAACAGTATCCATATTCATTTTTAAGAACTTTAATTTTAAAATAAGCATTGCAGTTAGCTAAAAATAATGAAATGGACAAAGCACTAGGCCTTTTTATTTTTTTTAAAGACCAACTAATTTAGTGGAACACTGTTCTTAAGTTTATTTTGTATTTGTTTTTGTTTTTTCAGTTCCACAACAATTTTTATTAAGATAAAATTACAATCTGCCTTTTATTAGGCAATAAGTAATTGAGATAAATGTTATCATTCATACCATATTTACAATTCATCATTCAGTCGCTCATTTATTCAATATTTACAAACAGCCCAGAGGCCCCCCAAGTCCACAAGGTTGTCACCTCCCTCGCATGCGAAGGAGGAAGCGGAGTCTTGTGAAGTCCCCCACACTCTTACGTCAGCCGCGTCACTGGATAAGAGCCAGCGGAGGCTGACCAAGAGCGCGAGAGCCACAGACGCTCAGGACATGACTAGAGAAACTGGCCATTGCCAGGACTCCCACTGTCACTTAGTTATAGCAGGTCACGAGGCCACTGCCGTTTTAGTCTCCGAGGAGGATTATAGGGGTGAGTGGTGCAGAGCAATGATTGTGCTAGGGAATTAGGGTGGTTGGATAGGTTGCTATGGAATTTTATGAACTTGGAAGGGATGAGTTCAAGAATATAGGGTATATTCAGATCATTGTGAAGGGTTTTGTTGCTGACGTAATAAGGGGCATTTACTATTGTTCTCAGGACTTTTGATTGAAAGGATTGGATGCGCTTGATGTTCAACTTTTTTGCTGTCCCCCATAGCTCTATTCCGTATGTCCAGATTGGCTTAAGTATAACTTTGTAAATAACTAGTTTATTTTCTATTGAGAGATGGGATGTCCTTCGAAATAGTCTGTACAGTTGTCCAAAGCGTATATTTAGTTCTTGTCTTTTTAACCTCGTGTGTGGGTTCCATGTCAGTCTTTTGTCGAGATGGAAGCCTAAATACCGTACTGTCTCAGTCACAGGGAGAGGAATTGAATTAAAAGAGACTGGTGGACAGGACTTGCGGCAGAGGGTAAAGGTTATGTGGAAACATTTTCCTTCATTGACTTTGATTCGCCATTGGTTGCACCAATACTCAATCCCGTCAAGGTGTTTTTGAAGGTTTTGGGATGCTATATCAGGGTTTGGATGGGTTGACAGGACTGCAGTGTCATCTGCGAATGTTGCCAAGAAGGTATTGGTGGTAGAGGAGACATCAGCGGTGTATAGATTATAAAGGATGGGACCCAGGACGCTGCCCTGTGGAACTCCTGCTTTAATGGGATAGTAATTAGAATATTCTAAACCACAGCGGACTTGGAAGAAACGGTTTGAAAGGTAGGACTGTAGGATTAGGAATAGGGTCTGCGGTAAATATCCTTTGAGCTTGTAAAGCAAACCTGCGTGCCAGAAGCTGTCAAAAGCTTGAGCCATATCAAGAAAGGTAGCAGTGCAATACTATTTGGTTTCAAGGGTTGAGGAGATGTGATCAACAACGCGAAGGCCTTGTTGAGCAGTGAAATGCCGTTGACGGAAACCAAACTAGTGTGTAGGAAAAAGGTTTTTGGATTCAACAATTGGAAATAGACGTTTTAATAGGAGTTTCTAAAATATTTTTGAGAGGGTAGGGAGTAGGCTAATTGGACGGTAAGATGAGGCATCATTGGGTGGTTTACCGGGTTTGGCGAATCGAACAATAATGGAATGTTTCCAGAGGAGAGGAAAGTGCGTCGTTCAGATAATGCAATTATATATTTAGGTTAGGAAGATTATAGCTTTAGGAGGAAGTTGTTTGAGAATTTGAGGAGTAAGGAGATCATATCCAGGGGATTTTCGGGAAGGTAAGTTTTTCAGAAGGTATTTGACCTCAGAGGGGTTAACGGCTTTTGGTGGAAGAGAGAAAGGAATAGGTGAAGCGAGGAAATCTTCCACAGTTGTACTGTGAGTATGGCTTTGATGAGAAAGGTGAGGTGTGAAAGTATGGGTAAGATGCAGAGCAAATTCCTCCGACCTATCCCCACCCGAAGCCGCCCAGGACCCATCATCACGACGGAGTGGGTGTGAAACAGGATGATACTTTAGGATTTTTTTAGTTACATTCCACAGGGAGTTATCACTGGTAGAAAGAGAAGAGAGGTAGGAATTGAAAGAATCGGAATGGAAGGATGCCAATAGTGGCTTTACCAATCAGCAGTACTGATTGTACGAGCGGCGATCAGCAGGATGCCAGGATCTTTGCCACACTATTCTGGAGCGGCGTTTGGATTGGATTAGATCTTTGAGATGCTGAGGTTAACGATTATGATTGTGAGTTTTTGGTTGACGATGTCCCCGACCTCTGGACCAGAGTAGTGAAAGAATGCACTGCATCGTCTAGGTCTTGGGATGTTTTCAGGGACACTTTGAGGTCTACGGAATCTGTAAGAAGCTGGCAGAAGTGGTCCCAGTCAACTGGGCCCCTAATAAATGAAGGAGGCAGTTTGTGAATTGGTCTCAGGGAAATGGTTAATAATAAAGGACTATGATCGGAGGAGAGGTCATCGAGGCGCGTGAGTAAATAGTTTAGTGTTACTAAACTATTGTAGAAAAAGAAGTCAAGGAGATCAGGATTTCAGTTGGGATCAGATGGCCAATTGGCGGCTGTGTCAGGAGAGATAGTAGAGTAATGTTTCCGTGTGAGTGCAGACGCACACATATAAGTAAACAAATTTTCGTTTGGTCTCATTGATAGCAAGGAACAAACAGGAAGTATTTGAATATGAGTGAGGAATAAGGGGAGTATTCGGTTTGTTCCTCATACAGTTTCTAGATTCTGCAGAACAAAAAATAAATTCTTAGATATTTGAAGTTTTTTTTAGCAAACAATAAATTGCTCCTTTCCCTTCTTAAACCGATTTAATATGTTTTGTGTGAATATTTTAACTGTACTATTTTTTGTAAAATCACTACACTGGTCCACATAAAAAAATTCGAATGTAATCTTTCTTATAAAATTATTTCCCTTTCCAATTAATATTAAACACTTTCAGTGACAAGGGGCTATAAATATGAAGGAAAACCCCAATAAATAGTCAACAAATTTATTTTTAAAAAATTATACATAAATTTCTTGCGTAACTGATTTCTAAAAATTTAGCAAAATGTTTTTTAAAATTTTAATTAAAAAAATGGGTTAGACTGTCAAGCAAGTTTCCTGTGTTGTTGTTTTAATGGAAGGCAGTTGGAGCCAAGGATATGCAGCCCATGAATCCCCTGAAACAACTATTCGGAGAGCAATTACACGTTACCGTGAGACAGGTTTGTGCAGCCGCAGAGTTCGTTTGGAATTTGCTCGGAAATAACTTATGTGGACTGAAAAGGAATGGAACAATGTCTTGTTTTCAGATAAGTTATGATTGTTTCTTTATACACCTGATGGACGGATGAGTTTACCAAAGGCCTGCTGAGTGTGATGTCACAGAGAGAGTTTGGTGTGGGGAGGAATTTCTTCGAAGGGGAACACAGAGCTCTAAGATGATCTCTGGTCAACAATGGCCCTGATGTCCATTGGCAGTCCTTATGACTTCAATAATTCCACTACATAATACTGGAGTTCCCAAAACATTATTGATAATGCATTTTTGATGATAACATGGTATTATGTAATTATATATTATATTATATATAAGTATATTATATGTAATGCTCGAAGCTATTAGGATTATGGAAGATGTAATCAGTAGCTATCTATCACTTTCTGACAGGCCATAATTATTTAGCCAAACATCTATGTTGTATTTAACTGTATGATTTGTAAGTGTCCTCGTGTATATGGGCAACAAAGAGATGGAGGTAATCAATCACCTGCCAACATTCTAAGGCCTTAAACAGGAAAGACAATCTAAAAAGTATCACTTTGTTGGACAGCCAAGCACCAAATGACTTATTACCCATGAAAGACAGGATAAAAAAACAATTCTATTTTTATGGACAAACTACAAATAAAATTAGACTTATCCATCACTTTTATGAAACTACAAGGATAGATTTATATACTAGATATACTGGGTTATTTTATATATATATATATATACTAGATAGATTTATTAAACTAGAAGGATAGATAGGAATAAAAATCATCATATGAAATACCCTCTAATTGATAATATATATATATAGTCTTATGAGATGATTTATGACCTTATGGGCCTTGCGCTGATACCAAGACTGATAATAGTAATAATAAACTTCTAGTTTATGAAAGAACCAAACTCAGATGTATTTATGGTTATGAAAAGAATGAAGAGCTTTGTGACTTTTATGATGATAGATATACAGACAAGTTCATAAAAATAGTCAGGATTTGCTGGGATGAAATCCCATACAAAGTTATTTCATTAGTGCGAGAAAAAAATGATGGCTGGATGAGTAGAGGCCATTAATAAACAATGAATTTACTTTTAAAATTGTATATATTTTTAGTTTTATTAGTATGAATGATTATAAACTCTAACAGGATAATCAAACCTTTATTATTTATTTAGTCTGTACAAGTGTATTGATCGAGTGGAGGCACAGGATCCAAGAATCTACTATCATTCGGGTCGATCAATATTTCTTTGGGTGATGCAACCCAAGCTGAGTATCCCGAAACTGCAGATACTGATCAAAATTATATCTTTCAAGAGCAGTTGTAAGACCTTAAACACATTTTTATGGTGATAATTAAAATATCATCAATTAAATTTATTATTTCAATTAAAATATAATTCCAAAATGTTTTTTTATTGTACAACAAAATTTGAGGTCTGTTAGTTCAAGGATATTTTTAGGGAGAGGGGGCAACCTACATAAAAATAAAAGATAACTAGAACCTAGTTCATAATACTTAAAAATATATTTATAGTATGTGAACAATTCCAGTTAGTTTTTATCACCAAGTAAAGCTATTGTTAATGTGAAACCAAAGTATAGTTTAATTTTATCTAATATTTAGAAGGCTTCCCGAAAGAGCCACCAGAGATTTTACTGCAATTGTCACTGCCCCTTCTCTTTCAGTTCTTTATGGGCCTTGACAAAAAGAAGTCGCTTGGAAGACCTGTGTTCAGTAACAGTTGTGAGGAAAATTTGAATCATTCCAGCTATGTCAGAAAGAAATACAGGTGACATTATTTTCTTTTTTGTGCTATTTGACCATTATTTCATTAATAAATGTTATACATTTATCTACCATATATGCACAAAAATTCTATTTTCTTTTGATCTAAAAGCATTTCAAAGATACTATTTTGAAATAAAAATAAATTGTTATGTTATATTTCTTTAACAGGATTTCAACCACTTCTGTATTAAACCGCAAGGATATAATCCTAGTAACAATCCTCGAAGATATCAGCATCACCTACCGACTTGCTGGTTCTCTGTTGGAAATATTTGCTAGGCAGGACACTGCAATTGAATTTAAATTTAGTCAAAATTCTATTCATATCAGGTTTTATTTATTCCCATGATAGTGAATTTTTATCATAGATAAGTTTAACTAACTAGTTTTTGAAAGGCTGGTAAATGAATAATTTCTCTCTCAAATGAATTTTAATAATATATTGCATCTTTGGTTTTCCACATTAAGTACAATTTTTTAGTATTATGCAGCAAGGATGAAATAAAATAAATCCTTGAAGAAACTCCTCATAAAGAGACCGAAGGAAGGTTGTAGCTACAGTTGGTAGATGGCGTTTAAGTACTAGTGGGGTTGGCCACATTAATTAGATTTTCGAAACTGGCTTTTTTACTTCTTTATTTAAATAAGTACTAATTTATACTCACGAGACTTAGTCAATCTATTTCTATAACAAACCCGCGAACTTCTTGTTTCTTCTCTTTATATTCCTCAGTTTGACTACTGATGTGCTGTTTAAGATGGTCTCACTTGAAATCTCAATGAAAAACTAAAACACCTTATGAACTGTTCCTTTCGATTATTATTTTTTTTTTTTGGCATCACGAGAGGAATCATGTTTTGTATCACTATGCTGAATCAGAATGGCTATTTCCCTCTACCAGACAGACATACTTCCCAATACCAAACCTTATAGACTATAACTCCATCCTACATACATAATTTCTTTAAACTGAAATTCTCCATCCATTCTCCCAACACAAATCTCACTTATCAGAAATCTACTCCTTTGCTAATAGATTTCCTCCTTTCGAGAGATTCATTCGTACACGTAAACATTCTGCACCTTCATCTATCTGTCTTTCTTCTTCCGCCCCAGTTTTAAAATCCTGTCATCACCAATTTATTCTTTCCTCTTAATCTGCCAGTAAGTAACAAATTTGAAAGTTATCAACAAGATTCCACATCCAATATTTAATTTAATGTTGGTAACAAATTAATCTCAATTTTTTTTTTTTTCCTTCTCATTGAAAACATAATCATCTGTAATTCTGTGTCTTAAGACTGTGGACCTGTATTATTTAACATTTTTGTTATTCTTATGAAAATTATATTAAACAATAAAGTTTTTTCATTTTAGATTTTATTAGGAGAGTCTATGCCCACCCTATTTCCCCCTGAACATGGCTCTGACCTCATCATATTGGAATGTAACATAAGAACAATGCCCTATTCATCAAGTCTTTATCAACAGTCTGGCATATGTTTGATTAGTTAATGTCCTTCTTTTTATCGATAAACTTAATTTATTTCTGGAGATAAAACTATTACTGTGTTACCAATATCATTGTGAATGTATTTTTTATATTAAATTTTCATATTTTCCTGCATAACATTTTTATTTGAAGACAATAAGTGCAGATCAATCTATTAGAACCTCTGATCAGAGCGACTTTCAAAACAGCAAGGCAGATAAGGTTCAGTGCTAATGCTAATCACATATGGCTCCTTTTTGATAGAATTGATGGACTTCCTGCACTGGAATCTATTTATGATATCATTTTGAGCAGTGGCATGGTAGGCAAGGTCGACAATTCAGCACCTGTGGCCAGCTAAGGGTGTGAGTATTCAACAGCTTAAGGGTTAACTAAATTATAACAAACATTGAACTAATCTTGAATTACAAGAGAGAATATCTCTTTGATTTCTTCTTTATTTCTTCGAACAAGATACTCATGACAAATGCTACTCCTACCAAACCAACGTAATTAGATCAATGGAATGAATTCTGAACAAGACCGGAATGATGAACCAAATTCAATAATAGAAAATGTGCCTGATGTTCCTTGTTTCTTTTCAACATCAATACCATTTCTGGTATCTTCTGGAGTACCATAGCTTGGTTCCCCTAGATTGATTTAGGCGGAAGATTAATTTAGAAGCCACACAATAGACATGAACTCTATTAGTGCTTATAGCAACACTCTAACCAGAACATCCCATCTATCAATACACTACTCATTTTTAAAGTCATACTGAAAGCATTCTGAGCACATGAAATCTATCCAAGGGTGAACTCGAGACATATTCTAATAAAAAATTAGGAAGCATTCTGCTCAATAGAAATATTATAAGATGTGGATTGTAATGTGAATATTTCTGTTTCGTATATTTCCCACACTTTTTAGACATTTTTGTTAAATTCGATCCTTTTGATTTTTTTTCTACAATATCTCTTCTAAAAGTGAGTTTCATAACTGAAATGAAATGTTTGAGAAAACACATATTGTTTTTAAGCACACTTAAATTGTTCTCTAACTAATTAATGTAGAAATATTCTTCAGGTAACATATTACTATCTATTAATTTAGAACATACCGGAGAATGGACTAATTCACAAGACTCTGCACCAATGACTTCTCTCCAGGCTTAAGTTTGAAAAACTTCTTGTCCACCAGGTGAAGTTTGGTAAACATAGTCTTGTTCCGAAGTTTTGAAAACTTCTTCTCCACCAAAAAGTTTAAATAATATAATTTCCATCTGAAACTTTAGCGATAAACTCTTCAACTGAAGTTTTAAAATCCTCTTCTCCTTTTAAAATTTCAATTATATATACCTCCGAAAACATCCTGTATACGTGAAGGTTCAAAATATCTCAATCATGTTTATAACTGCCGAGGTCTGCTTTCTGAACAGTTTCTGCTGAAAAACCCACCTTAAATTTTCTCTTCAATATTAACAACATTATATGAATTCCAATTGTACATTAATTTAGGACAATCTTGCTTCTTGGTCACCACAATTGAAGCTTATCACCTTATCATTAGCCTGATAGAAAGTTTTACAATAAGATCTAATCTGATAAGGATATCATGTGACTGACCATTATAGCAAAAAGCTGATGTTTTTGACATAATTGTGCTTTCAAGCAGAAAGCTGGAGTTTTCTGACAATAGGTAGTTCTTAAAATATTTTCAGTTTGAGTAACAATGTAATCCACTGTTGCATTGCTGTTAACAATGCAGCCACAATTTCCATAGTGACTATAAAGCCTCTAGCAGCTTTAAGGTCACATATCAATATACCAAATTGATTTTAAAAACATTAGTATACTGCTCTAACCATTAAACTTAGTTGGCTTAATTATTTCCCCAATCTGTCTTGCTCCTTGCCTACTCCCTTTTCCTTACACACAAGCGGAGCACTTTTCAACATTTTTTGGTAATTCAGAATCAGCAAGTCCACTCCTATTTAAAAGTCAAATATTCTGACTGCCTGCTGAAACATTACTTTAATACATACAGACCATTGATAAAATTTCACTTCTACTCTACATATTTTCATTCCTATTGAGTGAGTAATAACTTCCAACTTTAAGATGTCATTGAGTCCAGTGACAGTAGGTTATACCCCAGGAGCATCGACTATTAGTCCTAATATTTATAACCTGACCTTGAATGTTAACCTCAAGGATACATATCTTTCTTGTTATTTGTTAGCGCGATGTGGTTAGTGATGTCATGGCTGAGGTGATAAATATTACACAGAATTGGCTTTAATTCCAATATAATCAAATGGAAACTTGCACCTGAAAAACATAATTAGAGGAAGAAATTATCACCTCAACTGTAAGACACAAGCACTGACTGCACTTCCCTCCTCTTTCACCTCGAAAACTCCAAGATACTTTGTTTGTCCTGAGAGTGCCAATTTTAGGCCATCGTGTCTTAAAATGAATCTTGTCGCCACATATAAAACCCAGGACTTCAGCCTTAAACGAGACTTCCTCGAGGATTCTACAAGCTGCCAACTCTGTCTTAAATTTTAATTCTTCATTGAGAAATCGGCTGGGGACAAAATCAATTCTTACATCCAAGACAGTTTCCAACGCTCTCACAACTGCACTAAATTCTTACAGAAGTGACAAAAGTAAATGAAAAACTTTATCAGTCTCACTCATATACGTGTAGATTAAAAGTGGTGTAATTAAAAGTTAGGAAGTGATCTTTCATGCTGTCCTGGAACGAATATTTTAAGCTTTTCAATTATAATTATTTATCACAACAGCTATCGCCTTTGAATCCATAATCATGAATTTCCTCCCTTCGGAATAGTCAAAAGGCGAATCAGCCATCAATGCATCCTTTACGTGCTCTTTTTCCAGAAGACTTGAATACGTGAATTGTTCTTGTTACCATTTGTACCTTGTGCAAATACCTTTGCTTCAATTATTTTTTTTGTTTTTACTCCAAATCTATAACGGTAATATCAACAGACGTTCTCAGCGATTCTCGTTAACGCAATGAAAATTACCAATCGTACTCCTTACCTAATTTCGTTACACGGCTAATACAGCTTCTGGAACATTTCAAAGAATCATAATTGATTATTGGCTTATTATTTGAAAAATATTTGTTGAAAGTAATATATTGTTTTTTTTTTCCTTCAAGACATGGAGCTTGAGCCTAAAGGAGCTGCCGCTGCTGCATCATTGGAAATGGTTGAAACCATTGACAATTGGAACAATATTGCTAGATTGGAAGATTCAGCAAGAGGTATTGGATATTTTCTTTACAAATGATCATTAGCGTTGGGGCCCCCAAAATTAACTAAAAACTGTGAAGTTATTGACATGAAATAATTAATTAAAAATAGATGTACTGTGGGTGACGATGTTGGTAGAAAAGACAATTAAATTGATACCAACCAAATATGAATATATCCTCGGTATAGCTAGAAGATAGAAGATTTTATTTTCATTATTAGTGACAACTTATTTATTATTTTGAATGTTAATACGTTCTTTCTTTGGGGATTGTCCATAATTCAAGAAAAAGGGGCGGTTTCTCTATTATCCTAATGGTTTCTTAATTTGAGTAAATTTTATTTGATGCAAACTTACTTTTTGAAAAATTGAATTATAATAACTTATTATAAATTAATTCCCTTATTCCGTACCATGGAACATAAAGAAGTGAATAGAAATATAAACAGACATATAAATTGATGAAAAAATATTGATAGGTACTAATGGGAGGCCGCGAGTGTTCCTTAATTACTTATACAATTATTGTAAAAAAAAAACTCGGCAATTTTGGTCAAAACGATTTCATTTTATTTGATAAACCAGATTGACGTGAAGATTGTAAATAACTAAAGTATTACCATAATTACTATTGAAATAGCCTCAAACATCAATTAAAAATACAGGATACATATCTCTTGTTGCCTCCAAAAATTGTTTGCGAGTGTCCGACTATGTCTGTATGTCCACTCACCATGGGGCAGAATTCAATTTTTTAAAACTTAAATATATTCCGAGCTGTAACTTGACACACTTTAAAATTTATTGAGGGGTTTTCAGGATTAACACTAGAATGACGGGTCGGGTCAAATGACCCGTTTTGAGACTTCAAAATTTTTGTTTCGTTATATAATTTTTTGACTGTTTATTTTGATTTAAGATGTCTTAAAATAATGCAAAAAAAAAAAGATATTTACGTTTACTGTAAGCAGGTATAACTATAAGGATGGGAAAGGGCCATTTTAGCCTCTAAATTTTCTCTTTAAAAAAAAAAAAATTAAGTCTATTGGAGTTAAAACTATTTATTTAAAATTTATAATTGACTCTTTTGTTATGAATTTTGGGAAATCCAGACAATGCAGTTGTGCATTTTAACTAGAACCCCCACGACCAGATCTTCATCGGGAAATTGACTTTCGATTGATTTGAATTATGCAAGTTGGGTTACAAATCTTCGTACAATAAATTGTTTGTTGTAAGTAATATGAATTTTGTCTTTAATAAAGATTTGGAGCTTGAGTCAACACACAGCACTGCCGCTGCAGCCTCTAAGGAGAAGCTTGAACAAAAACACACTTCTACATGGAAATATTCAGGAGAAGGTATTGAATATTTTATTTTTAAATAATCATTATTTGTGGGTCAAAATATAATCAAAAATGGTTTTACAGTTTTATTTAAAAAAAATAATTAACTAATAATTTATCAATATTTATGAAGGATCCAAAGTTTAATCAATGATAAATATTATGTTTAAACAAACTTGTCTCTTTTTCCGAAGCAAGTTGTTATAAATTGCCTATGTACAATTAAGATAGATTGCATTGTTTGAATGCTTAGTCTTTATTATGGTGTGATGCATCACACTTGTCTTGCATTTTTCCATATTCATTTTTATTTTCCAGTTTTATTAGTATTTATTTTGTACAGTGTTTTGCTAACTTGATTAAAGTAATGTTCATATTCTATCTAAAATTGTTTTCTACAAAGAGGGAAATTCTGAATTTTGAGTTATAGCCTTCTATTTACAACCAATATTTTGCGACTTCTTATGATGAAGTGATTTTCAACTTATCTGTGCTTATGATGAGCCAGATTTAATGTGAACAAGGAATTTACACTTATATCCCTTCTTTGATGTACTCACCGTGGACAAAGAAACTTCAAATTTCAGTTTATTAAATTTGTTTGGAAAGTTGGTCGATAGAGAATGTGAAGTGACTAATCATCAGCAATAACAGAATAGAATGCTCTCTTTGTTCATTGTTCACTGTACAGGTGAATGCATATAACACACTTTTATTTGCAATCCAAGAGGATAATAAACAAAAACTATCACTAGGATTGTATGATGAATCAGTTACATTTGAGTGCAAATATTGTTCTCAAATTGACATGAACCAGTCGTCGAATATTTTTCCGATTTCCTATATAATAAAATGGGCACTGTTAGAGAAAAATCAGAAGAAAGCACAAGATAATGAATACCCTGGGAAGACAACGGGGAGCCTTACCCTATGGGAGGAAATCTTTGAATTTATTTCTGTGTTGCTGTATTTAATATGTCCCCTACCTTTATTATTTTACAGCGCAGGCAATTATAACACTTAAACCGCCACCTGTGGGTTAGGTGCTTAGGAAAATATGGTAAATAAAATATAAGAAAAGGTTCGATTTTGGAGAATATTTTAAGTTAAACACATTTGTAACTTCACTGATTTCATAAAGGAGGGAGGTCTGAGATGAATAGAATGAAAAAAACCCTTTAAATGGGGCATGTCACAAAGCCTTCAACACAACCTCCTCTCAGAAAAATAATATTATAAATGTGTCGAAGTTTAACGTTAGAAAAAGGGGGTTTGTTCTATCGCCCTGGTTCAGCAAATATTATACTCAAAATTTAATGCTACACAACACACACCACTGATAATTTTACATCACTCATTACTTGCACTTACTGATGAGATGACAGAAATTTAATCAGTGAAACAGGAGATGATTGGAAACTTCAAACTATAACTTCCTCATTGTGTCATCAGCTATCTTTGAGATTCTTAGTTGAGATCACAGCACACATGCAGGCACTTTGATGAAAGATGAACCCCCTTATCTGGTAGCCCCAGGCTCAGAAGCGGCCTCATCCTAAAGCAATTTTATGTAATATTAATGCATAAATAAATAATACAGTGTTCCCTGCTACTGATTTACAAATATGAGTCAAGAACATTTACTTAACGCAGATATAGCCAAGTTAGCCGAGATTTACCAAGTTTCGTCCAAAATAACTTTGTTTTAAGATCATTTAGTTTTTCCGAGCATGAAATCAGAGCCACTAAGTTCTAACAGGTTAGAGACAAACTCCTATCATCTTTATGTTTTACGAAAAGTTCAATGGATCAATCGATCTGAAATTGAAAGTATATTCCACAAAATACTTAGTACGTGTAGGATAAAATACAATAACGAAACGTTTGTCAATAAAATAAAATATGAAAAAAGTCAATCTAGTTTCAGTAACATTTAAATTATTCAATTTCTCTACTTAGAGTTCAAAACGTATTTAAAATATAAAGTTCTACCATTTACCCTTGATTAAGAACACAGACATTGAAAATTGTAAAAAATATTCCAAAATATATTTTTTTTTAAGAATCAATAAGTTGCTTATTTGGTTATTTACATTTTTTACTGTTTACCAGATAAATTAATTTATTTCGGATTACAAATGGCATGATGTAGTCTAATTCACAATTCACAATTAAATAATAGCAAGTATTGAAGAATTTTTTAAGACCCCTTCTCACTCACAAGGATTTTTGTAATTTTCTCTCTATATTGTTTCTTTGCTGTCTAAGTCCTTTATTTCATATATATATATATGTTAAAAACAAATAAAATGAAAAAAATCTGCGAGGCTACAGCTCGTTGGGTCAACTAGTATACATAATACCTCAGAATGTAAAATTGTTTTTGTAATTGAGAGCTTTCTTCTCAGACCAGGACAATATAGAATAGAGGAAATAAGACAGAAGTTCATTTAAAAGTACATAAAGGGATAGGCGAACCTACGAACCGTCATTGCACAACCATTTGTGATTGTGATTTGTTATTTCATGGCAGTTCTAATAATACCTTTTGATTGATTTACTTGTAAATCCAAGGATTAGTGGCCTCATTATGTTGCAGTATAGTAATTGATTTAATTTATTTTTCTGATTTTTAGGGTTTTATATGTTTGTTTAAAAATCAGAAACCCTTAGATTTCATCTGTGTTTGTTCCTGTTGAAGCTAGACATGAAATTTTACATATAGGTCTCATTTTAGGTGAGAAGAAACAATAAATATAGTAAGCTCCATAAAACATGAGCAAGTATCATTAATTATTTAATCAGTTGGTACTAAAAAGGAAAAGAATTGTCTATAGCAGAGATGAAATTAAAGATGTAGCCGTCTCGATTACCAAATTATTATTTTTGTTTTGTTTTTTGAAACTACAACTACACCAAGTCATTAAAACTGGCATTCACATTCTGTTCAAAACTTAAAATTCACCCGATGTGCTTTTTTAAAGGCATTGTATTTTGCATAGTAGTGTCATTCGATACCCCGATGATGCTAAAAATAAATCATCCTGACCAAAAATAATGAAGGGTGATTAATAAATTAATTATTAGTTAAAAATTAATTTTTCTGACATATAAGGTAAAGTTGTGAACAAGGTGTTAATGAGACTTTTAATGACTTTTTGCAACCATACTTGGAAAAAACAAAATGTAAATAACGCATTATTATCTTTAATTTGATACTCTACTCAAAACTATGGATTTTTTTTTTCAAATACCAACTGATTAATTAATTAATTAATGGCTCTCTGGTGTTTTGTGGAGATGGCTATATGTTACATGACATTATCAAACAGGACCTCCAGGTTACATTTCATGTCTCTAGCTTGAACAGGTGGATTAAAAAATATCATAATAATATACACACAATTGAAAACATGGTTTTGATTTTATGATATTTAAACTGAGAACTAAAAAATGAAATAACAAAACTTGACCATTCATTGAACTCTTATGGATTAATTCTAGAGAACCAGGGATTTGATAATGAATTGTCTAGAACTTTCCTACACATAAAACGAGCACAATAATGGGGTTATTTTTCTTGAAATGTTATTTTTAATTTTTTATTATTTAGATGATTTCTTTTATTATCCAATAGAAGTAGATCATATGATCAGTCGCCTTATTTATGAACTTTTTTTACCCCCTATTATTGTGTGACATTGGTTATAAATTAAATTGTATTTATGAAATATATATAAACAGAATAAAGAACTTACAAAGTAAAGAAAAAATTTAGATTTAGAACCAGGTTCCGAGTTTTTTAAATACATATTAAACACATAGTAAAACAATGTCAGTCACTGAAAATCTCCTTTTCTACAACAAAAAACTTTGCAAATATCTAAAATACTAGACAAAAAGAATTAAATAGATTCGCATGACGGTAAAATAAAAACTATTTTTTGAAATTGGTCCTTATACACAGGTAAAACATCAGAACATTAAGTCTTAAATTGCTTCTGAGCAGTGACTTAAAAGTTAAGGAGATAGAATGGTCACTTAACAGAACCGGGGCAGACTTTTTCCAGGTTTGTTTTTCCTACACTTCTAGTTGTTATAATATAATAACAGTGATGCTTCTAGAAAAAGCAATGAGAGCTAGGAATAGAAATCTGTATTTAATCTCGATGAGCTGATTTCAATAGTTTTATTTTTATAAACCTAATAGACTTAACCTATCGAATTATAAATGTTTGTTTATTTTTTGTTGAAAAAGCTATTTTTAGTCGCTGAGATGATTTAATGAAGAAAACAAATTAATTATTGTTTTATTAAAATACTGAACGGTTTTTTCACAATGAAATTTTGAACCAGTGACTATTTTGAAATTGTTTCTGCCTCTAAAGTCCTTTTTTTTGTTTACAAATATTAATAATAATTACAATAAATAATATTACAAATATCTTGTCTTTTATATAAATATATTGTTCTATCTGTTTACCACAGATTTTACATTTTGGTTAAAGGTTTCTGATTTTGAGAAAAAACAACAAAACCCTAATAATTTACCAAACTCGTGATGTTCTTATAATTGATAGGCCTAAAGCTAAACATAGAGTTAATATATTATATATATATCAAAATTTCGTTGTTTTGAGTAAACTAATAATTTATATTTAATGAATACTTTATTCATAATCAAGAGCGATAATGTTAGTCCTATGCTTTTAAACTAGATATTAGCATAAGATTACTTTTAATGTAAATATTGGAAATAAATTGCTTTGAAATCTGAGAGCTAACCAAAAGATATACAGCATTTCCAAGGGTGCTGTTCTATATACCTTTAATATTTCAGAGAAGATTGGAAGACAGACAAAAATGATCACCTCAAAACTGCTTAGGTTTCTCCTTTCAGGCTCGGCATCATATGGACAATCAACTGTATTTTTTTATTATCAGGCTGCAAGGGTTTAGATAAAAGTCAAAAGGGAGTGAAAAAAGTACTGAATGTAAAATATTATAAAATGAAAACAGAAACTAAATCAAACATAATGATCAGTTTAAAAAAACTTAAATTTTTAAATATAACATAAAGATACATTACATTACACTACATGGTGTGTTCACTTGGTCATTCTGACTATTGTGATTTTTGGCTCTATTTTCAACATCACTTCCAACCCAAAATATAAATTTGAATCAATGTTTTATGGGGCAACAAAATGGTCTTGTCAATCACTTCACGGTCGACTTTGACTCTTAGTCCTACAGGAACTTTTTTAGTTGATAAATAGAAGTTATTTACTGCAATTTCAAGTTTATTATATTATTTTCAGATCCTGATGATGAGTTACTTGAGAAGTATATGAAAAAGGTTATGGAATATGTTTATGGGCAGATAGAAGGGTATGTGTTTTTTCTGTCTTATATTTTCTTTATATTAAAGAGTTTAATCATTTCATATGATTGAATTTTAGATTAATGTATTGTTGTGATCCCTACATTATTAAAATATATTTTCTTATAATTTATTATTTTATTTATTAAGAGGTAAAGTAAAAAGAAGAAAACTTCATAACGAATAATAGTTCAAGTTAAAATATCTCAGAGCTAAATGTGTGGATCTTGTACATAAAGTTATTATTCTAAATGTGTCATATTTACAATTGACTATTATATTGTAAAATAATAAATACCTACTACAAAAAACATGAATATTCTGTGCTGTTGGGTGGATATTATCTTCCTTCTTCTGGCTTGTTGGTCTAGACTCGGATCTCGAACTGTGCGGCTCTTTTTTCAATTCACTCATGTCCACTGACTAACTAAATCTAACTGATTGACAAAACTAAGCTGTAATTAATTTGCTAATAATAAGATACATTACAATATATATATATATATGTATGTTATGGCTAGTAGCAAGGCATTGTTAAGCCTAATACCACAGGGCCTAATGTAAACAAACCCTGGGTATTGATAGAGGATGAGAACAGAATAAAGCCAGTTAACAATCGAACCTGTGTGCATTATTATCATCCATATTCTATGTTTTTCTTTGATCGTCTACAGCCGGGAGACGATAACTGGTGCCGAAACCCGGGAGCTAACGAGTGTTAAGATAAAACGATACGTGAGGCAACTAATTTGTTTTTTGCTTTTGCTTTACTTTTTGCTTCTTACTCTCTTTCCGTTTTTTTTTCTGTTTCATCCTTTTAATCAGGAAAAATGGTAGAGTTACGGCCGGCAGCCTTCGAAGTGCCACCTCCGTTACCGAGCGAAACGTTGCCGGAAGCTCATGCAAACTCTCTCGCCTGGATGAAGGTGCGAGCAGCGACGTCACAGGACCTGAGAAGGACGATAGTCGACCTGGAGCAATTCTCTGGAGAGCTGGGTGAGTTAAATCACTTTATTAAAAGCGGGGATAGAATTATGGAGAGAGTAGAAGCGAAGACAAACGAAGGCCTACTAGACCCAGAGGATGCGAAATCGATAAAAGCAGATCTGGTGTGTCGTATAAAAAGAAATTTATTGTATGTACCTGATACAGGTGAATGAGGACACCCCATGGGCCGTGGTGAAGGAACGATTGAAGAAGGCTTACGGAGGAGGCCGTTGGACATCGGAAGAGGATATCTTTCAAATGTTTAGGGAAACGCGACATCCGGGTCAAACGAAAGGCCAATACGCCGGGGAACTATTGGCACGGTTCAACAATATTACCCAAAAGATGAGGGAGACGATTAACCTGGCGGAAGTAGAAGCCAGGATGGCCTTCTTGTCGACCATTCTAAAAGTACAGCTAGCTAGGGAGACGGGCAAGTGGGATAACTTACTGGGGGACCGATCGTTCGTGGAGTGCGCCCAAGATATGATGGATGCTAGAACCCGTGAAGAGGAAGTCAAGCAGGGAGCGGAGGAGAGACGTTGGTCCAAAGTGACGCACCGTAGACCTAGAATGCCGCAGCAGATTTAGAAAAGAAGGGAGCCACCGAACGTTGAAAGAAAAAGGACGATGGCAGAAGGGAGGAGGCCAGGCCAAGGAATACCTAAAACCGGAGTAAGGAGGGAGGAACGGTGATGCCATGGATGTGGGAGAGTCGGACACCTGATGGCGCAGTGTCCGCGCACGAAATGCTTCGAATGTGGGATGGAAGGGCTCCGCGCCAGGCAGTGTCCGTACCTTTACCGAAGAGTGGAGAGGTATCGGCCAGAACCTATGGAAGTAAATGAACAGGGGGTGTGGGGGAGAAATAGGGTCCCCTCCGAATCATCGAAAACGTCGATGGCCTCAGAGACGGAGGAATAAGAGGATGAACCCGGGATCAGAAGAGGCGACATAGGAGAGGATAGCAGGGGTCACGGTAGGGGCAGGCGGCAGAGCGCGGGCGTGGAAAGAAAAATACAAGTGGTGGCCTGAGGAGCGGGCTGGCAGAGGGGTGACCGCACGTTAACAAATTATAGTGTGAGTGGAAATTACGGTGGTATACCCATTATCCGAGTGGCGAGAGGGGTGAGGTGTCTGGTTGACACAGGGAGCTCCTGTACTATCCTAAGCAGAACGGCGGCGAGAAAATTATGCGCCGAGGGGAGGGCGTCGCAGATCCGACCATGCGCCTGTAAACTAGTCACCCTGGGAGGGCCTTGCGAAGTTGAAGGTGAAATAGCGATGGGGTTGGCTAGATGGACGGATAAGGAAGAGAAAATTACAATACATATGGTAGAGAAGATGCCGCGGGAATACGAGGGTATTATTGGGTGCGATCTCCTGGGAAAGGTAGGAGCAAAGGTGAGATGCAGAAAGGGGATGTGGTCCATCAGAATAGGAAGAAAATCTTACCAACGTATGAGGACCCTAGAGCTCGGAAAGGAGCAAATCGGAGCAGTCAAGCGAGAGGAAGACGGAAAAGCAAATTGGGCAAGAGTATGCCGACATTTTCTTCAAAGAGGGGGATAAACTTGTCATAACGGGGGAGACGGTACACGATATACCGCTCCAACAGGATCGTATGACGTATGTCAAGGAAAGGAGATACCCGCAAGCGTTGAGACAGCATATTAGGGGGGAGATAGAGCAGTTGAAGAGGCAGGGAATCGTAGTTGACAGCACATATCCATACAATAGCCCTCTGTGGGCCGTAAAAAAGACAGGAGTAGTCGGAGAAGAAAAGTACCGAGTAGTCGTCGACTACAGGAAACTGAATGACAATACCGTTGACGAAAAATACCCCATTCCTCGATTCGAGGACATTCTCGACCGACTAAGTGGAGCAACTATATTCAGCACACTCGATCTAAAGGCGGGATATCATCAAATACGGATGCATCAGAGAGATCAGCACAAGACGGCATTCACATTTGAACGCGGGCACTACGAGTTCACCAGAATGCCTTTCGGGCTAAAAAATGCGCCGATAACTTTCCAAAGATTAATGGACGAACTCTAGAGAGGCATCGAGGAATCTTACTGCCAGATATATATGGACGATCTCCTAGTTTTCAGCCGAAGCAAGGCATCAAAACACAGAGACGATAACTTATATATATATCTTTCTACTGTAAACTTTGGATGGCATGGTTACAGGCAAGTAGCCAGGAATTTGCTAAAGAAGGGATATTTATACCCCCAACAAGTTTTCCCCTCTTCATTTTATAGCACTTTTAATTAGCTAGATGAAGAGGAGGTTACTCTACCCAATATAGCCAAAAGCGGTTCTTATACATAAAGCGGCCAATATGGCCAGGGCTGTGGTCTCCAATGTAATGTTTCCTTTTTTTTAATTAGATTTTTATTGAGTATTGTTGGTGGCCTGTCTCCAACTTTCTCACCTCCACGGTTTAATTGCTGGACTCCCACTAAATTGATAATTGGAATCATATATATGCTATTGAGTCACATAACGTCAACCATTTGTATTGTACCTGTCACTCTCAGCATACCTTCACGTTTTTTCTAAGGTGTATAGGTTGACTTTAGTCTCTGTTTAGTTTTTTGTATTTGTGGATCAGTCATTTGCCTCAATAAATAAAGATGTATTTTTTTTGGTAAGCTGCTGACCTGTTTTGGCTTTGTTAAGGTTCTGGAATGTATTCATTTGTATTGGATTTTGTTTTATGAAATAGGTACTTCAGTACATATAAGAGATTTCTCATTTCAAAAATAATTTATTTGATTCAATATCATATCTTTAAAGGATAACATATGAGATATGCCTGAATGGATAGACAGAAGACAAGTATTTAAAAAAAAATAAGCTATATAATTAATATCTAATTACATTTAAAACAGTGCATTTATTTGTCTGTTTTGTTCCTGAAATATATTTGCCCAACCAAATTATGTTTTAGAAAAGAAATGAGAAGTGTAAGATCATTGGAATTACTCTCTGAGCTCGAAGATTGTCTAACTGACATCTTACAAAGCAAAAAGGTAATGTTTACAAATATTAAATAATTACAATAAATAATAATATCAAATGTTTTTTTAATTAGGTTTTTGGATTCTAATTTATTAGGATACTGGTATAGTTATAGAGAATAAACCAGGTCGGTTACATACATTACACGATCCCATCAAAAGATTTCCGATTTTAACACCTGAAACACATTCAGAAATAGGATAGTTGAAGTCGGAATTATTTATTCATATATTGAATATCTAAAATATATATAAAATGAGTTGTTACTAAAGTTAATTTGAAAATTTCTTTACTGAAGAACATATGATACACACAGGTGTGTATTTATCAACCTTCTCTTAAATTGTTTTCAGTGACAAACCATATTGAATTCTTATCAGCAGTTTATTATTTAATTAGCTTTAAAACTGTTTTGTAAGTCTATTGATAATCTAATTGAGTCTATTTTATGTGTTCAGGAAATGGAAATCACATTTTCATCAGGAATGGAATCGGTTCCAGCTAAACAAGAAGTCAAAGAAATGTCTGCAGTGGCTTCTACATCTCAAGAAGATGGAAATGTAATATATGCTTTGTTTATGCAGTAACTGCTTACTAAAAACTTGACCATTTTGGTGTTGATTAATACTAAAATCTTAGTTACATGTACAATGTTTTGCTACAAAATTGACAGTTTTTCTTATTTATTTATTACTGTCTATTTATTATGTTTTAAAAATTTGTTTTGATCTAATTTTTTTTTCATAAAACTTAACAAAAATTGACATAATCTCTCATATTTTATGACAATTATGCTGCTTAGCAAATCAATTCAAATAATAATAATTTTTTCAATGTTAATATTTTATAGGCAATTCCCCAAGGTACTTCAAAAGACTCTGAAACAAAGAAACAAGCGGGTAACCATGTTGATTATTATAAAATTGAGTCAGCACCTGATGTTCTCACTTCATTTGTCTATGATCATTCTGTTCAACTTCAAAACGGAAAGGTAACATTTATATTTTTAACTACTACTTGTTTTATTATTGTTGCTAATTTTTGTCTGTTATATCATTAGTTTTATAATTATCAGCCAAAAGAAAAAAGATTGCGACAGAGCCAGGATTCGAACTGTGGATCTGTGGTCAGGCAATGACAATCCTACCCAAAGATCAGGGACTTCTAACTTTTTTTCTTCAACTAATAGCCAAGCTACTTTATGTATTTAAAAAAATATATTGTGTGATGTAAAAAAAAATTATAATCAGCTCAAATTTGTTTTCACTGCACCACTAAACAGTCTATTTCTGGCCTCTTACTTGTTTCTTTCTGCTGATTCTGTTTCACCAATTCATTCTGATATAGTTGCATAAATTAAATTTTTTTTTGTTTCCAGTATAGTAACTATGTAATATTGGAATTTATTTGGATCATGTCCCATCATTTACTATATACTTCATACGTTCACTTCATATGTAATTCATTCCGATTATAATAATAATCAATTCTAATGCCATTAACCATATATATTATTCTAATATTTTCTTATTACTTTTAATAATAATCATTATTTTAATTATTTATAAAAACTTTATATTCAAACTTTTATAACTTTTACTTTATCTCAGGGTTCTGTTAATTATTTTAGGAAACTTTTGGCAAAAGGAATATTGATTTTATTATTACAAACATTTACAGCTAAAAATTGACATACAAACATAATCACGTACTTATAATTTCGTATTATGCTGGCCAGTGCTTCTCCGTGTTGCTATATTCGTTGTTCATCTTCTAATGCTTGATCTGATTTGTCTTCATGCTGAGTGAAAGTAAAAATGTCTCGCTGTCTTCATGCTGAGTGAAAGTAAAGATGTCTTGTCGCATCTGGTGAAAAATGAAAAAGGACCATGAGGGGCCAGCTTGGGTACGCTACCTCCTCTAACGGTGTCTGCTCAACGACTAACTACGAACGACCCTCTGGAGGTTCACCCCTCCCGCTTCTGTCCGATGCCTTCTTGACCTTCAATCTCAAAAACATGAAGCACGGATAGCTACAAAATTCTTCAACATTCGTTTTTTCCGAGATTTTTTATATAAGCACCATTTAAAATCACCATTTTAAAATATCATAACAATATAATAAGCATTTAAACCCAACAGTAATTATTTGCTAGTATCTGATAAAACTATCATCTCTGACCTTCTTAATATCACAGTATCATGAGCTGAAGAATTTAGTTGAAAATTGTTGTTATTGGGACTGTAAAAAATCTATTTTTAGCCTCTTACTTGTTCTATACTGCACTAAATTTGTTTCAAAAATTTAAATCTTCTAATTATGTATGTATGTATGTATGTATGTATCTAATTATGTATATTAATAATTTTCATTAGTGTGTTTCATCCTTACTATATGTATTTATTTCACTTACACTTCACACGAAGATGTATACTTTTTTAATATGTTTTATAATCTATTATTTTTTAGGTTCAAAATTTGGAATTAAAAAAAAAGGCTAAACATAGAAATTCTTTTTTAAAGTAAGTATATTATTAGATAGAAAAGAACCTTTTCTTTTTATTTTAAAATACTTAAAAGCTGATATTCTTAGATGTAAGTAGAACCTATGCAAATTTTCAAATATATATTATGTTATTAGCTAAAACAAAAGTAGTATTATTGACCAAAAAACTTTATTTGTTTAAATATTAAAGTGACTGAAAACTGTTTTTTCTAATTAAAATAATTGTAGATACAATAAATGTTAATCAAAAAAAAAAAACCCTATTAAAATCAGACTGATCAGTTAAAAACATTTTTTTTAAAAATATAATGCTTAAAAAAGTTTCTTTTGTTTTATTCATATTAATATTTTCTTTATTTAACAACAAACTGATCTCATTATTTCTGTCATTAACAGTTGCTTCACAAAATGTTGCCGTTCTAAAATTGAAGATGAAAATGAAGACGATGAAGATCTGGAATTGATGTAATTTGCCCAGCAGGTTTTACATGGTATTTATTATAGTTTATTATTGACATGAACCTAATCAAATATTCATTAGATTAATTAAGTAAGTAATGAGCAAATATTAATATCTTATTCATGATTCTGAAGGTCACAAAGCATCATTTTGATTCACTTTGATGAGCTTATGTAATACACATTTGTGTATTATGTTCTTTAACTAGACTTCATTTGATGAAATGAATCCCTGAAGTTGTCTTAACAAGCTCCTGCTTCCTTCTTGTGATTCTTCTCCAAGCAAGGAGTCTGGCACTAGGGATATTGGTATGGTGGTAGAGATATTGTAAGGACTGGATTTACACTCAAAACTTGAAAAGCTTAAGCTTAATGGTTCTAATTCGGAAAAGCCTTTTTTGATAGTAATTTTTCATACTATCAAATTTTCAACCAATTAAGAAAATGTTTTATTTAACTGAAAATTGAATGTGCGTTAACATTTATTTCATTGATAGGGTACTTGTTGTTGAGTTATTCCAGAAAAAATGTAACTAAATGGTAGATTTTTGAAATTATCCACAAATCATATATGGAATCAATGCGGTATAGTTCATCTTAACATGATTATACGAGTACAAGAAACCAGATGCTCAAAGTTTTAACTGCAATGTGTGGTATGTTTGAGCAACTGAATTTTCTAGGAAATATTAAAGAGAACATTTTTAAGAATGTAATCTAGATCTGGTATGAACTTCAGGAATTCATTTCATCAAATGAAGTCTAGTTAAAGCACATAATACACCAATGTGTATTACTTAAGCTCATCAAAGTAAATCAAAATGATGCTTTGTGGCCTTCAGAATCATGATCTAGATCTACATCTGACTACACTTAGATCTAGTCAAACATCAACTTTTTCATGTTCCTATTAGTTCAACTTTATACTTATATCACAGACGGGTTCATATACTACTTTGAACCTTATAGCATATATTTCAAGGTGAAAATGTGAGTGAATTTTATCATAATGTAATATTAACCAGTAACAACATAGACAGTAGATTGTTTCAACTCAAAACAAGTTACATAGCTATTTTGTATGTATGTTTCTAATGTAGGGATTTCTCATTATAATGAGATGTATAATAATATTAGTTAGTTACTAAACAGGCTATTATAAATGCTGCTAAACTTTTAAATGCTTGTTAGGATATGTCCAAGGGTGTTTGAAAAATTGTGCAAAGGGGAAAAATTGAAGTTCATTTTTGTTTATTTAATATACACATAACTTTCTTTACAAAATAAATAATAATAGTTATCGCTAAGAATTTTATTTTACAATAGCGCTTCTACCTACAGTTAATAGTGCATAAGAGTGTCAGTTTGGTATTAGATCAGGCCGATTTACATTTTTTTTTATATATTGGGTGATCAGAGAAGTTGAATATCGGAGGATTTTACTTGATCTAAAGTTAATCAAGAGGGTCTGCTCCATGTTGGTTTCTTTGAGTTAAGCAGCGTTTTAGAATAAAAACCTTAGTTAATATTGTTAAGAGTAACTCCAAAAATAAACTCCTATATATTATTGTAAACTGTAAGAAAATAAATTTTCAAAAAGGTTGAAAGCCTTTCCACATTTCTTTCTTAATTTTGCCTATTCAGGGATTCTCTGGGCGAAAATTTAAACAAATATCAAGTATAAATAACATAAAATTATTTAAAAATACAAATTGGTAACAAGCTAAAAAGAAACCAACACACCTAAGAATGCTAACATCATTAAACTCATTCAAGGTTTAATCATTCTATATCTGAATTGGCAACATTTCTGCAAGTATAGATAATTTCTACAAATTGGTAAATTAATAGGTCGCTCCATAAAAATTAAAACAAACCGCTTACAAAATTATCACACATGTTTGAGATCCTATAACTTGTTCAGCTGCAAGCATTATTTATTTCCCATCAGTTGTTCTATATTAACTATGTATATTTATATTTTTTAGTTGAGGGGATTAATGCTGTGAATTTCTATACTGTTTAGAATTGCTTAAGAAATATACTGATTAATTTTGTTTAATTTCAATATTTCAGGTGGTCTGATGAATGATTAACCTTGTCAATAACATTTTTGAATCTCCCCTTCACAGGCAGCCACATTTTTGTTTTACTTCCAGATTTTTTCGTACTTAATAGAATTTTTAATATTCAAGAGTAATATTGTTTTTATTAAAATGTTAAGATCAAAGCATTCCAGCTCAGCAATTTCCATAAATTTATTACATTGCTTTATATATATATATATAATTATTCATTTTATTAACTGTTTATTTGCCATTTAGTAAATTTGTTCCACTTTTATTTTTGTATATATTATATCTGTTTCTCAAACCAAATTTTGGAGAATTTTAACAGGAATATTAGATGACCCGCATATAGATACTACATATTATTAGTCTTATTCCAAAGAAGATTAGAACAAAATGTTTTTTTTTTATTCCTGTAATGTTACTGTACAAGTTTGAAATTGATTTGACTTTTGTTATTTATTTATTTATAACTGTTGAAATATTATTTGGTATTCATATCTATCATAATATGGTAATCTTACATGGTTTATTGTTTTGTTTTTTTCTATTTAAGCTGTTTCCTAATATTAATTTATATTAAGATGATATTTCCAAAATCCAAGCAGTCTTAATAAATATTCAGTTTTGTTTGCACTATGGTATGTTTCTTAATTTAATATTTTTAAAAATTATTTTCTCATTTAAAAAAATATATTATTATTTTAAAATGATAATATTACCTACAACATATAATAAATGCACCAGTAACTTTTTTTGATGTAATTAGTTAATTTTCTGGAGATCACTGTAATTTCTTACGCATAGTATACTGATGGAGCACTGGTGTTTGTTTCTTAAATTAAATTTAAGATATTATTGAAACTGTGAAATGATTTATAGTTTTATCATTTAACATACAATAGCACTATAGTACTCTAGCTTATTAGATATATTTAAATTAAAGTTATCACATTACTATAAATTTTAAACTTATCAATGACTGTAACATTTGTGATATGTTTCTAAAAGTTGAAAGTTAGTTTGAAGATAAATTCAAGAGCTATGTTATTTTAACCTTTTTTGTATTTGTTACAAAACACTTAGCTTTAAATAGTTGTTATATTAAATTAAAAATTTTGAAAGTCATGGTACACAGGTAACCTGTATTAAACTCAAGATTTCAAGGCATTTGAAAAGTATTATACATAAGTTAATTTCATTACATTGAAATTAATGCAAGTCTAAATAATTGCATAAATATTTCTCAAAAATGAATAAGTGCATGGTGTTAATTTACACCAGTTAGTTACCTAAAAAAATTAAATGGATAAAGCAATTGGCTCTTCATTTATGTTTTTTATGTATCTCACTTTTTGGACAAGAACCTTCAATATTTAATAATTTGAGTTCTTGCTAAAAATTATAATTGCTATGGTAAAATTATTAATATTTGTATGTACTTTATTGATTTATTTTTTATAATAATATCACCATCAAATTTTAGCAGGGCCAGTCTTGAAGTCTATTTTGTATCCTGAGATTTACAGTTTAATATAATGTTTTGCAGAAATACGAGTGTTAATCTATCCCTAATAAGAAAAAACAGTTTTATTTATATGTAACCAATAATAATATTTATAACATTCTCCTTATTGTATTTATTCTGTCTACTGACATTTCAAATCATATGTGGTCCTCATCAAAGAAATTTTGCAAAATAAACACTTCTATAGTTTCCTGGCCTAGAAATTCTTTATTCAGTTGTAGAAATAAATAAGAGAAAAATTAAAATGTCATGGTGTGCATATTATTATTAATGAATATACATTTATTTTAGGAACATGAAATGATAAAATTTTTATTTTAAAGTCAACTGTAACATATCCAAAATGTCAGTAGATACAACATAGAAAATAAAATAAGAAAATTTACTTTAACAAGCAACCTAATGTAATTGGTTTATTAGATTTGTCTTCGGGCCTCTGCGGGATGAAATTAGGATGATATTAGGATGAAATTCTCTCCTACCTAATAACTGCAGTGGTATCCTTACGAACCTCCAATACCTCCTCATCACCCAGACAGACACTTGGAAACTACCCTGCTCCACAAAAAAAGTGGTGCACTTGGAAAAATTCAAATATTTGGTTCCTTATAAAACTATTTTGGCTTTCAATCCTTTTTTAATTAATGTTAAACGTTTTCAGTGATAAGGGGGTATAAATATGAAGGAAAACCCCAATAAATATTTAAAAAAATTATACAGAAATTTCTGATCACGAAAAAAAAAATTCTTCTGATTAGTAAAACAAAAATTTGTTTTATTAAAGGATAAGATAATTCCTCCTCGGTCTTGAATCACAGCCTCAAGTCATGCTTCTTATCAAGTTTGCTGCAACCTGTTGATTCGGGTCCACCCACTTCTCTACTAAAGTAGTTCTTAACTCTTGTAAGTTACAGGGGGGTTGACCTCCCATCTTACACGTCTGCCAAGCTTGTCCCACATGTCCACTTGTCCCGTATACTCACATAATTGAGGTATTGCAAAACAAACCTTACCACTTGTGGTCACACATTATCTTGCATGAAAATGAAATTTTTGCCAATAAATGGTGCAAAAGGGATCACATACTCCTAGATAGTTTCTCTAGCATAAAAATCGGCACTAAGAAAAGACCTCCTAAACAAGTGGAGCTCTGTATTTGCCACCTAAAAAATTCCACCCCACACCATCTCTGACTGAACCACCTCCAAATTGAGCTCTCCCAGTGACATTACACTCAGTGTAGCACTCACCATGACTTAAGTAAACTCTCATCTGTCCATCTGGTGTATAAAGAGATCAGCATGACTCATCTGAAAACAGCACATTGCTCCATTTGTTTTCAGTTCACATAAAGTGTTCCAGAGCAAATTACAAATGATATCTACAATGTTCCAAGGTCAACAATGTCCCTGCCCAGATGGTGGTCTCTGAGGGTTTAAACTCTTCAGCTCTTTCAGGTAAACCCAATGCATGGGCTGCTTATCTTTGGTTTTGACCTTGTCGAATAGTCTGTTTGACTATAAGGAACTAGTTTTTTACTATGTATTTTCAGATGACTGGATGGAACCTTTTAACTTCTGTCTTCTTTTAACAGTTTCTGCACATATTGCTACTCCCCGAGTTATACAAAGAATTTGCGCAGTCTCAATGGCAGTTGAAAATCAATTTTTTAAGCGTGTGTAGCACAATAAACCAGTCATCTCTTGACTGTGCCCCTTGCTGCCTGAACTGGGTCTGTGTGTACACAAATCTGTCATGAGACAGATCATGGTAACATGTAATTGGACTCTAAACAGCAGTTTCAGGTAAACCCAATGGATGGGCTGCATATCTTAGGCTTTGACCTTGTTGAATAGTCTGTTCGACTACTAGGAACTAGTTTTTTATTATGTATTTTTAGATGACTGGATGGAACCTTAGTTAGTTTTTAATAATTTTTATTTATCTTGCATCTATTAGTTTAAGGGCTTTCTTATAATTTAGCATTGTATTTTACTGACATTCTTGTTGTTTTTATAACTACCCATCTATCTATCTGGTGCTACAACCTTAAAAGAGGCTTGGGCTGCTTCAGCATTGAGCTCCATTTTTCACTGGTAAGTCAGTGCCCTTCAGTTATTGACACGTGTAGCAACATTACTGAGCCCCAATTAACCATCATACATGAGCAGTGGTCTAAGCATGGTATGAAAGATCAACACGGCAACATCCAGTTTCAGGTGCGATTTTCTATTTATAATGAGCTATAACACTGCTAGCCTACAATATGCCTCGGTAAGGTTTTTATTGATGTGACTCTGTCAGGTTAAATGCTGATTCAGATGGAATCCCAGGTACCTTACATCTTCATTTTGATCATTCCATGGTACGGTTTCATTTTTGAGAGTTAGCTCAGGTGAATTGGAAGGGTGCCGGCCGCAAGGTGAAAATTTTTGCTATGCACTTGTGAGGATTGAGAACAATTTTCCACTTGGTAAAGTGTTCTTCTAGATCGTTCAGGTTAGCCTGCAACATACTATGTGTCACGACTATGACTTCATTTTAGTAAAATACACTGGTGTCATCAGCGAACATAGCTATATTGATGTTGTGGGTGAATGAATAATATGATGCAGATAAAATTGAAATAAATGTGGTGGCAGAACAGAACCCTGTAGAGTACCCGCATCTGGTCGAAGAGAAATTGTTAACTCATACTGTTAAGATTCGTTCCTTAAAAAATTAATGATTTTCACCATAGGGAAGTAATCTTTTACAGAAAATGACAGAGAGAACTTTGTATTTACTTGGGAACAGCAATATACTTCTGTAGCTGTTATAGTTCAGAGAGCCCCCCCCCTTTCTTATGAAACAAGAGTATGACTGCTTTTATTCCAAAGGTAGGTATTCTTTTCTTTAGACATTGATAAACATACCCTCTAGAAAAATATAAACAGTAACAATGTTTAAATAGATCCAATGGTAAGTTATCGAGACCCAGTTCTTTATTGTGCCTCTAAAGGTTCTGTGGTTTACTCTTCTCTTTTTACTCCAACTAATGGATGTACAGACACTGATCAAAATTATTTCACTCAAGAACAGCTGTGTGGCAGTCATAAAAATGGTACTAATACCTTATACTCATTTATATATAACTTTGATTGCCGAACACATTTTTAGTATAATTAAAATTACATTAATTAATTTTATTGATTTTAATATTTCAATTACAATATAATTAGCAACTTTTTTTTATCAAAGAAAAAAAATTGAGATCTCTTGTTGGTTTAAGAAGAATTTTAAGGAGAGGGGGCAACCAATATCAAAATAAAAGATAAAAGGCTTCCCTAAAGAGCCACAAGATTCTACTGCACCTGTCACTGCTCCTCTCACCCCTAACACTCTTTTAGTTATTGTGAGCACTTCACAAGAAATCACTTAAGAAGACCTGTGTTTAAAGCAGTGGTGTGGAAAACTTCAATCATTTCAACTTTGTCTAGAGAAATATAGGTATTATACCTTTTTTTGTTGAGTTATTTTACTAGTATTTTCTGAATCGATGGGAGAAAATGTATTATACAATGAATTCTATCTGCCATTTATGCAAATAATTTTTATTTCGTAATATAGCCACTTTAAATGGATTGTTACAATTTAAGAAGAAATTTTCTAAAATTAGAAATATTATTCCTGAGGGAATGATTAATTTTTTTTTTTCATTTCATGATTCGGTTTCAGATGCAATAAAGTAGATGTGATCAAACTGGCATCCCAGAAACCAAATCTCCAATCTTTGCAAATTTCAGAATCAGAAATCTTTAGTTTTCGAACCTCAGGTTTGAGGGAATAAGTTCAATTTTGTATGCGAAGGTAACAGGGTTAGCTTCAAGTTATTGATTTAACAAATTGTCACAGATGAATTGTTTTATTTATATTTTTGATAACTGTCTATTGAAAAATTTAGGTATAGACATAGCCATAGTGTCTACTAGCTGTTTCAATCTTAGTCTGCTTAGAATGGTAATAATTTTCTGTAGCCTTATCTTGTTATATATATTTTTAAAAACGATTTCAACCAGTTCTGTATTTGACTGCAAAGATATAGTATTAGTAGCAATCCTGCAAGATATCAGCAGCACCTACCCACTTGCTGGTTCTCAACTAGAAATATTTGCTTGGCAATGTCATTGCAATTAAATTTAGCTAACATTCAATTCATATCAGGTTTTATTTATTCCAATGATTGTGTATTTTTATCATAGATAATTTCAGTTAACAATTTTGTAAGGTTGGTTAGCATAGAATTTTATTTATATAATATCATAGTTAATAAGAAACACCTTTGGTTTTCTACCAGATAGAAATTTTCATCATAAGATCTGTTCCTCTTACCATGTAACTGGCTGTTAAAGTGAAAGTTGGCTTTTCTGAGACAATTTTGTTTTGAAACAGCAACCTCTACTCTTCTGACAATAGCTAGTTATTGAAAAATTCCAGTGAAATAGCCTCTAGTTCTTGGTAGGAGAAAATGTCCATTGTTTAAGTGTGTGACACCCTGTGGGGCTAGCTGCTAACAATGTAGTCACAATCTTCACAGTGCATATAAAGCCTCAAGGTCACATCCATGTATATTATTTCGTATCAATTGATTTAAAAAAATTAACATAGTGATCTCACCATTTAACCATAGTCGGATTAATCCAATCTGACTTGCTTACCAATTCCAGAATTTGAGTTGGTCTCAAGATGGTAATTGTACTTTCTGTTGTAGGTTCAGTAGAATTACGTTGGTCACATGTTGACTGATTATGCCATGAGCCACCAAAACATGATTTTTCATGAAACTACACCGTATTTGACATTGTCCTCATTTGATGTGTACATAGTGAGAGCATCTAATACTCAATTTAGTTTCGAATCGGTAATGTTAATTTGAAAAAAGATTACCGTAAACTCGTTTTAATGTGATGATGGTTGATGCGATTGTTGTCTATTAAATTACTATAACATAAACGAAAGACACTTATTAACACGAAATATTAATGACCATTCACATTACTGGACCTGTAACCTGTTAGATATTACCCAGGAGGAATGACTGAATTCAATACCTTTACAGTAGAGACTACGTAGAGCTAGGTTATACCCAGGTGATATCCAAAAAGTTAAGAATCTAATAATCATTAGTTTACACATTGTCTACCATCTTAAATAAATGCTAAAATTGTTTGTACATTCTGACATGATTTAAACGTCAACTCTATGAGCAAACGCCCCCCCCCCACGACAAGAAAAGAAATCTTTGTCTATATTTATCTGTCTACACTTCGCACCCCAAAGCTCACGCGCCACTGGGCAATATTAAATCCTATTAGAAGTACTGAGAACAATCCTCTTTCAAAAGTTTCATTTTGGAGGATATATTTTAAGTTTAACACCTTTGAGATTTTATTGATTTCATAAAAGAGGGGTGTCTGGGATAAACAGAATGATAAAAACAGGACGGGGCTGGATAATAAGTCTTAGTCACAGGTTCCTCTCAGAAATAATACTTATTCTGAATGCATTAAAGTTTTAAAATAGGGTAACATTTTATTAGATTCAACATTTAATGTTAAGCAACGTTCGTCTCGCATTGTTTACTTCCTCGGGAAGACTATTAAAGGGAGCCAGTCCAATAACATAACGAGCAGTAGAGCCAAATAAAACTTATTTGGACAAGTGGTTTATTAGGCCTTTCTCAGAATATATCCTTGAATTTTATTCCTTCCTAAAAAAAAAAGTTTACAGTTCTGTTAAAAGGGGAAAAAAACGATTATAATGTATAGTATGTTATCTTTTGTTTTGTCTATAGTTAATTATTGTGACCACCGTCCATCTCTGTGTGATTAGAACCATGTTGATGTTACCAACAATCCTGTGAAACACCACTGATAATTTTACTTACAATTACTGTGAAATTTAATCAGCTAAACAGGAGATGATTGGAAACTTGAGCTTATAAATTCGTCATTGAGTCATCAAATATCTTTGAGATTACAGGTCACCACAGCAGATATGCAGGCGCTTCGGTGAAAGCTTTGAGGAGCTATTTTATGTAATATTAATGCATAAATAAATTATCCCGTAATCTCTGCTACTAATATAAAAATATAAACCAAGAATGTTGACTTAGTACATGTACTATCCAAAGTAGCAGAGACTTACCAAGTTCCGACCTAAATAAATTGATTTTCAGATTATTTGGTTTCCAAGCCTGAAAGGAGAGACTCTAAGTTCTAACAAGTTAATGACAAACTTCAACCATCATTATGTTCTAAAAATAGTTCAATAGTTCGAGCGATCTGAAAGTTGAAAATTTATTCCACGAGACCTCGAAAAGTACACATAGGATGAAGTACAACGCCAAAAATTTTGACGAAAAATTCTATATACTAATTTATTTTAAATCATGGGCAAAAATTAGCAAAACAAAAAAAACTATAGCTCCTAAGATCAACTAGTGTAACCGATATTACCCATCCTTCAAAAATGCTAGGGAAATGTAAAATTATTTTTGAAATTAAGTGCTCTCCCCCCAGCATAATCCGGGGCAGTAGGGATGTCATTTCAGATTAGCCTTAAGATCATGTAATAGTAAATACCTTAAAGCGACAAGCGAACCCACGGTCAGAAATCGCACAACCATTTGTGATTGTACTCTACCAAAAGGTGGAAGATTCTCAGGAGCAAATTATTGAAACGATTATTTAATCCACCGTTCCATCTAATCTAACTTTTGCAAATAGCTATTCTTGGCATCTCACATTATTAGCTGAGGTCGGAGTGGCCAAGAGCCCTAAGGCGTCAGCACCAATTTACTTTCCCAAGTGGATTGATTTACTTGTACCAAGCATATAGCAATCTCCCTAAAGCATTATTCTTTGGAATATATTTAACTTTAACGTTGCGCCACCGCCTTTAATGTGTTCTTTGCAGCTAAGAAACAAAAATAGAACTTTAAATCTAAAACAGCATGTGAACTGTGACTTGAGAAACATTCAAAGAAATGGAAACGAAGCTGACCATTTCCACGTTTGTTTGTTGTATACATTCTTGATTTTTCTTGTTGTTATAACTTTACTAAAATATAAGTTGTGTAATATAGGGTGTATTAACAACATACCTGCTGTGTATATAGAAATACTATTCTAAAGGCACCTCTGGGGGTGGGGGCATGTGCCCTTGCTCTAAGGCCCCAGTCCTTTGGTCTAGCTAGTTAGGAACCATTGTGGACATGGGTGTCCATACCATGTCTCTCCCATGTGTAGTATGTGTATCTGTAAATATCCAGAGTATAACTGATTGTTAATTACAGTGTGACAATCTTGTTGAATCCATTTACTATATTTACCACCTCTCTTCCCAATATAACAATGCCTTTATAATTTCATATCGATTAAATCATTTTTAGGACCGCAATTGTAGAATACTAAGCCAAATATTAGGGATGCAATTATCCCGGACCAGTTTGAAAGTAGAGCCTCTACATTTGGGCTAGGCAAAAATGATTAAAATTACCTGAATTTCTAAAAAGACAAATAAAAGAGGGTTCATTCATGGAGCGGGCGATAAGTAAATGATATTCACACTTTCTCGACTAGCAGCGAACTAAAAAATGAAATTATCAATCTAAACTACTCTTAGAACGGTTTTACGTAAATCAATTTATCCAGGGATTTGATGATAAATTGTCTGGAATTGTCCTAAAATACTTGTGCGCTAATGGAGTAATTTTTTCCGAAATGTTTAAAATTTGATTTTATCTAAACTCTTTTATTATCCAATGGAAATGGAATGTCATTAATATAAGTTGAACCTAGGATAAGTTGGCTTCCCTTATTTATTAAATATTTTGTTGTTGTTTTTTGCCACCTAAGATTAGGCTACATCTGTTATAAACTAAATTGTGTTACATTATCAGTAGTTTACTATATGCCAATATTTGGCCATTTTAGGTAAACATTTTATTATTAAGACTTTCAGTGGTAATAGTTTTGATCAAAATTAGGGTTTTGATACCGCTTCACTAGTGTGATCATATGATCATTGCTATGCTTGAACAGAGCATTGTGGGATGTGTTGACAAATAAAAGATATAGAATGTTATAACCCCTATAGATTTTTTTTTAATTTTCCTCCAGTTTATACTAGGCAGGTTATTTATTGGATTGTCATTAGTATATTTGCATTATTTTTAATTATATAACGTTTTCTAAAACAAGGTACATTAAAATAACATACAATTGAGTAATTAGAGGGGTGGGAAAGTACTTGAACAGGTGATACCTATAATTTCCAAAAATAGTTGTAAGATATTCATAATGGAACTTATTTTAGAATTTATTATTTATTATATTATTATTAACTTCGTTTTGTTTTTAAACGATGTAGGTCACTGGAAATCGACTATCCCAGAGACAACAACCCCCCCCTCCTACAAAAAAAAAAAGAAATCGGTTCACTCGACGTTCATATAAAAACTTTATTTGTTGGAATATCTTTGAACCTTTTCTTTGGATAAAAACCGAGTCCTTATCCAGGGCTGAAACATTAGAACATTACAACATAAATAGCTTCTGTTCAGTGACTTAAGAAGCTTAAAAGTCAGGGAGATGCTGGTTAGGTAACAGATAGGGAGCCGACGTTTTCCACGTTTTTCTCATATTTTTAGTAATTACTTAATAACAAAAATGATTAACCTACATTATATAGTTTAAATAAATTTGCTATGAAAAAATACCATGCAGTGTTGGTTAGCTAGGCAATTGTAAATTTTAGGTAATTCATAATCATGATTATTAATTTGTAATTCAATTGCAGTCAATTCATGCCTGCTGCTTATAGCGATGATATTGATCTGATTGGTTGGTATACCTATCATATGATAACCATGTATGTATTGTGCTGACCCAATTTCTTTTTTAATCCAAAAAAAATCATGATCTCAATTGATTAATTCATAAAAATTCATGATTAATACATAACATAATATAATAAGAAAGAAAGTTATATGTTGAATACCTAAAAATATAAATAAAATGACTTGTTACTAGAGTAAGGTTGAAATTTGTCTAATCTTCCATGTGAGTATACCTTAACCAACACATAAAATCGTTTTTAGTAACAAACCAAATTGCATTCTTATGGGTAGTTTATTACTTAATTAGCTTGAAAGCATTGTTTTAATTCTATCGACAATTTAATTGTGTTGACATTCTATGTTCAGAAAATGGAAATCATATCTGGGTCAGGAATGGATTCGGTTCCAGCTGAACAAGAAGTCCAAGAAATGCCTGCAGGGACTTCTACATCTCAAGAACTTGGAAATGTAACATATGTTTTGCTATGATTATTCAATCATCGTTTTAGAAAAACTTAAGATGACAAATTTGACTTTGATAATTGCTAAAAAACTAGTTACATATACAATGTAATACAAAATAATTGACACTTTTAATTTTTTACCTATTACTATCTATTATATTTTAAAAATTTCCAACTTCCATTGTTTAAAACGTGTAGCCCTTTGTCATTTAAAAATCATTGAATGTACATGATTTTGTTATGATTATCCCATCATAGTTTTAGAAAAACTTACCATAACAAATTTGATTTGGATTATTGCTCGAAAAATAGTTAAATATACCAAAAGGGCCATAGGCCTAGTTGTCGGCCAATAAACCTTTATGACCCCCCTTTCTTTCATCTATCTACATATACAATATAGATAGTTTTAATTATTTTGTAATTATGTTTAAGCTGGAAAGACTAATTTCTTTTATTATTGTTTTTTTTTTTACAAACTCTTAGATTTGAAATTAATGAATGAGGCAAAATAGAGCTAACCCCCCCATTGCAAACTGGTTTTTTTTTTTTTGACAATAAATCGTTCAGATTGACTGAAAATTACTATTTGAATTGAATTGCCATGCTGCATGATTGTCTGTAGAGTTCACCTTGCACTCTATCTAAGTCAATCGTAAATAAAGCCAGTTTGCCTCTCTCAATGACTGTTAATTATAAGTGAGATAACTGCCGAACTTTTTTTTTTTTTTTAGTAGTTTTAATTTTTTGTAATCCAAAGGTGAGCCCATAACCTAGTCCTGTTTATTTCTATTGATATTTTCACTGTAAAAAGACAATTGTATTTGCAAATTTACCCTCCTTCAAATGCATCTAAGTATGCAGCACGAGGAGAATTTGTAAATTGTAAATCTTGATCATTTTATTTTGATCATCAGTTGTAAAAAATGTTAATAAAAGGGGTTATGAAAAAAAAAAATTGTTGGTAGTTTTCAACAAAAAAAAAAGAAATTTTTTTTATCCCCTAAATAATAATATTTGTTTAAATATCTCACCTTCGGATTACATAAGGGACTTACAAACTATATTAAAACTAATCTTACATACTAACTTAAAACTAGAGCGTTCCTGCCTCGACTGTCTTCTGCCATTGATTGGGAAACGAGGCGGGGGAAATCGTGTTAAACATGAGGTTGGTCATATATTGCAGCGAATCAAAGAATTTGATATGTCTACGGTAAATAAATTTATACCAGTGCCCTGGTGCTCGGGTTCCCTAACACCGGCAAAAAATCACCTTGAGCTACTTTGGAGATACAAACATGTGGTTCTGTTCCATTTCTAGCAGAAAAGGTGGGTGGTAGTTGCCTGTCCTAGCCGTGATATCCCCAGCATAGTGCTCGGGACAGTTTCTTTGCTTGTTGCTCCGCAGTAAGTAGTGTGTTACATTCGTGAAGAGTAGCTTCGAAAACTTTCTGTGATTGCCAGGAGTGCTGCGAAGTTGCTCATGCCACTTTCCCGTCTTCCAAATTCGGAACATTAAAACAATATTTATTTTTTTGTAAACCCCTAAAATTTTTATTTTTACAATCTAAATTAATATAATATAATTGAGCTGTGGGTGTCTCCTTGCACTACATAAATGCATTTTAAGCAGGTTTCTGTAACAAATACTGTTTTCTGATTATTGTTAAGATTTTATATAATGAAAAGAGGACCAGTCGAAGTCGCTTATGCCACTTAGCCGTGTTACAAATTCGCGACAAAAAAAAATAGAATTCTTTTTTTTCATATCCCCTTGTTAAAATTTATATAGATATATCGTACAAAATATAGATTCTCAAACGAATATATTTACAGTTGTCATTGTATTTTCTGTAGCTTGGCTACATTTTATGCAAGTTCTAATATACAAAATAATAATGCTCTGCAATGTAATGATGTTCATTATACATGAATGGACTGAATTTACTGAAGGTGATGGGGCTCACCTTCTAGAAAAAAAAAGCTAGGCTAGGTAGCGCTATGTGTTTTCTAGATTAGAGATTGAGCAGTTAGATTGGTAATAGGAGTCGCTAATAAAGAGTTCTCGGTGACTTCTATAGACAGTTATGCAGCTTGCCAAGTTAACTCAAATGTTTTTTTCAACACTTATTTTATAGGGAACTTCCAAAGTTACTTCAAATGTTTCTGAAACAAAGAAAAAATTAAGTAGTCACGTTAATAATGATTCTAAAATTAAGCCAGCATCTTTAGTTGTATTTGATCACCAGGTGGTTTTATAATTATTGTCCAAAGAAAAAAGGTAGTAATAGGACCGGGAATCAAACCCGGGGTCTCTGATCAGGCAATGATAAAGACCAATTCTCACTAGAGATCAAGGCACAGTCAGCTCAAATCAACTCATGATCCAAGATTTCATCAGTAGTACTCACACTCCTGGTCAGGTCAATAATAGTTTACGCCCTTTCATTTTAGTTGCTCACCAGTTTATAGCAATAAACAATGATGTTCTCTAAACTAACTTTAATTTAAATTGAGTTGATTTTGGATGAAGGAATGTTAGATCAAGATCAACAACAACAATCTTGGGTGCATAAGATAATAAAGTATTTGCTTACCTTGTTGGAGTTTTTTTTTTTTGCGATTTCTATTCATAGTATAGTTTGGTGGTATTGGTAAAATAATTAAATACACAAATCACTATCTGATCTGAACGCTAGTGTGAATCGGCCTTAATCCGTAACACCTATCAGAAGATCAGGAAGTCCTGTGTTTAAATCCCAGCCACTATCTTTATTTCTTGAATAATATTTAAGCTACTTTATGTATCTATAAAAATATATCTAGCAATGAAAAATTAAAGAAAAAATGTTAATATGTTGTTTTAGAATCATATGACTACGGTGATGAGATAATGTTCCATGCTTTAGTTATATTCATTCCTAAATCTCCATGTTATTGTCTGATCACTCCCCAAAAGCCATATTTGTATGAAGTTTCAATATGTCTGAATTCGGATTCATGTGTATCAATATAATGGATTGTCATTGCATTGTTTCATAGTAAGCTTGAAGAATCACATTCCATATTTTGGATTACAGTTCAACATCATCAATCACATGCATAATCAAAGTTTTAACCCAATAGTAATTATTAATATTTACTAATGCCTATTAAAAGTATCCCCTTCAACCTTAGAACTATCACAGGCTAAAGAATTTATTTGAAAGTTGATGTCACTGGGGCATCACAGTGCACTTCCGGCCTCTTACTTTTTCCTTACTCCTGATTCTGTTTGAGGAATTCATTGTGATATAGTTACAGAAATATAACTAGTTATGCCTTATTGCGTATTCCAGTACACTAACCGTGTAATATTGACATTTATTTTGATCTCTGTTGGGTTTTCGATAAAGTACTTAACACAGTTACTGAGTACACTTTTATTCAACACCACATTGCTTCACCTTGATCAACTAACTATATACAACATACACAACAGGAGGTAGGTTACCTCAGTGGTTACATATCATGGTTACAACAATCTCCATGTCACATTATTTACTATATACTTTACAGCAACATGTTTATTTTGTTGCTATTTGTATTATTGTAATAATCCAGTCCATTGTCATTAATCACGTACATAATAAACGTTTCAACCAAACAGTAATGTTTTACTAGTACCTACTTGATAAAAGTAATACCTTGGGCCTTCACGATACCGCAGGCTGAAGAATTGAGTTGACAATTATTGTAGCTAGGACAATAAACAGTCCATTTTCAGTATCTTAGTTGTACTGTATGGTACTAAATTTGTTTCAGAAATTCAAATATGTACTTCTAATTGTGTATGTTTCAATTCAATACATAAACCTACTCTGGGAATTTCTTTTCATCGACTAGTTCCTTCCTTACTATATATATCATATATACCTCATAGCAACATGTGTGCTTTTTCAATATTTTTTATTACAATAATTTATTTTATTTTAGGTTGAGGATTCTGGCTTAAAAAAAAAGGCTTTTTTTGTAAAGTAAGTACATTGTCAGATCCATAAATCAGTGGCCTCACCATTTTATTTTCACTGCATCATAAATTATTTAAATCTATTTTTCTATAGTAAAATTTAGTTATGATTATTATTTAATAATTTGTATTAATATTTATAAACCAAATTTAATTAAAAACCTTAAAAGAGGGTATTTTCTGATGCGAGCTAAGCCCATATTGCCTTAGGCTACTATGAAAATTTCTCTAATGCATATTAAGTTAGTGAGCTGAAACGCTTGTTGGGACATCCGCTTGGGTTGATGAAAGCTTATTATCTCTTTTTCATCAACCCAAGCTACCTCCCAAAAACTGTTTCAACTCATTTATATACTTGCAGTTAACAGTCAACTCAAAGTACATCAAGTTATGAAAAAACAACATATTATTTTTATCAAAAATTTTCTTAGTTGAAATTTTGAGGTCAATAAAAACTGCTTTTTAAAATTTTTAAATACTTTCAGATAACTAAATTTAAAAAAAAAACTATTAAAATTATACTGTTCAATTATAGACTTAATTCTTAAAAATATAATTCAGTTAATTTAAGTTATGTTTTCATTTTTTTACTCATATTTACAAAAAAAATAAACAAATCTCATTATTGCTGTAATTAACAGTTTTTTCACAAAATGTTTCTTCCAACAAACAAGAACAAGAAAACAAGACAAAAATGAAGTCAATGGAGGTCGGCAACAAATGTCCTTTGCTCAGAGGGCTTTGCATGGTATTTACTACAGTTTATTATTAGCATGAACGTAATAAAATATACATTAGCTTAATTAAGTTGATAATGAGGAAATTTCATATAATTATAATATATTATTATTCATGATTCTGAAAGTCACACACAAAACATGTCTGTTTCATCAGCAATTTTGTTCTTTGTTAGCATCTTATTTTGGATGCCAATTTTATTGATTTTGACAATTGTATTGAATTTATTTGAGTTTAGATCATATAAACAAAACACTATTTAATCAACCTCTAAATCATAGAGAAATCAATATCTTAAATTTCTAATATATAAAATAAGTGATCATCTTTATAAAATATATAATGTTTCATTTGTCAAATGCATCTATCCTATAAATAATGATGCTACTGCAGAATATATGTAAGTGCATGTTGGTGTATGTGCATGATGTGCTTTTGCTAGAGCATTTTTTGATTATGAGTTCCTGGCAAGTTTTTATTTGCTGGATCTTAATAAATAAGTCCTAGAGACCTCCTTGTGGGTTTTCTCTGAGCAAGGGGTCTGGTACTATGGATATTGGTATGGTGGTATTTAGAGGTATTGTAAAGCCCAAATTTACATTCTAAGCTTGAAATTCTTAATCTTAGTTGCTCTAAATTTGGGATGTCTAACATATTTTGTCAATTTTTTAAGCATAATTGATTGTGTTATCAAATTTTGAATAAAAATATCAGTGAAATTTTCATTCAACCCAGAATTGAATGTACTTGTTTCCTCTAAATGGCATTCTGTTATTGAGTTTTTTCAGAAAATATGTAAATAAATTGAAGATTTTCCAATTTTACACAAATCACATTTAAAATCAATAGGGTATGATTCAAATAAGAAATCTCATGCTCAATCAAATTTCTAAATATAATGTGTGGCATTCATTGCCTGAATTTTCTAGGAAATATTGAAGAGAACATTTTCAAGAATGTAATGAGACCTGTATCAATCATCAAGGGATACAAAGTTCAAATCCATCATACATACCGATTTGTTAGACATCATTCTTACTTCACAGATGGGTTCATGTATTACTTTGATCCTTATAGCGTGTTTTTAAAGGTGACAATTTTATCATAATTACCTCATAAAGTTAATAAGTAACAATATAACAAATGCAAGGCAGTAGTTTGTTTTCACAGCTTGCTCGATACAAATCATGTGGCTATTTTATATGTAATATTCATATACTTTATATCCTCTCCAGTTTGTAATGTAGGGATTTTGTTCCTGAGTGAATAATGAGTTGTATAGTAGTATTAGTTAGTGATTAAACAGGCTATAACTTTTAGACGTATAATATCACTAGATATGTCCATGCTTGTTAGGAAAAGTCACTGGGCACTGGGAAAAAAATGAAATAAGTTTATTTAATAAATACTTTACTTTCTTTACAACATAAAAATGAAATGGACATTTTGAAGAAAACAAAGGTTTAAAGATGTTCTTAAGAGTGAAATTCCAGAAAGAGCCACCTATATATTATTATTAACAGTATGAAAGTTAATTTTCAAATAGGGAAAAAATTCTCATTATTTCTTCCTCCCCAGACTATGTAATAACCTACTTCAATTTTATTCTTTTGTCTATTTAACTACTTTTATCTTATTTTTTAATTTTCTATTAAGTACAATATTGTACTTAAATAACAACTTAGGTGTCACTAAAATTATATTTTACCCACTTATTGTAATAAATATGCTTTTACTTATGCAGTGAATGATCTATAATAGTATAAAGACTTTATTTTTTAACTTAATAATTTTTTTTTTAATAATTAATATTATTAAAAGTGGTTATTTGATCACGAAAACTTTAAAGAATAAAAAGTAATCTCTCTACATACTTCTATTAAATCTTTTAACACATCCATTCTTCATACAATAGTGAAAATTTGTTTATTAAATTAGCTGGAGATTGATCTAAAGACACCTGTCAAGCTATCTGGTATTGCTGCTTTCCTTGTGACCATTATTGAACCAAGCCGTTGCGTACAAAATGAACTTAAAGTCCACTATGACATAACCAAAGTTGGCCTTGAAAAAATCGCTTTTGGTAAACAGATGGCTTTTGGTTGGAAAGAAAAAGAAAATAAACTTCTGGCATACAAGTTAGCTGTCATTCAGTTGAGGTACGTTGAAACTTGAGATATTTTTTATTTTGTCTTTGCTTGAGTTCCAAGAAATACAAACATGTAGATCTGTTGATATGAAGTGAAGATAATTTTAATATGGATATTTATAAACATATAAATAATAGAACCTGCAGCTAGGAATGAAACTGTGCCCATACACATCAGATAGATCTGGGACCAAAGTGGAGCAGTAGAAATCTAGAAGTACGATATTTGTATCTTCAGTGCCGAATAAAAGTGGTTATTTGATCAGGAAGACTTTAAAGAATAAAAAGTTCTAACAATCTCTCTGCATACTTCTATTAAATCTTTTAACACATCCATTCACAAATGTACAAACAGAGCAACATATTCTTCTCACCTTCTACTATCGCAGCTGCAGTGTGAGGGTCTGAAATCTCCTAATAACAACTAAAAATAGTCCAATAATGGATGATTGTTTATGAATCTGTCACAAATAATAAATTTAAATAATTCATGTAGGTAGGTACCAATATATATAATTGAAGGACACCTAATTTGCCATTTAGCTCTCTTTGCTGCTTTCTGCCAACTCCTGGAGGAAATGATCTTTACTAACTTAAATTTTCATCAACATTTCTTAAACACTAGTTGAAAAAAGTATCATTAGAAGTATTTTTAAAAGATTTGTTTTTAAATAAGTGACATTTATCAACAATTTTTCAAAAATCAACTTCCATCTACATTTATAAACATGTAAAATTTTCTGCCTCTTGACCTTTGGACCTCATTCAGCCATATAAAGCAAAGAAAGATTCTTTCACCTAATAGTTAATTATTGCCATGCATATTTGTTTATTGCATGGTGTGTTTGTTATGTACTCCAACTAGGTCAGGAAGGGCATATACTGGGTATCACATGTATATGTAGATAAATAGAGAAAAATAGACTGAGAATCTTTCATATTTAAATGAAAGGTAAAAAAAAAGATTGAAAGTTTTTAAAATCCTTATTGGGTTTTTTTTTTTTTTGTTTTTTGGTTGAAATACTTTTATTTACTTTTATATAGAGCAGTGCAAAGGGGAAATATAACAGGTTATCTAAAGAGTAAAATTTGTCTCTACCAGAAATGTGAATACCTAGTTTCAAGCATATATTAGTTTAGTACACTTAAATATTTACTGTCGTTTCAAAAGGTCTCAATAATTCTTTTTATTATTAAGCTATCCAATTGTAATTTCAATAGTTATATTTTATCATATTAAGGAAGATAATTTGTGTTTTAAAGCCAATTTTGTAAAAATAACTTAAGGAAGCCATATTTTTATTTATTTAATTTTAATGTACAAATTTTGGTTTATTTTTAGGTATATGCGAACAAAATGTGGTTCATTATATCTTTCTTCAAAATTGAGGATCTTAATTAACCGCTCTAGCCATATAAAGACTCCAACTTGCATTAACATTGATCTATCAAATAGCAAGTTTGACTTATTTGATATAGATCATTTATAATTGTTGGTCAGTTTTTTTATCTGCTTCAAATGGAGGTCAGTTGGTATTTGTAGCTCTTTCATTTTGTTAAGTATAAGTCTATCCGTATAAAACTGCAATAAGCTGACATGTTTCACAGAAAATAGCAAATATTAGTAGAAAGCATAGTAACTTTGTTTATCTTCAATCCAATGTACAATGTTTTGTAATTTTGGATATGATACAGTCCTTTATCAAAAGATTAGATGAGGAGGGTGAGAAGCTCCAGAGTGAGCCATTGAATTAGAAGAGGCTATGGACACTGGATGGAAATGGAAGAGGATCATATAGTGGAATTTAAGGCACACTAAATTATGTCCAGGCTCAGATAGGACAAGAGTAATACAATTTTTATGTATTGGTGTTTGTTTCTTAAATTAAATTAAAAATATTATTGAAATGATTCTTTGAATTATTTTGGACAAATAAATGATCCATCAGTGCCATAGCACTCTGACCTGATATTGGTATTTAAATTTAATTTATGATTTTGTAATTTTCAAATTAATCAATGACTGTTTTGTGATATTTGTGCTGAAAAATTTAATAAGAACTGTAAATATTTCTTATACTAAATTAAAAAGATTATTAAAGCTTTAAAATCATTCACATTTTTGTAACTTGTATTCATTTCAAGATTGCAAGGCATTATTAATAAAATGTGTTTATGCATAAATTTATTTCACTTTTCAGATCTTAGATCAAAATTATTAATGCCGAATAAGCAAATTGTAATTTAATAAATTGATAACTGCTTGTATAAATTTATTTCATAACATTGAAATGAATATATGGTTAAATAATTGTATAAATTTGTCTTAAAATAATTGAATAATTAAATTGAATAAAGATAGTGTTAATAAACACAGTATCATAAATGTTTATTATTTTTTTTTTTTGTTTTTCCCAAGTTTCTAACAACACTAAAAATTATACACATATTCATTTTTCAAATTAAACAAATTAAGCAGATTAATTTAAAACAAGCTACACAAATTAAATGGATAATGTACTTGGCTCTTAATTTTTTTATTTTTGTATCCTACTTTTATGGGAAATACCTTTAATATTTAATAAGTGGTTTTCTTTTTAAAATTTATAGTTGCTGTGATAATATTTTTATGTAGGTTATTGTTAATTTTTCTGATGTCACCATCAGATTTTAGCGAGACAGAGCCCTCAAGTTTATTTTGTATTCTTAGATTTATTGATCAATCTAATGTTTCGTAGATATACATTTGTTAATCTATTACTAATCAAAAAAACAGGGGGAATTAAAAAACATCTAAGTCAATATTTTGTTTTGTTTTTAATGACATAAGTGAAGTAAATTTAAGAGAAAACATACAATCATAGTGGAACACATACTTTACAAAAAAATGTCTTACCTTTGTCTACAGTGAGCTTGTAGTTCAATATTATATGTATTCAACATATTCAATTTTATTACTACCAACATCAAAATACAATCCCTGGTAAAAAAAACTTGTAAGCACTTGCAAATTTAGTTTGCATGAATGAGTTTGGTGAATTCATTAGGTTTCATACTTATATTCAAGCTCTATCTGCCTTAAAAAGCCAGGCATTTCTTCCTCATTTTAGTTCATTAAAAATAAGATCATCACAGTACAACTTTGATAATTTTAAAGTGTTTTTAGTATTATGGGTATTATTACACATATATACGTAATTCATATAAATGGTTTTTTTTACTAAAAAGGTTAACCTTAACATTTTGATATAAACAAATCTTCGGTGAATTCAGAGCTGGCAGAGCAACGTGGAATCTTGTGCACCTTGATGAGATCGAGCATTGGTGCAACCAATGGCGGATCAAAGTTAATGAAGCAAAATGTTCCCACATTACCTCCACCCTCTGCCGCAAGTCTTGTCCACTAGTTTTTTAAAATTCCTTTCCTCAAAAATTTCCTCCTGTTCAGACTACTTCAAAGGACATCCCATCTCTCAATAGAAAATATGTTACTAATTTACAAAATTATACTAAAGCCAATCTGGACATACGGAATAGAGCTATGGGGGACAGCAAAAAAGTCGAACATCAAGCGCATCCAATCCTTTCAATCAAAAGTCCTGAGAACAATAGTAAATGCCCCTTATTACGTCAGCAACAAACCCCTTTATAACTATCTTAATACACCCTACACTCTTGAACTCATCCCTTCCGAGTTCATGAAATTCCATAGTAACCTATCCAACCCCTAATCCCGTAGCACGGTCATTACACTGCACCACTCATCCCTTTAATCCTCTTCGGCAACTAGAACAAAGCAGTGGCCTGGCGACCTGCTATAAATATGTACGCCACAGTGGGAGTCCTGGCAATGGCCAGTTTCTCCAATCATGTCCTGAGCGTCTGTGGCTTTCGCACTCTTCGTCAGCCTCCACTGGCTCGTATCTGGTGACGCGGCTGACGGTGAAGTGTGGGGGGCTTCCCAAAACTCCGCTTCCTCTTTCGCATGGGAGGGGGGGGGCAACTTTGTGGATTTGGGAGGTCTCTGGGCTGTTTGTAAAAATCTGTATGAATGGACGAGTGAACGAAAGTTGTAAATATGGTAAGAATGAAAACATCTATCACAATTACTTATTCCCTAATAAGGCAGATTGTAATTTCATCACAATAAAGAAGTTTCAAATAAAATTACAAATACATCAGAACTATCAGTATTAACCGGACGGCCTACTGATGTGGGCAATCCTCCACTACCTTCAGGGGTATAGGTCACAGGAATTGGTTAACGGCTCTTAAAATTGACTCTGCACACTTGGCGATATTGAGCTTCTCCAGCAGGTAAATCTATGACTGGAAGCATCTTCGCATGTACATTTTCTGCTTCACTTCTAGATCTTTAGTTTCAAAATCGTCTCGTGAATCTGGAAAGTACGCACAGGAATGACTACTATTTTTTTTACGCTTTAATAATCTGTAACAACCTGGCCACAAAACTAACAATTCGCTTTGAAATTGAACGACCCAACACTTTCTTGTAGCGTTCTTGAGCTGGTCGTAGGAATATCATCCTGTAATGGCATGTGATTGAAAAGTTCATGAATTTTATAATCTGTTTGTTTGCTCTTGTTAATAATTCCCGCCAAGCCTTTTGCTGTTAATGCGACATAGGAAGTGTCGTCACGGAGTACATTAGAACAGAAATTCCACGTTTCTTCTTACATTTTTCATATGATCATCTCTCCACAAAAAAAATACTATCTACCTAAAACAGATAATAATGAAAATCAAGGTTAGTCTCGCAGCATGAAGTAGTGGTGTAATGTAATGTAGCATAATTTAAGGTGTAAATACAGGGTTGTAAATGTAGGTATACTTTTTTCATAATTTTTCCCTTCTTTTCTACTTCATCTTTGTGAACATTTTACTTTTAAAAACCAATATCATATCCTTTTTCTGTATGAAATTTCCTGTAATTTGATACCACACCTGATTATGTTATGATGTTTTTTTTTAAGATAGTGCCAAAAAAAACGCATTCTGCGTGACTGTACGGTTGTATGTTTTTAGTATGTTGAATAGGAGCGTGTTGCCTACTATTTACAACAAGAATCTTTTTTTTTTCAATTAGTTCCACCTCTAACACCACTTCTACTGCGCTATAGTGTCATCAACAAACAGAAAAGACTAATAAATAACCAAGCAAATAATTTTTCTAGTATTAAGTTTATGTTGAATTACATACTAGTGTTAAGTTTCAAAGTATTGTGGTATGTTGAATGGGTACACCCATATTTTGATTTTTTTAGGAATCAACAACAATTTTATTATGATGAAATCACAATCTGCTTCATTGGGCTATAAGTAATTGTGATAAATGACCTCATTCATACAAATTTACAATTTTCATTCACTCGCTCATTCATACTGTATATACAAACAGCCCAGAGACCCCCAAGTCCACATTGTCACCTCCCTCGCGTGCGAAGGAGGAAGCGGAGTCTTGGGAAGTCCCCTACGCTCCTCCGTCAGCCGCGTCACTGGATAAGAGCCAGCGGAGGCTGACAAAGAGCACAAGAGCCTATTTTAATTTAATTTAATATTTTAGTTATACAGCCTATGAGTACCGGTTATGACTGGTTTAATTTTATTCAGATAACTTTCTACTAATTTGCTTATAGGATTATATTAATTGTTTAAACTCACACAATAATTGAATTTACAATAGTAATTTAATATAATAGTGAAACAAACAAAATGACTAGGCTACTTGTCCATGAATGTACTAGTATTTATGGAGCGTTAATATACACTCTAAAAGCCAGCAGATAAAATTTCATTCGATGATCCTCGGATCAGTTGCAACAAGATTGAAAGTAAGTGGATTTGTGTGACTTCTGATTGGGATATTGGTAGTTTACAGTGGAAAGTAAATGGGTTTTGGGATTCCGTCAGTGAGAAGGGTCGAGAAAGTACAGTCCACAAGGTCTTGGTTCTTTCACTAGTGTCTTAGTGGAGGCCTGCCGGCTCTAAGCGCTTACCAACATCCTGTCTAGGGGAAATGTGATTCATTAACTACCGTTTATTTACAAATGATTAAACACATTATAGATACTTGCTTGGATGGTGAATTGAGTTGGAAACTGTGGAAATGATACCCTAACCAAAATGGGAGAAACAAATACTTTAGTTATAGTAATAAGTATAGTTATTTTACTTTATAATATTCTAAAGCTATAATTTTTAATAATTATAAATAATAGTGGGGCCAATACCGCAATAACAATTTCTATTAGACTAAATTCGGACCCGATTCCCTAATTTTTAAGATTTTTCAAGTAACGGCATAGAGGTTACAGATTTTCCTTTTCCCCGTGAAAAAATGAAGACATTAACGCCAAACAAATAAAATTCTGAGAATATGAATCACATATTTAATATTCGGAGATGGTTTAAAAAGGTTACTTTTATTTCAATATTTTAGCAATACACATTTTTTAATTTATAAAAAAAATTTAGTGACAGAGATGATTCAACAAATAAAATAAAGAACTTTGTCAAAAATGCAGATTAGTTTTTTCAGAACCATTGAATAAGTTAAGTGGAAACCGACGAGGAGACTCAGGCTTAAACTCACATAACGTTCTTTCATTTTGTACGTCATTAATTTCAGCTTGTATATATTTCAAGCATCATATAATTTACAATAATTTAAAACTTTACTCGGTAAAAAAATTAATCTTTAATCCAATGATGAAATATGGTGAGGCAACTGTTACAATGCATACACACTATAATTAATTACCTTTCATATTTCCTCAGGCTATTGTTTTATCCATGGAATGAGATGAAAAAGCCAAGGGGCACTCAAGAAGAAACACCATACAGCGTGGTACCTACAAAAATCAACATGATACTTTTGCAAAGCGGCACACAGTGAAAAATACCATGTCTAAGCCTATTATTAGACCTCTACCACAAGCTATGTTATATACGTGTTAGCTATGTGATGCACACACAGATGATGTGGATAAAACTCTTCTACGGTACTCTGGAACATTGTGCTTATGACTGATTTACACCAGGCAACAAGGATTTATCGGCGACTTAAATGCGCAGATTGAACAGAAATAAATATTCACACCGACCATTGGAAACTGAAAGGTCCAATTGAAGACATGGATTACGAGTGCTTTGTAAGATTATTCTACATGTTTCTAAAGGATTGGTAGTTGCAAGTACTTTGTTCTCCCATAGAAAAATCCTACTGGCGATCGGGTGTTCGAAATAATTTAATTAAAGTTAACTTAAAGGTGCTTAGTGGGTGAAATTAAATGAAATAGACCATTTTGTTTTTAGACTCTTTATTTAACGTGGCAGTAACAATGACTATTATTGATGGCAGACCACATTGTTATGAGTACTAGAGGAAATAAGGACTCTGGCTACCTTCTTTCTGCAATAATCTAATACAAGGACTAGCATAGCAGAGAGACCAGGAACCCTCGAGTAATCCTATCTGTGAATGTTAGACATATATACAATATGTGTGCGTTCATTCTCTCAATAACATGAAACGAGCGTGTTAACGGTCTTTAATATGTTCTAAACAAATAATAAACATTGGCACCCTAAGTCTGAATCCTAAAGAGATCAATAACATACAAATTGCTGACCACAAAAGCCACGAGGCAATCGAAACACACAGTGAGCTTCCTTCCCTTGCGAAGAAACAGGACCGGGCCCAACTTTCCAAGGCGACTCGAGCATCAGTATTTACAACTTTGTATAAGATATATATAATAAAGCAATATGATATAAATACAAAATAATAATAATTTCAATAGTCAAGAACTCCAGAAGTTAAAACAACCTGAATTAAAGCAACATTTCATTGCACGAATAAACGTATCTTTAAGAAACACCGGCAGAACTTAAGGTTTTGTAGTCACTAGCAATGAAGTGCTTGGGAATAGTGAGCGAACGGAAGAATGCCTTGTTGAGCGTATCGTATTACAGAGAAGAGTTGAAACTTACTAAAGTACCACTGAACGGTTAAAAGGAAAACAATTCATTCACTTTGCTTCTCAACCATCAATCTTACCTCCCAATATAAAATAAGTAAAATAATATATTTTCCTGAAAATCCACCAATAAATTACAAGCTACGTAATGAAAAATACTGTTTCTCAAAAGGTGTATGAATAAAATTTATATAAAGGTAATTTTCTTTTTGAGATGAATAATTTGTAGATGCATCTGTAATGCTCCATAAACTAAACCAAGGAACCGTCTATCTCTTTAGGGACATTTACTGCCACGTTTCCGAGGTGGAAGGAGTTTGGGCCTGTAGCTGAGAAGCATCTACCTTTGCAAAAGAATGATATAACTAACTCTAACTATTGCAGAACGACTCTTTGAAAAGTCGATTTTTTTGTTCATTTCATCGGCTTTATATTGGAGAATGGTACGAAGACATTCGTCAAAGGCTTTCTGGCAAAATAGGCCTTTGTCTGCCACGTCCTCTTGCCTAACAAGCTCACGACCGCTCGTTTGTCTAATCAATTACTGCTTATTATAAGTTACAGCGCCACCGCGAGGGATGAAACAATGATAGTGGCTCCCCATTAAGGCTCAAGTCTCACAATAATTGGATTTATTCTTTATAATCAATCTTTTAATGCTCAAATAATAACTGCAAGTTTATTAACTAAAAGGAAATATATTGCTGGGATCATCAATGACAGGGCTGTAGCGGACTGTAGTGGACCGAAAATTCTTTTTTTCTATTGTATTTATCTTCCAGATCGACTTAATTAGCCTTACATAGCCAGTTCTCACGTACATACAGAAAAAAATGCTTACACTAGAATGGTGTGGGCATAGTCACACTAGGTGACACCCAAGCTTACGACAATTATTAAAAAAAAGTTTATTTAATTAGAAACTGAACTTAAAAACTCTACCGTGACATACAGCTCATGTTCTTAATGAATTAAGTCTTTTAACAGTTTGGACCTAGGCCTTGGAGATGTGGTAGGTCTATCTATTTCATAAAAAACTGCTCCCCTAACATCAGACATTTTTTCTTGGAAGCTGGAATATTTTACTTAATACTCTGCTGTTCTTCATCTTCAGTACTGCACAATCCTTCAGAAAATGTACATTTTTCTTACAGTAATGCCATACTTTACTGACGTCTTATTCACCTCATCATTCTGCTCCTCTTCTTCTGCATTCTTTTCTTTACCATTGGAGTTTTTCGCACATTTATTTTGATTTCTCTTTCAGTCTCAAACAAAAGCTTAGTTCTTAAAATCTCAAAAGTCATATTTACAATTGAATATTAAATTGCAATCACAAAAGACAGCACTCTGGCTAACTATTAAGTACTTTAACAATCTTAATTTTTTTTTTTAATTTCTTCCAGCCTGGTTGCTAAACTATCGATTTCTTCTACAAACTCCATAACATCATTATCACATTTAAGAGACTAGAACTTATTTTGTAAATATAATTTATTGGTAGCGAGATCAATATCATACAAAGACGATAACTTAGTCAGTATATCATTTGATGTAGGAAACAGTCAATTTCCTTAATACTTTCTCGCACACCGAGGAAACGATAAACTTCATTTTATATTTTCCCTTCATTCCACTTGAAAATACATTATATTGAAATTTCCGTACCTCGATGTTTTCTTTTTCATTGAGAATAACTTATTCTTTTCGGCTTACGTCCATGTTTAGGGGATTAAGTCTCATAATCAAAACACGAGGCTAAAAAGACAAGAACTAAACAGACGCTTAGTACAACTTTACAGACTACTTCAAAGGACATCCCATCTCTTACTAGAAATAGAAAATAAATTACTAATTTACAAAGTTATACTAAAGCGAGTCTGGACATGCGGAATAGAGCTATGGGGAACAGCAAAAAAATCGAACATCAAGCGCATCAAATCCTTAGTCCTGGGAACAATAGTCAATGCCCCTAATTAGGTCAGCAACAAAACCCTTCATAACGATCTTACTATACCCTATTCTTGAACTCGTCACTTTCAAGTTCATGAAATTCCATCGAAACCTATCCAACCACCCTAATCCAGGTTCTCCAGTCATGTCCTTAGCGTCTGTGGTCAGTCTCCACTCGTTCTTATCCAGTGACGCGGCGGAGGAGCGTGGGTGACTTCCCAAGACTCCGCTTCCTCTTTCGCATGCGAGGGTGGTGACAATCATGTGGAATTGAGAGGTCTCTGGGCAGTTTGTAAACACTGTATGAATGAGGGAGTGAATGAAAATTGTAAATATGGTATGAATGAGATCACTCATCACAATTGCTTGTTGACCAATGAGGCAGATTGTAATTTTATCATAATAAAGTTGTTAAAAGTTGATATTGAGGAAAAACTAAACACTACACAAGCGTTTTTTCTCGTCCTTATCACTACTCGATTACCATTTATACCTTCCTTTTTCGCTCCATCATTTCAACCGTTGCATCATTCCTGACATACTAATCGTAATATATAATACCTTGTGGAACATTATTGGGCTACATTTAGTAATAGCCATTTCGCAACCACAACGAATAGCTCAATTGTGTGATACATTACGCTTGACTAGGAATTCCCTCATTAATTTTATTGAGGAAGTTGACATGTGTAGAATGAGTACAGAATAGGTTACATTTAATGACCGCACCTGGAATAAACCAGTAATCGCAGTTATGCCGTAATCCGTTATATACAGTGAAGTATCAATAATTCATTTCGATTTCATTAAAATTAGTTAAAACTTCCAGCTTTAAATAGATTCATTGATGTAAAAACGTTTGTTTTTGTTTAATCGAATTTTAAAATAAGGTGGAAAACGGTTCGAAATACTGGTTATAAAGCGTCATTATTGGAAATAGTCATAATTTTGACATCGTATTAAATATGATGAGACACAATTTTTATTGATGTGGCACTAATTATAAAGATTCAGCAGAATACACAGTATTTTTATTGGAACAGTCCATTTTCACAATCATATTGATGGAATGATTCATTCTAGTTTGCTGATAAAGTTGCTATTTATTAAATAAAGTGCACAACCAACTTAATGTGGGAATAAATAATGTAATGGCAGATTAAGAGTATATGAGCAAGTAGATTTCATTCCATAAGATCGAGCATTGGTGCAACCAATGGCGGTTCAAAGTTAATAAAGGAAAATGTTCCCACATTACCTTCACCCTCTGTCACAGGTCTTGTCCACTAGTTTTTTAAAATTCCTTTCCTCTCCCTGTATCCAAGGCAGTTCGGTATTTAGGCTTCCATCTCGATAAACGGCTGACCTGGAACCCACATACGAGGCTAAAAAGATAAGAACTAAACAGACGAATCAGACAACTGTTCAGACTACTTCAAAGGACATCCCATCTCTCAATAGAAAATATATTACTAATTTACAAAATTATACTAAAGCCAATCTGGACATACGGAATAGAGCTGTGGGGGACAGCAAACAAGTCGAACATCAAGCGTACCCTTTCCTTTCAACCAAAAGTCCTAAGAAAATAATTAATGTCCCTTATTACGCCAGCAACGAAACACTTCATAACGATCTTAATATACCCTACATTCTTGAACTCATCCCTTCCAAGTTGATGAAATTGCATCCAACCGTCATGAAACCTATTCATTCACCCTCATGTCATGTCATGGTGGCCTCATGACCTGCTATAAATACGTCACAGAGCTGTAGACCCGGCAATGGGCAGTTTCTTCAATCATGTCCTCAAAGACGATTCTGTGCCTGTTGCCTTCTTGGTCAGCCTCCACTGGGTCCTTTCTGGTCACGCCATTGATGGAGGAGTGTGGGGGACTTCCCAAGTCTTCCTCTTTGGAGCGCGGTGACAACCATCTGGATTCAGGAGGTTTCTTAGCTGTTTGTAAATACTATATGAATGAGCGAGTGAGCTGTAAATATTGTATGTATGAGGACATTGATGAGTTATTTATTCACATATATATAAAAGACAGATTATAATTTTATCACAATAAAAATTGTTGTTAAATTTAACCCAAATATGGAATCATTTTTTCCTTAAATTATCTATGTACATATTTTTCTTAACTTAGAAAAAATTTTTTTTAGGCTATTGAGCTCTTACTAAAATTTTCATAAAGAGAAATACAGAAGTATAAATGTAAAAAAAGTTCGTTTTTGTAATTTCTTAAACATCGAATTCTGTTATGAAAAAAGTGTGAAACTATGTTTATTTAAGAGGTGAATTCAATCAATCGGTAAAAATCTCTTTTTTCATTTTTAATAATATTTCTATGGGTGAAAAAAACGCCTGTCAGTTTTTTTTTTCTTCTTGTTGCCCCATTGTTTAATATTTTTTTATTGAATTTCATTTTACAGTCATTTCAGTGATAAATATGCTTTCTTTTTAAATGCATTTATTTTATGGATATAGTTATTTATCATATTATGATTATATGTATGTAGATTTGAATAGACTATAATAGGCACTGAATTGTAGGGAAAGAGCATGGTTTATTCTTTTATCTGAATATTGGAGTTTGAAAGCTCTTAACTGCTCGTTGCCTCAAGTCGATAGAATGGATTATGAGGCACAAGCGGAAATCTGTCATCCCTATTAACTGACTCTTAAGCTTTCTTTAATTCATTAATCAGAAACTATTTAAAACTATTAGACAGAAACTTATAAATAAAATATTTTAGGTCATTTAGGCTGATTCAGCACTTCTTTGGTCAATATTTTAGATATCGAGTGACAAATAATATGCAGTGTATTTGAACAAATATATTGAGTAGTTTTTCACAATCATTAAACAAATATTTAAGATACTCTTGGGTGTGCCTTAATATATAGCGAGTGGCTTCTTCACTATATGTGTCCTTTATTCTGTTTGTATAAAATACAATTTATTTCGTAATTGTTGTAAATTAATTATGGTTGGTAAGTGTGTCGACTGATGTTATAACCCACTAGGACTTTTTATTTTCTCATTTTTTTTACTAAAATGTCCTCATTCGTTAGAACAGATATAGGAACAGCAAAGGACACAATAACGGAGTTGTTTCTTTTCAGTTTAACGGTATTTCCGATTTTATGTCTCGAGAAGCTCTGATGGCGACTTTACTAAAGTATGTCAGCAAAGCTTTCCCCGCCAGAATAACAAAAAAAAACAAAAACAGTAAGTCTGTATTTTGCAAGCGTAAAGTGCACCCTTATTGGTAAAGACTGCCGAATGATCCTGCATTTTCGAATGTACTAAAAGTCATATAATATAATATTTATAAATATATATATATATATATATATATATATATATATATATATATACATATACTTATATATTGTTGTGATATTTGATATTATAAACTTTATATATCAAGAATTTTAAATAAAAAGGGCGTTATTCAAATCATATATCAAGAAGGTGATCAAAACAAAGGAGCGAGGTTACGAAAAACAAGGGAGCGGGAGCGGTAGCGTCACTCTAGTTTTGGGATCAGCCCGTAATACATGTTAGCTGTAAATTGTGTCAGAAAAACTTTAAAATTTCTTTTGGTTAGTGGTATTGGACTTATAGCAGAACCAAGAAGAGGCATTGCACGAAAAGAAAAAGGATTGATTTGGTTTGAAGATAATTGATGAGGATAAAAGAAGAAGAAGCAAAATTATAGAGAAGTATTTATATGTAATTAATATAAGTTTTTTAATTTGTAATTAAATTCACCTTTTTGGCAGAATTATTTCTTTATTAGCAGAACCTTAAAACCTCAGATAAGAAAAATTTAAAGATAAAATTAAAAATTTAATATTCAACTGATAGAGAAAGTAGCTGGTATCTCTGAAATACCAACCAAGGTTTACAGACCACTAATATACAATTTTTGTACTAACCACGTTGTTGAGCATTGTATGGTACGATAAAAGATCAAATCAACTCATCAGTCGAAGCTTTCTCATCAGTAATGGACAGAATCATTTCAGTTAATAATTTGAACTTATCTACCTGTATCTTACCCTTCTTCATATTTGTTAAGCCATTAACTTTGTTGTGTGTCCAAAGAGAGAAGTACATGGCAATCGCCATTTGTCTATTTCCATGTCTGAGTACATGCTATGTTCGTAACGATGGCTCACTACTAGACCGCAGTCACAGTTGCATGATACAAAACAAGATCATATGCACTATATCATGCTACAAATTAACAACCGATACTGCCGGTTTATATAATCGTTCAATGGAATTCGGTTACTGTGAGATTCAACCTGTCGCTGCGAAAACCACGTAACGTTTGATTGGTGTAACGTTCAAAGTTATCTGGAGTAACTGCGCAGTGGGGTGCGTTAACTAGTGGAGAAAAGTAGTCCACCATTTGGACACTGAAACTTGGCGGATCTAATATTGATTTATGAATACTGGTTGATTTGAGTGAGCTACTCAGAATTTTCAAGCGGAAATAATTGTTTTTATTTAGTTGTTAAAAACCTCACCAAATTGTTTTGTAATGAAATATATTCTAAATAGTTTAAAAAAATAACTAGTAAACTCGAAGATCAGTAGCCAAGTTAGTTTATACATTCTTTGAATTTTATTTTTATTGCTGCATACTAAAGTTATGTACCGAGTGGACTGTTTTTTTAAATATTATGTGTATTATTTCGTATTATCTATTATAATATATATTTTTCACTTAAGATTACTTATAAACCACAACTTATACAGCGTAAACTAGGCTGCTGTGTGAATGTATTTTTAAAATAGGCCGAGATATGCGCAAAGGAGCATTAAGGTATAATGGCGCCTTACAGACCATTTCATTCCTTTAAAACAACCACAATAATTGACATGATGATAAATTTAAAGTTCGATATTATAAGTAAAAAGAATATTTAATCTTCTTCGGTTAAAGTTACCAATCAAAAATATTATTCATTCATAATAAATATAAACTAAAATAAAGAATCTTCGTTGCTGAAAATCACCTTTTCACCACTTAAAAAAAAAAAATCTATAATGTACATTCTTTTTTAAAGATTTATCAGAATATCTTTAGTGTTGCCTTATTTAACGTGTCTTCAAACATAGGGAAAAATCTCTACATTCAAATTTGAATAGCCTATCTTTGAGTAATAGATAAGACTAGCAGACAGACAGTAAGACTGAGAGACAAGCAGACAGATAGTAAGACTGAGAGACTAGCAGACAGACAGTAAGACTGAGAGACTAGCAGACAGACAATAAGACTGAGAGACTAGCAGACAGACAGTAAGACTGAGAGACTAGCAGACAGACAGTAAGACTGAGAGACAAGCAGACAGACGAAAGACCTCGTCTCCAGTCATTGTAGAGCACCACAGGCCAACATGCGCAAAGTTAGAGTACGTGTACTTAAAAGTATAATTTGAAACTTTATGGGGGACGTTGTTTTATTTCAGGCCCGATTTTCCTGATATTTTAAACTTTGAAGATTAACAGTTTTTTATTTCAACTTGAAGCTTAGTTAAGATTAATCGTTAGTTTATTTTTGTAATTATAATATTTTTTTTAAATATTAAACTTTTTTATTGTGATAAAACTGCCAACTGCCTACTGGGCAATAAGTAATTGTGAAAAATGTTTTCAAATTATAATATTGATTCTTGTATTTGACTATAGTTATTTACTTTTGTACTCATGATAATATAATTATTATAATACTTATCTAACATATGAGTGTAATTAATTTGATTATAACTAGAATAGTACAGTTTTGTCAAGGATTATATTTTGGATTACGATTCATTTTGTAAAGAATCCTAGAAAAAGGAGTAACCCTTCGATCTTAAAATTGACACAGACAGACATATTTTTTCAGAGTTTGATGTATTTATTCTATTTATTTGTTTAATAAATACCATATTATAGATATTGAATAAGTAACGTAGTCTTATTATTACTGTTATTTAATCAATATGTACATTGTTCATAAGTTTACTGTGTTTTTTATTTTTAATCATGATAGGATATCAATCCTATAATTTTTCGTAATGATTTTTTATTAATACCTGTCAGCTGATGTATATATTATTGTTTATTATATATACATTATATAATATACAGTATATATTATAAGATATATAAGTTAATCGTCGGTGGTTAAGTGTGATAAAAATATAATAATGACAGATGAAAAAACACCGACACACTGTGACTCCAGTAAAAGACTACTTTATTCTCCTTAGTAATCCGACCTACATAGGATCATGGGTTGTTTACCTCCCATGATCGTATTAGTTTACAACATAACTTGCCTCTGGCTTTAACTCCCCCTGCCAGTTCCTGACCATCCGTCGGGAACTGAAACTTAACACTTATGCTAATTATATACAGTTCTGACATAATAATTTCGTGCTCACCTAGAGCAGCACAACACTGTCTTATAATCATAAAAACAGAACATAACTTTATCCAATGTGGTACAAGGTTAAAACAGTAAAATAAAAAACATGTATCTGGCAAATGCCACCAAAAACCCAAAAGAGATGTGTGCAGGAGTGAGAAAATTAGAGTCAATTTCCTATTTGGATGGCTTCCCCACTGGAAGCTTTAACTGCTCGAGATGGACAGTTCTCCTCTTCGCGGGTTCATGAACACTCTGGATGGTCACCAAATTGTGTTCACGAATCGTGATCACCCGGAAGGGACCCTCATAACGGGACACCTCCTTACTCCTATTGAAACCGATCTTACGATATACCGTAGTGCCTATCGCAACGCACCCTTCTAGTGGTTTGACGCCCGCGTTCTCCCTCAACACCCTCCTGGATTTTTCCCCGGTAATTCTCGCGTACACCTTCCCCCATACTTTCCCCAGTTCCACGCGGTTAGTGGTGAGTTGTGCGGACGTCTCGTCTCCCACCACCGTTCTACTCGTGTCTCGGTGACGCCCACGAAGTCCGAAAAGGATTTCAAAGGGTGAAAACCCGGTGGTCGTGTGGACAGAATGGTTATACGCAATGACCGCCCTAGGCATTGCCTCTGCCGGCTCCAACCCTTTGTCGGCATTGTAGACGCGGAGATGATCGCCCAAGGTACTGTGGATACGCTCAATTCCTCCTCGGCTCTTTGGATGCCCTGGGGTATTGACGTGCCACATCACGTCCAGAGCCTTCATCTCTTTCCGCACGTCGGCGTTATCGAACTCCTTTCCACCGTCCGACGCTATCCGATCCGACGGACGCCGTAGAATTGGAACCAACGCCTCAGCGCGCCTAGCACTGCTTCCGATGACTTTTCCCGAATAGGGTATGCCATAGCCATTTTGCTAAAGAGGTCAACCACGGTGACCCACTTGTGTCCCCGCTAAGTGAAAGTATCAACTTGAAGGTCAGTGAGCGGTGTTTGCGCCGTGGGAGTCTCGACTTGTTGCCCGGTAGGTGGGTGCCTGTCATATTTGGTACGATGACAAACTTCGCACGCAGCTAGTGTTTCCTGGATTGTCTTTCGCATCCCCCACCAGAAATACTTCCGCCTCAACGCCTGAGCCGTCTCTTGTTCTCCCCTGTGGTTGGTTTTGCCCTGATGGTACGCTAGCGTGATCTCCTTCTGCGTTGGCTCATCCGGGATGGTCTCTACCATCATGGTACACCGTACAAATGTTCGGTCAACCCCAACCTGCTCCGCCCTCCAAAGGCGCTTAATTTTCTCCCATATGGTTGCGTTCCCGACATAAAGAAATGGGTCTTCCCTGGTGTGGAAGCATCATTAAGGGCACGACTAATTTGGTCATTGTTCACCCCTGGAGCCGACCATATGGTCGTGGTGGTCGATCGTGGAGAACTATCATGTGCTATTTTCATGGGGCCGAAGGTCTTCGTCTTCCAGACTATCTGGCGGCGCTTATCGTTTATAATTTCTTCCCGCTCTTCCATGTCCGCAGGCCTGTCGTCCGTTGAGCTCCCTCCTCCTGCCGACGGTACCAAATCCGTAGACCCTGGTTCCTGTTGGTCTTCTTCTCTCTCCGGCGTCCATTCTCGCAAGAACTGCCTTCCGTCTCGGGAGGATTCCCCCTGCTCTTGTTCGAGTGCGTTGACCTCCATCGCCCGGGACAGCCAGTCCGCCACGACGTTTTCCTTACCGGGCTTGTATATCACCTCCAAGTTGTATTGGCTGAGGAACTCCTTCCAACGCATGACCCTCGCCGACGACTCTTTTAATTTACCAACCCACTGTAACGGTTTGTGGTCGGTGTGCACCCGGAACCTTCTCCCGAACACGTAGGGCCGGAAATGGTCTATTGCCCAGACTATCCCTAATAATTCCCGCTCTAGCGCGCTATACGGACTTTCCGCCTCTGTGAGGCGCCTACTGGCGTACGCTACTGGACGGTCCCCTTTGACCCCGCCTGTGACAGAACTGCTCCCAAGGCATATTCACTGGCATCCGTCATTATTGTGAATTGCTTTGTGAAATCCGGAAAAGCCAGTACAGGATGTTCTTGTAGTCGTGCCATGCACTTGCGCATGTTCGCCTCTATGTCGGGGGTGATGGCTACTTTTTTCCCCTTTTTGAGGAGGTTGTTAAGAGGTACTAGGTATGCTGCTATTTCTGGGACGAATCGCCTGTAGTAGTTCAGTGTTCCCATCAACCGCCGTATCCCTTTTACGTCCGACGGAACCGCCATCTTCTGGATTGCTGCTACCTTCCCGGCATCTGGTCGGACTCCTTCTTTGGATATCGTGTGCCCCAAAAAACTGATGACCTCCTGACCCAGATGGGACTTTTCCCCCGACAATTTCAGGCCGAATTGTCGCACTCGGTCAAAAACTGTCCTCAGGTGATCTACATGTTGGGCCTCGGTCGCGCTGAATACTAAGAGGTCGTCCATGTATATCTGGCAAACGGACTCATCTACTCCACGTAGCAACTCATCCATGAGCCTTTGGAATGTGATGGGTGCATTTTTCAATCCAAATGGCATCCTGGTGAACTCGTAGTGACCTCTCTCAAAAGTGAAGGCTGTCTTATGTCGGTCCCTAGGATGCATCTGTATCTGGTGATACCCCGCTTTGAGATCCAGGGTGCTGAAGATCCTGGCCCCGCTCAGCCTGTCTAGAATGTCATCGAACCGTGGAATTGGGTACTTCTCGTCCACTGTATTCTCATTGAGCTTCCGGTAGTCTACTACCACTCTATACTTATCTGGGACCCCGCCTTCCTCGCTTTTTTTCTTAACAGCCCATAAGGGGCTATTATATGGTGACGTGCTATCTTCGATGATCCCCTGTTTTTTCAAGTTGTCCAGCTCCTCCCTAATATGGTGTCTCAGAGCCTGTGGGTATCTGCGCTCCTTCACGTAGCTTACTCGGTCCTGCTTGAGCGGAATCTCATGTACTGTTTTTCCTGTGGACCCCAATCTCTCCCCTTCCTTAAAGAAAATGTCCGTATATTCTCTCTTGAGCTCCACTCTCCAATCCTCCGCTCGCCTAATCGCCCCTACTCGCGCCCTACCGTCTCTCCCTACGTCCCTCCCTTGTCTCAGGCACCTATATGTTTTCTTACCTAAGCGACTGTCCCATTTCCCTTCCCTGTTCCTAATCCTTGCTCCAACTTTCCCCAACAGATCACACCCTATGATCCCTCCGTATTCCCGGGGCATCTTTTCCACCACATGGACCCGTAATTTCTCCTCGCTACGATCCCATCTTTCCAACCCTATTATCGCTTCCCCTTCGACCCTGCAGGGGCCCCCGAGGGTGACCAAGCTACAAGAACATACCTGCGTTTGAGGCATCCTCCCTCCTCCACACATGCTCTCTAGTGTCTCCCGACACATTATTGTGTTGGTACTCCCCGTGTCCACTAAGCACTGCACTCCACTCGCGACTCTAATTATAGGCAGACCGCCATGTGTGCCTTTTACAATATTATTTATTAACGTGCGGTCGCCTCTCCGCTGCCACTCTTCTCAGATCTCGCGTTCTCCCCTCTCCTCCGTCGCCTGTCGTCGGCCGCTCCTCCGGGCACTGCCGCTTCCATAGCCCACTCCGCTTCCTGGCTCTTCCCTTTCGTTGTCCGTTTCGGAGATTTCCGAAGTTTCTGAAGCCTCTGACTGATGTCTCTCCCTCCTCCACACTCTCTGAGCATTGATTTCCATTGGCTCGGGACGGTTCACGTTTCTGCGTGGGCTCATATATGGGCACTGTCTTGCTACGTGACCCTCCGTGCCACACTCAAAGCACCTAGTGCGTGGGCACTTAGCTACCAGGTGTCCTGTCTTCCCACACTCATAACACTTCCTGTCTTCCCTTCTCCTGGGGCGTCCCGCGTTTCCTCGGCTCCTTTCTCCCACTGCCGCCCTCTCTCTTCTACCGTACTCTACCTCCTTCTTCCTCCATGTGACCGGCGCGATTTTGGGCCTTTTATATACTACTTTCCTCCAGTCCATTTCTTCCTCGCCAACTGTAATTTCCTCCTCTCTGGCGCTGGTGTCCACCATTTCTTGAGCGCATTCTAGAAACGTGCGCTCTCTAGGTAACGCCTCCTTTCTTCCTGTTTCCTTCGCTAGCTGCACCTTCAGTATTGTAGACAAAAACGCCATCCTGCCCTCTACTTCTGCCGCGTTCAATGTCTCCCGCATCTTCTCCGTGATGCCATTGTATTGAGCCAGCAGTGTTCCGGCGAACTGCCCGTTTGTTTGTCGGTGCCTCTTTGTCTCCCGGAACATTTTAAAAATATCCTCTTCCGGGGTCCATCTTCCCCCGCCGAATGCTTTCTTCAGCCGCTCCTTCACTATGGTCCATGAGGTCTCCTCGTCAGCCTGGATCATATTCAGAATGCTCCGCTTAACTCTGCACACCAGAGCTGCTCTCAGTGAATCGGCATCTCCTTCAGTTATTAAATCCTCCGTCCGTTTTCCTTCTATCCGCATCATCAGCCGGTGACCCCCCTTAAGGAAATGATTCAGTTCCCCGGTCTCACCTTCGAATCTCTCCAGATCGGAAATGGACTTCCTCATATCCTGAGCCGTGATCGCCTGAATCTTCATCCACGCTAATGTATTCGCGTGAGCCGCTGCCATCGTCGTTTGAGGCAACTGAGGTATATCTGCAGCTCCACTTAGCACCGCGGGTCGTAACACTCCCTCTGGCATGTTATTAAAAACGTAAAAGAGAGGAGACGATTAAGAAAAAAAATTAGAGAGAAAGAAAAAAAAACAATTACTTTCTACGCCGCCGTACGAGGTTCCCGTAATCTCCCGGGTTTCGGCACCAGTTAATCGTCGGCGGTTAAGTGTGATAAAAATATAATAATGACAGAGGAAAAAACACCGACACACTGTGACTCCAGTAAAAGACTACTTTATTCTCCTTAGTAATCCGACCTACATAGGATCATGGGTTGTTTACCTCCCATGATCGTATTAGTTTACAACATAACTTGCCTCTGGCTTTAACTTATATATATATATATATATATATATATATATATATATATTATTAATACTCCAGCTATAGTCGATACCATAATTGTTGTGGGTATATTCAATAATATTATTATTTGCACTATTTTTTGTCAAGTGATTAATATTATGTATATTTTGTTCATATTTATATACCATCAGGTCCACTGATCTCTGATCACTGGTGTCACTGATGATGTCGGTTTGGCAGCCGAAATCGTCTTGACAATTATACAACTTAGTGGGAAGACAAACTTTTCATTTCTTAAAATTCACAACCAACATCAAAACGTAGTAAAATTTATTTTTCATTTCAAAATTTAAGATGGATTGAATCATTTTTACGACCACTATGGTAAGGTTATGGGTACAACTAAAGTACCTTATCAAACAATAGTCGGCTTGGCAGAAAGCCGAAAAGTAAACAGCTCCTCCGCCGGCAAGTTCCATACCAATTTGAGTTACCCGTAGGTGCCGACGCCGACGCCAGAGGTTGCTCAGGTATTTGCTTAAGAAGTAGAAGGCCTTAGGTCTACTCCAGTTATCGGCTCTAGCAACCGATGTTTAAATGCTCAGATGCAAGTCACAAGCCACACTGTTTAAACCCCGTATGAGTTAAACTGATATGGAACTCATTCCTCGACATCTCACCTACAGTCCATACATGTCTCCAGTGGCGTAAAAAAGGGGGGCCCATGGGCTCTGCCCCCTGGAATGCATTGGTCGAAATTTTTATAATTTCGCCCAGTAACTTTTAATACAAACAATTTTTCAGTTTCATTATTCATACACGATAATATCGAGTGCTTCATTAAAAAAAAAAAAAATTGAAATTTAAAAAATTATTACCAGGGTCATAGGTTAAGCCTGAGATAAGAGAAAAGTCTGCCCCCCCCCCCGAAAAATAGTCCTATGTAACCCACTGCCTTCCTTACACGTCACCTCTCCTGTATATTGTGTAAAGTATGCCGTCATTGTTAGTTGTTTTTAATTAGTTAAGTGTTTTAAAATTTTTAGAAATGTGAGCCCGTTAATTGGAGAATGTTAGACAGACAGAGCCTCTCCTTTGGTACTGGGCAAAAACTACAACTGTCTAAGCATGACCTCGCCGAGCCATAGGTACTGGAGGCTAATTGTCGGCCGAAAGCGAACGGACCACTTTCATCCTGGAGAGCTAGGGAAAGTGGATGCCTGGAGGTGGTGTGGCTTATCTTACATCCACTCCTCATCTTCTCTAGTCTCTCTCAATACCCATACCTTTGTCATATGTGGGTCCCACCTCATTCCACAAGTACTATTACAATTAATTACACTCATTTTAATTAGAGGGGTATAATGCTCATGACGTGTTATGTTTGACTAAAACAATTCTTAATGTTGTTTTACATATAGCATTGGTTACACTCTGTTACACATTTGGAAGGTAAAGAAGCAATAAGTTTTCGTGTTTTAGTTGTATGCTGTTTGGAGGGTTCTTTCTTTATTTGCTGAAACTAGTCTCTCATTTATTACATATAATCCACTTAGGTGAATATTCCCGGAGAATTTCCAGGTGAAGCCTGGATTCCTAATAATAATATCTTTACTATCCTGGGACTATGTCCCTTAAGAACAAACATTTGTTTTACACACAGTGGGTTCTTCGACAATTTACAATGAGCAGCGAAGTAACGTATAATAAAAATACACATATGTACATAAAATACAAGCATTTATGAAGAATTAAAATAGAAAATGAAGTACATATAAACACAAACAATATGAAGAAAATTAAACAATAGCCTACTTTGGAAAATAAAAATAAAATATCCACACACTTATTCACACATAAATTTGTAAATATATACATACCTAGATTCACACATTAAAAAAAAATTTCCTAAGTATATCTACGTACTAATGCATAATCGTAACCTACATAATATAAAAAAGAAGCAATAAAATAAAAAATAATGGGATTTCTTTTTGAATTATTGCAACTAATCATTTGTATGTGTCAGCAAATAATAACACCTAACCTAAGTCCTAGTGCACGAAAACATTAGTTTCAAAAAACGGATTAAATCCTTATTAAACTCTTTTGTTTAAGTCACTAATTAAATTGATTAATCCTTTATCCGATTGTGTGTCCCAACCATTTGACACATAACGTCTTTTAAGGCTCTAAGGAAAGAGTGCGAAGGTGGAAGTAGTTGTAGAAATTTGATCGGTGGATGGTGAAGTGGAATACGGCAGTGCTTTAGTTGAAAAGCTTCAATACTGGGAATGACAGTGTTCACGACGAGCCTCCTCGATCTGCTAAATTGCTCCGATAACTCGAGAGCGTAAGAAAGGCTGTATGTCTGCCCACACTAACGTTCGTGGCTATTACACAATATAGATAGGCTTCCTAATTCCACCCTAAGTGTATAAATATATTTTCATGGCAGTAGCATCTTAGTATTAACTTCCGTCCAAAGAAAATGTCAGTAGAATACGATATTTCAATAATATTAGAGAATGGGGCGCTCTTAAGTAACATTTGTGAGCTTCAAGGTCATTTTCTTCGAGATGGACAATTTAAAGATACCGATGAGGAGTGCCCAACCTTTTAGCCTTCCTAGGCAACATTGGAAGAAGAATAGTTGTTTAAGAGCACACAAAATACAGTAACAGCAACTAAAGATGATGGGCAAAAAACGAACAATATATTCTTAAGTGATTTAGCTTAGCATTAAATTATTTATATTATTAATATATAACTTTGTTTATTATAAAAGTGAAATACAAGACGGCAACATGAAATTAGTGAAATACTTAATAATTATCAGTGAGTTCTCTAAGACCTTATCAAAATTTTTTTTTGTTATTTTTCGGGTGCTTTATCCTTGTCAATAGCTGCTTACATCTGACAAACTACTTGGGCTGCAATTATGACACATTATATCATTTTTAGATTCTGTTAGGTATAAGAAAATAAATTAACTTATTTACATAAGTTAATTTTAATAAGTAAATAATTTTAAGATAGAGAATAAGGCAGCTTTTTACATGTAGCATTAAAAGCAGAGCAACGTGCTTATAATTAGAATATTGTGTAAGGAAGTCTTTTGTGTATTATAGTAGTAAGAGTAGGAAAAATGAATGAAAAGTGAATGGTTCACCTAAAGTAACACCAATAGTTATAAGTTAAAGGGGAAAATATTTAACTATGGATAAACGCTAAGCTGATAAGGAATGGTTGGCGATTTTAATAATTTTTTTGGTACCCCACACATTTGTGAGAAACAGTTATCGTCTGGAAATTGATTGCCCGGCTAACTCTTCTACTCATATTTGCGGCTAACTATTTATTACCTCATAGTATAGTTGCCTAAAAAAGTTTCTTAGCTCCAAAAACTACGGATCGTTAAATTTATAAAGGAAGGTACCAGCTCTAGTAAAATACAAGTAAATCCAATCAACTTGGATCTGACTACTCAGCGTTTCACTCTTAAGTAGAAAGGCTTGTTTTCTTACCTGTCCATCAAGTGTAGGATTTTCACATCTACTTAGAGAGCTCTGTTAAAAGTATTACTAACAATTTATTCATTCATTTAAGTTTATATTAGCTGGTAATGATGAAAAATAAAGTATTGTAGTTTGAAAACATATCAGTAATGACCACAAGAAAAAGCCTAATTTGAAGAAACCAAAAATTATGCCACTGGCCACTTTTCTGGCTTACATTTTTCTGGAATTAAGGTCACTTAATTTTTTCAATTAAAGGTTTAAAAAAATGTATTGGGCAGTTTTTCAAAAAAAAAGATAGTAAGGAGTATATGTACATTGCAATCAAGAAGTCAAATTATAAACTGTGAATAAATAGAATAACAAATTCAAGTCAAGTGTGATGTACGAAATAATTTTTGGTGTTGCTACGGTTACAGGGTAAAACTATTTTCATGATGTTTTGTAATTAGAGTTCACTAAAGCCCCAACAAATAATATACACTAAACCTACAAAAAAAGTGGCACACTAATTCAAATATTTGCTTCCTAATAGAATTATTTTGGCTTCCAATTTTCTTCTAATATTAAACGTTTTAAGTGATAAGGGACTATAAATATGAAGGAACTACCTAATAAATATTCAAATAATTTATTTTAAAAAAATATACAGAAAATTCTATTTTGATTTCTTCTGTAACTGATCTCTAAAAATTTAGCAAAAGGTTTTTTTTTTTATTTTAACGTACACTTCGGAATCGGTTTTCAACTGCTACTGAGACTGCTCAACTTTTTCTTACAGCTCGGGGAGAAGCAATATGTGCAGAAACTGTTAGAAGAAGTGTTAGAAGCTGAAGTAAATTTAAACCCTCCGAGACCAGCATCATGGCCATGTACAAGCAGTCTCAGTAGCAGCTAAAAACGTATTCCAAAGCGTGAGTAGTTCAATAAACCGGTCATTTCTTGGCTATGTCACTCCAGGCCGACCTGATCCGAGTCTGCGATTGCATTAACCTGTCTCACGGTAACGTGTGATTGCTCTCCGACCAGCAGTTCCAAGTAAACACAAACAGCACGGGCTATCGTTGGCCTCGACCGTCAAAACTGAAAAAAAAGTTTTTGATAGTGGTTACAGTCACATATCAGTAACAAAGGAAAGGATATTTCCTTCATATTTATGCCCCCTATCACTAAAAACGTTTAATATTAATTAAAAAAGAATTGAAAGCCAAATGAAGAAAAGTGCGCCACTTTTTTTGTAGGGTAGTCTATATTATTATTATACCGAATGTTCTGGTCGTTGATTTTAGTTCCTATTCAGTGATTTAATTTTTAATTATGAAGTAATCTCTTAATGTTACTTCATTATTTTTCGTGGGATTGTTTTTAATTTTACCATCTTGCCTATAAAAAAAGATAAAGTAGCTAACACGATATACATTCGGTAGTTAATCCTGTAGCACAGTCTTTGCACTGCGCCATAACCTATCCCTATAATCCTCCTTGGAGACTGAAACGGCAGTGGCCTCGTGACCTGCTATAATCGCGTGACAGTGGGAGTCCTGGCAATGGCCAGTTTCTCCAATCATGTCCTATTGTATGAATGAGCGAGAATGATGACTGTAAATATGGTATGAATGCGATCATTTATCTGTATTATTATTGCCTTATAAAAGGCAGATTGTAATTATTGCACAATAAAGAATGTATAAAAAAAAAAAACAACGAAATTTGTTGTTTTTCTGAAATACAGACAACTCAATGTTGTGGTTCATTCATTTAAATTTGTTAATTGTTCTAATTCTGGATTTTGTAATTGATCTAATCGATTCTAAATTGTTCTGTAGTGGTAATGAGAGGTCGATAAGACGACTTGGATGCGGAGAAATTCTGTTTAAAAAGAACCGTCATCGGTCGAAATTGTACCTATCACACATTTTAAGTTGAGCTAAACTCCATCGGGTGTCCCGTTGATTGTAATTTCACCTATCAAGGGGGATGATAATCAAAAGCGCTTTTAAGATCTTTTCGGGAAAGTGAAATAATTACTATCTCAACATCAGCTTAACCTATCCTAACTAGCATAAGATGCTATTATACTTTTACCAGAGCATGAAATCATTCATCCTAACACCCTTACATTAATAAGATGTGTAGAACTTTCAAGGAGGTTGTTACTTGTGGATAAATACAAGAACTTAGCTTATATTGACTTTATAATGGACTTAATATCCAAATTTCATTGCCAATTGCTTACTGAAGTACGACTTCTATTTCGAACAATAAAATAAAAAGGTTTGCAATTATTACAACTTCTTTACTTAAACAATTATCATTAGCCGAAACAAAAACAATTAGTCATCGGCGAATAAGTCCCTTAATTTCTTGTCAAACAAAAGTATGGACACACCCCTTACATATATTTATTTCCATGCTTTTTTGTATAAAAAGAAGATAGTTAATTTTTCTTTTGTGAGGGGGAGGAAGGCAGAGCCGAAGTAGCCCAATGTGTTGAAGACACAATGCCTCATTGCTCAACCTCTCTCATCCAGCCACCCCCTCTACAAACTCTTTATTCTAAAGTATTTCATTAATGTCACTAGTTTATAATTGTAGCAACCGCTAACTACATAAGATAAATCACCCTATACTCTATTGCATATATATTGTAAGCAAAAGTAAAATAACATGAACTAAATGTATTATAAACAAATATAAATTATTGTAAATGTGTTAAGCAATAAAAGGAGGAAGCCAACTAAGTCACACAAGAAAGGGTCACCAGCTGGCAGTCATAAACAGTCATAAACATTAACAACCCTTTTGCAGCCTCTACCTCTAGGGGGCAAGGGGTCGGGTAATTAAGCGTGGGTACATCACCACAGGTGTGGGCAGCCCTAACCGCCGGCCGAGACCCTTGCAGCCCCCAGTAGAGAGGATACTTAAGGCAGCCTCCTGGCCCTGTTAATCAGTCTCCTCGTCAGTCTCCTCGCGAGTCTCTCGCGACCTTTACTCGTTGACGCTTGCTTGGTTTCCACTCAAACTCTGAAAACTTGACTAATTCTTTATGAAACCTATGTACCTCTTCTCTTGAACATAGTGCATTGTCGGGGCACATACCTATCATAAATGGAGTCAGATAGTAACGCCGTCATGGAACGATTGTCCAGGTTATAAACTCGAACAATCCGCACTTGTCACCAGGGCTAGGGTGATCAGGCACCCCCTAGTGACGACCCGACAATAATAATAAAGTGTTGTTAAGTCTTTACTGACACTCGCGTGTTTAAAAACTATTGCTTCATGCATTTCGACTGCAACACATTTGTACTCAACCTAAAAGGAATGATCAGTAAAATACAACAAAACTATTTATATCATTATTTAGATGAAAATACAATCACAACAAGAATGTAAACAATAGGTAATTAAACGTGATGTCTCATTTTACAATTTTAGAGATGACCAATTATTTATTATTAGATATTTGAATATTTAGAAATCCACTATTTTAAAATGTATGGAAAAAAAATAACTTGAGGTTATCTTATAGTTTATGAAATATATTTATAATATACATACTATACTCTTTATTGGGCTATAATTACAATCTGCCTTTTATAAAGCAATCAGTAATTGTGATAAACGCTCTCATTCATACCATATTTACAATTCATCATTCACTCACTCATTCATACAATATTATTTATAATATAAGAAATAATTATATTATTTTAGAAATAATATATTTATGTTTACAGGTAAGAAAAAGTAAAAAAGGTCGAATACATATTATCCTCTTAAGTGATGAATATAAATAATACGTTGTTTAATATGAATTGTTTCTTTTTTTTGTCTAAGGTCATACGGGACCTCTCTATTTAGCGTAAAATTGGCACCATTATTATCCAAAGGGTAATCGTTTTTAAATGGTGGTTCTTTAAGTGGTATTTTCTACCAAGAGCGTGCAATGTAGGTCACCGATAAAAGGAAAAGTGACAAGATTTTGAAAAGGTTTCGAAAAATATTCAGTTGAGGCTGTTGTAATGAAAACGTGTTCTTTAGCAGCCTTGATCCGATCCAATAATATCTTTGTCACATCAACCATTTTCAGGCTAACAGTTTTGTTTGAACTAAGTTGTATTTTATGGTAAAAGGAACGTATATATTAGCAATAGGCTTATCATTAGAGATTTAACGCTTTGGACGGTGCTTTACAGTCATTTTCAGCCTTGCTCAATATGAAGCGAAACATTAAAGAGGAGGGATGTCAATTGTACAGCTTTCGATCCTTTGCTGTAAATGAGTAGTACTGGTCAGTCCAAAGGGTTAGCTCTTTAATAATAAAGAGACTTATTTTTTAAATAGATATGGAGGACATGGAGGAAAGGAAAGAAATGATATCGAGAGATAGCCATGGAGTTGAGCCTTTCTAGTGGAGTTTCTTAAAAACTTAATAATCATCTACAATGAACAAACCAAAATTAAATGGCTAGGCTATTATAAATTGACTACACATTCCTTTGGAAGAATCGGTTCTAAGGCAGACCGTACGTTTACAGATCACATTAATTGAACACTTCTTGAATCCATCTCGGTCGATAAAATCCCTTTTTCAACAAACAAATATTTAAAAACATTAATATTTCATAAAACCTATGATTAGCTGGAAATACAAAAAATACCCGATTATTTTTTGGCAAATATTTGAATTTATTTTTGCTGTACCGGCTTTGATGAGTCGCAGAACATTAAACTTCTAGTAGCTTCTTAGCAATGACTTGAGAAAGCTTAAAATTCAGCGAGATGAACAAATACTACACAGAGGGCACTTTGTCAAGTCTAATTGTACTTTTTTTCCTACTGTCAATATTAACTAAAAAATATACAGCGTGATCTTGGCTAATGTTGAACGCGTAGTCTGTCGGAGAGAAAAACTAACGACAATTGCCCTTATTTGAAAGTAAAGCCGCTCCGTTCGTACCCGACAATAAGTTTATTGCGTAAAGTAACCAAACAAGGGATCATTATGCCAAATCAACAAAAACAATCATAACTAGTAGATGTCAAATTCTATGTTGTTTGCTTCCATCACATACATGGCCGAGAGCTGGCCTTAAAGGTGCACATGAAGCTGCTTCGCTTTAACAAAGCAGACAAGCACCTAAAACGACATGCTGCCAGAACTGTGCGACGATGGAACGAGAAACTCACTTAAGAGCAATAAAGGACTACTGGCAACTACTGGCAACTACGTGGCTACCCTGCTTGAACTCTGAAAACTGACTGCTTCTTTATGAAAAGAGAGCATGGGTGTAGCGACCGCTAACTACATAAGATAAATCACCCTATACTCTATTGTATATATATTGTAAACAAATGTAAATAACATGAACAAAATATATTTTGGACAAATGTAAATAACATGAACAAAATATAAATCATTGTAAATGTGTTAAGCAATAAAAAATGCGGGGTGCCAATGAGTTATATGAGCTGGGACAACAGCTGTCGGCAGGTATGAGGCCAGATGAGGCCACAGACCCTCGGCAAGAACCCTGCCAGCCTCTGCCAGAGGACAAAGAAACCGCACGTCATTGATTACACCAATCTTAATGATGATTGGCAAAGGGCAAGGCTTAATGGGCACTTAAGCCGAGGGTCTAGCCCCTGTAAATTATCCTCTCCTGGCAACTACTGGCAACTACGTGGCTACCCTGCTTGAACTCTGAAAACTGACTGCTTCTTTATGAAAAACCTCTGGATCTCTTCTCTCCTAACCTCGCTATGTTTTAGTCTGGCGTCGTCAGACCCAACACCTTCCTAGTGGGAACCTCTGCCTTCGTCTCGCTAAAACTAGCACCTCCTTGGGAGAGACCTCTCCCTCGCGGACGACGGTTGCCGTGGCCCTACAAACTTACCAAGCAGTGTCCCCCGTGACAATTCAGTCTACCTCTCTCCTGTTCACACTCGCCTCTGGGATCCGGACGGATTTGGCCTACCCTCAGATACCGAGTGTGAATTCGTGGTCATTCCAAGACCACACAAACTACCTACCTACCCTATACCTCTTCTCCTGAACATAGTGCATTGTCGGGGCACATACCTATCAAAAAATGGAGTCAGATAGTGTAGCCGTCATAAAACGCTTGTCCAGGTTATAAACTCAAACAACCCTCACTTGTGACCAGGGCTAGGGTAACCAGGCGCCCCCCTCCCCTCGTGACGACCCGACAATGGGAAACATGGAATAGAAGCCTAAGTGATTATCCGTTTGGTAATAGGACATCCCTCACCCATATCTATCCTCAACCTTCACCTACCAACCTACCACAAGTGAGAATTATCTAACTTAATGCACCATCAGTGTCGTCAACTCCAAACTGATCGACAAAGAACTGGACTACCAGAACCACTTGAAGGAATAAAGCAAAAGAAATCCTATCAAAACGTATTAAAATTTCTTATATGAATTTACCAACAGATTTAAATGTATAATATGCCTTGTTCCTCATACAACGATAAAGAAACACTAATAACTTTGAGACTTATCATATAATTTACTTACAGTTTGGGCAGAGCAAAACCAGGAAGTGTCGCCGAACCGGCCTTCGTTAAGCCAGTATAAACAGTAATTAACTTAATTAATTTAATAACCCAGGTCGAGAAAATGCAACCAGGTTAAATAACCAAATGCAACAGCCGGTTATATAACAACATTCCCAACATATTGCAAATTGAATATTAACACGGTTCATAAGGATGGTCTATGCGGCAAGCCCTGCTTTCAAACAGGTAAGAGGTAACAAGGTAACTGCCTTTTGTCTCACTGTATATTTTACTATAGTGGTGTACAAAACTTCCAAGTGTGAAAAATTGTATGTTGATAAATATTTATAAAAGCATGAACAATAACTAAAAAAATCTTTCCCTTTTCGCTCAGTCGTTAACGATTTAATGCTCTGTTTTTCCCATTGCTAAGGGCGCATTGCGAATTGCAAAACAAAAATAATTTATATTTTTAATTTAATTTATTATTTATGTGTTTCTTCCAATATCCAGATGTTGTCATCAATATATTATCTATTTGATATCTCTTGACACTGTTTATTAATCTTTTGTTGCATTTATATATATTTCAAATAATACAGTTTAGTCGATGGTTGATGTAAAAAAAATATGTAAAGCTGTTAAACTAGGGTCAACATTGTTTTATAAATTTTGCCAATTACTAAACTGTTATAAAAGAATCTATTTTAATGGCACTGACGAATAAAGCCAACATAACGAGGTTTAATAAAAAATATATATAAAATAAACGAATTAACTTTTACAACCTAATATCCCAGCTGCAACTGTATAGTGTTTATTTTTTTTCATAATCAGAAAACTTTAAAGTTAGAACCTGTCCGTTCAGGTTTTTTTCGCGCTCCCTGCTCAAACCTTGTTTCAAAATATTTTCTAAGATCGTTAGGTGGAAGAGCAAATCTCACCTAATGGTCATCTTTTTCGAATATAATAGAACTGTCATTAACATCTTACAGAACATTAACTTCTCATCATCAACCGAAGCCTGCTGTTTGTTCTTTATAAAATAAAATATTTAAAAAATAGCAAATATTAATTATCCAATCCTACTCTAAGATAAAGGGATCCGAAATATGATGAATGCGGAGGCTGGTGAAAAGTTGGACAGATAAGGAAGAAGGAGAATTTCACTTGTAGCGAGCGCCGCTTATATTCAATGAGCCAGTTTTACTTTCATCAGCAACAGGTTTCCAGCCGGATCCATTTGTGTCGCCGGCCAGAATGTTACTCTTTCTCCACGAGCTATTGTACACAAAGCTTATCGGCTCACGGCATCATTTTATCTTGTAATTGAATTCTATCTCTTTATTATTATACACCATCCAACTAGGATAGAGAAAACCAACTATCGCACGATAGTCACCCATCTCTGACTTGAAAAGTTACCAGTAAAAGGAAAATCCTTTCCTTATTAAGGGTAACCGAAATCATTGCAAATTTTTTCTGCATAGTTTAAATCACTTTAAAGCCATTATAATTGTCAAATTTCATTCCTAGCAAAATTCATTTTGAACGTTTCCATTATTTTTATTATTTATTTGTTTCAAGAAATGTTTATTTTAACGGTTATTTCAAGATTTTTGAGAAAAAAGTGTCCTTAAATAAAAAAATAAAGCAAATTTTGAAATATGGATTTCATTAAATGATGGTCAATATAAAACACCTTACAGACACATAGGATAGCATTGCTAAAATAAAAACTACACATTTTGAATTCTAATTCAAGCTCTCTGACCTAACATAGCCAGGAGTGTTATAAGGATAAGAACTCAAAAGCATTAGAATATATTTATTATTCCGGGAGAATGTATTTTTGAGTAAAATAAGTAACTTTCACGACCGTAACTAAAAGTGAACCTGTAACAATTACAGCCTTAGATAAGAAATTACAGTTTCAGGTAACATCAAGGATGTTGAAGTCTGCCCATTAAAGGACCATACATTTTATGTAGAAAGCAAAACGGTGTATAATTTTTATTGCAACCATTTTTCTTTACGACTAAGCACGTAATAGATCGACGTCCATTTAGCCTTTCCAACAATAGAAGGAAGAAATTAACGTTAACAAAAAAATGATGAGACGTGATAGAAAGGGATTGAAAGGAACGGATGCCCTTGATCTTTCAATAGATATAGTATTGATTGAATAGTGATACCATTTTTTTTTTCATACGATAAACGACGTTCCAATAAACGAAGTCATTGGAAGAAAAATTATGGAATGGCACAAGAATGCCAAAAAGAAGAAGAAAGGGTGCTTATAGATTGCCTTCGAATGGCTTCCGGAAGACCTAAATTGTTGAAATGGAAATGTTACAGAAGCAATGTAGAAGGCAATGGATTTCAAAGTGGTTAAAGGAATTTTAGTTTAAAAAATACATGTTAAACAAAGACTTTTTGGTATAATTTTCTTTTATACAAAATTTTTAGCTCCAGTCGCTGAACGTAATATAAAACATGTACGCAATAACAAGAACATGGGCTCTGGTATTATATACGAAGTACAATAAATAAAATTAAAATAATTCATATGTCATAATGATATTAATTAAATTAATTTTATAGTAGATATAACTTCGATGGTTAGATATGAGACACCTTGAATTTGGAATTCAAAGTGTAAATTTTGCATTGTTGTCACTTTTCTATTCTATGTATCAGTAAAGCTACTTTCTATTTAAAGGGGTTAAAGGGTTTTATGGTGTTCTTATCCAATTTTTAAATAACACAACAAAACTTTTGTTTATATGTTTGAAAAATAACAGGTAAAAAGCTTGTTTGAAAAAGTGTTAAAATCAATAAATTTTATGGATCAATCAACAATTATATTACCCCACAATATAATGCAATATAAAATGGCATGGATCAAAAAGAAAAAAAAAAATTACCCCGGCTATCTAAATTTAGCTAGGGTGGGCAGCTCAAAAAATTTATAAGAACTGCTTACTAAGAAAAAAAATTGCTTGCCATTTACAACAAACGCACTGGAAAACTAAGACAATAAGTCATAAAGAATGTTACTTTCATAAGATTTCTCATTTTAAAATAATAAAACACTAATTAATATCTGGGGGGTGAAAGCTATAACACTAATGTGACTCTCTCTATCTCGCACACACCCACATTTTTTCCCACTCTTTTCCCCTTTACTTTGAATCGTTTGTTTTCCAACTCATTCACACATCTTCGCATGTTATTGTTAACCTATTTATTGTTAAAAATGGTTTATTGGGTAACCTCAACAATCAACTTTGAAGTAAAGTGTGATGAAATGATGACAGGCAAATCTATTTTCATGACTTTTGGTTGACAAGGTTAACCAATACTGAACACAACACTGCCAAGAAAGTAAACTAATGAACAACGGTGGATGTGTCAAAACCCTTTTTCTTAATCGCTAACATTAAAGTGAATTTAGTATATCATATAAACAATACACTAGTCAATATATACATACCCCGATGGACTAATGATGTATAAGGTTTAATAATAATTGAAACTTAGCTCCGGAACAACCCATAAATATAAAACATTAATAAAATATAAGGGTCAAAATACAAACAGTTGAAATGAATTCAATTGTGTACACACACTGTTTAGTAGAACGAAAGATGTAATAGTATAAATATGGTATACTGATACTGTACATTTGGCCTAGCATTTGGGATTTGTTCTATTTAACCTAATGTATTAAATGTTACCTAAAAAAAACAACGTATGACATCATTAACCTATACTATGTCAATTATAAAGCGGTACGGAACAAATCGATGATGAATACGAGCAGGATTCACCAATTATTGCATACCCAACAAGTACATGACAGTGGATAGACTTTCCCTTTTATAAACTTATATTATACTAAACTAATGTTTATCGGCTTTCGAATTAAAACAAAAAGGAAAAAAGGTACTAAGAAACAACAGGCATGAAAGTTAGAACTAGACTGTTTATTTCAAGTCTATTATCCTGTATATTTACATTCAGGATGTTTACATCCCGACGTTCGGGGATTAAGGATGGATACTGATCTGAGAAACTCCCCCCTGCCAGTTTACGCACACCTCTTCGTAAACTATGAAGTATAACTTGAGGACGACTTAGGTGATACTACGATCACTCTCCTAATCGTACTAGGGAGAATCCTGCGACAGCACCGCTCCCAATGCATACTCACCTGCATCGGTGGTGATAGTTAATAACTTCTCAAAATCGGGAAATGCCAGGATTGGTCCTCTTGCAGTCGAAGCATGAATTTTCGAAGGTTTTGCTCGATAATAGGCGTGATCATTACCTGCGCCCCCTTCCACAGCAGGTTACTGATGCTACATACTATGTAATGTCTGGCACAAAACGCCGATAGTAATTAAGTGTGCCTAAAAGTCGCTGAATGCCCTTGACGTCTTTCGGCACCACCATCTTCCGAATTGCAACGACTTTTGCAGAGGCCGGCTGGACTCCCTCCCTCGAGATGGTTTGCCCTAAAAAGTTAATCCGATCCTCTCCCAGCGATGATTTTTCCACGGACAATTTTAACCCAAATTCACGCAATCGTCGGAATACCTTCCGGAGCTGTTCAATCTGTTCAGATTCTGTTCGGCTGAAGAACAACAGATCATCCATATAAATCTGGCTCGTCAATTCCCCTCAGGATTTCGTCCATCAATCGCTGGAAAGTAATCGGAGCGATCTTCAAACCAAATCCGAGTGAACTCATAGTGCCCCCTGTCGAAAGTAAACGCTGTTTTGTGTTGATTGGTAGCGCTCATTTTGATTAGATGGTGCCCTGCTTTCAAATCCAAGGTGCTGAAGATTGTGGCTCCATTCAATCTGTCGAGGATGTCCTCAAACGGGGGAATCGGATACTTCTCATCCGTTGTGTTCTCATTCAACGACGATTCTATATCTCTCCTCCTCCTCCTCTCCCAATATACTCTTCTTTCGTACTGCCCACAGAGGACTACCCTGTCGTCTTAAGCTGTCGATTGATTTCCGGATATGTTGGCGGAGTGCCTGCGGATAGCGTCTCTCCTTCACGTAATTTTCGGTCCGATTTTAATTGGATTTCCCCAATGCCCCTAGCCAGATTGTCCTTTACGTCACCCATTAACTTCGCCCATTCGTCCAGCCCCACGACCGCTTCTCCCATTACTTCGCAGGGTCCCCCCAGAGTAAGTAATTTACACTTACATACCTTGATCTGGTATCTGCCCTCTCTCCTTCACGCAACCTCTCTAACGCACAACGAGATACTATTGTATTGGTGCTGCCACTATCAATCAGGCACCTCCCCCTCTTCCCAAACTCAATGGTTGGCAACCCGCACATCCTTTCCCACACTGTATTGCACCTTAGGATGCGGTCGCCTCTCTGCTGCCACTCTTCTCAGGCCTCCGTACGCCGCTCCCATCTGCGTGATGGATTCTTCTGCCACTCTCGTCTTCTGCTCCCGCTGCGTTTCGACTCGTTTCCTCCTCCCTGATGACTCGTCACCCGATGATCCATTTTCTCTAGATGTAGCGCTTTGCCTCTCCCGGATTTCCTGGTTATTCACCTCCATTGGTTCCATTTGTGAAATTCCTTTCGACGAAACACGTATGGATATTGTATTGCTATGTGTCCTTCCTTCCCACACTCAAAGCACTTAGTGCGAGGGCACTGAGCTACCAGATGGCCCGTATTTTCACAGCCATGACATTTCCTATCTTCTTTCCAAGATGCGTACCTCGGCCTCATCCCCCCCAAGCTTCTCTCTACCGTCGCTCCCATGTCTCCCCCCCCCCATCCCGGCAAACGGCGTTTCCTGTCTCTTCCGCACCGCTTTTGGGGTCCTGTTTCCCCTATATGAGATCCGGCTCCAATCGTTGTCATCTTCGTGCATTTTCACTTCTTCTCTCTTGCGCTAGCATCAATCATCGCCTGGGCGCATTTAAGGAACGATCGCTCATTAGGGAACCCTTCCTTCTTTCCTGCCTCCTTCGCCAATTGCACCTTTAAGATCGTAGACAGGAACCCCATCCTGCCCTCCACTTCCTGGCGCTAGTAGTCACTTTCATTTTCTCATTTATTTTATTGTAACGGACTAACAGGAATGCAGCATACTGTCCACTATTCTGTCTCGGAGATTTCATTTCTTGCAACATTTGGAAGATATCCTCCTCTGGGGTCCATCGTCCCCCCATATGCTTTCTTCAGTCTTGTCTTTATTATCTCCCCTCGTCCCCCTATACAGGTTCAGCACTTTCCTTTTTACCCTGCACACCAGGTCTCCCTTTATTGACTTAGTGTCACCTGGGTCGAGTAGGCCTTCGTCCATCTTGGCTCTTATCCTCTCCATAATTCTATCGCCACCTTTGAGAAAATGATTCAACTCACCCCAGAAAATTTTCCGAGATCTGAGATCATTTTCCTCATGACCTGTGACGTCACTGCCCACACCTTCATCCATGCCAGCGAGTTCGCATGGGCTTCAGCCATGGTTTCGTGAGGTAACTGTGGAACTTCAAACGCTGTCGGCCGCAACTCCACCATTTCGCTTACCTACTTTAAATAACATGAAAGCGAATCAGAAGGGAAAAAAAATAAAAGCCAACTCGTACGTCAATGACTCGAACCCACTTCGCTCCCGGGTTTCGGCACCAGTTAATGATCGTCAACGAAAAACGTGAAGAAAAAGAAAAGAGGTTGAATGAAATCACAGATCGAAACTTGTCACAAGACTGTTTATTGAGCCTTTTAAAGCCTCTCTATATACATTCGGGATGTTTACATCCCGATGACTTAGGGATTAGCATGAATACCTACGATGTCCGAACCTTAACTTATATAATTTCTTAATACCAAGAAATTAATTATTTAATGTACCTTAATCATTTTATATGGATATGGCAGTATTTTTCATGACGTTACATTAAATATAACCTGCATGGAATTCAAGCCTCTAGGTTGAACTGGAAGACACATGGGTTAAAACATAAGGTAAATACCGACAAAACCCTAATTATGGCGTTTATTTAAGGTTGAAGGTCCTGGATTGAACTTTTATTAAATTTTATTAATTGAGCACCTAACCTTCTGCAGAGTAAATTTAACGATTTATCTAATTAATTTTCAATCAGTCGGAATCCCGTGAATTCGCCTTGTTGTTCTATATAAAGTTCATGGTCCAAGCGGTAAAAATATCTCGCAGTAACCTCGACTTTTGTAGTTATTACTCACAGTTCCTGTTCTACTGACTAACTACCTGGACAGTGAATGTACTAAAACCCTTTCAACGACCAGTTTTCGATAGCGAATATGCTCAGGTCCCTACAGAAATAATGACATGTCGCAAGATGATAATAAAGCAATAACTCATAAATTAAATACACGAAAATTATGACAAAAAAATGGTCCAAGATAAAAATCATCATTTCTATTGTTAGCTTCACGATTTTTTTTTTCGAATCTATTCAATTCTTTTTCGGCGCTGTTTCTAAAATGGCCTTGATCATGAGGGAAATGAAAACAGACAGCTTCTCAGCTAGAACTTTAGAAGTCTTAAAAGTTTCGAAAACGTACCTGGGTTTTCGTATAGTATTTTAACCAGAAAATAATAAGTATAATTCGAGGTCTTGTTGAATGTACATTTAAAATTAATTATTTTAACGACTTGCCCCGTACTTGAGTCCATTTGTGTATACAAGTTGATGTTTCAAAAAATCAGTTACGCCATACATACTAATGTTTCTTTTGTGACAATTTGTTCATCAGGATATCGTGGTCTGTGATGTTTCCTCTTTTCATAAATCACATTGACGGCCCATTTGCGACGACATTCGCTGCCAAGAATCTGACGGAAATTGCTTCTGCTTAACTATATGTAATATACCTTTATTAGCAGGAAATAAATCCACTTCCATAACACTGCGTGGAAAGTAAAAGCAAAGAGCGAGACCAATAGCAGCGGACGAAGTGGTCCTGTGGTGTGGAGGGCACTGACCGCTCACAAGAATGGACAGGGCTGTCTCAGGACCCAAAGGGGTCGGGGAAAGTCACGCCACAGAGACCTTATATTATGGGGATGGGATGTCTGTACTGGAAAAACAATAGTCTTCATATACTCGATATCGACGCAGGATTCCAAAATCAGGAAACTGACTTGTAATGATCACGACTATTCACCGATAACGGGTATACTTCTCCCCAATACAAAGTGCATACAAATTATGCTATACGTTCTGTGGCTCCACGAAAATATTAGATAGCTGGTCAAGATATTACACCGGAAAACACCTATTTCAATTATTTCTTATCGGGAAATGTACCCTATTCGCAGTATGCCATACCACTTCACAAGTCAATGCCTAGAGTGAGAGGAGCAGACGAGAGAGGGCATGCCAATAATGGGTGAACCCTCCCTCGTTAATGCTCCAACAAAATTTTTGATGTAAAATCTCAACCAAAATTTTGTTCATCACCAATTGACGTACAGCAGTCCAGAAGCCACAAAAAATGAATCTAAAACATATATAACAAGGTATTTTTCTGTAACACGGGTGTTCCCTTCTCAATTTGAGTTTTGAATTGTATTTATATTTCTTTTAACTTAATTTCGACTTGTACAATGACACTAAAAAAGATCATGTAAGTCAAACACTTTTATTATCTAGTTATTATCTATTTTCCTTATAAGAGTTTCTATAGCTTTTATTTTATTGACAATTCGTTATGAACTCAAGTTCAAAGCAGTTTTCCTAGCATTCAGGAATTTAATAACTTTTGGATGAGTCAGAAGATCAGAAATGATCACCTTAAAGAGGGTGGATGAATGACTTTGTGCTTGGTGGGGTTGGCCTAGAGATACGCCAGGCGTGATCAGGTACAGTTTCTGAACTGTACTGTTTTTTTTTTTTTTAAGGGAGTTTACAATAACATAATATTTATGACAAAGAAATAAGTTATAATAAATTAATTAACAATGAAATTAAAAATTGATTACCAGTTCAAAAGTCCAACAAACCATTATTGAAACTAATATTTTTTTATTTATATATTTTTGCATTATCATTATTAGCTATCGTTCTTAACGTTGAGACAACAGTCAAGCATAGTATTTATTTTACTAATAATATGGCAAGCGGATAGCTATTTAGTAATTATCATTTAAGTTTAAATTATCGTAATTAAAACCTTTTTGGTCATAGTCTATCTTTTGATTTTTTATATAAATCTTTATTGTAATAAAATTACAACCTGCCTTATTAGACAATAAGTAATTAAGATAAATGTTCTCATTCATAACATATTTACAATTTTCATTCACTCACTCATTCTTAGAGTATTTACAAACAAACCAGAGACCTCCCCAATCCACATGGTAGTCACCTCCCTCGCATGCGAAAGAGGAAGCGGAGTCTTGGGAAGTCCTCCACGCTCCTCCGTCAGCCACGTCACCGGATACGAGCCAGTGTGATGTAAGGAGTTTTGTTTATGAATTCAGTTAAACTGTTATTAACGGAATGTTTGAGTGAGAGCTAGTATTGGATAAACAGTATGTAAATTGTAAGTAAGTTATTAACAGTTAGCGATTTACAGTATATGTAATGGGTTGGTTCTAAATTGTTTTGTGTTTCATTTTATTAGCCTATAAACTACTATTTCTTCTCGTTTGTTATCCCAAATGGTGAGGACAATACCTCTACTGTCTATTTGATTTCCTTACCTCAATTTGTTATATTGGTTGTCAGTGAGTATGTTAATTATAAATTTATCTAGTATTATTCACCTTTAAGTAAATATTCTCACTTCATGTTGGGAAATTGAACATCAGCAACAACTGAACTCAGACAAGTCGACGAATCTACAAAATGTACCATAAACTTGCAAAGTCTAATTGTTGTATTTCACCATTTTTCTTCACTTCCTTTGTATATGTAATGCTTTCGTGTGACGATCAGATAAAAAACTAGTCAATCCTCAATTCAAGGATAAGTAGCCTCGATACTTATTTCTTCTTCATATCAACCGTTTTCGTTTTACTGGACAAACTATTTTTTTTAGGCATCTGTTTCAAGTACACGAACCAATTCAGGTACCAAGGCAGTCAGGTAAATGTTGAGAATAAGGTTTTGGCAAAAATATAACACTGGGAGTGAACAGGTTCTTCCGTGGATAGCTGTATCAGCAGTGAAGTATAAAGCTGTCATTAAGACTAACAAGGGAACTGCTTTACAGCTTTGAACTTTGCTGACTAATAATAGTCACTGTATTTTATATAGGTCTTGAATTGTGGAATTTTTCCATTTTGAAGGCTGTTTATTGCACCAAGTGAGTCACAAAATAAATGCTTCATTCATGCTAGTTGAAGTGGCTTCTTTAGACCGCTAGCAATTCGTCAGTTGGTTTCCGGTTGTTTAATTTTTGTTTCATACTTCCACAGCATAATAATAAATCACGCATATTTCTTCGGCTTTGGAACATACCTTGAACATTTTAGATCAATTGAACCATTTTTATGATCAATATGGATGCTAGACAATAGTAACTGCTTTTAAAGTAGAGCCTCTCCCTTTAGGCTCGACAACTGAACAGCAGTTTTCTAAGTATGCCACGACACATCTCCTTGAAATGAACCTAGTCCTTGTTAACCATTGTGATCATTGCTAAGTCGGTGCTAACATGATCCCACCAAGTGAACACTAATTGAACTTCCGAAATCCTTTGCGTCGATTTTTCACCTTAGATAAAAAGCTGAAGGAGCATTTAGTAAAGGCCACACGACGAAGGGAGGCGTGAAGGTGAGGACTGAATGCCAGGACGGAAGTTTCGGTAAACCTGATCTTTATCCCGGCTCCATGTAATGGGAGTCAATTTTCTTCACCTTTATCCGTCACTTTTCACGGGAGTTAGGTTTTTTCGGTCAAGGAATAGGGGAATAAGTAATTTGGGATAATTAACCTTTTTTAGCCTGATTACATTCAATCAATTTTCCTGGAATGGGTCAACTCTTCTACACTTACTTACATGAGGTGAGCCGGAGTTTAGTAAGATTATTTTTCAGGTGGGATTTAACTCATAACGTCCTCATGCCAATCCCAAAATCGGAAATACTTTAAATATATGCGGGCATAATCAAGTCAAGTATAATTAACTGCTTCGTTTGAGGTAATAATTTTTTCAAATTATAATACTCCAAAGGTGGTTTATTATTAATAAGGACTTAAAGATCATTAATTTTAAACATCACTCAATGTTTGATTGATGACCCATCATTATTTTTCATAGGGCCGTTTTCATTTTTAGCATCATCGGAACATCAAATGGAACTACCATAAAAAATTGATGCCACTGCAAAATCACGGGTTGTGCTGAAGTAGTGAGCGGTGTTAATAACATTTTTTATGGGATATTATTAATTGAGGATTTTTTAGATTCAAAGTGTATATTTTTTTAATTACCAAGGAATAAACTTGCATTTATTTGCTTTAAACTCATGTTTAATACAGTTGGACTTCCATGTATGTAAAATGTGCGTCTCTAGGTCGAACGGGGCACTAAAAATTACCAGAGCTGAGAGACGGACAGACACACACTAGTGAAAACAAATGGCTAGTTGGGGAGTCTCTCGACACTTTTTTGAATAATAAATAAATTAATGGACGAATGGATGAATAAATGAACATTTCATTCCTTTCTTCAAAAACTCTTCATTTTATTTCATAAACCATCTCGGCCAGTGATAATCCCACATTCAATAAATAATTGCAGATAGCTAAAATATTAAAAAAATTGTTAATATAATTAAATAAACTTGGAATTTATTAGTGGATTATCTCATTTCATCCGTTTTATAGCCTAAATAGCTTCTGAATGTAACTAGGTAAACCCACTTCTTCCTATCTCATTTTTTTTTATATTCAAATTATTGTAATTTAACCAGAGCTTGAGTATAATTCCAGATGTTCTGTCACATTAGAGCATTTACATCCAACCCTATCCTAATATATACATACATATAAATAAAATATTCATCTTATTTATACAATATTTACAATCTCTTCCAACACAAATTCTTTATAATCTCTTCGGGCTTGGCAATCATTAGTAGTTTTTTTTCATTTTCGTTTTAAAAATAAATCATGGAATATTGAATGAATTCATTTTTTATCGAATTGAATTATATTTTCAAAAATGTAACGGCTTCTCAGAGTATAATCACTATAAATCAGACACTTTCCCGACGATTTTCCAGTTATAAGGATTAGGAGAAAAAGAAGTGGCGTCCCCCGTTTTCAAGATGTTATTTCACTTTAATTTCTCTCCTCTGGTTCCTGATTTCTGAGACGTGAACGTCAGTTTTTCATTGATCTGTTACAAAAGTATAATTGATGGATAAATGAACCGATATTGACAAAAACAAACTGTTCAGATAGATTAAATTTTTCAATTTTACTCTTCGGTTGACAGCCGAGTGAATCCGTTGGGCACACGTTATTCACTGATCAATGCACCACCAAACAAAGGAATTATTTATAATTGTTTCCACCCCATCTGTGAATAATAATAAAAAAAAAACACGACGACACACCTTATAAAGCTGCATGCCAGACCAAGGTTGTTAATGTAGTTGGTAGGTGGTGTTGAGAATCTAGTGTGGTTAGCACTTATTTACTCTTTCCTCTCTACTTTAATTCTAACTTTCTTCGCTTCTTTTTTATTCAAGTACTTACTCATTCATCCTAACGAGGCTAATTCAACCAAACCTTTCTTTGTGGGGACTTGGAATTGAACCCCTAGAAGTCTGATTCCTACCTGGCTGGGTCATGTTTATTACACAAAAATAATATATTTGTTTGGGCCAGGGCTCTTAAAAAATTAAGAAGTCCCCAAACGCCAGAAAATTGCGCCGGTTACGTCGTGAGAAGCTGGATGTTTGATTGTGTCGGTTAGCTTACAAACTTGCCAACAGTAAGGCATAAGCAATAAACAAACTCAAAAATAATAAAGAAATAACAATTCATTTTATTAGAAAACAAAAAACATTACTGATGAGCAACTTAACCGGGCCTGAATATTAGTATAACTAGTATAAATAATTGTTAGTATAATTAACGTATAAAAATTACGAAAAAGTTTATAGTCACGATACGATGGATGTTGACTATCCGCAACCGCAGGGCGGTGATGTGCACGGAGATAGGCCGAGAAGATCAAAGTTGTAGGAACAGCGACTTCGTGTTCGCAGGGGAACAGGCCGATATTGAGTTATCTTCATCACTGACTAAACCAGGCTCAGGCCTAAAGCCTTGGCCTCTAATACGCAAAGACGTCTTTCTTTATTTACTTCCTCGAGCTTTATGGTCTTTCGAACTATTTCCTCTGTGTGTTGATGTAATAAAATGAAAATTGCTGTTAAAGAGAAATAAAATAAATACATTTCATAACTTACATTTAAAGTTTTAATCTCAAATATATGTCCGTGTATACAATATTTACATACACTTTCCTAATTTTCTCTGGCCGAAACAATCAGAAAAAGAAAATAAATTTATAATTTTAAAATTTTTGCTCATCTTACGATAATTATGATAATAAAAAATAATAACAATAATAAAAAATATTATTGAAATTTTATCAAACAAAAAATTAAGTTTAAACAAAAAAATGAGGTCTCTCTATTTAGAATTACCCTTCTAATAAAAAATTATTTACTGCCTAAGGGCCCGAACAATATTGAAAGGATATAAATTGCATTATCCTAATATGTAACCGAGATTTATCAATTAAAATCTACTTTACGAGACGATCAGTTTGTTAATAGGTTTTCTGGTTGAGTTCATCTTCTCAGATTTTTATTGGAAACTGATTTTATTTGTGGGTTTTCTCCCTTACAGCAGAAAACAATTGGAATGAAAATATATAAACTTCTTAATTTTTTTTTTCTAAAACTACCTATTACTTATTTTTTAACAACAAATAAATTGCTGGAAGGTTTATATCGCTTATTTCTTAATAAAAAATACTTTCCACAACACTGTCCTTTAGATAGCTATCAGATATATCTTTACATCTCTTTTTTTTTTTTTTATTTGTTTCAGGTTTCCTAAGAATTACAACCGTGACTGTAGAAAATCCCTTTCTTAATGTCGTTTCCTTTTCACAGAGCTGATTTTATTTGAAAGCGATTTGTCGATGTAAATCAGCCATACTTGTTGTCCCCGGGTCCTTGGAAGATTTCAAAGAGTCCCGTCATGGATTTCATCATTTTACATATTTGCTAGGGTCAGTATCCCTGTTGCAGGATTCTTTGCAAATAGAAATGTCGTATGTAATAGTAGATGGAAGAATGGCTGTTTCTATCAGCTTTCCAACCGTTATTTTTAAGAATATATTCCAATTTCTTTTTGCGTTGTTGACTCTTTTTGTTCTTAGGTGAAAAATGATTGTTACGGATATGGCCGAACGGAGAGGTTTTAACTTCAACGTATTGTCTTTCGCCTGTCAGTTTTTGTGATTTATGGGAGTGTACGTGAATTTACTCAATTTAACTAAACAAGGAAAGATAAACACTGTTTATGCTTTGGATTAGATTTCCCGAATCGTCAACAACATTCAGTAGGTATGAATTACGACAGTAAACTTAAAAACTATTTAAAGTTCCAAAGGTGTATTCCACTATATCTCGGATGAAGCTTTTCAATGACACATAGCAATGGAAAAAAAATGAAAAAGTTTATTGTTACTGAACGCAATTATTGTAATTGTTATTATAACAGTATGTGAATTCAATGGTTCTATCATTTCCAGAAAATTCCTTAATGGGCTATACGTAGTTTGAATTTTGATTATTTGAATACAAAATAATATCTTGAAATTAAATTTTGTATAATTTATGTTTTCAATTAATTTTTCATTTACATGTTCCATTTTAAGAAATTTTAAGGTTTTAAGGGACCCTAATGTTTTCTTTCCTGCAACTGTTAGTTTGCCAATTCCGGCTATTTAAGATATCTTGTTTCGCCTAAAGACATGAACTTTTACATTTGACAAAAAAAAAATTAACTAATTAATTGGTGCTAAAAATTAAAATGTTCAGGTGGATAATATATAATATTATTTAAGACTTAAGCTGACTATAATCAAGGCATTAAAATCGTAACTATTTCATAACCCCTACATGACGAAGAATGTAAATTTCAAGTAATCCCCGGGGATGCTGAAAATAAAACTAACCCTATACAAAAAACAATGAAAATGGTCGTTAAAATAGTTTTCGATGAATTAATAAGGGAATAAAAATAATAGCATCCAACATCTAATCTGTAACATGTGTAATTGTTTGTAATTATGACAATAAAAACAAACGTCGGGAAAGAAATTTTTTCGCAACCACATAAAATATTGCTTCTAATAAAGCTAAAATAAAGCGTCAATTCGAGTAAAAATGATGCTAAAATTAATGACAGTCCTGAAAAAAATAATAAGCTGTTAATAGTGGGCAAACCCTAATAGAAGGGCTCACTTTCATTCATTAATCGAAGTACGGAGTGATCGTTTGAAAGTATGAATGTATCCATGTTCTACGACAAAGGACGTGAAAATAATTCAATCTATCTGAAAGTGAAAAGGTAAATTTCTCAATACCTTAAAGTAAGCTCGTTAGTCTTCGGTTAAACTTAAATAATCGGCCATATAGACAAAAAAAATAAAAAGTGAAAAATGTCAGGCTCATTTTGCTAACATTTAAGATTTATTAATTTCAATTGGAAGTTATTTATGGCAATCAAACCTCGTTTACAAACATATTACAAAATAATAAAGAGCCAATCATAGACAACAGGTACTCAGTCAATCACAATATTTTTTTTCTATTAATTTGTAATTTTAATTTTTTGAAATGATAATTTTTAGCAAAGAATTTTTGATAAAAATAGTTTCTCAACAAGTATTTATTACATTTTTAGGAAACACATTGATTCTCATGGGTATCTCTCAATATTGTTTCTACAGGTCCTATATTCTTTATTACAGTTTTAGGAAACACGCTGAGTCTCATGGGTATCTCTCAATATTGTTTCTACAGGTCCTATATTCTTTATTACATTTTTAGGAAACACGCTGAGTCTCATGGGTATCTCTCAATATTGTTTCTACAGGTCCTATATTCTTTATTACATTTTTAGGAAACACGCTGAGTCTCATGGGTATCTCTCAATATTGTTTCTACAGGTCCTATATTCTTTATTACATTTTTAGGAAACACGCTGAGTCTCATGGGTATCTCTCAATATTGTTTCTACAGGTCCTATATTCTTTATTACATTTTTAGGAAACACGCTGAGTCTCATGGGTATCTCTCAATATTGTTTCTACAGGTCCTATATTCTTTATTACATTTTTAGGAAACACGCTGAGTCTCATGGGTATCTCTCAATATTGTTTCTACAGGTCCTATATTCTTTATTACATTTTTAGGAAACACACTGAGTCTCATGGGTATCTCTCAATATTGTTTCTACAGGTCCTATATTCTTTATTACATTATTAGGAAACACGCTGAGTCTCATGGTGTCGGAAAAGAGGTGAAAAATTGTCGGAGGTCAACAATTGTCGGGGGGCGTCACTAGGGGAGTGCCTGATCACTCTAGCCTTGGTGACAAGTGCGGATTGTTGTAGTTAATAACATGGACCATGTTCCATGTAGGCGTTAATATCTGACTCCATTTATTGATAGGGATGTGTCCCGACAAGACACTGTGTTCAGGATGAGGTTCAGAGGTTCATAAAGAATAAGACCAGTTTTCAGAGATCGGCAGCGTAATAGGTACAAGTCGTCAGAGGTCTGCTAGAGGCTGTGAGGTGACTGCCCAGAGGTGTGGCAGAGAGAGTAGACTAGTAGAAGATTCCAGGGCCCCGGGGCCCTGGAGTATCGCGACTTTCAAGATGCAGAGACGGGAGAAGAGCGAAGAGTGAGCCTACCAGGGCCAAGTGGCCCTGGTGTAAAGTGACAAGTAGTGTGGCTTAGGAGACTAAGAAACAGAGTGTTTTTCAGGGCGAAAACTTACTGATATAAATATTTTACCCCCCTCCCTCGTGGAAGGCGGAGTCTGTCTGCAGGTGGTCTGTTTTATTATCTCGTTGGTCCAAAAGGGTGTGTTTTATGATGTAACACCTACCGAGCGATCGCGACCGCTCGTCCCCAAAAGGACTGTTTATTGCCTGGCTTTTAGATTTTATGACTGCCGGAAGTGACTGAAGGTCTGCCCGGTCTATTTATGGCAGTCAGGTGGCTAATCCTCTTAGGTTTATTGCCGTACCCTCGATCCTCTGTTACTTGTCTACATCTGCCGACCTCTCTATGATTTATTACAAGAAGTTTACACAGATTTGCATTTCTATTATAATACATTATGAACCAGAGTGTAGGGTAATTTACATATATTTAGCACTTCGCTACACATGGGTATCTCTCAATATTGTTTCTACAGGTCCTATATTCTTTATTACATTTTTAGGAAACACATTGAGTCTCATGGGTATCTCTCAATATTGTTTCTACAGTTTCTACCTTCTTTATTACATTTTTAGGAAACACGCTGAGTCTCATGGGTATCTCTCAATATTGTTTCTACAGTTTCTACCTTCTTTATTACATTTTTAGGAAACACGCTGAGTCTCATGGGTATCTCTCAATATTGTTTGCCTTCCAAGTTTTTTTATCGTATTTTCCGGTGTAATTTTTTTTTTTAACGTAACATCTTTACAGATTAATACAGACTGTTCTAGAGTAAACGTATGAAATTTCAGATCAATTGGATCATTAGATCGTGGTAGACATGTACTGACGATTCGCGATATCTATTTATTCGAGCTCGGCAATTGATTGAACAATGTTTTTCAGTGCGAGTCTGCTGGTTAAGATAACTACATAGCAGTGGCTTCGCTATAAATTGGCCACAACGGAGGAATTAGTGGCTTACACCAGGTGGATTTGTTATAAAACCGTCCGGAGGTATAGCGTAATGGCTAAACGCGAAAACTTTTCATACTGCTGTGAGAGGGTTTCACTTTAATGGGCCGGCCGACAATGCCCCATGAATAAAGACATCTATAAAGCTTCGGACATTACCTGGTCCCAGTGTGTGCAACAAACATGGCATTTAGAGCCTGTTCAATTATCTTACGGAATCTAGAACAGAAATGCGACGATGATGCAAAGTCACGGAATCAATTATAGGTGCGTCAATGTAGCAAATTTCCATTCACATTTAATCCGATGTGGGTCAGAACACGGTTAGTGAGCGTCCTCACGAGCGTAATGAGTATAAAGTCTACATAAAGCTTTTAGCGTATTTTAAACAAGTCGGTCGAAGGATTAGATGCTTTACCATTCTGTTTTTCATCGTATCTAAGATTAGTAAGTACATCAGCGAAAGGAACAGGTGAGGCAGCTATCCTGTTTTAAATCAATAAAGGTAGATAATTAATGCAATGAATTCAACCCTCTGGAGCAAAGAGACAGGAATGTACAGGAAGAAGTGGTTTTACCTTCTATCACTCTTTTGTGTAATGTGTAGAGTTGCGATCCACCAAGCTGGACCTTATCACCAAGAGTAGAAGTCACTTACCACGGAAATGTATCTATGGTGAAATTATAGGATATCGAGGAGACAGCGAGTCCCAAACACAGCTGTCAGAGCCAAAGTAGGCACCCATAAAATGATGCTTGATAGTAATGATGTCAACAGATTAAAACAGTAAGGACTTAATAACTACCGAGGACCAGGAAGAACACGTAAGTTTCTAAGACATTTTTCACCCAAAATAAATTGTATCATTCGTTAACCAGTTACTGATAATTGTCAAAATATGAGTTGTGGGATGATAAACAGAACTTTTCATTTTAATTAAGTTCTGAAATACAAGTGTAAGAGTTAAAGAAAAGGGCTGACTTGTGTCATGTTTATATGAATTTTCTCCAATTCCAGTTATTGGAATACCAACTTTGGATCTGCCTAATAAACAATTCTGTGGAATGTTTGTTCAAAGTTTCAGACCCAGTCCGTGTACGTAAATCAAGTGCGTTCAGTTTACAATTCCTTCGGTTGTACAGCCGAACTACATGCTTCCAAATATAATCTCTCCCTTCGCGTTCAACATTATAATCAACTAGTCTGCCCCACAAAAAAAAAGTGCAGCACTTAGAAAATTTTAAATAATAGCTTCCTAATAGAATTATTTCGGCTTTCAATTCTTTTTTAATTAATATTAGACGCACTTTCCTCTCCTCTGGAAACATTCCATTATTGTCCTATTCGCCAAACCCGGTAAACCACCCAATGACGCCTCATCTTATCGTCCAATTAGCCTACTCCCTATCCTCTCAAAAATATTTGAGAAACTCCTACTAAAACGTCTACTTCCCATTATTGAATCCAAAAACCTTTTTCCCACACACCAGTTTGGTTTCCGCCAACGACATTCCACTGCTCAACAAGGCCTTCGCGTTGTTGATCACATCTCCTCAGCCCTTGAAACCAAACAATATTGCACTGCTGCCTTTCTCGATATAGCTCAAGCTTTTGACAGGGTTTGGCACACAGGTTTGCTCTACAAGCTCAAAAACTATTTACCACAGACCCTTTTCCTAATCCTACAGTCCTACCTTTCAAACCGCTTCTTCCAAGTCCGCTGTGGTTTAGAATACTCTAACTACTATCACATAAGTGCAGGAGTTCCACAGGGCAGTGTCCTAGGCCCCATCCTCTATAACCTATACACCGCTGATGTCCCCTCTACTCCCAATACCTTCTTGGCCACATTTGCAGATGACACTGCAGTCTTGTCATCCCATCCAGACCCCGACATAGCATCCCATAACCTTCAAAAACACCTTGACGAGATCGAGTATTGGTGCAATCAATGGCGGATCAAAGTTAATGAAGCAAAATGCTCCCACATTACCTTCACCCTTTGTCGCAAGTCTGGTCCACTAGTTTATTTTAATTCTATTCCTCTCCCTGTATCCGAGACAGTACGGTACTTAGGCTTCCATCTTGACAAACGACTGACCTGGAACCCACATACGAGACTAAAAAGACAAGAACTAAACAGACGCTTTGGACAACTGTACAGACTACTTCAAAGGACATCCCATCTCTCAATAGAAAATAAACTACTAATCTACAAAGTTATACTTAAACCAATCTGGACATACGGAATAGAGCTATGGGGGACAGCAAAAAAGTCGAACATCAAGCGTATCCAATCCTTTCAATCAAAAGTCCTGAGAACAATTGTAAATGCCCCTTATTATGTCAGCAACAAAACCCTTCATAACGACCTTAATATACCCTACATTCTAGAACTCATCCCTTCCAAGTTTACGAAATTCCACAGTAGCCTTTCCAACCACCCTAATCCTGTAGCACAGTCACACATGCACATGCACTGCGCCACTCATCCCTATAATCCTCCTCGGAGACTGAAACGGCAGTGGCCTCGTGACCTGCTATAAACGCGTGACAGTGGGAGTCCTGGCAATGGCCAGTCTCTCCAATCATGTCCTGAGCGTCTGTGGCTCTCGCGCTCTTGGTCAGCCTCCACTGGCTAGTATCCGGTGACGCGGCTGACGGAGGAGCGTGGGGGACTTCCCAAGACTCCGCTTTCTCTTTGCGGTGGATTTTGGGGGTCTCTGGGCTGTCTGTAAATATTGTATGAATGAGCGAGTGAATGATGAACTGTAAATATTGTATGAATGAGCGAGTGAATGATGAACTGTAAATATTGTATGAATGAGAGCATATATCTTAATTACTTATTGCCTTATAAAAGGCAGATTGTAATTATTGCACAATAAAGGAATTATATATATATATATATATTAAGTTAAGGCCTGGGCACTGTTGGTACGCAGTCTTAATACCAAAACATCGGGATGTAAACATTCCGAGTGTATGTGTATGGGATTAAGAGCTATGAATAAAGCAGTCTTATACTATCGCTTGCCCTATTCATTTCTAATACCTCTTTCTCGATCTTTTCTTACTGTTCTAGTTCTCACGAACGTTAACTGGTGCCGAAACCCGGGAAAAAAATTAAGGAACACAGTTCGGGGAAATTTTGTTGTCGCCCGATTTAGATCGATACACATAGTAGACGATATGACGGAAAGTGGCGTATTAAGACAGCCCGTCTTAAATATCGTTGATGGGACGGAACCTAGGAGAGTGGGCCTGCTACCGGAGACTCACGCAAATGCACTCGCCCTGATGAGGGTGAAGACTATGAACACCCAGGATCTGAGAAAAGCGATTTCGGATCTGGAGAAGTTTACAGGTGAGCTGGGTGAACTTAATCACTTTTTAAAGGGAGGAGACCGCCTCACAGCGTTAATCGGGACAAAGGTGGAAGGCAATTGGCTGGACCTCAGGGACGCGGAATCACTGAGCGCGGCTTTGATATGTCGAGTAAAAAGAAGCATCCTGAATCAGATCCAAGCTGACGAGGAAACCCCATGGGAAGTGGTAAAGGTGCGACTAAAAAAAGCGTATGGAGGGGGGCGTTGGAACCCTGAGGAAGATATTTTTCAGATGTTTCGGGAAACGAGGTCTCCGAGACAGAGTAACGGACAGTATGCCGCAGGTCTGGTAGTCCGTTACAATCAGGTTACCGAAAAGATGAGAGAGACGTTTAGCGCGGAAGAAGTAGAAGGCCGGATGGGCTTCCTGTCAACAATATTGAAGGTGCAGCTGGCCAAGGAAACGGGAAGGAAAGAGGGATTCACTCTCGAACGCTCTTTCCTAGAGTGCGCGCAAACGATGATCGACGCCAGCGCTAGGGAAGCAGAATTGCGTATCCGAGAAGACGAGAGTGACTGGAGCCGGGTCGTTTATAAAAAAATCAGGACCCCAAAGACCGTATGGAAGAAACCCAAAACAGCGTTTACGGGTAGAGATAGGGGGGTGACAGGAGAAAAGAAATTCAGAGGAGCAAGGCCTAGATATATGCCTCGTAGAGAAGAGAGAAGGTGCCACGGACGGTGGTGGCACAGTGCGCTAGAACGAAATGTTTCGAGTGCGGGGAGAAAGGGCATATCGCAAAACAGTGCCCGTACGTATACAGAAGAAGGGAATTCGATAAGGCAGAACCTATGGAGGTCAACGCCCAAGAAGTTCGTGAGAGGCGTAGAACAACCCCCAGAGACACAGGATCGTCAGCTGATGATTCATCGGGAACATCGGAAACTGAGGGAGACGAGCCAGGGCGCCACAGGAGCGGAGAACAGGAGAAGCAGAAGAATAAATCACGTCGATGGGAGCGGCACGTAGAAGCCTGAGGAGAGTGGCAGCAGAGAGGCGACCACATCCTAATATGTAATACGGCGTGGAAAGGGATGTGCGAGTTGCCAATTATTGAGTTCGAGAAGGGGGAGAGGTGCTTAATAGACACAGGTAGCACCAATACGATAGTGTCGCGTAGTGCACTAGAGAGGCTGTGTGGAGGAGCGAGTACACACCAGATTAAGGCATGTGATTGTAAACTACTCACTCTGGGGGGACCCTGCGAAGTGATGGGAGAGGCGGTGGTTAGGACTAGAAAAATAGGCGAATGTAGGAGGGGAAATAACGGTGCACGTCGTAGAGGAGATGACGCGTGACTATCAAATAATTGTGGGATGCAATTTGTTAGGACGGGTAGGCGCGCGAATAATGAACGAGGAGAAAAACTGGAGGATTAGATTAGGGGATTTAACGTATCGGAGTCAGGGGACAGTACGGGGTGGAAAGGTACGAATTGGGGTGGTAAAGAGAGTAGAGGATTGGAGGGAGAGGCTGCGTGACGAATTTAGAGACATTTTTTTCGTAGAGGGAGATCTGTTAGGAGCAACAGGGAAGACAGAGCACGAGATACCTCTAAAAGTAGAGCGCGTAACATACGTTAAAGAAAGGCGATATCCTCAAGCACTTCGTCAACACATCCGGAGGGAAATCGACGAATTAAAGCGTCAAGGGATTATCAGAAATAGCACTTCGCCGTACAAAAGTCCCCTGTGGACGGTGAAAAAAAAAAATAGACCAGGCGAGGAAGAAGATCATTACAGAGTAGTTATAGACTTTAGAAAGCTCAATGAGAACACTCTAGACGAGAAATATCCTATTCCACGCTTTGAGGATATACTGGATAGGCTGAGTGGAGCGAAAATCTTCAGTACGTTAGATCTGAAAGCGGGATATCACCAGATTAGTCTGAATGCGAATGATCAGCATAAGACGGCGTTTTCATTCAAACGAGGTCATTACGAGTTTACAAGGATGCCGTTCGGTTTGAAAAACGCCCCGATAACATTCCAGTGGCTAATGGATGAACTCCTGAGGGGAATTGATGAGAACATCTGCCAGATCTATATGGATGACCTCATATCTTCAGCCGTACCGAACATATAGAACACCTTCGGAGTGTTTTTAAGAGGTTAAAGGAATTTGGGCTGAAATTGTCGATAGAAAAGTCGTCCCTGGGTCAGGAGACCATTAGTTTTCTGGGACATACTATATCTCGGCAGGGAGTCCAACCGGACTCCATGAAAATAGATGCGATCCGGAGAATGGCGGTGCCAAAAGATGTTAAAGGCATTCGGCGGTTATTGGGGACGCTAAATTATTATCGCCGTTTCGTTCCGGATATTGTGGCAGAGCGAGCAATTAGGAATCGACCGCACGTTTATAAGGTGCCTATCGGCGGTTCAGACGTTGCGTGACGTGGAGCAACAGCGGGAGGTCACACTTGCGTACCACCAGGGGAAGACGAATCACCGTGGCGTGCAAGAGACAACGCAGGCGCTACAGCGGAGATATTTTTGGTGGGGGATGCGGCAGACCATCCAGGAGATCATAGGGGCTTGTGAAATCTGCCTGAAAACCAAATATGACCGCCATCCACCACAAGGACGTCAGGAGGAGACACCCACAACAGAGTCGCCACTGATCGATTTACAAATCGACACGTTTACGTGGCGTGGATTCAAATGGGTCACTACAATCGACACATTTAGTAAGGTGGCTATGGCATACGATGTGCGGGACAAATCGGCAGACGCTATTCTGCATGCCGTCAACTTGTGGTTCCAATTTTATGGCATCCCCGAGCGCATTTCGTCGGATGGTGGGAGAGAGTTCGACAACGCCAAAGTTCGCGCTGAGATGAAAAATAGAGACGTGGTATGGCATATTAATACCCCGGGACATCCCAAAAGTAGAGGAAACGTTGAGCGCCTGCACAGCACCCTCAGCGATCACCTGCGGGTATACCAGGTCGATAAGGGGCTGTCAGCTAATGTTGCGATGCCAATGGCGGTGGCGGCGTATAACCACTCAATTCACACCACCACGGGATTTGCGCCGTTTGAAATTATCTTTGGGTTACGCGCGAGACCGCGAAATTGGGCAGAGACGGTGGCGGATGAAGGGAGCACGGAACAGCTCGTGAATACCCACATGCGGCTGGGAAAAAATGTGGCGTACAGTGCGCGATCGTATATCGGGGGAAAAAACCAAACGCGTTGCGAGGGCAAATATGAAAGTCCGGGACAGAATGGGGTCGATTACGACCGGGACCGTCGTTTATAGGAAATTAGGTTCAAATCGGAGTAAAGAGCCGGTCCGATATGAAGGCCCTTTCAAGGTTGTTGTGATCCGAGAACACAATCTTGTAACTATCGAGAGTGTGGACCACCCAAGGAAACGGCGGACGGTTCATATTGAACAACTTAAACTCCCACTCTAGGGGGGAGGGGAGCGTGAGTAAACTGGTGTGTCCTCGATCCGACACGAAGCAAGTAATTAATTGTGTTGTTATAGGTCATATTGTTAATATATGTGACATTCAGACAGAGAGTTCTGTTCTTAGTTTTTATAGTATTATTATTTTATAGGAGGTTTTATTATTTTGTTTTGTACATTTATATTTTATTTGACTTGTTTAAATGTGTCTTTAGTAGTGTGATGGATTATAGATTGTGTATTGGGTGCGCTGGCCTTGGGTCTTAAGAACCCGAGCCACCTGATTGTACACTCGGGTCGGACTTAGAGTTTACGAGGGAGTGTGCGTAAACTGGCGGGGGGGAGTTAAGGCCTGGGCACTGTTGGTACGCAGTCTTAATACCAAAACATCGGGATGTAAACATTCCGAGTGTATGTGTATGGGATTAAGAGCTATGAATAAAGCAGTCTTATACTATCGCTTGCCCTATTCATTTCTATTACCTCTTTCTCGATCTTTTCTTACTGTTCTAGTTCTCACGAACGTTAACTTATATATAAAAAATTAATATTAAACATTTTCAGTGATACGGGACTATAAATATAATGGAAACCTCCCATAAATATTCAAACAATTTATTTTTAAAAAATTATACAGTATTTAATAATATTCTATTTTCATTTCTTGTGTAACAAATCTTAAAAAAATTAGCAAAAGGTATATTTAATTTTAATTTAACTACTGCACTGAATGTATTAGTAATATAAAACAGGGCTATTCCTATCAATATTTAATTTCAAACCGGATTTTTCGTTTGATAATGCAATCAGTCGTTTCATCTGAACGAGAAATTAATGTTAAAATACAAAACTATACCTGGGTGTTGCATTATTAATAAACCAACGGTTTGTTAGCATGGTTAGCCAACATGTAGATATTATGAATCACAGCATATCGTTTCCAAAAGCTTATGTATTAATAAAAAGCTCGTTTTGTACAACATTAAAATATACATATAAATAAAATATAGTATAAAAAGTACTTTATATAGTTGTTATTATATGTGAACAAAACATATTAACAATGAAAAGCAAGGTATGCGCCTGCACTATAGTGAGATAACAACGTATTCATATCGCTCTGCGAATCAACTCTTTTTACTACCGTTCATAAGTAGTATTTCAGTCATAAAACTCTGTCAATAGACAATTTACGTGAGCTGCTCACGAAGGAGCCCTTTACAAGTGAGTGGATTAATGACTAAAGACTGTATAGATAAGTTAATGTTCGTCTTTAGACTTTTACAACTTTGGAATTACAAAAAAAATGAAAAAGGTAATAAGAAATAACATGAACGAAAGCTTGAACAAGACTGTTTATTTTGGGCACGTAATCCTGTACACATATGTTCGGGATGTATACATCCCGAAGTTCAGGGATTAAGGCTGGATACTGATGATGCCCGGATCTTAACTCCCCCCTCCCAGTTTACGCACACCTCGTAAACTATGAAGTCCAACCTGAGTACGACTTAAGTGAAACATGACCACTCCACTAATCGCACTAGGAAACGAAGGTCAGCCCAAACAGTACAGAGCCTGTAAGCCCTCACATGTGTTCTTAATCCTAAGGTGCTTAATGCCCAGAGAACACGCTGCCTCCTATCCTAAACTACAGCTGCTAGGGTGACCTAGGGGAACCACGTGTGTTATGCCTGTAATACAGTGCCATTACTGAACGTATCGATAGTGGTGACCGACTTATAGCCCCTCCAAGTTAAGGCGTCTACTAGGTCGCTCAGCGGCGTCTCTGGCGTCCCTGTGGCGGACATCGATCATATTTCGTCGTAAGACAGATATCACACCCCCTATAGCTTCCTGGATCGTCTTCTTCATGCCCCTCCAAAAGTACCGCCCCTGTAACTTTTGCGACATCAACAAACCGCGGTGGTTTTTCTTACCTTGATGATAAGATCCTGTCCGCTAGTATTTTTCAATTCGATTCCTCTCCCCGTGTCTGAGACAGTACGGTATTTAGGCTTCCATCTCGACAATTTAGGCTCCGTTCCCCCATCGATTGCAGGACGCTGCCGCGGCTGGAACACTCTAGTCCTAGGTTCTAGGTAGAGATTTAGTTTGTTTTGTTTTGTTCCTAGTGTTTAACCTCTACTTCGCTATGTTTTAGTCCGGCGTCGTCAGACGGCACACCTTCCTAGTGGGAATCTCTGCCTTTGTCTAGCTAAAACTAGCACCTCCTTGGGAGAGACCTCTCCCTCGCGGACGACAGTTGCCGTGGCCCTACAAACTTTACCTATTAGTATCTCCCACGGAAATCCAGTCTGCCTCTCTGCGGTTTACACTCAACTTTGGGATCCGGACGGTTTTCACCTACCCTCAGATACCGAGTATGAATTCGTGGTCATTCCGAGACCACATAAACTACCTACAATTCCTACCCTATACCTCTCTTCCTGAACATGCAGTGCACTGTCGGGGCACATACCTATCAAATATGGACTCAGATAGTACATTAGTAAGACCCGTCAGGAAGCAATTGTCCAGGTCATAGCCTAATCAATCCTCACTTCGTCACTAGGGCTAGGGTAACTAGGCACCCCCCTCGTGACGACCCGACAGAGGCATTTTTCATTTTTACCAAAATTAATCAGTATATGAGAAATGAATAGGAATAAAGGGGCTAAATGAGCCGAGAAAATATTTCAGAAAATTTCAAATATTGTCGTTTTGAAGACATCTGGAGAAATTACGATGACATATAAACTATAGAAAGTTTATAAAAAACTATTATTAGAAATATTGAACCTAGTAAAGTCTATGGAATTATCGTCAAGATAATTCTATTTAAATCCTGTCAAGCGAAGCTATGTGATTTCATTATCACTTAATCTATTCGCAGATTCGCTCCCTTCCAGTTCATAAAATTCCATAGTAACCTATCAAACCACCCTAATCCCGTAGCACAGTCATTGCACTGCTCCACTCATCCCTATAATCCTCCCCGGAGACTGAAACGGCAGTGGCCTCGTGACCTACTATAAATGCGCACAGTGGGAATCCTGGCAATGGCCAGTTTCTCCAATCATGTCCTGAGCGTATGTGGCTCTCGCGCTCTTCGTCAGCCTCCGCTGGCTCGTACCGGTGACGTGGCTGGTGGGGAGCGTGGGGGAATTCCCGAGACTCCGCTTCCTCTTTCGCTTGCGAGGGAGGCAACAACCGTGGACTTGGGGGGCCCCTGGGCTGTTTGTAAATGTTTGTAAATATTGTATGAACGAATGATGACTTGTAAATATGGTATGAATGAAAACACTTATCTCAATTATTTATTGCCTATTAAGTAAAGGCAGATTGTAATTTCATCATAATAAAGTTGTTATAAAAGTGAAAAGTGATGATAAGAAAGCGTTACTTCCCGCTACTGCTCCACATCGCGCAGCGTCTGGACCATAGACAGACAGCTGACAAACGATCGATCGATTCCCAGCTGTTCTGTTTGACATAGTTTTTTTTTATCTGTTCCCTAACCGTAGCGTTTCCGATGAATAAGTGGTAGGTCTTGCTTGGTCTGGAGGCATCTTTTAACGCACAGCAAATTTGGTCGCCCTAACTCCTGGTTGCGACCAAATCGTTGTGGTAGCACTCTTGTCATATTCCTCGTATGTAACGCGCATTAGTCCGAATGTTTTAGTCTTCCAGATAATTTGCCGCCCTTTGTCGTTGATTATCCCCTCGACTATCAAAGTCTCTCCCCGGCTGACCCTTACTTTCTTGGGATTCTTTCCCCTCGCTATCGTCTCGCGCCTTCCATCTTCCCCGGGAGTCTATTACTGGATAAATTGTCGGGGATTCCCGGACTACGTTGTCTTTTCCTGGTTTATACACAATCTTCAGGTTATACTGAGACAAAAACTCTTTCCAGCGCATCACCCTTGCGAAGGATTCCTTTGACTTCCCCACTCATTGAAGAGGTCTGTGGTCCGGTGCACTCTATATTGCATGCCGAAGACGTTCGGTCGGAAATGATTGATAGCCGATTTGATGTCAAGAAGGTCCTACTCGAGGGCACTGTAACGCGCTTCCGTCTCAGTCAATCGTCAACTCGCGTACGCCACCAGACACCGCCATTTTCCAAATAGTGTCAACCTTCGTAGAGTCCGGCTGGACAGGCGAGATGGTACGCCTTAAAAAGATGATCCAATCTTCCCCCAGCGAGGATTTTTCCATGGACAACTTTAGTCCAGATTCCCGCACTCATCGGAGGTGTTCAATGTGTTTGACTCTGTTCCCTGCCTGTTTCTCCTTCTTAGTGCCCACAGAGGACTGTTATACTGTGACGTACTATCCACGATTATACCCTGTCGCTTTAGGCTTTCTATCTCTTTCCGAATATATAGGCGGAGTGCCTGTGGATAGCGTCTCTCCTTCATATACGTTATACAGTCTAGCTTTAACGGATTTCATGGTCTTCTCCGTTGGCACTAGCGTATCTCCCTCTACATAAAAAATATCTCCGAATTCCCTCCGTGTAAGCCTTCCCTCCAGCCCTCCACTTTCATAACTGCCCCTATCCACGCTCTCCCGCCCCTTTTAGTCCCCTGGTATCGATAAGTTACCTCCCCTAACTTGATCCACCAATCCTTCCCACAATTTCTACACACGCGCCTACCTGTCGCAATAAGTCACACCCCACTATCACTTGATAATCCCACGGCATGTACTCCACAATGTGTACTTTTATATCCCCCCTTTTTTCGCCCACTTATCTAGCCTAACGACCGCCCCTCCCGCCACTTCACTAGGACCCCTCAGGGGAGTCCCTCCATCCACTTGCAGTTACATACCTTGATCTGGAGTCCCCTCTCTCTGCCATATAGCCTCTCCAACGCACTACGTGACATTATGGTGTTGGTGCTGCCCGTATCCACCAACCTCTCACCTCCCTCGACCCTAATCATTAGCAACTCGCACAGTATCCTTGTCACTGTATTACACTTTAGGGTGTGGTCGCCACTCTGCTGCTACCCTCCTAAAGCTTCCATACGCCACTGGTACTTTATCGATTCATCGTCTGTCACTCGTGCTCTCGGTCCCTGTCACCCCCCGACTCTTCTCTTTCCGTTTCCGACGTTCCTGATGCCACCGACGAATCGCCGACTGATGAACCGCTCCCTCTGGGTGAAGTCTTCCCTCTTCCTAACACCGCTTGAGTATTAACTTCTATCAGCTCTGCCCTTTGAAGTTCTCTCCTCCAATACACACAGGGGAAATGCCTCGCGATGTATCCCTCCTCACTGTACTCGATGTATTTTATGCGAGGGCACTGTGCCACTAAATGACCCACGAGAAAGACACTTCATGCTCAATTTCAAGAAGAACGGAGGTTTCGTCTATCTGTTAATATAACTTACTATCTACCTGTCAAAAAAAATGATCAAATCGAACCGAAAAATTGTATTAATTATTATATATTAAACAACCGTCGTGGGGGTATAATTTTCGGGGATGACATAATTTTTTATGGAAAGAATTTGGGAAAAGTGGAGGGAAATTTTAAGTGCTAAAAATAGTTTTATTAGTTCTCAAGACGTTCAGAAACGACAAATAGCTAAATTTACCAAGGGTGAGAATGGAGATTTTCAGTAATGGGAGGTGGAGATGAAATTCGACCAATGGGCATACTACAACACGTCATGGACCTATTATGCCAAAACAAATGAACCCAAGGTACTGGTAAGTCTGTTTTCATACCCATGTAGCAGCATTATCTCATGCCTTCATAGTTCACGAAATTTTACCAAAAGTTATCTAATCCTCTAGAACAACCAGTATGCAGCTTCGCGCTTCCTTACAATCATTCTCAAAGATTACAACGGCAGCGGATCTTTCGAGCCTCCAGTTATTCACTTCCTATTTCAGCGGGGTTGAAGAGTCCTGGGTTTTGGGTATTTGGATATATTCTATGAATGAGTTAGTGAATGCTGAACTATAAATGTGGATGAACGAGAAATGAGACATTTTAGATGAGTGGAACATATAGCCCATTAAAGTAAACCCGTACAAGCCGATGATTTGGTAATTTTTGGAACTGCCACAATCTCCATTATCATAACATTAAAATTTTACAAGAGGAACTAGATACATCAAAATATTAACGTCGAGAAGACAAAGATGCGAATTGGGAGGAAAAGGAAACAGAATGGACAGTACGATTAATCGAAGGTCGGATGAAACACGTCCGAAACTTTAAGAAGCTTGTGGTCTATTGTCCCTAAGGTAAATGAGAGGATATGGCCAGCTGGGAGGGTTCAGTGTCCTAAAATAACATTATCAATTGAGAGGTCTCTAAAATAAAACATATTCGAGCAAATTATTAACACTTACGGTCGTAAAAGACAGTATATTTCCATTCTCACCCTTGGTAAATGTAGCTATTTGTCGTTTCTGAACGTCTTGAGAACTAATAAAACAATTTTTAGCACTTCAAATGCCCCGCCACTTTTCCCAAATTCTTTCCATACAAAATTATGTCATTATACAAAAATTATACCCCCACTACGGTTGTTTAATATATAATAATTAATACAATTTTTCGGTTTGATTGTAAGTAGTAGTTTGGTAAAACAGCATCAGCAGATCAACAGTAGAGCTTCAGGCTACAGAGATATTCTTTCTGAGAAGAATATAAGGAAAGACGAGATTAGGACCAACTAGTCTTAATACCAGCCGAATAAGAAACATTAAAAAGGTGTGAGAGAATGGACTGCAAAACGAAAACAAGGCTAAAGTGAAAGGGTAGAAGACTAAGGTCTATCAACAAAAACTTAGGTCTTGCAAGAAGTCTATGAATAGAAATCTATCCATAACCTTCAAAAACACCTTGATGAGATCAAGTATCGGTGCAACCAATGGCGGATCAAAGTTAATGAAGTAAAATGTTTGCACATTACCTTTACCCTCTGCCGCAAGTCCTGCCCAATAGTTTTTTTTTAATTCTATTCCTCCTCCTGTATTCAAGATAGTACCGTACGAGGGTGGTCTGAAAAGTTTCCGGCCTTACAAAGCTTTTCAGACCACCTGTGTATTTAGTCTTAAATCTCGACAAAAGGCTGACCTGGAACCCACATACGAGGCTAAAAATACAAGAACTAAACAGACACTTCGGACAACTGTACAGACTACTTCGAAGGACATCCTCAATAGAAAATAAATTACTAATTTACAAAGTTATACTTAAGCCAATCTGGACTTACGGAATAGAGCTATGGGGGACAGCAAAAAAGTCGAACATCAAGCATATCCATTCCTTTTAATCAAAAGTCCTAAGAAAATAATTAATGCCCCTTATTACGTTAGCAACAAAACCCTTCATAACGATCTTAATATATATACTCTACATTCTTGAACTCCCTTCCACGTTCATGAAATTCCGTAGTAACCTATCCAACCACCCTAATCACCTAGCACAGTCATTGCACTGCACCACTCATCCCTATAATATTCTTCGGAGACTGAAACGGCAGTGGCCTCGTGACATGCTATAAATACGCGACAGAGATCTATGAAAGCAGTTCTGCAGACAGCCTCACGCTGCAGAAGGTGATAGACGAGAAAACGACTAAGAAAAAGATATAATTATGTGAGTTAAAAAAACTTGTGTCAATCCCGTTTCAATTCAACTGTTCGGCTTCATTCTGATTTTTAAACTTCCTCAATCAAAACATCAAATGTTATTTGATATTTAAAGTTGTGTTTTTTTTACTCAGCGGACCATAGGACATAGGAATGAAAAAATAAATCAATAATTTTCAAAAAAAATTACAATAGTAGCCTCTCTACAATAGAAATCACAGAAGTAAAGATTTGGCATTACATCCGATTTTAGTAGGGTTTTATAAAATAGTATTTGGATTTAAAAAAAAGTTTTTCCATAATCATTTATGTGTATTTATGATAATTTGGATTTCAGAAATTCATCCCGAATCCTAAGTAATCTCCATATAGTTTCTTCACTCTCTACATCCTTTATTTCGTTTATCTATATGTATTTAAAAAATGCAATTATTTGATATTTGACGTACGAGGTAATTATCCAGTAAAAATTTTAAAAGCGCCTGGATGAAAAAAAAAGATGAACTTGCTTTAACTATTCAATGCTTACTTGAAGGATTGCTTTCTGTTCTCGGTTGAGCATTGCAAAGCTGAGTGAACTAAAGATGATTGGTACGAGGAGTTGGGTTCATGGGAGCTGTGTGAATCCAATTTAAGATCACCTTGGTACAAAGCTCCTTGAGGACAAGTGGCCCATATGAAAGAAAAGGGGGCTCCAACCGAAGTGGATGGCGGGCACTCAAAGGGATGTTTTCACGCACGTACGGTGTAGCCCACGTAACCGTATCAATAAGCCACCTACTTCCTCCTTGTCAGTTTCAGGTGTCATCCCCAGCTTCTTTACTACTCCTGTTACAGCTGTATCCACGTAATAAACGCCAACAAAAGTCTTTAAAAAATACTACTTTTTTTTTCTTTATCTCTAAATTTAAGCATTTATTTTTTATTCACGAAGGAATCACATGTTCCAGTTGTGTATGATTGTTGAAAAACTAATCTTCATACCATCAGTTTTGAAACGCTGATTTCAGTTTCTTCAAGTAAAAAAAATAACGGTGTACTTTATTTCAAACAGAGGCGAGTGATCAGGCTTATCAACATGATTAACAAACAAGAGCTATACTTAAGGCTAGTTATCATAAACACACACCCAACTTAACTATTTAATTGAAGAAGGATGAGCAAGGTTTAAGCGTGACATGAACAAGCTCCAGGTGTATCACTTCTTTTCGGATCGCTTTGGTGCAGAATATTGCAAAGATTATCCCATTTAAGCAGGCGTCCCTCAAAGTAAGGTACTTGAAGTTATCCTTTATACTGTACATAGCTCTGATATCCCTGTGACCCTAAGAACCTTCTTCGCAACCATTGCTGATAACATAGGAATCATCTCAACTAAGTCATGGCCCTACACCTACTGCCTACATCAACTTCCTGAATAACTTGGCAGAAATAGAGAAGTGGTGCAATCAATGACTGTTGGAAAAAGATCCTCTCCATCTGACACCAACAATTTGATACCACTTCTAACGATCAAGTTTCCTATATATATTGTAACATTCATGATATTTGAGAATATCATGACCAGCCACCCTCCCACTTTGTCCAGCATCTGCCCTTATGCTCTTAGGAGTGGGGATGAGATAAAGGGCCAGTCTTAGCTAAGAGCCAGAGAGCAAAGCAGAGCAAGCTCCCGTTCCGTTGACGGTCATCAACACAAGCAGAGGAGAAGAAGAAGAAGAAGAAGACGAAGAAGAAGAAGACGAAGAAGAAGAAGAAGAAGAAGATTACACGGATATCATCGATTGGGTGATATAGATATTGTTTTTTTATTATTATGGATCCAGTAAAAAGAGATTGAGCTCAATTTTCATTTTTTTATATAACTAATTAGTAGTAACTATCCTTGTTCAAAAGGAATTGAATATTTTTTTATATAATTTGTGTCAGCACTCTATAATTATAATTATTTGTTATAACTAGTTTATTATATATTTCACAATTCCCAGTTTCTCAATTTATTAATAACTATAACATTAGCCTTGAGATCGGGCGATTCAATCGGGATAATTTCCTATGTCGAAGACATAAAAACAAGTTGAATTAAAGATCTCATGACGGACCTACCAAATTAGTTAAGGTCAATTGATCTAATAAAATAGAGAAATAAAATGGTAAAATATGAGGTAGGTTTCAATGGGGGCCGTTCCGGGATTAACTTCAAAAATTCTAAAGAAACCAAAGGAATTGTGAGGTATTGCATGTTAGAATAATAACTAGTACTAACTACTAACAATTTATATTTTTCTGATAATTTTACATTTGTTACACAGACACAAATGACGAACACAAACATGCCCGGGTCAGAGTCAGGTATAATAACGGTTGGGTCAAAAGACCCCGCAGCCCCCGACCCCGAACCCACGATGAATCATTCCAAGATGTTACAACTAATCCTTGCCCAGTTAAACAGTCAATTTAACGCACTTAAAGAAAATAACAAAGAAATAAACGAAAAATTAAACAGTCAATCAAACGCACTTAAAGAGAATAATAAAGAACAAAAAGAGTTGAGCGGGAAGTTTGATCAATTAAGGGAAGAAATAAAATCGGGAAGATCGGCTAAATTCGAACAAGGTTACACGGATGTAAACGATATATTAGATAGACAATTACGAATTTGTGAGGAGAGAACACTCCAAGGAAATAATAATGTAAATTCAAAATTAAAAGAAGAAATCATTCTATTGAAAAATACGACAGATCATGAAAAAACAAATTTAACAAAGTCACAACTAGTTGATGCTGATTGTCAGACAGATCTTAGCTTATATTCAATTAAGGATAATGAAGAGAAAATGACTTCATTGGAGGATGAACAGAAGATTGCAGATAACAATGATGAGTGTACCTCACGTCAACATGATCTAATAAAGCTTGACTATGAGAATAATATGAGTTTGTTGGAAAATAAATTTTCAGAGTTAGAAGATACAGCGAATATTAAGAAAGGAGAAGTGATTTCATTGAAAGATCAAATTACAGAGCATCAGCAGACAACCAGCGATAACGTGAAAAATTTTAAAATAATTCAAAATAAAGTTTTGGATATGAAGAAATTGGAATCTCAAATTCCAACTCATCTTGATGAAATTCCTTTTTGCGTGTTTGATTTGAACAACATTAAAATTAATGAATGGAAGGCATTTAAAAATAATTACAGGGATGTTTTTTGTTCGATACCATATGACTTCAAAAAAAAAAAAAAAAAAAAAATTATAGTTTTCTCTTATTATTTTCATTATTAAATGAAAATAATACTGATCGGATGACACATAAACTTTAGAAGTTTATACAAACAAAAACAAAACTATTATTAGAAGTATTGACCCTAGTAAAGTCTATGGAATTATCAGCAAGTGAAGCTTTTGCTTTCATTATCACTTAATCTATAAAACAGATCATAAATATTCTTTGAATGCTTAAGTCCATTATAATTAATTTTATAGCAAGGAAATAAAATGAGCTCATACAATTTTATACACGACAACGACCTCCCTATCTTTTCGTAACATTTATAATTTTTTTATAAACACTATCTTTTCACTCAGGTAAAATATTCAAATCACACACACACACTCAACAATTTTTCTCTATTGTTACTAATTACCAGTAGAATTGTCTAGTATTTTAATTAAAAACCAATATGTATTACTAATCACACTCAACCGTCTTTTCAACAAATGTTTTCCAAATCGCGTTATGATCCATAAAACAATGTACCTTCGAACTAATCCATACTAATTAGCATAATAATTTAGTTAAGTAAAAAATTAAAACAACTTGTACGCTTTTCAAGCAATTTAAAACCTTGCAAAATTTGAACTATTATTACTATAAACTTTGTAAAATTTCAACACCCGTTATAAACAACCAATTCAACAAACCGAACGCAGCAACATAATATTGTGGATCCACTTAAAAAAAAAAAAAAAAAAAAAATTTCATAAATTTTTTTTATTTATAAGGGAAGGCAATTGTAACATTCATGATATTTGAGAATATCATGACCAGCCACCCTCCCACTTTGTCCAGCATCTGCCCTTATGCTCTTAGGAGTGGGGATGAGATAAAGGGCCAGTCTTAGCTAAGAGCCAGAGAGCAAAGCAGAGCAAGCTCCCGTTCCGTTGACGGTCATCAACACAAGCAGAGGAGAAGAAGAAGAAGAAGATTACACGGATATCATCGATTGGGTGATATAGATATTGTTTTTTTATTATTATGGATCCAGTAAAAAGAGATTGAGCTCAATTTTCATTTTTTTATATAACTAATTAGTAGTAACTATCCTTGTTCAAAAGGAATTGAATATTTTTTTATATAATTTGTGTCAGCACTCTATAATTATAATTATTTGTTATAACTATTTTATTATATATTTCACAATTCCCAGTTTCTCAATTTATTAATAACTATAACATTAGCCTTGAGATCGGGCGATTCAATCGGGATAATTTCCTATGTCGAAGACATAAAAACAAGTTGAATTAAAGATCTCATGACGGACCTACCAAATTAGTTAAGGTCAATTGATCTAATAAAATAGAGAAATAAAATGGTAAAATATGAGGTAGGTTTCAATATATATATGAATATGGGAATTCGGGCTTAAGTTGTCACCCAAGAAATCCCAGTTCGGGCAGAAGGAGATAAAATTCCTAGGACATGTGGTATCAAAGGAAGGAGTAAGGCCGGACCCAGACCGGGTAAAAGCCATACGGGACACGCCGTTACCCCAGAACGTGCCAGGAGTTCGAAGATTTCTGGGCATGGTAAACTATTACCGGAAATTCATACCCGGGATCGCCGGAATAATCAGCCCGATCACTGAGCTATTAAAGAAGGGCAAACGGTTTCAACTAAGCCCCACGCAAGTGACAAGCATCGCCAAATGTCGCGAGATACTGACGACGTGACCATTGCTGGCGTTCCCAGACTTCAAGAGGACATTCAGGGTCACTACGGACGCAAGCGAGTCGGCCCTAGGAGCAGTCTTGTCCCAGATGTTCGAGGGGGGGGAAACCCATCGCCTTTGCGGGAAGACAATTAAACCCAGCCGAGAGGAGGTACAGTGCCATAGAGAGGGAACTACTCGCAGTAGTCTGGGGGGTGGAATACTTCCGGCCATATATATACGGAAGGAAGTTCAACCTGAATACCGATCATAAGCCATTAACCTATCTAGGCACGTTAAAAGAATCGTCCGCGAGGGTAGCATGATGGAAAGAGCGCCTCGCAGCCTATACGTTCCACGTGACCCATAAAAGGGGTAGCAAGAACGCAGTAGCGGACTGGCTGTCGCGGGATATCGTGATAAATGCAATGGAAGACGAGCCCTCACAAGAGGAACCGTTCGCGGTGCACTACTTGCAAGATTGGGCGGAAAACGGCCCGGAAATTCCTCTAGTGCAGGGCCATGCGGGAGAACAGGGAACGCCGCCGGCCGAACCCTTCGCGGTAAGATACCTGCGGGAGTGGACGGAAACGGGGCCGGAGATTCCGCTAGTCCGGGGAGAGTCTCGAGAGGAAATATCCCCAGGAGAACGATCAAGCGAACTGCCAGAAGTAGACGAAAGCATCAACGAAAAGAAATGGCAGGTAATCCTTAAGTCAAGGCAAGACGCGGGCACAGACGCGCGAACGTCGACGTACGCAGGGTTAACAACGCTAACCGTCAAAACCCATGTGACCATAGGGGAGGAGGGACTGGAGCAGCTGTTCCAGGGATTCACAGAACGAGGCCGGAAATACCATGTATTCGTGGGGAATAGAATACTGGCGGAAAAGATTAAGAGCCTGTGGCGACAGGAGCGGATTGGGGGATACGAATTGGTGCGATGCCTACGCCAAGTCGAAACCGTTACAGACGAGACAACCCAAAGACGGCTAGTCCAGGACCACCACGTCGGGAAGACGAACCACCGGGGGGTAGAGGAGACCACACGTGCACTGAGAAGGATGTACTTCTGGAAGGGAATGGGGGAGACCGTACGAAACTGCATAAGCCGGTGTGAGGTGTGCCAACAGGGGAAATATGATCGGCATCCACCAGTAACGGCACAGGAGATGACGGAAACCCCATTAGAGCCCCTGAGGAACATCCAAATCGATCTTTATTCTAACGAGGGGCAGTCGTGGCTGACGGCGGTCGATAGCTTCAGCAAGCTGGCGATGGCCTACCCGATCGAAGAGAAATCACCGGAGGTCGTCTGGGAAGGAGTGCTGCATTGGTGCGCGACGTACGGGGTACCGGAGGGGATCACCTCAGACTGCGGCAGAGAATTCAACAATAGACTGGTCCGAGAGCAGAGCGCAGAACTCGGTATAACCTGGCACGTTAACACTCCACACCACATTAAGGGCCGGGGAGCGGTGGAACGCCTACATAACACGGTAGGTGAACATCTACGACTCCTTAAACTAGGGCGGAACCTAGATCCGATGGAGGCCATGCCCAGAGCCATAGTGGCATATAATCACACTATCCACGCGGCGACGGGGCTATCGCCGATCGAAATAGTTTTTGGGCAGAATCGAAGGGACAGGGGGGACCTGATGACAACACAAAATCAGGAACTGAAAGCATACCTATTACAAACGCGCAAGGAACGGAGGGAAATATGGGGTAAAGTAGGCGAAAGGATTATTCGGGGGAAACGGATACGCGTTGACCGAACTAACGAGAAATCGGAAGTACTACCGAAGGGGGCGACGGTGACACTGGGGACAATCGTGTATCGGAAATTAAGGACCACGCGAACCAAGACTGCTGCCCGCTATGAGGGACCGTATAGAGTCATTGCGGTAAGAGAACATAATTTGTTTACGATTAAAGACATCACCTTCCCCTTTCGGAATCGCACCGTCCATCGTGACGAACTCCGGGTACCGCGCTCGCGAAAACCCCCTGGACCGGACGACAGCGCTCTGGCGGAGACTCCAAGAAACAACATATTATGATTGTATTAATTATTTTTGTTGTTGTCACCTCAGACGAAGAAGCTGAGGCGAGTATTTTATTATTGTAACTAATTATTTTGCTGTCACCTCAGACGAGGAAACTGAGACAAGTATTTTTTCTATTTGTGTAATTGTAACAAGTCTTTTTTGTGTTGTATTTTTTCAATTGTAAATCTGATAAACACGTACCGTGTAAATAGACTATGTTTTTGTTATACTGTATATTGTGATCCAAGTTCCTTTTCTCTTTTTGAAAGTTCCTTCTACAAAGGAACTGGAGGGAGGGAGTTATCTAAGCCTTAAGAGTATTAGGACTTGGCATAATAAACAGTAGATCAGAGTGGGGTTAATCCCACTCAGATATGTATATAAAGACGAGAGGAAAATAAAGCTAGTTAGTTATCAGTTCACTTGCGTAGCATTCATTTAAACCCCACCTTTTTTTCAGTCTTTCTATCCGAGTCTAGTTAAGAGATATATATATATATATATATATATATTTGCGGACAGGGGGAATGAAGGTCATGTATGAAGAAATTTTCGATTATGTGCTAAAGAGATGATTTTCTAGTGGATTGAGGACGTCGTAATAACACTTTTCTGCACTTACGAGCTGCTTGCTTATGAGTACAGACTAGAGGTCTCAAGTGGACTTAACTGACTACCACCTCAAAGTTATCATTTCCAAAAGTAACAGTTGTACAGGTTGCTTGTCTTTGTTGTATTTATTCAAAGTCTCATACGTCGAAGCGATTCTTTCCAACTGCTGAAAATTTCTTTCTGAGATCTACCAATAATGTCGATGCCGTCAGCATATGCTTGAATCCCCCCCCCCCCGTGGAATCTCTAATCACCTTTTGTGCAAGAATGGACATATTTTTATTTTCTGAGTAAAATCTTTATAAATTAAATTTATTATTATTTGTTGCAGCGACCGCTAACTACATAAGATAAATCACCCTATACTCTATTGTATATATATTGTAAACAAATGTAAATAACATTACCAAAATATAAATCATTCTAAATGTGGTAAACATGCAGCTGTGAGTCAATTAGTTATATGAGCTGGGGCACCAGCCACCAGTAGCAGGTACTAAGCGGCCCAACTCGCCGAGAGACCCTTTTCCGGGTCACGTATCGGTGACACGTCTTCTTTTTGTCAGAGGACAAAGAAAACCACATACTCAACTGGTATTGGGTACAACAAAACCAGAGCTGATTGGCTACTGACGAAGCCAGCTGGGTATTTAAGACCGGGGGTTTAGGGCCTGTATATCATTCTCCTGACAACTAACTGGCTCGTGGCTGCTCTGATGTAAACTCTTAAACTTGGCTTTTTCATTATGAAAACCTCTGCATCTCTCTCTCCTCACCTCGCTACGTTTTAGTCCGGCATTGGCAGACCCCACACCTTCCTAGTGGGAATCTCTGCCTTCGTCTCGCTAAATCTAGCACCTCCTTGGGAGAGACCTCTCCCTAATGGACAACGGTTGTCATGGCCCTGCAAGCTTACCAAGCAGTGTTCCCCACGGCGATTCAGTCTGCCTCTCTCCGGTCACACTTGCCTTTGGGATCCGGACGGATTTCGTCTACCCTCAGATACCGAGTGTGAATTCGTGGTCATTCCAAGACCACACAAACTACCTACACCACCTACCCTATACCTCTTCTCCTTAATATAGTGCATTGTCGGGGCACATACCTATAAAAAATGGAGTCAGATAGTAAGACCGTCATGAAACGATTGTTCAGGTTATAAACTTAATCAACCCTCCCTTCGTCACCACCAGGGCTAGGGTAACTAGGCACCCCCCCCCTCGAGACGGCCCGACATTTGTATGTATTGGCCAAGATGGTTTATCAAATAAATTATTTTGGGTCAAAAACTAAATAGCTTTTTCACTATCATCAAGTTTTTTTTATGAAATAGATTTGTAGTTCTGTATTTCTCGATATTGTTTTATTCAATTATATTTTTAAAAGAACACTTTAGTTAATAACTGGTAAAAAACAAATTTAGTCGGAAACATGACTAGGCTACTGGCCCTTAGATCAACTAGTGTATTTATTTTATGTATTTATCTTACTGCATTATAAAATTAATTTATTAGTGAAATAACTTCAATCTTTCATTGGAGATTTTCTACAGAAAAACCGTTGCAAAGATGTAATAATATTGCACTTCTGCAATTGCAAAAAGCAAGTAGGTAGTCCATGATTCGTTTTTGCTACATTATGAATATATACGAGAATCATTCAAAATTCAAGGTGGTTGTGATTCCATTATTAAATGGATGCGTCAACGTATTTTTAATTATTTTTCATCGATATTTTATTTTATATTGTAGTTGAAAATTCCAATTTTTTTTAAAGTATTTTAAACACACAGTATTTTTCACGTAAGTGAAAATCCCTAAATAATACAGATCTAATAATAAAAAAAATAAAGCCTTAAAATGAAGACTGGACAAAATGGCCATGACGTTACCAACGATTTTTACATACAACTGCAAGGCGCAACAATTCACCTCTTCGATGTGGTTTATGCAACAAGTTATTTCTTCGTTAAAAAAAATTGTAGCCAAATCGAATTGCGAAAAAAAATCGATTACCTTACGTAGAAGGAAATACGAACTGTATATACCTGAAGTTGGAATTGATGTAACTGTGTTTAAGAAATATAATTTAAAAAAGACTATTTGACACAAATTTAAAAACGTATTGTTATTTTTGATCAAGAAATCAGGATTATATTCCGATCTCAAATAAGTCCTACTTTCAGTCTTTTACTTTAATTTCACTCTATATTTTCTAAGATACACGCTGTAAAAATAATTAAATCTATTTTAAATTTATAACCCACTGCACCTCGAAATGTACTAATTATAAACTCAATATTAATTTTATTGTAAAGATATTCTGACAATTATTTTTTGAGCCAACAACAGAACTCTCTAGTGAAATGGCGTTAAATCTATTTTCAACAAACAGGTCAGTTTTGGTCAATATTTTCCCACATGAAATTTTTTTTAAATGTTAAAAAGACAATTTTCTTTCTGAGACTTAAATGGTTCAATTCAGTCTCAGAAAGGAAATCGTATTTTTAACATTACAAAAAAAATAATAATAAAAAATAAAATAAATTAGTTTCCATCACGAAATATTAAGCGGTGTTTTCAATTATTTAAGAAAATTATAATCTGGGATTCTCGGGGGGAGTATGGTCTTAAAAATCATGAGCTTGGGGTGCAGAGATAGATTGGGGGAAGTGAGCAGGTGTGTAAGCCGGTAAGACTTCGTGCGTGTTTGTTTCCATTTCCTCGCAAAATTGCCACTAAAACGGAGGGAATGTATTTAAATTAAAAAATATATATTTTGTAATCAATTATTTGTATAATTTTAGCCGGTAAAACAACAATTTTTATTAAGATAAAATGGCAAATGTTATCAACTATTCACTAATTCATAGACGAGGAGAGAGGCTTTACTTCATTCAGGGTTTACGTAATCGTCTTTTGTCTAACAGTATGTTTTTTTATTCCACAATGGCGTTGGTAAGAATGATTCGATCGATCTGAAATTTTTTTTTTTTTATGAACAACAATTTTTATTAAGATAAAATTACAATCTGCCTTTTATTAGGCAATAATTAATTGAGATAAATGTTATCATTCATATCATATTTACAATTCATCATTCACTCGCTCATTCATACAATATTTACAAACAGCCCAGAGGCCCCCCAAGTTTGTCACCTCCCTCGCATGCCATGGAAGAAGCGGTGTCTTGGGGAGTCCCCCACGCTCCTACGTAAGCCGCGTCACTGGATAAGAGCCAGCGGAGGCTGACCAAGAGCGCGAGAGCCACAGACACTCAGGATATGATTAGAGAAACTGGCCATTGCCAGGACTCCCACTATCACTTAGTTATAGCAGGTCACGAGGCCACTGCCGTTTTAATCTCCGAGGGGGATTATAGGGGTGAGTGATGCAGTGCAATGACTGTGCTAGGGAATTAGGGTGGTTGGATAGGTCACTATGGAATTTTATGAACTTGGAAGGGATGAGTTCAAGAATATAGGGTATATTCAGATCATTGTGAAGGGTTTTGTTGCTGACGTATTAAGGGCCGTTTACTATTGTTCTTAGGACTTTTGATTGAAAGGATTGGATGCGCTTGATGTTCGACCTTTTTGCTGTCCCCCATAGCTCTATTCCGTATGTCCAGATTGGCTTAAGTATAACTTTGTAAATAAGTAGTTTGTTTTCTATTGAGAGATGGGATGTCCTTCGAAGTAGTCTGTACAGTTGTCCAAAGCGTCTGTTTAGTTCTTGTCTTTTTAGCCTCGTGTGTGGGTTCCATGTCGGTCTTTTGTCGAGATGGAAGCCTAAATACCGTACTGTCTCAGACACAGGGAGAGGAATAAAGTCGGTAAAACAGTGGAAAAATAAAGTTGACTGGTAACACTGATTGCCCTCGGCAAACTTTAAACGTTGAGATCCTTTGTGCAACTCTTATTCCAAGTAACTTTTATAATAGTTAGGTTAAAAGAAGGGAAACTCTTGTGTAGAGGAGAGCGGGTATAAAAACATCTGCGCTGGATAATGGGGAAAAAGTCGCATCGAACGTCCGGAGCAACAGAGCTACCGCTATGATTTCACTGGACTGTTCGAAAGCTTTCGACTCTGTCGACCACTACATCCTACTCCAACGTCTGAGGGAATATGGATTCTCGGATCAGCTGCAGAACCTGATGAGATCCTATCTTACAGGCAGAACTTTTTCGGTTCGTATAGGCACTACGTCTACGACCCGAAGAAATTACACTGCCGGTGTCCCCCAAGGATCGGTCCTAGGCCCCCTGCTGTTCAACATTTACACCGCCCACATCGTAGGAGCCTCGTACCCCAACTGCGAGGTATCGGCGTATGCAGACGACATTGGTGTTTACAGCACTAGCATCAATCCCACCAGAGCCCTGAAATTCGCTGAGAGCGCCAGTCAACAGATCGCCGAGAAACTCGATGCCGTCCACATTAAAGTCAACCCAGCCAAGACGCAAGGAATTATATTCAGCTATAAATCCGGAAGAAAGAAGCTCCCGAAATCCTTCGTCTTAGACGGCAAAGAGTGCCATGTAAGCAACAAGCTATGCTACCTTGGGATCACCCTCGGTAGACACTTGTCGTTCACAACACATCTCGGCAAGAAGTAAAGAGTGTTAGGAAGAAATTCTTCAGCCTCGGACACCTACTTCACAGCCCGGCTTTATCGGTACGCCTCAAGCTGCTGATATACCAGAGCGTCCTAAGACCTGCTTTGATGTATGGGACCCCTCTCTTCAAGTATCTGACTCCTAACACTCTCAAAACGCTCCAGCAATTTCAGAACAGAGTTCTCCGCACCTCCCTCAAACATACCCCGTTCGATCGAATGAAGGCAGACGAGATGCATAAAAAATTTGAAGTGCTCACCACTCAAGATTTCATCAAGAGAAGACACATCAAATTTTTCGACTCACTCCGACACAGCCACAACCCACTATTCTCCGACCTTCAACCACCACCAATGCCCGTCAGATGGAAGCACTGCTGGACCGCTGAAGCCTGGAGACAGATGGACGTGATCGAACCCTAGCCCCCTGACGGAGACTGAAGATCAACACCCAGCCAAGAGATCGAGGCCGATCTCCGAAGCTACAAGAACCCATCTACCTGTTTAAGCAGGGTCGACCTTGCGGCCGAGAGGCCGACTTATTTCAGGCCCCTGCCGGGGCTGGCCAGGCTTGACCTGGCCGACTACAAACCCTTGCCTAGGTACCCCTAGGCTCCACCCTCGGTAGACTCTCACTACCTTCCTGATTCCACCCGCCTCCTTTAGGCATTCCACACCCTATATCCTTCTCATACATCCTTCAAATGGGGGACTCCCCTTAGTGAAAGGCACTCATTAGCCCAAAATAATTTAAATAATAAAAAAAAAAAAAAAAAAAAAAAAAAAAAAAGTCACAAACGAAGTGGGAAATGAGCGGGTGCGACCCAGCCAAGAAAGTAAACGCTTGATTACTGGATACTTTGTGCTGTGCAGGCTACACGATGACAATGGCGCCTAGTTCTCCACTTAATTTTCTAACAGTTTTCCTTCGATTGCGCTTAGATGCTTAGGTCCGGATAGCCACTCATGTTTGTTTCTCTAACCAAGTACGATTACACTAGGCTATTGAATACTTTATCTAATCGTATTCACTAATCCTGAAGGGAGAGGCCCTACTTTCATTCAGGTGTGGGAAGATTGCCATTGGTCTGTCTGTTCTGGTCTGTCTGAGTCCCCTGTTCGCTCAAGGGACATGCACTTTTTTTACACGCAAGTCTCATTTGATGTTTCCATGATCCGAAAAGTATGCTCATATCCATAAAACGAACGTGATTAAACATAATTAATTTATTACATATTAATACGAAAGGATTTTTCTATCAGGTTAAGAAGAATTAAATAACGATGTATTGATTATGTAATTACTAATCCATAAGTAATTTATATTTCGTCATTTTAAAACTATAAAAAAACTTATATAAATCTTGTTCACTATTCTCACTTAATTTAACCATCATTTGTGTGCAGGTTGATGCTCCAAATATATCAGCAATCCCATGAAACGAAGTGGGTATTACTTAATTAATTGGTAATAAAAATATTGATTTTCTTTTTATCAGATTGGCAAATGAAAAAATCGAAAAATACCGGAAAGGAAAATAGTCATAAATAAAGTTAATCTAAAGCCACTGATTTTTGAATACTTTAGTGATGTTGTTTCCTTAGAGTAATCCATAAAAGTGAACTTTTATATGGAAATAATTGTACTTACTATCATTTTAAAGTACCCAAGCCGTTACTAGGTCAGTGGATAACGTGGAGGCTGGAGAGTGTAACTGTCCAGCACAATTCGTCCTTATCGAGTAAGTGCCCCCTTAGTTACCATTGTAGCGACTACTAACTACATATGATAAATTACTCTCTACTCTATTGAAGCTAATTTGCCATGTTTATATTGTAAATTAGTTAAATCCACAAATGTAAATAATATTACCAAACCACTAAGTCATATCAGGGTAAATATTGTAAACAATAAATGACATAGCTGCAGACGAGTTCACAAGCAGCCCCTAGAGCCCCCGGGCCAAACAACAGGCACCTCGAGCATGTCGCTTGACCAAAATAAAAAGGGTGTTGTTTGGGCGAAATAAAACGTATGCTCATTGGCTGCGTCGGGTTATATATACCCCCTGGTTTTAGCTGACAATTCAGTTGTAACCCGAAGGTGAGCCCCATCACGTAGTCCCTTTACATTATATAATTTTTTAACAACAAACCGATTATGTTAGCTTTTAAGACATACACTCCATACAATGCATAAGCTATGCAGTACAAGGAGAAACACTCAGTTATTACTATATCCTGTTATAATTTAAATTCATTTATTAAAAATGATACTCAGAGGGGCTGAGGAAAAAATAACCAAAAAAAAAACCGACAACTCATTAACGGCTCGCCTCTGAACTGGTATTTGCAGCTGCACTAATGTTGCTAAATATCATTTATGGAACCCTCTTCACTTCTATATGCTTACCTTGCTATCTTTAGTCCGGCCTTGTCAGACCTCAAACCTTCCTAGTGGGGTACTCTGCCTTACTCTTGCTAAAACTAGCGCTTCCTAGGAAGGGATCGCTTCCATGCAGACGACGGTTTCTGGGGCCCTACAAATGCAACTAATAGTGTCTCCCCCAGCGATCCAGTCTGATTCTTTCCGGTTCTTACTCGCCTTTGGGATCCGGACGGGTTTCCCCTACCCTCAGATGTCGAGTTTGAGCTCGTGGTCACTCCAATACTAGGTAAACTACCTATAATACGTAGCCTGTACCTCTTCTTCTGAACACAGTCCACTGTCGGGGCACATGCTTATCAGATATGGAGTCAGATAGCTCAGTAGTAAGACCCGTCACCAAGTAATCGTCTAGATCTTAGACTATTCAACTCTCTCTGTGTGACCAGGGCTAGGGTAACTAGGCCCCTCTCGTGACGACCCAACAACACTCTTTTCTGTTTCAAACGTAAATAGCTAGCGGTGGCAGTCCTAATTGCTTTGAGATACGTGCAGGTAGCGTTGCTCATCCTGCACGCTAGTTACAATCTTTAACGAGCGAAGCTTCCTTGCTATTGTCACATTCCTCGTAACGTGGCTTGACTTTCCATAGCAGAATTAGCCATTGCAAAGACTGTCGCCTGATGAAAGTGAGTAACAGAAGCCCCAGAACAATACTAACGCCTTTTTCGGTTCTGGTAGACGGTTTTGTAATAAGACTTTTTGCTATTTATATGTGTATTAGTAGTAACTAGTTGCGGTGTCTAATCGCACTCACTTCTAATTATTCAAAATAAGAATATATTGACAGGGCCGCGATTAGTACCCGATTTGCGGTCCCGAGCTCTGCCATATAAGCCATCCCTGTGAACCCTCAAGCCTACCTAATTTCTAATCCTTTCAGCAGATCTCGCGGAACCTCTGAACAGACGCCATAACAGAAAACCTATCTAATTTTAACCTATTGAAAGCTAATGAAAGATTGTTTATTTTTTACGACATTATCTGTACCAAATATTTAACATATACCATTATATTTAACTTATTATTAATAACTACTTGAATCCCGGCCCTGTCAATATTTATTTTGCACTAGTAACCTGTAATTATAAATATAAATACGGTCCATAATATTGAATACATATAAAGGCGTAGAAGTACTTTTGAAACTTCCAGATATTTTGTCCAAACATTTATTTGTTTAATCATGCCGTGCTTTGAAAATCAATTTAAGTATATGGCATTTTAAGTATTTCATTTTTTTTTTTGTTTGGGAATGTCTGTGAATTTATTTTTGAGTTATTTGTTAAGTTACATATACGATTCTGAACTCATTGTACGTAAAATCTAAATTACGGGCGTAACAATCAAAGAAACACCATATTCTCTGCGTCAGTTTATCTATTCCTTGACTGTAAAAAACTATTCAATATTTTTAACCAAAAATACTTCTTTTTCCTTGATAAATGTTACTTCCATTGTTGGCCCCAAAGCATTATTGAAATTTTGTTGTACTTTTTGCATTCCGTATTTATTGTGCATTAAAACATGGGCTAAAAACCATAACTTTAAATGTAAAATACCTTCTGAATTGTGACTTGACAAAATAAAAGTGAGAGAGACGCGGGTTAGGTATTTCAAGTTTTTATTGTTTTTCGCATGATTCCCATAATTATATCATGGCCGAAACATAAACAGGAAACATTTAGTTGTTGGATAAACGTGTACAATTTCTCATAGACTTCAACAGTTTTATGGTTTATAGACTTTAAACAGTTTTATGGTTTATAGACTTTAAACAGTTTTATGGTTTATAGACTTTGAACAGTTTTATGGTTTATAGACTTTAAACACATTTATGGTTTATAGACTTTAAACAGATTTATGGTTTATAGACTTTAAACAGTTTCTATGGTTTATAGACTTTAAACAGTTCTATGGTTTATAGACTTTAAACAGTTTTATGGTTTATAGACTTTAAACAGTTATGGTTTATAGACTTTAAACAGTTTTATGGTTTATAGACTTTATACAGTTTTATGATTTATAGACTTTAAACAGTTATGGTTTATAGACTTTATACAGTTTTATGGTTTATAGACTTTATACAGTTTTATGGTTTATAGACTTCAAACAGTTTTATGGCCGCAATCGCAACACAAAGTCTGACAAACGGACTGACCGTCACGTTTAAAAGTATAGCATCTCCTTTCAGCGTCCATTTGACGAGAAACATTTTTTCAATGAACCGATATCTTTCGTTTATTGCCTTTTAATACGGTTGCTAAAGTTCACAACCTGACCGATTCACGTCGCCATTTCTACTGTAAGAATTAGATTGTCACAGAAATCGGTATGGTATCTTTGAGCAACGTTCAAATTGTCCGAAGGACAGCCGCCATTTCTGTAATATCTTTTCATCATAGCTTTTATAGTTGCTTAGTGGATTTCACATTCACAGCTTGCTGAGACGTGTTTTCTCGTGACAATCTTGTAACATAATAAACATTGTAACTGTTCTTGTCTCGTGTCAATCATACCGCCCCGAATTTACAATAGACGAAAACGATTCCCATCATCCACTGACTAACAGTCGGAAAATAAACTCCGTGCATGAAGACTCGTTCAATTGTAAAAAAAGTTTTGGTAACGTTAATACTACTAAATCATAAGATCAGAGGCTTCTTTTTTATACTGGCTTTAGGGTTTCGTTCCTGTTTGTTTTCAAAACCAGAATCCCTTAAATTTTTTTTTTATTTCAATAATCTATGAAAAATAACTAGGGGTGGTTTTGGGACAAATGGTCAAAAGGTACAAACTGTAAATATTGACCAAACCAAAAACGGAAATGGCGATTTATATTATTTCCTTAGAATTTCTCGCTGTGTTACTATTTTGTTGTAAAAACTCCATATATTATCTTAGTCATGACTTGAAAAAGCTTAATACTTATCAGCTCGTTTTTCTTTTCCTATCTTCCTGCTATTACTTTAATCAAAAACTACTCAGCACATTTGGAGGTGTAGTGGAATATAACTTTAAAATTTCAGATCGATTGAATCATTCTTACCACCGCCATTGTGGAATAAAAAAACATACTGTTAGACAAAAGACGATTACGTAAACACTGAATGAAGTAAAGCCTCTCTCCTCGTCTATAAATTAGTGAATAGTTGATAACATTTGCCATTTTTATCGATAATAAAATATAACACATCCTTCCATAAATTGCTTGGTTATTATTCGTTGGGTATGTACTTTTTCTATTTAGAAGTTGCTTTGGTAAATTTGATTGAAAGGTTGTGCCCCACCGCCGGTAATTGACCAGGTGAGCCCGGCTGTGTGCAGAAAATTGTTGTTACTGACTGATCAACTGTGGCACACCTAGGCTCCATAACTTGACCCTTCACTTGCCTCTGCGAAAGCCTGCAGCCTGACCATTCCATCCAACTACAGATTGGAACCTGTCTACCATTGGCGAACACTTCATCTGTGCTACTTAGCCTCAAACGTTAGCCGGTAATTGGAATAAACCGGTTTGTTCCATATTTATGGACTATGCATAACTATACCCACATAGGCAAACCAGCGTAAATTTGAAGTAACGTTACCAACATTTCGAGCCTCTAATAACTTTTTTTTTTCTTAATTTTTTATGTTGTTTCTTTTAGTGTAACTAAGAACGAAACTAATATACGAAATATTAGATTCTTCTTCAAACATGAGTTGAATTAATGCTGTGAGCACGATTTTAATTATAGCTTTAGCGACTTTTGTAACTATAGTTTGAAAATTCCAAAAAAATAACATAACACAGAAATATTTATTTATTGTATAAAAACAATCGATGTCAATAATGTCAAATTCCATGACCCTGAGATGGACAAAGGACTCACTTAAACCAGAAAAGACCAGGTATAAAAACAAAATTCTGGTTTTAAAAAAAGCTACAAAAGCTAAAAATGAACAAGGTATTACGAATAAAAATATAACAAAGCGGTCCAAAACCTTTCAAAACCCCGGCTGAATAATATCTATTCATCTCTAGGAATCATGGCTAGGATTTCCCAAGGGATTACATAAGGAAGGGATTGTGCTATGTATGCTGTTGAGATGTCAATCCCACTAAGTCTGTTCCCAGGCCTGATGCCTGCCCTATTTATGCCTATTCTCCACCTCCTCTCTCCTACTCATCTATTATTTCTCAATATACAAGTTACAAGGGAAACAAGTTACAAAAAACTGTTACGGACTATTTAACAAGTGCAGATATCTTTTACCTTCATTGAATCCTAACGGAGTTCGTACGGCTTTCAACAACTCTTATAAATCTAAACATTAGAAGATTTTTTTTTTAAGTATCCCAACATTGTTTGCTTTCTACGACATTGTATTTAACATATAGCAACTACATATTAATATTTGCCAGTTCTGATATGAAATCCCACAGCTTGTCAGGCTCTCTGCCATCCATTCGAAGGTTTTATCGGATTCCGACTTATTTCGTCATTCACTGGCTAATAATGAAAATACCTATTGGGATTACATACCCCTACCAGGAATTATTACTAATCAAATAATTATTCATGAGACTTTATTTTTTCTTCATATAGCCATTTATTGAATAACTGCAGCGATCTGCGTAGAAAAAAAATTCATTGAGGCACTCCGAATCGGAAACTCAAAATGACCAACCAACAAACTGTCTGATACGGCGACTTTTGTTAATTTCTCTGCCCATTAAAACAGTCTAATAACAACTGTACCCATTTTTTATCCAGCATTCTCTCAATTGGACCAGCTGTAATTTTCTGGACCAGGGACCTCCATTCTAGTTTCTGTTCTACTTCACAGAAAGAATCGTTACACCACAATTCCGCAAGTGGTTAATAGTAATTAAAATGGGGAAAAAATGAGAAATTTCAAAGCTCATTATTCCGGACATCATCTTAAGCTTGTACGACAATTATTCGATACTAAAAAATAATTTAATTTACTATTATTGTAAACACTACTTTAACAAACTAATTTTTTTCAAAACTGAGTGAACACATAATGTAGAAACTAGGCCAATCAAATAAAATTAAATACATCTAAATATGTATATAAATGATCCGGAAATAATGCCATGAATATTATTTCATTCATTCAAAGTATTCGATTTTTAGGTGTTCATTGTTTTTTCTTTTCCGAAACCAAATACCCTTATTTATGTTTCATCTTTGTGTGAGCCTGTTATGATCATTGCGAACCAGGGAGCTCAAACTTAACTCGTGAAATTTCACATAGAAATCCCATTTGCTGCCGCTGACATAATATGTACTGCCATGACTTGGTAATAAAAAATAAATATTTTTTATCATATTAGGTCGGTATCAAATCAAACATTCTCATTAAAAATATGTTATATGTGTTTGGGATAAATTGAACCAAAAGCCAGTGAAACTGCCGTTTAAAAAAATCGTTTTAGTAGCTGTAATATTTTTTATGTAAGTATAGATATTTAGGTATGTTATCTTTTTTTTCATGTTAAAAATGATATTTTTTATGACCGAGATGGTTTAAAAGCATTTTTGGTCAAAACTATCGATTATTACACAATTATTTAATACGATTTTAAGATATCGTGGAAGATATTTCTCGGTGCTGTTTCTTCACCACGCCATTTATTTCATTTAAATTCATTTCAAAAGACAATATAAATAATGAAAAAAAACACAAGGCTACTGATCCTTGGATCAAAGATTATTTGCGATAAATGTGAAAATGGTTATAGATGCCTTGAAGTGAAAGGTGAAGACCATGACCACCATTATTTCAGATCTAAATCTACAGTGATTTTAAGAAAATTTCTTTATTTTATTTTACTTACATGGTCTCAATAAATGTAGCTGTCAGGCGCCAGAACCCCTCTATACTAAAACTAATATTCAATTAATACCTAAAACTAAAATGTCCACTTATTTATGTGTAGGAAAAGAGAAAGAAGAAAAAAACCTAGAACTAAAACACTGAATTGTGCTAGTGGTTAAAAATAAAATGAATGTCTTTATGTATCATCTTCCAAGCTAATGTAATATGCACATTTTTATTAAATTATGCTTGCTACATTTACAATTTTTAAGAAACCTTTCAGTGTTTTCTTATCTATAAATAAGGTCAATGTCAATCAGGTAGTCAGGATATGTCAAGTTTGTTATTATTCTTAAAATTGATTGTGCATTCTCTTCAGTTTAAGGAAGTTACAGGTCATAGCGATCAATACTCGAGGTCTGACAAGAATTTTATAAACTATTGCTGTATTATTTACCAGTGTGTTAGATGTTTTCCAAAGGAATGGAAACAGCAATGAGATGGCAGCCTCGCATTTTGCTCTAACAGGATTTTTGTGAGATGTAAAGGTTAAGCCTTTATATAAAAAAAATTACACCCAAGTACGCCAGTTCAGTATTTCTGAAATTAATTTGTGGGATTAACTTGGGCCTACGTTTAGTGAATAGCATTGCTTTAGTTGTTTTGTTTTTTCAATATTTTTAATTTCCATCGCTAGAATGAAATTATAATGTACCTCCTCGGATTTTGTAATTTGAAAAAAGCTTTAAATACAAGATGAGAGGATATATGTGGATACATACATATATGGGGAGTTGAGAGGAGTGAATGACTACCGGTAGCGGTCATTAAAAAAAGCTTATTAGAGAAAAGGATGTAGCTGCTCCAGTTCTCAATGCAGTCTTCTCTCGACAGGACCTTTCACTAGAGGTTTGCCTTCAAATCCCCTCCATCTTCCCTCCTGGTCACAGATCATACATAACCACATCTTTAGCATCTTATAACAATATTGTACATACTTATCAATGACATATATGCATTATATATCCAAATATTTAATCATTCAATAGAAAAAGTTTTTACTTTGTTAATACTTCAGTTGTTTGTGTAGTTTGATGAGACGATTTTTAAAGTGAATAATTTTAAGGATTTGAGAAAATCACGTGGAATCTCTCACTTTTTGCGCCCTTTATATAATTTTTAAAATAATAGATATGTACTTGACATACATTTTTTTTATTGTTCAATGTTAAAAAAATATTCTTTGAAATATAGAAAACAGATGGTGAAGCTACGGACCCTTGGTTTAACTAGTTTGTCATCAACACTCGATAACAATGAAACGAAGACAATAATTTTATCGATGAGGTGGAAAAGCAATGCCTACTTGAAAGGAGAGTATGTTACTACTTTGACGGGAACCTGTAGCTCTCAAACCGACCTAAAAGAACACTCAAGGTTTGTGACAGGATAAAGCTTCTAGAAAGAAACTTAGAATCCCAAAGTAGCGGTTGAACCTCAACAATTTGATGCAATGATCCAATTGAAGCACTTGATTGCTTTTAACAAGACACACATTTTTCCTATATCTTTAAATTTCTGATTAATAAACAAAATCAAGTTTGTGGTGTTGCATCGTGCAGTTAAGGGTTTCGTTACGGCTACAGAAACGATTTTGTCAATTTCAAAATTTTGTAACTGCAGTCCTTAATTCTTATATTTCCTTATATCTCCTAACCAATAATACATATTAATAATTAAAGGGTCGCTATCTTTTATTCGATACCCTACTTAATATCTCAGCATCATACTTATGTTTAATTTCCAATGAAGTTCTGCGCATGCGCTATTATTATACAACCACGTACAACTATCACTCTCCAAATCAATACCGATAACTACCATTTATAGACCCTTTTTCGGCTTTGGGATTGTTTCAACTGGCAACTTAAGTGAGCTAGCCCCTAGGGAGCCCTCAATAAGTGAGTAGATCGCTAGTTACATTGGTGTGAAGTGTAAATAGTGAAATCAGACTGAGTGGTCGGCCATCTTGACTGATCGGCACTAGCCGTCGTTCACGATACATAGGCGTTCTGAGCCAGACCTGATAGGTGGCTCAGAGCCAAGACCGGTGACTCACCACTGGAATCCCACCGGCGCTACGTATTTTATTTTATTAATTTATTATTTTTTTTTTTTTTAACCAACAAAAATCTTAGCTAATGATAAAATGAGATTTTATCAGCAGCTAATATCACAAAATAAAAAAAAAAAATCTAGGTCCTTAGGTCCAACTCCGACAACGTCGCCTGTAAAGCGAAAACCTAGACGCTCAAATAGGAACATCCCTATAAATTCATCTGCCGCCAGCTCTATGGAAGATCTACCACCACTTGCCAGGACTTCAAAAGAAGAAACTGTAGCAGAATCTCCATTCTTCACACCGAATAGCTTCGAGGTACTGAGAAATAGCCAACCTGACGACATGGAAGTTATTTAAACACCAACACAGCCCAAGCCACCTGCTATCTTCGTAAGGAATATTAGCAATTTTAAACTATTATGCTCACAAATGAGCAAAGTTATAGGTACCGGAAAATATACGTGCCTCAATCGCTCTCGGGATACAAAAATTTCCCCAGACACTCCCGATACTTATCGAGCGATCATCAAGTATTTGGAAGAAACCAATGCAGACTTCCATACATCAGTTGAAACAAGTGAGTGGTGATAAGAAATCTGCACCCAACCACACCAGCTGATGAAATTGAAGACGAACTATCAGCTCTGGGATTCAAAGTTCACCAAATAACCAACGTTTTACGAGAGGACAGACAACAAAACGAATCCACCAAAACAGCATTACCGTTATTTTTTGTAGATCTCGAGCGGACATCTGGCGTGGAGAAAATTTGAGACTTAACAACCCTGTATTACACAAGAGTACAGGTCGAAAAACCTTACCCCAAAAGAGACATCGTTCAATGCCATAATTGCCAGGCATATGGGCACACAAAATCGTACTGCCACCACCCTCCTAGGTGTGTAAAGTGTAGTGGGCAGCACAAAAGCGAATTGTGCAAAAAGCCCCTAAACTCGCCTGCTGTATGCGTGCTCTGCCAGCAAGACCATCCGGCCAACTACAAGGGCTGTGAGGCCTATAGAATCCTCAAGTCTAGGAGCGAGCAACGTCGTCGGCCAGAAGAAGTGAAGCCAGTGACAGGTAGCTCAAGAAGCGCCCCCACCAGAAATTTGAGGCCTTCTGTCTCTTTTGCTGATGCCGTTCGGAACAGAGAGCAGTCACAGGCACTGCCCACTTCTCGTCCGCAAGTATCTCTTCCCCAGAATTCCGCTCATCCCGCCAACCAGCAAACCCAATCCCATCCTCAACCACACATCTCGCATATTCCTTCACCTCCAAGCTCTTCAGATCTCATTAGCCTATTAACATCATTCCTTACAGAATTCAGAACCCTAATTACCCCTCTCATTTCTCTTCTTACAAATCTTGTCTCCTACCTTATCCCCGTTAAACAAAATCCATAAGTGGATCCTTCTGACTCCTTATCTATTCTCCTTTGGAATGCGAATGGTGTTCGCACCCAGACTAACGAACTGACAGCACTACTCCACGACAAAAACGTCGATGTAGCTCTTATTACTGAAACAAGACTTACTAGTAAACGACCATTTACCGTTCGACAGTACCAGACTTATCGAACTGATCATCCAGATGGAACAGCTCATGCAGGTACCGCTGTCATTGTCCATAACTCCATATCCCACCACATAGTTCCTTTGGTATCACATGATTTCCTTCAATCCACTGCAGTGTCAATCACCACCTTCACTTTTCCTCTTACACTATATCAGCGTACTGCCCTCCTAATAAATCCATTTCCGACTCCCAATTCATCTCTTTTCTAGACTCCATCGGACATCGTTTCCTTGTGGTTTGGGACTTTAATGCGAAGCACCAACACTGGGGGTCAAGATCCACAAATACACGAGGACGTGCTTTGCTGTCTGCACTCACACGGAAACATTGCTCCACTATTACTCCTGACACAGCCACCCCACCTATTGGCCATCTGATCCCAACCGAAATCCTGATCTCCTTGACTTCTTTTTTTACAACAGTTTAGGAACACTTAACTATTCACTCACGCGCCTTGATGATCTCTCCTCTGACCATAGTCCTTTATTATTAACCATTTCCCTAAAACCAATTCACAAACTGCCTCCTCCTTCATTTATTAGGGGCCCAGTCGATTGGGACCACTTCCGCCAGCTTCTTACAGGCTCCATTGACCTCAAAGTGTCCCTGAAAACATCCCAAGACCTAGACGATGCAGTGCATTCTTTCACTACCCTGGTCCAGAGGTCGGCATGGGAGGCATCGTCACCCCATCGTCACCCAAAAATCCATAATCGTAATCGTTTACCTCAGCATCTAAAAGATCTAATCCTATCCAAACGCTGCTCCAGAACAGTGTGGCAAAGATCCCGGCATCCTGCCGATCGCCGCGCGTACAATCAGTACTGCCGATTGGTAAAGCGGCGATTGGCATCCTTTCGTTCCGATTCTTTCAATTCCTACCTCTCCTCTCTGTCTACCAGGGATAACTCCTTGTGGAGTGTAACCAAAAAAATCCTAAATTATCAACCTGTTTCACATCCGCTCCGTCGTGATTTCAAACCGCTTCTTCCAAGTCCGTTGTGGTTTAGAATACTCTAACTACTATCCCATAAATGCAGGAGTTCCACAGGGCAGTGTCCTGGGTCCCATCCTCTATAACCTATACACCGCTGATGTCCCCTCTACTCCCAATACCTTCTTGGCCACATTTGCAGATGACACTGCAGTCTTTTCATCCCACCCAGACCCCGACATAGCATCCCATAACCTTCAAAAACACCTTGACGAGATCGAGTATTGGTGTAATCAATGGCGGATCAAAGTTAATGAAGCAAAATATTCCCACATTACCTTCACCCTTTGTCGCAAGACTTGTCGACTAGTTTATTTTAATTCTATTCCTCTCCCTGTATTCGAGACAGTACGGTACTTAGGCTTCCATCTCGACAAACGACTGACCTGGAACCCAGATACGAGACTAAAAAGACAAGAACTAAACAGACACTTTAGACAACTGTACAGACTACTTCAAAGGACATCCCATCTCTCAATAGAAAATAAACTACTAATCTACAAAGTTATACTTAAACCAATCTGGACATACGGAATAGAGCTATGGGAGACAGCAAAAAAGTCGAACATCAAGCGTATCCAATCCTTTCAATCAAAAGTCCTGAGAACAATAGTAAATGCCCCTTATTATGTCAGCAACAAAACCCTTCATAACGACCTTAATATACCCTACATTCTAGAACTCATCCCTTCCAAGTTTATGAAATTCCATAGTAGCCTTTCCAACCACCCTAATCCTGTAGCACAGTCATTGCACTGCGCCACTCATCCCTATAATCCTATTCGGAGACTGAAACGGCAGTGGCCTCGTGACCTGCTATAAACGCGTGACAGTGGGGGTCCTGGCAATGGCCAGTTACTCCAATCATGTCCTGAGCGTCTGTGGCTCTCGCGCTCTTGGTCAGCCTCCACTGGCTAGTATCCGGTGACGCGGCTAACGGAGGAGCGTGGGGGACTTCCCAAGGCTCCGCTTTTTCTTCGCATGTGGATTTGGGAGGTTTCTGGGCTGTCTGTAAATATTGTATGAATGAGTGAGTGAATGATGAATTGTAAATATGGTATGAATGAGAGCGTTTATCGCAATTACTGATTGCCTTATAAAAGGCAGATTGTAATTATAGCCCAATAAAGAGTATAATAATATGGGAATTTCCAATGAATTTATTAATTACAATTCACTGTTTTTGAATGGTTGATTTTATATGTAGTATATCTGAGGCATCAAGTAAAAATGCTATACCTCTATATGCACGGTATGGAGTATGGAATATGAAGTAACTGCTTCATAAATTTAACTTTGAACTTCAAAACACAAGCAACTTCCAATTTTTCTTACTTAAAATTTAAAGCTAGGAAAAGGGCTTCAAAAATATGCATTGTGGATTTTTCATTTGAGCCAGGTTTCTTTGACCGTGTTGCAAAAGAAACTGGAGAGACAAATAACTGTATTCGTAAATTGGAGCTAAAAGAAGAAAACTATGCCTTTTATCTTGCGAACAACACGTTCCTTTTAGAAAATTTTAAATCCCTTGTTTTTTTGTGACGTATAACAAGTTACTTGTACAACAAATAACGAAGATTTTGTAAAATGAATTTAATGCTATTTACTTAATTGTCTAATAAATCTAATATAGTTATTAAAATAATATAGTGGCAACAATAGTGATAATTAAGGCCACGATAGTGAACTGTATACTTTCGAAACATGTTTAAATGTTTAATTTACCAGCAAACGTGACGTTCAGACTCCACGTGAATCAACCATTTCCATACTTTTAACAAGCACAATTAAAAAAAAGGAAGGGGTGCCTACCTTCAAGGTAGACCTGTGTCCTATTACATTAATTGGCTAATATGCTCGAGTGTTCTCAGCTAGTCTCAGTTTAATGTTTTTTTTCTTATATTTTTTCGACGCCGAGTGGAACTATCCGACTGAACTTGACTTTCACTCTCTTCCACGCACACAGGTGTGCCAGCCGGATCTCAGGAACATCTGTTGACCACAAGTTATCTACCAGTCGCTGCCAACCAAACTAAAGGTTACCTAAACATCCCCATACTTAGGGCTTTCTCAGCATCAAAAAAGACGAGTTTCTTCTAAAGCGGGAACTAAACAAATCAACCTGCCAAAAAGTCAGTAATTAGTAGGGATTTGATTCTTTCAAAATATTTGTTTATTCCTTAGTGAAAAGGGAAAACATGTACAAGGCAGCCGCCTTTCGACTATCTATGGCAGTGTCATTTCGCCTGCACAAAATTCTGAAATTTTGGAATCATATAAAACCGCACCCCTGATAGGACCTTATATGTTTCACTTAAGGTGTAATCATGAAATAATGTGTGCGGGGTATATCAAAGTTGTACCTCCTCTCTGTAACTTTCATTTCTCGAGTAATTACTCAAAATCTATTGAAGATTTGAAGTTCTATTTTCCTCATCAGTAAGGAAACATTAAAGAAGGTAACGGAAATCTCGTTTTAAAAAAATAACAAAAATTAAGTTTTGAGATCCAACAATAGAAAGCCATTCGCCAGGGTTTTCTTAGATTAGCTTTACGTTATTATTATTTGACGATTTACAGTCATTGAAGTGCTTTGACAAAATAAATGAAGTTTTTCGTTAATCAAAAATACAATCCATCACTTGTGCAGAAGACAAATATTGACGTTTCAATTATTAATTAAGCCATCAAATTCATTTTTTTTGCGTGAGTTGGCTTTTATTTTTAGTATCATCATGGCATCAAGCAGAACTATTTTATAAATTATCACGCAAAAAGAATAAAAAATAGTTGAGTTAATGTTGTGGAATCGTGTGTTTACACAAACAGTAATTTTAATGAATTTTTTGCAACTGTAGTATGAAAAAACAATTCAGAACTTACATATCGTTAATCATTACGTCAAGATCTTTAATTGCATAACCTAATCATAGATTTTATTGTTTTAATTTAATTAATTAATTACTGACACTTGATAACGTTTAATGGGATGTCTACATTCTTCACGTCTTCTCAATATAAAAGGGTTTTGACAGGACAGACATACGCAGGGGCAACAAGGCCATACAGGTAAAAACCTTTGGTTTGGAAAATATACCATGGAAACCCTAAAAACCAATCCATTTAAAAATGGACGTAGCTTATACCAGAATGAAATTGGAAAGTACGTCTTGGTGCTGAACTGCAGCTCGGTGAGTTGTTAGTCCGGAAAGAGGTGGTTATGCTCTTTTATTGGCCATTGTCAAACCACTAAAGAATCGCTGTAACTAGGAAACTTGTCAATTCGTTAAAGAATTACGACCACAACGGAAGGAATGGAGGGAAACAGTATGCAAGACACGCTTTCTTTCCATGTGTTTGCCTTCCTTAATTACTGTATGGACAATCAGTTAACTGGAAAGAAATTTCTCCAGCTTCAAACCATTCAAGCCAGGCGACCCTAGAACGGTGGCTTAGTTGATGCCGAACATTTTAATTGCAAAGCGGCTCTTCGTCAGCTCTGCCTTCAATTTTTCTCATGCTCACAATTTAGCCATATCATAGAGAGATATATAATAATTATTTTCACCTTTAAGTTTTTCATCCAAAATTTTTAAGTTAAAGTAAAATCATACTATTTGATCAAGTAATGCAGACGACGTTCTTATATTATCTTTAAATAATGAAAACAATAATTTATTTTATATTTAAACAGACTAACAAACTAATAGCACCAAGGATCAGTGACTTCATTTTTTTTTCATGATATCAAAGGCTAACTTAAAATTTTTTTTTTTACAAAACAAAATTTTTAAACATCAATTATAACTATCTTAATGCTATATTTTGTTGTTTATGCTTTATTACTTTATCCTAATATGAATCGTGTTTTAGGACTTAATTGGAATATGGCTACAAAAATTCAAGTCAACTCTGATGCATTACATTGAGGGTTTCGTTACGCTTGCGAAAACTATTTAATGAACAGTTTTTACGACTTGATGGGATAATAGTATACCATAGCCCCTTTACATAATACATATTCTAATCATAACGCCGACATAAACGGACAAAGTTGGAATCTACTGACGAATATTGAGAAAGTGGGTTATTGACGTTGTTATTTGAACCTATGAAAGACCTTAAGATGAAGAAATTGCTAAGTATCCGTGGGATACGACCGAGAATGAAAGTGCACATGCGGATGCGGACGACGAGGCAGAAGAAATTATGTGAGTGTCATGTGTTTCCGAAGAGCTGATTCTGTGAACAGTGAAATCAAAACGTCAAAAATATCAATGACCTTAAACAATATTCAGAATTTCGTTAACAAATATTATTGTTCCAAAGTGGAAACAATCTACTATCGATCAACTAGGCATTATTTATTTAAAAAACAATTTGCCTTTTTAGTTTATTCAGACTTAGTACATGTGTATCGGAACGTTTTAGCATTACATCTTTTTCCAAATCTAGATGGAATGTTTGAGATTAACGGTTGTCCTAAGGATCTTGAAGATCATTACGAAAAAACATCTACAGTATTAAATAGCAATGTTTCAAATCAAAAGTAATTTATTAATGAGCAATCATTCGTCATTATTTTTAATAAAGTCGCATTTATTTTTAGCATCTATAGGGCATCAACTTACTTTTTTTTTGCAAAATATGCTTCTATATGAAACAGGGGTGGTGACAAAATTGTGATTATGTTTTTGAGGAAAGTTTTAATGACTTAATATAATTATAGTCCACTAAAGCACCAACACATATTCTTATGGAGATTTTTTATCATTCTGAATGAGATTGAAAAACATTTATTTTTCCAATACTAATTACCCTTTATAATTATAGCATCAAATGGAACTTACGAAGAGATATTATGATCACCTGCAATTATGTTCAGAGGCTGTCTCCTTTCATCTAGGCCAACCTATCCAGCAGATAATCAACCCAATGGTATATCAAGACCTTTTAATTTTAATAATTTATTTTTTCAAGTTGTTATTTAATTTTTTTTCTTGTTTAACATTAATATAAAATAATAATGTATTGGAATAAATATATATATATAAGTTAATGCTTACCGGCTTTAGAATTAAGAAACAAAGGGAAAAAAGGTACAGAGAAACAACACGCTTGAAAGTTAGAACTAGACTGTTTATTTCGAGTCTATAACCCTGTATATTTACATTCGGGATGTTTACATCCCGACGTTCGGGGATTAAGGTTGAGTACTGATGCTGCCCGGAGCTTAACTCCCCCCTGCCTATTTACGCACATCTCCTCGTAAACTATGAAGTCTAAGTCTAAATTGAGGACGACTTAGGCGATATTACGATCACTCTCCTAATCGTACTAAGGGAGCGAAGGCCAGCCCAAACAGTACACAACCTGTAATCCCTTACATTCGGTCGTATTTATAAGACACTTATAGTCCAAATAAAACGCTGCTTCTAACACTGCAGCCACTAGTGACAAAATAAAAAAAAAACAAAAAAAAAATTACATGGCTCATTACTCACAGAAAACAATGGCATCTTACACGCTACGCAAAGTCAATATTTCTACAGAGCCTGTGTACATTCTAAAAAAACAACAAAAAAAAAAAATACTTCTACAAATGGTACAAAGTGTACGTATGTATACCATACCAAATTTGGCTACGTGCAGAAGCGAGGACACTCCAACTCACTCATGGCCAGCACCCTTCCCCCCTGGTGGGAGTTTTAACTGTTCGACGTGGACGGTCCTCCGTTTCGTCGGAGGTCTTGTACTCTCGATGGTGACGATGTTATGCTCCCTGATCACCACCACCTTGAATGGACCCTCGTATCTGATCGACTCTTTGCTCCGATTAGAGCCAATTTTACGATATACAATCGTCCCAATTTTAAGGTCCCCTATTCGACCCCGGACTTTGAGGTTTACCCGAGCCACTCTCTTGACCTTCTCCCTCACGATTTTGTCACGAACTTTGCCCCAAAGTTTTTCGAGCTCTAAGTGAGCACTTAACATTCGCTCCGCCATTCCCTCGTCCGCCACCGTCTCTGTCCCGTTCCGGCGCCTCGCGCGCAGTCCGAAGAGGATCTCGAACGGCGTAAACCCCGTGGTGGAGTGGATGGAATGATTGTATGCCGCCACTGCCTTCGGCATCGCCTCGTTCGCCTGCAGACCCTTTTCTACCTGATACACCCGCAGGTGGTCACTCAAGGTACTGTGCAACCTTTCGATGCCTCCGCGACTCTTAGGATGTCCTGGGGTGTTGAGATGCCACACGATATCAAGATTTTTCATCTCCGTCCGAACGTTTGCATTATCGAACTCCCTACCCCCATCAGACGAGATTCGGTCCGGTACCCCATAAAACTGGAACCACGTTCGTAATGCCTGTAAGACGGCGTTGGATGATTTGTCTTTTACGGCATACGCCATAGCTATCTTACTGAAGGTATCTACTGTCGTAACCCACTTATATCCCTTCCAAGTGAACGTGTCAATCTGTAGTTCACTCAGTGGCGTCTCTGCTGTGGGTGTTTCCTCCTGTTGTCCCTGTGGTGGGTGTCGATCATATTTAGTCTTAAGACATATATCGCACGTTCCTATGATCACTTGGATCGTCTTTTTCATATCCCACCAGAAGTACCGTCGCTGTAATGCTTGCAAAGTCTCCTGCGCACCGCGGTGGTTCGTCTTCCCTTGATGGTAGGCAAGCGTTACTTCCCGCTGCCGTTCCTCATCACGCAGTGTCTGGACCATAGACAGACAACGAACAAACGATCGATCAATACCCAGTTGTTCTGTTCTCCATAATTTCTTGATCAGATCCCACACTGTCGCGTTGCCGACAAATAGATGGTAGGTCTTCCCTGGTCTGGATGCATCTTTCAATGCCTGGCAAATTTGGTCACCCTTGACACCCGGTTGGGACCAGATTGTCGTAATACTATTCTTGCCATAGTTTTCATGAGTAGCTCGCATCAGGCCGGTCGTTTGCGTCTTCCAAATAGTTTGTCGCCGTTTATCGTTAATCATACCCTCGATCGTCTCCATTTCCACCGGACGTTCTCCGGCAGATTCTTCCGCTTCTTGGTGTTTGCTCCCATCGCTATCGTCCCGCGTACCGCGACTTCCATCTTCCCCGGGCGCCCATTCCTGGATAAATTGTCTGTGATCCCCGGACGTTTCCCCTTCCTCGACTACATTTACGGTAATCGCTCGAGATAGCCAGTCCGCCACTACATTGTCCTTCCCTGGTTTGTATACAATTTCCAGGTTGTATTGGGACAAAAACTCCTTCCAGCGTGTCACCCTGGCTGATGATTCCTTAAGCTTCCCCACCCATTGAAGAGGTCTGTGGTCCGTATGTACTCTGAATCTCCGCCCGAAGACGTATGGACGAAAATGATCAATAGCCCATATGATGCCAAGAAGTTCACGCTCGAGGGCACTGTACCGCGCTTCCGTGTCGGTCAGTCTTCGACTCGCGTACGCCACTGGTCGTTCCCCCCCATCTCCCTCCTGCGACAGCACCGCTCCCAATGCATACTCACTTGCGTCGGTGGTGATAGTAAATAGCTTCTCAAAATCGGGAAACGCCAGGATTGGTTCCTCTTGCAGTCGAGCCATGCATTTTCGAAGGTTTTGCTCCATAATAGGTGTAATCGCTATCCGCGCCCCCTTCCGCAGCAGGTTACTGATGGGTACGAGATACTCTGCCATGTCTGGCACAAAACGCCGATAGTAATTTAGCGTACCTAAAAGTCGCCGAATGCCCTTGACGTCTTTCGGCACCGCTATCTTTCGAATTGCGTCGACTTTTGCAGAATCCGGCTGGACTCCCTCCCTCGAGATGGTATGCCCTAAGAAGTTGATCCGATCCTCTCCCAGCGATGATTTTTCCATCGACAATTTTAACCCGAATTCACGCAAACGTCGAAATACCCTCCGGAGATCTTCGATGTGTTCGGATTCTGTTCGGCTGAAGATCAACAGATCGTCCATATAAATCTGGCATACCGCCTCGTCTATCCCCCTCAGGATTTCGTCCATCAATCTCTGGAAAGTAATCGGAGCGTTCTTCAAACCAAATGGCATCCGAGTGAACTCATAGTGCCCCCTCTCGAAAGTAAACGCTGTTTTGTGTTGATCGGTAGCGCTCATTTTGATTTGATGGTACCCTGCTTTCAAATCCAAAGTGCTAAAGATTGTGGCTCCATTCAGTCTGTCGAGAATGTCCTCAAAACGGGGAATCGGATACTTCTCATCCATTGTGTTTTCATTTAATTTTCTAAAATCGACGACGACTCTATATCTCTCCCCCTCCTCTCCCGGTTTACTCTTCTTTCGTACTGCCCACAGAGGACTATTATAAGGGGATGTGCTATCAACGATTATACCCTGTCGTCTTAAGCTGTTGATTTCTGTCCGGATATGTTGGCGGAGTGCCTGCGGATATCGTCTCTCCTTCACGTACGTTATTCGGTCAGATTTTAATGGGATTTCATGTACTGTCTTCCCCGTTGCCCCAAGCATATCACCCTCCACGTAAAAAATATCTCCGAACTCCCTACGTAAGCTTTCCCTCCAGTCCACAACTTTCTTGACTGCCCCTATCCGCGCACTCCCACCTCTTACGGTCCCTTGACATTGATAAGTAACCCCCCCCCCCAACTTGATCCGCCACTCCTTTCCCTTGTTCTCTACAAGCGCGCCTACCATACCCAATAAGTCACACCCCACTATTATTTCATACTCGCGCGGCATGTACTCCACAATATGTACGTTAATATCGCCCTTTTTTTTCGCCCATTTCTCTAAATTCACGACCGCCTCTCCCGCCACTTTACAGGGCCCGCCCAGGGTAATTAACTTGCACTTACATACCTTGACCTGGAGTGCCCTCTCTCTGCCATACAGCCGCTCCAACGCACCGCGTGACATTATGGTATTGGTGCTTCCTGTATCCACCAAGCACCTCTCTCCCCCCTCGACTCTAATTATTGGCAACTCGCACAGTATCCCTCTCACTGTATTACACTTTAGGGTGCGGTCGCCACTCTGCTGCCACCCTCCTCAGGCTGCCACACGCCGCTCCCATCTTCTCGAAGTAGTCTTCTTTCGCTCATGCTCTCGGCTCCTGTCGCGAGCCGGCTCTTCTTCCGTTTCCGACGTTCCTGACGCTCCTGAAGATTCCTCAGCTGAAGATTCATTGCCCCTGGGTGATATATTTCTTCTTTCCCGCATCGTTTGCGTATTCACTTCCATGGGTTCTGCCCTATGAACATCTCTCCTCCGATACACGTAAGGGCAATGCCTAGCGATATGCCCCTCCTCACTGCACTCGAAACATTTTGTGCGGGGGCACTGTGCCACTAAATGACTCGTCTTCCCGCACCCATGGCATTTTCTCTCTTCTCTGCGGGGTCCGTACCTGGGTCTCGCCGCCCTGAACCTCCTTTCGCCTGCCGCTCCCCTGTCCCTACCGGTTGGTGTTTCGACTTTTTTCCAATTTGATTTAGGGACCCTGGTTCTTCTGTACACTATCCGGCTCCATTCTCCCTCATCCTCATGTATCCTCGATTCCTCCTCCCTGGCGCTGGTGTCAATCATGACTTGGGCACATTCGAGGAATGAGCGCTCATTAGGGAATACCTCTTTTCTCCCTGTTTCCTTCGCCAACTGTACCTTTAGTATAGTAGACAGAAATCCCATTCTGCCCTCTACCTCTTCGATGCTCATTGTCTCTCTCATTTTCTCCATTATTTGATTATAACGGGTTAGAAGAACTGCGGCATATTGGCCGCTACTCTGCCTTGATGATTTTGTTTCCCGGAACATCTGGAAAATATCTTCTTCGGGCGTCCATCGCCCCCCTCCATATGCTTTCTTTAGCCGCATCTTCACCGTTTCCCACGACGTCTCCTCATCCGCTTGGATCTGGTTGAGAATCCTTCTCTTGACCCGACATATCAGGGCCGCTCTTAGTGACTCTGCATCCCTGGGGTCCAGAAGATTTTCCTCCGATTTTGCTAGGATTAAGGCAGTGAGGCGATCTCCTCCCTTCAGAAAGTGGTTGAGTTCTCCTAATTCGCCAGTGAACCATTCCAGCTCTGAAATTGCATTTCTCAGATCTTGAGTGTTCATTGCTTTCACTCTCATCAGCGCAAGAGCGGTAGCATGAGCTTCTGGCAAAACGCCCACCCTTCTCATTGCTACATGTTCCGCGCCATCCACTACGTTCAGAACAGGTGGTCGTAGCACGCCTCCTTCCACCATTCTTTCTTCAATTTTTTATTTAAAACGGCAAAAAGGAAAAAAAAAAAATCGAACAGACGTCGCTTACTTTTCTTTCCACACCACGAGTTCACGGGTTTCGGCACCAGTTAATGCTTACCGGCTTTAGAATTAAGAAACAAAGGGAAAAAAGGTACAGAGAAACAACACGCTTGAAAGTTAGAACTAGACTGTTTATTTCGAGTCTATAACCCTGTATATTTACATTCGGGATGTTTACATCCCGACGTTCGGGGATTAAGGTTGAGTACTGATGCTGCCCGGAGCTTAACTTATATATATATATATATATAAGTTAACGATCGTCAACGAAAAACGAGAAGAAAAAGGAAAGAGGTTGAATGTAGTTACTGAACGAGAGTTGTCACAAGACTGTTTTTATTTGAGCTTTTAAAGCCTCTCTAAATACATTCGGGATGTTTACATCCCGATGACTTAAGGATTAGGCTGGCTGCCTACGACGTCCGAACCTTAACTCCCCCCTGCCAGTTTACGCATATCTCTTCGTAAACTCCAAGGTCCGCCGCACTCAGCACACAGCCTGTAATCCCTTACATCACGTTTACGGTCTAATATATTCATAGTCCTCACAAAAAAACAAAGAAAAGAGATAATACAGAAATAAAACAAAAATAATAATAACAAAAAATAATACATTCGCCCTGGACCCGGTGGCTGCCAGGTAAAAAAAAATGGAACATCCACAATATAAATAATGAAAACAAAAACTCTCTCTGAGCAGCACATGTGAATGTGAACATGTGAAACATATGATTCCGGATCAGTTGCTCCGTATCGGATCGAGGGCACACCATCTTACGCACATTCAACACCCTCCCCCCTGTGTTGGGAGTTTCAACTGTTCAATGTGAACGGTTCGCCTCTTCTTTGGGGTGGTCATACTCTCGATGGTCACGAGATTATGTTCCCGAATTATGATGACCTTAAAGGGCCCCTCATACCGAACAAGTTCCTTACTACGATTTGACACGACTTTTCTGTACACAACGGTCCCAATCGATATTGCTCCTATGCGATCCCGCACCTTCAAATTTGCCCGTGCCACGCGCTTGGATTTTTCGCGCATAATCTTATCGCGTACTTTGTACCACATCTTTCCGAGCTGTATGTGGGTGTTATGGAGCTGTGCCACCATTCCCTCATCCGCCACCGTCTCTGGCCAGTTCCTCGGTCTCACTCGTAATCCAAACAAAATTTCGAAGGGTGCTAACCCCGTCGTGGCATGTATCGAGTGGTTGTATGCCGCCACCGCCATTGGCATCGCTACGTTCGCCGACAGGCCTTTATCCACCTGGTACACGCGTAAGTGGTCGCTGAGGGTGCTGTGTAACCTTTCGATGGTTCCCCTGCTCTTGGGATGCCCGGGGGTATTAAAATGCCATACCACATCCCGTTTTTGCATTTCGGCTCTCACGGTTGCATTGTCAAACTCCCGTCCCCCGTCCGACGAGATCCTCTCTGGTATGCCGTAGAACTGAAACCATGTGTTGAGGGCTTGTAATATGGAATCTGATGACTTGTCTCCCACCGCGTAGGCCATAGCCACTTTGCTAAATGGATCGATGATAGTGACCCACTTAAAACCCCGCCACGTGAAGGTGTCCACTTGAATCTCCGTCAGTGGTGCTTCTGCCGTGGGTGATTCCTCCTGGAGTCCCTGCGGGGGATGTCTATCATATTTCGTCTTCTGACAAACTTCGCATGCTCCGATTACCTCCTGAATAGTCCGCTGCATCCCCCACCAAAAATAGCGCCTTCGTAGTGCTTGTGCCGTCTCCTGCCCACCGCGGTGGTTGGTTTTTCCTTGGTGATACGCCAGTGTTACCTCGCGTTGCTGCTCCTCGTCCCGCAGGGTTTGGACCACGGAAAGACACCGAATGAACGAGCGATCCACCCCCAACAGCTCTTTCTGCCACAGCTTTTTAATTTTGTCCCACACAGTCTCGTTGCCCACGAATAAATGGTGTGTTTTGCCGGGTTTGGACACGTCCTTGAGAGCCTGACAAATTTGATCTCCTCGAACTCCTGGTGGTGACCAAATCGTCGCGATCTGACTCCTACCGTACGTACTATGGAGTATTTTCAGAGCACCCGATGTTTGAGTTTTCCAAATGATCTGCCTCCGCTTATCATTGATAATTTCGTCCGTCGTCTCCATATCACGCGGTCTCTCTCCTATAGACTCGTCTGATGGTGTGTCCGCACTCCTGTCACTATCTTTCCGCGTGCTGCTCCTGCCCGCTTCTCCAGGCGTCCATTCCTCAACGAACTGCCTCATACCGCTCGATGTTTCCCCTTCTTCTATGGCGTTCACCATAATAGCGCGCGACAGCCAATCTGCCACGACGTTGTCTTTGCCTGGCTTATATACAATATCCAGATTGTATTGGGCTAAGAATTCCTTCCACCTTGTTACCCTTGAGGAGGATTCTTTGAGTTTTCCGACCCATTGAAGAGGTCGGTGATCCGTATGTATTCGAAACCTTCTGCCAAATACATACGGACGGAAGTGCCCAATGGCCCACACTATCCCGAGGAGTTCTCGTTCCAGAGCGCTGTACCGCGCCTCCGTGTCCGTCAGGCGTCTGCTCGCGTAAGCCACCGGTCTTTCCCCGTCTTCGCCTTCCTGTGACAATACTGCCCCCAAGGCATAGTCGCTTGCGTCGGTGGTGATCGTGAAATCCTTCTCAAAGTTAGGGAAAGCCAAAATCGGCGCCTCCTGCAAACGTGCCAAGCATTTGCGGATATTCTGCTCTATCAGCGGCGTGATCATTATCCGTGCTCCTTTCCGTAGTAAATTGTTAATGGGTACCATATATTCTGCCATGTCCGGCACGAAACGGCGGTAGTAATTGAGCGTGCCCAGTAATCTCCGAATCCCTTTTACATCTTTTGGCACCTCCATTCTCTGGATCGCTTCTACTTTCGTCGAGTCTGGTTGAACCCCTTCCTGTGAGATTGTGTGCCCTAAAAAACTAATCTGCTCCTGCCCCAGTGACGATTTGTCTATTGACAGTTTCAACCCGAAATCCCTTAATCTCTCAAATACGTTCCGGAGGTGTTGAATATGTTCCGATTCCGTTCGGCTGAAGATCAGCAGGTCATCCATGTAAATTTGGCACATATTTTCGTCCATTCCTCTCAGAAGTTCGTCCATGAGACGCTGAAAGGTTATTGGAGCATTTTTGAGACCGAACGGCATTCTCGTGAACTCAAAATGCCCTCTTTCAAACGAAAACGCCGTTTTATGTTGGTCATGCGCAGCTAGTTTGATCTGATGGTACCCTGCTTTTAGGTCCAATGTGCTAAAAATTTTTGCACCGTTTAGTCTGTCTAGGATGTCTTCGAACCGCGGGATCGGATATTTTTCGTCCAGGGTATTATCGTTAAGTTTCCGAAAATCCACCACGACTCGGTATTTTTCCTCACATTCTCCCGGTCGACTTTTCTTTTTCACTGCCCACAAAGGGCTATTATACGGAGACGTGCTATCTCTGACAATACCTTGGCGCTTGAGATCCTCGATCTCCTTTCTAATGTGTTGTCTGAGCGCTTGCGGATACCGCCTCTCCTTCACATACGTCACCCGCTCTACTTTTAACGGGATCTCATGTAGCGTTTTCCCCGTTGCTCCTAGCTTGTCCCCTTCAGCGAAAAAAATATCACTAAACTCGCTCCTCAGACTCTCCCTCCAATCCTCCACTCTCTTAACCGCTCCTATTTGCTCCGTTTCGCCCCTTACGCCCCCCCGGCTTCGATAGGTTCGCTTCCCTATTTTGATCCTCCAGTTCTCCCCCTCGTTTTCGATGCGCGCGCCTACTTTTCCCAGTAAATCACACCCCACTATTATCTGGTATTCCCGTGGCATGTCTTCCACGACGTGTACTTTTATGTCACCCATTACTTTCGCCCATTCTTCCAGCCCCACGACCGCTTCTCCCATTACTTCGCAGGGTCCCCCAAGAGTAAGTAATTTACACTTACATACCTTGATCTGGTGTGCCCTCTCTCCTCTACGCAACCTCTCTAACGCACCACGAGATATTATTGTATTGGTGCTGCCAGTATCAATGAGGCACCTCTCCCCCTTCCCGAACTCGATAATTGGCAAACCACACATCCTTTCCCGCACTGTATTGCACCTTAGGATGCGGTCGCCTCTCTGCTGCCACTCTCCTCAGGCCTCCGTACGCCGCTCCCATCTGCGCGAGGGATTCTTCTGCCACTCTCGTCGTCTGCTCCCGCTGCGCTTCGACTCCTCTCCGTCTGTCTCCGACGTCCCTGATGACTCGTCGCCCGATGATCCAATTTCTCTTGGTGTCGCGCTCCGCCTCTCCCGGATTTCCTGGTTGTTCACCTCCATTGGTTCTGCTTTGTGAAATTCCCTTCTACGAAACAAGTATGGACATTGTCTTGCTATGTGTCCTTCTTCCCCACACTCAAAGCACTTAGTGCGAGGGCACTGAGCTACCAGATGGCCCGTCTTTCCACAACCATGACATTTCCTTTCTTCTTTCCGAGGTGCGTACCTAGGCCTCGTCACTCCCAATCTTCTCTCTCTTGTCGCTCCCCTGTCTCTACCGGCAAACGGCGTTTCCTGTCTCCTCCACACTGCTTTTGGGGTCCTGTTTCTCCTATATGGGATATGGGTCCAATCGTTGTCATCTTCGTTCATTTTTACTTCTTCTTCCCTTGCGCTAGCATCTATCATCGCCTGGGCGCATTCGAGGAACGATCGCTCATTAGGGAACCCTTCCTTCCTTCCCGTCTCCTTCGCTAATTGTACCTTTAAGATTGTTGACAGGAATCCCATCCTGCCCTCCACTTCATCGGCGCTAGTTGTCTCCCTCATTTTCTCATTTATTTTGTTGTAGCGGACAACCAGGACTGCAGCATACTGTCCACTATTCTGTCTCGGAGATTTCATTTCTCGAAACATTTGGAATATATCCTCCTCTGGGGTCCATCGTCCCCCCCCCATATGCTTTTTTCAGTCTCGTCTTTACTATCTCCCACGGGGTTTCCTCGTCCGCCTGTATCAGGTTCAGCACCTTCCTTTTCACCCTGCACACCAGGTCTGCCTTTATTGACTTAGCGTCACCTGGGTCGAGTAACCCTTCGTCCATCTTGGCTTGTATCCTCTCCATAATCCTATCTCCACCTTTGAGAAAATGATTTAACTCACCTATTTCCCCAGAAAATTTTTCGAGGTCTGAGATCATTTTCCTCATGTCCTGTGACGTCACTGCCCGCACCTTCATCCACGCCAGTGTGTTCGCATGGGCTTCAGCCATGGTTTCTTTAGGTAACTGTGGAACTTCAAACGCTGCCGGCCGCAATTCCACCATTACCTACTTTAATTAAATCACACGAAAGTGAATAAGAAGGAAAAAAAAAACAAAAACCAACTCGCACGTTAATGACTCGAACCCACTCCGCTCCCGGGTTTCGGCACCAGTTAACGATCGTCAACGAAAAACGAGAAGAAAAAGGAAAGAGGTTGAATGTAGTTACTGAACGAGAGTTGTCACAAGACTGTTTTTATTTGAGCTTTTAAAGCCTCTCTAAATACATTCGGGATGTTTACATCCCGATGACTTAAGGATTAGGCTGGCTGCCTACGACGTCCGAACCTTAACTTATATATATTGAAAAAATGGAACTACAGAGCAAAGTAGCATGTATCATAAATAATGATTTTTTCTAGTAATTCTATTTTTTATTCCTCCTATGATACCTTGATCAAATTTTTTTTTCAAATCAGGGCAATTTGATAGGTTTTGGGCTCGGTATAAATTGATCACATACACAGTTACCTACGATGTTGGACGGTCTATCTGTCATTGCTAACAGGATGGTGGGTATTGGCCGACCCGGGTTCATCGGGAAGGGTTCACAACCTCAGTTGCGGCCGCTTTCTGATTATGGACGATCACGTAGTTGCTTGCCCGCCTAAGTGACAATGGACCAGGAAATTAAGGGGTGTTTTCACTTTCAGACAATGGTGGTTGGCCTGCCGCCGCAAACAAACCTAAATCCCACGCATAGGTCTGTGTCAGCGGTCAGGTCACCAAGCTGTGGTCTCGGCTATTTTCTCCAGCATAAATCCCTTCAATCACTTTTAGTTAATTAATTAAACTGGTGCCTCCTCGTACATGTGGTTTCGGTTCTTTTTTTCATTGCATCAAACGTTAAATTATTTAATGTTCAAAGAGTAATATCCCAAAAAGATGCCTTTGGATCACAAGGTAGTTTTAATGAAAATTTCAAATAAAAGAATTTTAATTATTTCCTATCCAAATATTTTTAATTAATATATATTCCAGGGGGTTTGTCTAATGCGCAGGAACATTATTGCAATTAGACAACATTAATAAACGTCTTTGTGAATAACTTTTTTAAATTTCAATAACTTTTTTGACTTCAATTTATATTGTCTAATGTAAATTGGTCCACATAATAAAACTCAAACCAAAAAACAAACTGCACGTAAACAAACAGAGAAATGGGAGGCATCTAAGCCTCGGAACAGCCTAACATTCTAATCCAAAGTTCAATTGTACTCAACTGTTCCTTCTATATTAGAAACTCATCTCTTCGCAGAGATCTCCATGTGCCGACAGTCCTTGTCCTTGTACCCGGAAAGGTTTCCTAATTCCACTAAAATCTGTTCGCTTATCAACATCTGTTTGTTAATTCCTTATCTAGTAGCACTCACCCTTACAGTACTCCTCGTCACCAAAAACAGCGGTGTCCACGCAATTTCTTGTGAATAGCTATATATGTCATTTGGTTCCATCACTCGCCTCCATATCCACGTACTGAGCGTTTGTGGCTCTCTCACCTTCTTTCTGGTGTTCGCCACAAGACGAAACGGTTGGTTAGGGATGTGGGTGGAGCCGCGCTGCTCTTGGCTTAAGTATATATTGCATAAATGCTGGTGTGAACGTGTGATGTATTGTAAATGAGTATGAATGAACCCTCACATCCTATTTAATAATACTGTGCAGGCAAATTATAATTTTTCAAATAAAATATTTATTAAAAAAAAAGATAGATGTTTTCGTTTTTCGTTGGATAATAAAGTTCCCTCAACCTGTTTTTTGTTCCATCCTGTTCTGATTGAAGTCGTATTTAATATTTAAAGGATCCTGAGCCGAGGAAGTGATTTTTCTCCTCACTTAAGGAGTGTCCCATCGGTGAAATTGAAAGTGGCCAATCCACCGTCGGCCTTTGGCTACCTCTTACCTTGGCCTTTACTAAGGCTACTTTTTATTTTAATCTAATAATAATGGCAGGAAATATAGCAGAGCATGTCGGCTTCGCTCTTTTGAATAATTACATAGTTTCTCGACCTTGTTAGACACGTCATTCTTATTCGCTTTACTGAGTCCGTGAAAGTTTATCTATTTGGAAACGTACCCGTCATAAAATGTGGTACTGCCCTTCTTTTTTCAACTTCATACGCACATTAAATAAAATATAAATATCCTTGAAATTTATATTAATTAATACTCCTTAAAATTAATTAATACTCCTAGAAAGAGATACAGTAGTTCAGCAGAAAGAAAATTAATTTTAATAATCTCATAAACAATAAAAACAATTAAATATTTATAAACGAGCATGTAATATTATTTAAATATGCAAATGTTTGAATGATTTAGCATATTATAAATTCGTCAATCACACATCAATTCATAACTTAATCTGCAATCGTGTGTTGATGGTCACACACAAGATGTATTTACCTTTTGATAATTTAATATTCATTTATTGTTTAATATGACACAAATTCTCCGAGGTTTTTTTTGAAGAATACACCCGATGAAGAGGACCGAAAGATATCATCTTAGTTGGTAGGTTGAGTTGAGGTGCTAGTATGATCAGTACTAGGCTTTTCCTCTCATCTTCAATTCCGTTTACTTAATGGCATTCGCAGTATTGTATGTGTATTTAAGTAGCTGGTCATTTATCGAAACAACGCTGAGTTGACTCCTACCAGACCACCTGACCCATTCCCCAAAGGAAAAATCCTTGGGTGAGCCAGGGATCGAAGTAAGACCACTGGGACGAACTGTCCTTATGTTTAATAATACGATCAGTTAACTTTAATTTTTCATCTGTAACCTTCATTTTTTTCTCTATTCTATTTCTGAATAGAATCAATTCAAATTTCTACAATCATTTTTGTAATTTAAATTAATGTTCAAATTTATATATTGCTTCCATTCACCATTATCTTCACCTTCCATTGAAATGCAACCCCTCACTGAGTCTCACCTCCCTAATCCGGGAAACCAAGTTTTCTAGCCACACTGCTCCAGCCACTCATCGAAATCTTCCAACAGCATGATGTCGATTTTTTTGGGGATGACATTATCTTGGATTCGTATGTCATGACCTACCCAGAGTATTCTTCCATTTCTTTTGAACCTGACCATATTCGGTTTTTCATACAGGACTTCTGGATCAATGTTTTAACAAATTTACCAGGCATTCGAAATGGCCTTCTTTGATAGGGCCATACATTCATCTTAATTCCTTACTCTCGAACAACAGCAGAGGATTTTCAACGGGGTTTCTCTTAGTTCATTTTTTTGCATTGTAACTCTGGACAGGTCGGATCAGTGACATGTATAATACTGTTCTGGGGGGTTTTCTAGTGTAGGGATTCTCATCTGCACGTAGAACTTGTTGGCAGCCTTGATCCTGTGGTACACGTACTGTTTTGGGGGGTTTTCTAGCGTAGGGATTCTCATCTGCAAGTAGAACTTGTTGGCAGCCTTGATCCTGTGGTACACGTACTGTTTTGGGGGGTTTTCTAGTGTAGGGGTTTTCATCTGCACGTAGAACTTGTAGGCAGCCTTGATCCTGTGGTACACGTACTGTTTTGGGGGGTTTTCTAGTGTAGGGGTTCTCATCTGCACGTAGAACTTGTTAGCAGCCTTGATCCTGTGGTACACGTACTGTTTTGGGGTGTTTTCTAGTGTAGGGATTCTCATCTGCACGTAGAACTTATTGGCAGCCTTGATCCTGTGGTACACGTACTGTTTTGGGGGGTTTTCTAATGTAGGGATTCTCATCTGCACGTAGAACTTGTTGGCAGCCTTGATCCTGTTGTACACGTACTGTTTTGGGGGGTTTTTAGCGTAGGGATTCTCATCTGCACGTAGAACTTGTTGGCAGCCTTGATCCTGTGGTACACGTACTGTTTTGGGGGGTTTTCTAGCGTAGGGATTCTCATCTGCACGTAGAACTTGTTGGCTGCCTTGATCCTGTGGTACACGTACTGTTTTGGGGGGTTTTCTAGTGTAGGGATTCTCATCTGCACGTAGAACTTGTTGGCAGCCTTGATCCTGTGGTACACGTCTGTTATAACGTTCTGTTAAATTCTTTCATGGTGATGGTCCCAATGTACTTTTATTTGGACACTAATTCAAATGAGCGTTTCCCAATTCGAATGAGGTCTCCCTGGGCATCAACAACATCGCCACCATGGGCTAATATCTGGAATATTATGTTAATTATTATTAGGATGTTGTGTATTTCAGTGTTTTCTATCACCAGACTGAATAGCATATGGATCAACGTCTCCTCACTTCTATAAGTTAAGTCCATGATTAGTATTTTGTTGTCCACTACTTGCATATCGTAAGAATCGAAATTATGTTTGAAATTCTTCCTTGCTGTCTAAAGTATTATTAGTCCCTTTTTTATATACATTGCTGGGATCATTTTTTAGTTTAAGTAGGTTTTGGGAGCTTTTTTAATACGTACGTATGCATTTTTGTATAATAAACATCTTAATTTACATACTGCATCTGACTCCTGAGTGGTTTCAGATTTATTTTTTAAGTTAGTAAGAGTTCATAAATATAGTTGTTTCTTATAAGCACATGACCCAGTAAAAGTTATTTCCATCTACCTATGTTGCGACATCCATTCAATCGCCATCTGTATACAGTTAGTAAAAGGAATAAAAATGAGCTTGCTACGATACATTTAGAGGTCACTATTATCGACTTCTTATGCATGCAAAAAAAGATATGACTCGAGCAGAAAGTTGTCGACGGATTTACATCTATGAGTGTTCTCTGAATCATTCATAATAAGGTCAGAGAAAGTGGGTGTTACCACACCTCCCTTACATTGTTATTGCCCCTAAGAAGTGTTACATATTTGAGTGCTCTCTAAATCCTTCATATAAAGATCAGTGGAAGTGGGTTCCATCATACCTCCCACTCATTGTAATATCCCGCTAAGAAGTGTTACATGTTTGAGGGCTCTCTAAATCATTCATATAAAGATCAGTGAAAGTGGGTTCCATCACACCTCCACTCATTGTAATATCCCGCTAAGAAGTGTTACATGTTTGAGTGCTCTCTAAATCATTCATATAAAGATCAGTGAAAGTGGGTTTCGCCACACCTCCCACTCATTTTAATATCCCTCTAAGAAGTTTTACATATGTTCGGGCCCTTAAGTTTTTATTAAACTTAATGTTTTTGTTTGAGAGGATGTTTTTTTATGATCGTAATTATTTTTAAATTATAAAGTTATTTTCTTTCCTTTTCTGATTGTTTCGGCTGGAGACAATTAGTATGTAAATATTGTATACATCAACATACAGAGGAAATAGTTCGAAGGATTATACAGCTCGAGGAAGTAAATAAACACGTCTTTGCGTATTAGAGGACTAGGCTTTAGGCCTGAGCCTGTTTTAAGTCAGTGATGAAGATAACTCCATACCGGACTGTTCCCCTGCGAACACGAAGTCGCTGTTTCTACAACTGAACTTCTCGGCCTATCTGCCTGTTTATCTCTCCATGCACATCGCCGCCCTGCGGTTGACTATCCGAAGATCACCGTCCGGCGGCTGCTATCCGAACATCCAGCGTATCGTGACTATAAACGTTTTCGTAATTTTTACACGTTATTATACTAACAATTATTTATAATAATATTCAGGCCTGGTTAAGTTGCTGATCAGTAATTTTTTTTTGTTTTGCTTTTTAATAAAATGAATTGTTATTCCTTTAATATTTTTGACTTTGTTTATTGTATATGCCTTATTGTTGGCAAGTTTGTGAGCTAGCCGACACAATCAAACCTCTAGCTTCTCAAGACGTAACCGGCGCAATTTTCTGGCGTTTGGGGACTTCTTAATGTTTAAGAGCCTAGCGCCAACAACATATTTAAGTTCTCTCTAAATCTTTCATACAAAAGTCTGCGAAAGTGGGTGTCACCACACCTCTCATTCATTTATTCACCCCCTAAGAAGAGTTGCGTGTATGATTGAGAAAATATCAACCAACGTTTCCGTATTTTAATGATAAAAATCTTAGACATCAGTTGGAGAGAGGTACTGGTTCACGACAGTGCTTAAGCTCACTAGAGGGCGTGGTCATAGCCCAGCCTCTGACCTGCCTATATAAAGCCGAAATTTGTATCTTTTCCCATTCATTTGGAAAGACTGACTGCGTGATTTTCTCATTCCAAAAGGGGAAACATCCACTGCCTACTACATACACTGTAGGAACGCAGAAAAACTCCCCAGCAACATAGCCTCGTATATCTGGGCGTTAAAATGGATCGTCAACTCCGTTTTCAGCGGCCATTTTGCCAGGAAACTGCAAACTGCAACGCAAACTCGCCCGAAGTCTTACCGGCTCACGCATCTGTTAACATCACCCAATCTATCATTACGCCTTAAGCTAGTGTGTACTCACAGCTTAAGAGTGTACTCAGGCCTGCTCTGCTGTACGGTGCACCGCTTTTTCGTCATTTGACTGAAGCGACAGCGAGGCGACTCTAACAATTTCAGAACGGAATCCTCATGAAAGTGGTCAGACACACTACATTCGAGCAGTGGAGAAACAGTGAATTACACAAGAACTTTGAACTGCCTACGGTGGATGAATTCATTCACCGTAGACATATCAAATTCTTTGGCTCCCTACAACACATGGCAACCCCGTGTTCAACACGATCACTCCCGCCCCGTTCCCCCATCAATGGCAGCAAGCAGTCGAGGCAGGAACATTATGGTAAGTCTAGTTTTTAGTTATTTTTCCCTTATTTCGTGCAGTTTAAGTTAAAAGTTAGGTTTTTACTTTCTTCGGAATTTACTTTCTTAATGCAGAAGTGTGCATTTAAGGTTAAGTGCACGTTAAGGTGAACCCCATCAATTAGTCCAGTCTATTGTCTTGGTAATTTTAACTATAAAACGAAAAATGTTTGCACTTCAAATACCCTCCTTCAAATGAATATTATGCTACGCAGGAAAAGGAGCCATAAACCTGTAAATTTGTTCATGTTATTGTACATTTAATTGTAAATATTTAAATAAAGGGGTTTTGAAACAAAAAAAAAAATCATTCGGAACCTGCTACCTTAAGTGAACACTCCATACTCTCTCTCTCTCTCTCTCTCTCTCTCTCTCTCTCTCTCTCTCTCTCTCTCTCTCTCTCTCTGCACTGGCCCTTGCTGCTCTACTCGAACCATGAATTTAGTCTGGAATTGTCAGACCCCACACCTTCCTAGTGGGATTCTCTGCCTTTGCCTCGTTCAAACTAACATATCCGTGGTAAGGATTCCTTACGAGAAGCTCTGGACGTTAACAAATGTACCTAGTAGCGTTTCCCTAGTAGCTAGTAGCCTAGTAGGGCGCTGATGCTGTCTTTCTCCGGTTCACACTTGCCTTTGGGATCCGGGCGGTTTTCCCCTACCCTTAGATACTGAGTGTGAATTGGTGGTCATTCCAAGACCACACAAACTACCTATAATAAATATCCCATACCTCTTCTCCTGAACATAGCGCACTGTCGGGGCACACCTTCTAAGATCTTATGGAGTCACCGTCGATTAGGCCGCCAGCAAAGGTCAAAGACCACAGGTTCACCCATTTTATCTCTTTCTTGACGCGGCTGGGTCAAAGAACCCCTAGCCCGCGGTGGGCGCCCCCTGTACCCGATACACACTAAGAAGTGTTACGAGTACATGTTGAAAAGTGAATCATTATACATTTTTTCTATGTGATTTTCAAGTTGCCTTTAAACATCATTCTTTAAAACGTTATATTTTTGTTGATTATCCTACAGTCTACGACATGTTGGTAGTCATAAGTGATGCATTGAAGACAAGGTTTAAGAAGCAAGAGATAGATGTGTGTCCACCAGGCCGAACGTCCTTCCAATCATTTTCTCTGGTGTGACCATTTTATTTATTTCGAAGGGGGGTATGAACGTTAATTCAACCACGCGAACACCGAACTACAAATGTTATTTTTTTTTTAACCATGTACGTTTTTAGAACTACAGAATTTGGTGGAAATTATTTACATGATTTAGGTTTGTATGTACGCCATGTAAATTATCCTATATTCTAAAGGCACCAGCGTAAACATGTCAGCATAAGCCCCGAATCTCCGCCATTAAATATTTGTCTTTGTAATTCATTTTATTTATTCCTTAACCTTTATTATTATTATTATTATTTGTTCCGGCATTTGTGCACCGCGGCCTCAGTGAGACCTATTGTGCGCCTTAACATTTACTTGTCTATATATAAAAACACAATTTATCTAATAATTTTTTTTTATTTTAATTAAATTTGTACGTATATAAAAATGAAAACATACGAAAATTGCGATGTTTGAATAAATTAGTGCTCAATAAAATTCACTTAAAAATGCAGCAGGTAGTGTGTCATCAATGAAAATTGAATTAAGAAAATTTTAGATAAGAAAATAAGTTCATACCGGGATTATTTTAGAACCGACTTGGACCACAGCAGTGTAAAATTTCGACAGTAAGCCAGTTCTGGATGATGCAACGAACAGCGTCTCCTTATGGAACCGATTGCCAAGCTGCTTGAACTTAAAAGTTGCACTGCCACTTTTTTTCTTGGCGTGCGCCTGCTCGAACTGATGGGAACATGGAGATAAGCAACAGAGTTAATAGTGAATATAAATGCTTCATAGATGCCGAAAGGAAACAGTTACAATTTCATAAACAAACAACATAGGCCTATACAAAGGCAAACCATTAAAGGTCTAATCTAACTAATCTGCCTATTAGGTAAGCCTTGACCTTGGACTAGCCAGTAATTGCTGATTACAAGTCCGTTATATATAAGGGGAAAATAACCTTGGTATTTTCCACTGTTCCATTAGTAACTAGAAAAAAACTATTATTCCTTGTTATTTTGCTTTAAATCGAAAAAATCTAGCGTACATTCTTAAAATCTAATAAAGTCTAACTTATGCGTGTAATGAGCCCTGCTTTATTAAAGCAAAAGCAATTGTTTATGACTAAAATTATCGCTTTTTCATCAACCAAGCTCGCTTTAAGAAATTAAACCGAAGGTTGCCAAATGCCCATACAGTTGTATCGACTATTTCGATTTTAAGTCGATTAGTGTGATAATGAGACAACAATTTAAAATGTTTCAAATCAGTCTATGTCAATTCTTCCACAAGCTAATTAGACTTCAAAGCCACCATAGTAAGAGACGCTTTGGACACAATAATCGTGACAAATGAGAACTTAATCAATAATATTTATAATACAAAAGAACCTACTTTGTTTTCACATCTTATGCAATGTACTACTTTCTTAAAATTATTATTAGCGAGAATGATAGTTTGACTATCCAATACCTATAAAAAACGTTTCGGGTATACATGTCTTTTCATTTCATAGACTGTCTATTTCCCTTGATATGGAACAAATTGTTTACAGCAAGTGCAAATGCCATAAGCCCTTTTAGTAACTTATTTTGTATTTCATTGGGAACTTTTTTCGAGAGTTCGCTGTATGGTTGTGACTTAATGTATACGAAATGAAAATCTTACTGGCACATGCACTGACCAACAGTTTATTTTTGTTTCACATAATTATAAATATAATTTTAAATGACGCTACATTGATAGTTTTTACAAATTATGATATTATTTCTATATATACCTCAAAGTCATTAGCTCGAAGTATTGCCGAATCCTAGAAGTCCAAGTTGGGTTCTGTTTGCGGTCCCATCTAGGTCATGATGTCTCTACGACAGGCTCAATACCTAGATACTAGATAGATTATTTTATAGTATTTTTTTGGTTTTTTAATAGTAACCAATGTTCACCTGAAACCAATTATGTGCATCATATTATAGTTCTTCCTTAATCAGGCCATCCTTCCATATATTTAATGCTTTGAGTTTCTGCAAACGTTGTATCGACTCTACCACTTACTTTTAAAACGTCATTCGCTGTAGTGGTAATGTAACAAGACATCACCTTGTCTACACGAGGATGTTTATATGTTATGGATAGGATGTCATGTTGTCCACACACGTAAGTGGTAGATGTCATGTTGTCCACACACGTAAGTGGTAGATGTCAACTATAGGGCCCAGCAAAGCATTTGGTTTCTTTTCTGCATGGACTCTTGGGTGATGCCAACCCAACGAGTCCAGGGTTGTGTCTCTTGGGTGGACATGGAACTCAACCCATCACATTAACATTTTAGAGAAACATTGCTGGTGAGTATAAATTGTAAGTTAAAATGGTACAAGAACACTTTTTGTATTCTGCTGCTCTTTATTTATTAAAATGTTTATAGCTGTATAAATGAAAGTTCTAGTGGTGCATGAGGGTTCATTTGCTTTTTACCGTCACTGGAGACAGAATAAGTTATTTCAACCCAATCATCATGTTTTCATTAACGAGTATGTACCATCATTACCACCGATCAATTATTTGTGGTTAGTAATGAAAGGGATTGTTGCGGGAAGATGAAAATTTGAAGTTTGCGACTTCATGTCAGCCCTAGTGAGGGTTTCAAAGACCCTTACTGGGAGGTGAAACCGTGATATTACAAAAAATATTTCAAAACTACAATTACAGTGCGGTAATAAAAGAAATAAACATACGCACCTGAGTCTTACCTCCATACAAGCTAAACAATAACTAAAAGCACAACCGCTCGGATAAAAACTTACCAGTGTTGCCTGTATAATATGATCTGGAAGGTTGAAATTCCTTCTAGGAGGTCGACAAAGGGAAAAGATCAATAGACGGGCAGTAATGAAAATGTTTGTAGCAGCAACCTTTGAGCACCTTATTGACATTTCCAGTTACATTTAAAAATCATACTTCCTGAAGAGTTCATACATTCATGGCACATTAGTAATGATAATCAAAGGTTTCAAGACCACATTAAAAATGATTAATAGTGGGGGGGGAAAAACATTTTTCTTAATGGTTATTGATGAAGATTGAAGGACACAGGAAAAAAAAAAAAGTTGAACAATAGAACACATCCCAAGTTTTTGCGCATGCGCTACTATTTACAACAGCTTTCTACTTCGCTCGTACTTTACATACTGTTTACTACCGCTTATAGGCCAGAGTCAGACATAGAATTGTTCTAGCAGGCAATTCATGTGACCAGCTCACGAGGGAGCCCACAGGAGGTGAGTGAATCACTTGTTACATTTGTGTTTAGTGCAACAAGTGATATCGGACAGAGAGAGGTCGGCCATTTTGGACGCTATACCTTTAGCCATACACGGATCGGAGATAACATCAAGTGATCGGCTCTCTGGGCCAAACGCTCTGTTGGCTCAGAGCCAAGACCCGGTGTCTCGCCGCTTGTAGTTGTGAGATCGAATCTCACCGGCGCTACGTATCTAATTTATTAGCAAAACAGTTGTTATGATAAAATGAGGTTTTATCAACAACTGATGTCACAAAATAAAAAAAAAAGATCTAGGTCACTCGGTCCAACCCCGACACAATCGCCTGTAAAGCGAAAACCGAGACGTTCAAACAGGAACATACAAATAACCTCCTCTGCCGCTAGTTCCATGGAAGAGATACCTCCACAGGCTAGCACATCTAAAGAAGACACCGTCGAAGTTTCCCCTTTCTTCACGCCCAACACCTTTGAGGCGTTGAAAAATCTTCAAACTAATGAAATGGACGTCAACAAAACGCCCACACAGCCCAAGCCACCAGCTATATTCGTGCGAAATATTAATAACTTTAAATTAATGTGTACCCAATTGAATAAAATTGTAGGTACAGGCAAATACACGTGCCTCAATCGGTCCCGGGACACAAAAGTTTCTCCGGACACTCCCGAAACATACCGAGCAATAGTTAAATACTTAGGAGAAACTAAGGCAGACTTCCACACCTACCAATTAAAGCAGGAACGATCACTCCGAGTGGTGATCAGAAATTTGCACCCAACCACACCAGCTGACGAAATAGAAGAAGAACTCTCAGCTCTCGGATACAAAGTTCGTCAAATAACAAACGTGTTGCGTGAGGATAGGCAACAGGATGAAAAAATAAAAACAGCATTACCACTGTTCTTTGTCGAACTCGAGAGGACACCTGGAATCGAGAAGATATACGACCTAACAAACCTGTACTACACTAGGGTACAGGTTGAAAAACCGTATCCCAAACGCTATATCGTCCAGTGCCATAACTGTCAGGCATATGGGCACACAAAATCTTACTGCCACCACCCTCCCAGGTCTGTTAAGTGCAGTGGGCAGCACAAATCTGAATTGTGCAAATAGCCCCTAAAATCGCCTGCGGTATGCGTGCTTTGCCACCAAGGACATCCGGCCAAATACAAGGGCTGCGAGGCCTACAGAACACTGAAGTCCAGGACAGAACAACGTCGTCAGCCAGAAGAGGAACAGCCAGTAACAAGAAGCGGCCCAGCCAGAAATTTGAGGCCTTCTGTCTCTTTCGCTGATGCCGTTCGCAAAAGAGAGGAGTCACAGGCACCGCCCACTCCCTGTCCGCAAGATCACCTTTCCCAGCATTCCATTCATCCCTTTAACCCTCAAGCTCAACCCCCTCCTCAACCACACATCTCACATATTCCTCCACCTTCAAGTTCTTCGGATCTCACCAGCCTATTAACCTCATTCCTTACAGAGTTCAGAATCCTAATTACCCCTCTCATTTCACTTCTCACAAATCTTGTCTCCTACCTTATCCCTGTTAAACATAATCCATAAGTGGATCGTTCCGACTCCTTATCCATTCTCCTTTGGAATGCGAATGGTGTTCGCACCCACACTAACGAACTGACAGCACTACTCCACGACAAAAACATCGACGTAACTCTTATTATTGAAACAAGACTTACGAGTAAACGACCATTTACCGTTCGACAGTACCTGACTTATCGAACTGATCACCCAGATGGAACAGCTCATGCAGGTACCGCTGTCATTGTCCATAACTCTATATCCCACCACATAGTTCCTCTGGTAGCACATGATTTCCTTCAATACACTGCAGTGTCAATCACCACATTCACTTTTCCCCTTACACTAGCATCAGTGTACTGCCCTCCTAATAAATCCACTTCTGACTCCCAATTCATCTCCTTTCTAGACTCCATCGGACATCGTTTCCTTGTGGGTGGGGACTTTAATGCGAAGCACCAACACTGGGGGTCAAGATCCACAAATACACGAGGACGTGCTTTGCTGTCTGCACTCACACGGAAACATTGCTCCACTATCACTCCTGACACAGCCACCTATTGGCCATCTGGTCCCAACCGAAATCCTGATATCCTTGACTACACTATAACTAAACTATTCACTAACGCGCCTTGTAGATCTCTCCTCTTACCATAGTCCTTTATTATTAACCATTTCCCTAAGACCAATTCACAAACTGCCTCCTCCTTCATTTATTAGGGGCCCAGTTGACTGGGACCACTTCCGCCAGCTTCTTACAGGCTCCATTGACCTCAAAGTGTCCCTGAAAACATCCCAAGACCTAGACGATTCAGTGCATTCTTTCACTACCCTGGTCCAGAAGTCGGCTTGGGAGGCATCGTCACCCCATCGTCACCCAAAAATCCATAATCATAATCGTTTACCTCAGCATCTAAAAGATCTAATCCTATCCAAACGCCGCTCCAGAACAGTGTGGCATAGATCCCGGCATCCTGCCGCTCTCCGCTCGTACAATCAGTACTGCCGATTGGTAAAGCGGCGATTGGCATCCTTTCGTTCCGATTCTTTCAATTCCTACCTCTCCTCTCTGTCTACCAGGGATAACTCCTTGTGGAATGTAAAATAAAAATCCTAAAGTATCAACCTGTTTCACATCCGCTCCGTCGTGATGATGGGTCCTGGGCGGCTTCGGATGGGGATAGGTCGGAGGAATTTGCTCTGCATCTTACCCATACTTTCACACCTCACCTTTCTCATCAAAGCCATACTCACAGCACAACTGTGGAAGATTTCCTCACTTCACCTATTCCTCTCTCTCTTCCACCAAAAGCCGCTAATCCCTCTGAGGTCAAATACCTTCTGAAAAACTTACCTTACCGAAAATCCCCTGGATATGATCTCCTTACTCCTCAAATTCTCAAACAACTTCCTCCTAAAGCCATAATCTTCCTAACCTATATATATAATTGCATTATCCGAACGACGCACTTTCCTCTCCTCTGGAAACATTCCATTATTGTCCTATTCGCCAAACCTGGTAAACCACCCAATGACGCCTCATCTTACCGTCCAATTAGCCTACTCCCTATCCTCTCAAAAATATTTGAGAAACTCCTACTAAAACGTCTACTTCCAATTGTTGAATCCAAAAACCTTTTTCCCACACACCAGTTTGGTTTCCGCCGACGGCATTCCACTGCTCAACAAGGTCTTCGCGTTGTTGATCACATCTCCTCAGCCCTTGAAACCATACAGTATTGCACTGCTGCCTTTCTTGATATAGCTCAAGCTTTTGACAGGGTTTTGCACGCAGGTTTGCTCTACAAGCACAAAAGATATTCACCACAGACTCTTTTCCTAATCCTACAGTCCTACCTTTCAAACCGCTTCTTCCAAGTCCGCTGTGGTTTAGAATACTCTAACTACTATCCCATAAATGCAGGAGTTCCACAGGGCAGTGTCCTGGGCCACATCCTCTATAACCTATACACCGCTGATGTCACCTCTACTTCCAATACCTTCTTGGCCACATTTGCAGATGACACTGCAGTCTTGTCATCCCATCCAGACCCCGACATAGCATCCCATAACCTTCAAAAACACCTTGACGAGATCGAGTATTGGTGCAATCAATGGCGGATCAAAGTTAATGAAGCAAAATCCTCCCACATTACCTTCACCCTTTGTCGCAAGACTTGTCCACTAGTTTATTTTAATTCTATTCCTCTCCCTGTATCCGAGACAGTACGGTACTTAGGCTTCCATCTTGACAAACGACTGACCTGGAACCCACATACGAGACTAAAAAGACAAGAACTAAACAGACGCTTTGGACAGCTGTACAGACTACTTCAAAGGACATCCCATCTCTCAATAGAAAATAAACTACTAATCTACAAAGTTATACTTAAACCAATCTGGACATACGGAATAGAGCTATGGGGGACAGCAAAAAAGTCGAACATCAAGCGTATCCAATCATTTCAATCCAAAGTCCTAAGAACAATAGTAAATGCCCCTTATTATGTCAGCAACAAAACCCTTCATAACGATCTTAATATACCCTACATTCTAGAACTCATCCCTTCCAAGTTTATGAAATTCCACAGTAGCCTTTCCAACCACCCTAATCCTGTAGCACAGTCATTGCACTGCGCCACTCATCCCTATAATCCTCCTCGGAGACTGAAACGGCAGTTGCCTCGTGACCTACTATAAATGCGTGACAGTGGGAGTCTCGGCAATGGCCAGTTTCTCCAATCATGTCCTATTGTATGAATGAGCGAGTGAATGATGCTGTAAATATGGTATGAATGAGATCATTTATCTGTATTATTATTGCCTTATAAAAGGCAGATTGTAATTATTGCACAATAAAGATTGTAAAAAAAATTAGAACACATCCATTTGGAGAAATGCTTAAGTTTTACTACGATTGAGAATGACCGATAAAGCGAAATTGATAAATTTGTTTTTTCAAAATTGAATTTTTATTATTATAAATTTTTTTATGTTGTGTAATTTTAGTGATTTATTTATTGTGTTGTACCAACCCAATTAAAACTGAGCAGTCTATTTTTATTAAAAAAAAAAAAAACAGGTTTATCCATCCCTGTGTACATTTAGTTTTGAATTTACTTAGTAAATTAAATTTTATTTGTTCATTTCATATTTGAAACAATATTAATTGTAGTTATCTAGTCATAAGTAATGCATGAATTTTAAACGTTCACACAAACTACTTTTAATTATTTTCCTTGGTCTTTTTGAGAGTCCAATTGTCTACTATAGGGTATAAGAAACCAATTTAAAGATTTCCGTAAAGAAACCAACAAGAATTCATATTTGAATTCATTTTACATTATATGAACATTTTTTATGTACTTTTTAGGAACTTGATATTCTTAAGGGCATTCCATTTGAACAGTTCTCAGGTGGCTAATTTAGGTCTACTATTCGTGGATCGTATCCAAAAAAATCGCACATTGTTAATGAATGGACGTAGTCCCACGTTTTGGTTTAATTGATGGTTACCAATGGGTTTTCTATTCCTGCAGCAGTGAACAAGGGGTTAAATCCAGCTTTATCTGCCCATTCCCGAAGCTTAACCAATGTGATATATGTCTACCAGACATTCACCACTAGCATGGAAATTATTCTCTGTAATAGTAGGTTCCAGCCGTCAAAGCGCAGATTGGTTACTTACCTTGCTTGGCTGGTGGACGACTCCACAGACGTACCAAACTAATTATCATTATATCATCACAATTGCACTCGGGGGCTATTTTATAAAAAAAAACAATGAAAAACAATTATGTAACAATAGAGAACGCAATGATCTGCTCCCTCGTCATGCTTTGTTTATAAATTTTAAATCGCTCAAATGGTTTCATTTGTTGTAATAATGCCACGATTTCATTCGAGTCACCCCCCCCCCTCCCAAAGCACATTTCACGTCTCAAATCTCTTTACGTTTTTCTGTTTTATATCTCTTCAACGTTGAAATGATAAACAAACACATGCAGACGTGATGCCGATTATGTTCTGAAGAATTCTTTACCTCTTTTATATTAGCTGTTCTCAATTAATTAATTTAAAAAAAAATAAATAGTTAGGCAAGTGTGCTATACTACACAATTAAGATAACCCTTAATTGCCTATTCTATATATATGATGCCCTACTCAATATGATTGGAAAATATTTATTTTTTATTAGGAAGTAATTAATTAATAGCACTTCATCATTTTTCATGGAGTCGGTTGAATCTTATGTGCGTAGGTCGATTGTGTGAATGAAACCTTCATCTAAAATTCCTCATCTATAGGTTACACAGGGTTTCTGGTTAAAAAAAAAAATAATAACTACCCCTAAAAACCTGATCCTTGCATATATCACCTTAATCTCACAGAAATATCTCATAGGTAGGTATTGCTTCAAGTTTCTGTTTGAAAAGTATCTGATAATGATCATTGCTCCATTATGTCCAGATCCGGCGACCAGTAAAGTCGGCAGATCTCATCATAGAGTTCCTAAAACTGATTAATCTATTTCAAATGTTTGCGTCTATTCTGCAACTGGATTACCAATGTTGGTTCAGACATGATAATGAGAAAAAGAGGTACAATAAGTCGTTGATTCATGGATGAATTGTAGACCTTACTTTATATATGTTTGTTTTAATTCCTTGTTAATGTTTGTATATATTATAAAAAGCATATATTAATATGGCAAAAACACAGGTGGTGAAATATGTTAAATTAATCTTTGTTACAATAAAAGGTAGGTGATTGATCTTTAAATGAACAAGTATAAATAATAAAAAATCTGCTGGCAATGAATGAAATTGAATCACGCATCAATTTTTGGAAAATTCACGAATGACATCGCCGTTGTTCGGTCTCACCTTAATCAGTACATAAATAAAACTCAGGGGTGCCATGAAAAATAAACAAATAAGACACCGGAAAAATTCAATATGTTCTTAGCTGAAAATACGTTAACAGTTAAGTGACGAGGAATCGCAGAGGCAGTGGCATTTCTAGATGATTGCCCTTTTTAACTGCTTACTGCCATGAAACGTTCCAACCCTTCAGGTGTTAATGGGCTAGCGTAGCTATTGCCATAACCGCGGCGGAGAGCAGTTCCTTTGATCCGCCTCTTCAATGGTTCCTTACAGATTTATACGATTAGAAATAGTTCTTGGGGTAGGAAATGGTTTGTCAAACGACAAGCGATCCATCCAGCCAACAGAAGACAATACGGCACCCTCCCTCCTGGTGCTCCAGACAATCAATAGGGTTTTAAGTGTCGTAAATATTCGCGTTAATTTCCCTGTGTCAAGTGAAACGCGCAAACTGTGTTTATATCACGGCTATGAAGCGTAATCTCGCGTCTATTGACCTAGTTCTATTATATAATTTCAGTGTGTGCTCTGCACCGCCTGTCGTATTTACGCTACTGTTACGTGTAGTTAATTTCGCTTAGATGGCTGATATACCATTCAGTGGCAAATTCATGCACTCTTTCATAAAATACTCTTTCATATGTACACTTTTCATACCTACCAACTAAAGCAAGAAAGATCGCTGCGGGTGGTGATTAGAAACCTGCATCCCACAACACCAGCGGACGAGATAGAAAATGAGCTGATAAGTTTAGGGTACAAGGTTCGCCAAATCACGAATGTCCTCCGTGAGGAAAGACAAGAAAATGATACAAGTATCAAGAAACCAATGCCCTTATTCTTTGTCGATCTAGAGCGAACAGCTGGAGTGGAGAAAATCTACGAGCTTAACCACTTATACTACACAAGAGTACAGGTCGAAAAGCCTTACCCGAAACGAGACATCGTCCAATGCCATAATTGCCAGGCATATGGGCACACAAAATCATACTGCTACCACCCTCCCAGGTGTGTAAAGTGCAGTGGGCAGCACAAAAGTGAATTGTGCAAGAAGCCCCTAAAATCACCTGCTGTATGCGTGCTCTGTCACCCGGCAAACTATAAAGGCTGTGAGGCTTATAGAATTCTCAAGTCCAGAAGTGAACAACGTCGTCGTCCTGAAGAAGAAACATCAGCCACAGGTTGCCCAAGAAGCGCCCCCACCAGAAGTTTGAGGCCTTCAGTCTCCTTTGCTGACGCAGTTCGGAACAGAGAGCAGTCACAGGCATTGCCCACACCTCCTCCGCAAGTTCTTCTTTCCCAGCACTCCGCTCATCCCAGCAATCGGCAAACTCAATCCCATCCTCAACCACACATCTCGCATATCCCGCCACCTTCAAGCTCTTCAGATCTCACCAGACTTTTAACCTCATTCCTTACAGAGTTCAGAACCCTAATTACACCTCTCATTTCCCTTCTTACAAATCTTGTCTCCTACCTTATCCCCGTTAAGCAAAATCCATAAGTGGATCCTTCCGACTCCTTATCCATTCTCCTTTGGAATGCGAATGGTGTTCGCACCCACACTAACGAACTGACAGCACTACTCCATGACAAAAACATCGATGTAGCTCTTATTACTGAAACAAGACTTACAAGTAAACGACCATTTACCGTTCGACAGTACCAGACTTATCGAACTGATCACCCAGATGGAAGAGCTCATGCAGGTACCGCTGTCATTGTCCATAACTCCATATCCCATCACATAGTTCCTTTGGTAGCACATGATTTCCTTCAATCCACTGCAGTGTCAATCACCACCCTCACTTTTCCCCTTACTCTAGCATCAGTGTACTGCCCTCCCAATAAATCCATTCCCGATTCCCAATTCATCTCCTTTCTAGACTCCATCGGGCATCGTTTCCTTGTGGGTGGGGACTTTAACGCAAAGCACCAACACTGGGGCTCAAGATCCACAAATACACGAGGACGTGCTTTGCTGTCTGCACTCACACGGAGACATTGCTCCACTATCTCTCCTGACACAGCCACCTATTGGCCATCAGATCCCAACCGAAATCCAGATCTCCTTGACTTTTTCTTCTACAATAGTTTAGAAACACTAAACTATTCACTCAAGCGCCTCGATGACCTCTCCTCAGATCATAGTCCTTTATTATTAACCATTTCCCTAAGACCAATTCACAAACTGCCTCCTCCTTCATTTATTAGGGGCCCAGTTGACTGGGACCACTTCCGTCAGCTTCTTACAGAGTCCGTAAACCTCAAATTATCCCTGAAAACATCCCAAGACCTAGACGATGCAGTGCATTCTTTCACTACTCTGGTCCAGAGGTCGGCTTGGGAGGCATCGTCACCCCATCGTCACCCAAGAATCCACAATCATAATCGTTTACCTCAGCATCTCAAAGATCTAATCAAATCCAAACGCCGCTCTAGAACAGTGTGGCAAAGATCCCGGCATCCTGCTGATCGCCGCTCGTACAATCAGTACTGCCGATTGGTAAAGCGGCGATTGGCATCCTTCCGTTCTGATTCTTTCAATTCCTACCTCTCCTCTCTGTCTACCAGGGATAACTCCTTGTGGAATGTAACCAAAAAAATCCTAAAGTATCAACCTGTTTCACATCCACTCCGTCGTGATGATGGGTCCTGGGCGGCCTCGGATGGGGATAGGTCGGAGGAATTTGCTCTGCATCTTACCCATACTTTCACACCTCACCTTTCTCATCAAAGCCATGCTCACAGCAAAACTGTGGAAGATTTCCTCACTTCACCTATTCCTCTCTCTCTTCCACCAAAAGCCGTTAATCCCTCTGAGGTCAAATACCTTCTGAAAAACTTACCTTACAGAAAATCCCCTAGATATGATCTCCTAACTCCTCAAATTCTCAAACAACTTCCTCCTAAAGCCATAATCTTCCTAACCTACATATATAATTGCATTATCCGAACGACACACTTTCCTCTCCTCTGGAAACATTCCATTATAGTCCTATTCGCCAAACCCGGTAAACCACCCAATGACGCCTCATCTTACCGTCCAATTAGCCTACTCCCTATCCTCTCAAAAATATTTGAGAAACTCCTACTAAAACGTCTACTTCCAATTGTTGAATCCAAAAACCTTTTTCCCACACACCAGTTTGGTTTCCGCCAACGACATTCCACTGCTCAACAAGGCCTTCGCGTTGTTGATCACATCTCCTCAGCCCTTGAAACCAAAAAGTATTGCACTGCTGCCTTTCTCGATATAGCTCAAGCTTTTGACAGGGTTTGGCACGCAGGTTTGCTCTACAAGCTCAAAAGACATTTACCACAGACCCTTTTCCTAATCCTACAGTCCTACCTTTCAAACCGCTTCTGCCAAGTCCGCTGTGGCTTAGAATACTCTAACTACTATCCCATAAATGCAGGAGTTCCACAGGGCAGTGTCCTAGGCCCCATCCTCTATAACCTATACACCGCTGATGTCCCCTCTACTTCCAACACCTTCTTGGCCACATTTGCAGATGACACTGCAGTCTTGTCATCCCACCCAGACCCCGACATAGCATCCCAAAACCTTCAAAAACACCTTGACGAGATCGAGTATTGGTGCAATCAATGGCGGATCAAAGTTAATGAAGCAAAATCCTCCCACATTACCTTCACCCTTTGTCGCAAGACTTGTCCATTAGTTTACTTTAATTCTATTCCTCTCCCAGTAACCGAGACAGTACGGTACTTAGGCTTCCATCTCGACAAACGACTGACCTGAAACCCACATACGAGACTAAAAAGACAAGAACTAAACAGACGCTTTGGACAACTGTACAGACTACTTCAAAGGACATCCCATCTCTCAATAGAAAATAAACTACTAATCTACAAAGTTATACTTAAACCAATCTGGACATACAGAATAGAGCTATGGGGGACAGCAAAAAAGTCGAACATCAAGCGTATCCAATCCTTTCAATCCAAAGTCCTGAGAACAATAGTAAATGCCCCTTATTATGTCAGCAACAAAACCCTTCATAACGACCTTAATATACCCTACATTCTAGAACTCATCCCTTCCAAGTTTATGAAATTCCACAGTAGCCTTTCCAACCACCCTAATCCTGTAGCACAGTCTTTGCACTGTGCCACTCATCCCTATAATCCTCCTCGGAGACTGAAACGGCAGTGGCCTCGTGACCTGCTATAATCGCGTGACAGGGAGTCCTGGCAATGGTCAGTTTCTCCAATCATGTCTTATTGTCTGAATGAGCGAGTGAATGATGACTGTAAATATGGTATGAATGAGATCATTTATCTGTATTATTATTGCCTTATAAAAGGCAGATTGTAATTATTGCACAATAAAGTTCTGTTTCATATGTACACATTTCTCAACGTCATATATCATTTTACAAATTACAATCAGTTTTATATTACAACAATCTCGCAATGCTGGTCTAAGCGACTGCACTGACAGTATCGAAATTCCGATAGAAAGCCAAATCTGCAACCCAATTTGTCCAGAGTGGTTACATAACATTTGCAATAAACGCTGGTTTCTTGCAGCTGGTTGCAGAAGCTCTTCTGACCCAAGTAGTACTGGCTTCCTTATCCAGAATGTTACCTCAGGCTTCACTCAGCCTCGTTAAGTAGGTAATTAAAAAAAGACATAATGAATCTCGACTCAGAAACTTAACTCTTTTGCCACAATTGTCCGCAGTGGTCTCATGATATTTTCTACAATCCTAGTTATTTTTCCTTTCAAGAGTATAGTTGAAAAAAAATATTTGCAATAGAGTTTCATTGATTTTGTCGAAGTTTCTTCATATAGCATCCGAATATAATGTCCCACTGTTTGACCTAGAAGTATATAATGTTACACATTAGGATAGAAGATAGAAAATATTGCACAGGGATTTAACTTAATCGATGGTTGGTAACAGACTGCCAACCGTGTAAAAAATAATTAAATTGTATTAGTTTACACATAATTATTAATTGAAAGATCGCTTATATAAGAATATGTAATGGTTCCTAGCACAGGTTGCACAAACTATTAAGTTTTTATTGGATGCAAAATATTTTTGAAAGACCATTTATTTCATTTAGTGCTCTGTGTCTCATCAAAGGTTAGGAAAACAGAGACTCGTAAAGAAAAAAGCTAAATTGAAAAAGAAAAAAATAATTTTATAAGAAGACATAGAGAAAACCATTGCTCCAGGCTTGGATGCGCCCCTTGTGCGTTGGGAAAACCCCAACCAGTTAGTGAAATTTTAAAGAATAAAAAAAATCCTGATCACTCTCTGCTATCATAGAATCCAAGCAGCTGAAGAGGAAAAGAAATTGTCCTTTTTTAAAAATTAATAACACAAAAAATAAAATAATTTTGAAAGGCTTTATGATACTAAAAACACTCAACTAATGATGTGAAACTAATTTGCAGTTTAAAGCCTAAAAAGCTTGTTTCCTTTAGCCTCATCATCGATTCCCAATACATTAAGTATTTCTCCCCTCTTAGGAACCTATGCATAATCCTAGACCAAAAACAATTCTAGAAAGAAGTTTGAAGTACGTATGTTTTTCCAGGACAGAGTTTAGTTAGGACCTGAGGGCTTATCAATCTACCCTATTAAGGTAAGAAGTAATTGTGATATGTAATTCATATCGTATATAGAATATTGCATCCACTCTATGCACATACAATCCAGGCCTATACAAAGCTCAGGGAATCCTCCAAAAACATCTGTCACCTCTGCTGAGAATGGAAAAGGAGGGATCGGGTAGATCCCCCACGCTGCTTCGACTGTACAGTAGTTAAAATCTTCTGAGCATTAGTGTACTGGGAAATAGCGGTTAGATAATTAGGATCGAAGGATAAGAAATTACATATGAGGTAGAATAGATTTCAGTTTGAATAGCAAGGATGCCAAACCCGGTAAAATGTCTGAGCCACATTCAGAAATAGTGTGTCACCGGTACAATAGTTTTGGCTCTCCAGAGATGAGAAAAGGGAAGTACATAACGTGAAACCCCTGCTCGACAGTGGAGTGTTGTACGTATAAACCATAACAGTTCGTTGGGAGAAGGGGATATACTTCAAGAAGAGGGAGGAGACTTTCTACCAGGATTTTCTCGACGATCTTCAAGAGGATTGAAAGAAGGCTGATAGGAAGACAGGATTAAGGGTTATTTGGAGATTTAGATTTAGGCAACATTATTGACAACAATCAAAAAAAGGGACAGTTTACTCTTCTAAGGATGCAATTATAAATATATATATATGAGAAAAACTATGGCTTTTAGTAGGAGTTGGCGAGTGATTCGGGGAGTTAGTGGATCGTATCCTTGAGCTTTATGTTTGGGTAGCTTTTGGGGGTAGGGTTTGGCCTGGGAGGAGTGGGCTACTGTTCAGAATCGCTCAGTGTAGCCTATTTTATTTTCAAAAGTCAACAATCCGATTTTCTTCCCATTTATTTAAATAAATCAAAAAATATTAGTATCATTCATCATTTTGGAGCGAAGGAAAGCATGGCAGACATTTTTCATAGTTGCAAGATACAATTACAAGGTGATTTACTCCTAACCTCAAGAGTCAGTGTCAACGCAAATCTAGTTTTGTTGTTGGCTGGCCGATTGCTACGTTATTTACCAGTTAATTATTCTAATAAACCATCGGTTCAAGTGTGATTGATTATGCGCTATTTCTGTGATGTAGTATATGTAATATGTATGATTTTACTTTATTATATCACTTGTAATCTAGTTATTATTAGCGCGTTATTATCATTTCCTACAGGGAATATATTATAGACCCCGGAAATCGCCTTCTCAAAAAATAAATATAATTGAATAGCTGAAATATTAAAATAAAACTTCTTTATTGAGATGAAATTACAATCTGCCTTATTAGGCCATAAGTAATTGTGATAGATGTTCTCATTTGTATCATATTTACCATTTTCATTCACTCATTCATTCATACAGTATTTACAAACAGCCCAGAGACCTCCATAATCCACCTCGCCTCCCTCGCATGTGAAAGAGGAAGCGGAGTCTTGGGAAGTCCCCCATACTCCTCCGTCAGCCGTGTCACGGGATACGAGCCAGTGGAGGCTTACGAAGAGCGCGAGAGCCACAGACGCTCAGGACATGATTGGAGAAACTGGCCATTCCTGACTCCCACTGTCACGTATTTATAGCAGGTCACGGGGCCACTGCCGCTTTAGTCTCGGAAGAGGGTTGTAGAGATGAGTGGCGCAGTGCAATGCCTGTGCCAGGGATTAGTGAGGTTGGATAGGTCACTATGGAATTTCATGAACTGAGCAAGGGATGAGTTCAAGAATGTAAGGTATATTATGATCGTTATGAAGGGATTAGTTTCCGCCGTAGTAAGGAGCATTTACTATTATTCTCAGGGCTTTTGATTGAAAGGTTTAGATACGCTTGATGTTCGACTTCTTTGCTCTCCCCATAGCTCTATTCCGTAAGTATAACTTTGTAGATTAATTACTATTTATTTGATTTATAAAGCGTCTTTTTAGTTCTTGTCTTTTTAGCCATTATGTGGGTTCCAGGTCAGCCATTTGTCGAGATGGAACCCTAAGTACCGTACTAACTCGGATCCAGGGAGAGGAATGGAATTAAAAAAAAAAATACTGGACAAGACTTGCGGCAAATAGTGAAGGTAATGTGGGAACATTTTGCTTCATTAAATTTGATCCGCTATTGGTTGCACCTATGCTCGATCTCATCAAGGTGTTTTTGAAGGTAATCTGGTGCTATGTCGGCCCAAGAAGGTACTGGGGGTAGAGGGGACATCAGTGGTGTATAGGCTATAGAGGATGGGACCTCTGGAATTTCTGCTCTTAAGTGATAGTAGTTAGAATATTCTCAGTTAGAGGGGACTTGGAAGAAGCGGTTTGAAAGGTAGGACTGTAGGATTTTGAAAAGGGTCTGTGTTAAATATCTTTTGAGCTTGTAAAGCAAACCTGCGTCGAGAAGGGCAGCAGTGGAATAATGTTTGGTTTTAAGGGCTGAGGATATGTGATCAACAACGCGAAGGCCTTGTTGAGCAGTGGAATGTCGATGGCGGAAACCAAACTGGTGTATAGGAAAAAGGTTTTTTGATTCGACAATGGGAAGTAGACGTTTTAGTAGGAGTTTCTCAAAAATTTTTGAGAGTATAGGGAGTAGGAGGTAAGGTGAGGCGTCATTGGGTGTTTTACCGGGATTGGCGAATAGGACTATAATGGAGTGTTTCCACAGGAGAGGAAAATGCGTCGTTCGGATAATGCAATTATAAATGAAGGTTAGGAAGATTATGGCTTTAGGAGGAAGTTTTTGAGAATTTGAGGAGTCCAGGGGATTTCCAGTAAGATAAGTTTCTCAGAAGGTATTTGACCTCAGAGGGTTGAACGGCTTTTGGTCGAAGTTAGAGAGGTATAGGTGAGGAAATCTTCAACAGTTGTGCTGTGAGTATGGTTTTGATGAGAAAGGTGAGGTGTGATGCAGAGCGAATTCCTCCCACCTATCCCCATCTGAAGCCGCCCAGGACCCATCATCTCGACAAAGTGGGTGTGAAACAGGATGATATTTTAGGATTTTTTTAGTTACATTCCACAGGGAGTTATCCCTGGTAGACATAGAGGAGAGGTGGGAATAAAAAGAATCAGAACGGAAGAATACCGATTGCCGCAGCTAAAATATTAGTAAAAAAAAAAAACTCTTAAAACTGGTCGGAAACATTAAATAATTGGTTAAGTGGTTTTGTTTCTATTCTTGGCTCATAAAAAGTTATTGTATAGAATATAGTTGGATTTTTCTGTAAATGTTTCCTTTCTCATGAGTAAATAATCAACGCATTTAATTTTAAATACATCAAAAGCTTGGGCGTGGGATGTTAACAAATTAGTGAAACCAATACATACCGTGATTTTATTTTAACGAATAAAATAATGAGCATTAGTCTAAGTGTTTTGAAATATAACTTTAAAATTTCTGTCATCGTATTCTATCAATCGTCATGTGTTCTATGTATGATAGGCATACGGCAAACCATGTACATAGTGATGTGATGAAATGAGGACCATTCCCTTCGGACTTGGCAATTAGCTTTTAGTAATTAAGCTATTGAATAAATATTTTCAGCTTGTTGAGTAGTTGTAGGAAACATTGAGCCATAAGGTATAAGGAGGTGTAACTGAATGGGATAAGTAAGGGAAACTAAGCTGTTTCCTATGCCATATTAGTAATATTGTCGGTTGATTGGGCATTGAAAAAGACCCGTTGAACGGTATGAAATTTACCTTGAGTGCAGGCGGCACAGATAGTGTTTGGCTTCGGTGGCATTACTCTCCTGCTTATCGAGCCAAGGTTTCGGGGCCGGCTTGCGGTAGTTTTTTGAAAGACAGGCCGAACGTTTTCACGTCCTGATGGGGAAATAAGTGGCAAAGTACCGTATATGTACCCTTCTCCGACCTGTGAGATGTACGGGAGCTCGTTAGAAGCCTGTATGGAACGCGTAAAGTAAAAGAAGAGCGCAAGAGAGCGAGAAGGAAGAGCAACCCGAACAAGACAGTTGACAGCTGGAAGATTGATCTTTCGCTGAACAGGCTCTGAACGTTTCTCTGTCCAATAAATACCAACCATTACTAGTTCTGTATTAATTTTGTCCAATCGTCACATGAACGTATATATTATCCACAAAGAAACAGTACCTCAACAATGAATTAAATCCTACTCATCTTATCTTCACCTAAGACATAAAATGGAAACTTTTTTATAAAAGTTTATGTTAAAACTTTATAATTAAAATTTTATGTTTGCACTTCGAATTTTTGGGAACAATAATGGCTTTAGTGTTATGAAGCCTTAAACTTTGTAACATTAAATTAGACAAATTTAAATTAAAAAAAAAAAACACTGTAAGAAACAGCAACCTTATATGCTGAGACTTTAGTGTAACATGATTACAAATGTCTTGTCCAAACATTACAATGGCAGACTCAAAGTGCAGCACATTTAGTTTGAAATGAAACAGATCACAGCACCTTTCAATTTGAGTCATACCACTGAGGTGATATTAAGCAATTTAGCAATTTAAGGAAATGTCTGGGAAGAAATTCGTAAAGTACGGGAAAACTTTAAAAAGCTGTAAATTAAAACATATTTAACCTTAATTTTAAATAGGTTCATACCAAATTCATTTAAATAAAACAGATCAGAACACCTTTCACTGTGAACCCTACCACTGAGGTGATATTAAGCAAAATCTGCTTGTTTAATCAACCAGGTCGAGCTTCACTATCACATATTAGTGCGCGTTTTATATAGTAACTTATAGGACACTAGTCAGAGTCGATCATTGTCAATGGTCCGTTTCTCTTATTCTTGCATGAGTTTTTCTACAGTTTATTTATCCTGCAGGCCAATTATTCTAGTGGGCTAGTTATACTAACCGATAAATCAAAGTATACAACCCAATAATAATAGTATTATTGTGGTCATGTATATATCATATATATTATGATCAGTGAGAACATCCAGCTTTTTGTCTTACTTCCATTGGAATTGTATCCCAAGCGCCAGAGCATGAACCAAGCATCTCTTACTGCTTCTTTCAATACCTACTGTAGAATATTTATTGGTAAAAGTCCACACACTTCTCATAAATGGACGTTTTTTCACCATCGACTTTGTCAGCTTATTCGGGGTTCTTCTACTCCTTTAATTATATATGTATTAATTTAGTTTATAATTGAATAAACAAAATTCCAGACATTGAACACACTATACAATGTAGAAGGTATATTGTTAGTTGAAACGTTAGCTGTTGAGTGACAACACATAGTTTGTTACAAGAATGCTATTGGTAATAGAACCAATTGTCGTTTCCTTAGCTATTAGGCAGCTCTACATCTAGGTCGGGGAGCAGTCATTGTTGGAACTATAATAGTGATTGAAGGTGAGGCTTTCAAGGTTGACCGCGGCTAGTTTTCACTATCGGATCTACTGCTACCTAGAAGCTTATTATCATGAAGGTTTATATCCCCATAAGATGCTGGCTTCATGATGACCAAGTCTGCTTAAGTTTATTCATGGATAAGTTATAGTGTTACGTTTTAAGAATCACTTGAATGTATCTAATCCGACTCAATACAAGAATTTGCTGAGTTTTCATGCATACTTCATTGACTCTATTGTATACTACTATACAATTCTATACATATTGCAACGAATTACTCGTTGACAGACATATACATGCCTGAGATCAATGCTTAGAGATCTTTTGGACTGTTAGTGTTAAGCATTGGGCTATTGATAAATCTTTTATCTATTATATATTCAAGTGTGCCTAGAGATTATTTGTGAAGGTTTCTTTTACTATTGGGATAGTCTTATTTATTTATATTTTTATGTATTTATTCATGATGCTGTTATTTCAGATGGAGCATTTATTTCAATCAAGAAAGAAAGAAAAACCTATATTTTTCACTTATAGTCCGCAATATTTAGAGGCTATTGGGTATTTTTTTGTTTTTGTGGGTATTTAATTAAATAATTTGTAGAACATATTATATTTAATCCTGTACCATTGTGCGTCAAGAAACTGACTTATGTCAGCCATACTCTTTCCGTGTAGAGTATTGGCTCTATATAACCAATACAATTTTAAAAAATACCACCTGGTTAATACTAAATCAGCATATTTTGAGGGGTGGAATTAATCTTTAAAATTTGAGATAGATGAATCGAATTTAGGTCCCAAACATACATAGACAGAAAAAAGCCGGTTGTTCCGTGCCTGTTTGAAACTATAGCTTGGTAATTATTTATCTGGATGACAACATTAATTGATAGTAGGTTATCATTGGATAAATCATTAAATATATGCCAACATTAAACAAGTTTCATCTGTCCTGAGAAAACATATCAGGAAGACGAACATTCCAGTGGTTGTAAGCTTACATGTAAGAAGATGAAAGGGGTGAGACCAGGTGATGTGCTAGCCAAGAAGAAACAAAGGACAGATGTCAGTGGACCCGAAGAAAAAGAAAGAGTTAGACAGTGAAGGTGAGTGACGAATTGAGGAAGAATGGCGCCTGATGGGTGAGAGGATTGTTGACACCCACTCCCATCGGAGCACACATAGATGTTCTCCACTAGCTTGGTCCGATACACATTCCAAGCACTTCAATTATACAATTAACCTTTTTCGCAACAAATAAAAAGTTGCTACATTCTTACAGATTTTCCGAGCACTCTGGGCGCTTAATACGTAACTACTAAAGATAGATTCTTCATGCGCACGAAGGGAGAGGCTCGACTTTCAAACAGGTATCATTGAGGCAATCGTTTCAATGCAAAAAAGGGTAATAAAATAAAAATAAATAAACAAAGAAACTCCATAAATTAAGTTTTGAGAGCCAATAATAGAAATTGCGTAACAAATGTGTTCGGCCAATTCCAGTTGAAAAGGTGATTTCCAGTTGCGATGGTTAGCCAAGTAAAATGAAGTCTTTTTGAACAAAAATGAAGTAACAAGTATTTAATGAACTCACTAGGGATCTGTAAGTGTCCTTCACTTATGTAGTAGTACCAAATACTGCCAACTGAGGCATATCCCCACCAAAGACTTGACTCCCTTAGAACTGAGCAATCCTATAGCCTTGCGCAGAAACGTGGAAACAGTGACCTGACGTAGGGTCTCTTTAATACATTGTGGACCACATCCTTTAAAATATACGGAACAGACATCTATGAAGTTATGGCCTATCTCAGAAACTCTTTAAATTAAAATGTTCCTAAATTTTCCACTTGTTTAGTTTAACTACTTACTAACTGTAGGTGCAGTACACTTAATTAATTTTGACAAAGGCGAACGAACCCATCGTTCCACAAGTACGTGGTCAATTAAACAAGTGACAATGCACCTTCGGACTTCTATAAATTTAACGATAAATAATGTCAAGTGGGTCGCTTTGCAGACCTAAGGGTTTTTTATAACTGCGAAAACCTTTCTAATACCAAGAGACATAGAAATAGCGACCCTACTGCGATCATTTTTTTTTCCCATATGATTGCCCATATTTTTGATATATCTATTCAATTTTAACGTTATTGTTCTAATTTGAATTGTCTATTATTTTCAACAAGAAAAAATTATTCATAAAAATTACTCTAAGAATTTCAATTATTTAAAATAGTTAATTATTTAACTATTTTAGACGTCACAATTTTAGACTAAGAAGCACTTCTAAGTAGGAACTTAACAAAAACACTGTATATTTCTAAATATTTAGATATCAATGATTTTACTTGGTACTCAAAATTATAGATTTTTGTATTAATTGATTAATCATTGGCAATCCTGCTATAAGGGATTGCCAACGATCATGTCTCTAGGTCAAACAGTGGACTCAGACCTGAATAGTCAGACAGTTGGGCTGGAAACAATTGTGTTCCTTGTTTTGAAAAAACAACTAAACCTTTAAAATATGACTGCCTGATGGCCCTTGTCGTTAAATCGGTCATGATATGACATATGATGACCAGATATAGCTGAAATATGATGATAATGTACTCATGCTGATTCTGGAATAATGCAGGACCATAAGGGCATAATGGGAGACCTGAGCACGGTCCTGTCATCCATGCATCGGCCGCGCTGGCCCACAGCTCACACTTTCGCTACCTTCCAACCAATTACGGCTACTCACGAAAACTATTTATATCAAAAGACCACCGGTTGCCTGATATAGCTGCATTCCTAAATGAAAAAAAAAAATGTACATTTAGTGGCTCTGTAAAATGAAACTTTTTCAAACCTCTACCATCGGATGAAAACTAATTTACTTTTTGATCTGATGACAAGTTTCCAAACCATTTTCCTCATTATATTTAAAATTCTTTTTTTTTACCGTTTATAATATGTACTATATTTATAATGTACTTATTTCTTTTATTATACGTATGGCTATTACTATGCAACTATACGAAAGAATGGAAACAGATGCCCCCCTCCCATCTCTCTCTGAACCTTTCTAGGAAATGTTCCCCTCCATAGGTGCCTCCCTTCTACGCATTTTGTTTCAGCGGAAAGGTTCACAATTTTTTTTGTATAGTTTCTTCTATTGTATTTTATAAAGCGCTCGGCTAGATAGTGCCTGAATAGTAGATTGACTGTCAGCAAGTATGTGAATAAAACAGGTGTACTTCATTGTCCCTACCTTTCATAGTGATTTTAGTAGTGCTTAATCTCCATCCCGATCACCTATTTGGACTTAGTATATATTCGTATTCTTCCTAGTTTATAAAGATAAAAAAAAATTTATTTTTCAAGAGTTAAATAATCTACGTAGAGGAAAGTATTTTAAAAGAAAAGCTTAATTATGAAGTACAAGCATAAACTGGTATATACAAATATTAAGAGATCAGAGTTACAACCTACTGGTTTGAATGTCTATGAGCAAGTGGGTGTCTGGGGCTAAAGCTGAGACATATATGCATAAGAAAAAGATATGATTCTAAGAAACATGGAGGTCTGGGAAGGAAGCAGTTCCTTGCTTTATACTTCCATGAAGTCACTAGAGAGGTTTATAGATCTGCTCAAGACCCTTTCGCTTGTTCACACCATTACAAAACTAAACTAAGCATACGTATCAAAAAATTAACTTGTGCTAATAGATAAAAACAAGGTAAAAACCTTATTTACATTTCATATACATTTTATATTTGTTTGAGATTAAAAAATGTATATACTTGTTTTGGTATTCTTATGTTATATTTTGTAAAATTTTGATATAGTTATATTTACATCCCCGTATAAGGAACTCAAAATAATGAGTGCAACATCCTTCCCGCGACTATTGCAAAATAACTAATAAAATTAGTTTATTTTTGTTTTTAATCATAACTAATTAAAACTCAATGATAGGTTGTCATCGACCAAGTTGAATTACCAAACCCAACGGAGCTTCTCAGTTGAAGTTTGAAATCTGCCAATTTCCTGAGGTCATGGCCTACTGCACTTTCTTCCAATCACTAGCAACCGTGCTAGCCGAGTTGTTTCCTGGTGGCTCACAGACCCTAATCACCAACCACCTTTTCTAGGCTATTCTCTTCACCGCTGTTCAGCTGCATAATTGCACCTCCCTCACTTCTTATGCATCAACTCTCCATGAGACTTGTTATTGAATCCCAGTCATGGGTGTTGCTGCCAAGCCCGAAAAGAGAGAGAGAGAGATCGTGTTTCATCCAACTGCCTGCATGTACATGTGAACGTGCTACTCAGGTAGCATTCGTAAAAATGTTCTAATAGATCTGAAAAATACTGATTGGAGGTGTTAGTTAAAATATAATAATGGGAAGTTATAATATAATTAAGCATAAGTAAAAAAAATAAATAAATAATCTGAAAAACGTTGGTCCTATTTTAGTTTCAAGTCGTCACAGCTTATCGGCTATATAACAATATAAATATTTGGTATGGGCAAGGAGTCATTCAATACAGTGACGTAAATATATATTCAAATAAATCGAGGGAAACAATTGAAAACGTGCAATAGAGATCTAACTAATATTTCAGAAACATTCACGTCCGAGACAGTAAGCTATTTAGACTTCCATTTCGACGAAAGGCTGACATGGAACCCACACACGAGGGTAAAAAGACAAGAACTAAACAGAAGTTTTGGACAACTGTACAGACTACTTCAAAGGACATCCCATCTTTCAATAGAAAATAAATTACTAATCTACAAAGTTATATTTAAGCCAATCTGGACATACGGAATAGAGCTATGGGCGAGAGCAAAAAAGGTCGAACATCCAATCCTTTCAATCAAAAGTCCTGAGAACAATAGTAAATGCCCTTTATTACGCCGGCAACAAATCCCTTCATAACGATCTTAATATACCTTACATTCTTGAACTCATCCCTTGCAAGTTCATGAAATTCCATAGTAACCTATCCAACCACCCTAATCCTGTAGCACAGTCATTGCACTGCACCAATAGCACAGGCATTACAGTACACCACTCATCCTTATAATCCTCCTCGGAGACTGAAGCTGCAGTGGCCTCGTGACCTGCTATAAATACGTGACAGTGGGAGTCCTGGCAATGGCTAGTTTCTCTAATCATCTCACGAGTGTCTGTGGCTCTCGCGCTCTTAGTCAGCCGTCGCTGGCTCGTATCCAGTGACGGAGCTGACGGAGGATCGTGGGGGACTCCCCAAGACTCCTCACGCGGGGGAGGTGACAACCTTGTGGATTTTAGAGGTCTCTGGGCTGTTTGTAAGTATGAATGAGCGAGTGAATGAAAATTGTAGATATGGTATGAATGAGAACATTTATCACAATTACTTATTCACCAATAAAGGCAGATTGTAATTTTATCACAATAAAGAAGTTGATTATCAGAAACATTTACATGCAGCTGCTAGGCACCCATTCCGCCCCAGATATTGTTCTTCGCGATTTAATAATTTTAGGCAGTAGAAAAATATAATACTGAGTAAAAGCAATATTTCATGTTATTTGTAATTGTTTTGTGTATTTTGGTGATTAGCAGCAAATAAACATTCCTCCTAAACTCACCCCGAACCACAAAAAATTGTTCACTATAAGTAAGGGCCGGATTTATATGCGACGAAAAATATTAAAGTACATAAACTCATATGCCATAAAGATTACGATGATATGTGGAAAAATATAAAATAGGATCATCTGCAGTATCATATGCGTATTGTATCCAAATAGTGAAACAAGGTTGTAATGGTCACTCATGAAATTGAGCCATAAATAGTGGGCAAAAAGACCCACACAGCAAAATAAATGTTTTCATGATAACAATTTACACTTTTCGTTAAAAAAAATATGCTAAAAAGAATCACGAAATTTTGAATAAAAACCACTAATGAGTTTATGAACTCGCTAATGAGTTTATGAAAGCACAATCATCATTTTATATCCCGTGTTGAACAACACGAACGAATCGTTAATTTTTGAACAAAAAGAAGACTTGCTTTTTGGCATGGTTCTGTATTGCTTCTATAAATGAGTTAAACTAAACAAAAAAAAATGATTTTAGGGAGGTGGTCCCACCCTCTTTGAAAATTTGGCGAGAAGTACTTCCACATAAAACAAAAACTGTTCTCAGAATCAGCATCAAAGCCAATATTCTTTATTGTACAATCTAATATTACTTTTACTTTATTTAAAATCAAAAATAATTTTTAATTTAATAATTATAATTTTAAAATGAACATCTAACTTTCAAAAAAATGGTTTACACCTTTTTAACAAACATGAAATCAAATCATTTAATAGATACATTTTAAGCCCGAATATGTGCTTCAAGACAAATTGTGGCTGAATATCCAACATAAAAATCTTTTATGTTAAAAAAAGCAAAAGATTTAGAATGAGTTGATTCGTGATGATCGAAAAGATTACTTATTTCAATACTCATGTTATTGAAAAAATAACTTAAGCTGTAAGCTATTCAATTTTTCAAAATGACTCGGAAATAGTAAAGCATCTCTTAATAATAGTAAACATACCCCCCCGAGTATAGTGGTATCAACAACTTTGATCAAGTGGACATTCCCCAAGTGAAAAGCTTAATTTCTTAGAATGATCTCCCGAAACTGTCTTCAGTGCAGTTTAATGTATTCGAGTAGCTTTCTCACTGGCTTCGTGATCAACCCAAAAAGACCCTTTTTCGTCTTTCAAATGTTTCCATTCGTACCTCCCCTAAAACCGCCTTGATCCGTAAAAAATATAGCTAGTTGTATACCGTAAACCGTAAAAGGAAAAACAAACACAAACCATATTTTACAATTAACCCAATATCAATTAGACATTTTCAAATTCATTGATCGAAAGCCTTAGAATTCTCCCTGTGTCACACCCAGACGCCATGATACAAAGATTTTTTGTATCCCCTTGTCATTTCAATTTCTTTGAAAGAGTCCAGTTTTCTCCCTGGGACTCACAAGTTGTAGTCCCGTGCCATCCTGCTCTGCCCTATGCAATTCCTCGCCCCTAGAATACTTCCCACCAGCTGTTACACCAGCCATCCCTTCGGCATGGCCTTCTCGCACCCTCAAGTATAGTAGTTCCTTTCTCTTTTCATTTTCGAGTCTTCCGTCATGGCTAATTGGCCGGCTCGGCCTGACCTCCCGAGCTTAAAATTTAGCGGCACATCCGCAGATACCGTAGAGCTAGCCATCTGCATTTTGTTTTCCTCCATGCTTTCTCTTCGTTTACTGGTCCAAGTATTCTGAGATTCTTCCTTAAGTATTTGTAGTTTTCTCCGTCAGACCTGATCAGTGTCTGTCAGGAAAGCATAACTTACAACTAGGGAAGATCTTTGTATAAGCGTACTGTAATTACCTTCCTTATTGTGTATCTTGACGGACGATGATAACACCTGCTGGGCGTGGCTATACATCGCCCTGTTTCGGTCTGCTGTACGAGCCGTATGGATTCGCTCGCTTGTAGATCCGCCACTTACATCGTCAGCTTGTCACCTCCTTATTTGTCTTTTTCCTTTAAAACTTATGATTGATAGTAAATCGTTAAGGCGTAATAGTTTAGAGATGATATTTTGCATTTGATACCACATTAATACTAAAAATCAAAGTAGTGCCATAAAAAACAATAATGATCATCAATCAATTAATTAGTAATTTAAAAAAATTTCCTTTCTTATCGAGTAGAATATCAAATTAAAGATCTCAACGTCCGCATTAACAACTTATAACGTGTGTCAGAACTTTATGTGATTGTAACTACATATATACCATTACAAAGTTATTAAAATTGTCATTAGAATCGTTTTTGCAGTCGTTACGAAACACTTAATAGTGTGATGTATTACTCTTTGCTTAGATTTCTTTCTTGATTAGGGAAGGGATTGGTAGAGTGGCCATAGATATGGGTGTTGTATCCGGTGGTAGACATGAGCGATGAAGCGAGCTGAGGCGAAGGAGAGGAAAAGGGAAAAGACGGGAGGTCGGGGGTGTGTGGGGGGTTGGTGGGTGGGGGGGTTACTTTCTCCTGGCTGCTCCGAAGCCCGGTGGCCAGTCGACACAGCACAGTGCTTCGTCTCTTACAGCTTATTCTCCACTGGGATCCAAGCGACAGGTCAGCATCTTCCATCTTACCTACCTACCTTGTAGTGCTAGTGATACTATCCTCACAACGGTTCACTCCAATCTTCTTTCGGTTGTAGAAAATTCTGCGATATTTGTATATCCAATTCGAGTATTTACCATAAGTTTATTTATAACTTGAAAACTACTTGACAGAACATACTCCGCACATAATTCCGGTAGCTAGGGCAGTATGAACAGTATCAATGCATCTTTCAAAAAACAATGTTATATTTGAATTTAAGTGGGAAAGTTAGCAGTTGTAAAATTTAATCAAATTACTTAGTATTACTAAAATCTTACACTGTTAAAATTCAATAAACTCTTATTTTTTTTTATATTTGAAATAAGTGCACTGAAGGGGTTGTTGCATTGTACAAGAGCATAATATCATAAAGAACTCTAGTACAAAAGTACAACCCCGATTTACTAATATTTTATTAACAGTAGAGAATTATTTCTGAGTTGAGTATTTAAACGTTTTGGGTAATAATAAGGTTTTGAAGTGAACAATAAAGCATATGACACTTCATTTTCTTGCAGAACATAGGACGTATTGTAAAGGCGCGTTGCACTCTAGACGTGTCAGCGAAGAAATATGTTGCTGTTGCTGGCAGCTTACTGTAGAAACCACTTATACTACAAACAATAAACTTAGGGATCAGAGATCAGCTCACGCTTTTGAAATATTTGGTCTCTGTGATATGTAAATTACCGACAGATATTCTTGGACAAACTTGCAACACTGGGTTCAGCGAGATTAATCACAACTATGGTGTAATTTAAGATTATGAAATCGTGGAATGTGTGGTGACGTTTATTCTTCTTTGTGCATCAGCTTGCCAAACCTGATTCCAGTTTAAATGTGATCCAACAACTAACCTTTTGAAAAAACATGAGTCCTTCATTGGCTTTAGAACAACCGCAAAACTCCGCTGAGAACCCCTTGAACTTACTCGTGAAAACCAAATCTATTTCATCTGTATCTTCCTTATATTTATTTATTCATATCGGTTTCTGTTTCTTTCTTTTTATAATCGAGATCAAAATAGATTTAGTATACATTGAATGGTATTCAATTATGGTTACGGACACATATTATTCAATTAATAAATAATTAATAGCTAATTATGTTAAATGCCATATACATGTATAATTAATAATTAAACATAAAAGCAAAGATTAAATACCATTCCCTTACTTAATAACTTGATTGATTTGTCATAATAGGAATGATTGAACACTAATAGGAAAATTAGCACACCAATTAGAAATGTATATATTAGTAATCGTGGATTATATAACTTTTTGAGAGAAACCCATTTGAAAAAATCTCTATCCTCTTCGTCTCTTAGTCCTGGAAGTTGGTTTCTTAAAAATTATTGGTCAAAGAAAACAAAACAGTGACCGGATATAGGAACCATTACGACCTACCAGATACTTAACATATATTACAAATTTATCCAAATTGTTTGGTTGCAGTGGTATGTTATCCCACTGTAAATTTCAATAATGTAATGGAAATCACAACCATGTCATTAATATCTTCCATGATTTAAGTCCTGGTTCAGGATTCTCATACTCGCTTCCATGGATCCCGAACTCCAGCAGAGCAGTCATCCAGACCTGCCATTACCCATGGGAAAGAAACTAAGCGAGCGTGGTAGCATCCTGGACTGAGACTACCCAAATCCTCCAGAGACCTTAAAGCTTTCGTTTAGATGAACGGGGCTAGAGAATTTCTCGCAGAAATAATACAAACGATCTGTCCGTTGTTTCACTTGAGATATAAAATTAATACCCAAATTTTTTGTCCCATGGCCTCGATTTCTGGGGACCTAAACGACCGAGTGTCCATTCTGATCAAGAAACGAACTGTGATGATTCCATTTGAGGAACAGAAAAAATACTCATTATAATCTATTGTCAATCTGTAAGTCACATAGGCTCGGATCTTGATCCTTTAACGCTAAACCGGTTATTATTTACTTTTAAATTGGTTTGCTCATTTATTCGTCACACAAACAAAATATTATGTATCGTATTAAATCAATTGAAGCATCAATTAACATAAAAAAATTAAAGAAAACTACAATAACATTAAAGAGTAAATATTCCAATTGGTAGTATATACTCGCAGCCATATACCATGGCATTTGTTTCTATACTATTAGAATATATTTTTTAAATGTTTGGAAAAAACGAAAACAGTTTTGTGCTAACGGAAGATGTTGGTTGCAAAACCTGGAACTTCAAATCGGCTACGTTTATAATTCGTAATTGTCCTTAAAATCCTACCATCATAATTTTTGGCATAAATCATTTGTCAATTTCAAAAATAATTGTTTGTGTCAAAATATTAAAAGTCTATTGGCATTTAAGCACGCTCCAGACCTGGTTTGAGTTACACAATGCTCCCATGGCCTACGTGCATTCCACGAGGAGGCGTTGCGTACAACCCAAAAGGACACCCAAGCCATCGAAAGTATAACATTCCCGCATAATGACACAATAGGTGGATATCCTTTCAGGCAAAACGTTTGTCATATCAACTATCGGCCAGCCGTTAAGGGAGGGTCCTTCTATAATTGCTCTCTGATCGCCTTTCAACTTCCGCAACTCAAGAGGTTTATTTAATGATTTTAAGTACCGAATCCCACCTTATGTTGGACCGCCAAAGGGACTTAAATTAACTTGAATAATTAAGTTTAAAAACTGGTTAAAGATTAAGATATCTTCTTTATTTAAAAAAATGGTTCCAAACGGTGAAACTTTTCGATATGAATTGGAGATCGTTGATTGCAGATTGCACTTGTGTTAGCTGGTAATGAAAGCGTATTACGTCTAGGTATTAGACTCGGGTTGGGATGGTGGAGGAACATAAAACAGAGAAGGCAATAAGAACATTACAACTTCTTGCAAGGGAACTGGTTATGGGGATTGAGGCCAGTTTTACTTTCGAAAGCCTTTCTGCTCATTTACTCGCCTCCCAGACTTGAAAGTGTGCGTATTGTGAAGTCGGTGCAATCTGCCACTCAGATCGAACCAGGAACATTGTGCTTCATTGTCTGTTCATATTTTTACCACCGCGGAATCGCCCATGGATCCGGCTTTTGTCTCGCACCTTCTTGAAAACATCTTGTCGTTTGGGGGTATTGTGAAATCCCAGCTTAGCCAACATTTGTCTAAGTTCGCTTATTGTTCCGCTTTCTGTAACTGGTTCGCTGAGCGATATCATTATTGAGCCCTCCGACCCAGCACAACTTTTATCCATGACATAGGATTTGAAAGGATAGACGCTGAAGTTGAAAGTCAGAATACCTACCAGCGTTGCTGGCATTAAGCAATTCCTAACCTATTTGGCTTTGGCATTGACAGATCAGAGTCATTAAGGGGGTAGATCCACTCATTAATAATACATACATCTATGTGTTTTTCATGCCAGTAGTTGCACATCCCTGATATAAATTATATTCTCCACAAAGATATTTATTTTAAAACAGAAAGCACTTAATCAGCACTTTTGAAATGGAGGAATGTATAATTATTGCTATCAGGGAGTGGGACTGACATAAGACTAAAACTGGCCGGTTTAGTTGAAAACAAACAATACATATTCCTACCAATATTTTCGAGTTCTAGATTTAATAGTATCAGTTTAAATATTTGGCGGGTCATGTAAGGAGGGTATAACTACTGGCAGAAATTTCTTCAAGCTAGTTAAACTTCATCATGTGCATTTAGACCAGTCATGGGCATTGGATGTAGCGTAGAAAGTATGTTCCGATGTGCAGTCAGCAATCATTAATAAACCGTTGGAATAATGAGCTAAAGAAAGACAATGACTGGATAGGTTACGGCCATGCAGCCATAGAAATAGTCGATGGAGAGAAGCAGTTTTCTTTTTAAGGTAAACCAGAGACCTTTTCGTATAGCACCAAAAACCAGCTGGCGTAACTCATCCATAACCATGAGTTATGGATTTATTTCCAGTCTTATTGCCCGAAATATTTTTACCGGTGTGCCTGTCTACCGTTCAACCTGTGGAAAATATTGTCATATTCACAAAAACATAAACATGAGTGTTATTAATTGATTATTTGGTATTACAAAAAATTGTTACTATAACTTTTAGTAGGTCACATTAAACACATCGACGTCCTGATCAACAATATGCAGTTTATATTTTATTTTTAAACTTTAATTAGGAAAGGTCCTTAACATCATGGTCACAACATTAATTCAACCAGTGTTTTTTAGAGACTTGATAATTCACTTGGTAGTTCTATTTGATCCCCTGATGATTTTAAAAATAACACAAATAAGCAATGAAAAAAATGAAGAGTCATTAATGATCTACTTAGCAATGAAAACATTATTAATTTCCTGTTATATTAACAAATTATAGATCTTAATCTCTTTAATAATAAAATTTAACATGTGTTAGGACTTTCGAGGACCCCCATTACAAAAGGCCGTAAATATTCCGAATGTCATAATTATGTGATGCAGACGCATGAACTATTTTTTTTTCCACTTTGATCACTTAACACCCCCCCCCCCAAAAAAAATCATTGTGAAAAGTTAAAATTTTGGAAAGTGTTAGGTGGAAAAAGAAGAAAGGGAGAGTCTGAAAGAGTAAGGTCACCAGGCAGGTTCAAGGGCTCCCGTAGCATCTCCTTGGGCAATCAAAGTAGCTATTTCTTGTACTTCCCGTACCTGCCTTCACCTGACGGTTTTCACCACCAGCTTATTCAAATGTACTATCTCATTATGAGTCAATGAATTTCTTCGCGTGAGAAAGTAATTAGTCAACAGCCTTCTCATGTATCACTTACATTTCATTCTATTGGTTCCGACCAACAGGACACTCGTTAAAGGGAATAAAAGCACAACTCTGAAACATTAATTACAGTAATAATGAACTGACACATGTACTGAAACAAGTATTATTCCATTAAATCTATGCATTCATTTATCCCAGACCTCTACACCTTGCGGTAGACGAGGAACGGATTGATGTAAATTCATTCATATGTATGTTAATTGATAATGGTTTGTGTATTACCTTTGTTATTTCATTCCACTCAATTCAAATTTAAATGAGATACAAATTATACTTATATTTTAAAGCGTTACTTCACCTGATTTTCGTTGTTCATTTCTCTGAAATATTTGTAATTTGCCAGGGAAATGCTTTTGGAAAGAGGAAAATCAATATACGTATAGATGAAATGGATTAGTAACAATTGATAAATGCTTATGACCACTTATATCTTTATCGTTCAAATTAATAATAACTAAGCATTCATACTTAAGTGAGTAACATTTACAAAACAGAACAGGATATTTAACGCCAACGAGGCTAGCATGTACTATATAGTACATTATATAATTATTACTTATGATTATATAATACTTACTACAATACACACGCGTTAATCCCTTTTTTATAATGAATGGTGAGATCTTCCTCCCTAGCCAAGCTACTGTTACTGAAAACTGATTTCCTTTAGTTCATCCGCTATAATATAATATAAATCAATTTAAATATGTATACTTAAAAAAGTACCTAACATCAACTTAAATTGGGAATTCTTAGTTAGCAATGAATTTAGAAATGAGTGGAATGATATGCTTAGTTCTCAGTATGTTGCTGCCTCACACTAGCAACTCGTCCTTCAGGCATACATAGAATGTCGTCATTCACTTGCTGAAAATCTAACATCTTCCATTCATCGGCCAAAGACTATAACACATCGTCTAATTACTTTACAATAGATGCTACTGAAGCACGTTAGCGAATAATAATTAAATACATTTATTTCTTATTTTCACTATTTGGAGTGCACAGATTATGCCAAGACTGTACAATTAGATCTTCTAAAGGTATTTGGGAACTTACTGAGTAGTTCATTAGCCAAAGTTAAGTTTAGTTATTCCAAGTTTTCCGTTTGTTAGTAAGTGAAATATTGTAGATCCAGCACCATTGGGCTTCTGAATAAAGATTGGCCCCGTTCAATAGATTTCTACCGAGAGGTTCATCCTCCTGAAATCGTATCAAATCATCGCTACAATTCGAGAAATTTAAATAAAAATATCTTATTTGTTAAGGTGTCTTGTTCACTGAATATCGTCTTTTCGACAAATAAAAAAAAACAAACATCAAAACTGGATTACGATCGTATTAAACACGCGTTTTAGGTTATTGGCTCTGAAAACTTTGACCACATTTGAACCATTTTTAGAATATCTTTGAATTTTTCTCAGCGTTAGCATATTTAATAAGCCCCAAACCACGGGGAATAGACAACTTTAAATCTTAATTAGTTTCTGAGCTAGGAATTGAAAAATATTAAAGTTTGTTGAAGGTCCCTATTCTAAGAGAATTTGTTCACCTTCTTCTCGTCCTAGTCATTTTAACTAAAAAATTAATCAGCATTTATTTCATATTTTTAGAATATACCTTCAAAGTTTCCGATTAAATCCTTTTTATTATGGCTGTCAGAATATACAGACAGATGAAAAACAATTGACAACCTGACTGGGCTGCAAAAGGTGAATGTGTAGCTCTGATCAATTTCCCATGGCATGTCCAATTAAGTCCCTAGCTTAGTCCCACTGACTTGCTCTAACGTTACAATCAAACTATACTGTTGTTTAGTTCTAATTGTAGTAGCCACCGTAAAGGCGATCTGACTCGAATCTTCTAATTTAACCAGTAAGTCCCGATTAACGGCTCTTATCCTTATCACATTATTTCCTTATCTACTCCATTAAGCAAACCATTGCGGAACGTTTTGAACACTTTCTAACAAGGCGTTATAAATCCCGTGACATGAAAACCAACCGGTTGTGAACCGACCCTGTTGGATAATATAAACGTGGTGTGAATCAGTGAGTTTTAGTCTAAATGTGCCTCTTTCGCACTAATTGGTTATGAAAATCGTCGTGGAAGAGTTTTCTCTTTTTGTACTGTCATGGAATGACCCGTGTTGCTACAAATGCAAATAGCAGTGATTTATTTTATCCGCTGGATATGACAGGTCATCATCCATTGTGTGAAGATATTTGCGCATCAGAAAGCTGATCCAAACAGGCCTGTCACCCACCGTGTCATACAAGGTAGCTGAACATATACGTATAAGAAATGAAATAGTTTGAATTCCGACCAAGCAGAATGACATGCATTAACTCTCACATTTCTATCAAAGAATTGACGCAGGTAAGTCATACCCACCCCACCACCAACTTCTAAACTTAAGTTTCTCATTGGGTAGCTTACTTAATATGAAATTATGCTTTCAAAGTCAAGTGTGATATATTATACAATTAAGGGTTCTAATGAACTTAAACCTAGATCAGAGAATTTATGTTTTTAATTAATTATTGATACCTAACACACACGCACTGCTTTTGCAGTCAACATGGGATGACTTTTATATCCTCTTAATTTCAAAGGAATGAGACACATTTAATTCCACACCTTCATCTATTGGACCTTGAAGTGGAAATTATTGGCAACTAACTAAACATTTGTTGAAATTTGCATATTTTAGAGAATTATTTTGGATTTTCTTTTAGTTTTCGCCTCGGTGGAATATTATCAGGAACTTTATAAAAAATTCCAATTTCAAAATCAAAATAGGGATTGAAGAAAAAATGCGAAAATGAATTGGGATTATAGTCTACTAAAGTTTCAATACAAATTGACTATCCAGAGTTCATGTTTTGCTCGACATCTTATTCAAAATGATAAATATTTATTTTAAATGATCAAGTAATTTATTACTTTTTACCATGTTTTATGGAGTTCATATCGTGCTAGTGCTAGAAGTACTATTTTTATGTAGTCCGGTCTACCCTCGGGCCGGAACAAACGGTGTTAATAAGAGGTTCACACTCAGCTAGACATCAATGTTAATTACCTCGTGACGGTTTGCTTCCAGATGTCTTGCTTCTGTTTTAACAGTCTTGCTTACCCCATGGCCCCTCGAAACATTCGTCCTAAATGCTAAGATACATTTAGTGAATTGCTTAAATTATATCGTGGCTAATGCCGTTGATTAATAGTACATTTTGACGCAGTCTCACCAACATAATACTCGTTTAAAGGTGAGCCTATCAAGTACAATTTCTCACTATAAAGCTCACTTAAATTGAAGAGTAAGTTTTACTCAAAGAAGCTAAGATTATAACGCTCATTATGAGTCAACCATCGTATATGTGAAGCGATGCCTTTCCACAAAACTGTTATGCAAACAGATTGTAGCGGACTAAGGGGCTATCGAGCCCGAGACCTTTCCTCTATACCTGCACCTCTCTAACCAATTGACCCAATTGCTCAACCGCTTAAGTCAGTCTGCAGTGAGAGTGGAAGTTATATTTGCGCGATGCAGCCCTACATATAGAGAAAATGTATCATGACGTGTAAAACTCTGATTCTGTTAAATGTTCCTCAAGTCAGAAGAGTACAAACCATCTGTACTGACTCCTTAAACAATCCTACCTAGCAAAATATGTATTATGTGGTGGGGGGATTTATAGAATAACCAATATAGTCGATACTACATAAAAGGTCTTTCTCAACCCGTCCCAAGTTACAAACTCTCACGCTGTACTACAACGAATATGAATCAACTTTGAGGAACAAATTCGTCAGTGAGCTTCCCTTACCTGCTCATTCTATTGCTTCCACGCCTTCTTTTTCTCTGCACACTATACTAAATAGTCAGAGGTCCAATTTCTTTTGTATCGTATTATTTTCACTATAATTCGCTAAAGAATTGAGTTGTATGGTATGAGATCTCAAAACTATTTGAATACAGCTAAGGTACAAGAACACACTGCAAGTAAGCTACGTTAACAATTTAAAAATTGATATGTGGTTTTAGATGTTCCTTTTTATGGTTTCGTTGGGTTTTTTGTTCAACCAAGAGACATAGAATTTCAAATGGATGTTCATTCATCAACATAACCTGTTGACATTTAAACATCTGCTATAAAACAGAAGGTCGTTAATTAATCAATTTAATCGTGTTCACAGCCCCAATTTTGCGCAGAGGGGTGATATTTTGTAAGGGAGCTTCACGTGGTGCCCAAAAGATAGAGCAAGCCTTTGTTGATTTCTCACCTGTTAGCCCTGAAAATGAAACTGGGGACCAGGGGTCGTTAGTGGTTTTTTTCTCCCTGGCTTTTAGCAAAGGCATTAAGCTTGGTTATTATGGCATGAACGACAGTAGCATGGTTATAGGGGCGAAGCGAGCGTGGAGCGGGTAAATGCTTGTCGGGGCCTTCGCCACGGTCGAGAGCGATGTCCGTTGAGGAAGTGAACTCTCAACACTCGTTGACCGCCTTGTGCCTTGGCCCTCGGCCCGGAACTGAAACCACTTTTAGTCTAACTTCCACCTGCAGCTACCCAGAAGATCCCACTGCCTCTATGAGTTGGGTAACAGTAAGACACTCCCTGCCCACAACTTTCGTTATTGGATCACAAGCCACAATCGGCATGCTACCCTACGTCATGCAATAGTAACTAAATGACCATTAGTAAAGATGCAGACTAGTCTCCTTTTGAGTTAAATTAAACCTTGACTTGTTTTATTTAATACTTAGATCAAAAGAGGTAACTAACAATTTCGCTGTATGCTTTTATACTAACAATTATAAAATCACCTTCCCTTTTTTACATACGGCATACAGGAAATATAACATAAAGCCCACATAGATAAATTGGTAATGATGAAGGAGCGGTTAAAGGAATTAAATGTGTTTATAAACAGGGCACTAAGTTAAAGAGAAAAGTGAGATTGGAGACAAATCGTGAACCTCGATATATTATAAGTTTATTAGCACTTTGGTCTACTCCCCCTCACCTGATCCATCAAACACTACCGCCTGCCCTCGTTACCCTACACCTGCCCCAGTTGAGTTCCTCGCCATAATGTCCTATTGTCTGCCTATCGGATCTGTCGCTGTAATGTTCCTGTTGCATAGCGTCGGAGTTTCTATCGTTCCACGATTACAATAAAACATCACATTATTCAAAATAACTTTACGTAACTGTTACAGTTACTATGTTTTCGTCATTTGTTCATTGTTCGCGAATTGTTTTTAAAAGGTAGAAAAATGTCATGGGGTGCAAAATGTAACAATTGATTTTCTTGTCACTTCAACCGTTCTTTGTTTGTGATGGATGTAACAGAAAACTTGTCTGAAAAACAGTCAGAAAATTTTAAATATCTTTAAATTTATTTTTAAGTCTTTAATATGTCTTTAACTATATGGAAAGTGAGAACTTAAAATCTAAATTAGCTTCGGAATTGTGGATAGAAGAAATCTTAGAAGTTAGTCACGTGTTTTTTTCCCTACTTCTTGTCATTTCTTTTTAGCCAAAATCTAATCAGCGTAATTTGGGGTATTCCATTTGTACCTTTAAAATTTAAAATTGGTTGTTTTGTTTTAAAGCCACTATCGCAGAACATAGGATAAAGGCATACAACAAATAGGCAACGGAAATAACGAATTAACGATCATGCTTAATTGTGCGCTGATGCATACAAAAAATTATGCAATTTTCACAATAAAAAAAAAATTATTATTCCATATATAATTGCCTTCCAAATGAGAGAGGGCCTAACCCAGAGTTTTTCTACCCTTTTGTATAAACCCAACGTGGTCCGTTCTATTTTGTTTTTACTCAACCATTTTGTTGCACCTCTTAATTTAATTTATTGTAACCTTTTAACTGTAATTTTTGTATTTATCTATAAATGCATAACTTAATTAGTGTAACCCAAAACTTAGCTCTTGTCTTTTGTGTCCCGCATGATGTGGATTATTTTCTAGTCGTTCATATAGCTAGATGCTTAGACATTGTGCTGTATAGGACACAGGTAAGTAGATTGAGTTGGACAAGTCCGGTGACCCAGGGACCAAATTATCAATAACAATGAACGTATATTTACTACCGTACGATATTTATTAATGTAATACAAATATATTTATATTATAGCAGAGGTATATTGTAACATTCATGATATTTGAGAATATCATGACCAGCCACCCTCCCACTTTGTCCAGCATCAGCCCTTATGCTCTTAGGAGTGAGGATGAGATAAAGGTCAGTCTTAGCCTGACAGCCAGAGAGCGAACAAGAGCAAGACCCCGACTTGGCGGTATCCAACAGAAGAAGAAGAAGAAGAAGAGATCAACAGTAACGTTGATTGGATTAAACGGAGATCATCGATTGGGTGATATAGATATTGTTTTTTTATTATTATGGATCCATTAAAAAGAGATTGAGCTCAATTTTCATTTTTTTATATAATTAATTAGTAGTAACTATCCTTGTTCAAAAGGAAATGAATATTTTTTTATATAATTTTTGTCAGCACTATTTATAATTATAAGTATTTGTTATAACCATTTTACTTGTATATATTTCACAATTCCCAGTTTCTCAATTTATTAATAACTATAACATTAGCCTTGAGATCGGGCGATTCAATCGGGATAATTTCCTATGTCGAAGACATAAAAACAAGTTGAATTAAAGATCTCATGACGGACCTACCAAATTAGTTAAGGTCAATTGATCTAATAAATTAGGAAAAGAAATGGTAGAAAATGAGGTAGGTTTCAATGGGGGCCGCTCCGGGATTAACTTCAAAAATTCTAAAGAAACCAAAGGAATTGTGAGGTATTGCATGTTAGAATAATAACTAGAACTAACCAATAACAAATTATAGTTTCCTATAATTTTACATTTGTTACACAAATGACGAACACAAACATGTCCGGGTCAGACTCAGGTATACTCTCCAGGGTTGGGTCAAACCCAGCCTCTAAAGGAGACCCCCCAGCCCCCGACCCCGAACCCACGATAAATCATGCCAAGATGTTACAACTAATCCTTGCCCAAATAAACAGTCAATTTAACGCAATTAAAGAAAATAATAAAGAGTTGAGCGGGAAGTTTGATCAATTAAGGGAAGAAATAAAATCGGGAAGATCGGCTAAATTCGAACAAGGTTACACGGATGTAAACGATAAATTAGATAGACAATTACGAATTTGTGAGGAGAGAACACTCCAAGTAAATAATAATGTTAATTCAAAATTAAAAGAAGAAATCATTCTATTGAAAAATACGACAGATCATGAAAAAACAAATTTAACAAAGTCACAACTAGTTGATGCTGATTGTCAGACAGATCTTAGCTTATATTCAATTAAGGATAATGAAGAGAAAATGACTTCATTGGAGGATGAACAGAAGATTGCAGATAACAATGATGAGTGTACCTCACGTCAACATGATCTAATAAAGCTTGACTATGAGAATAATATGAGTTTGTTGGAAAATAAATTTTCAGAGTTAGAAGATACAGCGAATATTAAGAAAGGAGAAGTGATTTCATTGAAAGATCAAATTACAGAGCATCAGCAGACAACCTGCGATAACGTGAAAAATTTAAAAATATTTCAAAATAAAGTTTTGGATATGAAGAAATTGGAATCTCAAATTCCAACTCATCTTGATGAAATTCCTTTTTGCGTGTTCGATTTGAACAACATTAAAATTAATGAATGGAAGGCATTTAAAAATAATTACAGGGATGTTTTTTGTTCGATACAATATGACTTCAAAAAAAAGAAAAAAAAATTATAGTTTTCTTTTATTATTTTCATTATTAAATGAAAATAATACTGATCGGATGACACATAAACTTTAGAAGTTTATACAAACAAAAACAAAACTATTATTAGAAGTATTGACCCTAGTAAAGTCTATGGAATTATCAGCAAGTGAAGCTTTTGCTTTCATTATCACTTAATCTATAAAACAGATCATAAATATTCTTTGAATGCTTAAGTCCATTATAATTAATTTTATAGCAAGGAAATAAAATGAGCTCATACAATTTTATACACGACAACGACCACCCTATCTTTTCGTAACATTTAGAATTTTTTTATAAACACTATCTTTTCACTCAGGTAAAATATTCAAATCACACACACACACTCAACAATTTTTCTCTATTGTTACTAATTACCAGTAGAATTGTCTAGTATTTTAATTAAAAACCAATATGTATTACTAATCACACTCAACCGTCTTTTCAACAAATGTTTTCCAAATCGCGTTATGATCCATAAAACAATGTACCTTCGAACTAATCCATACTAATTAGCATAATAATTTAGTTAAGTAAAAAATTAAAACAACTTGTAAGTACGCTTTTCAAGCAATTTAAAACCTTGCAAAATTTGAACTATTATTACTATAAACTTTGTAAAATTTCAACACCCGTTATAAACAACCAATTCAACAAACCGAACACAGCAACATAATATTGTGGATCCACTTAAAAAAAAAAAAAAAAAAAAAAAATTTTTCATAAATTTTTTTTTTATTTATAAGGGAAGGCAATTGTAACATTCATGATATTTGAGAATATCATGACCAGCCACCCTCCCACTTTGTCCAGCATCAGCCCTTATGCTCTTAGGAGTGGGGATGAGACAAAGGTCAGTCTTAGCCTGACAGCCAGAGAGCGAACAAGAGCAAGACCCCGACTTGGCGGTATCCAACAGAAGAAGAAGAAGAAGAAGAAGAGATCAACAGTAACGTTGATTGGATTAAACGGAGATCATCGATTGGGTGATATAGATATTGTTTTTTTATTATTATGGATCCATTAAAAAGAGATTGAGCTCAATTTTCATTTTTTTATATAATTAATTAGTAGTAACTATCCTTGTTCAAAAGGAAATGAATATTTTTTTATATAATTTTTGTCAGCACTATTTATAATTATAAGTATTTGTTATAACCATTTTACTTGTATATATTTCACAATTCCCAGTTTCTCAATTTATTAATAACTATAACATTAGCCTTGAGATCGGGCGATTCAATCGGGATAATTTCCTATGTCGAAGACATAAAAACAAGTTGAATTAAAGATCTCATGACGGACCTACCAAATTAGTTAAGGTCAATTGATCTAATAAATTAGGAAAAGAAATGGTAGAAAATGAGGTAGGTTTCAATATATAGTAGCCGTAAGTGTGAGTAAGTGTACACTCTCCCTTGGTGCTCGGGAATGAGGAGATATGCAAAGATGAGTTGAGAGAGAGATAGGGGTTAAGAAAGCACATGAAAAGACAGATGGTATCTTAGGGACAGACGTCGGCCTTTGTTTTATGGGCAATTAGCCATAAACAGATCCGTGTCCGAAGCCCCTACTCCGAGTCTGCAGTGCCGATCAACAGTTGTCTTGTACAATAGTCCAGCTAGTTCTCAGCCGAAAACATTACATGAGCTATTGAAATAAAAAGTCCCATTCATGACAAATACACAAGTAGTTGGCTGCCCTGGCTCAATAGGCTTTTATACACCACATCTCCCTCATATTTACTTAAGTTGTAACATGAGTGAAAGTTTTTATGTTCGCAATATAGCAAGTTCCGTCCACCTATACTTTTTTTTTTTTTCTTTCTTTCTTTCATAGTCCCTTTAAATTTACAGATAATTATATATAATTATAGATTCTGAAGTGAATCTATTTACAAATTATTTTTGTATTTCCTGTAGCATCACTACATAATATACAGGTTTTGTTATTTTATAAAAATTATATAATGAATAAACAAGTATAATGATATACATTATACGTGACTGGACTAAACTGACTAATAAAGGTGATGGGGCACCTATTTGATCAACCTTAAAACTAACTTACATACTAATTCTTAACCTAATTTTTCCCCGACAGTCTGTTGCCATCGAAGCGGGAGGGGTAGTAGGGTCATAGTGTTAAACACTGGGTTTGTCAGGTGCTGCAACGAGTCTTAATGCGTCTCCGGTGGATGAACTCACCCACCGAAGGCACACCAAGCAACGGGTGCAGATCAGCGTTCTTTAACCTCTCGAAAGGGGTATGTTGGACCGCTTTTCACATGATCCCATTCTGGAAATGTTGGAGACATTTGGCTGTATTGTCAGTCATTTGGGTAAATAGCGGGGCACCGTACAGCAGGGCTGGCCGGAGAACACATTTATATATCTTTTTTTTTTTTTTTTTCCCTTAGCTCTCAAACTTAAAAAATAGGATGTGGGAAAAATAAAGAAAAATTATTTTGGGCTAATGAGTGCCTTTCACTAAGGGGAGTCCTATTTGAAGGATGTATGAGAAGGATATGGGGTGTGGAATGCCTAAAAAGGCGGATGGAATCAGGAAGGTAGTGAGAGTCTACCAAGGGTTGCGCTTAGGGGCACCTAGGCAATGGATTGTAGTCGGCCAGGCGAAGCCTGGCCCGCCCCGGCAGGGGCCTGAAATGAGTCAGCCTCTCGGTCGGAAGGTCGACCCTGCTTACACAGGTAGATGGGGTCATTGTGGCTTCGGTTGAGTCGGCCGGGAGATCGGCCTCGATCTCTCGGCTGGGTGTAGTTCGTTTAGTGATCGGGTTCAATGACGTCGATCATCCTCCAGGCTTCGGCGGTCCAGCAGTGCTTCCATCTGACGGGCATTGGTGGTGGTTGAAGGTCGGAGAATAGTGGGTTGTGGCTATGTCTGAGTGAGTCAAAAAATTTGATGTGCCTTCTCTTGATAAAATCTTGAATGGTGACATTTATATATCTTTGTGGCAATACATTGATAAGGAACATAACTAGGAAATAATTATTGCGAGAAGCTATATTGTATGATAACGATCATAAAATAAATTCGTTCGATATGAAATTTGAAAGTTAGGTTCTACAATACCTCTAATTAGGCTGATCAGTTTTTAGTTAAAATACAACAACAGGAATAACGTTCAAAAAATTAAACACGAAAAATGTCGGGCCCGTTTCGCAAACTATTAAGATTTGTCTAGTCCCTTCTCAAAAACTATAATATTAAGGGTGGATTAAATATGGCGATGCAAATTCCAAAGATGTTTGTGTGAATATATTTTTAAAAAAATCTTAATCCAATCATAATCTTAATTCAAGAAGAATTTCAAAATCGCGAAAAATACAATAACCCAACTGCACTATTTATGTGTCCTCTGTGTTGTACAAAATATAATCCCATTAGAAAAATAGATGGAAGAAAAATAGAAGACATTATTTAAGGTTGTTTAACAAATGTCTACTCGTATTTAGAATACATTGATGCTTCAAGGGTTTAGTTAATTATGTTCTAAAGCTGAAACATAAAACTGTATTAATAATACTGCCAACCACTATTATATTAAAAATTATTTTTCTCTAAAACGTTTTGTAAAGGTATCAATTTGATGGTTTCAATGTTTTATTTAATAACGTGTAATATTTTATGTGAATTCAGTGCAATCTAATTTCCAAACGTCTAAAAACTATCAATAAAATGTTTCTCAGTTTTATCGTCAAGCCTCTGTTTAAACTGTAGCCATGAAATTTTGCATAGGTTAAGTTGAACTGATCAAACGAAATTTCAGTGGATTTCTGAGCTACTAAATAATTTGTTCTAATGGACACATACTAACACTTTTAGCTCAATTAGTCATAAACAATATGTAACATTAGGGATCTGCGGAGGCCAAAAGATTCAACTAGGTAAAAATGTACAGTTTTTTTTTTATCAATGGATAAACAAGATGATATGGTAAGTATCACGCTCCAGTCCTCAGGCATTTCCACCGTCAAGTGTAGGTCTCCCGAGCCTAAGACTCATCTAAAATGGGCCCATTTTAATTTACAAGTTAAATTACGTTGGTTCATAAACTTTACTGACCATACCCTACATAGGAGGTCGTAGGGGAAAAGGGGAACACCACTTGAATGTGCATTTGAAGTGACATTCTCGCATGAGTCTAGGAGAAACAGCTGAGAGATTTATCAATGAGATGGCCACCATAATGAAACAAACATTATGTATTAAATGTTTGATGTGAAAGCATGCTTTCCTTGTGTCAACCGTCAAGCTGAGTTCCATTTAATTGACCACCAAGACCGACACTCGGGTCGAAGAGGTTAGCATTCTCGGCTGTGTCGTCATACCTGTATTTCACACATGTTGCACACAATCTTTCTAGGTCACCCTTTCACCTAGTTTTGGTTATTGATAAAATAATCAAGGTAATACTCTTTACATCCGATGGGGTCCAGACCATTATTGTTTCAATCGACCAACGGGTTATTTAATGGTCGGCTTCTACTGCGAAGAAATAGTCAACGATAACTGTCTATTTTCCATCTGCTCCAAGAGAATGTTCCTCCTTGAAAAACAAAAGGCAAAGTTTTACTCGCAAAACCTCCATCATACTCGTAAGCAGCGTCATAAGCATTCATTGGGTCCCTTCTGCAAAGTTCGAAACTTCAACTGTCAGTTGTGGTTTATCACACATTTAAGTGTTTTACTAAAACTTATCCAGTGAAAACGATTTCAATGACTTTTTCTAATTAGATCCCAATAAAGCCCCAACTAATACCACATACTATAATTCAATACTTCAAAATATTTAATTTGTTGCCCTCATCAGTAAAAAAGGCAAAACTATTATAATATATTAGGAACCGTTTATTATTTAAATAATAAATACCCTTTTAATTTTAGTATCATCGGAACATCAATATAACTATCATTTCATTAGGTCAAACATGGTTGGGTTAGGTTTGGCAAATGGGTCTTAGTTCTACTATTTTTGTGGTAAATAGTGATGATTTAGTCTGCATTTGACATGCCCTTGTCCTAATAGAGTTAAGCTACATGTATTTACAATTTTTTATATAGCTAGTTTTTCTTTTTGTCACTTTTATAAAGAAACAAAAGAGAATACAAAAAATTAATTAAAACTTTTTGTAATAGATTAACCAAAAAAAGTTTTCATATCGAATTAACAGTCCATTAAATCTTTTTTTCTGTTTCCTACAACTAAAACACAAATTACATATAATTCATGAGGAGGTCATCAAATCAACTTTCCAATTAAAACCATAACCATAAGAAGAACAATGAGACAGAAAGACATATGTCACATGTGTTTAATACACATGTGGCTTCTCATTCTAAAAAAAACTAAATCCTAATATTGTAGGTATTTTGCGTAGATGAAGATCCTGGAAAATAATAAAATGGAAGGTGAATAATGTACTCTTTCTGAGTAGCTAATCGTCGATAGGGGCAAAATTTTACCACTCCAGTCAAATACTTACTCAAGTTCCTGCTTAAATCTTTACCGGCTGCTTTCATTTTAGCTACATCGCTGTAAACCTTCTCACTTTCATTTACTAACGCTCAATTTACATTCCGTCACAACATAATTTTTTCCTTATCTCAGAAGGTCTTTAGAATACTAGAAAGTGCTGGTGCCAAGTGCCTAAGCGGAGTTGAGACTGAAGGTAATTTACACTGAAAGAGCGTGTCAGGTACTGTAAGTACCAAATGTCACAAAGATTGTCACAATGAATGATTACGTAAATATACATGCAATCTGTATTGTGATAAAATTGTAATCTCTTTTATTGAGCAATAAGTAACAATGATCAATTTTCTCATTAATCCTATATTTACAATTATTCATTCACTCGCTCATTCAAACAGCCCAGAGACTTCCCAAATCCACATAGTTGTCACCTCCCTCGCATGCGAAAGAGAAAGCGGAGTCTTGGCGAGTCCCTTACGTTCCACCATCAGCCGGGATTAATTATTGATAATTTTGCGTGATATTAATTGCCAATTTTCAAATAGAATTGGTTGATCTACACTCTGACATTCAACTTACCATAATCCATAGTTTAGCAGAGACAGAACCTTGCTTCACAATTATGCCATCACGTTGTCGATATTTTTGAGTAGCCGTTTTAAAAGATAAAGCACGCAATGAATAAAACTATAACCAAACCATTAGTGTCCCATAAATAATGTCGATCATATCAATAATTTCACGCTGTTGTCTTGCCCTTTACTTTAGACAATAAAAAAAATCATGAATTGAATAAAGTTAGAAGAAAATTTGTTATCAATATATATTCTATATTATTTTTTTCGCTCACCGGCTATTGTTAATGTTAGAGCCTTTTATGTGTAGCAAAAGACACCTGCTCTTCTTTTAAGGAGGCTGGGAGGTGCTAAAAACACCCCTGGTTCAAAGTGTGCTTACTAACCTGGCAATAATAGCGGATCTCCAATCCAGAGCAACAATGGCCCATCAAAAAGATTTAATTATTAATCTTTAATATAGCGAAACGGTGATCGTGAAAACAAAGTGGAAAAATCGCGATAGATAGTTCGACGTTGGCGGAGAAAATTCGTGAGTATCAGCCATCAGTACCCTTAATGGATACCCTCCATTTTGTTTTTTAACAGCTAGCTAATGAATGATTGCCTATATAAATTGTAACGCTGTTTTTTGAATTGAGGAAAATGCATGTTAAAATTGTTCAGGATATTTATTGAATTCTGCTATTTTCGCTAGATTCTGGCACAATCATCACATATATATACCGAATGTCAGAAATATTGTCACAACGAATGATTACGTTAATATAACATAAAAAGTTCCTTTAATCCACCCAGCCATGGAAGGATATACTTTATATATATATGGTTGGATGGATTACCTTTTATATTATATTAACGTGATCGTTCATTGTGGCAATATTTCTGACATTCTATACATGTGGTCCTGGCACGCTCTTTCAGTGTAAATTACCTTGAGCCTTATCAATTCCGCTTGGACACTTGGCACTAACAATTTCTAGTAGGTTCTTGTACCGTCAGGCAAGGAAGACAGCAACGGACTATTAACCTAGCCCTAGTGAGCCGTTAGCCTAGACCTGGACAAGGCCCTTGGAGACTGAACTTCACCTTTAGGGCCTGCTAGAGGTTGGGGCCGTGAACTTTGACCTCTCATCTCTGTCATCTCCAACCCATCGGCATAATTGATCAATTCCTGGCGAGGTTTCTCTTTGAATTAAAGCTAAGCGTTCAGACCTTAGATAGGTTTATATTCTAGAATCCCCGTTATAGTAAGTGGATTTCACTCCACCTTGCTGGGAGAGAAAAGCTCTTTCTTATACGATATGCGTATTGAAAATGTTTCATTCTCTTTCCACGTTTGTTTATGAAGTTAAAATGTTAAGGTTACACTTATTCATTTCAGATCTTAGTTATTTTACCAATCATTACTGCTTAAAATAACTGAAACTGGAAATAGTTGTTTCTAAATCACAATCAAGTGGAACACTACTCATTTTTTTCCCTGATCACATAATTGCCAAACCCAAAAGGAGATGCTCTACTTTGATTCAGGTATGATCGTCTTTCGTGTGTATGGGTGCATGTTGTAAAAATGCTGTCGCCTTATTTTTTTCTTAATAATAAAAGTTAAAATAATTACAAATCGTAAAACCAAAATCAGTAAAATGATCGTATATAATATGGCATCAGACTCTTGTGGTTGATATGGCCAAAATAAAAATATATTGTAAGAATTTTGTAACACAAGTGAAATATTTTCCCCGATCTGAAAATTTAACAGGTGAGGAGATCGTCTTAGTGCGTTGAACATTGACGGACACGTGAGCTATTTTTTAAGCTCTGTGCCGAGAAGGAAAGTAGTGACAATTTATTCCCAAGTCCAATGTCTGAGATATTTTAAGAGTTTTAATCTATAAGTCTGATTCTCCACGACCCCGACCAATGGCTTCCCTGTCATATATCCCAGAGAACGTCGCCTCGTTCCGGTTGGAGAGGAATAGTTATGCACGTATTTTTTCGCAGAAACCAGCCGTAGCAAATGGAATTAAATGCGATTCAACTGGTAGAAAAATGTTGTGCTCACAGTTCGTGCCGGCTTTCACGGGAACAGGCGGCGTTCAGACGTAAGCGGATGTGTCTTTCAGTTTTCATTGTGTTATAAAAACCCGGAGGAGTATTTTCCTAGACTTACGATTCCTCATTACTTCTACACCTGCGAATTATTTATATAATGATTGAACTGTAAACTCAATCCCCTAAATCAATTCCCTGAGTTTTCATCAAACACATTCCCCTAAGTATAGTTGACATAAATTGTAATTTATTCTATAATCTGAATGACCTATAGAAAGAAAACATCTCTATAATAAGTGGAGAAAACAGCAGAGTTTTAAGGAGAAAACAAAGTGTTATTATTAATTATTCTTTGATTACATCTTTGAAGAGTGTGAACTAGCCATGTGTGCAACAGTGGCTGGAGGTTTCATAGGAGCCTTTACTAGGATATCATGGTTTATTTTTTTAAATCAAAATCCTATGATTAAGTGTATCGTTACGGATCAGGTTTTTTTTGACACTTTTAATGAATTTTTGTAATAAAATTCACACACAGCACAAATTATTAATCAAGACATCGATACCGTTAATTTGATACATAACTCAATACGATGTAACAATATTTATTTGTCTATTACGAATTCATCTATCAAAGAACCTTCATTATGTTTCATGGGATTGGTTTTATTTTTAGCAATATCGGATCATTTAATGGTATGACTATGTAAATATCAGCCTTCTAAAAATATGCTTAAAATGCGCGAACACATTATTTGTAATTACAGTTTGAAAAAACAAAGTATAAATTTAATATTTTTAATTAAGACGATGGGATGTTTGATTTGATACCCTTTTCTCCTCTTTTCTGATTATAGATAAATCTTTTCAAGTAATTAATGGATTAACGACATGTTTCATGGAGATGTATGTATTTTTCAATTCTTTTCTGTTTCAAATAGTGGATCATTTATAGTTTGAAAAGAGGACTCATACAGGCTAGAATAAACAGACTGATCCACGGGTGAAATAAATACAGAAAATCCTAAAAAAGAAACAAGCAACAATATTTTTAAAAAATTAAAATTAATATTGTATAATTGTATAGTTGATATGCATTAGAAAGAAATTGGGTTTGATAGTGGCTGTCTGGAGGAGGGGGTGTTTCCGGGAATTTAGTAAGTTCTGAGGGATAACTAGAAGTACGTTTCATGCCTCAACAAGAATTTTTTTCAATGCTATAAAAAAAAAATGTAATTTTCTCAGATCTGCTTACTTTCGTCAGGCTTCTGGGAGAAGGGCTCAACGATATTCGAATGATATATATAGTTTATAAGGTAATAAACTTGGTTCATTAAAAGAGAACAGGTGAAATTCCCTGAATTATCATCACACCTCAGACACCCATAGTGTTTTATAGGTAGTAAATATAATTGGGATAAATAATAAAAAAAAAAATTATTTCTTAAACTATCAGTCACTTAAATTCGTATTTTCAACAACAACAAAAATTATATTGTTATATAATTTTTATTATTATAGCTAATATTGATTGAAGTTTATTTTTGGGAATATCTTTGAATTTTATTTATGTGCTAATTACTTTTTTTCCTAGTACTTTCTGTTATTACAATTCAAATAAAACAACTAAAGTGGGACCATTGCTATATATATATAGATAGATAGATAGGCAGAAAAATGACGATAACCCTTCACACTAGCCAAAGTAGAGGCGCTCCCCCAAGTTATATATCCCACAAGGAAATAACTACTGCAACAGCCCTTAGGTTATATATCCCAGAAGGAAGAAACTACTGCAACAGCCCTGAAGTTATATATCCCACGAGCAAGAAACTACTGCAACAACTCTGAAGTTATATATCCCACAAGCAAGAAACTACTGCAACAACTCTGAAGTTATAAATCCCACAAGCAAGAAACTACTGCAACAACCCTAAAGGTCTATATCCCACAAGGAAGAAACTACTGCAACAACCCTGAAGTTATATATCCCACAAGAAAGCAACTACTGCAACAGCCCTGAAGTTATATATCCCACAAGCAAGAAACTACTGAAACAGACCTGAAGTAAATTTAATCTCTTTATGTGCCTGTGAAATTTGTTATTAAAGAATGCAAATTCATTTTGCTCTGATAAAAAAATAAGGTGACTAGAAATTGTTAGGTATACATTTGAAAAGAAAAGGAAATAATTAGTTTTAAGGGGGTGTAACCCGTAGTAATGATCCAGTGATAATAACGTTAACGTATAATAAAATAGGTTTAATGAAATTACCGTGACACTGGTACACACAGAATCATCACATAAGCAGTAAAAACGTTTCTTTGTATGGATCACTGCTAGGCAAGCACCCAGCAATTGCTCAAGTATCTGTTGTCAGAAAGCCAGCGTCCTTAAATGACCCAACTATACATCAGTTGCTAGGTAACCGGGTTGGAAATATTTTAATGGGGAAATCTATTTGCTCTTTGTTCACTGCCTCTTAACTTATCGAAGAAAAGAGGTACAATGTTCCCAAGTCAGAAATCATTTCCACAATACTTGGGATTAAAGTATCCCGACAGCGATAAAAGAAATACTCGCAATTGTAAAATGATATACAGACGAACCTGCTAATGTATTACAATAAACTATGCAGCGAGCTTTAAATAAGCCCTTAAAAAATATTTAATTTAGATATATTTAATAAAGAATAATTTTTACATAATTTATAAGCTTTTAAGGGCGAATTATCGTTATAAACGTTAAATAATAGAACTTATTCTAAAAATTAAGTGTTCAAGAAGACTGGCTCATGTTTTTTTACATGAAAAACTACAAGTGAATGGCTACCATAGATACTATCAGGCTTGCCTAATTTGAGCAGTTTTGTCGTGAACCCGACAAAAATAAAAATAATGAAGTCGAAATGTTAAGCTAAAGCTGTCGGGAGAATGGACATTGACAAAAGTGTTGAGGGTCTGGCATTTCGGCGCCTGCAAGGAAGCCGTTCCGATCATCTGCTCTAATTAGATATACACAAACGGGAGGAAAATGGCAAATATAAATACAAGAAGCATCCTTTTGATTTATTTCCATGCCCAGTTTACCAATAATTTACATTTACATAACATCCTAAGCCAAACAGTTTGTACTCGCATATTTTAAAGCATGTCAACCACAAGGGTCGTCGACGAATATATTTTAAATAATATTATACTCAAAAGTGAGCATAAAGACTAGGTGTTTTTAGAATATTAGCCATCCCAAGTTGCACTACTTTAAATTGGCTAAATTCTCTTATTTCCCTGTTTATCAGATTTTTTTTCTAAACAGAAACAATTTAAACACAGCAATTCAAAAATACAAAACAAGCTGAGATAAAAGTGAAACAATGATCAAATATAACCGAGGAAATAAGCCTGAGTGCTTAAATAACTTTTCAATAAGTAGCTCTTGATGAAGAAGGAACCTTGATACTAAATCCATCTCAAGGGCAATACTTCAATGATAACAAAAAGAAATTTGATAAAAAAATTCAAGCAAAACACTTCTTTAAAAGTCGGATTCAAAGAAAACTACGTTTTAATAATGCACACCTGGTTTTTATATGCATGTCCAAATTTTAAGGCTAATATGCATTTCATCAGTTGAACCTGATTAAAACAAAGAGAGAGGCATCAAAACAAATATTCTAAATCATTTTCTTTTAATGAAATTTCAGCATTTAGATTGTAGCAATTCTTGAATAATATATTTTTATCAAATGAGGAAAATAATGGGGTGGTCAATGCTCCTAGTAACAACTAGTAAATAACTAACGTTTATAAATGTGTATATACATATATATATATAATTAATTAATATATATATATATATATATATATATATATTATATATATATTATTAATATATTAATATTAATAATATTAATATTAAATTAATATATTTATATTATTATATATATATGTATTTGAAGATGCATAATTTTGAAGCTATTTTTCCATACAACTACGTCTCTCCTGAAAAGTTTATCAACAGTTTTATGTACGATATGCAATCGTGATACAATTAAAAAAGTACCAATACGCAGGATCAGTAGCATAGCCATGCTATTTTGGTATCAATGATTATTTCACCACATTCTAAGATTATACTGAGACCATTAAAGGAATTTTATTTAGCTTTAAATAAATCAAAGGGTATATTTGTCTAAAATATTACAAATACTTTATATATATATATATATATATATATATATATATATATATATATATATATATATATATATATATATATATATATATATATGTATGTAGTAAATATAGTAAAGATTTATCTTAATAAGTAGTATTTTATAGAATCGTTAAAATTATCTGTACGAATGACAGTTGTAATTAGTTTAAAAATCGTTTATTGAAATAAAATATTAGAATCTATTCTATTGGGTGATAACTGAAAGTGAAAAAGGCCCCATTCATACCGTATTTACAGTTATTCATTCACTTATTTAGTTATACAATATTGACAAACATTTACTATCCAAAGAGCACCTAACCTGCTCGATGAAGTAGAGGGAGAGTCTAAGCAGGGAGAGCAGTCACGGTACTGGATACAAACGAGTGGGAGCTGATCAAGATCGTGAGAGCCACAGATGCTCAGGTCACGTTTGGTGAGTCATTGCTGAAATTCCAACAACTATATATTTGCAAGAATTCACGAGGACATGCCCACTTTAATTGTTGTACAGGATTGTACTGACGAGTTGAGCTGGATAATCACCTTCACAAATGAAATAATAAGATATATTATATGAACCATAATGAGATCGCTATGAAAGGTTCTCTTGCTGAAATACTTAATTAATCGTGTTAATTATTTTTTTCAGGACATTTTGATCAGGGTCAAATTCAAGGAAATGGATTAGTAGAAAATATTTAAAATTAGATGACCCTTGCATCAGTAACTTTGGCGTTTTTATTACTGTTATTTAATGATTTGATTTTATTTATAATGACTATGTTTTCACACAAATACTTTAGGGACAAACTTGATAAATATTGTTAAATGATTGGGAGAAAAACTACGCTATATTGACCAAAAATACTTTATTTTATTCGTTTAACCATCTGGGTCACTGAAAATTTCTTTTTCGACATATAAAAACATTTAAAACTAATCAGTATATTTCAAGCTTTTGTCAATAATACTTTGGAATATCAGATTGATTTAATAATTTTTACGATGGCTATAAAAGAACACACATACATAAGATACAAAGAAGCTGGCAACGGTTATGATGAATAGCAGATCATGCTTAATTCTGCTGAGAATTTCAGCTAATATTTTCGAGAGTTACATAAAAAAAATTGTAATTTTCATAATAAAAAAAAATTGGTGATATAATTAAAAAAAAATTGGTGATATAATTAAATTTTCCATATTTAATTGCCATAAAGTTCATTTCAAATGTGAGTCCTTTAGCCAAAGCTTTTACAGTAAATTCTTTTATCTAGATGAATGCTTAAACGCCACACTGCATTGGACATAGAAAAAGAGATCCGAGTTAAAAAGATAAAACGATGAACTGATGGACATATTATCAGACGAAGGGTAAATAGAAAATTTTAAATGAATGTAAATTTACTACCATACGATATTTCCTAAAATGTGATACAAATATTTTTTCATGTTTTATATTATAGCTTTATTGCCGTAGAATAACATAAACTGTATCAATCGAATGAGGCAATAGTATAATTGTTGACTGTTTTAAAAAATTATTCAACTGATCCTAGATTTTCACATTATTTCACTTTTCCCACCCCACTTTCTATTTTGTCTATGAGAGGATCTCAGATTAATTAGTGCAGTAGTTCAAAGAATCTTTCCACTTACCTGATCCCATCTTCTATAACCGTTATACTGGTCGTCGTCGATAGAATTACCAGTAACTATCCTTGAAAGTTGTTTTATTATTTAAAAATACTATTTTTACTTATTAATATACATACTTTGAATTAAATTACTTTTTATATACTTTGAAATATATATAAACAAAATAAAGGCCCTACAATATATAAAACACTCTTAGAAAGAATGTTGAGAGATAGGTTTATACACATACCAGTCATTGTGATTTCCTGATGCGGACTAGAAACATTAAATTTTGCATGGAGTGGAGTTTTTCGTGCATGAGTTTACAACATTAAGTAATTCACCCCCCCCCCCCCATCAGAATCATCAATCGGGAGGGATTAACGAAACAAATACTTTTATTTGTTCGAACACGATTTTCTCTGAAAATTGGTTAAAAAAATGTAAAAACCATTAAAAACATAAAATAATAACCTATTAAATCACGTGAGACGATGTTAAACACGTGTTTCTATCGTTTTTGCTCAATACCTTTTCCATTGAACTATCACATTACGTTATCGGTTTTAAAGTGTTCCTGACTACAGAGAGAAAATTAGCACTTCGCATCTTATATATTCTAAGCTTTGAGCATATGGTTGAGAGACCATAGAAAATTCACGTAGGTAAGGACCAACTTTTTTCATGTTGATTTCTTCAAAGCACACATTCCGTAATTAGTTCTCAACTAAAGCATAAACAGCATAACCCTGTTTTTTTTTCTTTAATACACCTTAATTATTTCAGATCGGTAGTATTATTTTTAAGACAATCATACAAGACACACACAGACGAAATAATATCAGAAGCCAATCAAGAATGCATTTTTAAAATAAATGATTTACAAAGTACATATTTTATTATTTCATTTGGCTGTTATTTAGCAGTCCCTTATTAATAAACTTTTTTTTTTCAGGTTCCACAAAATGAGAGTATTAAGTGCTGCCAGTGTTCTGGTGACACTGGTATTTTGCACAGCTGAAGACATTGTGCCCCGGTGGAGTAAGCCAGATGATGATAGAAGTCAAGGAGAATGGGTGCCATTAAAAAGTGATCGAATTAGCCAGCAACCAATAAGAATTCCAAGTGCCATTACCCCTTCACGTCAAAATCATGAGCGTGCATTTCCTCAACAAAGCCCAGCTAATCAGTATGTTGAAGATTATCCAAAACAACAATCGTTGGCTTCACATACAGCACCGCAAAGAATAGCATATCCTCAGGATGTAGGACAACAGCAGTTTTCGCAGGCACAACTGCAACAACTACCACCACAATTGCCAACACAACTACAACCACAATTACAACAACAACTTGATTCTCAGCAATTACTTGCACAGTTTTTAAATCAACAAATTCAGCAAGCCAGTCTGCCGATTTATAACAGGGCCATATTGCAAAAACAACCGGTGGAAAATCAACATTTTTTCACTCAACCAAACCAATTTAGTGGAGCTCCAGTATACAATCAAGGACAAATACTTCAAAATGAACAGTATACAGAAAGTAATGAAAGAGAAACAAACGGAAAAGTTTTAAACAATGAGAATGCTGTAAGACAAGGTATTCCAGATGGCTCTTATGAAAAAGGACCAAAAACGTATATTGGTGAACCTTTCACCAGTAATTTTTCATCCGCAGAAGATTCAAATCAGAAAGAAGAAGTTCAAATCCTCTACGTACCTGTCGAAATGTTGAAACACCAAGAACAAAATGGTAGATCTAAATCACTGAGAAGACCACAACAAAATCAACAGATGTCTAAAGAATTATACAATCCCGAGCAGAGATTACAGACCCCAGATCCCAAACCTCAAATAAATCAAAAAGAATCAAGAAAATTTAGACATCCTATACAACCACTAAAGGAACAAGTTCCGGCCTACCACTTAAAGCAGCCTATGGCACAAGGCTCGATACTGTATCCCAATCCTGAAACAATTAATGAAGAAATTAAAGGGGCAAAACCATTAGCTCCCAATCAAGATTACGTAAACCATAAACCACACCCAAATGCAAGAGAGGAATATATTCAAAAGTATGAGCCTAGCAATAGTAAGATAGCTTCCTCTATTCCAGGAAGAAGTGGGAGCAAAGAGCAGAATGTTGATGAAAGCACTATTAAAGATGAAATATCTGATTACAGGCATACAGGTCAAGATAGAAACACTCGTAAAGACTACATAAATCAACCAGAACCATCATTGCCACCACCCAATCAACCACCTCTATCTGTATTCATGGAAAAAACAGCAAGTAGCAGAGTTGGGGATCTTATTGGTTTGCTAAGAGGATCGAAAACCATACCTGTTTTAGATTCTATTGGTCCTGATTCTCCACAGGTTTTTGTTGGTCCTTCAAACTTACATACCCCTTCCGGATATATTAAGTATGAATTGCCGTATTTATCATCCCTGGATAATTATCAAACTGGTAACAAATTATCCCAAGTGCCATTTTTCGTAGCTCCATTAAATTTCCAGCCTCCACCAGGTTTTGCTAAAATACCATTCCCTCCTCCTCATATTGGTTCTGTTGTTTTGTCTAATATAACCCAACAATCTCTACCTGTTGACCAACAACCAATTCCTAAATCTAATTCTGACCTTCGCCCATCGAATTATAATAAAGAGGCATTCACAATCCCCGCCGACATATCCTCTATTAGTCCTCAGCTTCCGTCATTAATAAATTCTTTACAAGAAGAGGAATATTCTAGTACATCATCTACAGAAGCATTGCCCGAGACAACTGAAGCAACACCATTAAAACAAAGGAGACCTGGGAGCAATTCTAGAAGATTTAACAGTAGAGGATCACAAAGAGGATCAGTTTCTTATTCTTCAACGACAAAAAGGCCAGTTTCAAGACAAAGAAGACCAGTGAGTAGAAATCCAAATCATAGGGTTAATCATTACACTGACGTTGCGACAAATGTTCCTGAAACACCGGCCGAAAACCACTACGATACTGATCCAAATTATTTCCATTACAAATCGAACAAAGATGCCTCAGAATCAGCAGAAAAAGTTGTATCAGAACAAAAATTAAGGGAATCGCCACAATTAACTGATGATGACCGACATCATTCGGGTGTGCAATACACAAGTAATATTGAAAATATCAAGCAAGAAGAAACTTCAAGAGAAACTAGTAATCCTAGTTTCAATAATCAAAGTCCTCCTTATAGTTCTAAATTCTCTAATGATGACACAGTACCTACAACTCCTGATAGAACCCCGAGCAGTGCATATTATTCTTCAGAAGCTATAAATAAGAACCTAGCCCATTCAAGTTCTCCACAATACCATAACACTCCATCCTCAGGAGAAACATACGATGAATATCAAACGACCAACTATAATGACAAGATTACTAGAAATAATCTAACACCAACAGACAAGCAATTTCCAGTGGTTAGTACTACTAGGAAATATGATGAACCTACCGCATATCATCAAGGAGCACATAGTCCTTCAACTCACTCAGAAGAGAGTCCAATAAACAGTGAATATGAAGATGTTAATTACCGGAAACGAATTAGGGATAATATTAGCAAGTCGCCTGAACAGCATTACAGCTATAGACAAAAAGAGCAAAAAATAGAATCACCTCATGGTCTACAAGATGCAGATTATTCAAGAGAGGTAATGAATAAAGATAAAATAAATTTGCAGGGAAACGCTAGAGAACAACAACAGCATCCAATAGAAGATACCAAACATTTCTATTCTCCTTACAGTGGCTATAGTAATGAAGAACAAAGCACAACACCTTTTATTCAGAAACCAGGCTATGAAACCTTGAGTCAAGAATCATTGGAAGCATACAGAGATCACCAATTACCAGATAAACAATCCGACACAGTAGAAAAAAAGCACAATTACCAGGATTCTCCTCAAACTACTGGCAAGCACGAAGACTACAATGGACGGCCGCTCTATGATTCAAATGTATCTGAACCTCAAAAACCTACGACAGAGAGAACGTTTCCAACAAGGTCACGTTCTAGAGGCAGAGGTAGACCTTATCACCAATATAAGCAAACCTCCACAGAGTCTTCAGTGAACAGTAATGAAAATTCAGATGAAATCAGTCATTACACAAAGCCAGATGTGACCACATCTCCTGGAAGAAGGTATTCTCACAGTAGAGCCCATAGACGACCTTTAAGGCCTACAGCAGGTACGACAACGTCTACCACAACAAACCCTCCTCCAGGGACAAAATATTTAATTCGAACAAGGAGACCAACAGTCCAACAAACCAAACTCCAAACAGGACGGGGCCGCATTCGTAGACCGACCACACCAACCACAACCGTTCCAACAACAACGACTGAACATCTACAAACACTACCAGTATTATGGCAACAGCCTCATAGATTAAACCCAAGTCAAAATGGTTATAGAATGAAGGAAGGTATAAAGCAAACACAATCATTAGATTCTTCAGAATATATTGAGGAAACGCCTCAATACAGTGATGAAAGATTAAATGACAAGTCAACATATGAGCCACAAAACGAAAGTAGTCCGGATGTAAGTCAAGCAAATCTGAAGCAGTACTCTGAAACAGACGCAATGCGAAGAGCGCCCAATTATTCATATGAAACCCAAGAAGAACCTTTCCCAGCACAAAAACAATTCCGAACAACACCACCACCTTATTACTCTGATGAATATGAAACTACACCAAAGACTCTCTATTCAAGAAACTACCAAACAACACAAAAGAAACAGTACTATAGAGAATATGAAACAACACAAAAGCCACAATACTCTAAAGACTATGAAACAACACAAAAGACGTATTATCCTAGAGACTATGAAGCAACACAAAAGCCACAATACTCTAAAGAATATGAAACGACACAAAAGACGTATTATCCTAGAGATTATGAAGCAGCACAAAAAGTACACCATTCGAGGGATTATGAGACCACACAGAAACCTCATTACCCTAGAGACTATGAGACAACACAAAAAACTAAATACTATAGAGATTTTGAGACAACACAAAAACCGCAGTATTCCAGGGAATATGAAACAACTCAAAAGCCACAATATTCTAGAGACTACGAAACAACTCTAAAACCTCAATACTACAAGGAATATGAAACTACCCCAAAACCTCAATATTACAGAGAATATGAAACAACACAAAATCCTTCACATTTTCGAGGCCATGATTCTAATGCAAGTCCAAAATTTTATAACGACTACGATACTACAAAGAAACCAATTTATACTGATGAATATGAAACAACAGAGAAACCTAAAAGCTTCAAAGGGACCAATTATTACGATACAACTAAAAAAACATTAAGTTATGAAGACTATGAAACGACCCCTAGGCCGTATGTTTTAGACGTTGATGCTAATCAAAAACAATCATACGGGCACAGTTCTCGACAATCTCCAAGAAATAGTAGTCAGAGAAAAAAAGCACCAATTACACCTAGTAGGAACGATTCTACCAAGCAGGCAAAAGATGTACGCGGGGAAGCTCCTGTCAAAAACTCAGATGCTGACTATTGGAACCAAGCTGTAACAATTCAACAAAGTCAAAGTTATGTATTTAATCCAGACGAAACATACTCAGATGAAAGGCAAACAAATTCTCCAAGAGATTCAAAATATGAATCTTCACAAAATGATTATGAAGATTATTACACACAAGAAAGTGAACAACAGTATTCATCCGATCAAGCTCCATTCCCGTCAAACGAACAGCGAATCACCTATACACAAATAAAGGCAAATGAATATAGTGGTAAAGCCAGTCAATATCCAAGTAAAGATGACAGGCGTAATGTCGATAGTGCACAGCTTGAAAAAGAAACTGGCTCTAATAAAACCCATTTCACCCTACAATCAAACTTCAACAAAACTGGAGAATCCCCAAATGAAAAACAGGAGCACGAGGCTATCACTGGCTTGTCAGTGGCAGCTCAATCAGAGGAAATTACGCCAAGTTCAAAAGGAGCACAGGTAATTTTTAATGCCATAAGCTTAAAATAATTTATATCTTATTACATAAAAATCAAATATTGGGTTGTTGACATAGAACACAATTTGTTCTTAAAGACACTGTGATCGAGATTAAGTCTGAGTAAGATCTATCTAAAAAAGTTTACTTATTTCATGTAGTATTACGATCCGTTAAATATTTTCTTATAGCTTACCTTATCTTGTTACATAAGATATATTTCCCAGCAATATTAGATTAAATTTCATTTTAAGTTTAAACCCCAAAACATGCTCCTGGTTAAATTGTGTTTATTATATCCTGTACTTCGCACCATACTTAAATCAAAATCCTTCTCACCCCATCGTGTTTTATTTGATATTGTAGTACGAGTAATTTCAACATTTAAATTTTTCATCATCATATACACACGTATTCATAATTTTTTGTGGATTTCCCATATTTAACAATAAATTAAAAAGTGGTTCTTGGTTTAAAATTTTAACATCATAAGTATAATTAAAGTTTAATGTCTCAGGTGATATAAATAATTGTCCATTTAAAGTTTTAATACCAAATGATCTTAGTAGATTTTTTTGGTTAGTTTAATAATGAAAATATATCAAAATTTTTGTAGCCAAGATGTTAGCTCTAAGCCTTTTAGACGTCAAGTGGCTAGGCTATTTGTTGTATTTGCAAGTTTGGGAAGGGTTTCCCCATAATGTGTTTATTATTTTTCCCATTTGTTTAACTTATCCGTGTTGAGAAAATCTAGCGTTATCACACCCTGAATACGGCATATAATTATTGTACATCACTTTTTTCTGTTCAGTTTATCTTAAGTTTTTGTTGTTTTTTTTCATTATTTTTTAAGATTTTTCTTTTGCTGTGTTGATTACTTCCTCTTTATTTCCATTCACTTCTTCGTTTCCCAGTGATATGGCTTATATATAGTCTAATTATTGCTTACGGTCTTTTTCGTTTAGGGAGATGTTATTAAGTCTGTCAACAATGTACTTCCTTAGTCTCCATCCTGTAGTGAATTGTGTATTCACATTTATATCGTTTATATATTCAGTCCATAAATATTTCTGTTAACACAGTAGAAATTAATTTTGTTGCAAGCATATCTATTCAGAAATCATTTCACGACTCGCTGTATTTCACCACCAACCCTCCCCCCACCAATTTCCTCTTAATACCTTTCCTGCCGTATTTCTCCCCACTACCTCAATTCTTAGTTTCTGTCCATACCGATAGCTTCATCGCAACTCCTTCCCTCCACCCCAATTAACACCACCAGTAATTTCTTCCAAGGGGATTTTTTTCTCGTACATTTCTCCTTTGGACCTCATTTCCTCAATTATGAAATCGAGAACCATCTCGGAAGGTCCAGATGGCATTCCCGTAAAATTCTTAAAGCTCTACCACTTACTATTCCTCTCCTATTGCATCACATTAATAATTTTTCTCTTCAAAACTCAACATTTCCTTGTTCCTGCAAAAGACCAAATGTTCTACTATTAAATAAAGTTTCTGACTCCACGCCCCCCAAATACTTCTCTCTAACCATTCCAAACCCCTTAACAGACTAGTTCAATCCCACATTTTCTTATTTCTATAAACACGGTCAAATCTCCTCCAATCCGGATTCCGGCCAAGATTTTCCACCCAATTTTCTCTTACCAAAATCACGCAAAACCTAGAACCCGCCATTGACTAACAACACATTTCTATCTTTATCCTCTTAGACTTTACCGATTTGACACCCTTGATCACTCCACCCTTCTACCGACACTTGAATAGATATCGTTATCTTACAGTGTCGTCACCTGGTTTAAATCATTCGTCTCTAATCGCTCCCAAGTTCTACTCATCTACGATCAATCATCATCCCAACCCTTTTCATTATCTTCCGGTGTAGCTCAGGGTTCATCAATTTCACACCATACTTTTTTTGTCTATATCAGTGATCTCCATACATTCTCTATCAATCACTCCCCATTCCACTTATATGTTGACGACACCCACACTTACCTATTCTTCCCTCTTAGTCCGCTCCAATCCACCTCCCTATTTATTCAGGAAGGTCTGGACCACATTGGAGCCGAGTCAACGCTCCATAATGTGAAGAAATCCAAGGTAACTATTATTGGTTCACGTCCCCTCCTCAAAATCCTAAATGATATTACCACCTTCACCATCGATGCTCAACCTATCCGATTCTTCAGATCAGTCAAAAATCTAGGTTTGGTCAAACTATATCCTAGAAAGACCACAATTCCCGAATCACCCACTGATCCTGCTCCTTCCTTAAGCTGCTCAATCTATCCCAACATCTCCTCCCATTACAGACACACCAACTCCTAATTTCCTCTCTTGTCTTTCCCCATTTCGACTAAGGTGTGGTATATGATGGCCTCTCTCTGGGGATCTCGTGCCTCATGAAGCCAGACGGCAGATAAATCGTTTTCTTAGCTTCATCCTAGGAATCATCCTCCGATAAAATTTTGTTGCACTGCTCCTGGTGGGGATGGCTGTTCCCTTCCACCCGTCGCAATACTTCCTTGGATCCCTCCTCTTCAGCACTATCACGTCTAAAAAGGCTCTTTACCTTCACGAGCTCCTCCAATTCATAAAGGGATCAAATTCCGTAATTATAGATCCCGCTTTTCCGACCTGTATTTCCCTTCTCACAAATCTGCGTCTTTGACCGTTCTTTTCTTATTCGTGGGAACTTTATTCCCATCGATATTCGTCGTTCATCAACTCTCCTAATCATTAAATCTACCCGTTACCAGTTCTTTATCTCCCTCCAATCTAACTATTCATTATTATTATTATTATTATTATGTTCCTTTAATTATTTGTCATTCATCCCAGCAACCTTCTTTCCCCCCCTTGTGATAATTTCTGTGTTTTATTTTATTTAACTCTCTATTCACTTTTTTCTTTGTTAAAATCTCTTGCAGTTGATTCTAGTCATCTCATATGTAAGTAGCGCCTTTATTAATTAGTTATAACTCTGTGTAATCTTATGTATTTCTTCTTTTATTTTTTTTGTTAGCTTCTATTTTGTAGCTTGTTCACACTTCTATTTTTTTCTGCTTCTTATTCTTAGGGGCCAATCTCACAGAATTAAGTGTTTTTTTCCATTTCATTTAATCTAGGTTAATTTCATTCGAGTTCGTCTATAATTATAAAATTAGGCTTTTTAGTTATTAAGTTTTGTCTCGTTAGATCGCGTACTTCTTCTAAAGAGACCAACGTACCCTTTGGCGGGATTTCTTTTAAGCGGTTTATAACTTCTAATGAATTATTTTAGGAATAGGTAACATTGAAAAACATCAAATAATACCCTGTGGAAATTGGAATTCTTATTTCATTAAAGTACACGCCACAACCGGCATCTGTTTTGAATAAATTCAATCAAAATCACGAAACAAGTAATTTAGTGACCTACTTAAAATTCTTTCATTATAAACAATAATGAATGGTCTCGGGTGTACCATGTTTAAGCTATCATTATATTAATGTGTCTAGTATATATTGCTGATTTATTTATGATGCTTATAGTAATAAAAAAATTAAAATTTAATTATTTTCAAGTTCTAAATATCATTTATATTTTTATAGGGAAATAAACGAAAAGGAACCTGGGTCCGAAGGAGAATAAAGAAGCCGAAAGATCTTTTTGAAACAGCCGAATCTCAATACAGTGCTGTGAGAGAAAACGCATTAATCACGGACATAAGCCCAAACAAACAGCAGATCGAGAACCATACAAAAGATAAATTTAACGGAAAGCATAAAGAGACAATTGACCAGGATAATAGGACAAGTGTAATAGATTTAAATGACAAGAGCTTAGCTACAAATAATAGCAAGAGCATTAGTTCCAATTCATCGCTACAGATAGAAAAGGAAAGAAAAGATTCGCTTCTTTCAAAAGAAACAACGGCCGAGATAACGACAATGAAGGATGACGAACTGAACACATACGAAACACCCACAGTCACTACACCATCCTGGGACCCCGAAAATTCATCGGAACCTTACCGAACTTCAACAACAACGGAAATATCTCTTGAGACTGAAATATGCTACAAAGGACAATGTATAAAGACGAAAAGAACAAAAGAAGATGGGAATACGGTTTCAAACCCAACTATTGAACCCTGAATTACGAAGCAGCGAAGAATCAACTAAACGACAGAATCAGATAGTTGATCCAATGCGAGGATAAATGAAAAATAATAAAAGACTTGTGCAAATTAAAATTTAATAAATTCCTAAATATTATTTTAAGGGACATTTAGGGAGTATGATAGTATAGTGAAGGAATTTAGTCAAGTCCTGGAATAGCCTTGTGATTAGAGGCAATTATTTATTTTAGAAGGCACACTAAATAATTGTGACATCTTCGAAAATCCTCATGTTTATTTAAGTTACGGACAATTGTATATTATAAAATATGTTATTATTTATTAATAAATATTAGAATTTGTTTTTAAAATTTTTTTTTGTCATTTCAAACCTTTGCTTTGTATATGTTTATATGTCCTGAAAATCTAACATTTTCATCCATCAAAAAAAAACATTGTTTGTTAAACTTTCAATTTTGTAATATTAGAAGTATATAGGTCGCATAAATGATCAAAACAGAGATAATGGATACTTCTTACTCATTAAATTAATTGTAATAAATAATTGTTAGATTATTTAAACTTGGGTATGATATTAAATGAGTTCAAAGTATGCTGCAAATAAGCAAGGTACACTTGCTTGCCCTTGACACTAAGTAACGCTTGATAATAGCTGAGTGTATATTGCACACATCACTTTACTAATGTTCATCATGGCTATTGTCTCATTATAGAAATTTGGTTTCCATAGTATATTAATTACTATTAGCTACGAATATTTATAATATTTAGAGATAAACGAGCTAGTCTTCAAAAATGTTTTTTTTTTGTTTTTTGCAGCATTTTAATAAAAATATATTATTGGATTGCTACTTATTATAAATAAAACCAAATACAATAAGTTATGATATTTTCTAAATAATAGATAACTGTCGGGCTCAGATAACTGAGTATCCCCAAAGTGGTGAGGAGACACCCGCCGCGGGCTAGGGTCGCTACAACCTCTTAGCCGCCGTCTGGCGAGCGCCCAGAAAGAGATAAGGCGGGCGGACCCGTGGTCTTTCACCCTGGCTCCGACCTAGTCGGCGGGCAGCTTTAATTCGCTTTGATCTGACTCCATAAGATCTTTAGAAGGTGTGTGCCCCGACAAAGCACTATGTTTAGGAGAAGAGGTACAGGGTAGGTTTATAGGTAGTTTATGTGGTCTTGGAGTGACCACGAATTCACACTCGGTATCTAAGGGTAGGCGAAAACCGTCCGGATCCCAAAGGCGAGTGTGAACCGGAGAGAAGCAGACTGGATTGCCGTGGGAAACGCTACTAGGTAAAAGTTGTAGGGCCACGGCAACCGTCGTCCGCGAGGGAGAGGTCCCTCCCAACGAGGTGCTAGTTTTAGCGAGACGAAGGCAGAGATTCCCACTAGGAAGGTGTGGGGTCTAACAACGCCGGACTAAAACATAGCGAGGTTAGGAGAGAAAGATGCAGAGGTAGTTGAATGAAAGACCATGGTTTGAGTAGAGCAAAAGCGCCAGTGCAGAGAAAGAGGAGAGAGTAGTGTTCCAAGTAACGGTCCGGTTTTAGGTTTTTTTCAAACTCTTTATTATTTACAATGAACAAAAAATTATTGGATTACAATTAGCTCCTCGTACTGCATACGCAGATCCATTCGAAGGAGTGCCTAAATATGATACATTTCAATTTGTAGTAAAAAAGTCAAAAAACACATATACAACACTAGGTGATGAGGCTCACCTTCTGCTTTGGTCCGGTTCGTTGTGCTAATATTTTTTTTCTTTCAAAACCTCTTTATTGATAATATATATACAATGACAAAAATAAATAAATAAATTTAGAATTACAGCTGTCTCCTCGTGCTGCATTTGCAGATGCATTCGAAGGAGTGCATAAAATATAATACTTTCTGATTGTTGTTAATCTGCTAATTCTCTCTGGTGCCGGGGCTTATATAGGAGGCCAGCCAGTAGGGTGGGGATAAGTCCCCACCTACGGCTGTTTCCCCCACTAGTTCAGTTCCTCCCCCCAATCTCACTTACATCATAACCTTTATTAAACATAATAAAAAATAGATACATATTTTCTGATATTCATTTGATGACATAGATACAAGGTCTGGTAAGAGAAGAGGGGAACTTATAATTATTCATAATTAAGAGGTGGCCACAACAATAACTTTTCACAGCTTTTGATAAAAAAACGTGAATAAAAAAAATTATTGGAATCACGTCATCAATTATTTGATACAATTAGCTACTATGGATGATTTTTTTAATTACCAACTAGTTATTGAAACTGTCATTATTTATGTATTTCAAATTTAGAGAGGTTGCATTTGGGAGTGTATATTTTTAACACCCGGTGGAACTCCCAAGTAAAATTTAATACCTTTACATCAAACAGGGGCCGCTAAAAATATGCAACAGTTTTTACAAAATTAACACTATTAAACAAAATTAAAGAGAGTTTTTTTCTAATTACAGCACACCAAAGTCTCAACATATATTACGTACGATGAATTAATACGTCGTGGTATTCAAATTGTCACCCTTTTAGGTATAATTATTATATATATCTTTGTATGTATTGATTTTTTTCAATAAAGATTTTATTAATAACAGGGCTTAAAAAAAAAGTTAATTTTGTGTGGTTGCCAGTATTTTTTATATTATAGGCTCAACAAATGAAAAGATCATGTAAAAGGTACATTGTCATTTGTAATTAATAAGAATAATAATTTATGAGTAAAAATACTCAGCTTACATATAGACGTTCGCCATACTTAAACGTGAACTGTTTACTCATGATAATACAAAAGCTGTCTTGATAATTATTTGCTGTCAGACACCTAACTACATATATTAAAAATAAAAAGTCGTGGAATAACCCCGAGTAAACCTTCTTGGGTTTCTAGATTTATTTTCAATACCCTAGATACCACTAAATGACTTTGAGTCATTTTAAGTGGTAGCTTATTTTCTAAAATAATGATCACACGGTTGCTTCTTCCTCACTGTGATAAACAATTTCAACCCCAAAACATTTTAAAATTTATCTTAAACCTATGCAAACAATGCCCGAACTAATGTATTTCCCTAACTATGGAAATTCTTAAATTAATTCAATTAAAAAAAGCAGATTAAAAATGAAACCGATGATTGAAAAAAAATCTAATAATCTATCAGGCCAGAATCGCACATTCCTACAGGAAGAAATGTACTGGAGATAATAATTTATCAACGACTTTCACATTATTTACACTCTAAAAATTTACTACAATCAAGTTAATTTGGATTTACAGACTTCAAATACATATAAGTTACAAAAAACATTTACATTTATCACTGTCATCATGAACACCACACAGCTCACATTGAACTACCTTCTAGGGTTATTAAATGCTCTGCTTTCTTAGTTTTCATCAAGTGGGTATTTTTACTACTTTATAGAATTCATGAAAGGAATATCTTTGTGGGAGAGCATAAGAAGCACCACTCTATAGCTGCTTGAGACTGCACTCTTTTATGTAAGGGCAGCTTGGTGTACAGCTTCAATATCTGTGTCAACACTCTCAGTGTCAGCCTCTTCCTTCCAAGAGGTCTTCCTCGAAATATTCTATGCCTGGAACTCCTTTATCTTTATCAGTTAACCCCTTATTGTATGTATGTAGCCAGAGAGTCGTTGAGTATTTTGTTTTATGATGGTTCTTAGCATTTTTAATAATTATCTCTGTTTTTGTCTTCGTAAGTCAGCAAGGTGTTGGAGCACATACTTAAATTAAAAAACTTTAAGGAAATGCGTAAGTGGACTGTATATTAATGAAAACTGGTAAGTAGACTGAAGGCTGGGTTATGAAGATTGTTAGTTATAATGAGTTCTTTAGATTATGGTATAAAATAATCCATGGGCTTGATGTTAAATTGTATTAACAGATCGAAACAAAAGACATAAAATATTAACTGAATCAAATAATAATTTAACTGAAGTAAAAGAGAGGTAGGGTTAAACTAAAATATTGGTGAACAAAAATCTGATGCAAAAATAAAGAATTTTCATCTTAGCTGCGGTTGTTGGTGATTTTGTCAATTGTCTGACTAACCCTTTTTCATCGCCAAATGTTTGCCTCTGTCCATGCCATTGGTTTTGGTCTCAGCCCCTGCCTTCGGCTAATATTGTCTCTAGGCACTCATTTTGAAAGAGTGAAAAAAGCATACAATACCTCTTCTGCACATGATCAACTGTTATTCACATGTCAACAGTGATCAGTGATGCCACTGTCTTGTTCAGTATGATCAGTGTTACCACATTTTAATGCTTTGTTTCCGCAGCACAAAGAAACTGAACAGGAAGGGGCTATTTTGCTTTCTCGAGATATTGTCAGTTTCGAAACTCAACACCACTTCCACGCATTTCTTTAAGACTGGTCTACTCTCTTATACCTAATTTTAATCTTATATCTGATTTTATTGACTGTTTATGTTGCCTATTTAGGATTTCGTATTTTACAAGGTTCGACTTTTGGGATTTTCTTAATTTAATTTACCCCACATTTATTCTATATTTCTTTATCCTCTGAGTAGTTAACATGATTTTATGAAAATATGAAATTTCCACTCTTAATTGTAGATTGGTTTCAAAATGTACGACATTTTAGTGTGGTGGTTTCGATACATTTATGTTGTTCGTTCAGTTTTCTTTGGTCAATTTGAGGTTTCAAGGTGTTTAACCAGTTCCTAAATGGGGTAGATTTGTTTCAGATGATTTAATGTGAAGACAGGATATTACACTGGAAGTAACTTATTTTAAATTGAATTGAACTCATTTAAAAACTGATATAAACAAGTATGGCTGCTAAGTGCTCAACAGTTACAGCTGATAGGTAGCATTCTAATTATTATTCCAAAATTTGTCATAACTCTTTTTCCAGTCTGCTATCATTTATTCACAATTCAAAGGTAAGCCTTTTTGTATTTATAGTCCAGTTCCTTATTATTTGATCCGATTGGAATCATTTTCATTAGGTATGAATACGCTTCAATCCACTTCAATAAAAATTTTTAGACTACCAACAGCTTAATAAATTCAAAGGAAATTTTGTAACTGGGAGGCAATAATTAAGAATTGTTTTAATACAGTTAAAAAGACTTATATATTAATCTCACTATTTTCGATAATTATGCCCAATAAAATTTGTTTTGAGGAAGACAAGGCTCATACCCCATTCCAGTCAAAATATTTGTTCTTTTAGAACAAAAAGTATAAACTGTTAAAAGTGATCAAAAAGGTGCAAATTTTGGGAACCTTGCCTAACAGTTTAATGTTGTTTCTACAACTTATGTTTTTTGAAAAAATATCAGTGTCATAAAACAACATTTTCATAAATAGATAGTGCACCAGTTAATAAAAAAAGCTCAGGCCTTTTTAAAACAAGTTGCCAGTTTTATATCAAAATAAAAATAAAATGAATGGATATTTAAATTTGTCTAGTCTAATTCAACCACTATTTTATCAAAGAGGTAAGAAAATGACAGGAAGGCACTCACTACCAATGTTGAAAAAGTTTCACTGTTACTGGACAATATATGATATCAATGCCATTAACCCAAAATTCAAATGGACCCTGTCTCAGAAATTTCACTTGCTTGAGGATGGTGGAAACTGCCTGGAAGTCATCATTCCCTAAGTGATCAACAAAACATCTTTGTTAAAGATGAATTTATTAGCACACTTTCTATAATTCCCGGGTCCGGTTGTGATCAAAGTAAGCTAGCGACCAACATTTATTGAAGCAGGAAGAGAAATGTAGTCAGAAAACAAAAAAAATGATTTTTATGATTGTCTGATTCTAAATTAGAGACGATAATGAGAGATGTTCCCTTCTTTCATACTAAAAGTACAATTCTGTTCATACTACATATACAATGACACATACATACTATATACATAAGCAATCAGTCCAGGAACCCCAGGGCACCCAATGCAATTCCTCCAGCAGACTGGTAGGAAAAACAGGAACAGTGAGGCCATTAATAACAAATTTATTATCAGTAAGAGATACACACAAAAAAAAAATTAATTATGCAAAATTTAATTCTTAGACATTATATTTAATGATTAAGGTGATGTATAATAAATAATACAAAACATTTCCAATATTTCAACAATAAAAAAGCTATATTTTTTTGTAGGAATGGTCTTTTTCCCCATTTACAGGAGTTTTACCTCTAATCATTTACAAATTATAACAATATTTTCAACAGTAAACTCAATACAAAATTATTTCAACCAATAATTTATTTTGTAGGAACTAAAGAATTAGGATTTCATAGGTAAATATAATGATCTGAAATCATTGTAAATTACAAATCATTAGATTTAAGTACATTAAATTATAACACAATATAAAAAATAATAAAACAAAAATAAATCCATTATTCCAAAAATAATACAACTAAAATAACAGACTATATTCTCTTATGAGTCTTTGTCCAGAAAAACATTAATAGTATAAGTAAATTTATGATGACCCCGTATTAAAAAATAAAGTATAAATTTAAATTCTAAATCATGTGGATTATAATGTTGTGAAGGCAGTCATAAGTTGATTTAAATGTGTCTTCAGCTATATAATTTTAAAACCAGTATTTAATAGTTTACAAACCTGAAACCTACAAAAACATACTGTTGTACTTATGAAAATCAACAATTACAATTCTACATTATACCTAATAAAATAACCTTGGAGCCGAGCGATCATTAACAGTTCTTGTTCTGCGTAACACAGTTCCTTTTTTGATCTGATCCATTAGAGAGTCATGACAAACTTTAGGATCAGGTAATGTTCGGCCAGCAATCCATTGTCTTATTCGAATAGCTTTATTACAAGAGTCGTGTGAGCTTTTTTTGGAAGGAGTCAACTTTGCACTAAGTGCAGCAATTAGGCTAGGTTCAACCTTTCTATCTGCAGATTGAGATCTCATGCTATGAGAACGCCTAACAGATACAGGACTAGCAGGTGTATGATTCAATTCTGTCAAAGCCCTAACAGTTTCTGCAACATTCACTGTACTTCCATGAAGTGACTCGTACATGCTTGTACCTTTCTGTTCTTTTATGGACGGTTTTAAAAACTTCCGCTGAAATTCCTTTTGCACATCAACATTCCTTTTAGATATATCGTATAAGTTCTGATACTTAGTTGGATCATGAGAACCTTCCAATAAATATGCTGGAGGTGGAGGCAAATTTTCTAGACTTCCACTACTTCCACGAGAAAAATTTGATAAATTGAACTGGCTTGTTCGAACAGAAACTGATATAGAAGATGTTCGACGTATAGGAGGTGGTGGTTTTTTAAGATGAACGGATCCATGCCTAAGCAGAGAACTCCTCAAAATGCCTGATGGAACTCCTGTAAAAAAAACAAAAACATAATAAACAAATTATACAAAAATTTTTACTTCAATATTCACTTACCACAAAATTCAAAATTTCATTGCAATTTACAAAATCCACTTTAACTTAACCACAGAATAACATGTTTATAAATTACTTTTGTTACTTACATGATGAACACATTTTTAAATGTAACTAATATATTTTATTATAAGGCCATGTCAAGCATAGTACATGAAAACACATGTTTATTTCTGTAATACATATATTATCGGTTACATATGAATTTTTTTGCAACAGCAAAAAAAATATTATTTAATTACTAACTGATTCTCAACATTATATTGCCGACGTAATGAGTATGAAAGCCAAGTTCATTAAAAAAAATAACGTAGCACAGCAATCTTAACCTAAAATATCCCTAGATAATTTGTTTCCACACTTCATTCATAATGTTAAGTTAGTTATGATTAGAATATTATTGTTTGATACTGTCTATAAAGAAGAAGAATCTAATAATTCTCCCTTGAAAAGTTACGACAGGATGTAAAAATGTCATCATAAAAAATAATGTTAACAAGTTAAAGTGTGTGTAAGTAAAAATCAATAAATACAAGCCTTTATCAACATTTTAATCTGTGGATGAATATTATTTAATTGGAATTAACTATACCTTCTGTGCGAGAAGCATCTTCTTGACCAGACTGGATTGTCTGACTGCCATAACCACTAGAAGATTCCAAGGAACTCTCAGAAGTACTACATTCTTTCTCTATCGAACCTTTCTGAAATAATTGTTAAAAAATGTATAAATATATCATTTTAATTATTACAGTTAAAAGTTATAGCAGTTAAAAGGTATCGCCTTAATTGTCTTAAAAGGTGTTTGTATACATAAAAATGTATTTTACACATCAGTAACTCGCAAAGGGTGCTGTGGCATCATGGAATGGAGATAATGAGAAACATCATGCTTTCTACATGCAAGTTAATCACAGTGAGATTATGGAGGCAATAAGCAGACTCCAGGGTTCGGAAACCATGTCCACATGGGTTTTTCTGCTATCAGTTTGAAATGTTGCAACAAACTATAAATTAATAAAATTTGGAAGGATATTATGCACATATTTTTAAAATAATCAACTTTTTCATCCTTCTAAATATTATGCCTACATGAATTAAGTGAAGAATACGACTCGGAAGATAAAATTAGTAATGGGTGATGACCTAGAGCAGTGGTCCACAACCTTTTTTGGCTCATGCACATTCAGTTCACTAATCACTCACTCCACCAACCTAACCTCATTTGGAATAATTATTACTTATTCAATTTTCAGGAATGATTAGGTAACAAATAAATAAACCTGAGACAAGTTAAATGAAACCTCACAGTAAAAATTATCATCCAATATGCCATGGCTAAAACCTTATTCATAATTTCATTAATTAAATACCATAAAGGTACTAAAACCTAGGAAGGAAGGGAGTTTGAAAACAACTTCACTAAAAAATCAAAATTAAATAGGGTCAAAACCAGAAAGTCTGCTGACTAATGGGTACTATAGCTGGCTGACTTTTACAAAGCTTGGTGATATCAAGCAAAATGGAAGTCAAAGCAAATCTCAGATCATTTATTTGGGAATATTCAGTATGTTACTGGCTAATATCTACCTACATGTTGTTCTTTGTTGATTTTTTTCTCATAACTATTACTATTAACAATACAATTTTGGAATTTTTTATTACATTTTTTCTCATGGTATACGACAGCCCCTTTAGGTTCATTTCCCCTGCCTAAATAAAGAGTTTCACTGAAAAATCAAATTGCCACAAGCTGGGCAATATCATCTTATTCACCCGGAGAACCCACTCACAAATGAGCCAACTTAACTAACCTAATGGTTGCCAGTTGGCTCAACAAAATGGGTCAAGATATCCTAAGAATAAATTGCCTATTATTCCTACAAAATTACTACATGTAAATTATCAATTATCATTAAAAAATATATATATCCAACTAACAGCTGAATACAATAATTATACATTTTATCGGGCCAAATGAGGGAAAAAAAACAAAGTAATCCCTGCCAACAAAAATCAAGATTTTGATGTAAAAATTTTGATAAAGAGTATTGAGAAACAATATGCTTTACATTTGTAGGAAATCAATATTTTAATAGACTCTGATGAAGTAAAATGACTTTTGTTATCAAAAGCAGTAGTTCAGCTTCCATAACAACTACCCCAATACATACATACAATACATCGTAATACCAATTGCTGGACAAATATTAGCAGCCCTCACCAAACTGAAAATCGTAAGTCCAAACCCCCTACACCACATTCACCTCCATGAACCTTTTAGGAACTTTACTATACATCCAAAGCTATCAAAATATGCCAAAGAACCATACAGACAATAGTTTACAAAACATATATAAAAATAAAAAGATAAAACTTAATAATAATTCACTATTTTATAAAGATGGATCGAAATCATAGACCTATTGCACCTGGCATGATTAAACCTCACTCAATGCACAAGTACCACTGTCGGTGCTGAGTATATATACTGCAAAATTAAAAAGACGGTCCAATAACATCAGGTGTAGACAGGCTAAGCTCTTTATCAACAGGCCTTCCAAGGTAAACAACTAATAGTTAATAAGCTACAACTGGCAAAACATAAACCTTATAGCAGGGATTTTGACCCAGCACTGCAGATTAAGCTGACAAGTATTCTAGATAGGTGTATCCATGAACCCCATATTTCCTAAATATAGAGTGAAGGAGAAAATCTCCTACCATATCTTAGGATAATGTGAAGCATTTAGCAAACTAAGGTTTTATACCCTAGACTGCAATAGGATTCCTTTAGAAGAACTAATTCTAACAAATGGAATTCAATTCTTGATTTATCAAGAGGTCCAGGAAATTCCATGAGGAACAGTAGCATGGTTATAACAAAAGGTCTCCTACAAACCTCCTATAAAACCTACAAAGGTCATCCATCAATTTATCTATCTAATCCCATTCCCACAATTTACTGGCTTCAATTTTATTTTTATGCGTGACAATTTAGGACCACATATTACTTCCTCTGTCCTGTCCAAAATTGAAGAACTTAGGATCCTTTATTAAAACTATACATCTTGAAAAGTGAAGTAGGAAGACAATTTAGAAGGCACATGGGCATGCATGTGCCCAATGTCAAATAGGGCTATCGGAAGAATGAAAGGCAATAACCCAAACAGTTGTGAGCAACTTAATATTAATAAGGAGTATGCCAAGAGCGATAGAAACATTAATAAGAGCAAGAGAAGGTTTTTCTTTGTTTTTTTCATTAATAAATTGTTTTTCTTTTACATACAGTGGACCCTCGCTATAACATGAGTCAAGGGGAAATAAAACCACCCACGCTATAGCACTGGCTGAACCAAAGGGTTGTATTCTTCGGTAGGAATAAGACTTTGATTTTCCCATCATCGGTTATAAGGCTTTGGCAGGAGGGTGAGCTGGGCAGTTGTCAAGTAAAAGTAAACCTCTGGCCTCTAGATGTTTGTTATTGGTGAATTTCCTTAATTGTATAAAAACGGGATGGAACCATTCACGAAATAAATTTGCTGTCATCCAAGCATTTGAAGAGCTGGTGTATTTTGATTTAAAACAGTGCGGATTTCTGCATTTCCGAATACACAGTAGAGTTAATTTGCATTTTTCTGTTCTGTTGACACATAAGAGCAGCGTAATTCTATCTCTACGAAGTTTGAATCCTGTTTTACTTGGTGCTTGTTTTAAGTCTATGATTTAGTGGGAAGCATTCTGTAATAATAAGCCATTTCATCACAGTTAAATATTAGCTGTTCGCTATAATTATTTTCAAAAATAAATTTATTTAATATTCCTTCCTTGATCATTGGAACTACTCTCCCCACAAGTAGTGATTTCTCCAACTCCATGTCTTTTTTGGCAGCCCCAGAGCCAACTATCACTTGCTGAAAATTCTTCTGTGACCCTTAGGTCATTATGAAATTTCTCATAAAACTTATTTCAAGAATCTTGAAGTTTTATTGGAAAAAAGCTTTGTATATATTAAATAAAATTTCTAGATATCAAACAAAAAATATTTGCATTAAAAAAAAAAAAAAAAAAAAAAAAAAAAAGAATAACGTATTGATAAGTCCCCATAGATTACGTTCGTAGGAAGAAATGTAAATTAAGCAAAGAAAAAAGATGTTACTCCATTTCACAATGCAATAGAAATATTTGGAAAATCCTCGTTTATGAAAAGGTAATGGATATCATCAAATAGACGTCAGCATTTGTTTTCTTGTTGCTTAAAATTATGTATGTATTCCAGGCATACAGGACCATATAAATACCAAATCAACAATGAGGAACTTTTATGCAACACAATTGCTGACGGAACATGGCTTCATTAAATCTTAGTTATACAGATTAAAATAGCTGACATATTTCACTCCCATGAGACTGTCAAACTGAATTATTAATCATATTAGTGACTGAACACAGACAAATAATGATGGAAGAGATAATGAAGAAAAAGGTTCAATGACCAGTGCCTGGAAAAAAATTATTTGACATTTTCAATACGGGGGTCAAGGCATTTGCTAAAAAGGTTCCTAATAAAATCAACAGCAACACCTTTTAAAGATAGTGCACAAATAATCTTAACTTTTAATAATTTTAATTTTTTTCCTCTTATTCATTTTCTAAGCATTTATTTTTATCACTATTTGTATCATCTCATTATAACAACTGTTTTATTTAACATTTTTTTCAGTGAGTATATTTTTGGGATATCGACTTAAGTTGATGAAAGAAAATTGCTATAATTTCATTAAGTTTATTTATAGATGATCTTTTGACATACTATGTATGTCAGCACCGGCTCCTTGTATGAGATGGTTTTAGGATGGAGGTAAGTTGTGAATAGCTCAACACATGTTGGGGAACCGAGAGGAACTCAGTTCTGTTATAAAAATAATAAGCTCATGGTTCTTTTCTTTATATCAGGAATAAATAACAAGGAACAGTGCTTAAAATCTGAAAGTAACGATTGATATTACTTTAAACTGGATTTCTAATAAATATGAGACAATTAGGTATAAATAACATACCTTCTCCTGTAATTTTCCTTTAAACTCTTTAACATCTGATAAAGGTGGTGGTGGAAAACTCATTTCCTGGGCTTTTGTTGCAGCTAAATTGGCTAGCTCAGACATATTGACGTACATAGGAAGCATAGTTTCACCAGCTAAAAACACATAAATGTAAACATAGCGTATTAAGATCAAACTTCCATTCCCAAAACTGCAAGAAAAAAATAGTGCCGAATAAGTAATGATACAATTTATTCATTAACTGCTCATGGGGACAAGTCACATGTCAACAACATGTTGGGGATGTTCAATCTAATGGTCCTAGTGCTGAATACAATATCACTGCAATTTGCTCTTTTTTCCAATTTTTTGTTTGCTTTCCTATTTTCCTATTTGAATCAGTGATTAATGTAGCAAAAAACTATAAATAACTATATAAAGAAAACTATATGGTTGGCCAAAAAGTCCGTTCGGTTTTTGTCGTCATGAAACTTCAAGCAGTCTAATATGTAGCCAAATTCAGTCCGTCCCTTGCGAGTGCGCTCTCGTCAGTACTAGACTCTTTAACGAAGTTTGACACAAAATTCCGACGAGACTGATTGTATTTTGTGTGTTTAGGATCATCCTGAAAATGGAAAACCAAAATGAACATTATCAACACCTCATGCTTTTTTATTTAAAAAAAGGCAAGAAAGCAGTGGAAACTTACTGGAATATATGTGCTGTATACGGAGAGGATGCTGTTACAGAACGTGTGTGCCAGAAGTGGTTTTCAAGATTTCGATCGGGAAATTTTTCGGTTCAAGACTCACCTCGCTCTGGCCGGCCAACTGAGATTAACAGCGACGAAGTGAAGGAATTAGTCGACACCAATCCCCGTTATACAACTAGGGAGATTGCAGTTATCCTCAAAATATCCAAATCGAGTGTTGAAAACCATCTGCATCAACTTGGCTACGTGAGTAGGCTCGATGTTTGGGTTCCCCATCAACTTAATGAGGCTAACCTCGCCCAAAGGATTTCCATCAGCAATTTGGTGCAGAAACGTGAAGAAAACGATCTTTTTTTAAAGAGAATTATGACAGAGGACGAAAAGTGGATCGTCTATAACAATGTGGAGCGCAAACGCTCATGGGAGAAGCGTGGCAAATTACCACAAACAACCCCCAAAGCAGGACTTACCCAAAGAAGGTTATGCTCTCGATTTGATAGGATCGGAGGGGTGTTGTCTTTTACGAACTTCTTCCCACGAACAGGACCATCAATGTGTACTGTGACCAGCTGGACAAATTAAATGCAGCGATCCACCAGAAGCGTCCAGAACTAGCCAACCGTAAGGGGATCGTCTTCCATCACGACAATGCCAGACCACACACTTCTTTGCAGACACGGCAGAAGTTACTGGAGCTTGGCTGGGAAGTTTTGCCGCACCCTCTATATTCGCCCGACCTTGCACCTTCAGATTTCCACTTGTATCGGTCTCTTCAAAATTCATTGAATGGACAGACCTTCAACTCTGAAGAAGATGTAAAAATCCACTTGGAAAATTTTTTTCCCAGTAAAGACAGTAAATTCTTTGACCATGGATTTATGAATCTGCCCATGAGATGGCAGAAGATACTGGAACAAAACGGCAATTATATCATTGATTGAATAAATCGCTTTGTGTTTTAAAGTTGTGTCTTATTTTCGCTTAAAAAACCGAACTGACCTTTTGGCCAACCTATTACAATTGTTTTCTTAAAAATTTATAAAACTAATAATATAATTCAATAATCAGTGTTATTCTAAGAAAGCAAGAAACTCTTAAATACATTTATTCTAAAAAAGCGAAGAAAATTCTATCTCAATAAATTGCTAATAAATATAGAAAGGCTGTAGAAAAATGTATTCAATAATGTCAATATTAAAGAGACAACCGAATAAGAGTTAAAATCCAGGCTATAGGATGAGAGCAAGTAGAGAAGGAGTCTATAATGACCTCACAGGGCTAATAAAAAGTCAAATATAGTTCTGGATACATTCAATCCATGGAGTAACCAGTAGTTCAACAGCAATGTTCTCTTTTTTCCTTAACGTGGAATAAATTTCTACTTTTGTTTCAAGTGAAAAGGACATGTAATTCTTCTCATGTAAATTCATTTGTGATGAGTTCTGATCAAAGAAACTCGCTTCTACCTCCGTATCTATATCCTTACAACTCAGATCTCTTTGGAGCCGGATTGTTTTTGCGAAGATTATATTGTCTTAGAAGTGCCTAAAGATGGGAGTAACTTAATCGAGGAGTTTAGCAGATAACAGTATCCAATATGCTATAACCAGTTGATAGTCGAGGCTACAAAAGGACTTAATATAAGGACAGTATGTAAAAATTCTGAACTGTATTCCAGATTTGTATTTGGGTTGTCCTAGAGGGTATGAAAATGCCTGGGGCCATTTGGTTCCCTCCATTCATTCCATAACATGGTGCCCGTCAGTGAGGCCATACGTCAGGAGGGGGAGGGGGAGGGGGCACTAGATCGCTTGTACGTCCATATTTCGGCAACCATTGGTTTTAGAGAAATTGTTCATTTTTAAATTGTCTACAACTTTTAGTACATAAAAGATCTTGGTAAAGTCAACTGTTTTGCTATAAAATGCAATAAAAGTTGAAAACCTTTTGTCCACCATGAATGAGGTCATACTTAGTCAACCTTTTTCTAGATAAACATATTTTTCCATGAGTATTACTACATGTTGTTATTTAGCATTAATCATAAAAATGAACCAATTTATTTAACAACTCGTCCAAAATCGAGAAGTAGAAAACAAAACCTTCTGATTCCTGAATTTAATTACAAGTCATAGAGCAATTTTTTTTACTCCAAATATTGAATCCATACACTATTGAGTAATGGTGAGCCAAGGAAGGTAGGATAGTAATGTAACTAAAGGAGAACAATAAGAAATGCATTTTCACTTCCTAGGTACATAATTTATTGGCTACTTGAGTTAAAACGATGTTCCTGCATGCATTTGAATAACTTGCTAGAGGCAATGTTATTTTTTCAGCAGGAGCCTCTTCCAGTTGCGCACTTTGTTGATCAGTGGCATTCAAGTGTTGGGGGAATCAGTTGTTTTGTCATTTTCTGGGGAATGTACCCTTAGTTAACCTTGAGGTATCCGACATTTGAATAATTTATGTGTATTTAACTGTGCATTCTTTGCATTTTTCCATAAATATGTTAAGGAGTGGAGCCTAAAGGCAACAGAAATTGCTAAGGATTGTTTTTTATTTCCTAAACAACTGGTAGCATCACATCCCGAAAGTGCATGGGTTGTGAGTAAAAGTTCTCCAACTGCCATAACCAAGATTTTCAACTCCTAAATGGCAGGCTAAGAAACACTTTTTCTTTGGGCAGCTTCTGAAACCCAATCTGTTGATATTATTTATACATAGATAACTCCTTCCAATGATGTACAAAAGTGCAAGTATAACAAATTTTTATTGAGTTTTATAGAGAAAGAGTTGACTTCACAAAGATCTTTCTTTTATAAAATAGAAGTTTTAGAAAATTTTAAAATGATCAATTTCAATACTAATTGCATTTCTCAGAAACCAATGGTTGCCGAGATATGGACGCACAAGGGATTTAGTGCCCCCCTCTCTCTCCCAGCTAATGTGCCCTTGCCGACACCAGCACCATATATTTTCCTACCTTTTAGGATCCCTCTCATAATACTCAAGTCATGGACTAAATTCCAGTGAAACGTTTAATCTTGTTTCTTAACTCTGGAAAGTACAGATTCCATTTTAAGCAATTATCCTTTTATTCTTGGAACAACAACTAATCCCTTATGACCATAGCCTACCTCTAATAACAGTTAGAGCATCCTGGAAGGCTGCTGTGATTTTTTATTTGATCTATCCCTTTGACCTTGAATTTTTTTTAAATTCAGACTAAAGATAAAAGCAATTTCCATTTGATAATAAATTTTGCTATCTTGACTGTTCTGAATAAAAAGTTGATAAATTAAGGGGAAAACAATAAAAATGGAATTAGTTGCCTCAATCCTTTAGATCCTCCTCGATCTCCTATTAATTATAACAATGTAAATAAACAACACTTCCTCCCTCCACAACATCAAAATAATTTACACCCAAAATCAAACTGTAGTAACTAAGAAAAAGTTAGCAAACATACTAAAGAACAATAATCATAGAAGAGAAACTAAGAATAATTTAAGATTTTATTTGTAACTACCAGTAGAAACAGCTGAAGAATGTTTATTCAAGTGAAGTGGTTTTTCTTTAGTTAAAGATCCAACAGGTCGTTCCAGTGAAGAGCATCTGTTGGGAATAGGTGGACGTGTGATAATTGTTGACGGTTGTACTGTTGATACAGGAGTACTTCTCCCACTTGCTTCACTTGGAAGAGGGCTACATGGTTGCGAAATTGAACTTTCTGATGTATATGTTGTATATACAGTCAGTGGAGTTCTTTGAGGTTCAGACGATGCATCTAAACAATTTTTTTTTTGTTTAAAAATAAATATGCACAAAATATAAGGTTTCAATAAATAGAAAATCAGGATAACAAGTTTAAATAAAAATAAATTTAATTATATTGTATAGATTTCACCCCCCCCCCCACAGATAATATCACAAATACTAAAATTTCAATTTTAATAACTTATTAATTGGTTTAAAAACTACTTAGCACAATTACATAACTCTTTAATTCCTCCAATTCCCCAAAAATAAGATACTGCTCCGCAAAATAAGGTTGAGAACTTAATTTCATCAATTAGGGGCCTCATCAAAGCCAGAAGCACTGTTAACCTTTTAAATGTTCAATGTAATGTTGTGACTAAATTAAATGTTCAAACTTTTTTATGAGCTAATTATTAAATTAATCCTTTAATGCAGACATTTTAACTAAAATTCTTTCTTAATAAAATGTATACCTTAAAATGTTAGTTTCCAGTTGTTTTTTTTTATTACTATAAGAAGCCTTCACCTTGGTATGGTAGTTAGCATGCCTGACTACTAGCTAAGCTGACCCTTACTCAATTCACCATTCTCTTTGTATTCCAAGGATTTATATTACTATTTAGTTTGAGTCAACTTTACTATTATATCTAATATTAGAGTTAGAGTAGAAAACAAAATCAGATATATTTGCATCTATCTTTATTATGTTATGTTTATCTACCACAATATAATTAACATGTTGGTAAGAGGTGACATTTGATTATTTTCAACCTAACATAAGCAGTTTGAATTATAACTGGGCTTTTCAAATGTATACTCTGATGGGCTTTACGTGATCATGCATGTATGTAATCCATGTCTACCACATCATCCTTGCCTGATTTAACCATTGAACTGCGCAAAGCCACTGTTGTGGCTAGGACAGTTTACCATTTAACTGCGCGAAACCACGATAGTGCTCTGAAAGGAACATTCTTCTGAGTAAGAGGTGAACGTTTAACTGTCCCTGGTCACGCTATATGGCTTCTGCAGTACGATCTGCTTTCTTAGCTCTGTCTGAAGGGAAGGGCATACACTATGAGCCCCAGTCAACCCATGTCAATGTTTTTGATTGATGTCGTACAGAATGCAATTACTTATTGCCCCTATTGTAATTTTACCTAATAAAGTTATTAAAAAAAATATTGTTATTCAATCATAATGGGCTAAAAAATATTTTTAAAAAAAATGTAATCCTACCCAGTACACCAGGTAGTTAGTTCAAAGGTTCACCTGACAAAAAAGGTCATGGGAAACTTTTTTTCATTAAAAAACTAAACTATTATAAACAATAAATAAAAAATGCAATATGATTTTGTTTTTCATTAATGACAAATTTGATGGTATAAAATTATGTGAAAAAAATTGAATTATAGTAAATAATAAAGAATTGAAGTAGCTTCAATTTATAATTAATTGAAGATAGGAAACATTTTTGCCAAAGAAATACACAAATAATGCAAAAACGGATTGGTGAGTGACAGAAAGGGGGAGACCAAGAATCCTGCGCACAGAAGGGTGGGTGACCTTAAGAGGGCCCTATCACACGGGCTTGGTCCCGCTCAACCCTGCTGTACATACAGTTAAAGGGTTAACAGATTTGCATTGATTTCTTGTTCAGAAAGCTCCTCCTCCTTGTTGTCACTAATACATTTAAAATTGTCCACATACAGTTCTGGTATTAAAATCTGTCAATTTGTTTAACGATTAGAAAAATTTGACCTCCTTACTAACTCCTAGCATAAGATTTTCAATACATAATACGTTGCATGTTAGTAAATTTTAAGCTATCTTTTTAACTCGGAAAATCAATCTTATCATGCAAAATAAATTGCATAATGAGAGGGTTCTATTTTTGCTTTTGGCTCTCTCCAAAATCCAAACTGGCCGTGGTCCGTAGAGGAGTATTTAGGAGATTTTACTTTAAGAGTGCACGGTTATTAGTAAGCTAGGCATTTACAGTAAGTGAAGTTTGGATAACTAGCATTAATTGTAATTAAAAAACTATATCTACTAAACATAAGTACCTGATATGCTGGTTTGGTCGATGTTAATATTATTTGTGCTTGTATTCAGTTTATTGATGTATGTACAACTGTTTTGATCCAAAGAACTTGATACCTGGAAGCAATCACTTAACTAAGATAAAAATTAAAATATTTATAGATCTATTAAGCTTGATAAATTGCTGAACGGTGAAAGTATAATTTACCGTTAAATTATATTTATTAATTTAAATAATTCCAAGTCTCAGAAATATATTCATTATTATCTTTGACAGATATGTCAATAATCAATACCTGCATTTTGTATATTATTTATATTAGAGGATACTTTATTGACCGCATTTATGGCCAATGAGTACTGATACTGACCCAAATACCAGCCCATTTCTGGTTCAACTGGGAAGATTTTTTTTTTAAATTAGAAAAACAATAGATTATCTTTAATATGGAAAAATAAATTGATCAGTATGTGGTAATGGAGCAATCTAATGATGTTAGAGAGCTTTGTTATTAAGTAGTGTAGTCAGGTTTAGTTTTATAGGTGACCAAATAAATTAATTTTTATTGTTTTTACATCAGATATTTCATGGAGATGTATTAGAAACATACTAAAAATATGGTAAATTATAAGATTCTGATGACCAGTTATAAAAATAATCAGTCATTCGCAAGTGTACATATTCACCCACCTTTCTATGGTTGCATAATATTTCAAACAATTGTAAAAGTGACATTTAGGCTTGAAAACTATTCAAATAAATAAATAAATTTAAAAAACAGATAATAAGTAAAAAAAAATAATGAGTTACGAGATCTAAGAATAAATAAAAACCTGTGACAAAGAGCGATGCCAATGATGATGGCTTGGAGAAAGATGAGACTTTGAGCTCCCACTAGAGGAACTGTTCAAAGAAGAAATGCTGCACATACTTGATTTTCTAGACCCCAGTGAACCTGGACTGCTTGGAGGGGTTCTAAAAGTCCAACCTTCTGAAGTTTTTAAGTCATTTATAACCTAAAACAAATTCACCAATGATGAGAAAACTTTTATGACCAGAAAAAACAATATTTTACAGGCTCTAGTTAGCACTATTAGGAGTGTAATGAAAATGTCCTGAAACCTAAATAAATGTTGTGAGGTATAATAATCTAGTATTGACTCTGATATTTATATCACAGCCATTAACCAATTGCAGCAGCAACCTTAGTAGGCAATTTATGAGCATTGTGACAGATATAATTTTTAATTTTAATATAATGAAGTTTTCCATTTTAAAACTCACAGTTTCAAACACCATATTCATAGTTCCCAATATATCAGTAATGAAATCCTGACTGCTACTCAGCCAGATATTAAAAAAAATTCTAGGAAACAGAACGAGCACTATGATGATCAGAAATACAAAAAATGTTTCAGGTGAATTAAAACAAAAAATGTCATGTCATAAATATTTTACAGGAACAATCACCTGTTCACTAGCCGCAGGAAGAATGTGAGGTTCAATAGTATGTTTCTCAAGTTGTTCAACCGCTTCTTGTAAATGACTTAACTCAGAAAGCATTGCTACCTCTTCATGCTAAAAAAAAAAAATGAATAACAAGCATGAACTTCAACCATACATAAACACTGCACTATATCAACTAAGTCTCCATGTATCTTATTTTGAAACGTAATGACAATTTTCTTTTTGAATATAATCCACTTTTCAAAAACAATTTTTATCAAGTTGTTTAAATTTATTTATCAATTTCAAAATTTATTGGTTATATATCTGGGACTATAGAATAAATAACCTAGAATGAGCAAAAATGTTTTTCATTAAATCCTTCAAATTTCTACATCTTTCAAACTGTTTTAGACTCAAAATTTATACCACGGAGTTCTGACTTCATTCATGTCAATTTAAGTGTGCAAGTCTTTGGTTTTACTTTTATTTCTTTCAATATTAATTTTCTTAATATCTTTAGAAGCTTTTTAGGATGACTTGAGTGTCACCAAAACTATTACATACACAGCAGCCCAATACTTTTTTGATGTTTTCCCCATTTTCATTTTAAAAAAGTGGTTTATTATTCATTTAAACTCTCTAATCCCTAAATTTTTGAGGTTATAAGAGTATCTGGACACGTTTATTCAACTCCAAATTCACTAACTTTACGGTTATTATTTATTTTATCTTAAATCAATTAATCAAATCAACATATTTTAAAGTACTTCATCTATAGCCCCAGGTGATGGTAAAAATTGTTTCTATAAAGCAAGTGTTATTGGTAAGGAAACTCATCCTTACATAACATAATACAGCAAGGTATACGGAGACTTAGATTACACCATGTAAAAAATTTAAATTCAAATTATTAGGATATGATCTTACAACAACAGGTTTCAAAAATGCCACTAAAAGACAGAATCTACTCCTTTCTTCAACTAATGCTGAACGTACAGCTGTTTTTTCAATTTCCTCCAAAATTTGCTTTCTTTCATACACATCTTTCAGTGAACATTCAACTTGTCTTTGCAAATCACCTTTGCTACTCTTCTTGGCTTTTTTCTGAAGACGCAGTGTGTCAGTGGATCTTTTTTTCAATTCTGTTCTAGCTCGTTTGTAATCTGAAACACCAAAATGCATTCATAACTTGAAATAAAATGAGACTATTAAACTTGTGTAAATCAGATCTAAAAAACATTATGAACAGCCTAATAGAAAAATAATAGAAAATTTTAGATCATAAAAATCAGAAACTATTAAAACTAGAATATAATGTGAAAATCTTATAAGATCAATAAGAAAAATATAATTATAGAAAATAAGGTGCCTCTTTATGATACAAAACATATTATTACAAATATCACCAGTAAAACTAACCTTTAGCATGTTCTTTATCAAGGCTAACTAAAGTTTTCTTCCAATCTTCAAGTTTTTCTTGTAAAGGTATGACTAAGCAGTCCATAATAGCACTACAATTTACAATAAACCAAAATCAGTACTCATATATCAACAAAAGAAAAACAATAAAAATTAATATGTAATGCGAATAAAATAGTCACAACAAAACTTTTCTAAAGTAAATTTGAGCAGAAACATTTATAAGGTCCACAGAATAGAAAAACATAATAATGAAAATTAAGATATTTTCATGGAAGAAAATACAATAGAATTTTTTACCCGAAGTAAATTGACATTTAACAACCAAATATATAACTAACCTTCTGTTTCAATTTTAATTGGTTAATTAACTTCCCGCTTTTTTTTCTTGGCCATCTACGGACCACGCTATTTCAACTGTCTTCTTCCTCAGGTTTTAACAGTTTCCCAGTGAAAACACATTTGTTCTTTAATCTTGAGCTTAAGGTGGTTTGCTCTTGAATATCGTCACATGTGATTCCCACTTCCTGTATGTCTTTTTCAACCTCTAAAAACAAGGGTCATTTAGCTTTCTTCTCTAGGAAGTACTTAAAGATCCTGTTCGTCAATTGATGTCGGTTCAATAACACCAAGTGACCATAACATTGAATTCTCCTTTTCCTCATTACATTTGTTATTTTTTCTATGTGGATGTAAAGTACCTGGTTGTGTCATCCTCTGTATTTAACGTTCTCTCTTACCAGTCCCAAGATTTTTCTGATTATCTTTCTTTCTTTGTCTTCTCCAACAGACCTTTCCTATGCATCACAAGCCATTCTGCAGCATGATGAGAGTCTTATCTGAGAGATGATGGTCTGATGAGAGTGTTATAGTGTTATAGAGTTGAACATTTAAGGATATTGATCCCTTGTTGTAGATACTCAACAGTTATTCAGCTCATATGCTATTTTCATTTTCCCAATCCATGATGTGAAGGCTTCCTTTTCTGAAAAGCTGGGTTCTATTCATTAATATAAATATTTAAACCTTTCTGTCCTTTTAACCTTTCTTTGTCTCATGTCAACTCTTTGGGTGTCTACTCTTAATATTCGTAATGAACTCAGTTTTCATAAACGAGAGCCTACATTTGATGCTTGCGTTTGGAGTTGGTTGATTTTTACTGTGACTGTATGTAGCGAATCTGAAAAAAAATCCAAGATCATTTGCAAAGGCCAGACAGACAGTCTCCAGTTTTATCCTTTTATAGCCCAACCTGACAGCATTTTTATTTGCTTTGTCGTTCATTTCCTAGCGTTAATCACATGAATGACTTTCTCATGTATGCTGTTGAAGAGCTAAGATTACTTTTGTTATTATACCACCTCTATTATGACTATTAATTTTTTTAAAAAGCTTTGAACTTCTCATGGACTAAACAGCTTGTTATAAGTTAAGGTTTCTAATAACCTTTTTTCTATAAAAAGGAACATCGGATACTAACTAAATACCATATAACCATTGTATTCTTCCAGTATATGCTTTACTTTGAAACAGGTAAAGTCATCATTATTTATCTATCTGCATGTATATACCTCAATAGGTATCATAAAAATGATGCAATCATTTTTCAAATATATTCCAACCACAGCACCCCAATTTAACCTAATTAGATCTTGGTTTAAACTCAGTAATGGGAAGTTTTACAAACAAATTTAAATAAAAAAAACCTGGACCTAGTCCTTACAACTCATGTAAATCATCTGCTTGTTAGAGTTTTAAAAGAAATGTTATGCTTGGCTTGTTTTAAAAACGTTTAAGATAAACAAAAGTATAATAATATTCTTTTTTTACCCAGTAAATGTTTTCATTCTAGTTTCCACAGCTTTATGTCTCAAACATATTCTTGTCAGAGCAGTACCAATTTCTTTGGTAGCACCTACAATAAATTTCATTATATAATGTACATATTGTAAGACCTACAAAATAGTATTTAATAGTAACAATGATAACAGATATAAACACACACATATATATGTAAGTTTCGAGACTTAAAGAAAGTAGAGGTTGTAAGGTTATTAATCGAACACTTGCAATAGTTTAGAACTGTAATATTTAACATATGTACACATTAGCTTGCGCTAAAAATATCACAATAAACAAATAAAACTTAAAACTAACCTGAATCAATACAATTGTCGATAATAAGCGTTTATAATTGTCTTAACAAGAGTATAGCTATACATGATGTTAACAGCTCGGAGCCTTCTTTGATACTAACTCCCTCTGTAGAGAGACACCTAACATATGTGCCAAAGTTTGGCGGTAACGTTCAAACTTACATATATATATATATATACATCAAAGCCAGGATAATTTCAGGAAATCAATGCCTTTTTAGAGTACAACAGATGATGGTTAGGTACAAAATTTTCTCCAGGAAGGCAAAACTGCTGTAGGCAAATCTATGGCAGCCATCTGTGTCAATACAATGCATTCCATTAAAGGTTTCTGACTTTGTTACAATTGTATGGAGGGGTTTTACATTTGCTATACATTTGCCTGACCACCTTGAACTCCACGAAGAGGGGCATAGTTAATGTTGAACTTCATGGCACTGGTCTTTTCAGATACTGTACATATTTTTCGTCACATAAAAAGTGGTTAGCCTTTGGATTGAATTTGAAATGAACCACATCTCCATGCTCACAGCTCCCAGGTTCAAACGTGCAGCACAGTCAGACATTTCTATTACATAACTGTATATTGACTGGAATTTTGTATCCTCCACTTTGATGAGTCTTTGGGTGATAGACCAGAGTGGAAGTGAGGCTTCCCAATTACAACATTGGCACATGTCAAGCATTATTTTGTTTCAACTTCTACACCACAAATGTCATGATCAGTAAAGGGGCATATTTTTATGCTTTATTTATATGTTTGATATAGATATAACTACTAAACTGCAAAAAACAGAACATTTAGCAACAAACACAATGTAAAGGGTTGGCCAAAAAGTATGTTCGGGGTATGTCGTCACGAAACTTCAAGCAGTCTAATATGAAGCTAACTTCAGTCCGTCCCTTGCGAGTGCGCTCTCGTCAGATACTAGACACTTCAACATAGTTTCACATGAAATTTCGACAAGACTGATTGTATTTTGTGTGTTTAGGATCATCCTGAAAATGGAAAACCAAAACAAACATTATCAACACCTCATGCTTTATTATTTAAAAAAAGGCAAGTGGAAATTTGCAGGAATATATGTGCTGTATACGGAGAGGATGCTGTTACAGCACGTGTGTGCCAGAAGTGGTTTTCAAGATTTCGATCAGGAAATTTTTCGGTTCAAGACGCACCTTGCTCTGGCTGGCCAACTGAGATTAACAGCGACGAAGTGAAGAAACTAGTCGACACCAATCCCCGTTATACAACTAGGGAGATTGCAGTTATCCTCAAAATATCCAAATCGAGTGTTGAAAACCATCTGCATCAACTTGGCTACGTGAGTAGGCTCAATGTTTGGGTTCCCCATCAACTTAATGAGGCTAACCTCGCCCAAAGGATTTCCATCAGCAATTTGGTGCAGAAACGTGAAGAAAACGATCTTTTTTTAAAGAGAATTATGACAGAGGACGAAAAGTGGATCGTCTATAACAATGTGGAGCGCAAACGCTCATGGGAGAAGCGTGGCAAATTACCACAAACAACCCCCAAAGCAGGACTTCACCCAAAGAAGGTTATGCTCTCAATTTGATAGGATCGGAGGGGTGTTGTCTTTTACGAACTTCTTCCCACGAACAGGACCATCAATGTGTACTATGACCAGCTGGACAAATTAAATGCAGCGATCCACCAGAAGCGTCCAGAACTAGCCAACCGTAAGGGGATTGTCTTCCATCACAACAATGCCAGACCACACACTTCTTTGCAGACGCGGCAGAAGTTACTGGAGCTTGGCGGGGAAGTTTTGCCACACCCTCCATATTCGCCCGACCTTGCACCTTCAGATTTCCACTTGTTTCGGTCTCTTCAAAATTCATTGAATGGACAGACCTTCAACTCGGAAGAAGATGTAAAAATCCACTTGGAAAATTTTTTTCCCATTAAAGACAGGAAATTCTTTGACCATGGAATTATGAATCTGCCCATGAGATAGCAGAAGATACTGGAACAAAACAGCAGTTATATCATTGATTGAATAAATCGATTTCTGTTTAAAAGTTGTGCCTTATTTTCGCTTAAAAAACCGAACTGACTTTTTGGCCAACCTGATAACTACAGCTCACATCCGAGTGATTAATAATTAATAAAACTAATATGCAAAGTACACTACCTCTCGTGTTGGTTGCTAGATCAGCTATTTTTTGAAAAGCTTCAAGATAGGTTGATATGGCACTAATTGTTGCCCTAAAAATAAAGAGTGAAAACAATAAATTATATAAAACTAGATTTTAAATTTAATTGAAATCATTCATTAATTTACCTGAGACAAGAATGAAGTTTAGTAGCTTTAATAACCAAGTCCTCCCATAGAGGGATTCCATTCTAAAATATATAAAATAAAGTTTAAACAAATATGAATTAATCTAAGCACATAACTTGGCTGAGCACAAAGGGATAGGACCTACTTTCAAACAGGGGCTATTGTCTTCAGTCTGTCAGTATATTCTATGAAAGTAACCGTAAAAACAATCTTTGATCTTTCTGAAGTTTTCTAGGATATTAAAAAACAACATGGGCTAAGCCATAAGTGTTTCTTTAAATGATATAATGACAGGAAGAAACAAAATTATAAATTTGCCCATATTGACAGGCTATGGCTTTAAGGAGACTAAACTGTTTGGTCATCAGCAACTGACCCCCTTCTCACTGAGTTTCAAACTTTCTCTAGTCAATACTAAAAATTATTCAAGGTTGAGTGTTCTGATTTTTTTGCAGGATTTAGGATACATTAAAGATGGGAACACAAAAATAAATTCAGAAATATTCCAAAAAATAAAGCTTTAGGAGCCAACAATAGAAATGATATATTTAATGTTAGTAATTTATAACTTTTTCTTAACTGTTGAAATCAAGATTTTTTTAACTATGGATTAATAAAAAGTTTAGATTACTGAATTCAAAACAATAAAGGTTAATTTTGTTAATCAAAATTCAAATAAAATCTTAAAATTAGGTTTATTATTTGGTTTCTTAAAACAAGTTGAAAAAAAACTTATTAATTTTTAATGATATTTATTATCTTGCCATGTTGTGATTGTTTCTCTAAAGGTATGGATGTTTTCCTTTCAAAAAACCGTTAACACACAAGAGCAGCTAACACATCAAAAATTATTGGAATGATGAAGCAGTATTTATATTAATGTAAATTCTACGCTAAATCAGGTAAAATAATGTTTTGAAAATGTCCTAATGTAAATAGCACACACATTAAATATATAGAACAGAGCGAGTTAATAGATGCAAAATTACACATCATTATCTCACTACCATATTTTTGCTTTTATGTATTACATAGGAGAAGAAAATGAGAAAAATAAAATAGCCGAAGTGCACTTAGCTATGAAGAGCTGTGGCTTTGGGAAAATTGAGGAAGCTTACTTCTAGCTCATTTTTGTCAAATATTGAAAATCAGTTAGACGGATAGAGGCAAAATAGAGACACTAATCATTTAATTTTCTCTTTATGGCAGGTTAGTGAGAAAGCAGTGTGAAAGAAAGAGCTAATTTTTCAAATTGTCTTTCATTTTAGTTTTAGTAAAACAAGTTATGGCTGACCCACTATATTTAAAACCTGGTAAGAGTTGCCATTCTGAACTGCGCAGGATTGCTCCCCAATAAATACGCAGCAATGGTATAGCTTTGTTTCCAAAATGGCTACCTACTGAGAAGGCCATGTACCCTTTAGGTTGACTATCGACAGGTGGGTCACTCTTACACCCTGGCACGCAAAGATAATTTTATTACAAATTGAAATCACGTTCGGGATTCAGATAAACAATACCAGCATAGAGTCGAGTTCCTACCCTTTGCTGATTTCCAAGAAGGCAATGGTGGTAATCATTTATAAAAGTTTGAGGTATCTGAATAAAATTGTAAATCATATTTTGGACAAGATTTATAGAGATGTTTGTTAATTATAAAACCAATCTTATTATGAGGGAAGTAGTCTAGAAATAAACAACAATAAAAGAAGCCAGTGAGGTAATCCTAGCTTTCCTGTAGGACAAAAACAACCTGTGGGTTTAAGCTGAAACATGGAAAATGTCAGAGAAAAAACAATTACTGAAAAGAAAAGGTGCTCAGTAAAGACAGGAGTAAAGATAAATGCAAAGGAATATAATCAGAATAACATAGAACTAAAATGAAAACCAAGAGGAATTTAATAAAGATTCGATGACAGATTGAACACGGTATGTTGAATACCATACTGCATATCTTTTATTATAAACAACTATGCAAAATATATAATCTACTTCCAATCTATCTGGTTAAAACATAACTAATAAAATATGGAAATTAGCCCAAGAATTTCTTAAATTATTATATAATTGGCAAAAAAAAATTTCTAATAAGCGGATTAGGATCCAAAAACCAGATATATATTTATTTAATGGATAGAATATTTATTATAATGTCTGAGTTCCTACATTAGTAATTTTTAGATACTACTTCAATGGAACTAGTAAGTAGGGTTACAGAAAAAATTAAATGAATAGTGACCAGTGGCCCTTGCCGCTTGCAACCATCGGCTGTCACCAAGTTATTAGAAAACTTTAACTGTGCATATACTTTTCTGATCATTGGGAATGGTGTACTGAGAATTAAAGTCACAAATCATGAGCCATACAATAAATAACTTGACCAAATCAAATTTCCGGCAAGTGACAGTTACATGGGTTGTTGTCATGATAGATTTATTGTACTGAAATGCAAACAAGTACTCCGATATAAAATAAAGGTAATAAAAATTGAAATACTTAAAGTGGAATTTGGATAATTTAAAATACGGGTAATGACTGGCACCTACAGTTAACAAACTTGTTGATGAAACAAATAAAAATATAAATGATTCAAATACATAATTATTAGGGTCCAAAATTATTATTATTATTATTATAGTAACTGAAAAACGAAAGATATAAACCAACTATTCCAAGTAGACAAACAATAACAATAAAAATGATAAATAACAGACCTTCATGTCAGAAACAATTTGCTGAAATAAATTTCCCAAAGCACTATACTCTCTATCTGTAGGGCCTTCCATGGTAATTTAGTCCTTTACACAGTACCTAAGTACTATAAGAAACAAATTAATTTTTAAGATGTCCAATCCATTGGGCATTTTCCATTTCTTAAGAATGCATTAAAGTAAAAAGATTCACAATTTTTAAAGAGAAAGTGTACACTAATTAATAATAAACACCAAAGCCCATAAACGTTTTATTCAATAAGTTTTTAAAGTAGTACACTGAAAATCGATAATTGCGGATTTACAAGCTACTGATAACAATGTCAGCAGCACAATTGTGTACAAGAACTAATGAATCGATTACAATGCTTATTCTAAGCACCGAGGTCCAAGTTTAATTGAAGGCTATAGCTTCTAAGAAACATTAAGTAGACAACAAACTAAGACATCCCCGTTAAAAAAAATCACATTAAAACAGCAAACTATTTCATATCATATTGCTATTAGCTCTATTTCTTAAAATTAATTTTTACAAAAATAATAAACTTCAATAATTCTCTGTTAAGTGAAAAACACGACAGGGCTTCGAAAAGAGGACCTAACTGTTTCCGTCTAGCCAGCTCCTTCTACCAATAATGACTGTATTATAGGTATATTTACATCGGTTCGATTACCTATATTAAACTAGCGATCATTAATAACATATAATATATACTATAAGTTATAGTCTATCGGCTTTAGACGATTAAAAAAAAGAACAAGAGTAAAGGGAAAAGATATTTGAACAACAGCTAGGTTTAAACTGTCTTTATCCTGCTTCTAATCCTCTATATTTGTTTACAGCCTTTGTTTACACGGGGGTACGTGGTATTAGGCATAACATTGCCATACCACGAGCCTTAACTCCCCTCTACCAGTTTACGAACATTCCTCGTAAACTTAGGGCAAGCGACATAATGTACATATTAAACTAAAACTAAGTACAAAAAAAAAAATATATTCCACTTGGGCCGATACGCTAACTGCGCGTAACCAGCAATTTAGCAAAATAACGACACACAAAAAACTAGGTTGTAACGACGGGACACTCCGGCTCCACCGCGGAAATTTTTAACTGTTCGACGTGAATTGTACTCCGTTTGATAGGCACACCGCCTATGTATAGGCAGCATAACACCTATGCTTTCTATCATGACTGTATTGTGTTCACGAATGGCAATCACCCTGAAAGGACCCTCGTACCTCACCAATTCTTTGCCCCTGTTAGACCCTTTTTTCCGATACACGATCTTCTGATTTTGATTGTACCCAGCACATCCTTGACCTTGAGATTGTCTCGCGCTACCCGTATGTTTCCCCTCCACGAGTTTCCCCCGAATGTTCGCCCACTTTTTCCCAAGAGCGATCCAGTTATTTACCACGCGTGCCGCAAATTCCTCGTCGACCGCTGTACTCCTGCTATCCTGACGCTGTCCTCGAAGTCCAAAAAGGGTCTCGACTGGTGAGAATCCCGGGGAAGAATATATGGAGTGATTATATGCCAGAACTGCCTTCTCCATAGCTACGTTCGGTTCTATCCTTTTATCCCCTTGATAGATTCGAAGGTAGTCGCTCAGCGTGCTGTGGACACGCACGGCGTCTCCTCTACTCTTGGGCGTCCTGGGGTGTTGAGGTGCTAGTGGATCTCCAAGAATTGCCACCTCGGCCCTTTTTTCGGCATTGTCAAATTCTCTTCCGCCGTCAGATGCAACTGTGTCTGGCACATCATAAATTGGCACCATGTGCATAACGCCCCTGACACAACGCCTACCAATCAGGTATGCGATCACCGTCTTGCTAAATCGATCAAAGTTGGTGACCCAATTATATCCCCACCAGGTGAACGTATCCACTTGCAGGTCCGCCAGTGGCATGTCAGCTGTAGGGGTTAACGTCCAACGAAATCAACCCCTTTAACTGTTTTTTTTTTTCACTATTAGTAATAACTCCTATTACCCGACACAGACGACAAATTAATTGACTTTTTCTTTTTCTTTCCTCGTCGCCAAAGTTATGTTGGGAAGAGAGGCATTAAAGATAGTAACTGGAACGCATTAAAAAAGATGGCAACACTGTAATTAACAAACGGATACACTGGATATTTACAGATACACATACTACACATGGTATGGACATCCATGACCACATCAGTCCCCCAACCACTAGGCCTAAAACAGTCCCCAGGGCCAGGGCCCATCTTCCCACCCCTGGAAGTCCACTGCCTTTACAATAGTATTTCTATGCACACAACATTCGCTAGTCTTTGTAACATTTTAAATTATCATGATGAACTCGCCGGTTTGGTCATCCGGTGTTCCGAGAATATTGAGAATACAGTGGAGGGCATGCTGTTTCTCTCCACTTATTATATTCTTCTAAGACAGAGCTTACTCAGAACTAACACCTTGGTCTGGATCATGACAGTATGTCTTGCAGTGATTGGGTGTGAAGGATATTGGTGGGCTTGACACACCCCTTGTGTAAATCAGTCTCTTGTGTTACTAAAGGGCGGCAACGAATACAATAGAAGATGATCGACGGAGGATGAAAGTGGCATGTTAACATCAAGCGTATCCAGTCCTTTCAATCAAAAGTCCTGAGAGCAATTGTAAATGCCCCTTATTACATCAGCAACACAACCCTTCATTACGTTCTAAATATACCTTACATTCTTGAACTCATCCCTTCCAAGTTCATGAAATTCAATAGTAACCTATGCAACAACCCTAATCCCCTAGCACAGTCATTACACTGCGCCACTCATCCCTATAATCCTCCTCTGAAACAACTCCTGCTATAAATTAGGCCTCGTGACCTGCTATAAATTTTAATTTTAGTTAAAAGTATTTTTTGGTGATCAAAAATTTCTCTTGAGTATGTCCCAGGCTTGGTGATGATAAAACCTACTGGGAAGGGAAGTTCCGTAAAAGATAAAACGCTATCAATGTTCCTGACTTTAAAGCCCCTCGATTCTAAACCCTAAATAATAAACTCTTCGAGAGCCAAGTGGTGTAATCCTTTCACTACTTTATTACTCGATTGCTTGGGAACTGGTACATGTAGAAGCTGGTGCCATTGCCTTCTAGAAATTTAAAGCCTTATAGGAGGAGGGTGATGCCGAGTATATTAACCCATATTATAGTTATTTTTAGTCAGACGAGTTTAGCTTGTTGAATGTATTTAGCTCGCTGATTCTGCAATGTTTGTCACATCATTTAGTATAATATTAGGTGTGTCTATTTGTGGCGTTTCCTTTGAACAGTTAGGCCCGTCATTAGATGGTGCTAATTCCTGAAAAGAATTTCTTACTGGCGTGGGTCATCCCACTGACTTCTTCTTATCCCTTCAGGCCCGACTTATGGTATCCAATGCTAAGTATGGTATCCAATTTAGCTTTTCTGTTGAGTAGTGTTATAGTTGCGAAAAAACTTTTATCGGCATTTTGTTTTTTGAGTCTCTTGAATGAGTATCATGTAAATTTTTTGTCTAAATGGAATCGAGTTACAATGTTTGTTGTGTGTAAGGGTAAGGAGGAATTGAAGAGGACTGAAGGACAGGATTTGATTCGTAAGTGAAAGTAGCATGGATGCATTTTTTGTTAACCTTTGGTTATGATAGCTCTCAACGTTCTTAAGATGAATTTGGAGGTAATAGAGTTCTGAAAAAGAGTTTGGACGTGATGAAAAAATGGCTCTGTGATCAGAAAGGTGGTAAAAAAGTTATCAAGACTATTAGGTATTTACTTTAAGACTAGTGGAATTGGTTAACACTGAACCCTGCGGCAATCCCTCTTCGACTGGAAAGTAGTTTATATGATCAGGACCCCAGCAGGATTGAAAATATTGTTTGAAATGGTAAGAGTGAAGAAGAAGAAGGGTTGGAATAAGATGGACTAGAGTTTGAAAAACAAGCCGTGATGCTAAACCAGGTCCATTTTCTGACCACGTCAAAAAATGCGCCAATAAGCTGGTGCCCTGTAGACTTTTAATTTTTTTTTAGTTTAAACACGCATTTGCTCTTTGGTGACCTATTTGTGCTACTTTTGCTATGGTTATAACCAATAACCTAATTGGACACAATCTGTTCCAATAACCTTCGTTAATAGTTTTTATTTATACAATGTCCTTGTTCATCAGAGGTTTGAAATCTTTATCTTCTCTTAAATGTGTAATCATATTTTTAATATTCATGTTTTAAATATTTCCTGTTTTTTTTGTTTTTGGACTTATTAAAACCATAGTTTTACCTAATTTTGATTTTCTGATTTTACATTTTATATTAACATTCAAGTTTAAAGTACCCTAATTATACTCTAACTTTAGGGAAAGTTGATGTTTCCACGATTTGAAAGAATACTATTTTCAAGTGATAGCCAAGCTTCAGACGGGATTTATGTTCCTACATATTCACCTAAACCAGGCGAAAGTAATGGTGAAAAAAAAGCCAGGTATAGTTTTGAAACGATAATTACATGTTAATTATCAATTAACCTTCTGTCAGCTTCATACCATCCTTCCAGTTCCTTTTTAGTCGAGTGTTGAATTTATCCTGGATTGAATTAGTGAACTCAATAGCATGCTCATTACTTTTTTGCCTATGCTCAAAGTAGTGACAATTAATCTGTGAGAGTAGTTGCACTTGATCCCTTAACGTTTTGTGAAATTAAAACAGCAGACTTATCTTCTGTACTGGTCTCTAGGATTTTATGGGCGGATAATCCAATGGACTGAATATTCAGGCCCTATTGAACTAACAATAGTGAATAACAAATTTATTACAATTATTGCATTATTAAAATTAGCATTATTTTTGGTTAAGATATATTTCAGAACAGAAGTCATGAACAAGCTCTAAAATGAGAAGAACGGATTACTGCTGTTTCCAACTATACAGTGACCTAGGGCTGCATCTTAGGATGCAGAGTATTACCACTCCTTGCCTAAAATCAAATATGAAAAATATTGCTTAACTTGAACAGGATTAGAAAATTCACTGGATTTTGTATGGGACGAGCCCACTTATTTTACATTAATAACACATTTATTAGGTGCTATTTTCGCTTAATTATCTCCTTCCCAAACAATCAAATGCCAATTTCTAGATCATCACTCTCTTGTTATCAGTGCTTCTTTTTTTAGGATTTTATTGATTTTTTTCAAAATTAGCAATTATCATTTTTTATTTGTTTAATCCAGAACAAGAACTAATATTCATCTTGGTGGAACTACTATATATGTGTTATATAACAAATATTTTATATAATATATGAAATAATGTTAGGGCTTATAACCCTAACATTTATAAGCTGATTGAATAAAGCTCCTCAGAAATGGGACTTTTTATTTAAAAAAAGTCCTATGGTGTTGTCAAGATAAATTGGATCATTACAGGAATTTCTAGGTCTCTAAACCAAAAGTACGTTATGGGAAGCCATTTAATAATGTATATTTTGAATTATCACTTGATACCAAAAGGTCATTATTCTTAGTTAAAGTATAAATAATATTCATTCAATTATTCAGAATATATACCCATGGTCTGAAAAAGTTGTTAAACTCCTTTTGAACTAATGATTAGGTCAATATTTTACGGTTCAATTGTTCTTTGATCTCAAACTATTAATAAATTTGTAAAATGCAGTTTTAATAGTTTTATTGGAGTTTTCCATGTAATTATTTTGATCCTCAATATGGTATGATGAAATAACTATTATTTTCTTTAGAAAAAGTGCCAAATAATACGCATATCACTTCCTATTCAATAATTCTAGAATTATAATTCAAGCATTCCCAATTTTAAGTCATAATATTTCTTTTATGAGCTTCAATATCATTAGCATTTGTGATTTTGACTATCAGCATATATCATATCGCTAATAGACATTAATGAATACTTAGGCTTATAATGGCTCCACTCTTGTTTAGTTTAGGAAGTTAATGTTACCAACAATCTGTAAACTTAATGGTTTGATCTTTCCTGTTCTACAGTATTTATCATAGTATGAGACGCACTTTTTTTCTAAGCAAGTTAGCTTGAAAATTGCAGTGCCTATTATAAACTGAATGTGTCTGCTCAATCGAATAAGCTGTAAAGCGAGTGTTTCTGGTCTCTTAATCAGTATCAATTGGCCATTACAGCGAACATGTATTTACTAATATTTAGAGAAACATAATGCTTTTATTTTGAAATCTTTTTTGATACTATTTATGTAAATTAATTAACAAAGTGTAATTACAGTAACTATTTCAGATTTTTATTATAAATTACTGGAAAGTAAGGATTTGGTTTATGGATTTTCTGAATAGTGATGAAATTTTTTTACACCATAAACAGGTCCATTAGTGTTAATGGGTTGGATGGTTACCAATTTTATTATTTCTTTAATTTTTTTAAGTTGTAAATATTTATATTGTTGTTTTGCAAGTAATTTGTTTGTTGTTATCCTGACAGGTTAGTTGTTCCCAGTGGTTTGATTTAAATTAAATCTGACAGAGGGTTAAGTTTATACTTACATATTAAAAAAGTTAACTTGAGTTATTTACAAAATAGACAACATATACGTCATACAAGGCATTTCTACTCGTATAAATAATATCTTTCATAGATCATTTCTAGTCAAGTTGTGTGTAAATACTCTACTGTTTTGATGTTTTTATAAATTAGAAAATAAAGCCATCAATATGAAACAACAAATTTAAAAATACAGCAGTTACGCGATTAACAATAGCAAGCTCAAACTTGTATTAAACACTATACTATTGAAAATACAATAATTAGGGCCTTTTCTCATATTAATTGGCACCCATTCTAGGTCTATAATAACCATAAACGGATCTATTCATTTCTTAGAAGTTAATAGCATCTAAATAAAATTTACAATAGGGAATATATTAGCTGGGTCTGAAGCCCTGTTAAGAGAATAATACTTTTCACAAAAACAAATCAAATTAGTGGTAGGGTTAACAAAAAGAGGATCGAGTTGTGCAACAATAAATTCATTAGTTGAAATAGAACCTAGAGACACAGAATAGGAATGAGTAAATAACATAAGAGAAGAAAATCTAAAAATATGTTGCGCAAAATGAAACATATTTATGTAATCTTGTTACTTATTTCAATGTTATGTTTTAAGAACTAAATTTAAAAAGAAATATTATTGCTTTGTGTGTATTTTTCATGTGAAATACTGATATCTGTATTGTTTATTACTTACAAACTGTAAATGGAATAATTATAATTTTTATTAGTAAATTTTTAGCAAAATAGGTATTTTTTTTTTTAATAAAGTAAAGTAGATAGGTTGTATGAATAAATTTAAAAAATAAGGAACAAATATTAATTTTCCTTGTTACATAAGTAAGTACTAATCATGTGTATATTTTTAGGCTTTTATATCAATCTCGCAAACGTGGAATGTTAGAAAATGATCTTCTCCTTAGCACATTTGCTGACAAGTACCTAATTGATTTGAATAATGAACTTCTAATGCAGTATGACAAATTGATTAACTGCTCATACAGTGACTGGGATATTTACTATTGGATTCTTGGTTCACGCCCCATACCATCTGAATTTAACAATGAAATAATGAAGCTCCTTAAAGACCATGTAAAAAATAAAAAGAAAGAACAGCGTTTCAGACAACCAAATCTTCCTGATTATGTGTTTGATAAGTAGTTGATGATTTTCTCATTGATATTGTTTTAAAATAAAATGATGTCTTATTTGTTTGAGTCTATGTCATTGGATTGTTATTCTTTTTAAGTTGTTGTAAACATTTGTAATAAATTGTAAATAAAATTATTATGAATTCATTTGAAATAATGAATTATTAGTACAATATTTAGTATTAACAACAGTTAATACACTGAATACCACTTATCAATTTCTGTATTTCCTGTATTTAGCTAGTCACAACAAGTTGCGAGTTGTGTGACTTCCATATTGATAATTATTATCAATCCCTGGTATATTCTGTTGTCAAAGTGTTGCTGTGTAATTGTCTTAATCACGAAATCACCTTAAGGTTATGTTTTCGATCCTAATCCTGTCTGTATACAACTGATTTTCAATGTCAGTTGTAAAACTTGCTTGTACTAATTTTAAATTATTACTGAGCAATTATTCATTTAATTATTCTAGTCAATAATTTTAATTGTAGTGTAATAGTAGCTTAGAGAAAAAAGGTTAACTTCAGGAAATTATCTATTTACACACTATATACCTTGTCTTTTTATCTCAATTCAGAGAAACCACTGATTCAAATTTCACCTTAATTTTAGTCCCAAGTATATTTTCCTCCTAAGCATGCCCTTTTTTGTTTCATGCCTTCTATCTAGATAAGAGGTGAAGGTGTGACCGATTTATTCTTAAATATTTGATAATATTTCCTAGTTATACTTCATATAATAATTTATTGCTATACATATATTTATTATCCATAGTTATTATTCTAATACTTGTAGACTTACTCATAGTTTGATTAAGACGGAACAGTGATGAAAATTGCACTTGGCAAATCAACTTCTTCTGGTGATGTAATTTATTTTTCCTTAAATGAAAAAGATCTGATATTACTGCTTTGTTCTTTTTTCTGGTTTTGGTTCTATATATGTGTCCCCGTGTGGGTCAAAAGCCCAGGAAGGGGTAAAAAAAAAAAAGGTTTTGGTTCTATATTAGCCCACTTTATTTATTTGTTATACATTCATTAAAACATCATTTTAATACAAAAAGGCAGAAAATATTAGGTATGAATATACTCCTAGGAGATGAGGGTACAGACCAGCCCACCTCAGGATGCTTGGTGCAGACTCCAAAAAATATCCCTAGTTAAACTATTCATTATTATTCTTTACTTTGAAAAAAAAAATGGTTTATCAATATATTAACTTAAATTTTATCTTCCTGCATTTGTTTTGTCACCCATTATTACATAACACCTCAAATTTATTCTCTCATTCTACTGCATTAATTGAAGTGAAGGGTATATTTGTTGTTTTTATTCTATGCAAACATTGAGTAATTGTTTCATTCTTTATGAATGTTATTAGTTCATACTCATAAGTATTGATACTTTGATTTGATGTCAACATTGATAACTAGTACCAATACTTGAGAAAATATCGCACCATCCTTAATAACAAGTCATATAAAGTTTATTTAAAATTAATTGATGAAGTCCCATACAATTAACAGAGTAATTACAAATTTATTAATAGTTTACTACATCTATAACTGTAACATTTTTAATTTTTTTTTTTTGCAGAATGTTTCATGCTTTTATTTTTTTAATAATTTCAATTATGAGTATAATCATAGAAGAGACAATTCCTGTCAAGTAGATGAATACACCAATGAAAATCGATTGAATTGAAACAGGGAAAAAATAACACTTGAGTAAACACTGTGGAGAACCCAACTCCCAATGTTTTGTTTCTCTCTTTGTAATGCCATGTTCTGCCAAGCGAAGTTGTCTGTAAACATAGAATTCACAGTATTATTAATTTTTAGTTGCGACATTGAACCACTATTTTCAATAATTATTAGCCAAAGAGAAAGGGCTGGAGCTCAAACCCAGGACCACCCCAATCGCTCAGTCCTCATGTAGTTGACAGAGTCCCCTATAGATCCCCATAGATTGGGGAGGTATTGGTTTTTTAAGATATTTTTTCTTGGGGTTATAATAATGCTTAATAAATATCACAAAGTTTAAAATAAAATATGTTACTGCTATATTTATATAAAAAAATGTTTCAGCTATGCCTCCACTGACCATCAGAGATAGCATCATCGCCACTACCAGCTCATGAGAAAAGCTCCTCTCTCCGCTGAACTAAACCCCCCAAATTATTTTTACTTGTAAGTGCTACGGTAGTCTCTATATAGAAACTTTATGTAACAAATAAATCATCGAGCACTAGTATAGCTAGCAAAGTCAGAATACTAATTCACAAGCAGCCACCTGTGTGTTGACTTAAATGTGCGAGGCCACTCGATCCTCATTGGCTTAGGCAGACATCTACTTCCTTATGTAAATCCCAGTCCGCACTCTCGAACTCAGCGAATAAATAAATCTACTGACCCAGAGAGAGCCCCTGGTATTTTCAACATGTACACGTTCACAAATCGATGGGGCTCAGTACAAGAACACATCAGTTGCTGTCTTCACTGACAACAACATCGAGGTGTACCGTAGCACCATCAAACCTGTGGAGCAGCAAGGGTTCCTCAACATGGTTCGTGCTTGGATGGAGACTTTCATGACAGTCTTAGGCTAACTGGTGGCCTATATCGTGGATCCCAGCTGTCTAAACGCTAACCTCCAGAGATCAAGGCGGCCTAGTTTATAATTTAGATTTAGTTTCCTTTTTGTAGCCCAAATGCAAACCCCATCACCATTTCCTGTTTTAGATTGTATTTCAATTTTCAACCCGTTTTTGTTTGTTTTAAGTTCCAATACAGCTCTGATGCAGTACAAGGAGTCCATCCCTGTGTACATAGTATGTTAGTTTGGATAAATATTTTTAGAGGTTTAGAAAAGAAAAAAAAGGTTGAGATAGTTTGTACTTTGCCTTGCTTTGTCTGTCAGCAAGTAATGCATTTCTCTACGAACGTATTATTATTTATTTTTTGTTAATTTAATATCTCAAGATGAAAAGTTGCACATCTCAATGGGTGTATTTGAAAGATTAATACATACTGACCTCTGTAAGTACGTACTTCATAATTTTGTAGCAACAATCAATCCAAATCATTAGCCATCCTAAAAGTTCTGGATCTTTATGGACAAGGGACTTTCAAACTCAGGGCAATTTAGTTTCATATTATTGAATATTCAATCGCAAAATTATTGAATATTCAATCGCAAAATTATTGTAAGACAGTTTTCAAAAAAAAAAAATCTAAATTGGCTTTTGAAAGATCACAATTAACTCAACGAATTCTTTATAGAATTACAACGTTCTCATAACAATACTTACTTATTTCTGTAGCATTACCCCATCATGAGGCCTATTGACAAAGCTGCTCTTTGTCAGTTCAGAAAACCTCTTTTGAGTGGTAGGAGTCACCGGCCTCCTGGGGTTGTCCAGATTGTCCGCGTAGCCAGGGAACTAGACCAGCCCACTAAATATTGTCTTTGTTGTCTGAATGCCTTGGTCTCTAAGGCCACATTAAAAAGTAAACATGGTTATGAATCCTACCCCCAACTATTGTAATAAATATGTTACAAACTGAACTGATAACCACTTAATAAACCAGGTCAGCGCTCCCTAGTGGGCTTCAGCTGTGTCGTGCACTAGTTTCACCCTCTCTTAACTGACTCCTAAGGTTTTTATTATTGAAATTCTGGACTGAGAAGAAGGGAACTTCTATTTATTCGTGGTGAAGAAGTTGGTACAACAAACCACTTAAAAATAAAGTATTTGAACATTGTTTACATTTTGGCTGCCTATTGATTAAATCACGTGGTACAACAGCTGTGACCACTCTATTAACCCCCACCTTCACATTGCTTAAACTTTATAACTACGTTTACGTTAAGGGATATTTTCATCAAAGTTTCCAGTTATAAAGATGCAGTCAAGTGGCTGAAAATTGTAGGTATAATCCCAAGAGTGATGAAGCGGTCATGTGATATAAGTCTACATTCGATCGTAGGGCTAGATGGAAGTAGTCTTGCAAAAACGTGGAAGTGAGCATTAGGAAAGATAACTGGTTGGAAGTTTCAAATGTAAGCCTTCCAACTCTCAAGAATTTCATATTTTGATGGACCCTTGAACTGACAAGCAGCAGTTTCTGCGCTCAACAGCTTGATATGTCCCATAATTTGTCCCTTTCCAGGTTACAGTAATGATTTGAGGGAGGTGTGTCTTAACGAAGCGAATCGACATAGGAGGGTTTCATAGGGGGGTGCCACATAAAGCAAGGAGACGCTTAATGCTAACGTATACACTTTTAAAATAGACGAAAATGTGTTCAAAACGATATAATAATGAAAATAAGTAATGTTAATTTATGTTAGTCTGTCATACGAATAAATTCTGGTTTACGCAACGTAATAGGGGCAGGGGCATATTATACATGTTTATAAACTTAAATTCAACCCTAATCTTGTTTTTTATGATGACACACCTAGTCTTTCTCTACCATCAGACTGATTTTTAAGTTGTTCATCTATCAATGACTTGATTTAATCATTAGCTTAATAATTTTGTCATACTCACAATTAATCTTAAAAAGTTAAAATTGGTCGGCTTTTCAGTCAGTTTTGTGTATGTAAACTCACTATTTGTGTACATTTATCTCCACAAATTAGAAATCAAGCACTTACCCCTGCATTATCAGTTCCCTGTAATGGCTATGTTTTGGTAGAACACTTGACAAATAAATGTTAAACATTACGATTTCTCTTTTATTACACCTGGAAGCTTCTGTGTAGTAGATATGCATTGCCTCGTACATTGTCATATGATCTGCAACCAATGCAAATGTTTTATCCTTCTGTAACCTGTTTATTCCTTTTAGAAAGCCATAACGTTCTTCACGAGTCTCTTCCATTTTTTTTAACACCAATGGGTGAAAGAAAAGCTGAAAATATAGTCAAATTATTTAAAAGTGAAAGAAAAAAACACTTTATTCAAATAAGAGTGACTAGCTGTCAGTTATGTCCATTTATATTTTTATGCTGTAATGTGGCGTGATTCCTACCTCATTGTATCTCCTTGGCTATGCGCCTTATGAATAAAAATGGCAGTAGCGTCTATAAAAATGTTTTTTGTGGATTATTAATTGTGATGTGGTACTGTCAATAAGAAGTATTTATCAAAAGTTGTTACATAAATCCACTTTCCTTCAGACTCTTACTATTATATTATATTATTACTCTAAAGAAAAATAAAGAAGTTATAAAATAAAATAATCAAATAAATTTGGCCTAGCTGTCCAAAATCAACAACACCTGTAAATAATATGACACTGTCATTGGTTCCCTTTTTCTGTTCATATATATGGTTAGGTATACCTAGTGAGTTTCCGATTAACGACATTGAAAGAACGTTGAATCGGTTAAAGAAAACACAGATCACTACGTTGGCTTTTACAGCAAACCACAGTCCAGTACCTACAGTACAGTTTTATGTATATTTATATATATGTTATATTTATTAACGATTATTCTTTATTGCAAATGTTTGAATATTTGTAAATGCGTAATTGATATATTGTACCATATTTCATTGTGGTTAAGCTCAAGCTTTTCAAGAACTTAGTATTTAGAACTGTGTATAACTTAGTATTTAGTAAAGTTAAAAGCAAGCCATCTAGCCTGTATTTTCCATTTCTTACAAAAAACATATTCAGTTCTTCTCGAAACATTTCTCAACTCTGGTTAGATTAGATTTTCATCATGCACCAAGCTATTATAGACTTCAAGTCACCATCCATCACGTTACTAGTACAAGTAACCAATACCAAGTAGGCATGGAAGTGATTGAAAATTTTACTTGGAACGATCATGAAGTGGCCTGGGAATTAGTTACAGGACGCAAACGAGTAGGGTCAGAATCTAGGCTAAGGATCATCGCTATAAGTGAAGAACTAAATAGTCAGAAATATACCTACTGCGGCAACAACAATGAACATCCTCTTCCTATGTTTTTGTGGACATAGAGCCTAATGCATACAATGGAAATATGTTCGACATAGATCAAATATTCTCTGCTTCAGTAAAAATTTATGAGCCTCGTAAAAAGCGAGCCATAATTCAGGCATTAGGACATACAAAGACTTGCTGTTACCACCAATACATGAATGTTTCATGCGGTGAAATTATATCTTAGGATCGAGGTGAAATATGGTGACTCGTGTTCTCCTGTCTACTAGGACTGCAGGGTTAACAAAGAGCTCCTGAAGGTGAGGAAAACCTTTAGCCACCAACGCCAAGCTTATCAACAGCCACCTCCTACAGAAGGCAGATCCACTTTCCCATCTTTAACTTAGCAGCAATAGACGCAACAGTAACAGAGTCCTTGGATACACCCTCAACAAAAGATGTCTACCCCCCCCCTAACAATCTTCTCGTCAACACACACCTTCACCATAACACACCATTCTCATCGACTCTACAATGGCCATCAATATCAAACAAGTGCTGCAGGTATGTATGTCTCCTCATATGAATGATCCACTGACAGAATTATTCCGGTCACTCATGGTGATAATAACACAAACATTACAAATTACGTAGACTGGATATCCACCATATGCCCAATAATACATTTACTGCAGGTTACATCAATATAGCAATGTGCAATGCTAATGAATTAGTAGACCTTAAAGCTAGGCTTACTTTTACTCGACAGAAGGATAGACATAGCTGACATAAGTGAAACTAATATAACAAGGAGGTTTCGAATCTTCTATAACAGGCAATATTTTTGAATTTATATAGGAGTGCCACTTTTTTTATGTGGCACTGTAGTTTCAATAACACGAAATTAAGCATTCCCTCATTAGAAAAGATTGCAGAGTTTCTAACTAAGCTGGGTCAGAAAGTGGCAAATGAAGTAACAACTATCCTCCCGACCAGAAAAACCCATCTACTACCACAATATCATATTTACATTAGAGAACTCACCACTGTCAAACGAAAAGCACGAAAGCTTTGGTACTGAACACCACCCGAACTGGAAGACTATCTAAGCAATGCACTTAAAACACAGATTAGAAAATAAAAAGAACGTACATATGACATTTACTTATCTTTCCTTTCTACTGAAGACAGTGAACTCATAGATTGTTTAGGCATCATGGTGCCTCAGTCACTGCTTATCTCTCCGGCCAATAATTACGACATAATCGGTGACCAAAAGGCTAAAAGCTTTCCAGATAGATCATCATCACTATAGTATTTACACCTCAACAGCACCTTATAAACCAACCCGTAGCAAGATGGCAGCTCTACCCCCCCCCCGTAGGCTCGGGGTGTAAGGTCGACACCTCATACCAGGCCCGACCTGGTCGACTACAGACCCACGACCTAGACCCCTAGGCTCAACCATCGGTGGACTCTCACCACCGTCCCGATATCACCCACACCTCTCCCTAGGTACTCCACACTCTTCATCCTCTACACACATCCTTCAAATGGGACTTCCCCTAGTGAAAGGCTATTACCAATCCAAGATAAGTATCCTTTTTATTTTTCCCTTGTCCTATTTTTATTATTTTGAGAGATATGGGGGGGGGAATATATATATTATGTATATATAAACCAACATGACCAATTTTTTTTAACGACACTAGGCATAACGTTCTACTCCACCGAAGATATTCACACCCCTAAAGATCCTAAATTAAATCAAACACCTGCTGAAGCGTAAATCACCAGGTTACGATCTAATAAACGGCGAAATCCTTCAACATCTGCTCCATAAGCCATTTATTGGTGCTGCTCACCACTCTCATAATTCAGTCCTGCGGACCATTTTATTTTGTAGACGTCCACTAGCTTTCATTGAATAACACAACATAACTCCACATCACCAATTCCACTTTTGAACACACCACTCCACAATTCATCGGTTACATAGAGTAGTTGAGTTTATTGTTTCTAATAAAAGATATCATTTTTATATACTTATATTAAACAATTTAACGGTCAGTGAATCCTTTTTAATATTGATGGTGCTATCGGTTGTCTCACAACAATCAGGGCTAACAATGGCTTCCCTACCTGTTCTAAGAATCGAAAACGTCATCCGTACTACATTAATTTAGCAATAAAATATTTATACCGTTGTAAGATATGATATATTTGCTACTCTGACATTTCTTTTAGTCATTACATCTTCCATCGTTTTTATTGTTGTAGGAGAAGGTGATAGTAATCCATTCATGATGGAAGTGTGGTAGTATATTAATAACATCGTAGTGAAAAAGAGGAGGATAAAGCTTACAAATGTTGCATTGTATCCGGAAAAATCATTTGCCAGACCTGAAAAAAATTATAAATTAATTCAAGCGCAATGCAGAACCAGAAAACTATACCAGAGATCGGCAACCTTCTCAGACTTAAGTATCACATTAAAACTTAAACTTTAATACATGAGCCGCAATCAATTCCATTTTTAATAATCCGCAAGTGTTTAATTAAGAGAAAATAACGAGTGAACAAATACTGATCGTAATATATCAATCATAAAATATACAACAATTTATATTTGAAGTGCAAGATGTGAAACTAAAACTTAATGGAGCAGTTCTATTATCAGACAATATAATAGTATAAATCATGTGTCAGTCTTGTTCACCTTAATATGAATTTTGTGTTATTTTTTTCCAATCAGTCTTGTTCATCTTAAAATCTAATCTGTAGATAACAATTTTATTCTGGTAATAAAAATTAATAATTAATAAACCATGGTTCGTAAAACCACTAACTATGATGGCCACTAATCCGCGGGTCGCGGTTGCCGACCTCTTCTCTAGACATAAGTATTATACAGTTGCAATGAAAATACATAATTCGAGCATAGTTTATGATTTTTTGTTTACCTTGTGATGATATTAAACTGACAAGTTGCACGCAACCATCGGATAGGTTATAATTGGAATTATTTGGTATCTGTGATAAATATGTGATAAAAATTGATACAACAGTAACAATAAGTAGTCCAATCCAAACCTCAAAAGAGAATGGTTGATATAAAGCTTTGGGTCCTCCGAAAGATTTTTCTTCCATGAAATATACGGAAAACCTGAAATAAATTATATTACTGGACAAATTATATAATTATTCAGATGTTCTATGCTTTCATTATTCTTCTATTATCTTCATTATTATATAAGAGAATTGACTATGTGTTGGTAGTTTAAACTATAGAAACTATTGTAATTTGGAGTAATCACGTTGACGTGAAAACATCTTTGACCTTGTTCCAGT